>BSBM01000392.1:2400000-3661115 GCA_027924585.1 Larix kaempferi
ACCATTCCTTATGTTATTTTCCACCCAACGATTTAACACAAGATCTAGTCACTGGCGTTTTAAATAGAGGACGATCACTGTAATCCACCATTAAAATGCTTTTATACATAATTATAGATTAATCGTTACAATAGTTGTCAAAAATGATGGGAATAACAAGCGATTTTCCTTGTCTTATTAAGATGAACCCCCATAATACCCCTTTATTAAATCAATAACATATTCAACCAATTTAAATTTAAAAGAACATAGATCGATTTTTCTTAAGATAATACCCCTATGCTATTGCAAGATTCTTGGTTTAACATAATACGCAGTATCATAGATCTCATATTCAAAAACGATCTCAACATTATAATATAGGTCTTCGAATCCCACCGATCTCATCATAGTTCTCTGATTCAAACAATCTCGACAAAGATCTCAAATAGCAATGGTCTCTCATGGTTTTTATTTATCACATATATTTCTATGGATCGATACCAAGAGGAATTTGCTCCTTACACAAAGATCTCCTAAAATAATACCGATTAAGTCGATCCTTACAGGAACCTCCACTTAGTTCAATCTGACACTAGTATGGACAATTCATCACATTAATATTAAAAGGACTCTACTCATACTCAAATTAGTTTGCATGTATAAAAAATATATACTAACACTTTCGAGGTTAAATAATCTTTTAAATAGTTAACTGTATTCGCAACCAATCGTTTGTTCATATTACATAACACCATATAATTCATAGGGGATATGAGTCAATACCCCTTCACACTCATCGCATAGAAATTTTACAGAGAAGGTCAATACTAATTATTTTTAGAAATGTTCAACATAGATCTATAACCCATAACAATGCCGATATAACTCCACTTATTTTCAGATATAAAATGACAATAATTTATACTAATATTAACCCTTGAAAAGGAAGTTTACTTAATTGTATGAATGGAAATGACTTCTTGGAGAATCATTTCCTCCCAACCATAGCAGAGATAAACTCAATTGTTTTCCCAACTCCACCCCCAATCTGGATAAACACCATGCACTAGAATGCCAAGCAACACTTCCACGCGGAACTCTCTCTCTCAGAGTTTGTAACAAGCAATCATGGAATTATGAAAGAGAGAAAAACTCAACATAGTTTCTCAATGCACAACACCACATCCCCGTAATGTACCAATAGGATTTTACTATACACTAACTGACTCTCCTACAAGACTTAAGGAAAAATAGTGAACACTAGTGATGTAGGAATGCAATTTCAAACAAATCTTGAAGGAATTAAGATCACTCTAGCTGATAGAAATTTTTCACAATGTACTCGGACCATTAATTTTTCAAACAAAAACTAGGTTGAAGTCTACTCCAAGACTCCTAGGCACCCCATCATATGCAAACTAGAACTTCAACTTGGCCCTACCTCAGAACCATAGATGAAGTATTTCGACTCAGGAAGACTTAAAAACATTAATTTACTCTCAAATATGAGTTTGGTTTTGCACGAACTAGTTTGAGGAAGTTTTGATGAGGTTTCAAAAGAAAATAAGCAAACTTGTCTCCAAGGACTACACAACTAGTTTAACTTCAGGATTTCCCAAACAAGTGGAGAAGGCTACGAATTGTTTCCTACAAACATTGAATGAGTTTATTTACATGTTAATTGATACCAACAACTGGAACAAATCAAATTTGAGTTGTAGAATTTCATCTATTTCTCAAATACTGGAAACTAGTTAATTTCCATGGCAATCTAGACTAGATGCAAGATATTGATATGAAACTCAGACTTATTTTTATTAAATATACAGAATGGAATTCAAAGTTTCAAAATTAAATTAATGACATCCATCAAAATCTTAAATACATCTCATATAATTCTTAGGAAAGAAATACATAAGAAGACGATTTCTCCATCATAGAAAGACTAGGAATCATCATGAATTCAAATGGGAGGCTTCTCAATCTCTACAAATAAGTTTGAACTTCAGTCGATTAGACTCTAGGAAATGCAATAAACTCAATGATGAAGAATTTATGTCATAATCCTCTCAGAAGACATCTTCGAGCGTGGACTAGGGGCACATCTCCCAAGTCAAAGAGGAAAAATTGCACTCAATTCAATTCTCAAACTGTCAAAAGATGGGAAAGTGGTGCACAGTCCTTATTTTATAGATTTAGGGTGACTTGTGGAGAAATTCAACTAGGATAAAGTTCCTTCATGTAGTGGATAAGGATAGCTTGATTTCAAGCTTTTATTTTTTTCTTTGCTTTCTGCCTTTGCTTTATCATGCTTTTGCTTTCTGATTTTGTTTTTTTTGCTTTTTGCTTTTGCTTTTCTATCCTTCTTTTTTCATTTAACTGCTTTCCTTATTTTTCTTCCTTATCCTGCTTTTTCCTACTTTTCTACCTTATCCTTATTTTTTTCCATATCATGCATTTTCATGCTTTTCTGCCTTATCCCGCTTTACTGCATTTCTACCTTGTGCCAACTTTTGCTTTATTTTTACTACTTTCCTAGCTTTAACTACTGTCATCTTTTCTTCTTGTGCAAGCTATATCTTGGTCAAAGATTATACTCAAATGCACCCTTTGGGATCATTATTGAATTTATTTCATTAAGATAAATATTTATTAATGAAAAATAACTTTTGTCAAGTGCATCTTAAACTTAAGGAAGTAAAATTAAATACTTTGGCAATTAATGCCTCAAAACATATCCCCTCATTAATAAATTAATTATAAACTATCACTAGGACCCATGGGGTTGAATGGGTAAGGATGGACCATGGTGGTATCAAAAAATGGGAACATTATAGTCCTTCCCTCCCAAGATTGTGTGTCCTCAAGCAATTTAAAATCGGTAGCTGAATTTGACAAGCATTTTAATTCCAAATTCTAACTGAACTCAATGGAGGTGCCACCATGCTGTTGCTGTGCTACTCTAGTTATAACTGGATCTCCAAAATTGATCCCATGTAACCTACCGAGAACTTGAAATATTTTATGTTTGTGGAAAAACATTACTTTAAAACTTATTGTAATGTTTTATGACCAAGGAGGGTCAAGGATGACTATAATTGAATATTATTATTATTTAATAAATTAAAATAGCATACACTCATCAGAAAAGAACTATTGAAGACTGTTCATTGACCAACTAGGAGGAATGAAACTATTGTAAAAGGAAATTGACAAGTGGTAGCATTTGCACTCACTTACTAGCTCTTGCAGGGGGCAAATTCCCTAAAAATGTGGTCATGTTCCCCAATGATGGTGGAACTCAGCAGGTGGCTCATTAATTGTTAAACTGACCCTTATGGCCTAGGCAATCTTTATATAGAAATCGAATTTGAGTAGGCAGCTCAGAAATTCTCAGGGGAGAGACATAGTTTTCCTTGTGGTTGCTAGAAACTGTTATGTTGAGCACACAAGAGATTCAATGAGGGGATTGGCTACCTAATGAGTTGTAGTGTAGGAATGTCTTATACTGTTGAGTTGTAGAGAGATTTTTGTATGCAAATATTCATGATTGTTGAGATACAAAGTGATTGTCACATGCTTCTACATGGAATCTTCATCCTGGTGGTTCAATGAACATGCTCGAGGGTCCTAAAGCAAGTAAGACTTGGCTAATTTCAAGAGAAGGTTGGGAGGAACAATATTCTTTGGGTGTTTGTCCACCTATACAGTCTAATAGGTTCTGCATTGTTTTTGTTTTTATTTATCTTACTCTATATATTCTGAAAGAATGCTATTTGAAACTTTGTTATGTTTCAATGCTGTCAATTGTTTATTTAATTATCAATGTACTGAACTAATAAATTAATCTACATATATGATTGAATGATTTATTTGGAAAATTACAGAATGATGAATATAATTCTTCTCTATATTTTTCCTTTCACTTTCGTGATGTACTCTAGTACATAGAAGTTTGTCTTAAGTAATAGATTAGAAAGATATCAATAATCGGATCTGAATGATGATCCTTTATTTTTACAATAGATGTAGTTACAACTAAAAGAATGCATGCTGAAATATTATATAGAAAACTTAGAAAGACACAGATTGTAATATTTCTTACAGTTCGTACAATTATAGAACATCATATAATTTATATCATAATCAAATAAACATGCAGATAGAAATACCATTGTTCTCACTACAAATAATTATGCTAAGTATAAATTCATAGCATCTAGGATTCATATCATATAAATAGTACATCAATTATAGGAACATTCGATGTATGTATACTATATATATACTTCCTAATAATTATTAGTATGATTAATTAAAAATAATAACTCTGTATATATTGTTGATGTATATGTAACTTTGGCATGTATTTCATCCATGTATTTCATTTATATATTATTGTACTCCTATAGATATGTGTCATTCATCTATACAGAAGTGTCGTCATGTGTATTGACAAGTGTCGCAAGTATGTTAACCTGCCGATGGGTTATTAGACCACCATGTGTGGGGTCGGCCCTGATTTATATATTATATGGTTGATGTACCCAACTAGACAAGTCGGCCCCATAAGGTTATTGGGCAAACACGACAAGTATAAATAGAGATCGAGAGATATCTATTTGGATCATTCGGAAACTCATTCTTCCTTCACTCAAAAAGTGGCGCACTAGTGAGGAGGAGGATCATATACTACTAGGAGACTATCTTTGTGTATTTTTGTTGTACTTTGGTTGAGCCATTGCTCTCTCTATCTCTCAGGAAGTTGTGGGCTTTTTCACCTTAGGGTTTTCCTCACGGAAACTCTGTGTCTCTTGTCTCTCATGCTTTTGCTTCTTGTTATGATTGACATGTTTGTTATGATTGATATGCATTGATATACTGTACATGCTATTCTCTTAATAAAGATCCTAGAGTATTGTGAATTAATGCTCAAAATTTAACATGGTATCAGAGCTAACCTGAGAAGAAGACATTGTGCAGTGACGGAAACCAAGGGTTTCTTGTTTATTGGGTTTCTCTCCACATATTTTGTAAAAGAAGTATAGTAGATTGACTCTACTCATCAAGGCGAATCTATCTATCCAATCAGAATTCAATTCTGAGCATTTTCCGATTTGGGCCTGAAAAGTAGGGTTTCCACAAAAATAGGAATTTATGAAATCTAAAGACATAGCTGGAAGCTCCTTGCACAAATCGAAGTTTAGAGCTTTGGATCGAGATTTTTGGCTCGGTAGATCTCCCGAAAACTCAAACCCTAATTCAGGGTCCTCCTTAGTGAACCCTAGAAGACAAAAAGGTATTTCTGAAGGGTGAAGCTTTGTAGATCTCAAATTCTGAATACACCAGGCTGATCATCTCATTAAGGCACATCTTTCTACACTTTCATAAAGTTGAAACTCATATTTTGAATTTTTAGGGTTTTTCGACAAACCCTAATCCGGGACTAGATCTAGTTTTCAGCAATTCAAGTGGTAAGATCTAAATATTTTCTATTTCCATTTGAAGTACTATTTAAAGATGTCTCACCACACCAAGCTTGAGGATAAGTTTGAAGGGGCTTATAACTTCCGAGCCTAGAAGTATAGGATTGGGTTAATCCTAGAAGAGAATGAGTCGGACTCATATGTAAAAGAAGACATCCCTATCCCAGAGGATGAAGAAGCTAAGAAATTGCATAAGAAGAAATTGGTCAAGGTAAAGAGAATCATTGTTGATTCTATCAAGGACCATCTCACCCCCCACGTGTCACCTCTGAAGACACCCAAAGAGATGTTTGATTCACTATCCAAGCTATTTGAAGGGAAGAACATAAATCAAAAGATGACCCTGCAGAACCAATTGAAAGGAGTAAAGCTTCAGAATGGAGAAACCATTCAATGTTATTTTTCTAGGGTCTCTCAGATTAAGGAACAACTGGAAGTAGTGGATGAAATGGTGGAGAATGGTGAATTTGTCATGACCACTCTAAATGGCCTACCCAAGTCATGGGATTCCTTTATTCAAGGAATTTGTGCAAGAAAGAAGTTGATCTCCTTCAACAGATTGTGGGAAGAATGTTCACAAGAAGAAGCAAGGCTTGTGGCCCGAGAAGAAAAGATGGGAAGTGAAGATCAAGCTCTCACAGTACACACCAAGAAAGGAAGGTCAAAGAGAGAGCACTCCCATGCCAAGCAATCTTCACACTATCATCAACATAAAGATAAGAAAGATCTCAGATGCTTCACATGTAATGAGAAGGGTCATTTTGCTTCAGAATGTCCCAAGAACAAAAGGAACAACAACATCAAGAAGAAGAAGGGCAGCAGGAAAAGATATCATGCTCATGCTGCTGAAGATGATGAACCACCCAAGAAGAAGGCTAGAACAGAAAGTGATGATGATAAATCATCAAGCGAAGAAGAGTATGTTCTAATATCTGCTCTCATAGGTACTATCTCCCATGGTTGTAATGATTGGCTTATTGAAAGTGGGGCTTGTAAACACGTGACTGGGTTTAAAGAATCTTTTGTAAATCTATCTAAACATGAATCACCCCATAAAGTGAAACTTGGGGATGACTATCAATACCCCATCAAAGGAAGTGGTGAAGCCTCCTACAACCTAGATTCTGGAAAATCCTTGAAGATGAAAGAAGTTCTTTATGTACTTGGGCTCAAGAAGAATCTACTCTCCATCTTTGTATTGGATGCAAAAGGCACGAGGGTTGCATTTGTAGATGGCCAAGTCCTAATATGGCCAAAGGGTAAAACTATTGATGATGTAGTAGTGATTGGAGAGCAACAGGGAGGTTTGTATAAATTGAAGGGACAACCTGAACATGCCATGGTGCATGATTCCATGGAGCCAAGTGAACTTTGGCATAGAAGACTTGCACATATGCACTACAGAGCATTACTAATTGCAAGTAAGGCTGTCGAAGGTCTTCCTGAAATCGAGATCAAGGATGAAGGTGTTTACAAAGGATGTGCAAAAGGAAAGAACATAAAGAAGCCATTTCCAAGCAGTGAAAGCAAGGCAAAAAGTATCTTGGAAATTATCCACTCCAATGTATGTGGTGCGATGTCATCCAGTTCTTTGAATGGGTATGTTTACTATGTATCTTTCATTGATGACTTCTCCAGGAATACTTGGGTTTACTTCTTGAAGAACAAAGATGAGGTGTTTGATAAGTTCAAGGAATTCAAAACCTTGATGGAGAATCGAACTGATAAGAAAATCAAGACTTTCAAATCCGATAATGGTGAAGAATTCACTTCAGGTGACTTCAAGAAACTTTGCAATGATTCAGGGATTAAGAGGGAGTTGACTGCTCCTTACAATCCACAACAGAATGGAGTTGCCGAAAGAAAGAATAGAACAATCATGGAAGAAACAAGGGCAATGCTGCATGACCAGCATCTACTTATGCATCTATGGGAAGAAGCAGCTAGGACAGCTATATATGTGCAAAACAGAACACCCCACAAAATATTGGACAACAAGACACTAGAAGAGGTCTTCGCTGGTAAGAAACCTGAAGTCAGCCATCTCAGAATATTTGGTTGTCCAGTATATACACATGTCCGAAAGGAGAAGAGGACCAAGCTGGATCCTTCAGGAAAGAAGGGCATCTTTGTGGGTTACAGTGAAAGCTCGAAGTCTTACAGAATATACTTTTCAGGGTTCATGAAGATTGATGTCAGCAGGGATGTAACATTTGATGAAAACTCATCATTCATCAAATCAAGAAAGACACTCGTTGAAGATTATGAAGCACCTAAGGAAACTAGATTTCAATACACTACCATGTCTGAAGCAATTCCAAATGTTGATCTTGAAATTGAAGATCCACAACAACCTGTAGATCCACCATGTGAGGAAAACTCTCAAAAGAGGAAACCTGCATGAGCTAGAGAGCTCATTCAAGATGCAGAGAGATTTGGCATTCCGAAAGAAGAACACAGAGAAAAGAAGAGAATCAGATCACATACCAACTATGTTGCTTTACTCTGTGATATCATGAACAAAGAACCTTCCAATTATCAAGAAGCATCGAAAAAGAAATAATGGAAGGATGCCATGGTCAAGGAATACCAATCAATAATGCAAAATAATGTTTGGGATGTTGTCCCAAGACCTGAAGGGAAGTCTGCTATGACTTCCAAATCGATCTAAAAAATCAAGAATGCTACAGATGGCAGCATAGAAAAGTACAAGGCAAGATTCGTAGCTCGTGGCTTCTCTCAGAAAGAGGGAATAGATTATGAAGAAACTTTTGCTCCTGTAACCAGGTACACTTCCATCAGAACAGTACTTGCCCTGGCTGTAGCAATGAAATGGAAGATACACAAGATGGATGTCAAGGCTACCTTCTTGAATGGTGTAGTTGAAGAGGAAGTGTATGTGGAGCAGCCACTCAGTTTTGAAACACATGATAGGGAGTCATATCTGTGCAAATTGAGGAAAGCCTTGTATGGCTTGAAGCAAGCTCCCAGAACTTGGTATGGTAGGATGGACAGTTTCCTATCTAGTTTGGGCTTTACCAAGAGTAAAGCGGATTCCAACCTTTACTATAAAGTTGAGGAAGGGAATCCTGTGATTCTACTCTTGTATGTGGATGATCTATTTGTAATAGGAGATGATAGATTGATTGCTGATACAAAGAGGAAGCTTGCTGTCGAGTTCGATATGAAGGACTTGGGGATGATGCACTATTTTCTAGGTATGGAGTTGTGGCAGAGTACAGATGAGATCTTCCTTGGACAAGAGAAGTATACTGTAGATATCCTGAAGAGGTTCGGGATGATGGATTGCAAGGCCATGGCCACACCTATGGCATCAAATCTAAAGCTTCTTTGTGATGCTTCATCTGAGCCGATTGATGTCTCTATGTATCGTGAGATGATTGGCTCCTTGATGTACCTGATGAACGCAAGACCAGATATTTGCTTTGCAGTGAACACCTTGAGCCAGTTCATGACGGATCCGAGGAGTGTTCACCTGGTTGCTGGAAAGCATATTCTGAGGTACTTGAAGGGTATAGTTGATTATGGGCTCAAGTATGAAGTGAATCAAAAGTTTAACCTACAGGGTTATGTTGATTCAGATTTGGCAGGCAGTGCTACAGATAGGAAGAGCACATTTGGTTTCTACTTCAGTATGGGATCAGGTGTGATCTCTTGGTTTAGTAGGAAGCAGTCCTACATAGCACTAAGTACAGCAGAGGCAGAGTATGTTGCAGCCTGTTCGGCTAGTTGTGAGGAAGTATGGCTTCGGAAGCTACTGTCTGAGTTATTTGATCTCCCATTGGATACTAATGGTATCTTTTGTGATAACCAAAGTTGTGTGAAGATGTTTGAGAACCCAATGTTTCATGACAGGTCGAAACACATAGAGATCAAATATCACTATATTAGAAATATGGTGTAGAGAGGAGCAGTGAAGCTCCTGTATGTTGCGACGGATGAGCAGATTGCAAATGTCCTGATGAAACCACTAGCCAGAGTGAAGTTCGAGTACTTTAGAGAGAGGCTTGGTGTTCTTCAGATTGGTGACACTTCGAGGAAGAAGTGATGGCCACATTTGCAGAAGCAATTCCAAGTATGGTGGAAGGAGGATCCTTCACATGGCTGTGGATGTAAGCGCTGAATGATGAGCATCAGGACGATGCTCCAGTTACTGCTCTGTATATGCATCAAGATGATGCTGGATATGATTAGTTGGATCATTTATATGTATATATGTATGCATCATGTTGGATGCTGGATATGATTAGTTGGATCATTTATATGTATTTGTATATGCATCATGTTGGATGCTTGGACCATGTATCTGTATATGTATCAGGTGGATACTGTGCATGATTTGGTAGATCATGTGTGTTGATATATATATCAGGTGGATACATTGTGTGGATCATGTATCTGTGTATGTATCAGGACGATACATTATATGATCAGGTGGATCATGTATGATGATATGTATCAGGTAGATACTCGGTATGCATCAGGTAGATGCATTGTATGATCAGGATGATCATGGATGACGAGCTTCAGGATGTTGCTCCAGATATGCATCAAGATGATGCAGTGATGAGTATCAGGATGATACTCTAGATGATATGCATTAGGATGATGCTATGATGATGATTAGGATGATCATATGTATCAGGTGGATACATTACATAATCAGTTGGATTATGTGTGATAAGTTCCGAAGACACAGATGCATAATGCTTTTCCGACATGGTGGTATATGTGTTCTCCCATGTGTGTTGATGTAAGTGTAGAGCCTTTCTGACATGGTGGTAGATGTGTTCCCCCATTTGCGTTGATGTAAGTGCAGAGCTTTTCCGACATGGTGGTAGATGTGTTCTCCCATGTGCGTTGATGTAAGTGCAGAGCCTTTCCGACATGGTGGTAGATGTGGTCTCCCATGTGCATTGATGTATGTGCTGTGAGCCTTTCACGGATGGTGGTAGGTTGGTCCTCCCATGTCGGCGAGTGTAAGTGTTGTGTGTGTGCATTTGGGTTGTGCTTCATGATACACTGTGGTCGTGGACAGGTTGTGCAGTAGCATGTAAAAGGTCCCGGGGGATCCGATAGGTTTAGCTGTGTGCTCGTGATCATTCTTGGGATGCTCTTTCGAGGTTTTGTTGACTCACGTAATAAGTCCCGAGGATTCCACAGTATGGACAGTGATAATGAAGACCTGCATGTGGTGGGCCTACATCCAGTATGAAAAAGGACTGGCTCTGTAGAACTTCCTATGATGAGTAGATCCAGATATTGATTGAGATAGCAGCAGTTGTGACGATGACGATGATTCGAGGATGATGCATCGATGACGATGATCCAGAGAAGAAGACTTGTGCTAGCTGATCTGTGTCGAGAAATACCTTCCTAGTTAAGAGGGAGTGTTGATGTATATGTAACTTCGGAATGTATTTCATCCATGTATTTCATTTATATATTATTGTACTCCTATAGAGATGTGCCATTCCTCTATACAGAAGTGTCGTCATGTGTATTGACAAGTGTCACAAGTATGTTAACTTTCCAATGGGTTATTAGACCACCATGTGTGGGTTCGGCCCTGATTTATATATTATATGGTTGATGTACCCAGCTAGACAAGTCATCCCCATAAGGTTATTGGACAAACAAGACAAGTATAAATAGAGATCTGGAGATCTCTATTTGGATCATTCGGAAACTCATTCTTCCTTCACTTAGAAAGTGGCGCACTAGTGAGGAGGAGGATCATCTGCTACTAGGAGACTATCTCTATGTATTTTGGTTGTACTTTGGTTGAGCCATTGCTCTCTCTATCTTTGAGGAAGTTCTGGCGTTTTTCACCTTAGGGTTTTCCCCATGGAAACTCTATGTCTCTTGTCTCTCATGCTTTTGCTTCTTGTGATGATTGACATGCTTGTTATGATTGATATGCATTGATATACTATACATGTTATTCTCTCAGTAAAGATCGTAGAGTATTGTGAATTAATGCTCAAAATTTAACATATATATTACAAAAACCAATATATATACTCTACAGAATGCATTTATACAAACATAATGCATTATAGATCACTATGATTACAAACATAAGTAAAGTATTATAATCACCATTCATAAGTATTAACAAAGGCTTAGAAATATCTTGAAATCAATCTATAGAGTTTTACTTATAGTCCTAAAAATATTTCCTATTCAATTCATAGCTTACATTCAGAAGTAACAAACTTTAACTTCATGAACATATAAATTCATAAAAAAAATCATTATAATCATGTTAACAAACTTATTACATTATACAACATCAATTCATGATTTCATAGAAATTCTATGATTTGTTTTATATATCAAATTCCAAACAATCGAAAGACTGTAAGTTAAATATCTACATGTACATATTTATATAGTAATAGGATTTATTTTTTAAAACAAATATAATTAACGATCAAGGGTTCGAGACTCATAAATAACTCACCCATCAAACTATTATGAATATTCATTATAGATGAAACAATCTAGATTACATAATAAACAAGAATTCAATTTTGGGTGTAATGCCACTAAAATCGGTAAACCCTGAAGTATTTAATTATAAACCAACCATTCGAATCCACTGTCGAGTTTCACCATAGGGTTAAAGTAAAGTACAATACCATCTGAAAGGATGCACATCTCATTTACATATTAATAGTTATAATCAAGTTCAAGTCAAGGGTTCGAGACTCGCGAGAGTTCTCCCTATGAAATATTTATATTTTATAAACAAACTATGAGCAGAAGATTTACAAATCTACTACAAAGTAGAGTTTAGGGTTTTTACCATGCTACAATCTTTTCACACAATTTTACAAACAAAAATCTAACGCTGACAAACTAATTCTTTATGAAGCTACAACTTTTCAGAACATTTATTAATGCCCAAGAGACACTAGTCTCGGCATTAAATTGAAAACAGAGACTCGGGTTGAGTTGTAATAACAAAATAAATACAGTATTAAATTTAATTCACAAAGAAACTTAAATCCAACCCAATTTAGGGTATGGTGCAGGGATTTCGAATCCCTATTGCATTTAAATCTAATATCAATTCAAAATACATAGCAAATATATAACACTATGATAAATTAAAAACATATGAATTCAGGGCTTGGCCCAAACAAGATTTCATAACATTTAAACATTTTATAAACAGTTAAACGTGTCAAAAATCTGAGAGCTAATAGTAACCATTACAAAACAATATTTTAACCAAGTATCGAGACCATGGGCATCTTTATTATCATTAGAAATATTACAAGCACAGTGTTACTTCTCAAGGATACATAGTAGTCACCAAATAGTTAAACCAAGTACCGAAACCATTTTTCTTCTGAAAACATTTTAATTGTAGAGCATTGCTACCCTAAGCTACCAAATGGCTCGCTTACAAACAAACAAACACTGAAGAAGGGTAACACGAAAACAAAAAACCCTAACTGTTAACAGAGGTGTCATCTGGATAGACCCGAAGCTTACCGTGGTTCAAAACCACTGGAGTTTGCTTCCTGTCCTCAATAGCTATCGCTAAGGTTTGTAAAATGAGAGCAGAGGGCGGGAATTCTATCCATGCCATTCAAACAGGTCGTGGTTAAAAGATGAACATCATTACATAATGAAGAAAACCTCATAAACATTAAATAAATGAGAAAACTTATTTAAAGGATTTTTTCTTTACCTTTGCAAGGTTCGATCTCAGGCTGAGAGCCAAGCAACCGGTTCTCCAATGCACGTCTGGGACAACATAAAGACACTATGACCCAATACATTCAGGTTGAACTACCTATGCAATTGGTGTTCTGATTGAATAACAACCATGGCGTCCGAGAGAACTCAGCCTTCTACAACAACACTAGAAGAAACAAGGAAAAGACCAAACCCCAAAGCGCAGTGATAGGGTTTCCTATACATAGATAACAATAACTCATTCATCACGTCGTCGCATTCAATGCTTCACCTATCCAGCATTAGCTTTTATACTTTTAGCCATTTCGTTTAGTACAAATTTGTAATTGCATCGTGGATTAATACCATAGCTTTGGCTAGTAGATAACCACCCTTTTATATAGTTTTCGATCTTGTATCAAACACCATTGATATCTGGTTAGGGATCTACAACCCTATCATGGATTTTAGACCAAGTTTGTAATTGTAATAATTTTCTTAAACTATGCTTATAAGCATTATAACCAGGGTAATAATAGAAAACCCCAATCTATGGTGGTAACCAAACCTGTAACCTGCCAAGGTCATCATGAAGCGTTAGCTTAGAAATCTAAGTAAGCTTCGAGGCATCACCAAGGACCCCTTCAACAAAGGAAAAAACCTTTTCAATATCAAGATAGTAGTTATAACTACGAATTCATTTACTTTAAGAAATGTGACAAATTAAAACATCAAACTTCATCCTGGGTATTAAATTATCATATTGATGACAGTCAAAAGAATGATGCATTCAGTGGTTAAAACACATTAAATAAACAATGCATTTGTTGACAATAAGTGTCATCCATACAAGCATATATAAACAGCTAAATAATACCTTCCATACATGTTATGAGTAAGAACGATTGTAAGTATCACAGATTCACATTTATCCCAAAACAGTCATACATAGATATGCATCATCGTATTATTCAAAGGATACATTTCATAATTGAATTATTAAAACAATAAGAGTTAATCTCGTATAATTATATTTCTGCACAGTAAATAAATTAGCATTTACGCTATATTTTTTTTTTTTAATTTTTGATGAATTTTTAGAGGTGTTACATCCCAGGGTCCCACTGCTTATGTTGCATTCCTCCATACATCAATGCAAACTAAAATGATCCATCAACTCCTGTATCCCACTTCGATTGCTGCATGTCTCCCAATAACATTATTACTTGAGGAAAACTATCATCCCAAAGAATTCTAGGGTCCCATTGTCTTAACTGCATCCTCCCAAACATCAATATAAAAAACAGAATATATCATCATGGAGGATGTCTAGATCTCTCCACAAAACTGGAAGTTCATCACTTCCAAAAACTGGAAGTTCATCACTTCCAAAGGAAGATTGAATCTCCTCATATGCCATGTGCAAACTAGCACTACAATTCTCATCCATAAGACATATGTGACAATCCCATGTCCACCCAAGTATACTGAAGACATCACATAGCACCCATAAATGTATTTACAACTGATCACAAAAGATGAATGACATGTCCGTAAACTTTCCACTAATGCAAGCATCAGACTCACCCCTTGGGTTACTCAACTCCCTTATGTATCTATCCATCCAATCAGTGGATGAATACATACTCCATCTTCTTTATATTGATGGAAATATTCCCCATGTACCATCTTCGCTCTGGTGCAATAAGTCTTTAATGTGCTGCTTGTTCTACCTAACCAGCTCACGTCGAACTACCACGCACTACTATGCATGATGGAGACATCATGTAGATTCCTCTACCACTTCTCATCAAAATGGTAAGGGACAGGTGCACTTGTCAAACCTAAAGTTCTAACCATCAAACCATCAATGAAGTGTGTGGGATCATCCTTCTCCTCATGTGGCACCAAAAGGAAAAACCCTTTTACCCAATCTTCACCTATATGGTTGTTGTTTTCCATATGTGTTTGGTATGGAGAATGGTGAAACAACTCTCTGTAACAGTCATCCATTATGGTTAGCTCGACCGAAGTGATATCATGTGCCTTCTCTAAAATGGTGCAACTACCACCTAGAGGAAAAACATAATTTCTTTGGAAATGGGTAGGTGCTTGGACTTCATTTTTCTTGACCTCAGACTACCCAAGCACATGCAAATCAGATTGTACTTCATGTGTCCAAAGCACATAAGTACCAAATATAAAAATATAGTAGCTCCAATGAAAAGGGTCAAAGTCGCATGTCCCATCAAAAAGAAAGTAGGAATCATCAACATTCCATGGATGCCCACGCTGCTCACAAGAAGTTTAAAATGTATCCAAGAATTCTCTATAGATGCAAGTAGTAATATCAGTCATGTGTCTTTTCTACCAACTAGGATAAAGTTCCTTCATGGAGTGGATAAGGATAGCTTGATTTCAAGCTTTTATTTTTTTCTTTGCTTTTTACCTTTGCTTTATCATGCTTTTGCTTTCTGATTTTTTTTTTTTTTGCTTTCTGCTTTCTTATTTTTCTTTTGCTTTTCTATCCTTCTTTTTAACTTGAATTGATTTTCCTACTTTTCTTCCTTAACCCGCTTTTTCCTGCTTTTTGCTTATCCTTCTTTTTTCCATATCCTACCTTTTCCTTCTTTTCTGCCTTATCCTGCTTTACTGCTTTTCTTCCTTGTGCCAACTTTTGCTTTCTTTTTACTACTTTCCTAGCTTTAACTACTGTCATCTTTTCTTCTTGTGCAAACTATATCTTGGTCAAATATTATTCTCTAATGCACCCTTCTGGATCATTATCGACTTTATTTCATTAAGATAAATATTTATTAATGAAAAATAACTTTTTTCAAGTGCATCTTAATCTTAAGGAAGTAAAATTAAATACTTTGGCAATTAATACCTCAAAAATTGAAAGAAAATGTGAACATATTTCAATCTTGCAAAAAAAAAGCAAAATTCCATCAATTATATTAGAATAATATATTCATAATAATAGAATAAAACATCATAAAAGGTTTTAGTATCTAACCTTATAGGTAGATGATGAATCTCACCCATCGTTTGCTCGACCTTTCTCACCAATAACACCTCTTGGATAGTTCTCTCTTTCATTGGAGATGTAGAACAAAATCTCACTTAGTGATGTCATGAAAAACATTCTCACTTTTTCCTGCTTATCTTGAAGGACATCAATTAGCACTAATATTATTCCAGTACTAGCCACTTCATCTTCATTAAGAGTTTCATGTCGAATCAACAAAACCATTGCAAACAAGATCTCACTCTACTCCACAAATAGTTACTCAAGTGATTTTTCATCATCTGGAAACCTGAAATTGGTTATGAGGAGCAACCAAACATCACAACAAGCTCCAAGAAATTGTCAAAATTTAGATGACACACGAGTGGGTTGTAGAAAGCCAGCATCATAGCCATTCATTGAGCTCCTCTCTGTTTCGAGAATAAATTAAGATTCTCTACTGAATAGGGCCAACCAGGTGAAGGTGGAAGCTCTTATGGCCCCTCCCCCCCCTCACATCACTCTCAATTCCCCATACCCAATGCATGTACTTGACAAAAAAAACGTGCAAATTCATCCATATTTCATCATGAACTTTCATCTACCATTCATTCAATAAAGGATAACATTCATTAAACCATTGTTTCATTCATTCAACACATTCATTCAATAAAATATAACATTAAATAAACCATTCATTCATTCAGTCAACACATTCATTCAATAAAAGCTGACATTCAATAAAGGTCACAATTTACTACAGCCTTAAACCATTGTTTCATTCATTCATTAAACCATTCATTCATTTAGTGAACACATTCATTCATTCAGTGAACACATTCATTCAATAAAAGCTAACATGCAATAAAGGTAACTGTATACTACACTGAATCATTAAACCATTTCTTACCTTGATTTCAAGAGGCGGCTGTGAAGACGAACAGTCATAAAGCATCGTTTCATATATCTTTGATTTTCTCAAGACTCGAGAATGAATATGAAGAGTATTTCCACGGTAATCTGTTCCATCCAAACCTATCAAGTGAACTTTTAGGTCAACAATATTCTTTTCTCTGAATTGTACCAGCTCTTTGGCCATTTTCACCCTCTAAATCCTTCAATTTACAAGGCTAAGGAAATGGCTGTTGACCTAAAAGTACACTTGATAGGTTTGGATGGAAACCATTTTCAATGTTGATGCCACTACCCTCCTTATTGTATTACAAAAAAGCACGAGAATGAGGAAAAGGACTTAAAATTCTCGACTTCACCTTCGAAGAGTGCCTTACAATCACATTGATAAGGAGTGATAAGAAGATCATGACAATCCAATGTGTCAAATCTTAGTTGATAGTGTCAATTAAATACTTATATGGTAAATTTAATATAAGACTTACTTATAGTTGTCTCTTACTCTTTTCATCTTGACACATTTGATATTTTATGGTTGTCTCTGCGTCCTAACAAAGGAAATTAAAGAAAACATATAATTTTCATAAAAAAAAACAGGGTACGAACTAAACTAAGGAAATTCGAACCTGCGACCTATGTCTAGTCCCAATACCACCTTCAAGCATGAAGTGCAACTGACAATGGAAGACACAAGTGTAGTTTATCACTACCGTTTGAATTTAATTTGACCTTTCAATTCCCATCGCCATTTCCTCTCATACGACGTCCCACAACCATTTCTCTTGACACCCACTCTTCATTCTTTCTGTACGCATTTCACTATGCAACTGTCTCATATTCTCACTGCGTTTTCCCTCAATTAGTTTATCAATTTTAGTATGACCAACGCCCACCATCCGAGGAGTGTTGCCAGCGGTCTTGAGTTTCATCGTGGAAATGGTGACGATTCATGGTATTATGTTTAATCCCTTCGTCTGCAATACAACAAACTCATAGTTCTGCGAAGGTTTGTTTGACAAATGTGAAGGTTTGGGTTCCGTGCCCCAGGAGCAATTTCTCAAAGTGTCCCTTAATGGCACTGGGGTTACCGAACCCAAACCATCAAATTTATCAGACAAACCTTCATAGTGAACTTTGAGTTTTCCATATTGCATCCGAAGGGAAACCTAATACCATGAATCGTCACCACTGCTAGGTTGAAACTCAAGACTGCTAGAAACACTGCTTGGACGACGGGCATGGGTCATACTGAATTGATAAACTAATTGAGGGAAAACGTAGTGAGAATCCGAGATGGTTGCATAGTGAAATGCATATAGAATGAATCAAGCATGAAGGTGGTAGCCCGACGTCTCCCATTGTGAAATGCATACAGAATGAATCAAGCTTGAAGGCGGTCTCCCATTTTCAGCTGCACTTCAAGCTTGAAGGTAGTCTCCCATTTTCAGCTGCACTTCAAGCTTGAAGGTAGTCTCCCATTTTCAGCTGCACTTCAAGCTTGAAGGTGGTAGCCTTGGGACTAGACACAGGTCACAGGTTTGAAACTTATCTTACTTAAAATCCAAAGAAATGCAAATCCTACAAAAGCACCTTTCTTAAACACCACAATACATTGTTTCATAATAGTGGTGATATTGTACTTTTGTACATATCTAAGTGTTCAATTAAAAATAATTATATAATATAATATGAAAGTCTAACAATTAGTGAAGAGTGGATTCATCAATTAGTGATTGCTTTGTTTTATTGGTATGTGATTGATGATGTAAAAAAATGAAAAAAAAACATCTCTAACTTCATATATTTTAAGCAATGGCAAGAACTAGGCTTCAAATCATACCAATCACACTAAATAGCATGTGCATTGCATGTGTGAATTAATAAAGATTCAAAACCTGGAAGCTGAGAATGTAGGAGAAAAATGATATATACTCTAGTCTTGTAGCTACTCATTTAGCAATCTTATTCTAACATGAAAGATTGAGTTTGAAGGTTGATGTTATGGTAGAGTAGTTGAATGGAGTGGAAAGTTTGCAAATAATTCATGTATTTGTCTTCAGTCCTGGAGTAGGGCACCTTTAGACCATTTCCTTCTAGTAACAAATAACTCATTTTCTAAGCACATAATAATCATAAAATGGTTCTAACCAAGAATTGCTATCCTCCTTACTTGCAACAAGTATGTGTATAAGTTAGTTGGTGACTTTGGTTGGTATGCCTCTATTCTAAATGAATATGGAGGCGTACCTCATTGTCTACATGGTAAAGATGTGGAAAGTCATTTTGGAAAAGACTAAAAATTTGGTTCTGTAAATATTCGTGGAGAGAGTAGGGAAAGCATCAAAATATACCCAATTTATGGGAAAGGTGGAACTGCTGGAAAACAAGAAAGAGGATTTTAATCTTGTATTTGATCGGAATCCTTGTAGAATCATATATGTTCTTTCCCAATTTCAACAATGACTAGTTATGACAACTTGAAAAGTGCAATCTGAAGAGTTTAACTAGCATAAATTTATGGCAACATATTGTGGCATGTACAACAATCCTGTAGCAGTAAGGCATGACAGCAAATAGTCTCAGATTTGGAAGAAATTTTGAAGCTTTCCTTATATAGCCCATTCACATGAATGAATATCCTACACAAGCAAATATTAAAATTCCCACGAGGGTGTCACATGAAAGAGAAATATGTGCTAGTCATTGAATATTCTCTCGAAGCTAATAAAATACCCACCAAGCTAAAGAGTATTACCACCAAGAAAATGTCAGTAGACCATGAGAAAATGCCCACAAGACCTGGGAAATTCCTTCCATGCATAAGAAATGCTTTCCAGAAAAGAAGAAATTCCCACCAGGAAGGTAGAAATTCTCACTACTCATGAAGGAAATGTACACAATAGCCACCATTTATGAGGAAATGCCCTCCAAGCATGAGGAAATGTATACTAGTTAATGAAGAAATGACCACCACTCTTGAAGGGAAATCGAATTACAAAGAATGCATGCAAACAAAAATCAAATTTGAAGTTAAATGTTGATGGGGTTCAACATTTTCCTAAGAGACTTTAATTTGTCCAGCATCATCATGCCCAAGTGGATTTCCAGTCTCATATATATGCTAATAAGAGAGCTGTAAATCCTAAAATTGTTACACATGAATGGGAAATGACATTTGATGCAACAATTACTAAAATAAAAAGGGAAGATACACTTTTTGATCATAGTACTAGACATTGACATCCATTGGCACACTTTCAAGGGAACTTGTAGACTGGCTTATGATAGAATTGGATTAGTTCTCAAGGGTAGATTGAAAATAGTTTTTAGGAAATCTCTAAGGTTGATTTCTGGACATAATTTGAATAAGGGTTGAGCCACTTGGTTGCAAACCTTAAGATAGATACTCTATTGACATTATTTGAAGATAAACTTGGCTCAACCAATATGGATTTGATAGTAGATATGTGAAGGATCTTCTTGCATAAATTTGAAAAGAAAGGAAGGGCTCAACTTTTTGTGGCCCTCATTTAGTAGGATTATCAATTGTTCGATTTCTGTAATGTGAAGCAATGAAATATCAGGTGTTATCCTCTAATCTAAATGAAATTGGAGGAATCCCTCATTGTCTTCATAGTAAATAGGTGGAAAGGCATTTTGGTTCTATAAAGATTCGTGGAGAGATTAGGGCAAGCATCAAAAGCTACGCAATTTCCGGGAAAGGTGGAACTGTTGGAAAACCAAAAGATGGATGGTCATTGAATTCTCTTATTTCACTAAAGAGAGAGACACCAAATACCTAATAAGTCAAACCACCTTAAGAAATCTCAACACCACCTTAAGAAATCTCAACACCATTTCTATTTTGGAAATTCGGTTGTACAAACATAGGAAAAAACTAAACATATAGGAAAGCATAAAGGCAGTACTGGAGACAAGTAAAGGGTTGGAAATTTTTGCAACTAAAGTTTGAGAGAGGCCGTGAGGGCGGGCCACTGTATTTTTACATAGAACAATAAATCAATCCAGAGTATTCGTCTCCCACATGGAATAATCTATCTTCTATAGGGGGAAATGGTCTCTTTGATCCTACTATCAATTTAGACTTGTGTACATAACATGATTCACAATTTGATGGAGTTGTTCAAATCTGTCAAGCTGGGACGCAAGAAGGAACCAAATGTGAATCGGTGGAAGCTAAAATAGATATTCAACATACTACAAAGAAGCATGAATATAAAGGTGATAGCAGTGTATCTCAAACAACTGAAGTAAATTAGGCGAAGACATAAATTTGGCGGTTGAACTGAAATGCCACCAAGATCAAAATAAGTGCGTTGCTGCAAAGTCAAGGGAAGGGAGGTTCTTTATACCATGGAAAAAATCGTCTGGATGGGATCAATTGCATCCATCTTGGAGGATTGACCACACCAAGATGGATTTGGGTAATGGCCAAAGTGTGTAATGCCCATCAATGTTAATGCACGTTGATATTAATGTGATTTGAGGTTTGAGAGAGCAAAAATGGGAGATGGGAGAAGTTTGTAAGGCCCATCAACTTTGCAAACTCAATCATGTAAATTCTTCAAACATAATCAAACTTGTAGAGGTGTGAGCATTTTACCCAATACATTGTAGGGTTTAGGGTATCTCCTCTACTCCTTTTCTCCTGTTGATTTTCCATGCTAAAAGGGGATTTCCCACTTTCCCACGAGAGAAGAGGATTACACGTGGAGGATTTTCCATGCCAAGATTTTGGGATGGAGAATGTTGGTGTTTTTGGGAAGGAGAATGCTATCAAGATTCAAATGAAAGGGGAGGGTTGCAATGGTACAAACTTACCACGACCATTCGACATCTTCAAAACCATTGCAGACAAGAACCACCCACGCCCCAACTCACTACTCCAAATATAATCACTCACCATGCCATAGAACAGAACATGGTTAACACCATTCCATCATGAATAAAAATGAATAAACGAATCAAAATGAAATTTATGGACAGATCAGCTGGATTGAACAAACCACTTACCAGGTTGTTGTTCCATGAGCGGCATGCATTCCTTATAACCACCATAACCATCAGGGCACGCCGGAGCTATGCTTATGGCGCAGACCCCATGACCAGTAGCGGTAAACCATTACAGGAGCTCTTCCTCCTCCGAAAACTTAAAACAAGTACGGAATGACAAATGAACAAGCCTGCAAGCAACGAAATCATGGAGTTTTGCCACACTAGCTATAACCACCATAACAATCAGGGCATGCCTAAGATATGCTCATGGTGCAGGCCCCATGGCCGCAGCCAACATTAAACCACTATAGGAGCTCTACCTCCTCCCAAAACTCAAAACAACGAAATGAAAAATGAACAAGCCAAGCAACCAAATCGTGGAGTTTTTCCACACTAGCTAGCTAGGTACATTTCAATTTTAGGTTTTAGTTAAATTTTGACAAGTGTTTAAATTTTTGCACCCACCTCATATAGTGACTGTGTCTTTTTTCACTGATATCCACAGGACGTCGGATATTCGATTGCCAATTATATCAATTTATTTTTTTTTCATCAAATTTCATAACTTTGAAGGTGAATTCTGACGGCATAGACCTTTTCATCGAATGTCGTCGGATGTTGTCATTAGATTTTGGCCTCAAATCTTGTAGTGTTCATTCACTTCTTGGATGGCTGATTGTTTTGATGCATCTTATATATTTTTGGAAAATCATTATAGGACATTGGATAGTCACTTATGTCATTGGAGCATATTTGATTGGTCACTTGATGCTTGTATGCACTTGGAAAATGGTTGTCTACTTACTTGGAGGTACAAGCACTTTCATGATTCATTGATGAGGCACCTCCTTGATGTACATTTTTACTATGTTTTCATGTACTTTGATGATCTATATTTTGTACTTATAATGTTTCGAAGTAGGCATACAAGGAAATGGGATCCAAAAATTCTCTTTCTTGATGGTATGGGTTGGAGAGCACTCCTAATTGTTGGAGTGCAATACAAGCAATGGGACCTTGGAATAGTTTAGTCTCATTGATTTCAAATTTTTTGTTTTGGAAAGAAAGCAGGTTCTTCAACATGCATGTTCGAATTTCTCGAGGACAAGCAATCTTGGGTGGGGAGAACTGTAATGTCCCCATTCAAATAAATTTCAAAAGAGGAAATTCCACCAATCTACTAGTTTCCTAAGTTGGCTGGAAACATTAGGATTTTGAATAAGGGAGCTAATAAAAACCAAATGGACATTAGATTGACATAAATATAATAAAAGAGGTTAAATAAATATTTATGATATGAAAATAAGGTGGAACTTGGTCATGGAGACACATTGGTGGTGTGGGACCCACACAAAACTAGATCCCTCATGCCACATGGCCTTCTATTCTCACCCATTCGAATCCAAGGTGGATTCTAATGGTCTTAGGGAGTTGGAAGCTCAATATACTTGGAATGAATCAATGAAGGTCAAATTGGAGTGGAAGAGTAACTCCCATGGAAGAGGAAGAGGCATTTTGGAGCTAGTGGGACACTTGGACTAGATTCCCTAGCTCTATGAAAACAATGATGAGGATGCTATGACACCTATGACACAAATCAGACCTGAATGCTGACATATGACATATATGACATGTCAGGGATAAAAATAGACTCCAAGAAGGTGCAAAAAGGAGTTACGGAATCCAAAGAGACACCCATTCGAAATGAGGGAAGATGGAGACTAGGAATTGTTCGACAAGTGGCACACATCGGAATTTCTTCCCAACTTGAGTTGGAATGAGTATTTTGGAAGTAATTTGACCCAAGGAGGTCTTTCAAAGTTTATAAAAGTCAAGAACAAAGAAGGAGGGCGTATTTTTATCATTTATTATTTTTCATATTGTAGAGCATAGCTTGTCCATGCTTGCGGAGTGTTTACTGTACTTGCCATAGTACCAATTTCGAGGGTAAAATATTCCCATCGTAATTGGAAATTGGAGAGGCCATTCAGAAATTTCATTTGGAGCTACAATGGAGTCATTTGTTTCAGGTGGAAGCTATAGGGAATCTCATGACATTCTCATCCTCAACTTCCTTCCACACCTTTCTCACTTTTCTCTTCATATTTTGGCTCTTGGAGGAAGGGCGCACTTGGTGAGATTCTGTTCTCTTTGGGGGAGATATTGTGGCCCAATTTATTTGTATTCTGATATATATACTCTGTATTTAACTATAAGAATACTCTCAGGTCGAAATACCAAGTGGAACTATGTAAAAATACCAAAGAATGCATAAATGGTGCCATTTTTCCTACATCTTCTTATGGAAGATTGAAGTTGATTTATTTCGACTTCTATCAGTTCATATCTGTGATTTTTATGATGTATGGAAAGTCATTAATGTCTGTAATAATTTTCGTATACATTGCATAAGCGTTTGTAACATAAATCTCAAATTTCATAGCAAGCAGTAAAGTTTAGTAGCATTTCTCCCTATGTGAAGACATGTCCACAAACCTCTGATTTATGGGAGTTGCAAAAGCATTTAGAAACTGATTGATGATGTATTTTGGAGCCCATTGAAGTCCTTTAATAGTACCATGTCTTTGTTCTAAAATTTTTGAATTTTGTATAGAATTTCAAGATCCATCTTTGACCACTACCCTTGGGGGATTTGAACCTCAATTTGACTAGTAAATTGCCTAAGCCTAATTTTTGAAGGTTGTACAGAA
Organism: Larix kaempferi; assembly: GCA_027924585.1. Lineage (NCBI taxonomy): Eukaryota > Viridiplantae > Streptophyta > Pinopsida > Pinales > Pinaceae > Larix > Larix kaempferi. The sequence goes on from BSBM01000392.1 coordinate 2,424,831, forward strand.
TTTAAAGATCCATATTTGACCATAAGCCTATTTTTTTATGTCTTAACACCTTTAAAATACCTTCGTAACCAATTTGGAAGCATTTGGATCCATTTGGAAGCATTGGAATCATAGCTAGTCTAAGGGTCGAATTGGCCAAAAATTGTCATTTTTCCAATTTATCCAAATTTCTTAAAAACAGACACTATAGATTTGCATTATGAGTGGACTGATTTGAAGGGTTTTCTGTGATTGTGGTTGTCCTATTCCTTGAAACATATTATTCACAATATTTTTTGGTACCCTTGGTTGTAAATTGTCTCATGAAATTCCCATAGATAGATGGTTTGTTATTCTTGAGAGAATTTGAATTTTGACCAAACCTTTTTTATTCAAGCTTGGCTTGCAAAACAAAGTACTCTATGATGGACAATTCCTTTCTGCAGTTAAAACTCAAATCCATGTAGTCATTAAACCTTTTCATAGATCTGATAATCTCATCTCTATTTCTCCCATTAGAAAAACCAATGAAAGACATGATGGTTATTTCTTCAATAAATCAATGGAGCTTGGCCTTGCTGCAAAGATTAACCCAAGAAGGTGTTACTATTATGGATGAAAATGTTTCAAATTAATATTTTACCTTATGCAAGAGTAGAAGAAGGTCCTCTCATACCATTATAATGTACCAATCATATTTTATTGTACACTAACTGACTCTCCTACAAAACTTAAGGCAAAACAATGAACACTAGTGACTTAACTAGTTGTAGGAAGGAATTTTCAAACAAATTTGGAAGGAATTAGGATCATGATAGATGATAGAATGTTTGAAAAATGTACCGGGACAATTAATTTTTCAAACTTCTTCTAGGATGAAGTCTACCCCAAGGTTCCTAGGAACCCCAACATATGCAAACTAGAACTTCAACTTGGCACTACCTAAGAACCATGGATGAAATATTTTGAATCGGAAAGGATTAAAAACATTAATTTGCTATAAAATATAATTTTGGGTTCACACCAACAAGTTTGAGGAATTTTTTATGATGTTTCAAAAGAAAACAAGCAAAATTGTCTCCCATGACTACACAACTAGTTCAACTTCAGGATTTCCCAAATAGGTGGAGAAGGCTACAAATTATTAGTTTCAAACATGGAATGAGTTTATTGACATCTTAAGTGATATAATAAACTGAAATAAATGAAATCAGACTTTTATAAGTTCATCTATTGCTGAAATACTGAAAACTAGTTAATTTCCATGGAAATCTAGACTAGGTGCAAGATATTGATATGAAACTCAGACTTCCATTTATTAAATATGCCTATTGGAATTCATAGGTTCAATATTACATTATTGAAATCCATCATAATATTAAATACATATCATATACTTCTCAGGAAATAAACACATAAGAAGAAGAATTCTCCCTCATATAAAGACTAGGAATCATCCTGAATTCAAATGGGAGGCTTCTCAATATATGCAAATAAGTTTGAAATTCATTGTATCAGACTTAAGGACTTGGAATAAACTCAATGATGAATACTAGATGTCATCATCCTCTCAGAAGAATTAGGCGAACATCTCCCGGCCTAGACTAGGGACACATCTCCCAAATCAAAGAGGAAAAATTGCACTCAATTAAATTCTTAATCTGTCAAAAGATGGGAAAGTTGTGCACACTTCTTTTATATATTTAAGGTGAATTCTAGAGTAATTCAACTAGGATAAAGTTCCCTCATGGAGTGGATAAGGTCAGCTTGCTTTGAAGCTTTTCCTTTTTGATTTTCTTTCTTCCTTTGCTTTATCCTGCTTTCGCTTTTCTATCATGCTTCTTCTTTTATATCCTGATTTTTCTTTCTACTTTTGATTTCTGCTTTTGATTTTTCTTTTGCTTTTCTATCCTATTTTTTTCCTTTGGCTGTTTTTTCCTGCTTTTCTAACATATCCTACTTTTCTTCCTTATCCTTCTTTTTCCTGTTTTTTGTCTTATCTTGATTTTATTCCTTATCCTTCTTTTTCCTGCTTTTCTGTGTTATCCTAATTTATGATTTTGTCTCCTTTTCTTCTTTATTCTTCTTGTCCTACTTTACTCCTTTTCTGCATAGTGCCATTTTTTCCTTTTTTTCCCTGCTTTCCTAGCTTTAACTGGTTTCATCTTTTCTTATTGTGCAAGCTATCTCTTGGTCAAAGATTATTCTCTAATGCACCCTTGTGGATCATTATCCACTTTATTTCATTAAGATAAATATTTATTAATGAAAAATAACTTTTTTCAAGTGCATCTCTGACTTAAGGAAGTAAAATTAAATACTTTGGAAATTAATGCCTCAAAAATTAATCTGCCATTAATGAATTAAGTCCAAACTATCATTAGGACCCATGGGGTTGAATGGGTAAGGGTTGACCATGGTGGTATAAAAAAATGGGGAAATTACAGTCTCCTATTGTCTCAGTGCACTAATATATATAGTTTTTCGTAGGTCTTGTGCCATCCCAATGAAATCTCCAATCAATCTTGCAATCCCTGTGATTTAGGATTTTTTCTGGTAGTTGAGATTTTAGATTGGATTTGATTGGTAAAAATATATTTCTTTTCTTTTAAACATTTTCTCTGTGCCATGGTGATGTCCCCTCATTTAGTTGAAATCTCTAAGTTCCTTTTGCTTTTATTAAATAATAATATAAATAGTTTGTTGTGAAAAGTGTCACTCACACCTCTTCTGAGTGTTTTTGAGTTTTTAAATCTCTTACATAAATAATTGTTTTTTTTAAATACTGTCACAAATATTAAATCAAAATAAAATAACAATGTATTGGTGGTATCACATTTCTCCCCCCCTTATTCTTAACACTGTCCTCGATGTTCTTTATTATGAGCTCTATTTCTCATTCCGGAACATGGAGGGATATGCCTCTCGCATTTTATCCTTCATTTCCCGTGTTGCCTCTTTAGGGATGAAGTGCTTCCATTGCACTTTTATTTGAACAATGGCTCGATTCTATAGCATACGTTCCTTCCTTTATAGTATGTGGAAATTTTCGATCTGAAACTCGTCCTTGGGTTCTATGTGAATCATATTCCAATCAATTACCTGAGTAGAATCATGCACATATTTTTTTAACAAAGAAACATGAAATACATCATGCACTTTTATAGTAGGGGGAAGTGCAAGCTAATACGATATCGACCCTATTTTAGTTAACACGTTGAAAGGCCCACAATACCTGGGCTCCAATTTGGAACACCTTCCCAAGATGAAGGCACTCTTCTTTGGTTTTATCTTTAGATATACATGATCGCCAATGTTGAATTCTCTTGGATCTATTTTTAAATCAACATAACTCTTCTGTCGATCCTGGGAAAATTTTAAGTTTTCTTGAAATTCTTTCACCATCTGTTCCATCTCCTTTAACATGTGAGGTCCTAGAATAATCCTATCAACAGGGCTATCCCAAGACACAGGCCTGTGGCATTTTCGACCATACAATACTTCGAATGGAATCATTTTTAACTAACCTTGATATCCATTATTATAGGCAAATTGTACTAAATGCAAATAGTCTTCCCATTTACCTAGTTTGTCCATTACATACATTCGCAACATTGTTAAGATTTAATATGCTAAGACAGAAAATAGCAGCATTACATTCCATTTCACAATAATAGCATATACAAGATCACTGAAGAAACAACAAGCATAGTATAAACACAAGAGATAGAGATTTATCATGGGAAACCCTCATGGGGTAGAAAACCCATCAAAGCTTCCTCAATATAGATGACCAGCAATATACAAAGATGAAACCCTGAGAGATGATCTGCTCCTCCACAATAGCAGACCTCTCCTCCACAAGTGCACTATCCTCAAGTGAGTGAGTGCATCAAATGAGGAACACACCTCCTCTATTTATACACTACTCTGACATATCTTTTACACAAGTACACGTAGGATCGTATTTAACAAATGGGTTAAATACCCCACTACAACTGAATGGGCCGACCCCTCTAGGGTGGTCTAATAACCCTTTGACCCACATAACACATACATGGCCGACCCCCACTAGGGAAGTCTAATAACCCAAGTTACCACCATCTGACGGAGGAATAAACATCTCCGGATATATAATAAGGTCTTCAAGGAGGAATGAAACATCTCCAGAATAATAAACTACAAATATAATATTCTTTGAAGTTACAATATCTCAAAACTCCCCCTTAACGAGAAGGATATTATAACAGCATCTGCATGAGCAAGGAGTCATGAACATCATACATGATACATCTATAAATCATTGGAAGCTTTCTCAACATCATCAGTAACTCAAGCAGTTACTGGAACATCTTCAATACTAGAACATCAACATCTTCAGTATTGAGTCTTCATCTTCTGCAGCACTCGAACAGCTACAGCAACATCGATATCTGAATCGTCACGGTCATCAGCATCGTCATCACACGATCATCATCATCGTCATCACACAATCATCAGCATCGTCATCACACGATCAACATCGTCATCTAGATCAACACGATCAGCATCGTCACATCATCTCGATCTACAGCATCTGGATCATCTCGATCTACAGCATCTGGATCATCTCGATCTTCAGCATCTGGATCATCTCGATCTACAACATAAGTATCCTCAACCATACAAGTACATTAATCAATACATGTATCATCAAAGGTATGTATTCTCACCAATACATCTATCATCAAAACATGTATTCTTACTAATACATATATCATCAAAAGCATGTATTCTCACTAATACATCTATCATCAAAAGCATGTATTCTCACTAATACATCTATCATCAAAAGCATGTATTCTCACTAATACATCTATCAATAGAAGTATCCACACCGATACAAGTATACACAATAGCAGCATACCCTGCAACACACATGATCCAATTACGGGATGGTCAATCCCTCTCACTTTAGGACATAGGTCCAAGGATGATACAATCCTGATCCACTTATGGGATGATCAATCCCTCTCAATTTAAGACATCTCTCATGTCTATGGACGATGCAATCTAGATCAACTTACAGGATGATCAATCCTTATCCTTTTAAGACACCTCACCATGTCTAGGGATGATGCAATCCTGAATCAACTTACATGATGAATAGTCCTTATCACTTTAAGACACCTTACCATATCTAGGGACGATGCAATCCCAATCTACTTACAGGATGATTAGTCCTTATCACTTTAAGACACCTCACAATCTCTAGGGACGATGCAATCCCAATCTACTTACAGGATGATTAGTCCTTATCACTTTAAGACACCTCACCATGTCTAGGGACGATGCAATCCCAATCTACTTACAGGATGATTAGTCCTTATCACTTTAAGACAAGTCTCATGTCTAGGGACGATGCAATCCCATCACGTACATTTTGAACCCAGTTCATGGACGATGCAGTCCTGTCATGTACCTTTTGAACCGAAGTCCAGGGACGATCCAGTCCTATCAATTTTTGGAGACCTCATGTCTACGGCTCAGTTCAGAGGACCAAAATCCAAGGATGATCCAATCCTTACCGTCCATTTAGGACCACATCTAAGGATGACTTAATCCTCAACCGTGCATTTAGGACTACATCCAAGGATGACTTAATCCTCCACCGTACATTTAGGACTATATCCAAGGATGGCTTAATCCTCCACCGTACATTTAGGACTACGTCCAAGGATGGCTTAATCCTCCACCGTACATTTAGGACTACGTCCAAGGATGACTTAATCCTCCACCGTACATTTAGGACCACGTCCAAGGATGACTTAATCCTCCACCGTACATTTGGGACCACGTCCAAGGATGACTTAATCCTCCACCGTACATTTGGGACCACGTCCAAGGATGACTTAATCCTCCACCGTACATTTAGGACCACGTCCAAGGATGACTTAATCCTCCACCGCACATTTAGGACCACGTCCAAGGATGACTTAATCCTCCACCGTACATTTAGGACCACGTCCAAGGATGACTTAATCCTCCACCGTACATTTAGGGCCACGTCCAAGGATGACTTAATCCTCAACCGTACATTTAGGACCACGTCCAATGATGAATTAATCCTCCACCGTACATTTAGGACCACGTCCAAGGATGACTTAATCCTCAACCGTACATTTAGGACCACATCCAAGGATGACTTAATCCTCCACCGTACATTTAGGACTACGTCCAAGGATGACTTAATCCTCCACCATACATTTAGGACTACGTCCAAGGATGACTTAATCCTCCACCGTACATTTAGGACCATGTCCAAGGATGACTTAATCCTCAACCGTACATTTAGGACCATGTCCAAGGATGACTTAATCCTCAACCGTACATTTAGGACCACTTCCAAGCATGACTTAATCCTCAACCGTACATTTAGGACCACGTCCAAGGATGACTTAATCCTCAACCGTACATTTAGGACCACGCCCAAGGATGACTTAATCCTCAACCATACATTTAGGACCACGTCCAAGGATGACTTAATCCTCAACCGTACATTTAGGACCACGTCCAACGATGACTTAATCCTCAACTGTATATTTAGGACCACATCCAAGGATGACTTAATCCTCAACCGTACATTTAGGACTACATCCAAGGATGACTTAATCCTCAACTGTTCACCAAGGACTTCATTCTCGAAGACATACGTCTACGGCTCTTCTTTCGGACTGAAGTCCAGGGATGATCCAATCCCCTCACATGTTCACCAAGAACTTCATTCTCGAGGACATATGTCTACGGCTCTTCTTTCGGACTGAAGTCCAGGGATGATCCAATCCCCTCACATGTTCACCAAGAACTTCATTCTCGAGTACATACGTCTACGGCTCTTCTTTCGGACTGAAGTCCAGGGATGATCCAATCCCCTCACATGTTCACCAAGAACTTCATTCATGAAGACATACGTCTACGTCTCTTCTTTCGGACTGAAGTCCAGGGATGATCCAATCCCCTCACATGTTCACCAAGAACTTCATTCACGAAGACATACGTCTACGGCTCTTCTTTCGGACTGAAGTCCAGGGATGATCCAATCCCCTCACATGTTCAGCAAGAACTTCATTCTCGAAGACATACGTCTACGGCTCTCTTTAGAACAAGTGTTCAAGGATGATACAATCCCTCTTCTTTCTCGGAGACACTTGTCTACGGCTCACTTTAGAACTTGTGTTCAAGGATGATGCAATCCTCACATGTATTCTCATCAATTACTATCGATCCTGGGAACCCATACAGAACCTGATTCACACTTCTTCTTTAATTACACCATTAAGAGAATGGTCTTATCTAGCCACTTGGAGCAAACATCTCATCATGATTCTCTTCTTCTTTCTAAGAGAATCTTCTAGCCACAAGCCTTCTATAGTGTGTTTGATTTTGAAAATCTTTTTTGTTTAACATCCATCGCTTGTTCAGTGTTCATCATTCATCATGATCTTTCCTACAAATCAAAATTAAGTACATGATTAGTAATACTTCATAATCATCAAATCACATTGACATAATAACCTATTATGCATACAGATATCATTTACATAGTTATGCAACTATTTTGACCAATACTTTGGCACAACACTTTCCCATATCCTGTATGCATACAGTGGCTATCTAGATGCCTTCCATCTCTACCAGAACATACTATCGAGAGTGTGCACATCTCTCAGCATGTCAGCAAAGAGGTTTCATTCTAGACAAGCAACAACAGAATGTTTGTCCAACTTACCAATCATATGCATATTAGTAGTATACTGTTCAATGCTCTATGAATGTTTACACTCAGCATGATATATTCTAGGAATACAAATATGCATACAAGCAATATCATTTACTATTTCAAATAACAACTCAAATACTTATCTTTTATGTTTGTGTGGTTGCCTCCCGCTTGATCTTCTATATGTCTTTTGAACTTGTATTCATTCTGTACCACTGTGCATGCTCAAGTGTGCACTAGTGTCATCCTCATGATCTCATACACAAACATATGTTCATTAGTATATTCTCCAAACATTCTAATTCTAAATAATCTTGAATATGTATAGTCATGATCATTAGTATTCAGGGTTTCAAGGAAGTCTTCTTTTAGTCATGCATATTCTTGTTTGATCATAGTACGCTTCTGGTTAATTAAATCATCAAGACAAGAGACATAATATGCATAAACCCTTGATTACTAACTTTATGAATAAGCATAACCACTCATACCAAGTATACTTATATAAGGGATCCTAACACAAGGTAATATTCTAACTTGACATAAGAAAACATATCTGGATTAGTTATGTACAACATACCTAAACAATCGCTTCAATGATTTAGAGATCCTGAGCTAGAACCTGTTGAGATATTGTAACTTCAAAGAATATTATAATTGTACTTTATTATTCCGGAGATGTTTCATTCCTCCGTAAAGATCTTATTGTATATCCGGAGATGTTTATTCCTCCGTCAGAATGTGGTAACTCGGGTTATTAGACTTCCCTAGTGGAGGTCGGCCCTTTATGTGTTATGTGGGTCAAAGGGTTATTAGACCACCCTAGAGGGGTCGGCCCAGTTAGTTGTAGTGGGGTATTTAACCCATTGGTTAAATACGATCCTACGTGTACTTGTGTAAAATACATATCAGTGAAGTGTATAAATAGAGGAGGTGTGTTCCTCATTTGATACACTCACTCATTCAAGGGAGGCGCACTTTTGGAGGAGAGGTCTGCTACGGTGGAGAAGGAGATCATGTCTTTGGTTTGCATCTTTGTATATTGCTGCTCATCTATATTGAGGAAGCTTTACTGGGTTTTCTACCCCATGAGGGTTTCCCAGGATAAATCTGTGTCTCTTGTGTTTATGCTATGCTTGTCATTTCTTCAGTGATCCTATATATGCTATTATTGTGAAATGGAATGTAATGCTGCTATTTTCTGTCTTAGCATATTGAATTTTAACATGGTATCAGAGCTAACCTGAAGGAAGATAAGGTATGGCACTTACGACACTTGCTTTACTTACGACAATTTGAAGGTTAGGGTTTTACATAGCAAAAACCAGTCATCGTGGCACTTTTGCTATAACTCCATTTTGGCGAAGTTTCAGGGTCTGAAAAGTTTACAGGTCGAAGATAACATCCCCAGGTACCTTGTGTCCAAAGGGAACCCTCAGATTCGTTGTACTTTGTGAGTTATGATCAGTACAAGTTAGGGTTTCTGCCTCTTCCAGATCTCAGTCAAAATCGGGTGACCTTGGAAAAAAGGTCATAACTTGGGCTAGGAAGATCCAAATGAAATTTCGTAAACAGTGACAGGTAGTACACGGACTGTACGATCTCAGAAAACGTTTTCAGGAGGCCGAAGGTGAACCAGCGACACGTGGAACTCCGTACAAGTTCGCTCTCCGGTTTTATCCCATAAACAGGTCACGTTGTGACACTTGGCATAACTCTCTCTCAGAGAGTCCAATTGAGGTCAGACCTATCAGGATGGAAAGATAATAGGTCGGGATATCTCAGGAAAATTTTTCAGACCCCGAAGTTCAAAAAGTGACACGTGGCACTCCGTACAAGTTCGCTCTCCTGTTTTATCCCAAAACAGGTCACGTTGCGACATTTGGCATAACTCTCTCTCAGAGAATCCAATTGAGGTCAGACCTGTCAGGATGGAAAGATAATAGGTCAGGCTATCTCAGGAAACTTTTTCAGACCCTTTGGATCAAAAAGTTCATAGTTACACCAGAAACAATAAGGTACATATTTCTGTCAAAACAGAATTATTTTTGAGTACCTTCATTCATGGCTTCCGGAATTTAGGGCTTTGGAGAAAGTTGAAATTTTTGTAATCAGAGACCACGAATGGATGATACTCATCAAAATATAAATTTAGAGACCAAGATCAGAATTTTTGGTTTGGCAGAAGGCCGGGCTTGATCAAACCCTAGTTCGGGACTTTGATCAAGAAAGTGGAAAATTAGGGCTTCTGTAAAAATGGGAATTTTTGAAATCTGTGACCACAGTTGGAAGCTCCTCAGAAGAATAGAAGCTTAGAGCTTTGGATCATACATTTTGAATGGGTATAAGAGTGGGCTTCATCAAACCCTAGTTCAGGGTCACGTCCAGTGAATCCGGAAGTTTCAAAGACAATTTTGAGGGGTCAAACTTTGGAGATTTCAAAACTGAAGTATGCTAGTTTGATCAGCTCAGCAAGACACATCCTTCCATCCATTCAGAAGTGTGAAAGTCGAAGATTGAATTTTTAGGGTTTCGCTAGCAAACACTAATCAAGCTCCAGATCAATTTTCAGGGGGATTGAGGCTAAGACCTTACATAAGAAGACTACAAAAAGTCTCGACAGGTATGACTTAAGGAGGTTCAAGTATGCCTTGAAATCTCATTCTTCATTAAGTTCATAATGTGTTTGTCTTCATGTTAGTTATTAGTACAATCTTGATTAATGTTATTAATTGTCTTATCACCCTAGTAACAATATGAATGCATGTGAATGATTTGATTAGGGCTATATGATTGTACTTATGCATTATGGTGTTGTGTGAGGTTGATGTTGTCTGCTAACAAGACACAGGTACATTACAAAAGACAAATCAAGTTCCATGACCATGACAACATGAAGACAAAGACTCACGAGGTATGTATGACTTTGTTATATTATGTTTAACCTACGAGACATGCAGGTTCTAGCTCAAGATCTCTAAATCATTGAAGAGATTGTTTAGGTATGTTGTACATAACTAAGCAGGTATACTAATCCAGGTATGTTTTTCTATGTCATGTTAGAATCTTACCTTATATAAGTATACTTGCTATGATTGGTTATACTTATTCATAAAGCGAGTAATCAAGGGTTTATGAACATTATGTCTTTTATATTGATTAATGATATGCACAAGTAAAAGAAGACTTCCCTGAAATATTGAATACTAATGTTTATTATCTATGATCATGACTATACATATTCAAGATTATTTATAATTAGAATGTTTTGAGAATATACTAATGAATGTATGTTTGTGTATGAGATAATGAGGATGACACTAGTGCACACTTGAGCATGCATAGTAGTACAGAATAAATAGAAGTTCAAAAGCCATATAGAAGATCAAGCGGGGGGCAACCACACAAACATAAAAGATAAGTACTTGAGTTGTTATTTGAAATAGTAAATGATATTGCTTGTATTCCTAGAATATATTATGCTGAGTGTAAACATTCATAGAGCATTGAACAGTGTACTACTAATATGCATATGATTGGTAAGTTGGACAAACATTCCATTGTTGCTTGTCTAGAATGAAACCTCTTTGCTGACATGCTGAGAGCTGTGCACACTCTCAATAGCATGTTCTGGTAGAGATGGAAGGCATCTAGATAGCCACTGTATGCATACAAGATATGGGAAAGTGTTGTACCAAAGTATTGGTCAAAATAGTTGCATAACTATGTAAATGATATCTGTATGCATAATAGGTTATCATGATTACATGATTATGAAGTATTACTAATCATGTACTTAACTTGTTTTGTAGGAAAGATCATGAAGAATGATGAACACCGAACAAGTGATGGATGTTCAACAAGAAGATTTACAAATCAAAAAAAATATAGAAGGCTCATGGCTAGAAGATTCTCTTAGAAAGAGGAAAGAGAACCTTAACAAGATGTTTTGCTCCAAGGGACTAGATAAGACCATTCCCTTAATAATGTAATCAGGTTCTGCATGGGTTCCCAGGATCGGTAGTCAATTGATGAGCTTAATGATCATCATGGGTGATGTGGAATGCAAGAAGGAACTCACCACAGAGTTCAAATGATTTTGAGGCTCATTTTAGTAGACCCATTTGACGAGAGATGGCACAGATAGATATGCAGAAGATCACTCAATGCTGAGTGTGAATAATGGACAATTGACAGCTTCATGACAAAGCTTGGGATTTACCAGAAGTAAAGTTGTCCCTAACCTTTACCTTAAGGTTGTGGATGATGAACCTAACATACCATTATTGCATGACGATGATCTCTTTCTGACAAGGAATGAGAAACAGGTCATGAAAATGGATGCAGAAATGAAAATGAAAGATCTCGGATTAATGCACTACTTCTTAGGTCTAGAAGTATGGCAAGATCCAAAAGGAATCTTTTAAATCAAGGTAAGTATGCTGTGAAGTTTCTAAAAAGATTTGATATGTTGGAGTATAAAGCCATGGCCACTCCCATGGACTCCAACTTGAAGTTATTAGTTAATGACTCATCGTATTTAGTGGACCTAACCCTTTATAGACAAATTATTCAGTCATTGATGTGTCTAAACGAATACTAGGTTAGATATATGCCTTGCTGCAATTACCCTAAGTCAGTATCTAGTAGAATCTAGAAAGGTTCACTTAATAACTACAAAGCATGTAGTGAGGAACCTAAAAGGTAGAATAGATTTTGGTCCATATTATCTTGGAGGTCATGAACTCCGTTTACATGGTTACTCAGATTCTGATTGGGCAGGAAGTGCCTCAGACAGAAAGAGTACATCAGGTGGATGTTATAGTCTTGAATCTGCCATGATCTCATGGTTCAGCAAGAAACAATCTAGTGTGGCTCTCAGTACTGCTGAAGCAGAACATATGGTTGTCTGCTCTGCTAGCTGTGAAGCAGTATGGCTTCAGAAGCTTTGGAGTGTTTGACTTAGAAATGGATCCCACTGTGATTATGTGACTTAAAATCTTGTGTTCCACGATAAGTCAAAACACATAGAGATCCGGTACTTCTATATACGAGATATGGTGCAAAGAGGAGCTATCAAGCTTGTATATATAAGCACTAAGGATCAGATTGCTGATATCTTGACTAAACCTTTGTCTCGAGTAAAGTTCGAACACTTCCGAGACAAGCTTTGTATAGGACCCTCCTCGAAAGGGGGAGTAGCACAGTATCCGATAACAAGTCTATCTCATCAATGATGAGGTTACCTATTTACTGCACTTAGCTACCTAGAATTATTTAGATTTAGGACTCTTATATTCTTTCTTTTGATAATAGATGTATACATGCTTTTGATATTAGTTTCTGATGATAGATGTATACATGCTTTTGATATTAGTTTCTGATGATAGATGTATACATTCTTTTGATGTTATTAGATGTATACATTCTTTTGATATTAGTTTCTGATGATAGATGTATACATGCTTTTGATGTTAGTTTCTGATGATAGATGTATACATGCTTTTGATGATAGTTTCTGATGATAGATGTATACATGCTTTTGATGTTAGTTTTTGATGATAGATGTATACATGCTTTTGGATATACATGTTTTGATGATGGTGATACATGTTTTGATGATGTTGATACATGTTGTGATTATACATGTTTTGATGATGATGATACATGTTGTGGTTATACATGTTTTGATGATGGTGATACACGTTGTGGTTATACATGTTTTGATGATGGTGATACATGATTGTGATTATACATGTTTTGATGATGATGATACATGTTTTGGTTATACATGTTTTGATGATGATGATACATGTTGAGGTTATACATGTTTTGATGATGGTAATACATGTTGTGATTATACATGTTTTGATGATGATGATACATGTTGTGATTATACATGTTTTGATGATAAGGATACATGTTCTGTTATACATGTTGTGAAGGGATTGCATCATTCCTGGACTTCAGTCCTAAAGAAGAGCCGTAGATGTATGTCTTCGAGAATGAAGTTCTTGGTGAACATGTGAAGGGATTGGATCATTCCTGGACTTCAGTCCTAAAGAAGAGCCATAGACGTATGTCTTCGATAATGAAGTTCTTGATGAACATGTGAAGGGATTGGATCATTCCTGGACTTCAGTCCTAAAGAAGAGCCGTAGACGTATGTCTTCGATAATGAAGTTCTTGATGAACATGTGAAGGGATTGGATCATTCCTGGACTTCAGTCCGAAAGAAGAGCCGTAGACGTATGTCTTCGAGAATGAAGTCCTTGGTGGACGGTTGAGGATTAAGTCATCCTTGGACGAAATTCCTAAATGTACGGTTGAGGATTAAGTCATCCTTGGACGTAGATCCTAAATGTACGGTTGAGGATTAAGTCATCCTTGGACATGGTCCTAAAAGACGGTGGAGGATTAAGTCATCCTTGGACGTGGTCCTAAAAGATGGTGGAGGATTAAGTCATCCTTGGACGTGGTCCTAAAAGACGGTGGAGGATTAAGTCATCCTTGGACGTGGTCCTAAAAGACGGTGGAGGATTAAGTCATCCTTGGACGTGGTCCTAAAAGACGGTGGAGGATTAAGTCATCCTTGGACGTGGTCCTAAAAGACGGTGGAGGATTAAGTCATCCTTGGACGTGGTCCTAAAAAACGGTGGAGGATTAAGTCATCCTTGGACGTGGTCCTAAAAGACGGTGGAGGATTAAGTCATCCTTGGACGTGGTCCTAAAAGACGGTGGAGGATTAAGTCATCCTTGGACGTGGTCCTAAAAGACGGTGGAGGATTAAGTCATCCTTGGACGTGGTCCTAAAAGACGGTGGAGGATTAAGTCATCCTTGGACGTGGTCCTAAAATACGGTGGAGGATTAAGTCATCCTTGGACGTGGTCCTAAAAGACGGTGGAGGATTAAGTCATCCTTGGACATGGTCCTAAAAGACGGTGGAGGATTAAGTCATCCTTGGATGTGGTCCTAAAAGACGGTGGAGGATTAAGTCATCCTTGGACGTGGTCCTAAAAGACGGTGGAGGATTAAGTCATCCTTGGACGTGGTCCTAAAAGACGGTGGAGGATTAATTCATCCTTGGACATGGTCCTAAAAGACGGTGGAGGATTAAGTCATCCTTGGACGTGGTCCTAAAAGACGGTGGAGGATTAAGTCATCCTTGGACGTGATCCTAAAAGACGGTGGAGGATTAAGTCATCCTTGGACATGGTCCTAAAAGACGGTGGAGGATTAAGTCATCCTTGGACATGGTCCTAAAAGACGGTGGAGGATTAAGTCATCCTTGGATGTGGTCCTAAAAGACGGTGGAGGATTAAGTCATCCTTGGACGTGGTCCTAAAAGTACGGTGGAGGATTAAGTCATCCTTGGACGTGGTCCTAAATGTACGGTAAGGATTGGATCATCCTTGGACTTTGGTCCTGTAAACTGAGCCGTAGACGTGAGGTCTCCGAGAACATGATAGGACTGGATCGTCCCTGGACTTCGGTTCAAAATGTACATGACTGGTTTACATCATCCTTTGATGATGCTGATGATCGTGGGATGACGATGCTGATGATCGTGTGATGACGATGCTGATGATCGTGCGATGACGATGCTGATGATCGTGTGATGACGATGATGATGATCGTGCGATGACGATGATCGTGCGATGACGATGCTAATGATCGTGTGATGATGATGTTGATCGTGATGCTGATGACGATGTTGATAATCGTGTGATGATGATGCTGATGATCATGTGATGACGATGTTGATCATGATGCTGTTGATCGTGTGATGATGATGTTGATCATGATGCTGTTGATCGTGTGATGATGATGTTGATCGTGATGCTGATGATCGTATGATGACGATGCTGTTGATCGTGTGTTGACGATGCTGATGATTGAGTACTATCAACTCTGATGATGTTGATGTTCCAGTATTGAAGATGTTCCAGTAACTGGTTGAGTTACTGATGATGTTGAGAAAGATTCCAATGATTTATAGATGTATCATGTATGATGTTGATGACTCCTTGCTCGTGTAGGTGTTGTTATAATATCCTTCTTGTTAAGGGGGAGTGTTGAGATATTGTAACTTCAAAGAATATTATAATTGTACTTTATTATTCCGGAGATGTTTCATTCCTCCGTAAAGATCTTATTGTATATCCGGAGATGTTTATTCCTCCGTCAGAATGTGGTAACTCGGGTTATTAGACTTCCCTAGTGGAGGTCGGACCTTTATGTGTTATGTGGGTCAAAGGGTTATTAGACCACCCTAGAGGGGTCGGCCCAGTTAGTTGTAGTGGGGTATTTAACCCATTGGTTAAATACGAGCCTACGTGTACTTGTGTAAAATACATATCAGTGAAGTGTATAAATAGAGGAGGTGTGTTCCTCATTTGATACACTCACTCATTCAAGGGAGGCGCACTTTTGGAGGAGAGGTCTGCTACGGTGGAGAAGGAGATCATGTCTTTGGTTTGCATCTTTGTATATTGCTGGTCATCTATATTGAGGAAGCTTTACTGGGTTTTCTACCCCATAGGGGTTTCCCAGGATAAATCTGTGTCTCTTGTGTTTATGCTATGCTTGTCGTTTCTTCAGTGATCCTATATATGCTATTATTGTGAAATGGAATGTAATGCTGCTATTTTCTGTCTTAGCATATTGAATTTTAACAGAACCTGCATGTCTCATAGGTTAAGCATAATATAACAAAGTCATACATACCTCGTAAGTAGAACAAATATTATGGATGAGTCTTTGTATTCATGTTGTCATGGTCATGGAACTTGATTTGTCTTTTGTGATGTACCTGTATCTTGTTAGCAGACAACATCAACCTCACACAACACCATAATGCATTAGTACAATCATATAGCCCTAATTAATGAATGTCTTCGATCATTCACATGCATTCATATTGTTACTAGGGTGATAAGACAATTCTAACAATAATCAAGATTGTACTAATAAATAATATGAACACAAACACATTATGAACTTAATCAAGAATCAGATTTCAAGACATACATCAACCTCCTTAAGTCATACCTGTCGAGACTTCTTGTAGTCTTCTTATGTAAGGCCTTAGCCTCAACTCCCCCTGAAACTTGATTTGGAGCTTGATTAGGGTTTGCTAGAGAAACCCTAAAAATTAAATCTTTGATTTTCACACTTCCAAATGAATGGAAGGATGTGTCTTGCTGAGCTGATCAAACTAGCATACTTCAATTTTGAAATCTCCAAAATTTGACCCCTCAAAATTGCCTTTGAAACTTCTGGATCTTCTGGACAGGATCTCGAACTAGGGTTTGGTGAAGCCCACCCTTCTGCTCAATCAAAAGGTTTGATCCAAGGCTCTAAACTCTTATTTTTCTAAGGGGCCTCCAGCTGTGGTTACAGACTTCAAAAATTCCAACTTTTGTTGAAGTCCTAATTTTCCATCTTTCCGATCAAAATCCCGAGCTAGGGTTTAATCAAGCCCGGTCTTCTACCCAACCAAAAAATTCGATCTTGGTCTCTAAATTTCGATTTTCCTGAGTAGCATTCAGCCGTGGATTCCGATTCCAAAAATTCTAACTTTCTCTGAAACCCTAAATTCCGGAAGCCATGAATAAAGGTGCTCCAAAAATAATTCTGTTTTGACAGAAATATGTACGTGATTGTTTCTGCTATAACTCTAAAATTTTTGCTCCACAGGGTCTGAAAACTTTTTCTGCAGTAGCCTATCCTGTCATCTTTCCATCCTAATAGGTCTGACCTCAATTGGATTTTCTGAGAGAGAGTTATGCCAAATGTCGCAACATGACCTGTTTTGGGATAATACAGGAGAGCGAATTTGTACGGCATGCCACCTGTCACTGTTTGAACTGCAACCTTTGAAAACTTTTCCTAAGATGTCTCGCCCTGTTATCTTTCCATCCTGACAGGTCTATCCTCAATTGGACTCTCTGAGAGAGAGTTATGCCAAGTGTCACAATGTGACCTGTTTATGGGATAAAACAGGAGAGCGAACGTGTACGGCGTGCCACGTGTCACTGGTTCAGCTTCGGCCTCTGAAAACGTTTCCTGAGATAGTACAGTCTGTTTTCTACCTGTCACTTTTTACGAAATTTCATTTGGAGCTTCCTAGCCCAAGTTATGACCTTTTTTCCTAAGTCACCTGATTTTGACTGAGATCTGGAAGAGGCAAAAACCCTAACTTGTACTGATCATAACTTACAAAGTACAACGAATCTGAGGGTTCCCTTTGGACACAAGATACCTGGAGATGTTATATACGACCTGTAAAGGTTTCAGATCCTGAACCTTTTCCAAAATGGATTTATAGCGAAAGTGCCATGATGACTGGTTTTTGCTATGTAAAACCCTAACCTTCAAATTGTCGTAAGTGCCATACCTTGCCTTCCTTCAGGTTAGCTCTGATACCATGTTAAGATTTAATATGCTAAGACAGAAAATAGCAGCATTACATTCCATTTCAAAATAATAGCATATACAGGATCACTGAAGAAACAACAAGCATAGCATAAACACAAGAGACAAAGATTTATCCTCGGAAACCCTCATGGGGTAGAAAACCCAGCAAAGCTTCCTCAATATAGATGACCAGCAATATACAAAGATGAAACCCTGAGACATGATCTCCTCCTCCACAATACCAGACCTCTCCTCCATAAGTGCACTATCCTCAAGTGAGTGAGTGTATCAAATGAGGAACACACCTCCTCTATTTATACACTACTGTGACATATCTTTTACACAAGTACACATACACTCGTATTTAACCAATGGGTTAAATACCCCGCTACAACTGACTCGGATGACCCCTCTAGGGTGGTCTAATAACCCTTTGACCCACATAACACATACAGGGCCGACCCCCACTAGGGAAGTCTAATAACCCAAGTTACCACAATCTGACAGAGGAATAAACATCTCCGGATATACAATAAGGTCTTCAAGGAGGAATGAAACATCTCCAGAATAATAAAGTACAAATATAATATTCTTTGAAGTTACAATATCTCAACAGGGCTATCCCAAGACACAGGCCTGTGGCATTTTTGACCATAGAATACTTTGAATGGAATCATTTTTAATGAACCTTGATATCCATTATTATAGGGAAATTGTACTAAATGCAAATAGTCTTCCCATTTACCTAGTTTGTCCATTACATACATTCGCAACATATCTTCTAGCACTTGGTTAGTTCTTTCAATGTTTCCATCTGTTTGAGGATGGTAAGCAGTACTAAAATTCAGTTGTGTATCAAAAAATTTAAACAAAGATTTCTAAAAATTACTTGTAAATTTTGCATCTCTATCAGAAATCAGAACTTTTAGAGTACCATGCAAATGAAATATTTCTTTCATAAAAATATCAGCTGTGTTTATTGCGTTGAAAGTAGATTTCACAACTACGAGGCATGCATCTTTACGTAACTTACCGACAACTACCATTATTGAGTTGTGTTGTTTACTTGTTTACATTAATCTTGTTATAAATTCCATGCTTATTATTTCCCATTTCCATTCTAGAATAGGCAAGGGTTGAAGTAACCCGGCAAGATGTTGAGGTAGTTGAAGGGTTTTCCACGATAATATTCTTTGGGAGAAAAAGACTGTGTGCCACTCATGAAGGTAGGAAGAGAGGCACATTTATAAAGAGAGTATATATTTGTTGACAAGTTTTCAATACCTACCTATAGCTCACACTTGAAAGGGAAATGAATAGATTAAATTTAGAACGGAAATATCTCGAAAGATCTACTTTCTAGCTTAACTCATATCCTAGAAAGCTCTATTGAAATCCCTATTCCTTAATATAAAATCACTACTGTCACAATCACAATCCAGTAGGTTTTAAATACGTAACTGCAGATAGAAAAATTTAAATACCTCTTGCAATTTATCAACTTTAGTAAAATGTTGACCAAATGAAGCATAGCGCATCCCATGTATAAACGGTGCAACATAAACCTTCAATTTAGTCTGCATATTTAACAACATAAAATGGCCAGCTTGATCATCAAATTTAATAATAAAGGAGCGCAAAAGACATAACAAACCATTAAACTGGTATCTACGACATATTATGATTTCTATTGTAATCAAGAACAACTAAATTTTTATCAAGATTATAAAAGAGAAACAAAGTCACCAAGTTTTATCCCGCCATAAGAGGAAAGTGTAAAGTAATTGAAGTAAACCTAGATACAAAGAGTTGCATATTCATTATGTGAATAAAACTCCCTTACCTCGTTACACTATGAGGAATAGGAAAGGCAGTTCATTATGTTTCAATTTCATGAAGCTTTTCATTTATTATTTCAAATAATAAAAATCCCAAGTCTCAATGGGTACATCCATGGGCAGACAACTACATAACTCCATCATGTACTAAAGAAAACACATTTAATGAATACCCACAACTTTTAAAAAGGCAAAAAAAAACCAACAATAAAATGTGAAAGTGAGTTTCGAATAAATCCTCTAACTAGAGTAACCCAAGAATGAAAAAAAATATATATCAGGGAAATCCATTTTTTATAAAATAATATTCAACCTATCAACAAAAACAAACCTAACCTTCCATCTATACATTTGCTAGAACACATCTCGTTCACAAACAGCTTTACCATCATCAACCATGCCACCTTCTTCAAGTTTTTTCAAAGCTGACTTGAGAACTTGGGGAAAAAAATTAGAGTTAGTGATTAAAATCTTGAAGGTATAATGCATTTAATTAGAAAATAATGATGATTAACACCCATATAGATCAATCTTGATGTGTTCAAATTATAAACAAACATACCTCAATTGATCCCCCAACCTTTCCTTGAGTAATAATTTTATCCACAGTCCTCACGTTGTAATTCCTATGTGTCGAAGGCACTTGATGCTTTGCACACACATCATCTATACTTATGCTAGTTGTTGCTCTCTCAATTATAGCCACGGCCCTATATCAAAAAATGTAATCTTGCAAAGGACAGCTGTAAACAATTAATTTAATAAAGGCACTTTGCACAACAAAACAATTTATACAGATAATAATAAATGCTCAAAATAATGTTACTGATATCCCAAAAAATGAAAAAAAAATATTTGATGACAAGATAAGGCTATAACTACTCACGAATTGTTGACATCATTGTCTGTGAAAGAGAGAGGAACGGTGGGTCCCTTTTTAACTTCTGTCTTAGAAGAAGATAAAACATTGACTGTTTTATTCTCGACAAGACCTAAATCTCTGGTTTTACTCTCCTTCTGACTTAAACTTTTCCTTAGCTCTAAAGTAGAAAGCTTATCTTCCTTCTTCATGATAAAATATATATCCTTCTCCCTCATTACCTTCTTCAACAATTCAAAAGGCTCACGAACTTTTACAGTTGTAGTTTTTATCCATTTCCTCATTACAAAATTTGAATTACATGCCTGTAATTTTGCCAATTTTGCTGCTCTGGCAATATGTATTCCTGTCATCTATTGTAAATCATGCCTAGAATCTAATGTGCATGGCATGGTTGCAGAGATATTGAGTTTACAATGTTTTTTGTATTTTAATTATATACCTTGAAACTGAACTTGAATCTATGCTAACTCTTGGATACGGAATTTTACCTAGAGCATCTTGATAGTGTATTTTGGATAAGGACATCACCTTGCTAATCTTGAATATGTCTTCCATTTGGGGTAATTGCTCGAATTATAAAACCTACAAATGTGAATGCTTTAAATTATTGCATGGGACTGTCAAACTCAAAACTTGAAAACAAAGGTGTGTAAGAAGAAGTAGGGATTACCATAGTTTGGAGCGCTATGGATAATTGGATTTCGATGCTTGGACTTTGTAATCCATGTAATTAAGTATTGTAACAATCCTATCTACACTTTTCATCATCGAAATGTTTTACGATATCAACCCAGCCACATATTTTGGGCATATTCTTAAGAGATTATCCACAATGACCTATGTCTCTTTTGTGCATAAGTTTAAGACTTATACAACAAGCTAAGTTTACCGTATACAACAGGCTTAAGACTTATACAACAGCCTAAGTTTAACGTGTACAATCTTAGATATCACTATGCATAATACATGGGTTATAATGGTGATTATACTAGCTATTATAGAAAAAGGTGATCATACTTTACTCTCTGCTTTAGCATTATAGCTAATAGTTCATATTTACTTATGGAATACTAATGGTGATCATACTTTACTCTCTGCTTTAGCATTATAGCTAATAGTTCATATTTACTTATGGAATACTAATGGTGATAATACTCTCCATAATAAAGGGTGTTTAATTGATTGCATTACAGGGGGTAACATAAGCTAATATTAAATTTGTATAACAAGAGATCATGTGTAATTATAGATATAGTCATGCTTAAACGCTTGTAGTTACAGTTGTTTCCCACTAGGAATACATGATATCAAAGTGTGAATTGAGCTAATATGTGTAATGAAACAATAAGCTTATACATAGAAGTGATTCAACTAATATGTGTTAATAGTTAAATAACATTAAGTTGGTAACACATGTAAGGATTTTCCTAATATAGTGATAAGTATGAGTAATATGTAAGCACTTTATGAATCGAAGCAGGTAAAGTAGAAACATAAGAATAGGATAAGTGATATGAGCAATACTTACGCTGTAATGAAAGCTTAGTTAATAGAAGTGCACCAGTGTTATGATTACTATGAATACCATAGACTACCATATATGATCTCGAGTTAGCTTATACCATACGTGTTTTATATGGAAATTAACGGTGGAATGATAGCTTAGTATGATTACTATGCTATTCCCATACATTAAGGCTTGTTCATCTTCTAATCCACATATGATGTATCACTCAGCTGATATTAACAACCCCATTAGGGAAAATACGCATATGATAAGGATAATTTAAACCTCTAGTTAGTAAGGTTAGACTGTATAGTACAATCACTATAGCTTATCTTAACTTGACGATCTCTACAGCAAATTGAACCAATACAAGACATTTATTTGATGGCACAAGGAATAGTAAAAATCCATAGGATTGGTACATCTTCAATGGTGTTCAAGCTATGTATTCTCTATAATATAAAAACCTGCATGCTTATGAGGTAAGATATAGATTTAAATCACAGTAATAATAGAGCTTATACATGATACGTATTCATACAGAGTATTCTGATCATACTTGCAACACGTATACGTATCCAATATTATATAAGTATAAGTAATGTACAATATTATATAAGTATAAGTAATGTAGCAATCATTACTAGTATAGATTAACTCACTTAGTGCGGTTAATAAGGTACAATTTATACATAATAAGTGGAATAGTATGTAAATATTGATAAGCTGTAATAGAGTAAATATAGAAGTAACACACATACTTTAAATAACTAATTCGTATCAATGTTTACACATAGTAGTGATCAAGTGAATATGCATAATATATGTAATACTCTAGTGTAAGTTGAGGTATAAGGATCATAGCACTTGTGATACTAGCTTATGTAATCTAAGAGTGTAAGTTAAGTAAGCATCCACTAGAACAAACTAAGAAATTAGTGACTAAATTAATGATTAAAATTCACATATAAATGACTATTTTTTAGTCGGCGACTAATAGTAGCTAACACTATCTTATAGCTCGACTAACTTAGTTGTATTTATTTTAGTCATTAATAGTTGCCTTATTTAGTTGTATATTTGGTCATTGATTTAGTCATTAATTGCCACAATTAATCACTAAATCCATGACCAAATATGCTACTAACTAAGGAAACTATTAATGACTAAAATAAATACGACTAAGTTAGTCGAGCTATAAGATAGTGGAAATTAGCTACTAATAGTTGTTTATAGGTGAATTTTAGTGATTTTTTTAGTCACAAATTTATCATTTGTAGTAGTCATTTATTGTTGTTAATTGGTCATTTATTTAATAATTGATTGTGGTTAGCTAGTCATTAATTGTAGTTAATTTGTCATTTTTGTAGTCATTGATCGTTGTGAAGTGGCTGTTTATTTAGTCATTGATTGTTGCTAACTGGTCATTTAATTAGTCATTGATTTTTGTATATAGGGAATGAAGGAATCGAACCACCAACCTATTTCCTTTAAGGAAACTGCTCTTCCATTGAGCTATCACCCTTAAATAGAAGAATCAAAGTTAATGGAGTAAGAAGCAAAATCATACAAGTTATTTAAGAAGATGAAAGAGTCAAACGAAGGAATTCCTCGCATAAACCAAAAATCAGACAGGGGTATGAGAATTCAAAACACATGAACATCATCTATTTTGCAAGCTAATGGAATGAGTTAGAATATTTAGATAGGAAATAATGCACCTTTGGGGTAAAACTGGACAACAAACCATCGTACCATTATTATTTCCTTCTTCTCTATCCTCATTACCATCAAGTCTTAGCATGACATATTGTACATTTAAGGAAGTGATGGTGCTGATATGAAACCATGTAATGGCCACACATATATTCACAGCATGATGGTCAAAAGGACAAGCCATCATCACAAACTGTAGTATCTCTGCAAGTGTAGCTAGTTCCACATATACATACAGCCGGGACCTTGTATCAAAATCCAAGACCATAGATTCTAGATTCTGCACCACTAACAATTGGCTTCTCAGCATATCCATCTAGCCCACAAGCATAAGCATCTCAGCCTCTCCATATCAAACACAACCTACATGTTCAAGAATTTCATATGTTTCGCAATTGGTGGATTAAGCTCGACAATGCCATGGAACTCAAACACGTGTGCAACTGTGCAAACTCCCTCCAAAATCCATGCCTAGTTCAATCAGGAATGCACACAACAGGTACTACACCAAGAGCCAGTGTAGGCTACCCACACTATTGGTTTGACTAGAACCAACTTTTGATTAACCAATTTTTGTTTCGAAATATGCTCTCCAAATCAATAGGCAGTTAATTTGGAATTATGTTTGCATTACCAACTTAATTAAACTTGTGAAGCCCTCATGATAGTAGTCTACTCACTACTTAAATGATCACACGGCTCTTGAAACTTTGATGTATGTGAATAAAATTAAAGTTGCACACTATTCAAGCTCAAGCTTCCTAGAATAATGTTTCAAGTAAAAGGATTTAGTCATCATATATGTTATTGTTGTATTCCACTCACATAGCATTTTTTATTTTAGTTGAACGGAGTTTGGTGGCATGTTAATGGTATGAAGCAATTACTGTATACACACACCAAGGAATACATCATGGATCCCCTTCTTTCTTAGAATATATGGATTGAGGGTGGCTACACCACTAGCCACAACAGAGGCTAGTAACCCCAAAGAACTCAACCATAATTACACTTGTAACCTATATCCTTCTTGTTGGCAACATGCCTTGGGTGGATGGTTCAAATGATTGAGTTATCCTGTGGGACTATATATATTTCTTCATAGCTATTGTTGACATTTCATGTTTCCTTCTAGGATGTAGCACTGTGAAACTATTTTAGTCCTATTAGGTTTTTGATTTTTTTGGGGGCTATAATGCTCACACCAATGGAAGGCTTGATTAAAATCCAAAGGCTCAAGATATAACTTGTAAACTATAGCCTTCTTGTTTGAAACATGCCTTGGGTGGATAGTTCAAATGATTGAGTTATCTCTTGTGAATACATATTTCTTCATAACTATTGTTGACATTTAAATTTTGCTTCTAGGATGTAGCACTGTGAAACTATTTTAGTCCTGTTAGGTTTTTGTTTTTTTGTGGGGCTACAATGATCACACCAACGAAAGGCTTGATTAGAATCCCAAGGCTCAAGATCTATAGGCACCAGATAACAAAATCCCTTTACCTGGAATATAATTCTAGAAAGCTTGCGCTCACAACACAATTTGGTGTTTATTTGAATGGAAGTTGGTGGCATGTTAGGGTCAGAAGCAACTATTTAAAAAGGATAAAATAGCATTCTTCATAGCTATTCTTGGCATTTCATCAAGGATTTGGGACTGTGAAACTATCTTAGTCCTGATAGTTTTGCCATTTTTTGTGAGGCTACCGTGCTAGCACCTATTGTAGGTTTTATTAGAAGCCAAATCTATGAGATCTATATGCATCAGTTGCTTCTGCATGAGATTTATAGGCTTCTCAATGCTTGTGCCTAAAGGTTTTCCAGAGCTAGTTAAGACATTTTGTTCTCTGAGACAAGATAAGGTTGTTGAATGTCCTAGTGAGATCAACATACAATTGAAACTTTATGGCATCTATGATTTGGAATTTCAAGGGTATGCAAAGATTTAGGTTGGCCTAAGCACATGCTTAACATTGAGGATATAGAAAAATCTAGCAGGGGCTAGTAGGTTTGAGGCTATAAGAGGCCAATGGTACCCAAATGCAATGTCAAATGGTTCACCACACCAAATCAATGTTGGATATACTGTTTTGAAAGAAAACTATTCATTTTTTTGAAAAAAAAAAAAAATCTTTGTCTCTAGTTTTTATCTACTCCTCCTCCTTGCTGGGCATTTGTCAGATTTCTTAATTTAGTTTTTGATTTTAAGGTTTTGGGTTTACTATGTTGTAAGGTTTTAATTTGTAAAGATGCATTTGAGAATGCAGAAAATGGGTTTCCTGCATGTTACTGAAAGCTTCAGGACCTTATAAATTCTCTTTGCAAGAAGGAAAAATTGGAAGAGGCTAATAATAATGATAGAGAAAGGTTTAGTTCCTAATGTCCATATTTACAGTAAGATGATAACTTCAACTATGAAAGGATCTGCATAAAGGGATCCTTAAGATTGCATTATGAAATGCAAGATAATGGGTTTTTACCAATGCTAGAAACAAATCACTTGGTTATCTATAGACTTTGCAAAGATAGGGATACATATGGATCTCTAAGACTTTACAATCAAATGGAGGCCACATCTATGTTACCAACTGTCTCTACATGTTCAGTTGTCCTCAACCTATTATGTAGAGAAGGGAAGGTGTAACTATCATACAAGATTTTAAAGGTAGCATTGCTTTGGCAGATTAAGTTGTTTGTGCAAAAATTATTTATTGAATGAAGGTTTAGAACTATGCAAGGAATTGGAATTAAAAGGACTATGCCTAATGAGGTCACATATAATTCAATAATCAATGTACTTTGCATTAAAGGCCTCCTTGTAGAATCTTTCAGGTTATTTGATTCTATGGAGAGAACAAATGTTACTACCACTATTACCACTTATTTAAAACTCATACATGGTATATGTAAGGAATCCTATTTAGAGAATGCAGAGGAGCTCTTGAAGAAATTGTTAGCCATGGGCCTTATCCCAAAACATTAATATTTACAATATACTGATTTCTGGATACTAGAATCAAGGAAAATGAGGCCTCCACTCTTCTCTTTGAAATGAAGAAGTGGAATATTCTACTAGATGTTTTTATGCTTAAGTCACTTATTAAAGGGCATTGCAACATATGCAATGTGGAGGCGGATCTGATATTGCTTCATGAAATGAAGAGGAGAGGAATTGCAACAACTCTCTTTTGCTAAAACAACTTTATTAATTAGCTTTGTAATAAAGGCAAGATGGAAGAAGCAAGTAAACTTGTAGAAGATATGATTAAGAGGGATTGACTTCTTGGAATCAATACTGATAGTAGATTAGAATCTAAATATTTTAGAAGATTGAATTCTTTGGAAATTGATAAATTGTTTGTTGATCTAGAGTCTGATGTCTCGTTTGATGATTTATTCAGAAGGATTTACCATGAAGGAAAGATACAGGAAGCAGCTAATTATCCATGGATGATTACTGTGATACATCTCCACCTTCACAACCATAATATGGTAGGAACAAATAAGAGAAGATATGTCTAGTCTTATTCTAGAGTGAGCAGTTTTATTCTAAGTTACCAAGATACAGATACAAATTCGGATCCGGATCTGAATCTAGATATAGATTCACTAGATTTTTTAAAACCTAGGATCCGAATACGGTGGGGAAACGACAAGTACAAAAAAATATAGAAATATTTTTATAATAAATAAAAAATAGAGTGAAGAAACGAAACTATTCAAGAAACACAAGGGTAGAACTATAAGTTATTGCCAAAAAGGAGAGTTCTTGTACCATAAATGAGAATTTGATGATTTGTAGCCATGATTGATATTGATAGTTTTAAAAACCATTTCAGCATGAGATTGAAGTGGGGAAAACAATTTTTTTTGCGAGCCACATTCACATGTCCCTATCAATAGGGAATAAAGTGGTTTTCTTGAAGGCTATGGAAAGACTACATAATAGTGTAGGACCAACACACTACCTAATTTAAGTAAACGACCATTAATTCCAAGTTCCAACACCCTCCCTTTATGGTCACAAACAAAATCATACAAAATATCCTCACCAAAGACCAAACAAAACATGTCGGTTCTTCTACCAAGATGGTCCTTCTGTTCCCAAACAAACTACTTGTACCTTGCACTTGTGCCCCATACATGTTGCATGTACCTGTAACTATCCTCAAAACCCTACACCTTTGCTCAGCATTTGTATTTTGTAAATGATTCCCATGCCCTATATTTCCACAATACCCTACAAGGTTGCACATTTTTTAGTGTACCCCACAACAATATCCATGCCTCGTACCATCCATTGTACATCAACAGTTTTCTCTATAATACAATCAATCATGACTTGGCCAGAATTCAAGATATCCTCTGGTGGAATGAACAATGATTATTTCTCCTATGATGTATATATCATCATATCAGTGTTATCCTTATCATCTTGAAACCTTCACTTGATCCTCAGTTCTTCTTCATGAGCCTCAAGAGTGAGGCACAACATTGTTTCCCATCATTATCTCCTATGTGAGGTGAGAGAATTCAGCAAATGCTCCCATGTTTGTTGTGTGTCTTCAGTCAATTTTTTCTTAGAGTTCTATTTATATACAACCTAGATTACTAACCAAGCCATAGGCGCCTTTTCATATTGCATAGAATGTGTTTCCTAATGCTATTTAACTCACCCATATACTTTATGCAAACCAATAAATAACTTTGATGCCATATTTTCTACAATAATTTAGCAAATAGACTTCTATTTATAGCCCCAATTTGAAAAGTACAGTCGAGATTCACTATAGGACAACCCAACACAATCCTACCAACCTAACCATCCAACAATTGTCAATAAACATCCTCATGTACTTCATTAAAAGTGTGTGCAGCAAGTTTATGATAAACTTCAATGGTGATATGCTCTCTCTGGTGGTTAAAAAAAAACAGGGCCCAAAATTACAATGTTTAGTCCTTAAAAATGTTGATAAGTTCCCTCAAATAGTACCATATAATCCATAGTAAATTTGAGTTCCTCATTTACATGCCCACACAAATATAACACCCTTTAAAAGAAGCCATTAACCCCATTACAGATAATGTGACCATGTGCTGACTATGAAAGGAGGTGAGCTTAAGAATAAACTCCAATAACTCCATTTCAAAAGCACTTCCATATGTCCAAAAAACTCCACTTCATAAACATGAAATGGCTATTAAATAGATATAGAACTTAAAAATATAGCTCCAATTAAAAAAAGAATGTCAAACATGTGTGATATAAATAGCAGGAAAACTTGAAAATAAAAGTGCAATACAATCTGAGTTCATCAACTCTAGGACTTTTTAAAATAATTGTGAAATGCTACTTAGTAAATTGTTCTTCTACAGGGAGTGCAAATTAACTCATGGCTTCATGAATCATGCTACGTTAGACCAAGGAAATGGATTGTTGTCAGAATGACTCAACAAGTCCTTCGTATCACAACTTGATCAAATGTGCGTAAGGAATGGATTGAAACCAAACCATAGGAAATACACTATACTATCACATCTCTACAATTAATTTCATGTAGCTTGTAACTTGAAAATAATATGAACTGATGAAGCTACATAATTCATGAATCCAGAAAATGTTGATATTGATCTATCTTAAGTGCAGAGAGCATCAGCTTCATGCCACTATAGGTGAAAGAGATAGATCATAGGCTTAAGCTCTACATTAAGACCAACAAAATCTTTGCATCATGAATGGAACATGAGTCATGGACAGTAAAATCTCACAAAACAACACACAACACTCAACATAGAACTACTATGAAAAATCTCCTTAGTTGAAGTATCGAAATGCTTTGCATGAATGTTGGCCTTTGAAAACCCTCAAAGTCCTTCAAACAACTCATATAATGTTGGAATGGGTTTTGAAGATTCTTGTTACAAATCATTCTCCAAACATCCATCATAAGTTAAAGAAACCGCTTAAAAAAATATTTTGCTCCTTGCAAATTGAATGCTCAGTAATAGAGAAAGCTCAATATTGTTTAAAATTTGACATATCAGTGCCCAGATTCTAAAATTTTACATAGAAACAAACACCACAAATAGAATAATTCCACATTGTAGGATTTGTATCTTTGATACCATGTTGTCAATGTACCAAACCAAAATAGTTACATGCAGGCACAAAGGAATAAAGGAAAACAAGTTATAGCGTGCATCAATGGCAGGAATTCGATATTCTTGTACAATTACATCTAAATAAAGGCCTACTATATGGCTTTTGGTGCTACTATTTCTTTATAGGTTGCATTGATTAATATGACACCTTGCATCACATGCCACGTGTAGACAACCTGATCTTAGTGATGACCTTTACTTCCAAGTTCCAAATCCATTTTCTGAAGTTTTAGTATAGTTTTATACTTCAATCACCTTTTTCAACTACTTAGTTGAATGTTATTGAGTAATTCCCCAAACCACTGAACCAAAGAAATCAATTTTGAGTTGACTCTAAACCCAACCTCATCCACATTCCCAAATCATTTGTAGAATCCTAGAACCAATAAAGAAATCCCACCTTCGGTGCTCCAATCCATCCCTTTAGGTTTATTACAATTCACCTCATGCATGTGAGGATGAGGAGGGAGTAATGTGGTTTGAGATGGATTTTTTCTCCATCCTATCAACTTAACATTTCAATGTACCTTGTCCTTGAGCTCTATTATAATCATTAAGAAATGGATTATGGATCGAAACTTCATGGGAGGTAAGAGATGTATTGTCATAACCCTAAAAACTGTAAAAAATTAAAGAATTTCTTGTATGTCATAAAAGTACCTTTTATCTAGATGGTTTGTAAATTAACTTCAACACTGTGAAGATGCTTAGAGAATTCCAATGTTATAATTGTATAAGTCTTTGTGTTATATATACATTTATCATACATTTAGGGATGATACTAGCTGTGGGGATCATACTTACTTAGCATTCTTGCTAAAGCTTATTCTATCCCGGTTTTTGTAGGTGTGCATAGGACTATCTAGGGTTTACTTCCTAGAGTTGTATAACCATAAGAGTTTTATTATTTATATGCTTGGATAGTAATTGAAATGTAATTTATCCAAAAATGAGAAGGACTAACAACTATACAAAAAGGGGTAAGATCAATGCATGGAAGAGTTGGTAAAACATTTAATGGTGACTTATGCGAATTGGATAAAGTTGGATGGCGATGCGGGTTTTACCGTAGGGATTCAATGTCAATAATGAAAAATCGCATTGTGCGTTTTTGTTTTGGGAGAGGAGGGGAGAGAAGCTCTCCAGACCTTGGAAGCATCCATGGCAGGGCTCGGCCTGCTTCTTACTAGCTGCATGAGCTCATGAGGTAAACCCTACGCTAAAACAAACTCGTCTGTTTCCTTTCACTTGTTTCCACTATCATTTCTCGGTTTCGAAGGTTATAATGTAGACATTTGCAGGGCCCTTGGTGATGGTAATCTCCAGCTGGGCGTGGTGGTACTTGCAACTAAGGCGGTGGGTAAGTCTGGTCTTCTGATAGATTCTCTCTTGCCTTCAAGCATGGTATTTTCCTGCTAGTTCGTGTACCATATGATGTAGTGTTTTAAATTTGGGTTTCAAATAAGAGAAATGGTTGAGTTTTGAATGATGAATCATGGCTAGACTTAAGGCATGCTCTAAAATGTAATGGCCACAGTCTTGACTATGTAGTAGCCTGTATGGTGATTTTTAGTTTGACGGATACTGGTCTTCAGTACTCCTAGAGTTGTATGAACTTGTAATGGTTTAACTTGGGGCTTTTTAAAGGAAACCACGATTATGTAACGGAGTTTCTCTTGTTGTAAGGATGGGGAAACCCTTAACTGGTTTCCTGTACATAATGTGTTGATGGGTTTTGACTTTTAATACTATCGTTTTTAATAATGAAATGTTGTTGATTCGTGAGTAAAGCACTTGGCTATAGCATTGATGTTTTTGGGGTCTTGCTTAAATCTCAATCTGAACATTGCGTTTTCTTATTATAAATGGATAAGGGTCTCTATCGTTTTGTCTTCAAGTATGTGTTGAGAAAATCTAGAAGTCTGATTTCCTAATGATAGAACTGTTATTTGTATTTTTAAATACTTTGTTGACCCAAGAATTGTGTGACGTCGCAAGTAAAGGGTTTGGTGAAAGATAAGTAAAATGATGAAATCTGGGCGTATGAATTTGATTGATTAGGAGATAGAGTAATTGTATGAATTGAATTCTTTTTTATTTTAATTTTTATTATCTGGCTTCCCCAGTCCCTGATGTTTGGAAATGAAATCACTGTCTTTTAAAGTTTTAATAGCTATGTGGCATGGCCACGATTCATGTGGTACCGTGAACCCTACATTAAGTTTTGGTTTGCATTTTGAGGGAATGGACAGAGGATTCGATCCTGAGTCCGACCCTTTCTAAATGTATTAACCTGTAAACGAATACTAAGTAGATTTATTATACTTTAATTTAAGCAAATCCTGAAATGTATAAATCGGAAAGAAATACTACGCAAATTCTGGTAGCATTTTTAATTGCAAGAGTTTGAATTGATGGATGGAATTTTAAATGGGAAAATTGTACGCCGTAACACTAGTTCCTGAGGATTCTCTTGCTTAGTTTTAATGAGGACTGCGTTTTCTTAAAACTGAGCCTATATCATTTTGCATAAAGAAAGTGTAACCCTAGGTGATGCTAAGGTTGAAAAAGATATGTTGAGGACTTTTCAGAGATCTTTGTTTGTATTTAAATATTTAGATAATGGTCTTTATTAGGGTTCTCATTCTATACTAGCATTTTAATCTTTTCAGAATTTAAGTTATGGTCAAATTATTTAAGAAGAATAAATTTTAATTTACTAAAAGGATTTGAGAATTTTTAATCGTGTGATTTTTGCCTATGCAAGCATCTAGCATAGGCTAGTGAAGCTAGCCATTCTAGATCCCTTAAATTTATGGCAGTGAATTTCGAATGTGATAAACCTCTTTGAATCATGGGAGCCCATGCCATACGACCCTTGCTCCATAAAAAAAAAAGAATAAGGACACAATGGTTGTTGGCACAGGATAGATCCGCAAGAAGTGCGGAAGCGAACAGGTGCGAAAGGGTCATTCCATAGAAAAAGGACCTTTCGCCACTTTTTGCAGAAACATAAGAATTGTTAGATTAGTCAAGTCAGTCATGTGGACCATTTTGTAATAAGAAGAAAGCACATAAACAAAGAAATATTGTAAGCCTAACGGCATCATATTTTTGGAGATTAGTCCTATCTTTTGGGTTTTGGTTTTGTATCCACAAGTATGATGTATTGACGGTTTCTGCCAGGTTAATTCCACATGTTTGATGAATGAATGAAGATGTTCGGTTATGATGTTAATTCTGTCTTTTGTGCAATGAAGTGATGATGAATAATGGGTTATGTGAATGGTTTCTGTTGATTAATATGATTATGTTGTTAAGTGTGTTGGTTATGTGTTAGAAACTATGATAATGCAGATGATGAGTTAAATGTTGTGAATGTTATAATATCTAGTTAATGTGCACATATCCTCTATACAACTGCGGAAGCTTGGTTCCAGAAGCCCTCTTATCCACTTCGGGTGAGACTACACTTGCTTCGCAACTATTGTTGGGAAGGGTTATACCTTTCCGGGACTGTGTAGAAGAGAGTTAGGGTTGATTGTTTGCTGGAAATAGTGCGAAGTGAACCCTGTCGAAAGACGTTGTGTCAACAAATGGTTCCATTGCTGGGACTCTAAGGAAGTAGAAAGAGGATATGCTATGGAACTCGACAAAACCAGAGATCCAAGAGTGGTTCGACAAGAAGGTGGAAGAGTTCGCATAGAGTGAGAAGTGGGACCCTAAACAGACAGCAACCGAGTGGTTATAAAAACACATTTACTCAGACATTCATGAAATCTTTTTCTGTGACTTCCCAGTGGTATTGCATGAGTGGCTAGCACAGTTGACGTTCTGTAAGAACCACTGTTAGAAGACTGAACCAGAGAGGTGGACCCCAGAGCTAGTGAAACAACTAAAGCAGGTCAATAACAAGGTATCGTGAGCTGTTGATTTTTGGGTAGACAATATACTTGAAGGGTACATAACTGAGTTTGGGGTAGATACTATCAAGTCATATAGCAACTCTGAAAGGAATTTCTTTAAGGGGCCAAGAGGAAGATTCTTGTCATCACGAAAACTGTGGATTAAAATGTTGGTCTACGAAAAAGGAATACTAAGGATGTCTTCTGATCAGTAGAAGAATTGGTGTGCAAAGGTGAAAGTACCGCGTAAATGCGAGTCTAACGCAAAGATGTGGTAGATGGACATGAGCGACGATGAGGTTTAGAGGGAAGCTGACGAAGAGTGTGGTCTCTTGAGGAGTGGATCAATATTCCAGCGTCCTGAGAAGAAGAGGAGGAATGAGAGAGAGTCTCCTGAGAGGACTGGAAGAGAGAACTGCGATGTTAGAAAAACAGGATCGTAGAGCAATAACAATAAATAGAAATGCAAATATAATCACACACACATTACAAGAGAGACACAGATATATCGTGGTTCACCCCAACTTGGGCTACGTCCACACTGAAGTTGTCAGTCCTTATTATTACTCCATCCAGCAAAGTGAGGGGATACAACCTGCAGCACAGCCACTGCACTTCCTCTTCACTGCCTCACAATCTCTCTTTTCAAATCTCAGAGATCTTTATAATGCATAAAACCTAATACATATTTCCCTATCCATATTACAATGTCTTTCTTTTATAGGGTAAATACAATGGGAAAATACCACGGGATACCCAAAACCATTGGCCCGCAAAATAGCTGGAGAAAACAGCCCCCAAAAAATCCCCACCGTGGGACCGCTGGCCCCCGGACCCCCCAACCAGGGGGGATGGTCCCCCTTGGAACCCTGTCGGGGTGCAATGCCCCCCCAAACCCCCCGCTAGGGTGAGTGTACAATCCACCTACATATCATATAAATATGGGGGGTACAAACAGGGCCGAAACAATATCATCTATGAGACTAGAAGATCTGGCTCCATAACCAACAATCTCCCACTTGGAGACTGATCACAACAACTCCATCGTTGTTGTACTTGGTGGACCTTGGACTTTGCAACTTTCTCCTCTTCACCTTCATACTAGAAGGCCAACTGAAACCAAGCAGGAACTTAGTTTCTCTCTGGTCACCGCCTTTGTAAACATGTCCGTAGGATTCTGGCTAGTATGTATCTTTTCCAGCTTCAACAGTTCATCTTCCATAACATAGCGTATGAAATGGTAATTGAGTTGAATATGTTTAGTCCTGGAATGGAATGTTGAGTTCTTTACAAGATTAATGGAACTCTGGCTGTCACTATACAACTTGCTATCCTTCTGCTTCTTACCCAATTCCTCCATAAACCTCTGCAATCAAATAATCTCTTTACTAGCCTCTGTAACAGCAACATACTCTGCTTCTGTTGTTTAAAGTGCAACAACCTTCTGCAGTCTCGAAATCCAACTTATTGTTGTTCCACCTACAGTAAACACATACCCTGTGGTGCTCCTCCTGCTATCCTTATCACTTGTCGTATCTGCATCAACATATCCCTATAGAATAGTGTTTGAACCTCCAAAACATAATGCCTGAGTGGTGGCACCACTCAAATACCTAAGAATCCATTGTATTGCCTTCCAATGTTCTTTACCTGGATTGTTCATATATCTGCTCACAACTCCCACTGCTTGTGCAATATCTGGTCTTGTGCACACCATGGCATACATCAAGATGCCAACTGCTGATTGATAGGGAATCTTGGACATGTAATCTATCTCTTCCCGTGCCTTGGGACACATTTCCTTACTTAGACTGAAATGGATGGCCAAAGGTGTACTTACTAGTTTTGCATTCCGCATTCTTAACCTCTCCAACACCTTTTGTATGTACTCACTCTGAGACAATGTCAATTTGCTATTTTTCCTATGTCTCGTTATTCTCATACTAAGGATTTGCTTTGCAGCACCCAAATCCTTCATCGCAAATGAATTAGCTCGCTTTCTTTTGAATACATTTATATCCTGCATGTTAGACCCTGCAACAAGCATGTCGTCCACATACAATAAAAAGAAAATATATCTTTCGTTGTCGTGCTT
Organism: Larix kaempferi; assembly: GCA_027924585.1. NCBI lineage: Eukaryota > Viridiplantae > Streptophyta > Pinopsida > Pinales > Pinaceae > Larix > Larix kaempferi. The sequence continues at coordinate 2,461,098 of BSBM01000392.1, forward strand.
CTTGAAATAAACACAGTGGTCAAAATGACATCTACTATAACCTTGTCCTATCATTAACTTGTCAAATTTTAAATACCACTGCCTTGGAGCTTGCTTCAAGCCATACAAACTCTTTTTCAACTTGTATACCAAGTTCTCCTTACCTTTGACCTCATACCCTTGTGGCTGCTACATATATATCTCTTCCTCCAAATCCCCATGGAGAAATGTTGTTTTTACATCTAATTGTTCAAGATGCAAATCTTCTACTGCCACTAGACTTAAGATAGTCCTAATTGAAGTCATCTTAACAACAGAAGAAAACATTTCATCAAAATCAATACCTTTCTTCTGTGCAAACCCCTTTACAACAAGTCTGGCCTTGTACCGCTTCTTACCTCCTTCTTCCTCCTTCAACCTGTAAATCCATTTGTTCTACAATGCTCTTTTACCAGGAGGAAACTGAACCAGATCCCATGTCTGGTTTCCTACCAATGAGTCCATCTCCTCATTCATGCCTTGCTCCCACTTCTTTCTAGTTTCCACCTGCATTGCTTCTTCATAACATTCTGGTTCACCAGCATCAGTCATCAACACATAATACATTGAAGGAGAGTATCATTCATGGAGTCTACTAAACCTGGTAGATCTTCTTACAGTTGCAGGAGTTTCAGGCACTTGCTGCTGTTCTTGATTTTTTGGCACCTTTGGAACTTCATTTTCTATAATTTCATCAAGTATTGTGTACTCTGTTTTTTCCTTTTCCTGTTTATTTCCCTGCAACTGATCTTTATACATGACCTTTTCATTGAATATCACATCTCTACTTCTGATGATTTTGTTATTTTCATAATCCCATAAGCGATAACCAAATTCATCAACCCCATATCCAATAAAGGTACATTTCTTGGATTTAGCTCCAAGCTTTGTTCTATTTTCTTTATCAATATGGACAAATGCTTCACAACCAAACATTCTCATAAATGAGTAGTTTACCTTTTTATCTATCCATGCCTCCTCTGGAATACCACCATCCAAAGCACTTGAAGGTCCTTTTTTTATTAAATAAGCAATAGTATTTACAGCATCAGCCCAAAACTGTAAGGGAAACCCTACATGCAGTCTCATACACCTTGCACTCTCCATGATCGTTCTATTCATCCTTTCTGACACACCATTTTCTTGTGGTGTTCCTAGGATTATCTTCTCTCTACAAATCCCATGGTCTGAACAGTAACTATCAAACTCCTTGCCGCAGTACTCACCTCCATTATCAGATCTGAGACACTTCAACCGTTTGCCTGTCTCATTCTCAACCAAAGCTTTCCACTTCTTAAAAGTAGCAAATACATCAGATTTCTATCTAATGCAATAAACCAAAGTTTTCCTAGTTTCATCATCAATAAATGTAACAAAATAATGAGAGCCACCAAGAGATTGTACCTGAGTTGGTCCCCATACATCTATATGCACTAGCTCTAACTTTTCATTCTTCTTCTGTTTCCCAACCCTGATAAATATGACTCTCTTTTGTTTTCCATAAACACAGTTCTCACAGAATTCCAAACTTACCTGCTTCAAATCTGGCAACAACTTCCTTGAGTGGAGAATCTGCATCCCCTTCTCACTCATGTTGCCAAGCCTATGATGCCACAATGTTGTATTTGTTCCTATGGAAGCTAAAGAGATAGAATGGTCAGTATTATGAGGGCATAAATACAACGTACCTATGCTGTCTCTTTTTCTATCACCATTGATCCTTTAGTGATCTTCAACCACTTTTCTCCAAATGTAGATAGACAGCCGCCATCTCCCAACTTCCCTGTTGAGATCAGATTTCTTTTCATAGCAGGAATATGCCTAACATCTTTCAACAGCCAGTCAGTTCCATTCTTAACTTTTATCCATAACTTACCCATTCCAACAATTTTACATGGCTCATCATCACCCAATACAACATGTCCAAAATCACCAGGAACATAATCATGAAAGTATTTCCTATGGGGTGTAGCATGACATGAAGCTTCTGAATCTACTACCCAATAATCACTAGTATTATCTAATGCAAGAATCAAAGAATCTTGTAACACATCACCTGCTACATTTGCTTCCTGGGTAGTTTCCTTCTGTGCATCTCCTTTCTTCTTTAGAGATCTGCAGTCTTTCTTCAGATGTCCTTTCTTTCCATAGTTCCAACACTCTATTTTTCCCAGTCTGGACTTGGATCTACCCTGGTGAGCTCCTAATATGGATGTTTAATGGAGTAGCTATACCAAGAGCCTACTTTAAATGTCAACCCGGGGAACATACAAACTTGAGAGATGCATGCACTATCTGTGCTCTTATAGGATAATCTCTTGTCACAGTTGGATGTCGGTATCGATGTTCTAAAGATTGTCTACTAAATGTGAAAACTAATTATGCTATGGAATTAAATACTTGGAAAGCAATAAATCTAATTAAAATAATGAAAGTACTGAAAGCAATAAATCTATTCTAAGAAATAAAGTAGGGAATCTAATTTAAATAATTAAAATGATGAATAATTAGATGATGATCTGTTCTAAGAATTGACGATACAAAAACAGTAAATCTATTTGAAATAATTAAAATGCTGAAATGATTAAATGTTGAGAATGAAAATATCATAACAGAGCTATTCTACTATTGGGGAAACAAAGTCTGTAACTACTATCTGTGCACAAAATTGGAGTCTTGATCTAACTTGTTGTACCAATCTAAAATTGAAATACAACCATTCTATGCTTACCCATATATTGCTAAGAAGTTAAAAGAAACTAATCACGATGAGAAACTGCAGTGAACTCCAGATCTAAACCATGACATTGAAAGCAAAGCTATTACACATGTAATCATTGATAAAAATATGCATTCCAAGAAACAACCTAGAGGACTACTTAAATTGTTTTACTATACTACGGAATGCATTCTAAACTACTACATAAATAATGAATCATTCAACTCTCCCATATATCATAGAACTACTCATTAATGTAAAATGCATACTTGGAAAAATACCTGCAAATAGGAATCTCCTAACCTACGTGTTGGAGGGGCCGTCCCCAACCCGTACTCAAGAGAATAAAAACTCAGAAACGCTTGCTAGAATTAATCATCAATCTTTCATTAATATATAAAATCCATGTCAAAATAGAAGTCTATACTTCTTAGTATCTCAATAGTGCAGAAAACGTTAAAAACAATGTCTTTGCCAAAAATAACAGCAGGGCCTCTCGCTACTCGAGAGGTCCATATTTATACGATTTAACTCTGATCCTAACTGATTGTCAAAATGTCGATTCATCTTGAAAGTGGGAGTGCATCCTTTATAAATCAAGAAACAGGGCACCGAGCTTGGTGATCCTTTAGTCTTCTACACGTCCATCCTTTAATGACCTTGAACCTGCTCAATCACACTTGGTTTCCATATAATCAGTTTAATTGATACGCATTCTAACATACAAGATTAATCATAAAAAATATTTCATTAAATCATTAAAGTAAAACACTTTTCTCACAATTGAGTGTGTTTCATTACCATTGCTTGAGCTGGACTATGGAAAAAGGGTTATCAAATACCTGAAAAATGGACCCATCATACCCGTTTTAGACTTGCCATTATTACCTTGGCTCTTTCCTCTCTCCTTTTGTCTTCCCCTGCTCTCCATGGTCAACGTATTACCTGATGTCTCATCTATGCTTTTTCTTTGCATTTCCTTGCTAAGAATAACACCAATAACATAATCAAATTTCAAGGTGTTTGAACCAGAGACAGACTTACTTACAGCCATGACCAAGCTATTCCATCTTTCTGGCAATAAACACAAGATTAGAAGAGCCCTAAGCTCATCATCAAAGTTCACACTTATAGAAATTAGCTGATTTGTAACCGTATTAAACTCATTTAAATGATCAATAAGAGATCCACCTTCAGACATCTTCATATTAAATAAACACTTCATTAGAAATACCTTGTTGGAGGCCGAGGGTTTTTCAAACAGCTTACCCAGTGCACTCATCAAACCCTCCGTTGTCGTTTCTTTTGAGATATTGAAAGCCACCGACGAAGCCAGGATCAACCTTATTGTTCCCAGAGCCTTTCTGTCAAGAACCTCCTATTCTTCATCCTTCATAGCCACCGGCTGCTTTGCTCTTCCTCCCAATGGTAGGAATAGATCCTTCTGGTATAGATAGTCCTCCATTTGTATCTTCCATAACTGAAATTTTTGGCCGTTAAACTTCTCGACCTTAAAATTTCATTCTTCTTCCATTTCTTCCACTCAAACAAGAAACCCTAGCTTCCTATCGGTTTATCTTCCAAATAGACCTTTGGCTCTGATACCAATTCTTAGAAAAACAGGATCACAGAGCAATAACAATAAACAGAAATGAAAATATAATCACACACACATTACAAGAGAGACAAAGATATATCGTGATTCACCCCAACTTGGGCTACATCCACACTGAAGTTGTCAGTCCTTATTATTATTCAGTCCAGCAAAGTGAAGGGATACAACCTGCAACACAGCCGCTGCACTTCCTCTTCACTGTCTCATAGTCTCTCTTCTCAGATCTAAGAGATCTTTACAATGCATAAAACCTAATACATCTTACCCTATCCATATTACAATGTCTTTCTTATATAGGGGAAATACAATGGGAAAATACCACGGGATACAAAAAACCATGGGCCCACAAAATAGCTGGCGAAAACAGCCCCAAATTTTTTTTCTCTGGGGCTACGCCCCCCAACTCCCTTTCTTGGGGGCGCTGCCCCCAAATCCCCACTAGGGTACCACTGGCCCCCGGACCCCCCAGGCAAGGGGGATGGTCCCCCCTGGAACACCGTGCGGGCGCAATGCCCCCCCGCTAGGGTGAGTGTATAGTCCACCTACATATCATATAAATCTGGGGGGTACAAACAAGGATGAAACAATATCATCTCTGAGACTAGAAGGTCTGGCTCCACAACCAACATCTGAAACAGGACCACATGGAAGGAAGCAACCTTATTGTGAAGGAGACATCGACCAGGATACCCCAGAGGCAGAGGAAGGTCAGATCGTAAGTTACCACATACCTTTGACCCCGCACACTACTCCGAATTTTATAAGAAGAAATATGAACTATTCGTAGAGTTGCCCCATGTGTAGCGGCAAGAGTAGTGCTTTAGTAAATAACAATACTAGCAGTAGTAGGATGGAAGACGAGGCAAAGATGCCCACCTTTCAGGGGAACAGGACCAAGGATCCTGAACAGTATTGATTTCTATGCGAAGTTGTCTGGACTGTGAAGCAAGTTCAGGACGATTTTATAAATATTGGACAATTAGCGACGACCCTTAGGGGTCAGGTACTAGAATGGCACATGAAGTTTGTAAGGGTTCCAATGGGAACAACAGCCAAAATACTGGCAGAAATCAAAACAACAATGATTGATGAGTTTAAAAAACCAAAATCCGAGTCGCAATATGTCACTGAGATTAAGGAGACTAAGCAATTCCTAAATGAGTTGGTGTGGGAATTCGATCAACGATACAAGACGTTGATAGCGAAAGTGAGCTTTCTGGTCAATGAGCTACAACACAAAAAAAAGTTCATCGCAGGGTTGGGATTGCATATTCGAGGGCAGCTGATGCAACATAAGGTCTCAACACAGGTGGAGACGTTAGAGATCACGATGAACCTAGAGGCTTCACCAATTGGCAAAGCAGGAATAGGAATGGACAGAGTACAGGAACAGCTGTCCAATCTAACGCTTCAATTAGAGGATATCAAGAAGAGAAAGGAGACGCATGGGGACATATGGTGTACCAAATGTAGAAGTGAGGGGCACCACAAGGACAATTGCCCAGAATTTTGTGAATATTTGCAGTCGGGGGCACCAAATCCCCTTCATCAAGGAGGCATGCCATGGTGTAATGTCTGTTAGACTAGAGGGAATCGACCAGAGGAGTGCGTATATTTTCAAAAGATGGTATCGAAGACAACAAATTTATATTGCAATTTTTGTCGATTAGTTGGCCATGACGAGCAGGACTGTAGGGCCTATGATCTGCTGCCAGAATAGAAATGTGACACATATTTCATGAAGGGAGAAGAACCACCAGTAGTACAACAGCAATCGCAGTATAGTTAGCCACAATTTAACCAACCGCAGCAAGATGACCATGGGCAATATAGGAACCCGTAGTATCCACAGTCGTAGTATGACCAGCCACAGTATGGGAAACAACAGTATGGACAACCGCAGTATCAATAGTATGGGACACCACATGGAGGTTTCGAAGGAGGATTTCGAGGAGGCCGAGGTATGGGACGTGGAGGAACGGCTAGATGCGGGAGAGGTCCAATCATTTGTTACAATTTCCGATAGCAGGGGCACTACCAAAGAGACTGTCCAAATCCAACACCGCAGTGTACATATTGCAGTGTTGCAGACCACAATGTAGAGGACTGCCCCCAGCTTATTGCAAAATGGAAAACCAACCATCCACCCCAGAAATAGAACAATCAGAATGCACCATCAGTTATACAGAGGATATTAACGAAATCCAAAAGTAGTCATGCGACGGTTGGCATAGTAACAAGAGGACGAGCAGCGATAGGTAGCGATAGGTCGCACCCCAATTGTAGACCAACATGAACACAGTGGAAGAAGGTCACTTTCGATGTCGATGCTGAAAATAATGTCTTCTTAAAAGCATAAGAGGCAATGAGGAATCGTAGGCAGTCACCTTTTGAGGAAGAAATATATGATATGCCACCGACGTTTGATTCGACGAAGACATGAAGAAAGGTAAACACATTGGAATCCTTCTTAGAAAGTTTCCTGGATGTGGCCAAAGATCCCAATACACTGGAGGAAATAGCTAGTATACTGCGACAAGGAGGAGGTGCATGATTGGAACAGAGAGTTAACCGCATACAAAAAAGAAAGAAAGGTAGGGAAATGCGGAGGACGGCACAGATCAGAGAATTTGATGTCAACTCCATCATTCTGGACTTGGGTTCGGACATGAATATCCTGACTAAACAAACATGGGAGACAATGGGGAAGCCATAGATGACCTAGTCACCAGTACAGCTACGACTAGCGAACCAAAGCAAGGTCACCAGCTAGGTCAGGTATCTAAAATTTCGGTTGAAATTGAAGGGCTCAGAACGTATGCAGACTTTGATGTCATCGATATTGTGGACAACACCATTCCCTTTCCGGTACTCCTAGGGATAGACTGGGTTATGAAAAATCAATAGACTGGGTTATGGAAAATCAAGCAATTATCAACATTAAGAAAAGGATAATGTCATTCAAAAATCAAGAATTGAGGGTCATTGTGCCACTGGATCCTATGGAAGGACAGCGCTATACGAAGTCAGCCAAAGATGAATTTACAGAAGGAGACAATCTGTACAACATCTCAGAGGATTATGCTAAACCCACCATGAATGAAGAATTAGAATGGCACAACACCAGTTCAACATTCTTTGACTCATATGAGGCCCTTGAGGATTGGCAGAACTAAATGCATGAAGTGTCCTTTCGAAGATGTGCATGGAAAACACAATCCTTGCAAAGGGTAGCCACATAGGAGTATGGGAAAATGGGGGAACCAAGGATATTTGAACCAGAACAAACTATCCCGGAAATAATGAGGGAGGACTATAACATCATTTCAGAGCCTAGAGATGATGATGACCACAGGGCTACATGCATACAAGAACTAGAAGATGGTCACAGCAACACGACACCAGAGATACCGTCTAACAAATATTGACAACCATTAAAGATCAAAGCGGTGAACATTGGATCAGAGGAAAACCCGAAATGTGTTAACATTGGTGACAACTAGGATGAGTCGATCATTACGAAAATAAATGACCTACTGCAGTAGTTTCAAGATTTGTTTTGGACAAAATCCTCAGAAGTGAAAGAACATTCCGCCGGGTCCGGAAACATAACGAACTCCTCGCAAACCGAGTTGAAGCGAATCCACCAACAACCACATTAGCAAAAACCAGCCGCAATAATCAGAAGGATCACAGAAGAACCACCGACAAATAACATTGAGAAGTACACAACAACGGACCAGCGAAACCTGCGAAGGACAACCACAGAAGAGAAGCCAACGATATGATGACATATCGACACATCGGTACTCATTGTGCCAAGAAAAGAAATAAAAATAAAAATAATATATATATATATATATATTTATAATCATAAACAAATACCACTAATAAATGATAAAGCTGTCGACACGATAGAACTAAGACGGAAGTTGCCATGATGCATAATGGTCCAATCCGGCATTAAAGGAAATAAATGTTGCAGTTATACCACACCGAACAACATCAAGCCCAAGAACACCAGAAGTTAATATTCAACGCATGCGATGGCTTTGGCGAATCTCGATGAGATTTGGTAATTATGACTGTCGAATGGATGGATACTACTGGTCAGTATATAGAATACGCAGGGAAAACCTATTCAGCTGCCTTAGTATTCCAAGAGCCGAATGGAAGTGCAGGTGTCTAGCACCATCAATGAGAGACCACAACCCACCCCAATTGTCCAGGAGCAGCCCGAAGTCATATCTTTAGTTCCACACAAGAAAAAATGGAGTGTGACGAGACCCCCCGACTATGGTCAGGAGAAAAACAAGGCCACCCGGGCATCCACCAGGAATACGAATGTCGCTACAGGGCCCTCAGCTGTCGAAACTGTGCAATACGAATACGGCGGCCCGATGCTTTCCAAGTACGTCCCACCCCGTCGGGCAGGGGCACCCACACCAACAATTAACAAGAACGAAAAATATGTCATCGCAGTTGCATCGATACCACTAGGGGATCTTGCAAATGGGGATATTACCACCAAGTTGCAGAGGTTACAATACGCTGACCATGATCTAGCCAAGTTTAAGGAATATACAGAGGCTTATGAGGACGTCCCCCATGCAGGAGGCCCGACGACGAAAGAACCTAAGAATTGGGAATTGCGATTGGCCCGTTCCGGGTTGCTGGGTATAACCTTGCTACAGCATTTTGGGCGTCTGGTACAGGTCAATGCATGTGTCAAGCAAATACTTGCGTGCTTCCATGAGAAATCCCTCTGGCTGCATGAGAGGATCCCTATCATAGTCGACCTCATTGCCAAGATTATTGGCATGCCTCAAGAGGGAGCTAACTCTTTGCAGTTCTTCCAGGAAAAAGACAATGACAAGAAATTAGCTGAACAATTGGAAGTGTACCACATGGTGACATTGAGCAGAACCTGCCGACCCCTAGGGCCGAGGTGGATGTGGGAAACCAAAAATGCATTTTCCAAGTCGAAACCCATGCATTTGGAATAGAGGATGATGACTTGGACATCACGATTCGGTAGGCAAATTTAGCCCTGCTCGATTTCAACTTACTCCCCATGTTGACATTGCATGAGTCCAAGTGGCAGCAAGAACAAAAGTCCATGATCGCAAAGCTACAATGCATAACAAGATGGTTGAGTACATGAAGAAATTACAACAAAGTGACCTAGAAGTGCAGCAACTTCGGGCTAAAATAGATGCAGCGCTGGCGGTGCAAATACAACCGACCGAGGAGAAGGTTCTATTAGAAACAACCCTGGCTGAGAAAGAGAAGATCATCGAGGATCAGACTACCACACTTACTATGAAGGAAAAATTTTTAGCGGAATGGACAAGGCTAGAAAAAGCACTGGCAGAAGCATGTGAAGCAGCAGCACTAGCTCCAGACCAGAGTGACACCTAGCACACCACCGTCACAAGTTCAGAGTCACCAGACGGTGATAGAGGAAGCAGTGGTGGAAATTCAAGAATTGGAGCAGGCATCATAGAAAGTGGAAGTAAGCTTTACAGAATTATGGGACAGGTTGGTCCAGGATGACCAGTTCGCTGCACTAAAGAGAACACATCGCGAAGCTAAAGAACAACTGGAAATGTTTAAGGGATCATTGAAGGAGATTCCTACCATGATACGGATGGCAAAGACTGTGGAACTATAGAGTATAAAGCAACGAGCTAAAAAATCCCACGAAAGGAAGCAACGATGAGTTGCACAGCCGGACAAGCTTCAAGCAAAGGTTGAAGTGCTCATAGCAAGAATAGTTCTAGAGATGAAATAGGTACAAGAGCGATTATAGGAGGCATGACAAAAGGTGTGTGACCACCCAACGGAGCAACAGGTCATGGAAAGTGCACAGCTTTGTACCTCAGCGAAAGAGATAGTCGACCAGATCCGAAAAAGCTATGATGACTTTCAACAATAGTACAACAAACCAGTAGCGTCCAATTGAGGTGGCTCGGGATGAGCCACAAGTTTCTGTTGTGGGCTTGTTTGCACGGGATAGTTCCGCAGGAAGTGTAGAAGCCGACAGGTGCGAAAGGGTCATTCCACGGAAAAAGGACCTTTCACCACTTTTTGCGGAAGCATAATAATTGTTAGATTAGTCAAGTCGGTCATGTGGACCATTTTGTAATAAGAAGAAATCATATCAATAAAGCAAGATTGTAAGCCTAAGGGCATCACAGTTTTGGAGATTAGTCCTATCTTTTTTGTTTTGGTATTGTCTCGACAAGTATGATGTATTGACGATTTCTTTGAGGTTAATTCTGCAGGTTTGATGAATGAATGAAGATGTTCGGTTATGATGTTATTCCGTCTTTTGTCCAATGATGTGATGATGAATAATGGGTTATGTGAATGGTTTTTGTTGATTAGTGTGATTATGTTGTTAAGTGTGTTGGTTATGTGTTAGAAACTGTGATAATGTGAATGATGAGTTAGATGCTGTGAATGTTATAATCTCTGGTTAATGTGCACATATCCTCTATACAACTCGGGAAGCTTGGTTCCAACAACCCTCTTATCCACTTCGGGTGAGACTACACTTAGTTCGCAAGTGTTGCTCAGAAGGGTTATACCTTTCCTGGCCGGTGTATAAGAGAGTTAGGGTTGATAGTTTGTGGGCAAAAGTGCAAAGTGAACCTTGTCGAAAGACGCTGTGTCAACAATGGAAGAAAATAAAAGTGATGCATAATACTTTTGAATTTAAATCCTCATGTATTTAACTGAAATAAAATATAGTTTTCATACATGATGCCTGTAATTTGTCCTTCCTTTGTAGAACCTGCACATTGAAGAACCGATTAATAAAATAAAATTCTTCTTTGGCTGACCTGTAACTGTGAACCAAATGACTTTGGGACTACCACGTTCCTCCCAACCTTGACCCCAAACCGTTCCTGGTTCACTAATGGATCCCCCCAAGCTAGTTCCAACATGCAATAGGACAATAGAGGTCCCGGGGCAGATTGCTGATGTAATTCAGTTCTCAAAAGCTTCTTCAGTTTCTATGTGGAAATCTCTTCCCTTACCCTAGAATAATGATAGAATGAAAAAGTGTCCTTTCTTTGGGAATTTGTCCCTCTTATATAGGTGAACTTTTGGAATATAGTTGTTCAGTTAATAATAATAATATTAAATATTAACTCCATTTTTTGTATTAGTTTTGATTTATACTATTTTTAAAAGATATTCTAATTATTTATTCACTCCTAGTTCATCTAGGACTTTTACTTTGTTACTACTAGATGTATATTTAAGTTACAATATTTTCTTTAACTATATTAATATAAAGAAATATCATGTGCGTAGTTTCTATGTATACTATTTACACATAAGGTGAGCCTTCTTTTATGAATAATAAATCTGATTATTTAATAATTAAATATCAAAATAACTTCTTTGATTTTAATTAATTTAATAACATAACAACTCTTTGATAATACAAGGTCCACTTATTTGGACAAGGTCTTTTTGGTAAGATTGGCTAGTTGGATAGGTTAGGTGACTCTAGTTCCTTCTTGCATGTTGGATTCCCTCGTTTAACATGGTAGTTCCCGCAGTCCTTAATGAGAGATAAAAATGGTTCATTTAACCAATTAAATAAATGTGATGTATAGTAGTGTTATTCAGAGTCTTCTCGACTCAACACTTTGAAGATCAAGTAGCCATGTGATTCAAATTTTAGGGGGCATATGGTCTAAATACGGATGTAAAAGCCATAAAAGCATTAAATGGAGAGGCCACCCTCTCATATCCATTGTATTTGGTAGAAAATGGTTTTGGCCCATGGTATGGCCTCATGACACATTGTAATAATGCTATATAAAGTCCTAGCAAACCTTCTCATGAAAACAAGTTACTCATTTGGTTTCTCTCCTATTTTCTATTGTTCATTGTGAGATTAATTAGATCTGAGTGACTTATTAGTAATTAGTTTCAAAGGTGGGGCTCCTCTTTGAGCCTCACCTCCCATTCACTTCATATGTTTTTGTTCATTCTTATTCTCATTCAATATTAGTGTTTTTCATGTGAATTTTATGACAGATTTGCATGCTTACTCTCTCTCTCTCTCGGCATTCAAGCCTTCCGGTTCTCAGCTCCCAAGATCCAGATAAGTGGTATCAAATCAGTTATGCTTTCCATCGGGACAAAATTTTGAAGCATGATGTGGGTTCAACGGAGGTTCCACAACCTCTACAACAACCCATGCTTCTTTACAAACCCTTGGTATCTCTATATTCAACACTCTCACATTAAGCAAACTTTGAACAGGTTATATGGACTGCAAAGGATGTTTCAGAGGCTCTACCATAACTCATGGGAAAGGTATTTCTATCATCTAAAATGGGTATTTCATGGAATTTCATTTCCTTTCCCGGTTTGTGAGATATACTTGTTTGAAGTAGCACATGTTTGTGCATAATGCAGCCGGACGCACAACTTTAAACAAGTGCTACTGACTCCGCAAAATTTCCTAGACGCTCTATCATAGCTCATTGGAAATCTCTTTCCATCATCTAAAATTGGTATTTCGTGGTTTTCCATTTGGCTTTCTAGTTTGAGAGATATCATCGATTGAAGCAACATATGTCTGCAAAATAGTGTGCACGTGTCTCTTAAACTTCAACAAACATTTTCTCAATATCTGGGCCACCCAAGAGAAAGTATGTTATTTGGATGGAAAGTCTCTTCCATATCTCAAATGGCCTTCAATGGAATTCAATTTCAATACATACATCAAAAGCTATCAATGAATTTGCAGTAAGACATCAACTGCACCAAAGATCATGAATTTTCAATTTTTTCAAATCTTAATGTAATCATGGTTATGGTTTAACCACACAAAACCCATGGTTATGGGTCAACCACACAAAACACATAGGTATATATTAATCATGGTTGTGGGTCAACCACACAAAACCCACGGTTATGGGTTAACCACACAAAACCCTTATCTTCATTGGAATCAAGCTTGCCATTGTCACCACGGTTATGGGTCACCCTTGCAAAACCCACGGTTATGGGTCAACCTCGCAAAACCCACGGTTATGGGCCAACCACATAAAACCCTTCTCTTCATAGTGACATCAACTAGATCAGATGAAGCATCACACAGAAGCTTCAGGTTCGATGCCATAGGTTTGGCCATGGCCTTGTAGTCCATCATCCCGAACCTCTTCAGGATCTCTACTGCATACTTCGCTTGTCCAAGGAAGATTCCATCTATACTCTGCCACACCTCCATGCCTAGGAAACAGTGCATCATCCCCAAGTCCTTCATCTTGAACGCGGCAACAAGCTTCCTCTTGGTATCGGCAATCAATCCATCGTCACCTGTTGTAAACAGGTCATCCACATGCAATAGTAGTAATACAGGATTGCCTTCCTCAACCTTGTATTAAACGTTGGAATCTGCTTTACTCTTAGTAAATCCCAAACAAGATAGAAATCTATCTATCCTAAGATACCAAGTCCTAGGAGCTTGCTTCAAGCCATACAAGGCTTTCTTCAGTCTGCACACATATGACTCTCTGTCATATATCTCAAAACTAAGTGGCTGCTCTACATACACTTCCTCTTCGACTACACCATTCAAGAAAGCTGTCTTGAAATCCATCTCGTGTATCTTCCATTTCATCACTGCAGCAGGGAAAGTACTGATTTGATGGAAGTGTACCTAGCTATAGGAGCAAAATTTTCTTCATAGTCTATTCCCTCTTTTTGAGAGAAGCCACGAGCAAGTCTCGCTTTGTATTTCTCTATGCTGCGATCTGCAGTATGCTTAATCTTGTAGATCCACTTGGAAGTCACTACAGACTTCCCTTCAAGTCTTGGAACTACATCCAAAACATCATTCTTCATGATCGACGGATCATGGAATTCTTCCATTACTTCATCCCAGATCTTGGGAACTTTAGTTTCTTCAATATCTTCAATAGATAGCTTTATTGCCAGAACAAATGTTGTAGTCCTTCTTTTGTAGGTGATGGTATACGATCTTTCCTACAAGACAAGTTAAATTGCATGATTACAAACATCTCATAGTTTTTCAAAATCAAATTCTTACACAAAGAAATATGTCATACAGTCATATAATTAATTTAGCCAATGCTTCAATACAACATTTATCCATATCCCGTAACTTTCTAGATGCCTTCCAATCTCTACGAGAACATTGTTAAGAGTTTGCACTACTCCCAACATGTTAGCAAAGAGGTTTCATTCTAGATAAGTAGAAATGGAATGTTGTACAGTGCCATAGGCCACTTACCCATCACATGCATATTAGTAGTATACTGTTCATTAATGTAATTATTCTAATATGCATAATTCACACCCTAAGTCTAGGAACATAAGCATATACATCATTGAATAACATTATTTTAAAAAAACAAGTATGCAAGAAATGACAATTCAAATACTTATCTTTGTTTGGTTGTAGAGTGGACTCCCTCTCAATATTTGCTTTCTTGCAGGAACTACTGGAGTGTGCTCCCTCTTGATCTTTGCTTCCTAGATTACCTATCCCTAAACTTATATCCATCCTCGATCACTATGCATGCTTACTAGTATCATAATTGTGTCATCCTCGAGATCTCATAAATAATCATACATTCATTAGTATAATATTAATACTATCAAAACACAATAATCTTAAACATGTATAGTCATGATCATTTCGAACACAGATAATAATAAGCATTAGCATTCAAAGATTCAGGGAAGATTTTTCTTACTCATGCATATTCGTATTTGACTATAGAACTCTTCTGGTTAGTCATATCATCAATCAAGGTAAGAGACATAATATGCATAAGCCCTAGATTACTCAAACTTGTAACTTCATGAGTAATCATTATCAATCATACAAAAGTATAAGATCCTTACATAGGGTAGTATTCTAACTTGATATAGGAAAAACATATCTGGTCATCATATTTGCTAGTTATGTCCAGCAATGTTTTTCTTTTTCTCTTCAATGACCTGCATAACTCATAAGTTAACCATTGTAGAACCAAATTATACATACCTCTATGTGACCCATGACTATGGATGAGTCTTTTTCTTCATGTCACCATGGTCTTGATCTAGAACATGATTTGTACCTTCATGTTAGCGGACAACATTCTCCTCATACAACACCATAATGCATTAGTACAATCATAATACAATCATAAGTGTCATAACCCTAATCAATGAATGTCTTCTATCATGCATTCTTACTTTTACTAGGGTGATAAGACAAGTCTAAAATTAAACAAGATTGTTACTAAACTCAATAACATGAAGACAATCATATTGTAAACTTAATCATGAACAGATTTCAAAACATACCTGTAAGTCATACCTGTCAGATTGCTTGTAGTAGTTGTTGTTGTTGTTCCTTTTGTTCTTAGGACAATCTAAGGAAAAGTGTCATATTCTTGTTATGTGCTGTACAACATATCAAGTATAACAATGCATATCAATCACACCAAGCAATCACATGCGACAATAGACACACAGAGTTTCACTGGGGAAAACCATAAAGGTGAAAAACCCCACAACTTCCTCAGAGATAGAGAGAGCAATGATCCAACCAAAGTACAAGAGATAGTCTTCTCCTAGCAGCTAGTCCTCCTCCTCACATGTGCGCCACTTTCCGAGTGATGGAAGAGTGAGTAAGAGAATGATCAAATAGAGATCTCCTGATCTCTATTTATACATGTCGTATCCTACCCAATAAACCAGTTGGGTCGACTTGTCTAACTTAGCCTAATAACCCATGGTTAACTTAATCAGGGCCGACCCCACACATGGTGGTCTAATAACCAATCGGAAAGTTACAACACTTGTGACACTTGTCAATAGAAATGACGACACTTCCGCATAGAGGAATAATAACATCTCTATAGGAGTACAATATACATAGATGAAATACATGGGTGAAATACATTCTGAAGTTACATATACATCAACAACCAAAATGTGTATGAGTTATAGAACTACAAAATGCGTACACGTTATGTAGTAACAAAACGCGTACGCATTTTGTAAATATAAAATCAATTTAAAAACACAGTCCCAACCACCTGTGACCACCCGCAGCACATTTCACGCATCAGAAACATGAATTAGAGCTTGGACGAGGATGGTTTGTGTGCTCTGGAGTATCGAAGGAGCTTGATTTTGTTGGAGGAGAGGCAAATTCGCCAGTGGATTGTCATCTAATCAGGTAATTCATTCACCCATACCATTTTTTTGTCATTTCTTAACCTAAATTACCATTTTTATAGTTTAAAACAACCTAATTTTGTAATATTTATAAAATTGGAAATAACCCAATCTCTAATTAAATTCACATCTCCCTCAACCAATATTAGTGAATAATTACAATGAATCCCTTTTCAAAAACCCAAAAATTCCTAATCCAACCAAAAATAAAAAAATAATAGAACTCCTCCCTTTCTACAAAGTATCCATCCACATGAAACCCAAATTTCCAACCCTCAAAGGCCATTTCCCATGATACTAATTAAATAATTTTCCTCAAAAATGGCCACAACAAGATGAATTGCATGCACAAGTGTGAATAGAAAAAATGGATAAAAAATTTGGTTTCTCAAAATTTGATCACAATCATTTGTCCATGAACATAATCAAAATTTCATCACAAGTGTATGTAGCTATACATTGCCTCGTAGTTAAGCACCCTTAGCTAAATGTCAAAACACATTAACAAAGTGCCTCTCGGGCCTGCCCTATTCACACCCTCTACCACTTGACATGCCCTTGGGCATGTTACCTTAACCATCTTTCTAAGCCTAACAATTCATATCATATTCTTACATATTCATTAACTGAACGTAGTCACAGTCTTAGGTCTGTGACATTTAAATTTAGTTTTTCTATCTCAACTTAATCTTCATCCTCCTAATCAACCGTCTTGTCATATCAATCACATATCATAATACTTGGATCAAATTAATAAATATGCATGTGATAATTCTGAGATAACACTATCATATTCCACTTGTGATACCTTATTAAGTTGACATTGTTGTTATTGTCATTCTAGTCACAATCTCTAGTTGATTATTCAACATCTTAATCATTGATAGTCATCTCAAGTACATATGTAATCATATTGGCAAGACAAACTCATACATATCCATTTCATTCCATGACACTTTGTCCTCCCCTCCAACAACAAGGCGTAATATGTTGAAATCAATAAATTTAATGTTAGCTTATGAAGTTGATGGAAATATTGTTTTCTGCAAGGGATGTAAAGGCCAAAACATGTCAAAATAATACTCCTAAATTCTAAGAAGTTTAAACCCAAGTTTGCATGGAAAAGTCACCAATGAGGGTTAAGAAGTGCCTTAACTTCTAGAAAGAAGTTGAATGAAACTTACTTTTTAATTGTTAAATGTTTAATTTTAAGTTTTAAATGTATGTGAGTGAATGGCATTAAATTGCTTACTTGAGTTTGATTTAATACATTTTAAATTTTGAAGAGATGTCATTATATACCATGTATATGTTTCTAATGATTTTTGTATCGATGTTTTTATTGCAGTTGCCGCTATGGACACAAATGCCGAGATACTGACTTAACTTGCCCGCTTGAGGGCCATTAGTGCAGCTTTTAGTGGTGGTGACAGGATTCGCTGCTCGCTTGCATCAACGTTGGATGCAATTGTTGACACCATTTCAGAGTCTAGCAATGTACTATATGATACTATCTCATATAGAGAAATAAAAATGCAAGAATATGCTGATGGGCTAGACTACAATGCAATAAAAAAGTTGAAAATATCCAAAGAGCTCATATTTACATTGTTTAGGGGCCCTTGGTCGAGGGAAATACCAAATGCGACTAGGCCTCATATCTCCATTGATTGGCGAATGTTTCAACCATTTGTTGATAACTGGATGGAAAAATGTTACATGGTTTTTGATATGCCACCACATAACAACAAGGAAATTCCCTTGTATTTACTTCGAAAGATGTGTGCAGAGTTCGTGTTACATAAAAACGTAAAATATTTTGATATCTTGCAGTTTCAGGGGATCGGTGGGGAAATGCCCCAAAACCGACCCAATGCAAGGCTTCGAGACTAGGATCGCCCTATCCTTGCACCTCGCAGGAAGTTTCCTAGGCCATATGTCCCACCTTCACATCGTGTTATTCCACAGACACGTGATGCGTTTTTGAGTTTGGCATGGGCGGTTGTTCACCATGGCACTATGATTCAACATATGGGTGAGGAAGGGACATCTATCCCTAGTATGTTACATACACCAGGTCGTCACCATGTA
This sequence comes from Larix kaempferi, assembly GCA_027924585.1. Lineage (NCBI taxonomy): Eukaryota > Viridiplantae > Streptophyta > Pinopsida > Pinales > Pinaceae > Larix > Larix kaempferi. The sequence continues at coordinate 2,479,772 of BSBM01000392.1, forward strand.
AGACCATCATCTAGTGCAGGACCATCCACTAGTACAGGACCATCAGCACATACCCAGCCTAGTATTGAGCCTCATGAGTGCACATCGTGTGGTCGTCCCTACTATGGTCTTGCCTCAGATGTTTCCTTCAGTGGGTTTTTTACTGAGGTATGTAGATGGTTAATTGCAATAAATTCTTCATTTATTTTCGTCTTTGTACACATATATATAGTTTGAGCTAATATATTAATTTTGTGAAGTTGCAGTTGATGCTTTATGCTGGCAGCGACACCCCAGAGTCAGATATTGTAGACTCTATAGGGGGGCATGAAATTCCATCCACTGATCCCATCATTGGTGGAGGGATTCATGATGCTACCCATTTGGTAGGCCCATCTTATATAGCACCCATTGCCGTATCTCGCACAGAGGTAAACATTTTAAAATTTCAAATTTTTAATACTTGTTAATTTGTTAATTTCCACATACTTTACATTTTAGTTCACTAATGCTATCTACGGTCTAATATTTACAATTATTAAACTTGCAGATGGCAGAGCCTTCACTGGGGAAAGCTAATGTGGAGGTAGCACCCATGGTCGTATCGTTCGAGGAAACATCTGGGCTCCAGGTAAACAATTAAAGATGTCATTTTTTAAATACATGTGTTGGCACCTATAAATTTTTTGCAGAAAGCCAAAGGGAAGGACTGACTCCACTGGTGAATTCCTTGAAGAGATGGTTAAACCCCCCTCCATAGTCATGTCTAGGTTGCTAAGGCCAAGAAGCAGCTCAAGTGGAGAGGAAATAATGAGAAAAATAAAGGGTTTTTTGTAACTCTAGGCATAAGAAGCTAGCCCAAATAATTAAAAATGGATACAAAGGCCAATAATCTATAGTCCGAAAAAAAGCAAAGTAAGGGTTAAAATACGGATAAGTACCAATCGTTGATTGGGTGCGTGAAAGAGATCCACGACCCCTGATCACCCTCACATCCTGAAGTTGCACGGAAAAGAGCACAGGAGGGTAGTCGCGAGGGATAAATTGCCAGGACATATGGCAGTCGGAGGAGCCCTTGCATGAGCATTTGGGCGGTAAGTGAAAACCGCCAGAAGGATTGCGATACCATCACAGTGAAAAAGCAAGGTAGAAGATCAACGGCAGAGGCTGCATGGTCAGAGATCATACGACGTGAAGGACAAGTTGTCACATCAGCATGGAGGTTAGGGAAGATCAACGGCTCACGACAAAAGGGAATCATATTTACGGCTGGAGGAGATAGAAGATGCACGGTTAATAGCATAGTGGACCCCACCGACGAAAGTGCTGAAAGCTAGACATTTGGAGAGCTCCCTGCCGTAGATACGTGAAAGGAAAAGATCAATGCTCCTCGGTGATCATCGCAAGGTGAAAGAGCAACCCAGCTAAGTGGAGAAGGTGGTTGCGACGGTGCATACCATATGCCAGGTGTCACCACCTGAGCACCTCGTGAGGAAGATTAAGTGGTAACCGAAAATCGAAGGTCTGGTAGAGATACCACCATATCCTTATAGGATGTTGGATATGATGGATGGCTAAGATTTAAAGCCAATAGAAGATCCTAGGGTGGAAATGAAAAGATGTCAAATCAGAAAAAGTTAAATAAGGGATCGGATCAACAGACTAGAAATAATGCCCGGTAGATCGACGGACGGGAAAGAGGGACAGCTGGCAAAGGTGAGCAGAAATTATTGGGAAAAGTTTTATATATATAACGAGGCATGTGTAAAATCGAAATTTCTTTCTTGGACCTATCGGAGTTGGAACCTTCTGGAAGTGCAGAAGTCGAAAAGGATGAGAGGGAGAAGGTCTCTCTCAGGCTTCCCATGACAGGTAGGGTTCCAAAACCCCTTTGTTTGCAACGTGCAGTCTATTTTATAGTCATAGAATGGTAGGCGAACAAGTTTCTACTAGTTCTAAGGTCAGAACGACCCTAGAAGACAGAGACTGTGATGTGTTTGACCCAGACCTTCGGCTCTTTATACCAGAAGTTAAAAGAAGGTTGAAAGCTCTACTTGAACAAGGGAGAGATGTCCATAGGGTCCATCAGTCCTTTTTCATTTTCTTTTTCTTGGAACAGATAATGCCTTTCCCAGAGTTTGTGTCATGGTGTTCATTGAATTATTCAGAAACCCAACGAGTAATAATGAATACCAAGACGTCTAAAATCGTCTGTAGTGTAGACGTTGCCATCGTTCGAAGTACCCTTGCCGTACCCAACTCACCAACCCTAATTCCCGAAAGTTTCTCTGAAGAATCGGTCGTTAATCTGTATACACATATTTCCACTGAAATCCGTAAAGCTTTCCTTGTCACTTGTTTAAAGCATGATGTAGAGATTACGTATACCCCCTACCCACTAGATGTCAGCCTTTTTAATTACCACAACTAGTTGGTTTTTTCTACGATAGCACAATTTTTAGGTTTAGACTCAGAATTATGGATAACTGAAGTACAACTGAGCCTGTTATTCAGGATTAGTGTTAGTTCCCTGGAGGCGGGAAGTGAGTCAGTACCATCCCTCAAGTTTGAGAAATTTTTGTTAGAAAAAATTGATGCATAGTTGAGTTGTTTTGAAAATACCAGATTTTTTTGGTTTTAGGTATATCTGACTAAGATGATTCTGCATAGCAATGCATACGAGTTACCTTTCTCTCAGATACTCTTTACAGAGAATTTGGAGGATAATGTTTTCAATTACATGAACTACATTCTATCTGCTGTGTACAAAGTTATGTTTGAAGAAGAACTACCCAGTGTAGTACCAAAAATGCAAACTCTGATGCAGTTGAAAGATGAACTAGCCGTTCATGACTGGTTCTTGCTGAAAGATGCCACAATGATAAGGGTATATGGTTTTGTATATGAACCGTACATTTCGCTAGTATTTTTAACTTTGAGGGTTTTTTCCCTTGAGTTCATTCGGTATAGGATAATTGCAGAAGAAGAACAGTTTGGGAAATATAAGAAAGGTTCTGATATAAAGCTCCCTTGGCAAGTTGGACCCTTTATTGTAAAGTTTAAAGAAGATGTTAGCGAAGTGGAAAAATTGTTGAGAAATATGGGGTTCAGAAAAGATGTAGCGACCACATACGATCCTCTACGTATCATAGCCGAAAGGAAGAAGAAAATTGGTTTGAAGGCATTTGAACACCAAGAAGCTGAAGGATTGTTGAAGGGGCGGAATTTATTGCAATATGAGCCTGAAGAGGAAGATGACCTAGATTTACAAGTCCAAGCTTTGATTGTGACTGATGATCCTATGGAAACAGACTAGGTACTTAACACTCTAGAGGTAGGTGGGAAGAGAGAATTACAAAAATTCATTGAAACAGAAGAAGAAGAAGTGAAAAGAAAAGACTAAAATTTGAAACACTAGAAGAATCAGCTGTCCTAATAGGTCGTATAGATGAGCATAAAGAGGGGTTATCAATCCCATTTATCCAAGTCCAATAATATAAATTCCAAGATCCAGCAGGAGGGAGTGAGGACAGTAAATTTCAATCCCAAGCAGACATGTTTAAGTATCATGGGAAAAATAAGCAGGCATCTACACAGAAACGTTTTGAACTAATGCCCACAGTAAGGAGTTTGTATAAAACAAAGGCGTCTTTGATGACAAGCAGGGATATCAAGACACACACTTTCAATCTGACGATATTTGATAAAGAAAAAATAACAGAAGAAAGAATAAACTGGAAGAATATACCCTTGCCAAACAAGATTCAATTTCACAGGCAAATTGGAGAAGGTCTATATGATGACTTAGTGTGAGTGGCCTTGAAGATCTCTAATTTGGAAGTTACCGTAAATAAAATGGATGCCCAGTTAAAACATGAAAGGTCAAAGAGTAAAGCACTTCAGGAACATGTCAAAAAGCTACAGTTTGATTTATTTGAACAGGATGGCGGAGGCAAAGTAAGCAAGAAACTGTTGATAGAAAAAGATAATTTGATCCAGATCCTACAAAAGAGAATGAAAATTCCCAACAACCATTTGATACAAGCTCCCAAAGAGACAAATTTAATACAAGAAAAAGAAGATTTAAGCAGGGAGATCAGCAATAATAAAGTTTAATTGCTAAGGTTTGCAGAGAAGGAAGGATGTTGGGAGAAAGAGAAGGTGAGTTTGAAGAGTCTAATTGAAGAGTTGAAGAGCAGTTTGTGAAACATATGTTCACAGCATGCAAGCGAAGACCCAAACAAGAAGAAGGTTGGTACTGACAGCATTGTACAGGCCATGTCCCAAATCAACATAAAGGAGGTTGAAATACGAGAACTAAAAGAAGAGAATCAAAGATTAAAGGAAGAAAATGACGAAAAGGAAAAAGGGACAAATGCCCTACAGGAAAAATATAATGAACTAGTAGTGATTAATAACAGGTTTTCTCGGTAGATTACAGCGAAAAAAGCTATGCAAGAATGCAGGCATCTAGTTTGGGATTTAATTATCCGGGGAAGCTGAGAGGTTCAGACCTTATCTAGATCTCATGAGGACAAAGGAGAAGATAGTCACTGATCTCTTTAGGAGCTGCACTGCAATGAAGGAAAAGATACACAAAATGCCAAAGGAGACTGCATATAATGCTATAAACTTTTTAAATAGTTTGATAGATAAGGATATCATAGATTTGAGCATCAAAGATAGGGTCACAACCATTGTAGCAACAAAACGAATCCTAGGGAAGTATGCGTTGGTCGAAGCTGTGGCAGCCAAAGCAAATGAAATGAATGAACAGTTAATAGAGTTCAAAGGATAGTTTGGAGGACTAGTAGAAAAAGGATTTCCTGCATTTTGGGATGAAAAACAAAAATTGATGATTAGTAGGCAGATGGATCATTCCAAGTTCAAACACATGAGCCAGCCTCTTTCAGGGAAAATTCTGATGGACAAGATGGCTGAAGAGTTCGAGATGTTGTACAGATTAACCTCTATTGGTGAAGGACTTCTTCCCATGTCTATTGTTGATCACCTTGACATAAGGGTCCTGGAGAAAGAGATGATAAGTTATGACATCCCAGCACCTGAACTTTGGATACCTATAGAGAAATATGGAACGACGAAATATACCTATCACGCTCCACTGGCAACTGCTACCCCTTAGATCTTGGATATATGCATTTGCTAAATATCAGTTTATTTTTGATATAAAAGTTTGTAAAATATTTAGGATTTTGATTTTCCAAGACGTGGCAGTGGGTTTCTCATTATGTAATGAATTTTCACCATTAGACAGATACTATAAATATCTTTTATTGTTTAACGACATATCGGCAAATGCAAGAAAGCAGTTAGGCTTATCTTGTTATACTTTCTGTTTTATGATAGTGACATCTGAACTATGATGAGGTGTCCCTATATTCTAACTAATTTCTATTTCAAATGGGTCGAGTATGAGACTCCAGGCCACTATAAGTTCCATGTATTTTCAAATGTAAAGGGTTGAGAACTTTTTGGAGCTCTGCATATTTTGTTCACTATTGTTATTCAAAGTTATTTTTTGAATAAAGTTGTCAGAAGCTTACATGCGTTTTCCATGGATTCCTATGTAATCGGTCTGGTAGTTTGTTTTTTCTTTTCCTATGTGATATGTGTTTCTTTCCTTTGTTAATCCATATTGTTAATATTCCTTCATACTTGGTTCAGTGTAGTATCTAAATGAGATTCATAGAAATTATGGCTTGTTCATTTCTTACCAAATATTTAACAAAATATTTCTGCTCAAGTTGGTATAGGATTCATCTGTGTATGCCTTATGTCAATGGATTGTTCATCTTTCTTTTATTTCACCAATTAAATCACTTTGACTACTAGCTGGTTGCTACCTTGCCTCTGTGCGAATGTATCTTCTAAGCATTTGATAATAATGTTTATGTTATACTTGAATTGACTCCATTGCCCAATATAGATCCCTATTGTTCTCCAACCAATGGTTTACATGCGTATATTTTGTCCTACAGGAATCTGACCTTCTGTGTATGTTTTGATAGAACATCTTGAAGAATGAATGCCGGTATTCCTTTTTCATGGTTGACGCCCTTGATTATTTCCAGTTTTTCATTAGTTTATTGAGAGATCCCTCTCAGACTGTGTTGGGTCAGTAACATCAGTCCAAAGATTGGTTAGTGGTTACCTCGAATTACCCTTCTTACAACCTGGGGTTCAATTTGGGTGATAACAAATTGGCGCCGTTGTCGGGGAGCCACAAGTTTTCTTGTCTTCCTTGCAAGAGAGACAAAGAATTCCGAAGATTCGAAGAAAAGAGAGATCCCTGTGGGAAAACAGAGATTTCCATATTTTTGAAGGTTGTACAATTTTTCCCTGACAACTCCACTCGTAAAGACTTATATTCAAGAAAGCACTCCACTGGGGAAAAATGCCAAAGCTGAATTCTAGTTCTGAAGGGGATCTTGACAAGGCATCCTGGCCTCAAGAAAGATCCATACTAGAGGTAATCCTATTTCTGAAATTCTGCTAGTTGTTGATAAGTCGAAAAGTCTGCTTAGGCAAAAGTTGAAAAAGATAAAGCTAGTACTTCAAACAGTGAAAGAATTGTGTATGAAGAAAGATTTCCTATTTTTGAAGAATTAAATATAGAGATTGACATTGGGAAACCTTTATTAAGATCAAGATCTAAATCCTATCTAACCCTAGGTGAAGAAGTTCTTAATAATCCTGAATCCTACTTATTAGATCCTATCTGGCGTGATTTACTAGATACTATCAAAGCTAAAAAAGCTAAACCCTGTTCCTAGAATATCCCACCCCTTTCACAAAATCCTCCTGTAACCATAGCTGCTAGATTTTTACCTTTAGCCTTACCAGCTATTTTACATGATCTACCTCAAAACTATGCAAAAAGGATCGTCTTTTATGATGGAGAGGGGAATTTTTCTGCCACACAGCATGTAGATAGGTTTGAAGATTTTATTGATTTGGAGGAAGTAGATTATGATGATGCAAAGATGAGGTTATTTGCACAGAGTTTGTTTGGAGAACCTAAGAAATGGTATAGGTTGTTACCAAATGCTTCCATCAGTGATTTTGCAGCATTTAAGAAACCGTTCTTAGAGAGATGGGAAATGATAGGAAGTCCTGCCCTAGTCTTGTCCCAGGACAATCACCTCAAGAAAGGAGTTTTTGAGTTTGTGCATGAATTTTCTGCTATATTTATGAGGGCATACAATTCTTTTCCAAACGACCTAAGGCCCTCGGCAGGTGCTACAAAACTCCATTTTGCAAATGCCTTTGATGGAGATTTCTCATGTATGTTAAGGGAAAGAAAATATGCCTCCCTACCTGCTTTGCTGAAAGATGCCCTAGAGGTAGAGGCAAACATGATGGCCTCAGGAAAAATAAAGGGTAAAACAGAGGCTGAAAGAAAGAAGCAAGAGACCCAAAATTCTACCTCATCTGCTTCTAACGATGAAAAATTTGATACCATGATGAAAGCCATGGAAAAGTTGATGGATAGGTTGACCGTAGATACCAAGCCTCCTCCCCGAGAGAATCCTGAAAATCAGATCGAAAACCCAAACTTTAGAAGACCACCACCTCCTACGAGAAATCAAAGAAATCCTGAAGAACAGCCAATGCGTCCTCCTTTTGCTTAAAATATGGTGGATGATGAAGTACCTGAAGGTCCCACTGTTTCCCATATTCATTTTGTTGACTCCTTAGACCATGAAATATACTTGACTGAAATGGAACATGAACTTTTTAACAAAGAAAGTACTAGTAACAAACCTGAATTAGAATCTGAGCAATACCTAATGGGTTATCAAAATGCCGTGGATGATCTTCAAAGAAAGCTGAAATTGAGAAATAGAGAAGTTACCCTGAATAAAGGAAAGCTTCCTTTGAAGCAACCGCCAGTCACCCAACATGATGCAGAAGAGCCGAAAGAGAAACAACAAGGAGCTGTTGCAAATAAGAGACCTGAAAATAAAGAAGAAGATGGTCAAGCTTCAAAGGAGGTTAAACCACCAGAAGTCACAGAGATAGTCAAACCTGCCCCCACTTTTAGTCTCAAAGCTGAACTGTCAAAGGTAAAGATCTCCATCCCTCTTAATGAGCTATTGAAAAATAATTAGTATAGGGAAGAGATAACAAAGATGGTTAAAGGGAAGAATGAATACCAACATGATATTATGGAGCTATCTCATGATGATCCTACCATAATCTTTGGATCTATGTTGGAAGAACCAGCAATGAAGAAGTCCCTCCTTTCTACTTAAGCCTAAATGTCCATGATGAAATCTTGCACAATGCCTTAATAGACTCTGGGGCATCTCATAACCTGATGCCAAAATCTGTGTTGAAAGAGCTAGGATTAGAAGTGACTAGGCCATACCAAGACCTTTTCTCCTTTGATTCTAGCAAAGTACCATGTTTGGGACTGATTAAGAACATGGTAGTGACTCTAACTCAACTCCCTGATAAAAGTGTCATGATGGATGTGGTGGTGGCTGATGTATCTGCAAAGTTTGGGATGCTTTGGTCAAGATCCCGGGTTTCAAAGTTGAAAGGAACTATGCAGATGGACTTATCTTATTCCACAATTCCCGTTTTTGGAGCCAATAGGAGATTAGGGAAAGCAGGATGGAATATGTTGTCAGCATTAAAAGAAAGCCTGAAAATCACCCTATATATGTCGTTGATACAGACATGGGATGTTACATTTTTTTTATTGATGGGCCTCGTTGTGATCCTAACCCTCCCCCATATATGGAAGTTGATGAATATAAGGAATTTGCAGCCAGGTATGAATCTTCTAAGCAGGAAAAAAATGAAGAAGGCTGGTGGAAAATGTATTTTGATGGTTCTGTGCGAAAAAATGGTGCTGGAGCAGGGGTTTGGATCATTCCTCCCAACAAGGAGTCTAGGGAAATTTCATATAAGCTGACATTTAAATGTACTAATAATGTTGCAGAATATAGAGCATTGCTGTTGGGATTACGGGCTCTAAAAAATTTGGGAGCTAAGAAGATAGAAGTGTTTGAGGACTCTGAGCTATTAGTGAACCAGGTAAATGATAGTTACCAAGACAAACACCTAAGAGTGAGAGCATATAGAAATGAAGTTTGGGATTTCTTTGGGAAATTTTTCACGGAACATAAGATTAGAGTAATCCCCAGGCTTGAACATGAGGTAGTAGATTCCTTGGCAACTACTGCTGGGGGTTTTAAGACCCCAATCTTCTCCCAAACCAAATATGAGGTTGAAATAATAAACAGGCCTTCTATTCCTAATAATTCTAAGTATTGGTAGGTATTTTAGGATGACTTACAACTCAGGAGATTTTTAGAACTTTCTGATGAGTTTGCAAATGTGCATATTGAGACTGAAAATGAGAACCTGAAAAACCTTGTAGAGGGAGAGAATGCTGAAGAAGAAACTGAAAACCAAGGGTGGAAAAATAGGATGGGTGGTAAGGATATTATCCAATTGAAGAATAATTACATCCCTAAAGGTCTGATACCCCTATAAAAGCTATTTGATCAAGATGATGCAACTAAAAACCCAAAATTTGAACCTGCCCGTGAATCAGTAGAAGATCAAAACTTGGGTACAGAGAAAGACCCTCGGATGGTAAAATTATCTAAAAAGTTACATGCTGACAAAAAAGGACGCTATGTAGAATTGATGAAAAGACACACTGAATCTTTCACCTGGACCTATGAAGACTTAAAGGAGTATGATACCTCAATCATACAGCATGCCATTCCCCTCAAGCCAGGTGAGAAGCCTTTTAAGCAAAAATTAAGGAGAATCAATCCTAAGTTAACAGATATCATAGAGAAAGAAGTCAAAAAAAATTTCAATGCAAAGATAATTGTTACCTTAAGATTCTCACAATGGATAGCAAATCTGGTCCCTGTCAGAAAGAAAAGTGGAGAAATCAGAATCTGTATTGATTTCAGGAACCTCAACAGAGCGTCAATGAAAGACAATTACCCTCTACCTAAAATGGAGCATATCACAGCAGGTGGTAGGGGCCAAAAGAATTTCCACCATCGATGGTTTCTCAGGGTATAATCAGATTAAAGTGCACCCAGAAGACTAGGAGAAAACCGCTTTTACAACTCCTTGGGGAACTTTCATGTACACTAAAATGCCATTTGGTCTAATGAACGCTGGAGCAACTTTCCAAAGAGCTATGGATATTGCATTTGCTGAAGAAAAAGATAAATTTGTGGTGGTATATATGGACAATATAACAATTTTTTCAAAATCGGATGAAGAACATCTCAAGCATTTGAAGAGGGTTTTCATAAAATGTAGGAAATATGGCATTTCCTTGAATCCCAAGAAATCCTTTTTCACCCTGGATGAGGCTAAGCTTTTAGGACATATCAACACCAAGGATGGAATAAAGATTGATCCTAAGAGGGTTAATGCTATTCAGAAAGTAGGAGAGCCTAGAAGCAAAAAGGAAATACAATCTTTCATTGGCCAAGTGGGTTTTTTAAGAAGATTTATACCAAGTTTTGCTGAAATAATGAGAATTATTACAAATATGTTAAGAAAGGAGAATCAAATAAAGTGGACCGAGGAAGCCAGAGATTCCTTCAAAGGAATTAAGACAGCCATCACTGAAGCTCCAGTGTTGGCCAGCCGAAACTTTACTAAGGATTTCTTAATTTTTTCATATGCTTCTGAACATACAATAGCTGGAGTACTATTGCAAAAAAATGACCAAAATGCTGAGCAACCTATTGCTTTTTTTAGTAGAGTGCTGAGAGAAGGGGAATTGAAATATGATATCATGGAGAAACAGGCTGATGCTATTATAAAATATTTGAAAGATTTCAGGGTCTATATTATACACTCGCACATCATTGCTTACGTCCCAAATAGTGTTGTGAAAAGCATTTTGACCCAGTTTGATCCTGAAGGAAGAAGGGCCAAATGGATTGCAGTATTACTGGAATATGATTTGTAGATAAAACCCACTAAACTGGTGAGAGGACAAGGGTTAACAAAGTTAATTACTGAAGAAAATTGTGACTCTTTGCAGCTAAATTTTTTGGAGGACCATCCTAACCAGCCGAATACAAACATACAGGTGAAGCTTGAATTCTCCGAGTCCCCTTGGTATACTGACATTGTTTTTGTATTGTAGAATTTACAGGCACCTGTAGGGTTAAGCAAAAGCAAGGCCAGATTTGTAAAGCTAAAAGTTGCCAAGTATTGTATCATGAATCAATACCTATATTGGAAAGATCATGGAGGAGTGCTGCTAAGCTGTTTGATTGAAGAGGAAGCTAAACACATAAAAGAAAAATTCCACAAAGGGGATTGCGGAGGACACCATTCCTAGATGGCGATAGTAAATAAAATCCTGAGGGCAGGGTTTTACTGGCCTACGATGTTTACTGATGTTTACAAAGAGACTGTGGTTTGTCACCAATGTTAGATTTTTGATGGAAAAAGAAAGGTTTTTTCTCTTCCTCTACATCCAATCATAGTGGAAGCACCTTTTCAACAATGGGGTTTAGATTTCATTAGAGAAATAAACCCAAACTCCTCTGGGCAGCATAGATGGATCCTGATGGCTACTGATTATTTTATCAAATGGATACGATTTATACCTACCAGAAGAGTGACTGAAGGACTAATCATGGATTTTCTAGAAGATAATATCCTGTCCAGATTCAGATGCCCCAAAAGAATTGTGACTAATAATGCTCCAGCTTTCTGTTCCAAAAAGATGATTAATTTCTGCCATAAGTACCATATCAGCCTAAATATATCCATAGCCTATTACCCTCAAGGAAATGGACTAGCAGAGTCTTCAAATAAGAGCCTGGTAAGAATCATTAGAAAACTATTAGAGGATAACAAGAGGTCTTTTCATACAAAGCTAAAATATGCTCAGTGGGCCGACAGAATCAGCATGAAAAGAGCCATTGGAATGTCACCATTTCAGTTGTTGTATGGATCCGAAGTGATTTTTCCAACATCCCTAGGTTTGCCTGTCATGAGGTTATTAGAGGGAATAGAAGAAGAACCAAATCACATGCAAAGAAGAGTAAATCAGATAGTTGAGCTGAATGAGCTAAGGAGTAAGGTATATGACAAAGTAGAAAGGCATCAAGAAAAAATGAAGGAAGCCTTCGACAAAAAAGCCAAGGAAGATTATTTTCAGGTTAATGACCTAGTTTTGAAATGGAATGCTCCTAAAGAAGAAAAACATGGAAAGTTTAACCATATGTGGATGGGGGCATATATTATTGCAGCAATCCAAGGAATAAACTCTTTTTTCCTGGAACATCAAGACGGATCTGCTTGGCCATGAGGTCGAGTTAACAGGAGGTTCCTAAAGCATTACTTGTCCTAAGGGAAGCAGGTATTTCATGTACCATAGCCTATGTATATATTTTTCATTTGTTTTTACAGTTGTTTCGAAATTTTTTACGGCAAACTTGAAAGACTTGAAACCCTAAAGAAAAGAAGACAAGGTCTAGAAGGCTAGCCATGGTTCCTTTTTATTTTCGTGTGTCGGTAGCCTAGATATGCGGCAGATATAGTTGCAGTTCTAAGAATTCAGAAGACGTTGTTGACTCCAAAGTTTGAACCACCCAATGGACTAGGCACTTAGTCTACGGAGTTCTTTTCTACCTCGTAGGGAGGATAGCATACCCGGATGCAGCCAGTTGTTGGCACCTATAAATTTTTTGCACAAAGCCAAAGGGAAGGACTCAATCCACTGGTGAATTCATTGAAGAGATGGTTAAACCCCCCTCCATAGTCATGTCCAGGTTGCTAAGGCCAACAAGCAGCTCAAGTGGAGAGGAAATAATGAGAAAAATAAAGGGTTTTTTGGCACTTTAGGCATAAGAAGCTAGCCTAAATAATTAAAAATGGATACACAGGCTAATAATCTATAGTTCGAAAAAAAACAAAGTAAGGGTTAAAATCTGGATAAGTCCCAACCATTGATTGCATGCGTGAAAGAGATCCACGGCCCCCGATCGCCCTCGCATCATGAAGTTGCACGGAAAAGAGTACAGGAGGGTGGTCGCGAGGGATAAACCGCTAGGACAGATGGCAGTCGGAGGATCCCTCGCATGAGTGTTTGGGTAGTAAGTGAAAACCGTCAGAAGGATTGCGATCCATCGCAGTGGAAAAGCAAGGTAGAAGATCAACGGTGCACACTGCATGGTCAGATATCTGACGGCGCGAAGGACAAGTTGTCACATCAGCACGGAGGTCAGGGTAGATCGACGACTCACAAAAAAAGGGAATTAGATCTATGGCTAGAGGAGATAGAAGATGCACGGTTAATAGCATAGTGGACCCCACCAGCATAAGTGTTGAAAACTAGACATTTGAAGAGCTCCCCGCAGTAGATACATTAAAGGACAAGATCAATGCTCCTCGGTGATCATCGCAAGGTGAAAGAGAACCCCAGATAAGTGGAGAAGGTGGTTGCGACGGAGCATACCATATTCCAGGTGTCACCACCTAAGCACCTCGCGAGGAAGATTAAGTGGTAACCCAAAACTAGAGGTGGGGTAGCGATACCACCATATCCTTATAGGATGTTGGATACGATGGATGGCTAAGATTTAAAGCCAATAGAAGATCCTATGGTGGAGATGAAAAGATGTCAAATTAGAAAAAGTTAAATAAGGGATCGAATCAACGGACTAGAAACAATGCCTGGCAGATCGACAGACAGGAAAGAGGGACATCTAGCGAAGGTGAGAATAAACTATTGGGAAAAGTTTTATATATATAACGAGGCATGTGTAAAATCAAAATTTCTTTCTTGGACCTGTCAGAGTTGGAAGCTTCTAGAAGTGCAGAAGCCAAAAAGGACGACAGGGAGAAGGTCGATCTCAGGATTCCTGTGACAGGTAGGGTTCCAAAAACCCTTTGTTTGCAACATGCAGTCTGTTTTATAGTCGTAGAATGGCAGGTGAACAAGTTTCTACTAGTTCTAAGGTCAGAACAACCCTAGAAGACAGAGACTGTGATGTGTTTGACCCAAACCTTCAGCTCCCTATACCAGAAGTTAAAAGAAGTTTGAAAGCTTTGCTTGAAGAAGGGAGAGATGTCCATAGGGTCCAGCAGTCCTTTTTTATTTTCTTTTGCTTGGAACAGATAATCCCTTTACCGGAGTTCGTGTCATGGTGTTCGCTGCATTATTCAGAAACCCAATGAGTACTAATGAACACCAAGAGGTCTAAAATCATCTGTAGTGTAGACACTGTCGTCATTCGAAGTACCCTTGCCGTACCCAAGTCACCAACCCTAATTCCTGAAAGTTTCTCTGAAGAATCGGTCGTTATTCTGTATAGGCAGATTTCCCCTTAAATCCATAAAGATTTCCTTGTCACTTGTTTAAAGCCTAATGTAGAGATTACACATACCCCTTACCCACTGGACGTCATCCTTTTTAATGACCACACCCAATTGGTTTTTTCTTTGATAGCACAATTTTTAGGTTTAGACTCAAACTTATGGATAACTGAAGTAAAACTGAGCCTGTTATTCAGGATTAGTGTTAGTTCCCCAGAGGTGGGAAGTGAGTCAGTACCATCCCTCAAGTTTGAGGAATTTTTGGCAGAAAAAATCCATGCACAATTGAGTTGTTTTGAAAATACCATATTTTTTCGGTTTCAGGCATATCTAACTAAGTTGATTCTGCATAGCAATGCAGACGAGTTACGTTTCTCTCAGATACTCTTTACAGGGAATTTGGAGGATAATGTTTTTAATTACATGAACTACATTCTATTTGCTGTGTACAAAATTATGTGTGAAGAAGAACTACCCAGAGTACTACCTGAAATGTAAACTCTGATGCAGTTGAAAGATGAACTAGCCGTTGGCGACTAGTTCTTGCTGAAAGATGCCACAGTGATAAGGGTATATGGTTTTGTACATGAACCATACTTTTTTCCAGTATTTTAAACTTTGAGGGTTTTTTCCCTTGAGTTCATTCGGCAGAGGCTAATTGCAGAAGAGGAACAGTTTGGGCAATATAAGAAAGGTTTTGATATAAAGCTCACTTGGCAAGTTGGCCCTTTTATTGTATATTTTAAAAAAGTTGTTAGCGAAGTGGAAAAATTGTTGAGAAATATGGGGTTCAGAAAAGATGTAGCGATCGCATATGATCATCTACATATCATAGCCGAAAGGAAGAAGAAAAATGGTTTGAAGGAATTTGAACATCAAGAAGCTGAAGGATTGTTGAAGGGGCGGAATTTATTGTAATATGAGCTCGAAGAGGAAGATGACCTAGATTTACAAGTCCAAGCTTTGATCGTGACTGATGATCCTATGGAAACAGACCAGCTACTTAACACTCCGGAGGTAGGCGGGAAGAGAGAATTACAAGAAATCATTGAAACAGAAGAAGAAGAAGAAAGTGAAAAGAAAAGACTAAAATTTGAAACACCAGAAGAAGAAGCTGTCCTGATAGGTAGTATAGATGAGCAGAAAGAGGTGTTCTCAACCCCAGTTATCCAAGTCCAATAATATAAATTCCAATATCCAGCAGGAGGGAGTGTGGACAGTAAATTTCAATCCCAAGAAGATATGTTTAAGTATCATGGGAAAAATAAGCAAGCATCTGTACCCAAACTTTTTGAACTAATGCCCACAGTAAGGAGTTTGTATAAAATAGAGGTGTCTTTGATGACGAGCAAGGATATCAAGACACAGACTTTCAATCTGATGATATCCGATAAAGAAAAAATGATAGAAGAAAGAATAAACTGAAAGAAGATACCCTTGCCAGACAAGATTCAATTTCACAGGAAAATTGGAGAGGGTCTATATGATGACTTAGTGGGAGCAGCCTTGAAGATCTCTAATTTGGAAGTTACCATAAATAAAATGGATGCCCAGTTAAAACATTAAAGGTCAGAGAGTAAAGCACTTCAGCAGCATGTCAAAAAGCTACAGTTTGATTTAATTTAACAGGATGGTAGAGTCAAAGTAAGCAAGAAATTGTTGATAGATAAAGATAATTTGATCCAGATCCTACAAAAGAGAATGAAAATCCCCAACACCCAGTTGATACAAGCTCCCGAAGACATAAAGTTAATACAAGAGAAAGAAGATTTAAGGAATCTGAATTGCTAAGGTTTGCAGAGAAGGAAGGATGCTAGGAGAAAGAGAAGGTGAGTTTGAAGAGTCTAATTGAAGAATTAAAGAGCAGTTTTTCAAACATATGTTCATAGCAAGAAAGCGAAGACCCAAACAAGAAGAAGGATGGTACTGACAACATTATAAAGGCCATGTCCCAGATCAACCTACAGGAGGTTGAAATATGGGAACTAAAAGAAGAGAATCAAAGATTAAAGGAAGAAAATGACGAGAAGGAAAAAGGGAGAAATCCCCTACATGAAAAATATAAGGAATTAGTAGCAATTAATAACAGGTTTTCTCAACATATTACCGGGAAAATAGCTATGTAGGGATGCAAGCATTTGGTTTGGGATTTAGCTATCCCGGAAGCTAAGAGGTTCAGACCTTATCTAGATCTCATGAGGACAAATGAGAAGATAGTCACTGATGTCTTTAAGAGTTGCACAAAAGGCCAAAGGAGACTGCATATAATGCTATAAATGTTTTAAGTAGTTTGACAGATAAGGATATCATAGATTTGAGCATCAAAGACAAGGTCACAACCATTGGAGCAGCAAAACGAATCCTAGGGAAGTATGCATTGGCCGAAGCTGTGGAAGCCAAAGCAAATGAAATGAATGAACAGTTAATAGAGTTCAAAGGACAGTTTGGAGGACTAGTAGAAAAAGGATTTCCTGCATTTTGGGATGAAAAGCAAAAATTGATTCCCCAAAGTGAGCATAAAAAGTTGATGATTAGCAGGCGGATTGATCATTCCAAGTTCAAACACCTAAGCTAGCCTCTTTTAGGAAAAATTCTGGTGGACAAGATGGACAAAGACTTCGAGATGTTTTACAGATTGACCTATATTTGTGAAGGACTTCCGCCCATGTTTACTGTTGATCACCTTGACATAAGGGTTCTGGAGAAAGAGATGACAAGTTATGACATCCTAGCACTTGAAATTTGGATACCTGTAGAGAAATACAGAAGGATGAAATATACCTATCACTCTCCACTGGCAGTTGCTACCCCTTAGATCTTAGATCTATGAATTTTCTAAATATTAGTTTATTTTTTATATGAAAGTTTGTAATATATTTAGGATTTTGATTTTCCAGGATGTGGCAGTGGGTTGCCCATTATGTAATGAAGTTTATCCATTAGACAGATACTTTAAATATCTTTTATTGTTTAACGGAATACCGGCAAATGCAAGAAAGCAGTTAGGATTATCTTGTTATATTTTCTATTTTATGAGAGAGACATCTGAACTATGAAGAGGTGTCCCTATATTGTAACTAATTTCTGTTTCAAATGGGCCGAGTATGAGACTCCAGACCACTATAAGTTCCATGTATTTTGAAATGGAAAGGGTTGAGAACTTTTTGGAGCTCTGCATATTTTGTCCACTGTTGTTATTCAGAGATATTTTTTGAATAAAGTTGTCAAAAGCTTACATGCATTTTCCATGGATTCCTATGTAATCAGTCTAGTAGTCTGTTTTTTCTTTTCCTATCTGATATGTGTTTCTTTCCTTTGTTAATCCATATTGTTAATATTCATTCATACTTGGTTCATTGTAGTATCTGAATGAGATTCATAGAAATTATGACTTGTTCATTTCTTACCAAGTATTTAACAAAATATTTCTGCTAAAGTTGGTATAGGATTCATCTGTGTATGCCTTATATCAATGGATTGTTCATCTTTCTTCTGTTTCACCAATTAAATCACTTTGACTACTAGCTGGTTGCTACCTTGTCTCTGTGTGAATGTATCTACTAAGCATTTGATAATAATGTTTATGTTATACTTGAATGTACTCCATTTCCCAATATAGATCCATGTTGTTCTCCAACCAATGGTTTACATGAGTATATTTTTTCCTATAGGAATCTGACCTTCTGTGTATGTTTTGATAGAACATCTTGAAGAATGAATGCTGGTATTCCTTTTTCATGGTTGACGCCCTTGATTATTTCCATTTTTTCATTAGTTTATTGAGAGATCCCTCTCAGACTGTGTTGGGTCAGTAACATCAGTCCAAATATTGGTTAGTGGTTACCCCGAATTACCCTTCTTCAACCTGGGGTTCAATTTGGGTAATAACAACATGTCTGTTTGTTGAATCATGCATGTCTAACTATATGAACACTTGCTAACTGTAGGCACCAACCGAGACATCTGGACCATTTCCTGGATTTGTATCTCCCGCCAAGCCATTCGTGAACAAGGGTCACGTGTATGTGAGGCGGCCTACTCCTAGCAAGATTCCAACTGCCCACGACCATGGGCTTACTCATAGCATGGTAATGTATACCCTTCGATGATATTTGTTGGTTCACTTGAAATCTAGTGCATAAATCGTTTTTTTTAATGTTTGAATTGCATGTTCACTGCATCAGGAACCCGAGTTGTCTACTCAAAAGATAGCATCGATGGTTGATGCAGTAGTCAGTGCTGCCTCTGCAATGGCAACTAATCACACACAGGTATGTAACTATTTCAACATGATCTTTAGATAGTTTATTACTGTTGTCTATTGTTTATTCATGCATGTCTAACTATTTCAACATTTTGTGATTGTAGCCACCACCAGCAAGAGCAGTTCCTGCCCCCCCTGGTTCGACCATGGTTGCGACCATCCTGGATTTTCAACCAACGGCTCCATCTGCTACATAAGGAACACAATCCCCTTTCTCATTTGAGGTGAGATGTCCTTTAGTGACCAAGTGTTTCATGCAATTTCTGGTGTTTCATGCACTTTCCATGCACAAGTTGATAATTGTTGGGTTAATTGTTGAGCTAATGTATTAGTACATAGTTAGATGAATTTAACAATTGATATTTAATTTGCAGGATCCAGAGACGCACACTAATCCTAGATATGTGCCTAGAGGATCAACGTCATGAAAGAACAAGAGGAATCTTGAGTTTTGATGTGTCTTATGGGATATATGTACATTTGGATACATGTCCATGTGGCTTGGATAGTTTTGGATAGTTTTGGACACATGTGCATTTGGATGCTTTTGGATATATATGTAATTTTCGATACATTCACATTTCGAGACATGTACATTGACTTCATTGTGCATGTACTTTTGGAAACATGTACATTGACTTCATTGGAAAAATGTACTTTTGGATATATATGTACTTTTGGATACACTGTACTTTTGGAGACATGTACATTGACATTTCACTTATAAATGAATGATACATTTCACTTTGTATTTGTTCTTCGGTTTCCACATGTTCTTGTCTCAATCTATTCTGTTGATTTGTGTGGATTATCTATTACTCATGAATGCACTATGTGAAAAGAACAAACTATTATATTTAAAGGTTTCAACGAACTCACTATATGCGTGCACTAATTGGATGTCTAATTCAAAATTGTGATTTTGGATGATCATTACAAGTTAAGTCAAAGTTCTTGCTCGTGTAATTTAATCAAACTAAGTGCAATACATTGTTTTTCAAGGTTTCAAAAAACTCACTCATGCACACTAATTGGATAGGTCTAATTAAAATTTGTGAGTTTGGAAGATTAAATTACATGTTAAGTCAATGTTCAAGTGTAATTTTATAAAAATAAGTGCAATACATGCTACACATTTCATCAATGCCCAATATTTGATTGTACAATTAGATTCAACACTACATATGAGTAACTACATACAAGTGCTCAAAGCAACATTGGTGAAAGGAACAAACGTTACCTTGGGATTCGAGAAATAAAGTGCCTTTTATTGCTGGATTGGAAGGATATGCTTGGATATCCTTATGGCTTGGAGGTCATCTTCATGTAGATTAGTACTTTTGTTGTCATGTGTCATTAAGGGTTTTTCATGTGGTAAAACCATTCAGGGTTAGGGGTTGTTCATGGTTTCATTGTACTTGTTTTCTAAACATATAATTATTCTAAGAAAGGTTGCTAGGTTTTCTTCCGCATGAGGGTTTCCCGGGATAAAATGTTGTGTCTCTTGTGCATTGTTATTCTTAACTAGATTGTACATATTAAATTCTTTAAGTAAATGTTTTATGGTTAAATTTATGCATTGAACTAATGGTTATAATTGGTATAAAGCATTTATCTAGATCAAGAATCAAAAATTTAACATGGTATAAGAGGTGAGCTGTCATGAAGGAAATTATACAAGCCTTAAAAAACATAAACCCTAGGAGGACTGAAAGTCACAAAGTGTCCTGGATGGAAAGTCACCAACTGTCCCTGAATGACATTTTCATGTGACTTGCAACTCAACATAGCTCAGAAATTGGAGGTCGGATCGACGAACCATCGACTCCGTTGGTATCCTGCCATGCGATTACCTCTAGCAGGCCCTCTCCCTCGTGTTCTCATGGCCCAATCATTTCATTGTGCATTCATTTCGTAAACTAGGGTTTTGCTCAGTTTCCTTCAATGCAATCTCGCATTGGTGGGTCAACTCTGCAAAACCCTCCACCGATCTAGTGTTGGTAGTGTTCCCATGTCGACATTTCTCGTACACACTTGCAAGAGACAATGACACGCAATCTTGCTGCTCCGTTTGTTTTTTTGCTCCTAGACGGAAAGTCACCAAGTGTCCCTGAACGACATTTTCATGAGACTTGCACCTCCACGTAACTCAGAAACCAGAGGTCGAACCGATGAACCATCGACTCTGTTGGAACCAGAGATTGGACCGATGAACCATTGACTCCGTTGGTATCCTAGTGTGCAATTACATCTAGGGGGCCCTCCCCCTCATGTTTTCATGGCCCAGTGACTTCATTGTGCATTCATTCCATAAACTAGGGTTTTGCTTAGTTTCCTTCAATGCAATCTCGCATTGTTGGGTCAACTCTGCAAAACCCTCCACCGATCTAGTGTTGGTAGTGTTCCCATGTCGACATTTCCCATACACACTTGCAGGAGACAATGACACGCAATCTTGCTGCTCCGTTTGTTTTTTTGCTCCCAGACGGAAAGTCACCAAGTGTCCCTAAATGACATTTTCATGCGACTTATAGCTCGACATAACTCAGAAACTGGAGGTCAGAACGACTAACCGTCAACTCAGTTGGTCTCCTAGTGTGCGATTACCTCTAGGGGGGCGTCTCCCTCGTGTTCTCATGGACCAGTGACTTCATTGTGCATTCATTTCGTAAACTAGTGTTTTGCTCAGTTTCCTTCAATGTAATCTCGCATTGGTGGGTCAACTATGCAAAACCCTCCATCGAGCTAGTGTTGGCAGTGTTCCCACATCGACATTTCCCATACACACTTGCAGGAGCCAACTACACGTAATCTTGCTACTCCATTTGTTTTTTTTCTCCCAGACGGAAAGTCACCAAGTGTCCTTGAACGACATTTTCATGCAACTTGCAGCTCGACATAACTCGAGAAACCGGAGGTCAGAACTACGAACCGTCGACTTCGTTGGTATCCTAGCATGCGATTACCTATAGGGGCCCTCTCCCTCATGTTCTCATGGCCCAGTGACTTCATTGTGCATTCATTTCGTAAACTAGGGTTTTGCTCAGTTTCCTTCAATGCAATCTTGCATTGGTGGGTCAACTCTGCAAAACTCTCCATTGAGCTAGTGTTGGAAGTGTTCCCACGTCAACATTACCCATACACACTTGCAGGAGCCAACAACATGCAATTTTCCTACTCCATTTGTTTTTTTGCTCCCAGACGGAAAGTCACCAAGTGTCCCTGAACGACATTTTCATGCGACTTGCAGCTCAACTAGAATGTCTGTAGCACCCAAACTGTGGCTCCGTTCGAAAATCCATTGATTCCGGTGGGTCCGAGGTGTCGGGTTTAAGCTAGGCCCCCTCGACAGCATCCCTCGGAGACCCGAAAGTAGTGCCAACGATCCATCTCCGGAGATAGGGTTTTGCTCAGTGAAGGCCATTCCAATTTTGCTCAAGGGGGCCATTTATTGTCCAGAGGCCCCTGGGTGTGCGTGGGCACTATGGATAGGTCCACAATGGCCACATGGACCTATGGGATCTAATAGAATCCAAGTCCGCGTGCCATTTTGGGTTCCGTGTCCCTAGAGAAAATCCTCCAAGTGTCCCTGAATGGCCCCGAGGTGCCGACTAGAATGCTCGTATCACCCAAACCATGGCTCCATTCATGCATAGGTTTTCCATAGAACACCTGATCAATAAAGGGAATGTCACCTTATCGGAGGGGAAAAGATCCCCCAATGAAATCAAATTGGAAAGTTCTGTTTGGAGATTCAAAGCCTCTGGATGGTTTCAGCCATTTTCCTTCTAATATACTATGTATAAAACCATCCAGCATCTTCCACTTTTTTTTCAAACATTGGATCCACTGCAGCAGAAGAAATGCATTCTCCTTTTTCAAAGCATGGAAAACAACAGAAAAATTGGCATTCGGAGGAAATAGCTCTGGAATATCTACTACATCAAGGTGTCTTCAAAAGAATGAAACTAAATCATTAACTGAATACATCAAAGCTCCTGCACAAGATGGTAGTGTAAGGTAACCTTCAGAAAGGGTTGAAAATCCCATGGTATTCCAGGGATTCCTTCCCATTAACTTATCCCAATTACTCGTGGATGCAGGTTGGAGAAACAAAGAGCTTCATACCCTAATGATTTTCCCACCTTCATCCACTAGGGGAATATTCTTGCAAAGACTGGTAAGCTCTTTGGGTTATGGCAGCATTTGATACACTAGCCAAATCAATGTTGTTGGAAGAACATACATATTTCAACAAAGGATCATTTTGCGGGTGACTTGAAAATCCCTTCCAATTTTCAACAATAAAACAAAGGAGTTCAATGTACATATTTTCAGGAAAGCTTTTCAACCAATCAGACAATCGAATACAGGGAGATAACCACGCCCAAAAAACTCAAGCTATCATAAAAATCTTGTTTATCAAGATAATGATGGATTATGTGTACATTATGAGAATATAGATGAATGAAGTCGCTTTGATGAACTTGTCCTCTCACTTTGAGGATACCAATATGATCTCAATTTAGGGGAAGCTTCCATGTAGCAATAATTTATACTCTGTATAAAGTGAATATTATTACTTGTTTTAAAATTTGTTTCCCTCCCTTAACCCTGTTTTGTAGATCTGTGCTGGCCATTGTTTGGAGGGAGTTATCCCACCCAATTCTGTGGCCATTTTTTGTTAGATTGTGTGAAAAAACACAGCATTTATTGTCCTCAACCTATCTCATTTTACCTCTTCTTGGTTCAAAGGCGAACATGCTCCTCTGTTTAAAATCACATAAATTTTGGACCAAGATATCAATGATGTGCAAGCAGGCTCGACCAATTGGTTGGTCCGGGTCCCAAAAAGACCGAAATACTCCACTCAACCTGCTTAAATGAATTTGAGAAATAATACCCCCTGTGACTCTATCGAGCTAGTTTCGACGGTTAAAAATTTCAGGTGGGTAGGCCATAAAATGTTGATCAAGTTCTAAAACCACGCACCGGTTCTAAAACCAAAGTAAGCAGTTTAGGTATAACTCTTACCTGCAACAGATTATCCAGTGCCCATAATTCATGTCAGACTAAGTGGCATGTGCAGATGGAGAGAACCTAACATAAACTCAAGGAGAAAAAGGTGAAGAGGGGGAACTCGTTTGTATTTGCATAGCTAGGCATTTTTCTCTGCTATCAAATAAAAATAATAACTAATATCAGAGAAAAATTCCTAGCTATGCAAATTAATGCTACGTGGAAGCTTCACGTAAATTGAGATCATATTGGAAGCCTCCCCTATTAATTTATAGGATGTTGCAAGGATTTTGTAATGTGACAAGGTTTGTATCTACGCTAGTGTTCCCAGCTGGAATTTTAATCATTCATGCCACGTCCAATTGAATATTAATGGGTCCAATTGAATTTTAATGGAGTCTGGGTTCCCATGCTCGCATCAAATTAGGCCCTTTTTTGAATGAAATGAAGCTAGCTAAGGTTTTGAATTTAAATCATTCACGTCCTGTCCAATTGAATTTTAATGGACTCAGTGAAGCTATCTAATGCAATAGTTGCTGGTTAGTCTATGAAACTAGGGTTTTGCTCATTGAGGGAGTGTGCAATTTTTGCACACGGAGGTCAACTTTGCAAAATCTTCCACCGGGCACTTACAGCTAGCGTTCCCAGCCAGAACCTCCCTAGACACACTTGCGGGACTCCCTAGAACAAGGTTTTGCTTCACGGTTGGATTTCTATGACCACGGCAGGTATCCAGCAAGTGTCCCTGAAGGCCTTTTTGATGCAAGATGGAACGAGCCATAGAATGAGGACCGTGGCTCCGATTGACGAACCCTCACCTCCATTGGATTCAGGACATCTGGATAGTGCTAGGGGTGCCCCTCCCCTCCGTTCCTGTGTCCCAGGTGACACCTTGCAGGTCCATCTTGGAAACTAGGGCTTTTCTCAGTGAGGGAGTGTGCAATTTTTGCACACAGGGGTCAACTTTGCAACATCCTCCAACAGGCACTTACAGCTAGTATTCCCAGCCGGAACCTCCCTAGACACACTTCCAGGACTCCTTGGAGCCATGTTTTGTTGTATGGTTGGAATTCTATGCCCCCGGCAGGTATCCAGTAGGTGTCTGTGAAGGCGTTTTGTATGCGAGACAGAACGAGCCATAGAATGACAACCGTGGCTCTGATCGACGAACCGTTGACTCCGTTGGATTCAAGACATCCGGATAGTGCTAGGGGTCTCCCTCCCACCCGGTCCCGTGGCCTAGGTGTCACCTTGCAGGTCCATCGTGGCAATTAGGGTTTTTCTTAGTGAGGGAGTGTCCAATTTTTGCACACGGGGGTCAACTTTGCAAAATGCTTCACTGGGCACTTATGGCTAGCGTTGATGAGGAGATTTTGATGAGGAATCTAGAGATGACAATGATGATTAAGATTTTGATGATGATGATGATGGTGATGATGATGGTGATGATGATGGTGATGATTGTGGTGATGATGATGAAGATGCTGATGGTGATGGTGATGGTGATGGTGATGGTGATGGTGATGATGAAGAAGATGATGATGATGGAGATGCTGATGAGGAAGGGGGAGATGAAAATGATGATGAATATGTTGATGATGATGATGATGATGGTGATGATGAAGATGTTGATGATGATGGTGATGGTGGTGAAGATGATGATGATGATGAAGAAGAAGAAGAAGAAGATGATGATGATGGAGATGTTGATGATGAACCTAGAGATGACATTGACGATGAAGGGTTTGCTTAGTAATTTTATCAAGCTTTTGAGTTTCATGATAGTGGCACCATTGTGGAGAGGGTGAAGAGACCTAGTGTTACATGTAGGAAGATTAGGACATATTAGAGGAAGTATGTGATATGGACCATCAAGGAAACTTGATCAAAGAGATAATATTGACTTTGGATCTCATTTTGATGTTGCAGAGTGTAGTTCTCAGCAAAATCAACAATTGAAATTATAATACCACGAGGAAATGTATCTCTGCATATTCTAAACTATTCATCCTGCCATAGTGCCAAGTGGACATGATGAACATAATCATGTGTCTTTTCAATAATTTCCTTGACGAAGTCACTAACTGCTACCTGGTGACACAAAATGATTTCAATGTTAGTTTTTTTTGTAAGCAAGGATTGAAATGTAACTGTTCAAACATAATTTTATAGATATAAATGCATACCTGAGATGTCACCAATTGTATTTTTTTGCTTTCTTTCCCTGGGACTATTTCATAGCTAATATATTTGAAACTTTTCATGTCTACAACCATTTTCCCAAATTCACTGTCTCCACTCTCGTACATACATTGGCTCAATAATGCCATTCCAACACATTTGGGGCATGTTCCATCCAAACAAGATTTTGCATAGTATGTTTTCCCCTAAGGCCTATTGCACATGATGCTATGAATGAATTCTCTTGATGAAGTCGGTGGTATTGTTAGGGAGCAATCCTGCACATGGTTAGTATGCAAAACACAATGAATGTACAAAAATGTTTCATAGTAATATTCATATTCTACATGGTATCTACAACAAAAAGTGTTACGAAGAGTATTTATTCTAACATACCATGGCTTACATTTCTTTGTCCCAAGTTCAATTATCTATGTTCATTCCTAAATTTCTCGTATAGTTCTGTCTGTGTTATATCAAGAAGATGCTTAGTATGTGGTTCACGATCCTCTGAACCCCTTCTCAGTTTTAGTACATCCTTTCTGTTTGAAGAAGGCCTTGTGTGATCATGCCAAAAACTCTGCACTAGTCCCTTTACTGCATCAACTAGCTTCATGTCACGATGTGGCAACCGACCAATAAAGGCCCAAAAATCTATCTAATCGATTGTGTCAAGATGTTCTCTTCTAATAGAATACCTACGGAGGGTTTTTACATTCAAATTAACTAGTTTGGATGTAGTCCTGAGAATACGAAGGAACCTAGTGTTCTTATTTGCAATTACTTGTGACAACACACAACGAGCTGCATTGCGGTCCTTTGAATGTGTGTTCTTACAAATTTTACCAAATGCATCTACTAAGATTTTAACTATATGAGAACTTGGTTTAGAATTCTTTATCATCTTTATCCCTAACGTTTTCCTAACAACATTCATGCTCCTAGATTTTAACAATGATAAAAATAATCTACATTTATCTCTATCACATTTAGAAACAAAATATTTATCAAGTATATGTTGAGTTTGATAAGCAATACTACGTTTAGATAGCATACCTTCAATGGAATTGAGGAGACTTTCATCAACTTGTATAGGCTTCAGAGTTCTTTGACGTGTGCTTCCTAATGGAGGTAACGGGGTTGGAATTCTACCATGTAGCGCATCACCACGATGCTCTGGCGTTTCAGTAGTAGCTTGGTGTCCTTCATTCTCTTCTTGGTAGTTGGATGGTGGAAGTCCAACATCCTCAACGATGGTTTGTGGAAGTCCAACATCCTCTTGTGGAATTTCAACATCCTCATCGATGGTGCGGATAACATTTTATTCTTCGACAGTAGGAAACATGTCCAACACCTCTCTGACTTCATCACTTGTATAACCACATATGGATAACAAATTTTGTGTTTCTTCATGAGCTTCATCTTGATATGGTAACTTATCACTTTGACTTGAAGTGGGAATTGAAACATCCCCTAATGAGCACCTATGTTTTGCTTCTTGATTACTTCCATGGGGTGCTTGTTCAACAACTATTGTGGAAATTGAAGGCCCCTCTTGTCGTGGATTAATAGGATGAACCATGGTATCCTCTACAATTGGATTTGGATTAGTTTCCAAAGAAAGCCTCCGATTCATCATGTGTATTATTTTCTTTTCTTTCTCTTCTTCAATGACTTCTTGAGGTCTCTTCTTCCTTGCTGATTTTTTTCCTCGGTTACATGGATTCTCCATCAGCACAATGATCAATTTAATATGGTTTGTTTGTGTTACTCCTCAATTACAAGCTTTCAAACCTTTAGTGCTTTCTAGAACTATAGATCCTTCAAGGTGCTTCAATCTTCCTTCTCAAATGTTCATCTTTCCCATCAAAACAATTATGAAAGAGAAAATTTACCTTTGGTGGTCTTCAATAATAAGCAAATCAAATTTAAATCATAAATTGTTTGGGCTCTTTGATTCTATTGTACAATTGTGTATATCCACCATCACCACGAAATGGTCTTGAAGCTTGATATCTTATCTTGTGTGCTCCTCAAATATAGGCAAAATGAATCTTTCAAAGACCTTATCTTTGGTGTTATTCAATTGGATATTCTTCAAGCTTGCTCATTATCTTCTTCAAATATGGCCATATAACCCAACACCACACTGAGAAACCATGAACGATGTCCTCAATGCTGCACCTGCATAACAAAAATAATGATGGAGATGGTGTAAATTGTGAGTATTTCCAATGGCGGGCTCGTGCTGTTCGAAAAAATTGCGGTATTTGTTGTTTTGGCTTGGACAGAGTAAAGTTGCTCTCGGACAGGGACAGTCCACTATTTATAGAGTTACAAAATGTGCACGCATTATATAAATCTAAAATGCGCATGCGATATGAAGAATAAAAGCGCGTATGCGATATGGTTAAGCACAATAAATAGGTTAGGTGCACGGCTAGGGCAACGAATAAAATCAAAAGAAAACAAATATTTTGTATGGTTACATACAAACAAATGTTCTTAGTGTGGGAAAAATGTTTTGTATGGTTTAATACCCCCTAGCTCTCTCCCAGTAATCCCTAGATACCCCCTATCTCTTTCTAAATATCTGTCCCTCATTCTCTCTACATCCCTCCCTACATGTTTCTTTCATGTTTTTTTTCCCCCTTACTCCAGCCATGTCCCTACCACCCCACTCTCCATCTCTCCACCTTCTCTTCATCTTCGTCATTATCCTTCCCTATAGCACTCTCTCCCTTATTCTCCTTTAATCACTAACCCTCTATGCCTTTATCTCTCCCCCCTGCACTCTCTCTCTTACCTTGTTCCTAGAGACCCTCCCCCATAAAGGCCTTTAGACTCTCTTCTAAACATTAATCCCTAAGTGCATAAGTGCACAAGATGAGGAGGAGGAGGAGGGTGATGACAATGAAGATGATCAAGATGCCAATGAAGATGATAAAGATGACGGTGATGATGATGAAGATGTTGAATATGATGATGAGGGTGATGAGGATGATGATGATGGTGATGAAGAAGATGACGATGATGGAGATGTTGATGGGGAAGCGGGAGATGTCAATGATGATGAAGAGGAGGATATAAGATGATGATGATGATGATGATGGTGGTGGAGATGTTGATGATGATGATGATGGTGATGATGATGGTGATGATGAAGATGGTGATGATGATGGTGATGGTGAAGGTGATGAAGATGATGATGATGAAGAAGATGATACTGATGTAGATGTTGATGAGGAACCTAGAGATGACAATGATGATGAAGATGGAGAGTATGATGATGATGGTGATGATGATGAAGACGTTGATGATGATGGTGATGATGATGAAGATGATGATGATGATGATGATGATGGAGATGTTGATGAAGAAGGGGGAGATGACAATGATGATGATGATGCCGATGAAGATGATGATGATGGAGATGTTGATGGGGAAGGGGGAGATGACAATGATGATGAAGATGTTGTTGATGATGATGATGGTGATGATGATGAATATGTTGATGATGATTGTGATGGAGATGGTGATGAAGATGATAATGATGATGATGATGATGATGATGACAATGGAGATGATGATGATGATGATGATGATGAGATGAGGATGATGAGGATGATGATGATAATTTTGATGATGATGGTGATGATGATGATGATAATGAGGATGGTGATGATGATGGAGATGTTGATGATGATGTTGATGGTGATGGTGATGGTGATGATGATGATGATGATGATGATGAAGATGATGATGATGATGATCTAGAAGAAGATAATGATGAAGAAGATGTTGATGAGGAACCTACATATGACAATGATGATGAAGATGTTGTTCATGATGATGATGGTGATGATGTTGATGATGATGATGATGATGTTGATGATGATGATGGAGATGTTGATGAGGAACCTAGAGAAAACAATGATGATGAAGATGTTGATGTTGATGAAGATGGTGATGATGATGAAGACGTTGATGATGATGAAGATGGTGATGAAGATGATGAGGATTATGATTATGATGATGGAGAAGATGATGATGATGGAGATGTTTATGAGGAACCTAGAGATGAAAATGATGTTGAAGATGTTGATGGTGATGGTGATGATGATGTTGATGGTGATGGTGATGATGATGTTTATGTTTATGGTGATGATGATGGTGATGGTGATGTTCAGATGATGATGATGACGATGAAGAAAATGATGATGATGATGGAGATGCTGATCTGATGAGGAAGATGATGATGATGATGATAATGATGATGGTGATGATGATGAAGATGTTGATGATGATGATGATGATGGTGATGATGATGAATATGTTGATGATTATGATGATGGAGATGTTGATGAGGAACCTAGAGATGACAATGATAATGAAGACGTTGATGTTGATGATGATGGTGATGTCGGTAACGGTGATGGTGATGGTGATGGTGATGAAGATGATGATGATGATGATGATGACGAAGATGATGATGATGATGATGGAGATGGAGATGTTGATCTGATGATGATGAAGATGATGATGATGGAGATGACAATGATGATGGAGATGTTGATGCGGAACCTAGATATGCCAATGATGATGAAGATGTGTATGAGGATGATGATGGTGATGACGATGAAGATGTTGATGATGATGGTGATGGTAATGATGATGAAGATGTTGATGATGATGGTGATGGTGATGTTCAGGTGATGAAGATGATGATGATGAAGATGATGGTGACATGATGGAGATGTTGATCTGATGAGGAAGATGATGATGATGATGGTGATGATGATGAAGATGTTGATGATGATGATGATGGTGATGACGATGATGATGATGATGAAGATGATGATGATGGAGATGTTGATTTGATGAGGAAGATGATGATGATGATGATGGTAATGATGATGAAGATGTTGATGATGATGACGACGAAGAACCTAGAGATGATAATGATGATGAAGATGTTGATGACGATGATGATGGTTATGATGATGAAGACGTTGATGATGATGGTGATGGTGATGAAGATGATGATGATGATGATGAAGATGACTATGATGATGATGATGAAGATGATGATGGAGATGTTGATGAGGAAGGGGGAGATGAAAATGATGATGAAGATGTTTATGGCGATGATGATGGCAATGATGAAGATGTTGATGATGATGGTGATGGTGATGAAGATGATGATGAAGATGATGAGGATGAAGAAGATGATAATTATGGAGATGTCGATGAGGAACCTAGAGATGACAATGATGATGAATATTTTGATGATGATGATGATGGTGATGATGATGAAGATGGTGATGATGATGGTGATTGTGATGAAGATGATGACAAGGAGGGTATCCACCTTATGTATATATTTGTAATTATCCAAGTCCCTATAGAAATCTCTCCTTTCATTCACCCTTAATAACTAACCCTATTTTCCTTTATCCCTCCCCCTTGCCCTCTCTATCTTACCTTGTATCCCTCTTTCCCTATCTCTTTCTCTATATCTTTCCCTTGATATGTCCCTCACTCCCTTTACCTCCCTCCCTCTATGTCGCTTTCTCTCCCTTACACCATCTTCATCCCTACCACTCCATTGATTCCTCCTTCCCTATCACACACACATACACACAACCTCCCACTTTCTTTGTCACTCACACCTCCCTCTAGTATCTCTCTCCCAAACCATCAATCTCTCTCTCTCTCTCTCTCTCTCAAAAACACACACACACACATTATGTCCCTTTCCATTCTCAAACCCATCCCCCCTCCATCCATATCTATCTCCACCTTTCTCCCTCCATCCCTCACCCTACCTTCTCTCCCTCCCTCTATCATCGCCTCTCTCTCTCTCACCTTCTATCCCTCCCTCATGTTATCTTTCCCTCAACCTATCCCAATATCTCCATCACTCCCTCTCTCTCACACACTTGTTGTCCCTTCCCCCTCCTCTCATATTCTCTCTCTCTCTCCACCACTCCCTACATGTCTCCCACCAACACTTTTTGTCCCTCCCTTCCTATCTCTTTATTTCATTCTATCCCTATCTATCTCTCACTCCCTCTGAATCCATTCCTCCCCATTTTCCCTCTCCCTCCCTCGCTCTATGTCTCTCCCCCCTTGTATTCTTTATTTCTCTCTCACATTCCCCTTGCCTCCATCCATTCCCCCTTGTCACTCAAGTCTCACTTTCAACTTCTAACCCTATACCTCTTCAGAACCTCTTCTACTCCTAATAGTGATCTCAATCTCCACTTCCCTCACCCCCTCTATCCCATCATGTTCTCATTCCCTTCATCTCTCCCCACTCAAGCTTCCAACATCCTTCTAATCCCTTGACCCTTTCCCATCCCTATTAAATATTAACCATAGATTCCCTTGACCCTTCCCCACCCCTTCTAAAATATTAACCAAAAATTCCCTTGAGTCTTCCACACCCTCTCTCTATCAAGTATTAAACATATATTTTATGATTTACATAACATGAGCACATTTTAGCACTACATAACGTGTACGCGTTATGTAGTTATATAACGCGTGCGCGTTATGCAGTTATATAACGCGTGCGCGTTATTGAATTCTAAAAGCACGGCAATATTTTTGAATTTAAACAGAACACGCTCGTGTTTTGTAGAGCCTAAACCAAGCCAACTCACTTGCTCGCATGTCAACAATAATCCTATGTGTATGCTTTGGATTTTGCTTCGGTAGTTCCAAACCTGTGCTATGTTAATGATAAACCAAAGCTAATTGGGTATTTCTTCCAGTTTCTGGAGAATCCTGTGCTTAGCCACTCATTACAGTATGCTACACACAGTCATTTTTTATGAAATCTTAAACACAGATAGCATTTTTTATGCAGATTCCAAATATGTAACTTTTATTTAAAAATATTAATTTTTCCTATTTTCTTTCAATTTCTTTTGTGTCCTACCTCCTTAACTCATGAAACACAACATTAGTGTTTCTTCCATAACTTTGTCAATTCTTGATCATTTAAAAAAACAATTGTATGGTGCACAAGACGACACTAACCTCCATGTTCTATGAAAAACCCATGTCAATATTTTTGCATTAAGACCTTCAAAGGCTACACCCACAAAAGAGGTATTATTTTCGAGGTTTGATCACCTAGACAATGATAAGAAAATTATAAAATTACTAATTTAATTTTTGAAAAATAATGGCGCACAAGTGCTATATGTTCTCTACATGCATGCCCATTTTTGTAGCTTGATTCCATCATTTAGGCCCTCAAAGGATTTGCCTGAAAAATAAAAAGTGTATGTTAGGAAAAATGAAAGTTCACATAGTTGTGCAAATTTTCAATACATAAAAGTTATATATTCGAAAACGTGATTCAATTTCCTACATTTCATCTTTTTTACTCAATGCAAGATATTTTGCGTAAGTATCTCAAAAAGTCCAAGTAAGTTGAGGGATGCCTGATTTTTCAGTTTTCTGTTGCATCTAACGCGCCAAAAGTGACCCTCATTAGCTTGCAATGACCCTATGTCATTCCACGAAAGGACCCCTAGATGATGACAATAACATCACCCTAGTCCATAGCAATAACATCATGATAATCTATGACAATGATATCACCATAATCTATGCCACCACCATAATCTATGCCAATATCACCATAATCTATGAAAATGTCACCATGATATATGCCAATATATTCACCATAATCTAGCCTAATACATATGCAAGATCCATACCCTTGTCAACATCACAAGAATAAAAAATAAAAGAGAAAACATAATCATGCACCATGTCGTTGACCAAAGGAAACTATATATCATATCATCACATAGTCCTTACACCAAGCTTTCTAACGAGCTAAGAATTTTGTGATTCTAATACCTTATTCCAAATTTATGCAAGTTTCCGTCAAGAAAAAGAATTAAGAGAAAAACCCTATATCCTCCTTGAGATTCTTAGCAATATACTTCTGTAAATTTTGATCTACTCCTTGAAAGTGTGCATAATAGAAGAAGAACTTGGATAATAAAAATGAAATGATCTAACTTGTATTTATACCATTTCAAGTTACTTTTTAAATCACTTTAAGGTAGGTCGGTCCTAACTTATTATTATTTCTGTTTTTCACATTTTAAGGGCTTTTCCAATGTGTCGATGACCACTTCATGGCTTTATCAAGGGGCTTATGTGGACATATCATCATTACATTAGGGTCTTCTTCATACTTCACATGGTCATGTGGACATATCATCATCACTTTAGAGGCTTCTTCACAGTATTCATCATCACGGTCTTGTGGACACATCATTATATCTTTGGGGGCTTCTTTACACTTCTCATGATGATTTGGGAACACCATAACTTTAGGGGCTTCTTCATACTTCTCAACATCATGGTCTTGTGAACACATCATCATCACTTTACGTACATCTTCAATCCATTTAGGGGCTTGCTCCATTTGTGTACCACTTAAAGTGGGCATGTGAAACTTAAATTGGGCATGTGGAAGCATTCACATCTTGTGTCATCCTATGACATCCATGTTTAAAAGCTATTCCCTAAGAGGAGCAATTTGGACTTATATACACTTATGTCGAAGCTCCTTGAAGGCTCTTCACGGATTCCACAAGAGAACACATCATTACTTCTCTAGCGGCCTCTTCAAAGAATCTTCCTCTATTACAACTATATCATCATCATCATTGCCACATTATCATTACCATTGCCACATCATCATCATGACTGCCACTTTGACACAAATGCCAACATCACTCAACAATCTCATAAGCTCATGATATAAATGACACAAATCTTTTTACGTTGTTGACATCAATGACAACTTCTTCCTATAAGATGAAAAATCTAAATCCTAAAGCATTTAGACAAAGCCGTTATAATACAAGAGTTTTACCGTGTTAAAAAATGTTGAAACACTATTTTAAAAATTATACATAAGTTTATGATGTTTTAAAAAATATAATAGATAAGGTAAAGTCTTTCATTATATTTACATTATAAATATGTTAATTAAACTAAATTATCTTTATTATTTTTATATTATAAAAAACAATTAAAGTATATAATTTTTATTTGTGTTTTGTATTTATAGTTTTATTATTATTTTAATTATGAATTTGAATTTGAATTACCTTTTTTGATTTGGTAAAAGTTTATTATCGACCTTCTCATTAATAAAAATAAAAATAAAACTTTTAGAGAATAACTATTATAATTTAGAAAAAACAAAATTTATCCAACATACTTATCAAATTGTGGTGGAATCAAAACAATATAAAAAAGGTTTGAAATCCTCTTATGTTGACTAAATCCAATTATATAAAATCATTTCAAACTCTAAACCCAAACTTTAAAAATAAAAACAAAATGACCAAATTAGTTATTTGATGGTTAGTGGCCCCCAACTAGAACCAAATTTGGAAAGTCAAAACTTAAAAATCAAAATAAAATCACCAAATTAGTTAATTTATAGTGGTTAGTGACCACTAGCTAATAACATATTAAATTAGTAAATCAAATAAATAGTTACCACTACCTATTAATTTTTATATTATTTAAAATATCAAAAGATAAATTAATAAGCTTTTTACTACTTTCCACTTCTCTTGAATTCGAGTTCCCTTCAATAATAAGACGCCTATTCACACATGTCTACACGAGAAGTTAAAACATCAAACAAGTTTGAACGAACTCGAAATAGGGATTACCAGATAAAGAAAGTAGTGTAGTGGACAGGCTTTATGATGAAAATCGAAAGGAAGGAATCCAACCTAACTACAAAGCTATCGAGGTGTGTGCTTACTGACCCTAAAAATGAAATAAATAAAGTAATGGATGGGCTTTATCATGAAAATCAGGCGGGAATCTAGCCTAACTCCATGGTTTACTAACCCTAAAAATGAAATTAAATAAAGTAACCCAACTAGATGGCTTTATATATAGAGTGAGAGCATAATTTCAATCTAAGAAACGGGTCGACGAAAGTAGTCAGTGAAGAGAATTCAAGCGACGAAGGAAAAACAGCTGAATATGGCCAGAGGACGACAACCTTGCGGAGCATGCAAGTTCCAGAGAAAATACTGTGACGAAGGATGTATTTTCGCGCCTTACTTCTCCTCAGACCAAATGGGTGTGGCGCAATTTTCTACAATACATAACGTGTACGGATCCAGCAATTTCCGTAGGATGCTACTGCGTGTGGATGTCGATGAACGACATGACGCGGTGGTCACTATACTCTATGAGGCACACGCTCGCGTACAGAACCCAATTCATGGTTGCCTGGCGAATGTTTTTGCACTAAAAAATAAGGTTTCTCCTCTCTCTTTTTTTGGTATCGTTCATTTTGTTTCAGATCACAACATCGAATTAGTGCAATGATATTGATATTTTATGGCAGATTGAGGGTTTGAAGGAGCAGTTGAAGAGTGCCTATGCTGAGCTGGAATTGCTTGGAGACCAGGATCCCAACTGCAAATAATCTCAGAAGTAGAGTCCATTACCTTTAATTTATTTTTTGTTTGTTTGGTGCAGTATTAGAATGTAGTGGTTTGCAGAATTCCATTAGAATCTAATGACAAGATGCTGGACGCTTTAGGAATGCAATCACTCTACTAATAGAGAGTAATGTAGTGGTCGAGTTAATCGAGGAAGCAATCTGGAATTTAACTTTGAATTGAAATATGTTGTTGTGGAAGTACAAACACTATAGTGGAAGTACAAATACTATAGTAGTTTATTTTGCACTTTAATTTGTTTAATTTTTGTTTGAATGGATATGGATATCGCTACCTTTATGAACATGTGCAAAGATAACATAATGAATACATGATTTGCAAATATATTCTTTCTAGATTTGCAAGAGTCTTCTGTAAACATTGTTACACTCTATATAATGTATTTGCAAAACATTATTAATAAAGCTAAGCTTGTAGATGTTCATATTCACTCTTTTGGAAGATGGGTAAAGCATCTGAATGGTCTCACTGTGCTAGAGACTTGTAACAACTAGGAACACCTTTCAGATTGTGTAACTATATTTTGCTTCCTTGTAGACTGTGTAATGCGTATTGTATTTTCTTTTTTATTTTACCATCCCATTGATCTGTAAATACATAGAGCTTGTGTTAGTGTTATTATTAAAAAAAATTAGTGAAAAACTTTGTAAAAGACAAGTTTTCTTATGACTAGTAAACAGTGAGAAAAGTAAGCTCTTCCGTGTCTTTTATGTGTTGGTGGCCTCCTATAGCATTGTTGTAATACTTACTATATGGGAGTGCATTTGAAGGAAGAGAATTATTTAGAGTTCATTTTGAACCAAGTTGCAGATTGTGTGGCTATATCTTGATTCATTATCTATGTAGAGGTAACAAGTATAATGTGTTGTACTTTCCTACCAAGGGGTGGTTTCATGACACAAATACTATATGTTGAATGATTGGGTATGGTTGGGTTGAACTTGGAACTTGCACACCCAATTTCCCTTAATGAGTGAAGCATTCCTAAGTTGTGATCTAAATATGTTAGGAGGTCTTGATGAAATGTAAATGTAGTCCTTGGACTTGATGATGTGATGTAAGTTTTTGGTATTTCCCAACTTGGTAGCTCCAAGATGGTATGTACTTGTATAATGTTTAATTATGTATACAATGGCATTTCATTCTATTGTTGTGATGTACTTGGGACTATTATGTTGTCGATGTAGGTTATGTCTATGCATATGGTTGAGTAATTATGTGCTTATTTATTTGTGTTGTATCTACATACACTATAGTTATCTCATAATCATGTGGATGTGTGTCTCCAACATGAGGAGGTGAACTTTTCTTGAATGCATCAAGATATGATGGTACTATGAAGGTAGTGTGCATAATCATGTGTATATGATAATTGGTGATGCTCTAATGATTATTGAATTAGGATGCATACGATGGTATAATGAAATGATAAAATATCATATATAGCCATGATAACACTATATGAATAATGCTTATGTGATTTGCTAGTCTAGTCCTTAGTCTTGTAATAATGTTTGATGATTATCCTTCTTGTGTAAAGGCATGATGGATAAATTAATGGTGTTTTGTAGCTCAACATGTCTTTATTAGAATGGAAAACAAAGTCTTATATGGCCAGCACTCGAAGAGGGTTGGCCTCCATGATAAAAGAGCATATGTCTTAATGATTATAAAGATTCAATGTTAAGGGTGGGACTATGAGATCAGAATATGTATAGACTTGTATGGTTTTACTTTGCAATATCTATGTTAAGGACTAGTATCTATGTTGTATCTAGTCATCGATGAAAGTTACCAATGCTTTGTGTGGACCATGTGATACATCTAAGGGGCTATATACTAAATGTTGTAGCCGAGATGGTGATAATGTTGTGATAAAGAGTTGAGGGAAAAAAATAAAAAATAAAATCCTTACCCCTTTTTCCAAAAGGTTTAATGGGTACAAGACAAAGTGGTATAAGAGCAAAGGTTGCAACACTCAGCCTTTAGATGGGTTCACCGTAAGGTAAAAGAACAGGTAAAGTGATCTTTTCATCTTGCAAGAAGTATGATCATCTTGGATGAGGTATGATCAGCTTGGATGAGGTATGATAAAATTTGCATAAGGTATAATAA
Source organism: Larix kaempferi (assembly GCA_027924585.1). Lineage (NCBI taxonomy): Eukaryota > Viridiplantae > Streptophyta > Pinopsida > Pinales > Pinaceae > Larix > Larix kaempferi. The sequence continues at coordinate 2,518,214 of BSBM01000392.1, forward strand.
TCCTTTCCTTGTTTCCATTTAAATTACAAGAACAAGTTCATAAGGTATGGTTTTAGGCCATTTCTTGGTTTGATTATGCTCCATGGCATTGTGTTGGTATGAATGCAAACAGGTTGTGAAAAACTTACAATTGAAACATTCATTTTTTCTATTAGCATAATTGAGTATAATGTAATGAGTATATGAGGACATTAGTTAGAAAGAGATCTCTTGAAGAGGGTGCATATTTATTTTTCTAAATGTGATTCACTACTATTGCATAGGTATTTTATACTAATAGTTGATGTAGGTTTAAGTAGGGTTGGCACTTTCCCTTGTTCTTTTGGGGAGGCATAATTGTGATCCAAGCCTTAAATATATTTCTTGGCTTTACATATTGTTATGGACAACTGATTGTCCATGTATAGAGTTTAGGAGGTAAGGGCCTTACCCTTTCTTATGGCCCAAATCCATATGAATCTATATGCATATAATTATATGTGCATTAATATGTGTAGTGCAGTGAGGGCATTGCCACTTTGGGTCTCTACTTAATGGTGACATTTATATGAGATGAACGTGGGCTCATTATGGATATAGTATGTGGCTCTTAAATTATAAAAGTTATATATTAATGCGAAATACAAATGCTATAAGAAAAACATGTAAAGATGAATGATGCATTCAAGATGTTCTGTTGTCATGATGAAATGTATACTACTTGTGCAAATGGATATGATACTTATTGATATACATGATGATTTGATCATTGAAATGATTGCATTTATGTTTTAAAGAGATAAGGAATGATGATGGCTAGCAGTAGATGTCTAGCTAGTAATGCTAGCCAAGAAAAAAAAAAAGCCTAAGTGGATGGGCTAAGATGGTTGAAAGTATACAACTTGACATTAAACTTTAGATATGCAATTGGTCTAAAAATGTTAAGAAACAAAATATGTAATAATGAGAAACATGGGCACTAGAAGGGAAGCTAGCCAATGGAATATGCTTGTAGATGATAAAAACACAGTCTGTTCATGGTTGAAAAATCTATGTGGTCATAGAGTATCAGCATTGAGGTGCTTTGTACCTTCTAGTAGGAGTACTACTAAGGTACTAGCAAAAAAACTATTATTTATATAGAATGAGGGTACTGTTTGCCCGTAAACAATATTAATGATATATGGCTAGATTTCTTTCTGATTGTGGACACTATTATTGTCTATATAGAATAAGGGTAATGTGTAGTCAACAATATTTCTATATAGGTTCAAGTATTGGCTGGTTGTTTAGCAATGGTGCTTCCTTGATAAAATCATGGATAGTGGAACGGGTGATCTGGCTATGCTTGGACTTGAAGGTGTGCTTCCTTGATCAACGCATGGATAGTGTTTACGGGTGATCTTTCTATGCTTGGACTTGAAGCTAAATGTAGATGGAGGAAGTAAAAAAAATGAAAAGCTATGTCAATAGAATAATAATTAATAAACTTTCACCTAAGTAACACAAGACACACGGTGGAGGTTCCTTTCCCAAGAAACCAAAAAATTATAATAATTACAAATAATAATCATGATGAATTAATTGATGATGAGAAGACTTATGGTGGTCACAGAAGCTAAGGACTCTTTGATGAAATAGCAGAATGCCGCGATTGTGGAGTGCCTTAGCTTAAGTATGATTCATGCTTGGGTGATGTGAACCCAACGAGGATGATGAGATGAGTGTTATGTTACACCCAGGAAGGGGTACAATCCTCATGTTTGGTATGATATGCATATCTTGGGTACAACACATGTGGAAAGACTTCTAGGAAGGAAGTTGAAGACCATCTATATATGCAAGAGGGGAGCCTCATGAAAAGGTAAAATGTTAATGTGTGTGATTTTTTTTGTGGTACTTGATTACATCATCCATAATGCTATGCTTGAAAATTGAAATGATGTGAATCTATGATGATGTGAATACTCTTATATGCTTGCTTGGATTATACCTAAAGTCAACTCATGTTTCATGACTAATGTTCATGATTTGGACTCTATGTCCAAAATATGCATGTGTGACATGCATAGTATGGTAAAGAAACGATTGTAAAGTGGAAATGGCATGAAAGTATGATGATCTCAGTACTCTGATATGCTTGCTTGGATTATACATGCTAATGTGAAATTATGTTTTATGACAAAAGGTGTCCATGATTTGGCCTATATGTCCAAAATATGCATGTGTGACATGCATAACATGGTAAATAAACCTTTATAAAGTGGAAATGCCATGAATGTATGGTGGTCTGAGTACTCTTATATGATTTCTTGGATTATACATGCTAATTTAAAATTATATTTTATGACTATTGTCAAGGACAAGGAGGGATGATTTAGTTTGTATGTCTAAAATATTCATGTGTGACATGAATAGTAAGGTAATGTTACATTTGGAAAATAGAAATGCCATAAATATTTGATGATTTGAATACTCTCAAGTATATGCTTAACTATATGTTGTATATGTGGAATAATGTTTCATGATGGAAAGCACAAACATTTTGCGCTATATGTTCAAACGATGCATGAGTAACATGCATAGTATGATGAACATAGGCTTTAAAAATGAAATGATCTCTTGGTTAATGTTGCTGAAAGTAATAAATGATGAGTTGAATTGTAATCATCCATAGAAAACTATTGAATTTTTATGTTTACATGCATAAATTGTTGTTGAAGATATACCATGTCAAATATTTGTCTTCAAGTTGTGAATAATGCACGAACATGTAGGAAGACTTTCAAGATGTCTTTTGATAAACCATGAGTATTAGGATGATATAGGCATAATGGATGAGCTATAGTCATCCAATGAAAGAAAAATCCTATAAAAATATCATGAACAAAGGGCAATAGTCCTAGAGATAAATGACTTGTTATTATTACTTATCCTTCCTTATTCTTTTGATTGAGATGATTATATGTATTTTTGTGTTCCTTATGTTGTTTTTTGAGAACAACATGCAATGATTAAGTGTGAAATCTTGAAGACCTTGTGAAAAGTCTCTTAGAAATGATCAAATAAATTAGAAGAAGTTGTTGATAAGTGCATGCAATTGTACAGGATGAAGAAAGTCTTGAAGATTCACAACACCATGGATAGTGTTGCTTAAAGGAAGGGAGGATATAATATAGCTAGTCTTTAGTTCTCTCCATGTGATGTTAGATCATGCCTCAATGATTGCATGATGATGTGATGTAAAAATGTGACTGATAAAAATGAAAACAAAGACAAAGGGATGGATTTGGAAGACCACGGTAAAGAAGGGGGCACAATGTCTACTAGGAAAGGGAAAGGGGATAGTGAAGGCTCATGAGAACTCATGTAGAGTTTAAATCTACTTGACATGTTACTCACTAGTTGAACTAGTGGAACTAGTTAGTTGTCACTAGTATTGGTAAGATGTTTCTTATCTTACCACTCATTGATAGCAAGATACATATTGTTTGTATGCATGGGCGTGTCAAGTTAGTGTACTAACTAGATTACTACCTATAATGTGAGCTTATAATTACTATAGTGATAGTATTCTTATATGATTAGCCTTATAATTGATACTATTAGTACTAGTGACTAGTAATAAGGGCCTCTCAATTTTATTATAGGAGCGTCTAATGAGTGGATTAAGTAACGATGGCACCTATAGTAGAAAGTGGATTCATAATATATGGCTTCTATAATAGAGGTAAGTTATTATTAAGTGGCATGTAGATTTTTAGGCATTCTAGTGATGGTATATTTTTAAGGCCTCCTTATGCCACTTGGTAATTACAAGAATAAGTAAGTCTTCGTTTATTTTTCCAAATTGGGTGACTTGTCCAAGTTGTGGTTCATATTGCTTTTATTCTATACATGTAGCATGTTTTTGGTATTATAATTAATTTACTATGATATATTTTATTATTATTTTGATTTTATTTGTGTAATCATTTTTAGAAGAGGCCCTCCACTTTAATTATTAAATTTACTCTGATCAATAAATTCATTGAGTTGCTATATAAGGAAAAAGAGGCACTTTGATTTGGATTGGATGTTAGTTGTCTTCAAATCCTCTCACTCTATATTTCTGTGTTTTTGTAGTTGCATGTATCCATTGCTCTAGGTTTTGTGTTAAAGGGGAGAGGGCATGGCTCTTGGGACGCTTTAACTGTTTGCATCTTTAATTGATGAATTTCATAGAGAGCAGCCCTGGTTGCATATGTGTATTATGTATTGTATTTGTTGGACTTCAAAAAGAGTGGAAGGTCACAACTCTTGGAAGAGCACGGCCCTCGGTGCATACTTATTTTATGTTATGTGGTTTCCTTGTCTTTTTATATACATACAATGAGTAATGCGTGCAGATTGGAGGAGGACCAACCTTCCATTTATTCCTTCTTTTATGCATACAAACTTTACTGTTTATAGAGTGGAGAGGGAGGTCCTCTTGGGAGGGCGCACCTCTATTTCCACATCATTTCCAAGTTTATAACTCTTATATGGAGTGAGCGTTTCTCTTGGGAGTACGCATCATTTCAAAGTTATAATTGTTAAATGTGGGCGTTTCTATTGGGAGGATGCACCATCATATCAAATGTATTTCAGTATTTATAATTGTTAAAAGTCTGCAAAAGTTGGAGTGAGCGTTCCTCTGGGAGGATGCACCATTTCAAAGTTATAATTGTTAAATATATGAACAAGAGGGAGTGGGCATTCCTCTTAAGATGACGCATTGAATTGATATTGACATATATTGTATGTATGCGTGAGTACTTAAGGAAGGAGGGCAGAGCCGTAGGGAGCTGTCACTCCATGGTGTATTGAATTGATAATTATAAATGTATAATTGTGAGTATAAAATGGAGAGGAGTGCAAAACTATGTTGCAACCCACTCCCTTTCCCTTTTCAATATTTGAATAATCTATATCATCTTGATACGTAAGTGGAGATAAGAGCACAACCCTATGGTCAGCCTTCGTTGATAAGTACAATGCATATAATGATATTGAGTGTAAGATGGAAAATGAGTTGATAAGCCTTCCTTATTTGGATTTGCAGTTTGTATTATGGCTTTGAGTTGATGGTCGAGCTTCTGAAATTTATTTGTTATTCTTATGGTATGATGAGGGCATTGCGTTGGTTAAGATAATTCATGGTGTACATCTTGTTAAAAGTTCACGTCATTATTCTTATGGTTTGCTTTCAGTGTGTTAATGCTTCAGCACAATGGTCCATTGCTTTGGATTGAATGTTATTTATAACCTACATAATACTTGGAACTGAGATATAGAGGCTACTGTCCTTGGTTTTCCTTATTTGGTTTTGCAGTTTGTATTATGGCTCTCACTTGAAGGTCAGGCTTCTGCAATTTGTTACTCTTATGGTATGATGAGGGCATTGATCTAAGGTATGTGGTTAAGATAATTCATGTTGTGCATCTTGTTCAATGTTCAGGGTATTATCCTTATGGTTTGCTTTCATGGTGCTAATGTTTCTATAAGATGGTCCATTGCCTTGGATTGCATGATGAGGGGATTTTTCCCTTTGGTCCTCATTAATAAATTATGCATTCATGCCTACTAATGTTTTAGGGTTTGGGTGTTAAGGGCCTTGCCCCTTTGCTTGTACTCATTGCATAACAATGTTTTTGTAGTTGTTTATGGTTTCTTGGGAAGCATTCCCTTCTATGATTGCAATTTAAGTAAGATTGCTCTCATAGGTAAAATGTGTCCATATATAAAGGATTTGCTTTCAAGTTTAAATTTATTATGTTATGGTTAAGCAATTACATATATTAATGCAAGAATGTTAAGGAGGGAGGGATTGGTCCCTAATTGATCCTCTAAGATTATTTCTAAATTATGTAGTTATTCAAGTGATTGAATATTCACTCATGTAAGAAAAGAAGTTGTCCCTAGGGATTGCATCCATTGTTTAATGGTGTTGCAATGGTTTAAAATTGTCTTTTTATGTTAATGGGACAAGGTGCTAAGGAATAATCCTTAAGTGGATTATGTTGCATTTGTTGTTAGGTCCTTCCATGAGATAAGGGCTTGAACCCTATGAGGTACAATATGCTTGGTAATATAATAGATTGATGTTAGCTATGATTGCTATGTTTATTGACATGATGAGTTTATTGGAAAGGGATTCTCCCCTTGTCCTATTACATGTGATTGGATATGTCTTATGTGCTCTACCTATGAAGGATCAATCATAAGTAAGTCCTTGAGTCTCTTTCAGTGGGATGGTTGCGGAGTTGATGTCGAGTTGATGTGGAGAAATGTTGGAAAATATTTCACTTTTCCCTTGGTCCTTGTGGAGGGATTGGCCCTCTCTAGGGTGAGGAGCCTCATGGAAGAAATAGTATATATGTTGAATGAGTTCTTATAGTTGCTTGGGTGGAACTTCGATTCTCATAATGAGTCGAGTGTACATAAGTTGTGATCTTAATATGTAAAGAGGTCTTGATGAAATGTAAATGTAGTCCTTGTTCTTGATGGTGTGATGTAAGTTGTTGGTATTTCCCAACTTGGTTGATGCAAGATTGTATGTGCTTGTATAATGCTTCATTATGTATACATTGGCGTTTAACTATATTGTTGTGATGTACTTGGGATCAATAAGTTGTCCATGAAGGTTATGTGCATGCATATGGTAGAGTAAGTATTGTTAAGAATTATAATGTCAATGGTCCTAGGTTGTTTAATTAGTTGACTTATTAGTTAATTCTAGTTTTACTAGGACACTTGGTTGTCCCGTAGGAAATTGATTTGATGTAATGCTATATAAGTTCATGATTAATAATCAGAAGGCAATGAATATGCCACTTGTGTTCTATCTTATTTTTTGTTATGCCTTGAATATTTTAACATGGTATCAGCATATGGCTTGATCCATACCTGTTGTGGTTGGGTAATCCTTTTCACATAGTGGGAAGCACACACAGGTAGATCAAGACAGAAAAAATATCATGTAGGAGAAGCTTCACATCTTTGGGGCCGCATCAAATAATTTTTTTTATAATCTATTTCTTTGGAAACACTAACACAACTTCTGTTAAGGAAAAGAGGTCATTGACTCACTTTATGTTAAGGAAAAGAGAGTCACTGATTTACTTTGTGTTAAGGAGAAGAGAGTCACCGACTCACTTTCTATTAAGGAAAAGAGAGTCACCAACATACTTTATGTTAAGGAAAAGAGAGTCACCGATGTACTTTATGTTAAGGAAAAAGAGTCACTTTATGTTAAGGAAAAGATAGTCATTGACACATTTTATGTTAAGGAGAAGCATGTCGAACTTTGATTCCCACTTTACGTTAAGGAAAAGAGAGTCACAGACTCATTTTATGTTAAGGAGAAGCACGCCGAACTTTGATTCCCTCTATTGTTGGTTACATACCACCTCCCACCATGGTTGTTCATAAAAATGAATTTTTGTATGTTAACATTGTTAATCCCTAGTTCCAAGCAACTAGGTGTTAGGATATTTAGACAGTTAGGAGTTAGTTAAGATCAACTTGTGTAATATGTCTCGTAAAGTGTGTTTCTTTAGTATGCATTAGTATGCATTTGTAAATATTTAATCCAATAGTCACAATATGTTCTAGACATAGAGTGATCCGACGAATCAACTTCTCTTAGATCATACCTACCCTTGATCCGTAGCTTAACACTCGATTGGTCCAGGATCTCTATTTAAAGAGCATGGAGGGTCATTGTCTAGTTGATCGATTATGAGAAGCTCATTTGTAACTTTCTTTCTTCGCATAATAAATTGCTCCGTAGAAGCTATTTGGTCAAGGCCGTGGAATGTTTCCCTCTCGAGGGTTTAAACAACGTCAAAACATCGTGTGTCGATCTATGATCTGTTTGTGTGAAGTGGTTTCTCTAGGTGTTTGGTCTTTTGGGAGTACTCTCTGTACCCGAACATGGTATGAGAGCTTTTATGAAGACCCGTTTTCTGTTATGATCTAGATCCTGAACTGGTGTTGCTAAAACTTGAAAGGGTTTCTTGTTCTGGAATTTCTATGCATTTCTGGGCTATGGGAGGTATTCCATTGTGTCTGGAGCTCCGTTTCCATTGAGAATTAGTTTTTGTTTGATTGAAATGGTTTCTCGTTGCTTCAGAAACGCATATTTCATGAGATCTGAAGGTATAATGTTACAATGACGTTTTTATTTTTTATTTCCAGGCCTCTACATAGGCAGTAATAATGGGAATTTCATTTCTTGGTTCATCGAATGTATATGAAACTTCAGTTGAGGGAGAGGAACACTGTGTTGTTTAAATGACCCTCGGCTCTACTGTTGTTGACTTTTAAAATTGGAATCTAATACTGTATACTACGTTTCTATTTTTAATGGTTATTTTAAAGTGTAAATTTGGTTTTATGTACAATCTCTATGTAATAATGATTATCTGGCTTTAATGGTTCAATCATTTTCAACCCTAGATATGATGGATGGTACTGGACTTCCCTTGATTTCTATCCTACGTTTCCTTGTATGTTGACTAACGTAGATTTATTTTTGAATGAAAAGCTGATTGTAAAGCTAAGCCCTATGGTATCATGTAACATTCTCGCAACTAAGTGAAAGATCGTGCTTATACTATCCAAGTTAATATGAGGTTTAATAACTATAATGCTGCCCAGGGTTCAAGTCGTATTACCTCTCGTTGCTGGATTTTGGTGAAAAAGGATGGTTGTTGTCAATTAGGGGAAAACTGGAAATTTCTGTTTAATCTCAAAGTTTGTAATGTAGCTTATTTGATCATTATGTCTTTAAGATATTCTAAGTGGCTCTGCGTTAAAGGGTTATTTTCGCTATTGATGTTTATTTTCGGTGCAAGTAATTCTCTAATTTCTCTGTCATACTTTTAAATAGATGATCCTAAATTAAAGGGTATTTTAATATGGTAGAATTTTTTGATATTGATTGTTTGCCATGGGTTTATTTAATTTGATCTCAGTCTTTATTATAGTTTAAGTTATAAGTTTAGTTTATGTAATAATTAACTTATGAGACAGAGAGGATAAGCCCCATACTTGAAATTTGATGAACTTTCCTAAAAATCGTGGTTTTTGTGCATTTTGTTTGTAGATCACTCCTGAAATGTGTAAGCCTCGGTTTCAAATCCTACGAAGGGTTTTAAATGGTAGGTTCTTTACAGAGTTGGTTTATGCATACATTATTTTAAACTAAGAATGTTTTACGATTCTGATTTATCCAATCTATTATAGTTTAATGTTGAATACTTAAATAGGTAATATTTATCATTTATAAATAAATATTCTAAGGTTTAAGTGTGTCATTAAACTATCTAGGCAGGGTTTAGGGCTTCTTCTGAGAATTGTTCTAGGTTTGGAACTTTCTCTCCCTGTATAAGGATTATTGGAGTTTTCTCTGCTAAATAAAAATAAAACCCAACTGTCACGGCTAAGCTTCTTGTGCCAATGACATGATTTTCAAGAAGTTTAAACATGCATAAATAAAAAGAATTAATTCGAAATTAAACAGTATATCATATAAGTATCCTAATTGTCTCGATATTTCCATGAATCGGGTCTAGATAATTGAATACAACATTTTATTACAGAAAAAGAGTATAACATTGATATGGTTTCAAGATCTAAAATTTCTGAAGTACATAGTGCTAATATTAACTCTATTCATAGATATGAAATCTACTAAATCAGAACATCAAGGTCAACTCGGCAGATTGCTCTATCGAAACAAATAGTATTATCTTTACTGCAAATCATAAATATAAAGTAAGTCTGAAAACATAAGCGAATACTTATTAGTAAATTATTGCAGACCAACTAAGTGAGAAATTCCCATGTTCCTCCCAACCTTAGACCGCAATTCATTCCTGGATTGTTCCACCGGTCACCCCCGAGCTGAACTGAGCATGACAAAAATCTAGGCGATCTAGGGTATGGTTTTCTATCTTTGTTACTACAACAGAGTAGCCACATAGTTCTCTTTATCAGCCTATTATGGTGTGAATCTTTCTAAAAACTCTTCCCCTTCAACCTTCACAGTCCTCTCACCAAGACATTCCTCTTTTCTAGGACACACCGGGTATTCAGCAATCTAATGTTTGAGCCCTCAGATTCACAACTGGACCCTCCAGTGTAATTGGAAAAACACTTTCCCTCACAAATTTCCTCTCTCTGCTATTTATTATTTTTAATGGCAAAGGCTGCAAGGAATTTAGGTCTTGTGCACACTCAGTTAACTAACTCACACTCTAACAGTCTTGTATTTATCTTTAATTAGGAAACTAATTTATTTTAATCCTCACAATTTATTTTAATCTTTATTTAATAATATTGGACTTTTACTCACCTAACAACTAGTTAGATCTTTAGTTATGAGATAATGACCATCCTAGACTCTTGCATGCTCAGCCCCTCTTTGTGTGGTAGTCCTAGATTGTCAGAAAGAATAAAATGATAATAGTCTTCAAATATTTAAAGGAATTAAATCAAAATAGATTGCTGATGCTCCAAAACTCTCAACTCAAAATCAGGCAATCAGTAGGAGTTCAAGTGTTCCAGAGCATCTCAGCTCACACTTACTCAACTAATAGTGCTTCGATAGGCCACATGGCTCAACACTAATAATAATAATTCAGATGTTCTGGAGCTCACTTGCTCACATCATTTAATAGTTTGGTGCTATTCAAAGCTCATTTGCTCAACACACAAAAATAACCACAATTAATGTTTTAACAATAGTAAATAATAAAAAATAAAATAGTCTTTTTCCTGGGATATTACATCATCACCCCTTATCTTTAAAGGAAAATGGATGGGTTAAACTCATTATGTAGGTGAGAGATCACAAAGAGCGATTTCTCTCATATGTCAATGTATTACCGTGTTTCCATCCCTTCATTATAGTTATTCGTAGCATTTCTTGATAGTCTTAATTTATGCATTAGAGTGTTGGTTTATAGCAAACCCTGAACTAGTTATAGAGAATCGAACTTTGTATACACATGATCGATCTTAGGTTTTTATTGCATAGAAACATTGCTCATTAAACAGAGTTCCGATCTAGGACATATACAAACATAGAATTGTAAAAGAATTTTATTTTCCTTCTTCCATTCTTTAGGATTTAAAACAAACAAAGATCAAAACTCTTAAAACAATAGGGAACCCAATCTATTCACTAGGATTCAGTTTGAATATGAATACTACTTGAATATAAAGTCTCCCTATATAAATTTTAAAGGTCAATGATCCCAACGATACTAGTGTGGGTCGATTGATTTACCTCAACATGTTCATTTTACATAACATTTACGGTTTTCAAAATATTTATAATATAAATCTGAACATCTCCATTATATATATATATATATACACACATAGAGTACACCAAGGATCCCATCCTTCGGACTATAAAAACCCATCCTTTCATAACTTTACATGATCTGATATAAACTTAGTTTGACGTTTTTAAATGAGATCTGAACATGGTCAAAGTATGAAAATATATGACACATAGTCTAACTTGAAAAAAAAAATTGCAAAATGCTTAGAGTATATAGAGTCGATCTCAAGATCGTTGCCATACTCATATAAAACTTAACCATCCACTCTACATTTACCATTAGTCATCTACATAAATAAATTTAATGGTAACACTCATTCATTTTACAGATCTTAGACAAAATCGTAACATATTATAGTAACCATAAGTATTACAAAGAAATCGACCCAATAACTTGTGGTATGTACATGGAATAAAAAGTGGAAACACTCATTTCTTACATGGTTAAGGATATAGAAAAACAGAACATGGGAAAAAACAGTAACTAATTTCTCTATTTAATAATTATTAATCCCAAACAATAATAAAATTACTCGAAACAATGCGAATGAGTACTTGGAGAATCAGTTCCTCCCAACCATAGAAGGGAGTAGCACAACCGTTATCCCAACTCCACCCTTGAGATAGATGACCAACATGGACAACAAAACTAGCAAGCAGATATTTAACGCATCACTCTCTCTTACAATTTGTAACAATCTTAGATATGGACACACAAAAATAGAAATATTCAACAACATCAACTCATAGAAACAGTTTCTCCATGCAGAACATGACTTCCTGTCCTATCTCAATGCACCAATTTATAGTTTTTTCCGAGGTCTTTTTCCATCCCAATCAAATATTAATCAATCCTTCAATCCATATGATTGAGGATTTTGTCTGTAGTTGAACTTTTAGATTGGATTTTATTGGTATAATATCTCTTGATTTATTTACACTTGTTATTTGTCTCATGGTGGTGTCCCCTCATTCAACTAAATTCTCCAACTGTCTTTTTTTTATTAATAATAAAAAGAATAAAATTTTTGCAAGCTATCACTCACATCCTATGTGAGTATTTTTTAAATAAATCTTACAAAGAATAATTGTTTTGAAATATTTAAAAAATATTAAATAAAAAATAAATAGGAATTTCTTGGGAGTATCACATTTCTCCCCCACCCCTTATTTTTAACACCATCCTCAGTGTTCTTTTATTCATATCTCTCTTTCTCATTCTAAAACATGGAAGTATATTCATCTTGCATTCGATCCTTCATTTCCCATGTCTCCTCCTCGGGGATGAAGTGCTTCCATTGCAATTTTATTTGAGCGATGGCCCGATTCCGTAGCATAAGTTCCTTCTTGTCTAGGATGAGCACATGATCCATCTAGAACTTTGTGGAGAACTTGCAACAATTAATCAATGAAAATACATGAGATAGAAGAAATAACATAACTCATAATCACTATTATTGATCGCAGGACACTTCGAAGGGGAAAACTCCTTTGAGCAAGCTCAATACAAATAACTTCACGGTGCCTTCATTGGTCTCAACACAAACTTATATACTAAGTCTAGGTGCCAATACCATGGGTCAATACCACGTGTCAATACAAACCATGGGCCAATACAAACTATGGATAAAAAATTACTACGGGACGACTTAAAAAGCATATGGATCCAACAACAATAATACAAACTATGGATTAACAATTACTTTGGGACGACTTACAAAGCATATGCATCCAACAACAATATACTAACAAAGTAAATAGAAGGGTTGACATGGGTTCCTAACATCCCCTCTCCCTTAGAAAAAGCTTTGTCCTCAAAGCTTTAGATGTAGAAATTGATACAAAATCTGAAGGACGGGTTCCCCTGTAGCATCCTCGGGTTGCATTCCGGGCCACTAACGCCTTTGGAAGGCTATAGACGAAGAAGAACCATATCCGCTGCATGAAAAGTGCACTTAGAATGATGCTGATAAGCTTGTTGTTTCAATCAAATTCTTGCCATTTGAAGAATGTCCTGCAGAATGAGAATAATCTGATCACAGTTTCGAAGAACTGAGTCAATTGCCTAAACTGCGGAGTTGTTGAGTGTGTATGGAAGAAGAACTAGCGGTGCCTGTCCATAGACTGCTTCATATGCTGTCCTTTTAGATGTGGTATTGTACCACTAGAGTGCTTCTAGGAAATCCATAGAAATAATGTCCAAATTTGTGTGGGGATGGGAAAGGGTTTGAGCAGTCCCAAAGGGAGTGTCGTTTCATCTTTGTTGACCTAGAAAGTATCATAGTCAATCACCATATGTTGAATTGTCATTTTCAGTACCTGCCAAAAGAAGTTACATTGTTCCCGATCATACGTTTTGAGGAACCCAGAGTACCTGCCGATGAAGAAGCATGGAGTTCATAGAACATATGTCCCTTTTGAATAGATTGTAACCAATTTGGAACAAGCAGAGAAATAGCTGTAAGAGAAACTGGGTCATCAAATGTGCGAGAAGGAGCATCTGCCACCATATTGTCCTTACCCTTCTTGTAAGTGATCGCATAGTCATAACCCATGATTTGGATAACCCATTTCAAGTGTGTTGGGGAGGAGACCCGTTGTTCCAGGAAATTTTCCAGACTTTGGAGATTAGTCTTGATGCAGAAATAATTCCCGAATAGGGATGGCTGCCACTTTTGTACTGCATGCAAAATAGCCATCATTTCCTGTTAAGATGTAGATGCGGCTAAATGATTATAGGAAAGGTCTCTTGAAGGAGACAATCCCACTGGTGCAGCAAAGACACATGCATATCTTTCCAAGGAAGTAGTGGAGACCATTGGTGGGTGCATCTAAATGGAATGGAGCTGAGCGGTGACACCATGTGAATTCTTCTTAAGGATCTTTTCTAGGCGATGTGAACTGATGATGCGGAGAGACCCTAGTTGTAAGCCCGTAAATTTGTGTTGTGTCCCATTGACTGAAAATTGCATCCAAATTTCAATAAAATCCCATAAGATGGGGCCAAGTGTGCATAACCATTGAATGCCCAAAACCACATCACATCTGCCTAAGGACAAGGTAAACATGTCAGAGCGCAGGTTATAATCTTCCAGGGACATATGCACATTGTGACACTTTCCCTTGCAAGGTAAGGTTCCCCCATTGGCATCCATGACTTCAAAGATGGAGCAAGGATGGACAAAAGAATCAGCCTATTTGGCGATCTGGGGGTCAATGAAGTTATGAATGCTACCAGAATCAATGAGTATTGTAAAAGGAAGCTTCCTGAAGTAACCCCTAACCCACATTGTTTGTGGGTTGGTGATGCCGAATAAAGCATGGAGAGATATCTCTGGTTGGTCATCCTGAGCTGGGGGGTCAATAGGAGGCTCCTGAATGTCAACCTAGTCATCCATTGTATTTGTCTAGGCTTCTTCACCAATTTTAGAGGAAGGCAAAGAATCCATATCCAAGAGATAGAGCTTTTGCTAAACAAATCTATGTCCCCAAGTGAATTTCTCATCACAGTTATAACAAAGCCCTTTTTCTCTGTGTGCCTGCATCTTTGTTTCAGAGAATTTTTTGATAGGAGTCGGTCGAGGAGCTGGCGGGATGGGAAGTCGTTGAGAACCCATATTTCAGAAGGGGAAAAACGTGGGTTTGGAGCGTTGTTGGGATGCAATCTTATCTTCTTCCAACTTAGCCAACACCAGGGCTTCCATCATTGTGTTGGGACAGAGTATCTTGATGTCTGAGCGGATTTCATCCTTAAGACCACTGATAAAACAACTCCTCTGGAATTCATTAGGCAATCCTTCTGTGTGATTGGCTAGTTTCTCAAATTTTGTCTAATACTCTCTCACATTGCCAATTCGACGAAGTTTAGTGAGTGCTTCGATGAAGTCATCAAAAGCACTAGGACCAAATCATTGCAAAAGGAGTTGGCAAAAATCTGTCCATTTTGGTTCATTATGAGTCTTGATGTACCAACGGTACCATTGAAGGGATTCCTATTCCAAATGAAAGGATGCAAATGGAACTTTTTGTACATCAAAAGTATTATGCATATTGAAATATTGTGCTGCATGATAGATCCATCCAGTCGGATCAGTACCATTGAAGTGAGGAAATTACATCTTCGGAACACGAAAATTGATGGAAGAAGAGAACCCATTTTTAGATGAAGACTCGAACTACTATTTGTTGTTCATGGCTGAATGTTCAAGATGGAGGTCGAGAAATTTTTCCTCCAGATCTTGGATTTTGGTTTGGATGGCTGCAAGTGCTTCCTCCATGGTTTCTTCTCCTGCGCAGGTGACAACCATAACAAAAAGTTTTTTTTTTTGGTTTTTTTGTTTTGTTTTGGGAAATGGGTAGAAAAACACAAACAAAATCTTATTTAGTAAAGGGAAATTTGGATTTGGGAAAAAGTCGGATGGGTAATTGGGGTTTGAATATGTTTTGGATACTTTAGAATGGATAGGGAAGCCGAAAATGAGGATTTTAGAAGCAGAGTAAATGAATGGGAAAATTTGTCAGAGAGGAACAAAGAAGCGGAAATAGGGAATGAACACGGTGGAAAAATTTGAGGGTGATTGGGTGAAAAGTGAAGGAGTTATGGCAAACCCTAAAAATAGACAAATTTGGGATTCTCTCAGCCACCAATGCTGTCTAATGGCTTGTGTATTGGGGCAGTAGCCCTCACTCCACAGCTCAGGTAAAACTAATAACTGCTTTGCCACAAACGACAACTCTTGGTTTACCTCACAGGTGGGAACTAGTGAATCGGGTAGGGGTCGTTTCCCTTTTCACCGATAGGTCCTCTAAATGGGCCAACTAGTTCGAGGTTCCTGTGTTACTCCTCACAATGAGTCTTAGGAATTATGCCCAAGTACTTCCCACAGTTAAGCGAATAGGGATTATTCCGAGATCCGAATCTACAACAGATGCAAAAAACCAAATTGGTAGAGATTTCACCCAATGAGCCCAAAAAAGTGCATTGATACCAGATGTGAATAACCTGCAACAATTAATTAATGAAAATACATGAGATAGCAGAAATAATAGAACTTGGAATCACTTTTATTGATCATAGGCCACTTCGTGGGGGAAACCTGCTTTGAGCAAGCTCAATACAAATAACTTCAGGGTGCCTTCATTGGTCTCAACACAAACTTATATAGTAAGTCCAGGCACCAATACCATGGGTCAATACCATGTGTCAATACAAACCATGGGCCAATACAAACTGTGGATCAACAATTTCTACGGGACGACTTACAAAGCATAGGCATCCAACAACAATAATACAAACTATGGATCAACAATTACTACATGACGACTTACAAAGCATATGCATCCAACAACAGTATACTAACAAATTAAATAGAAGGGTTGAAATGGGTTCCTAACAAACTCGCCCTCGAGTTCTACATGAATCATATTCCAATCAATTACATGTGTACCGTCATGGACATATCCTTTCAATAAAGAAACATGGAATACATTGTGTACTTTTATAGTAGTTGAGAATGCAAGTTGATAGGATAATGTCCCTATGTTAGGTAATAGTTCAAAAGGTCTGCAATACCTGGGTGCTAGATTGGAACAACTTACCAAGAACAAGGTACTATTTTTTGGTTTTACCTTTAGATACACATGATCTCCAACATTGAACTCTTTCAGAGTTCTTTTAAGATCCACATAACTTTTCTGCTGATCTTAACCAACTTTTAAATTTTGTTGCACTTCATTGACAATCTGTTACATCTCATTCAACATTTGATGTCCTAGAACAATCCTACCAACAAGGTTATCCCATGACACAGGAGTGGCACATTTCTGACCATACAATAAATTAAATGGAGTCATTTTTAAAGAATCTTGATGTCCATTATTATAAGCAAATTCACTAAATGTAAATAGTTCTCCCATTTACTTGGTTTGTCCATTACATACATCCACAACATATCTTGTAAAACTTGGTTAGTTCTTTCAGTTTTCACATCCGTCTGAGGATGGTAAACAATACTTAAATTCAATTGAATATCTAAACCTTTAAACAAATACTTCCAAAAATTACTTGTAAATTTTTCATCTCTATCAGATATCACAACTTTTGGAATACCATACAAACAGAAAATATCTTTCATAAAAAGATCAGTTGTGTTTATTGCTTTAAAGGTAATTTCACGGGTATCGAATGTGTAGATTTGCTCAATTTATCAATGACTATGATTATTGTGTCATGTTGTTTAGAAGTTTTAGGTAATCCTATTATAAATTCCATGCTAATTACCTCTCATTTCCATTCTGGGATCATAGGCACCAACATGCCCTAGCACCACCTTTCCACTCAAACAACGATAAGAGTATCAACCTGTCATTGTCATTTCCACTGTCACCCTCATTTCCATTGTCATTATCGCTGTCAATGTCTTCACACTATCATTGTCATTGTACTGTCACTATCACTGTTGGTGTCCCTGTCTTCACATTCTCACTTTCACTTTACTATCACTATCAATATCAATACCACTACCACTATCATTGTCATTGTTTCTATAAACATGTAAACTTGTACATGCTCAATTATGTCCTCCAAATCTAAAAGAAACTTCATCCAATATAATATTTAAATCTTCAACACAACCTTCTTCTGCAAGGTCAAAAAATGTCCCCAACATATTGATGAAAAGGCTGAGATGTGTCCTTCAAGTATGCAATTAAATCCTTCATGAAGAAGACCAAAACATCTCGTCATTATGACCTTCAAATAGACAACAAACTAGCCCTTCAAATATGCAATAAAAACTTCATGAAGAAATCATCCATATATTTCATTTGTTTAATTCTCAAAACCCTTCCCTTCATTATCAACTTCAAACCCTATGGGGTGTGTGCAAGAAGATGAGGGTAACTTTAGACATGTTTCTGATACTTAGCACTTGGTATGGTAAAACCCGATCCTGACATGTCATTAGACATGTAGGCTAGGTAACCAGAATGTGTACGCGTTATAGAACTACTTATGTAGTTACAAAATGCGTACACATTTTCTAAATCTAAAATCAATTTAAAAACACAGTCCCGACCACCCCCAACCACCCTCGGCGCATTTCACGCATCAGAAACGCAAATTCGAGCTTGGATGAGGATGGTTTGTGTGCCCTGGAGTATTGGAGGAGCTCAATTTCGTTGGAGGGGAGGAAAACTCACTGGTGAATTGTCATCTAATTAGGTAATTCATTCACCCATACCATTTTTTTGTCATTTCTTAACCTAAATTACCATTTTTTATAGTTTAAAACAACCTAATTTTGTAATATTTATAAAATTGGAAATAACCCAATCTCTAATTAAATTGACATCTCCCTCAACCAAGATGAGTGAATAATTATAATGAATCCCTTTTCAAAAACTCAAAAATCCCAAATCCAACCAAAAATCGAAAAAATAATAGAACTCCTCCCTTTCTACAATGTATCCATCCACATGAAACTCAAATTTCCAACCATCAAAGGCCATTTCCCATGATACTAATTAAATAATTTTCCTCGGAAATGTCCATAACAAGATGAAATGCATGCACAAGTGTGAATAAAAAAAAATGCATAAAAAATTAGTAACTTGGTTTCTCAAAATTTGATCACAATCATTTGTCCATGAACATAATCAAAATTTCATCACAAGTGTATGTAGCTATACATTTCCTATTAGTTAAGTACCCTTAGCTAAATGCCAAAACACATTAACAAAGGGCCTCTTGGGCCTGCCCTATCCACACCCTCGACCACTTGACATGCCCCCGGGCATGTTACCTTAACCATCTTTCTAAGCCTAACAAGTCATATCCTCTTCTTACTTATTCATTAACTGAATGTAGTCACAGTCTTAGGATTGTGACATTTAAATTTAGTTGTTCTATCTCAACTTAATCTTCATCCTCCTAATCAACCATCTTGTCATATCAATCACATATCATAATACTTGGATCAAATTAATAAATAGGCATGTGATAATTCTAAGATAACACTATCATATTCCGCTTGTGATATCTTATTAAGTTGACATGGTTGTTATTGTCATTCTAGTCACAATCTCTAGTTGATTATTCAACATCTTAATCATTGATAGTCATCTCAAGTACTTATGTAATCATATTGGAAAGACAAACTCATACATATCCATTTCATTCCATGCAACTTTGTCCTCCCCTCCAGCCACAAGGCATAATATGTTGAAATCAATAAATTTAATGTTAGCTTATGAAGTTAATGGAAATATTGTTTTCTGCAAGGGACGTAAAGGCCAAAACATGTCAAAATAACACTCCTAAATTCTAAGAAGTTTAAACCCAAGTTTGCATGGAAAAGACACCAATGAGGGTTAAGAAATGCCTTAACTTCTAGAAAGAAGTTAAACGAAACTTACTTTGTAATTGTTAAATGTTGAATTTTAAGTTTTAAATGTATGTAAGTCAATGCCATTAGATTGCTTACTTGAGTTTGATTTAATACATTTTCAATTTTGAAGAGATGTCATTATATACCATGTATATGTTTCTAACGATTTTCGTATTGATGTTTTTATTGTAGTTGCGGCTATGGACACAAATGCCGAGAAACTAATTGAGCTTTCCCGCTTGAGGGGCATTAGTGCAGCTTTTAGTGGTGGTAACAGGATTCACTGCTTGCTTGCATCAGCCTTGGATGAAATTGTTGACACCATTTCAGAGTCTATCAATGTACTATATGATATTACATCATATAGAGAAAGAAAAAGACAAGAATATGCTGATGGGCTAGAATACAATGCAATGAAAAAGTTGAAAATATCCAAAGAGCTCATATTTGCATTGTTTAGGGACCCTCAGTCGAGGAAAATCTCAAATGAAAATAGGCCTCATATCTCCATTGATTGGTGCACATTTCAACCATTTTTTGATAACTGGATGGACAGATGGTGCATGGTTTTTTATATGCCACCACATAACAACAGGGAAATTACCTTGTATTTCCTTTGAAAGATGTATGCAGAGTTCATGTTACATAAACATGTAAACTATTTTGATATCTTGCAGTTTCAGGGGATCGGTGGGGGGATGCCCCAAAACCGACCCAATGCAAGGATTCGAGACCACGATTGCCCTATCCCTGCACCTTGCAGGTAGTTTCCTGGGCCAGATGTCCCACCTGCACATTGTGTTATTCCATAGACATGTGATGCATTTTTGAGTTTGGCACGGGCGGTTGTTTGCCATGGCAATATGGTTCAGCATATGGGTGAGGAAGGGACATCTGTCCCTGGTGTGGTACATACACCAGGTCATCACCATGCAAGACCATAGTCTAGTACAGGACCATCCACTAGTGTAGGACCATCGGCACATCCCTAGCCTAGTATTGAGCCTCACGAGTTCACATCGTGTGGTCGTCCCTGCTATGGTATTGCCTCAGACGTTGCCTTCAATGGGTTTTTTAGTGAGGTATGTAGATGGTTAATTGTAATAAATTATTCATTTATTTTCGTCTTTGTACACATATATATAGTTTGAGCTAATATATTAATTTTGTGAACTTGTAGTTGATGCTTTATGCCGGCAGCGATGCCCCAGAGTCAGATGTTCCAGACTCTACAGGGGGGAATGAAATTCCATCCACTGATCCCGTCGTTGGTTGAGGGATTCATGATGCTACCCATTTGGCAAGCCCATCTTATATAGCACCCATTGTCGTATCTCACACTGAGGTAAACATTTTAAAATTTCAGTTTTTTAATACTTGTTAATTTGTTAATTTCCACATACTTTACATTTTAGTTCATTTTAGTTCACCAATGCTATCTACGGTCTAGTATTTACAATTATTAAACTTGCAGATGGAAGATCCTTCACTGGGGAAAGCTAATGTGGAGGTAGCACCCATGGTTGTATCGTCCGAGGAAACATCTGGGCTCCAGGTAAACAATTAAAAATGTCATTTTTTAAATACATGTCTGTTTGTTGAATCATGCATGTGTAACTACATAAACACTTGCTGACTGTAGGCACCAACCGAGACATCTGGACCATTTCCTGGATTTGTATCTCTCGCCAGGCCATTCGTGAACAAGGGTCATGTGTATGTGAGGCGGCCTACTCCTAGAAAGACTCCAGCTGCCCACAACCATGGGATTACTCATACCATGGTAATGTATACCCTTCGATGATATTTGTTGGTTAACTAGAAATCCAGTGCATAAATCATTTTTGTTAATGTTTGATTTGCATGTTTACTGCATCAGGAACCCGAGATGTCTACTCAAAAGCTAGCATCGATGGTTGATGCAGTAGTCAGTGCTGCATCTACAATGGAAACTAATCACACACAGGTATGTAACTATTTCGACATGATCTTTACATAGTTTATTATTGTTGTCTATTGTTTATTCATGCATGTCTAACTATTTCAACATTTTTTGATTGTAGCCACCACCAGCAGGAGCAGTTCCTAGCCCCCCTGCTTTGACCATGGTTGTGACCATCCTGGATGTTCAACTGATGGCTCCATCTACTACACAAGGAATGCAATCCCCTTTGTCAGTTAAGGTGAGATGTCCTTTAGTGACCAAGTGTTTCATGCAATTTCCATGCACAAGTTGATAATTGTTGAGTTAATTGTTGAGCTAATGTACTAGTACATAGTTGGTTGAATTTAACAATTGATATTTAATTTGCAGGATCCAGAGATGCACACTGATCCTAGGGATCTGCCTAGAGGATCAATGTCAGGAAAGAACAAGAGGAAGCTTGAGTTTTAATGTGTCTTATGGGATATATGTAAATTTGGATACATGTACATGTGGCTTGGATAGTTTTGGATAGTTTTGGACATATGTGCTTTTGGATACTTTTGGATATATATGTACTTTTCGATACATTCACTCTTGGAGACATGTACATTGACTTCATTGTGCATGTACTTTTGGAGACATGTACATTGACTTCATTGGATACATCTACTTTTGGATACTTTTGGATATATATGTACTTTTGGAGACATGTACTTTTGGAGACATGTACATTGATATTTCACTTATAAATGAATGATACATTTCACTTTGTACTTTTTCTTCGGTTTCCACATGTTCGTGCATCAATCTATTGTGTTGATTTGTGTGGATTATCTATTACTCATGAATGCGCTATGTCAAAAGAACAAACTATTATTATTAAAGGTTAAAACGAACTTGTTGGGCCCAATATGGGACAAAGTTTTGGAAACCATTTTGATAAGCAGGAAAAGCTGTGCTCCACGTAGCACTCAAAAAAATAACCGTTACACTGTCTTTGAAAAAAAATAGCCGTTAGGTGATTGTTGCAATCACTCGCTTCAACATTGAACGAAAAGATAGCCGTTCTGAACATGCCGACGACGGAAGGGACCGAAGGATTCATTCAAATTGGCCAACGGACACCATATTAAATGCTCATCTAGCCGTTGGAAGGCGTGGGGGGGACTCAGCTGCACCTATAATTAATGTTGCATAAGGACTCGCGAGCCTTACCAGACACTTAGAATTTTCATGCCTTCACTCCTGTGTTAGCAATCCTTAGTTATATCTCAAAAATAGTTGCCTACTCTCGCCAATGAATGTCCAAATCACCAAACAGAGAAGAAGAGCTTACACTTCAAGAAGCAATTCGAGTCTTTCAGCACGGGGGAATTGCAGAGTTAATGAAAACCCCTGCCAATAAGGTTGTACTCGAACTGGGTGAAGCGTCCAGAAGATCCCCTCTCCATAACCCAATCATGCAGGACAAAGGGAAAGACGTAACTGCACCACGAAGCAAGATTCTAAAGACGGGCTAGACGGTGCAAAGATCGTCGGTCTTTCAGAAGGAACCCATGAAGTTGACACCCAAGTATATATCACCACGAGCGTTGGATGCCCTAGTCTTTAAATTTCCCAAGAGTGCTAGATATGAAATCCCATTGTTGCCGATTTCAAAACATGTAGAGGTTTCCAAGAACCTACTCGAAAAGATCTCACTGTAAGTGGGAAGATTTTGACCTCCTAGGCGTGCAAAAGGAAGAGCCCCACGTGCCTAAGTACCCACAGTTCCAGCTTGTCCAATATATGTGCTGGAAAAAGGATTCCAAGGGAACTTTTAACTTGGTTGCCGAAAGCTGGTTGACACCCATAGTTCAGTCAGGGCTATTGAACTTGTTAAGGTTGCCACATTTTGATCGATCACCATAAGTGAATGTGGTGGTTCGCACGCTGATGGCACGAATCCACCAGGGATATCTGTGGCTCGATAGAAATGTCGATATAAACATTGATTTGATCCACCGCATTACGGGGTTAAGCAAGCGCGGTAAGAATCCCAAGCTATTCTTCAAGGGGAAGAATAAGGAAAAAGAGGGAGTCGAAAAGATGAAGAAAACTCATGCATTGGTGAAAGGGAAAAGAGGTTTTCCCACAGAAGAAATTGAAGACAGAGCGACAAGATTTGTCACCCAGCTGCTCGCAAGAAAAATCATTACAACAGCTAGGCCTCCGTAGGTGCTTGCGGGCGTAGTACTACTTGGTGCCACAGTGGCTGAAGGCACCAAATTCAATTGGTGTCAATATCTTCTTAATGAGTTCTTGGATGAGCTCAATGATACCCAAGAGAATGGTGGACAGTTCCACTTTACATGGCTGATCATCCTCATCACCTTGTCCGGATGGAAGGAGCCAAAGGACTATGTGGGTGTCATTACAGAAACCATCGATCCTAGAGGGTTCCGTTATGTCAACCTCTAGGAAAACATCAATGCAAAGCTATAGCACGCAACAGCTGAAGTTTTCTATCAGTATTACACTCGGCTACATGATGTGATCACCACTATAGCCCGCATCACAAAGCAGGTAACGTCGAAGTACATTCGTATTCTTGATTTCATGGCAGACATGTGATGTATCTTTATTTCACCCAAACCAAGAATGAAGCCAGAATGGTACGGGGGTAACTACCATATGTATGAGGACAACATTGAAATCCTCATGAAGGACTGGCCCGCCCACTTCCATGTTGAAGTCATGGATGTTGAGATAGACTCTGATGAAGATGAGCCAATCCCACTGTCATGCCCGATTGTTGAAGAAACAGGAAAGCAGAAAGAGCCTGAGAGCTCACAGAAGCTGAAGGCACGAAAGAAGATGAAGGCCACAAAGACTCAATCTGAGACAATGCTGGATGAAGATGACTTTCAGATGATAGCAGAAAAGGTCTCAGACCAAACGAAGGAGCTCATGACTGACAAGGAAAAAAAGGATAAGGTCATCCTGGATGACCTGCAAAAGACAAGGCTCGTACTGCAAGGTCTCATGAAGAAAATGGACGATGTCCAGAAGAGCCTAAACTGGTTGTGCAACATAGTAGCCGAGGGAGGTTGGTAGGAACCTCGCAACAAGCACTGTCGCAGCTAGCAATAAAGTTGCCTTCTAAGACCAGGATTTTCCATGTGGACCCATTGGCTATTGCATTACCAATGATAGAACAGATCGTCCTGGACACAAAGGGTGTCGAGTGGGTAGAGCTCGACTTGGCCAAAATCCCATTGCCAAGTTTACAATTTATCCACACGCAGATTTTTGAGGAGATGCATGAACGAACAGTAGAGTTGATGAAGTCACAAGCGGAGCTCAACGCAGCAAACAGGCAGCTCGAGTTGCACACAGACATGTAGCTGTGTGATGAACAGGACCGCTGGAAACAATTGGAGACTACCATATCTACTGTTTCCCAAGACATTGAAAGTATAGAAGTCCAGGATGATCCAGTGGACATAGTTCTGAGGATCGGAGAAAAAGTAAGATCCTTGAAGATGGATATGCAGGATAGGGACATCCTCCATGAGGTTGAGCTTGAAGCCTTGAAAGAAAGACAGAACACGCAGGCGCCATTAACTAAGCAGCAGTTAAGAGAGCAAGCAGTGAGTGCTGCTGCATAGAGCATA
Organism: Larix kaempferi; assembly: GCA_027924585.1. NCBI lineage: Eukaryota > Viridiplantae > Streptophyta > Pinopsida > Pinales > Pinaceae > Larix > Larix kaempferi. Next base: position 2,543,540 of record BSBM01000392.1, read on the forward strand.
ACGAGTGAGATGGCTAAGTGCGAATATCTCTTGGAAAAGGTTTCAAAGGCCTTCACTGCCCTTGAAGAGGATCAAGGCCAACTGCAGGTGAAGACTGCAGTAAAAGAAATGTAGACCACGGTAGAAACGTTGGACGCAGAGCTCAAGGCTCTACCACCCAGGGAGAGGTTGTCTAGGTATAAGGAAATATCAGGCTTGAAGAAGGAAGTCCAAGCATTAAGAGAGAAAGAGACTGAGATGGATAATCAGTCACAGCAACTCCTAGAGGATGCCATAGTGGTGTCGCAGCAGATAGAATACAAGCTGAAGGAACTGCGCGACAACCAGGAGCAGGTACAGGGACATATTGGAGAAGAGATAACTCTAGCAGTGCTTGAGACAGTACAGCAAGTTGAACAAGATACCAGAGAAGCAGGGGAATATTTGTTAGGTACATATAATGAGTTCACGGCCAAATTAGTTCCACCAGTAGTGGAGAAGAGCAAGACAACCGAAGCAGCAAGTGGCTCAGGGACGAGCCACATGTAAGTGTTAGGGGCATGTTGGGCCCAAGATGGTACAAAGTTTTGGTAACAATTTTGATAAGCAAGAAAAGCTGTGTTGGGCGCAGCTCAGAAAAAGATAAAATTTTGTCTAAGTGTTGAGGGTGCTGCGAAGTTGTGCGCAGCATCCGAATTTTGGAATCACCGTGAAGACCAGCGCTACAAGGAAGCAGTACTGTGAAGAAGTCAGGCCACGTGGAGCCAACAAAGCGGAGTGCTAGACAAGAATCAGGTGCAGGTATCGGATGGACCAGTAATGGTCTAATTTTGGAAAGATCCTCCAGGAGTGTTGAGCGGTGATCACGAGCAAATCAGGAAGGCGGCCAATGCATGAGTTTTTTAAGGAAAGGACAGCTCACGGAAAGCGACGGCTTGGCATGCCTAGCAGGCGAAACCATTAGAGATGAATAGTTCAGAGAAAGCGACCTGTTGGCATGCGTGCAACATGGAGGCCAATAGCGGCAGAATGAAGATGTGGAGAACCGCCACGATGAAGCAAATGCTACCAGATGCCAGCAAGCCGGTTTAGGGAAACCGGCATAGTTTGTAAACCCTAATGGTTTTTGGGTTAGGTCTTCAACATTGTAAAGACTTGACCTTCGGGCATGATCTACTTAAGAAGACAATTTTGTATGGGATGGGGTTACTCTTCACTTTCTGTTGTTAAAATTTTGGATTGTTGTATTGAAGAATCCCCTTTAGTCGAGAAGATTGTAAAGGCTCTACAGCTTTGTGCACAGAGACATGTCTGAGAGGAAAGGAAGTCTACAGCTGAGTGCGCAGACTAAGAATGGTTGTCCCCATCCCTTTTTAATAAATATATTACCAACTGTTCTTGTGGACGTAGCTTTCCATCCGAGGAAATGAACCACGTTAACCATTGGGTTGTGCAATTGTGTTTATGGATGAATGATTATTTGTGTATTCTGTAATTAAATGTCTAGATGTTTCTGTTCATGCTGTTATGAGAGAACATTGATATGCGTTTGCCACAAGAAGAGGTATGGAAATGATAGGTTAAGCTCTGTATGAATAGATGAATGGTGAACATTTAGTGTTGTGTTTGAAGATAGTGAATTAGTCATTTGGTTAAGCACTTTCTTATAAGCAGTAAAGGAATGCATAACGGTGGATTATATCATTCATAGATGTTCAATTCGCAACATCCTAAATTAACGAAGGAGTGTTAGAGGAATAGTCAGTTAAGCACCTGAACGAATGGATGAGTGATATGTGTTTCAGTGCCTTAAGAGTTTTCAAGATAATCCAAGTATAGAATAAATCTGCATTATTCACAGTTTTAGTAGAAGTCCCAGGGTAGAAGAACATAGTGTTGTGGATTGCAGCGTTGCCCATCCCTGCGCAGTCGCACCTCACAGCACATACCCTCTGTCGTGCTATGCAGTACATCCGTCCAAGCAACTTATCACTTACTGTGGAAACCTGATTCCGCAGTACCCCATAGATACACCTCGGGTGAGACCTCAACCTGCTCGCAGGTTGTTGCCGAAAGGGTCTGTGTGAAGGGGTTTTGTTGGTCAAAGGGAAACCGCGAAGAACTTGGGTCTTAAAGAAAACCTTTAGGTCAGTAATAGCCAATAGAAGTCACTACATGCGTGCACTAATTGGATATCTAATTAAAAATTGTGATTTTGGATGATCATTACAAGTTAAGTCAAATCTATTGCTCATGTAATTTAATCAAACTAAGTGCAATACAATGTTTTTCAAGGTTTCAAAAAGCTCACTCATGCACACTAATTGCATAGGTCTAATTTAAATTTCTGAGTTTGGATGATTAAATTACAAGTTAAGTCAATGTTCAAGTGTAATTTAATAAAACTAAGTGCAATACATGGTACACATTTCATCGAATCCCAATAATTGATTGTACAATTAGATTCAACACTACATACGAGTAACTACATACAAGTGCTCAAAGCAACATTGATGAAAGGAACAAACATTACCCCGGGATTCGAGAAATAAAGTGCCTTCTATTGTTGGTTTGGAAGGATATGCTTGGATATTTTTATGGCTTGGAGGTCATCTTCATGTAGATAAGTACTCTTGTTGTCATGTGTCATTAAGGGTTTTTCATGTGGTAAAACCCTTCAAGGTTAGGGTTTGTTCATTGTTTCATTGTACTTGTTTTCTAAACATATAATTATTCTAGGAAAGGTTGATAGGTTTTCTTCCCCATGAGGGTTTCCCGGGATAAAATGTTGCGTCTCTTGTGCATTGTTATTCTTAACTAGATCCTACATGTTAAATTCTTTATGTAAATGATTTATGGTTAAATTTATGCATTGAACTAATGGTTACAATTGGTATAAAGCATTTATCTAGATCAAGCATCAAAAAATTAACATGCTATAAGAGGTGAGCCATCAAGAAGGAAATTATACAAGCCTTAAAAAACATAAACCCTAGGAGGACCGAAAGTCACCAAGTGTCCCGGATGGAAAGTCACTAAGTGTCCCTGAATCACATTTTCATGGGACTTGCATCTTGACATAACTCAGAAACCGGAGGACGGATCGATGAACTATCAAATCCGTTGGTCTCCTAGCATGCGATTACCTCTAGCGGGCCCTCTCCCTCATGTTCTCTTGGCCCAATGACTTCATTGTGCGTTCATTTCGTAAACTAGGGTTTTGCTCAGTTTCCTTCAATGCAATCTCGCATTGGTGGGTCAACTCTACAAAACCCTCCACCGAGCTAGTGTTGGCAGTATTCCCACATCAGCATTGCCCATACACACTTACAGGAGCCAACGGCACACAATGTTGTTGCTCTGTTTATTTTCATGCGACTTGCAGCTCCACATAACTCGGAAACCAAAGGTCAGACCGATGAACTGTTGACTCCATTGGTCTCTTGGTGTGCAATTACCTCTAGGGGACCCTCTCCTTTGTGTGCTCATGGCCCAGTGACTTCATTGTGCATTCATTTCGTAAACTAGCGTTTTACTTAATTTCCTTCAATCCAATCTCGCATTGGTGGGTCAACTCTGCAAAACCCTCCATCGAGCAAGTGTTGGTAGTGTTCTCACGTCTGCATTTCCCATACATACTTGTAGGAGACAACGACACGCAATCTTGCTGCTTCGTTTGTTTTTTTGCTCCTGGACGGAAAGTCACCAAGTGTCCCTAAACGACATTTTCATGCGACTTGTAGCTCGATATACCTCAGAAATTGGAGGTCAGACCGATGAACCGTCGACTTCGTTGGTCTCCTAGTGTGCGATTACCTCTAGGGGGCCCTCTCCCTTGTGTTCTCATGGCCCAGTGACTTCATTGTGCATTCATTTCGTAAACTAGGGTTTTGCTCAGTTTCCTTCAATGCAATCTCGCATTGGTGGGTCAACTCTGCAAAACCCTCCACCGAGCCAGTGTTGGCAGTCTTTGCACATCGACATTTCCCATACACACTTGCAATAGCATACTACATGTAATCTTGTTGCTTTGTTTGATTTTTTCTCCCGGACGGAAAGTCACCAAGTGTCCCTGAACAACATTTTCATGCGACTTGCATCTCACCATAACTCAAAAATCGGAGGTCGGAATGATGAACCGTCGAATCCGTTGGTCTCCTGGCATGCGATTACCTCTGGGGCGCCCTCTCCCTCATTTTCTCATGGCCCAGTGACTTCATTGTGCATTCATTTCATAAACTAGGGTTTTACTCAGTTTCGTTCAATGCAATCTTGCATTGGTGGGTCAACTCTATAAAACCCTCCACCGAGCCATTGTTGGCAGTGTTACCATGTCGGCATTTCCCATACACACTTGCAAGAGCCAACGGCATGCAATCTTGCTGCTCCATTTGTTTTTTTGCTCCTAGACAGAAAGTCACCAAGTGTCCCTGAACGACATTTTCATGTGACTTGCGGCTCGACTAGAATGCGCATAGCACCCAAATTGTGGCTCTGTTCACGAATCCATTGATTCCAGTGGGTTCGGGGTGCCAGGTTTCATCTATCCCCCCACCACAACATCCCTTGGAGACCCGGAAGCGGTGCCAATGAGCCATCTCCAGAGCTAGGGTTTTGCTCAGTGAGGGCCATTCCAATTTCGCTCAAGGGGGCCATTTATCGTCCGGAGGCCCCCAGGCGTGCATGGCCACCATGGATAGGTCCAAAATGGCCATTGGGCCTATGGGATCCAACGGCATCTACGTCCGCTCGCCGGTTTGGGTTCCGTGGCCTTGTAGCAAATCCTCCAAGTGTCCCTAAATGGCCCCGAGGTGTCGACTAGAATGCCCGTAGCACCCAAACCGTGGCTCTGTTCATGCATAGGTTTTCCATAGAACACCTGATCAACAAAGGGAATGTCACCTTCTCAAAGGGGAGAAGATCCCCCAATGAAATCAAACAGGAATGTTCTATTTGGTGATTCAAAACCTCTGGATGGTTTCAGCCATTTTCCTTCCAATATACTATGTATAAAAGCATCCAGCATCTTCCACTTCTTTTTCAAATATTGGATCCACTGCAGCAGAGGAAATGCATTCTCCTTTGTCAAAGCATGGGAAACAACAAAAATATTGGCATTCAAAGGAAATAGCTCTAGAATATCTACTACATCAAGGTGTCTTCGAAAGAATGAAACTAAATCATTAACTGAATACATCAAAGCTCCTGCACAAGATGGTAGTTTAAGGTAACCTTACGAAAGGGTTGAAAATACAATGGTATTCCAAGGATTCCTTCCCATTAACTTAGCCCAATTACTCGTGGATGCAGGCTACTGAAACTTCATAGAGCCTCGTACGCTAATAATTTTCCCACCTTCATCTACTAGGGGAATATTCTTGCAAAAACTGGTAAGCTCTTCGGGTTATGGCAGCATTTGATACACTAGCCAAATCTATGTTGTTGGAAGAACTTACATATTTCAACAAAGGAGCATTTTGCAGGTGACTTGAAAATCCCTTCCAATTTTAAGAAATAGAACAAAGAAGTTCAATGTACAGGTTTTCAGGAAAGCTTGTCAACCAATTAGACAACCGAATACAGGGAGATAACCAAGCCCAAAAAAATCAAGCTATCATAAAAATCTTTTTTATCAAGATAAGGATGATCTATGTGTACATTACGAGAATATAGATGAATGAAGTTGCTTTGATGAACTTGTCCTCTCCCTTTGAGGCTGCCAATATGATCTCAATTTACGAGAAGCTTCCACGTAGCAATAATTTATACTCTGTATAAAGTGAATATTATTACTTGTTTTAAAATTTGTTTCCCTCCCTTAACCCCATTTTGTAGATTTGTGTTGGCCATTGTTTGGATGGAGTTATCCCACCCAATTCTATGGCCATTTTCAGTTAGATTGTGTGAAAAAATACAGCATTTATTGTCCTCAACCTAGCTCATTTTACCTCTTCCTAGTTCATGTTAAGTTTAAACCAAATAGACAAGCAAGATCACTGAAAGAAACACAATCACAAGATAGACACACAATATACCCTGGGAAACCCTCATGGGGTAGAAAACCCAGCAAATCTTTCCTTTATAAGATGATCAACCAAAATACAAGATGTGTTCCTTCCTTCTTTGTCTCCTTAGCAGATCTCCCAGACAAGTGCGCACTCTTCCACAAGTGAGTGAATGATCTAATGAGGAGTTCACCTCTCTTATTTATACTGACTCCTAACTGACTAAAAGACCTAATGGGGCCGACCTCTCCTGGAGAATTCTAATAACCCCAAAAATATAACCACAGGGCGGACCCCCACATGGTGGGTCTAATAACCCTAGTTAATACAAACTCTCGGAGGAATAAACATCTCCGGATACATAATAGGGTTACCTCGGAGGGATGAAACATCTCTGGAATATTAAAGTACAAATATAATATTCTTTGAGGTTACAATATTCAACACTCCCCCTTAATGTGAAGGATATTATAACAGCATCTGCAGGAGCAAGGAGTCACTATACATGATACATCTATAAATCATCGGAAGCTTTCTTCAATTTGTCTTCATCAGTAACTCAAACAGTTACTGGTTCATCAATGTCAACATCAACATCAACATCACGATCTTTAGCATCGTCTTTACATGATCAGTAGTATCGTCATCACACGATCAGCAGCATCGTCATCACACGATCAGCAGCATCGTCATCACACGATCAACAACATCATCATCACACGATCAACAGCATCGTCATCACACGATCAGCAGCATCGTCATCACACGATCAGCAGCATCGTCATCACACGATCAGCAGCATCGTCATCACACGATCAGCAGCATCGTCATCACACGATCGGCAGCATCGTCATCACACGATCAGCAGCATCGTCATCACACGATCAGCAGCATCGTCATCACATGTTCAGCAGCATCGTCATCACACGATCAGCAGCATCGTCATCACACGATCAACAGCATCGTCATCACATGTTCAGCAGCATCGTCATCACACGATCAGCAGCATCGTCATCACACGATCAGCAGCATCGTCATCACACGATCAGCAGCATCGTCATCACACGATCAGCAGCATCGTCATCACACGATCAGCAGCATCATCATCACACGATCTGCAGTACAAGTATTCATGCCAATACAAGTAACCATATCAACAATACGAGTATCCTACCAATACAAGTAGCCACATCATCAATACAAGTATCCATACCGATACAAGTAATCACATCATCAATACAAGTATCCTACCGATACAAGTAACCACATCATCAATACAAGTATCCTACCGATACAAGTAACCACATCATCAATACAAGTATCCTACCGATACAAGTAACCACATCATCAATACAAGTATCCTACCGATACAAGTAACCACATCATCAATACAAGTATCCTACCGATACAAGTAACCACATCATCAATACAAGTATCCTACCGATACAAGTAACCACATCATCAATAAAATCACTTTCTTGGAGACCATTCGTCTACGGATCAATTCAGGGACCGAAGTCTGGGGATGATACAATCCCCACTTCTCGGAGACCACACGTCTACGGATCAATTCAGGGACCGAAGTCCGGGGATGATACAATCCCCACTTCTCGGAGACCACACGTCTACGGATCAATTCAGGGACCGAAGTCCGGGGATGATACAATCCCCACTTCTCGGATACCACACGTCTATGGATCAATTCAGGGACCTAAGTCCGGGGATGATACAATCCCCACTTCTCGGAGACCACATGTCTACGGATCAATTCAGGGACCTAAGTCCGGGGATGATACAATCCCCACTTCTCGGAGACCAAACGTCTACGGATCAATTCAGGGACCTAAGTCCGGGGATGATACAATCCCCACTTCTCGGAGACCATACGTCTACGGCTCTCTTTAGGACTGAAAGTCCAGGGATGATCCAATCCCCTCAACTATCCACTAAGGACTTCATTCTCGGAGACCTCACGTCTACGGCTCTCTTTAAAACTGAAATTCCAGGGATGATCCAATCCCCTCAACTGTCCACTAAGGACTTCATTCTCGAAGACCTCACGTCTACGGCTCTCTTTAGGACTGAAAGTCCAGGGATGATCCAATCCCCTCAACTGTCCACTAAGGACTTCATTCTCGGAGACCTCACGTCTACGGCTCTCTTTAGGACTGAAATTCCAGGGATGATCCAATCCCCTCAACTGTCCACTAAGGACTTCATTCTCGGAGACCTCACATCTACGGCTCTCTTTAGGACTGAAAGTCTATGGATGATTCAATCCCCTCAACTGTCCACTAAGGACTTCATTCTCGGAGACCTCACGTCTACGGCTCTCTTTAGGACTGAAAGTCCAGGGATGATCCAATCCCCTCAACTGTCCACTAAGGACTTCATTCTCGGAGACCTCACGTCTACGGCTCTCTTTAGGACTGAAAGTCCAGGGATGATCCAATCCCCTTCTGTATTCTCATCTATACAGGTACAAATATCCAAGAGCATGTATCACATGTAGCATGTATTCTTACTAATACATCTAAAAACATGTATACATCACACCAAAACATGTATACATCTAGCATGTATTCTCACTAATACATCTAATATCAAAACATGTATACATCTAGCATGTATTCTTACTAATACATCTAGCATCAAAACATTTATCCATAAAAATAAAAGATATATAAGAGTTCTAAATCTAAATAACTGTAAGTAGCTAAGTGCAACAAAACAAAATTGTTATCAAATACTATACTACTCCCCCTTTCGAGGAGGGTCCTTCTGGACTATACCAAGCATGTCTCAGAAGTGTTCAAACTTTACTCGAGACAAAGGTTTAGTCAGGATATCGGCAATCTGATCCTCAGTGCTTATGTACTCGAGCTTGATGGCTCCTCTCTGCACCATGTCTCGTATATAGAAGTAACGGATCTCAATGTGTTTTGACTTATCATGGAACACAGGATTTTCAGTCATCTTAATGGAGCTTTGATTATCACACATAATCACAGTGGGATCCATTTCTAAGTCAAAAATTCCAGATAAGAGTTTCCGAAGCCACACTACTTCACAGCTGGCAAAGCAAGAAGCTATATATTCTGCTTCAGCAGTACTGAGGGCCACACTAGATTGTTTCTTGCTGAACCAGGAGATCATGGCAGATCTAAGGCCATAACATCCGCCTGAAGTACTTTTTCTGTCTGGGACACTACCTGCCCAATCAGAATCTGAGTAACCACGTAACTTGAGTTCATTACCTCCAAGATAGTATAGGCCAAAGTCCACTGTACCTTTTAGGTACCTCATTATATGCTTTGCAGCTATAAGGTGAACCTTTCTAGGTTCTACTAGATACTGACTTAGGGTATTTACAGCAAAGCATATATCTGGCCTAGTATTTGTCAAATACATCAATGATCCAATGATTTGTCTATATAGGGTTATGTCCACTAGTTCTAATGAATCATTAACTAATAGTTTCAGGTTGGAGTCCATGGGAGTGGCCATGGCTTTACACTCCAACATATCAAATCTTTTGAGAATCTCCACAGTATACTTACCTTGATTTAGAAAGATTCCTTTTGGCTCTTGCCACACTTCTAGGCCTAAGAAGTAGTGTATTAATCCGAGATCTTTCATTTCGAATTCTCAAGAAAGCTTCTTCTTGCTTTCAATGATTTGATTCTCATTTCCGGTTAGAAATAGATCATCTACATATAACAGCAATATAACAGGTTCATCATCCATCACTTTAAGATAAAGATTGGGGTCAGCTTTACTTTTGGTAAAGCCCATGCTTGTTAAGAAACTGTCAATCCTTCCGTACCAAGCCCTGGGAGCTTGCTTCAATCCATATAATGCCTTTTTCAGTTTGCATACATGGGTCCTTCCGTCTTTGACCTCAAAACCTTGAGGTTGTTCTATGTATACTTCTTCTTCAATTACACCATTCAGAAAAGTTGTCTTAACATCCATTTGATGTAATTTCCATTTTATCATGGATGCAAGTGCCATGATAGTTCTAATTGAAGTATACCTAGCAACAGGTGCAAATGTTTCTTCATAGTCAATTCCTTCCTTTTGAGAGAATCCTCTGGCTACAAACCTTGCCTTGTATTTTTCAATGCTACCATCTGCAGCATGTTTTATCTTGAAAATCCATTTGGAATAAACCACACTTTTATCTCTTGGTTTGGGGACTATATCCCAAACATCATTTTTCATTATCGACTGATATTCTTCTGTCATTGCTTCTACCCATTCTTTCTTTTGAGTTGCTTCTTCATAGCTAGTAGGTAGTTGATCCACAAGATCACACATCCAGGCCATATAGTTGGACACTATCTTTGGTTTCTTTCTTTCTCTAATGGAGCCTTCAGGAGCACCATATTTTTCATCCCCTTGGATAATATCTCTAGCCCATGCTGGCCTTCTTTTCTTTGATAAATCTGAGATAGGAGGTTCTTTTGGTTCCAACATATCATGATCCTCTGGTGGATTATCTTCAGGGATGTGAACAGCCTCTGAGTTTCTAGAAGAAGGATCTTCTTCATAGATTTCTTCAAGTTGGCATTTTCTTGATTTCTTGAGAGCTGCTTCTTCATCAAAAGTTACATCTCTACTGATTTCTAAATGATGAAAGCCTGGTATGTAAATCCTGAAGGCTTTGGATGATTCACAATAACCAACAAATATTCCTTTCTTACCAGAAGGATCCAACTTGGTTCTCTTTTCTTTTGGAATGTGGATGTACACAGGACACCCAAATATTTTAAGATGGCTTACCTCGGGCTTCTTTCCAGTAAACACTTCTTCTGGAGTTTTGAAATCAAGAGCACTATGAGATAATCTGTTTTGAACATATACTGTTGTTCTGGCTGCTTCAACCCATAGATACATGGGAAGATCCTGGTCATGTATCATAGTCTTCACAGCTTCCATGATGGTTCTATTTTTCCTTTCTGCAACCCCATTTTGTTGGGGATTGTAGGGAGTGGTTAGTTCTCTCTCGATTCCAGCTTCTTTACAGAATTCTTCAAACTCTTTTGAAGTATATTCTCCACCATTGTCTGTTCTGAGAATCTTGATTTTCTTTTCTGAGAGATTTTCTATTAGAGCCTTGAACTCTTTGAACTTTCCAAAAACTTCATTCTTACCCTTTAGAAAGTATATCCAAGCTTTCCTTGAATGATCATCAATGAATGAAAGATAGTATTCAAATCCACTTAGAGAGGTGGTGGGCATTGGACCACATACATCTGAGTGTATTAACTCCAAGATACCCTTAGTCTTTGTTTCACTCTTTGGAAAGGGGTTCTTGACATTCTTCCCTTTCTTACATCCTTTACATGAGCCATCATGATCAACCTTCAAATCTGGTAGTCCTATGACCACCTTGCTTACATAGGGTAAGGCTTTGTAGTTAATGTGAGCTAGTCTTCTATGCCATAGCTCACTGGGGCTAGAGGTTTCATGAATAAGAGCAACTTCCGGATGACCCTTGAGTTTATATAAACCTCCTTCCTCTTCACCAATAACAATTGCATCCTTAATAGATTTGCCTTTGGACCACATTAACACTTGTCCATCAATGAATGCCACTCTATAGCCTTTCTTGTCTAAAGCTGAGATTGAAAGCAAATTCTTCTTCAATCCTGGAACATATAAAACTTCCTTCATCTTCATGGGAGTTCCAGAATCGAGTTTGTAGTTTGCTTCACCAATTACCTTAATGGGATATTGATAGTCATCTCCTAGAGATACCTTTTGGGGCGAAGTCTTTTCTTCAAGATTTGAGAGAGTCCTTTTCTGTCCTGTCATGTGCTTTGAAGCACCACTGTCAATAAGCCATGTACCTTCTCCAGGGGTTATAGATCCAGAGAGTGCGGAGAAGAGAACATATTCTTCTGCATCTTCTTCTGCATTTCTCCTTGACCTTCTTTTGAAGAAGGTCCTTTCTTCTTCTTCCTCTTCATTTCTAGGTCTTTTATTGTGAGACCTTTCTTCCTCTACTTCTTCTTCTTCACTATCATCTTCTGCAAGATGTGCTTGGTGCCTTTTGTAGTGAGTGCCCTTTTTCTTCTATAGAGGGAAATCTCTAGAAATGTGTCCTATTTTGTGACAAGAAAAGCACTGGAAAGAAGAGTAATCTCTTCTTTGAGTAGATCCTCTTTTCTTATGAAATCTGTGTGGAGGATGAGACTCCTTGTGACTACCCTTTTTGGAGTAGGATTGACTCCTTGTTCTTTTGGTGTGGGTGGCCAAGGCTTGGTCATCCTCTTTGAGCAAGGCTTCTCGATTTGCAACCCTAGCCTCCTCTTGTACACAATCCTCCCAAACTACATCAAACTTCATACTTTCTTTTCTGGCACACATAGTTTGAATGAATGACTCCCAAGGTCTAGTGAGACCATTTAGAGCTGTCATCACAAGTTCATCTTCATCAAGAGTATCACCAATAGCATCTAGTTGCTCTTTTATTAGAGAGACTCTTGAGAAGTAGTCTTGAATGGATTCTCCTTTGTGCATATTGGTACTCTTCAACTGAGTCCTTAGATTCATTTTCCTATTGATGTTCTTTCCTTCATATATTCTTCCTAGGGCATCATACATTTCCTTTGGAGTCTTCTTGGAAGCCACTTGGGGAATCAAGTGGTCTTTAATAGAATCAGCTATGATTCTCTTTGCCCTAATCAAATCCTTCCTTTGTTTTTCTTTGGCTTCATCTTCTTCTGGTTCTGCAACTTCCTCCTTGATATAATGAGCAAGATCATTCTCCTCAAGAATGAGACCAATTCTGTATTTCCATGCCCGGAAATTCTCTATGCCTTCTAGCTTGTCTTCAAGCTTAGTGTTTGGAGCCATCTTCTCTTGGGGGAGTCCAAGAGACAGAGTAGACTTACCTGGGAAGTTACTTTTTCACTTTTCCGGAATCTGGAACAGAATTTTATCGCACTTTTGGTAGAATTAGGGTTTGACTTTCCGGGAGTTCTACCCAACCAAAAAGTTCGATCTATAGCTCAAAAGAATGCTCTTGAGAAGGGCTATCCAGCCATGTAATCAGAATTCAAAAACTTACAACTTTTTTCTGAAACCAAAATCTGACGTATCGCACTTTTGGTAGAATTAGGGTTTGGATTTCCCGGAGTTCTACCCAACCAAAAAGTTCGATCCATAGCTCAAAAGAAAGGTATTGAAAAGAGCTATCCAGCCATGCAACCAAAAATCAATAATACCAACTTTGGGCTGAAACCCTAACTTCACCAAAGAGAGAGAAAGAGGTATTCTTACCTTCTGAAAGATGTCCTATTCAGCCTAGCTCTGGTACCATGTTAAGTTTAAACCAAATAGGCAAGCAAGATCACTGAAAGAAACACAATCACAAGATAGACACACAATATACCTTGGGAAACCCTCATGGGGTAGAAAACCCAGCAAAGCTTTCCTCAATAAGATGATCAACCAAAATACAAGATGTGCTCCTTCCTTCTTTGTCTCCTTAGCAGATCTCCCAGACAAGTGCGCACTCTTCCACAAGTGAGTGAATGATCTAATGAGGAGTTCACCTCTCTTATTTATACTGACTCCTAACTGACTAAAAGACCTAATGGGGCCGACCTCTCCTGGAGAAGTCTAGTAACCCAAAAAATATAACCACAGGGCCGACCCCCACATGGTGGGTCTAATAACCCTAGTTAATACAAACTCTCGGAGGAATAAACATCTCCGGATACATAATAGGGTTACCTCGGAGGGATGAAACATCTCCGGAATAATAAAGTACAAATATAATATTCTTTGAAGTTACAATATTCAACAGTTCAAAGGCACTCATGCTCCTCTATTCAAAATCACATAAATTTTGGACCGAGATATCAATGATGTGCAAGCAGGCTCGACCAACTGGTTGGTCCGGGTCCCAAAAGGACCGAAATACTCCATTCAACCCACTTAAATGAATTTGATAAATAATACCCCCTGTGACTCTAAAACCACGCACCAGTTCTAAAACCAAAGTAACCAGTTTAGGTATAACTCTTACCTGTAGCAGATTATCAAGTGACCATAATTCATGTCAGACTAAGTGGCAGGTGCAGACTCAGAGAACCTAACATAAAATCCAAGAGAAAAAGTTGAGGAGGGCGAATTGATTTGTATTTGCATAGCTCGGCATTTTTCTCTGGTATCAGATAAAAATAATAACTAATATCAGAGAAAAATGCCCAGCTTTGCAAATTATTGCTACATGGAAGCTTCTCATAAATTGAGATCATATTGGAAGCCTCCCCAATTAATTTATATGATGTTTCAATGATGTTGTAATGTGACAAGGTTTTTCTCTACGCTAGCATTCCTGGATGGAATTTGAATCATTCATGTCACGTCCAATTGAATTTTAATGGGTCCAATTGAATTTTCATGGAGTCTGGGTTCCCATGCTCCCGTCAAATTAGGCCCATCATTGAATGAAAGGAAGCTAGCTAAGGTGTTGAATTTACATCATTGATGTCATGTCCAATTGAATTTTAATGGACTCAGTGAAGCTATCTAATGCAATAGTTGCCGGTTAGTCTATGAAACTAGGGTTTTGCTCAGTGAGGGAGTGTGCAATTTTTGCACACGGGGGTAAACTTTGCAAAATCCTCCACTGGGAACTTACGGTTAGCGTTCCTAGCTGGAACCTCCGTAGACACACTTGTAGGACTCCCCGGAACCAAGTTTTGTTGCACGGTTGGAATTCTATGCCCTCGGCAGGTATCCAGTAGGTGTCCCTGAAGGCCTTTTGGATGCGAGACAGAACAAGCCATAGAATGAGGACCGTGGCTCCGATCGATGAACCCTTACCTCCATTGGATTCAGGATGTCTAGATAGTGCTAGGGGTGTCCCTCCCCTCAGTTCACATGACTCAGGTGTCACCTTGCAGGTCCATCTTGGAAACTAGGGTTATGCTCAGTGAGGGAGTGTGCAATTTTTGCACACAGTGGTCAACTTTGCAAAATCCTACACCAAGCACTTACGGCTAGCGTTCCCAGCTGGAACCTTCCTGGACACACTTGCAGGACTCCCCGCAACAAGGTTTTGCTGCACGGTTGGAATTCTATGCCCGTGGCAGGTATCCAATAGGTGGCCCTGAAGGCATTTTGGATGCGAGACAGAACGAGCCATAGAATGACGACCGTGGCTCCGATCGATGAACCGCCGACTCCGTTTGATTTAGGATGTCTGGATAGTACTATGGGTGTCCCTCCCCTCTGGTCCCATGCCCTAGGTGTCACCTTTTAGGTCCATCTTGGAAACTAGGGTTTTTCTCAGTGAGGGAGTGTGCAATATTTGCACACGGGGGTCAACTTTGCAAAATCCTCCACCGAGTACTTACGGCTAGCGTTGATGAGGAGATGTTGATGAGGAACCTAGATATGAGAATGATGATGAAGATTTTGATGATGATGATGATGGTGGTGATGATGAAGATGTTGATGATGATGGTGATGGTGATGATAATGAAGATGATGATGATGAAGAAGATGATGATGATGGAGATGTTGATGAGGAAGGGGGAGATGACAATGATGATGAAGATGTTGATGATGATGATGATGATGGTGATGATGAAGATTTTGAAGATGATGGTGATGGTGGTGAAGATGATGATGATGAAGAAGAAGAAGAAGAAGAAGATGATGATGATGGAGATGTTGATGATGAACCTACAGATGACAATGATGATGAAGGGTTTTGCTCAGTAAATTTATCAAGCTTTTGAGTTTCATGATAGTGGCACCATTGTGGAGAGGGTGAAGAGACCTAGTGTTACATGTAGGGACATTAGGACATTTTGGAGGAAGTATCTATACATATTGGAGGAAGTATGTGATATGGACCATAAAGGAAACTTTCTCAGACAGATAATACTGACTTTGGATCTCATTTTGATGTTGCAGAGTGTATTTCTTGGCAAAATAAACAAATGAAAGTATAGTACCATGGGGAAATGTATATCTATATATTCTAAACTGTTCATCCTACCATCGTGCCAAGTGGACATGATGAACATAATCATGTGTATTTTCAATAAATTCCTTGACGAAGTCACTAACTGCTACCTGGCGACACAAAATGATCTCAATGTTAGTTTTTTTTTGTAAGCAAGGATTGAAATGTAACTGATCAAACATAATTTTATAGATATAAATGCATACCTAAGATGTCACCAATTGTATTTTTTTGCTTTCTTTCCCTGGGACTATCTCATAGCTGATATATTTGAAACTTTTCATGTCTACAACCATTTTCCCAAATTCACTGTGTCCACTCTTGTGCACACATTGCCTTAATAATGCCATTCCAGCACAGTTGGGGCATGTTACATCCAAACAAGATTTTGCATAGTATGTTTGCCCCTCAGGCCTATTGCACATGATGCTATGAATGAATTCTCTTGATGAAGTCGGTGGTATTGTCAGGGATCAATCCTGCACATGGTTAGTATTCAACACACGATGAATGTACAAAAATGTTTCATAGTAATATTCATATTCTACATGGTATCTACAACAAGTGTTACAAAGAGTATTTATTCTAACATACCATTGCTTACATTTCTCAAAAGATCTTTGCCCCAAGTTCAATTGTCTATTTTCATTCCTAAATTTCTCGTATAGTTCTGTCTGTGTTATATCAAGAAGATGCTTAGTATGTGGTTCACGTTCCTTTGAACCCCTTCTCAGTTTTAGTACATCCTTTCGGTTTGAAGAAGGCCTTGTGTGATCATGCAAAAAAATCTGCACTAGTCCCTTCATTGCGTCAACTAGCTTCATGTCATGACGTGGCAACCGACCAATAAAGGCCCAAAAATTTGTATGATCGGTTATGTCAAGATGTTCTCTTCTAATAGAATACCTACGGAGGGTTTTTACATTCAAATTAACTAGTTTGGATGTAGGCTTGAGAATACAAAGGAACCTGGTGTTCTTATTTGCAATTGCTTGTGACAACACATGACGAGCTGCATTGCGGTCCTTTGAACATGTGTTCTTACCAATTTTACCAAATGCATCTACTAAGCTTTTAACTATATGAGAACTTGGTTCATAATTCTTTATCATATTTATCCCTAACTTTTTACTAACAACATTCATGCTCCTAGATTTTAACAATCATAAAAATAATCTACATTTATCTCCATCACATTTAGAAACAAAATATTTATCAAGTATCTGTTGAGTTTGATAAGCAATACTATGTTTAGATAGCGTACCTTCAATGGAATTGAGGAGACTTTCATCAACTTATATACACTTCGGAGTTCTTTGATGTGTTCTTGCTAATGGAGGTAAGGGGGTTGGAATTCTACCATGTAGCGCATCACCAAGACGCTCTGGCATTTCAGTAGTAGCTTGGTGTCCTTCATTCTTTTCCTGGTAGATGGATGGTGGAAGTCCAACATCCTCATCGATGGTCTGTGGAAGTCCAACATCCTCTTGTGGAATTCCAACATCCTCATCGATGGTCTAGATAACATTTTATTCTTCACCAGTAGGAAACATGTCCAATGCCTATCTGACTTCATCACTTGTATAACCACATCTGGATAACAAATTTTGCGTTTATTCATGAGCTTCATCTTGAGATGGTAACTTATCACTTTGGCTTGAAGTGGGAATTGAAACATCCCCTAATGAGCACCTACGTTTTGCTTCTTGATTACTTCCATGGGGTGCTTGTTCAACAACTATTGTGGAAATTGAAGGTCCCACTTGTCATGGATTAATAGGATGAACCGTGGTATCCTCTACAATTGGATTTGGATTAGTTTCCAAAGAAAGCCTCCGATTCATCATGTGTATTCTTTTCTTCTCTTTCTCTTCTTCAATGACTTCTTGAGGTCTCTTGTTCCTTGTTGATTTTCTTCATCGGTTTACGTGGATTCCCCATCACCACAATTATCAATTCAATATAGTTTGTTTTTGTTTCTCCTCAATTACAAGATTTCAAACCTTTAGTGCTTTCTAGAACTATAGATCCTTCAAGGTCCTTCAATCTTCCTTCTTAAATGTTCATCTTTCCCATCAAAACAGTTATGGATGAGAAAATTTACCTTTGGTGCTCTTCAATAGTAAGCAAATGAAAGTTAAATCATAAATTGTTTGGGCTCTTTTATTCTCTTGTACAATTGTGTATATCCACCATCAACATGAAATGGTCTTGAAGCTTGATATCTTATCTTGTGTGCTCCTCAAATATAGGCAAAACAAATCTTTCAAAGACCTTATCTTTGGTGTTATTCAGTTGGAGATTCTTCAATCTTGCTCATTATCTTCTTCAAATATGGCCATTTAACCCAACACCACACTGAGCAACCATGAAAGATATCCTCAATGCTAAACCTGCATAACAAAAGTAATGATGGAGATGGTGTAAATTATGAGTATTTCCAATGGCAAGCTCGTGCTGCTGGAAAACATCGTGGGATTTGTTGTTTTAGCTTGGAAAGATTAAAGTTGCTCTCGGACAGGGACAATCCACTGTTGATAGAGTTACAAAATGTGCATGCATTATATAAAGCTAAAACGCGCATGCGATATGAAGAATAAAAACACGTATGCGATATGGTTAAGCACAATAAATAGGTTAGTTGCACGGCTAGGGCAATGAATAAAATCAAAGGAAAACAAATGTTTTTAATGTGGGACAAATGTTTTGTATGATTTAATACCCCCCTAGCTCTCTCCCAATAATCCCTACATACCCCCTATCTCTTTCTAAATATATGTCCCTCATTCTCTCTACATCCCTCCCTACATGTTTCTTTTTCTCCCTTACTCCAGCCATGTCCCTACCACCCCACTCTCCATCTCTCCACCTTCTCTTTATCTTCATCATTATCCCTCCCTATAGCACTCTCTCCCTTCTTCTCCCTTAATCACCAACCCTCTATGCCTTTATCCCCCCCCCTTCCTTCTCTCTCTAACCTTGCTCCTAGAGCCCCTCCCCCATAAATGCCTTTAGACCCTCTTCTAAACATTAATCCCTAAGTGTATAAGTGCACAAGATGATGATGAGTAGGAGGGTGATGACTATGAAGATGATCATGATGCAGATGAAGATGATAAAGATGACGGTGATGACGATGAAGATGTTGAATATGATGATGAGGGTGATGAGGATGATGATGATGGTGATGAAGAAGATGACGATGATGGAGATGTTGATGGGGAAGGGGGATATGTCAATGATGATGAAGAGGAGGATAAAAGATGATGATGATGATGGTGGAGATGTTGATCATGATGATTATGGTGATGATGATGGTGATGATGAAGATGTTAATGATGATGGTGATGGTGATGGTTATGAAGATGATGATGATGAAGAAGATGATGATCATGTAGATGTTGATGAGGAACCTAGAGATGATAATGATGATGAAGATGGAGAGTATGATGATGATGGTGATGATGATGAAGACATTGATGATGATGGTGATGGTGATGAAGATGATGATGGAGATGTTGTTGATGATGATGATGGTGATGATGATGAATATGTTGATGATGATGGTGATGGAGATGGTGATGAAGATGATAATGACGATGATGATGAAGAAGAAGATGATGATGATGGAGATGATGATGATGATGATGATGATGATGATGAGATGAGGATGATGAGGATGATGATGATAATTTTGATGATGATGGTGATGATGATGATGATGATGGTGATGATGATGGAGATGTTGATGATGATGGTGATGGTGAT
The DNA here is from genome assembly GCA_027924585.1 of Larix kaempferi. Classification (NCBI taxonomy): domain Eukaryota; kingdom Viridiplantae; phylum Streptophyta; class Pinopsida; order Pinales; family Pinaceae; genus Larix; species Larix kaempferi. Next base: position 2,563,286 of record BSBM01000392.1, read on the forward strand.
GGTGATGATCATGATGATGAAGATGATGATGATGATGAAGAAGAAGATGTTGATGAGGAACCTACATATGACAATGATGATGAAGATGTTGATGATGATGATGATGGTGATGATGTTGATGATGATGATGACGATGATGATGATGATGATGAAGAAGATGATGATGAGGGAGATGTTGATGAGGAACCTAGATATGTCAATGATGATGATGATGGAGATGTTGATGAGGAACCTAGAGATGTCAATGATGATGATGATATTGATGTTGATGAAGATGGTGATGATGATGAAGACGTTGATGATGATGAAGATGGTGATGAAGATGATGAGGATGATGATGATGATGATGGAGATGTTTATGAGGAACCTATAGATGACAATGATGATGAAGATGTTGATGGTGATGGTGATGATGATGATGATGGTGATGGTGATGATGGTGATGGTGATGGTGATGGTGATAATGATGGTGATGGTGATGTTTAGATGATGATGATGACGATGAAGATGATGATGATGATGATGGAGATGTTGATCTGATGAGGAAGATGATGATGATGATGGAGATGTTGATCTGATGAAGAAGATGATGATGATGATGGTGATGATGATGAAGATGTTGACGATGATGATGATGGTGATGATGATGAAGATGTTGACGATGATGATGATGGAGATGTTGATGAGGAACCTAGACATGACAATGATGATGAATATGATGATGTTGATGATGATGGTGATGTCAGTGATGGTGATGGTGATGGTGATGGTGATGAAGATGATGATGATGATGATGATGATGATGATGATGAAGATGATGATGATGATGGAGATGGAGATGTTGATCTGATTATGATGAAGATGATGATGATGGTTATGATGATGGTGATGATGATGAAGATGTTGATGATGGAGATGACAATGATGATGGAGATGTTGATGATGATGGTGATGGTGATGATGATGAAGATGTTGAAGATGATGGGGATGGTGATGGTGATGGGGATGAAGATGATGATGATGATGATGATGATGATGATGATGATGATGATGATGATGGAGATGTTGATTTGATGAGGAACCTAGAGATGCCAATGATGATGGTGATGATGATGAAGATGTCGATGATGATGGTGACGGTAATGATGATGAAGATGTTGATGATGATGGTGATGGTGATGTTCAGGTGATGATGATGATGATGAAGAAAATGATGGTGGCATGATGGAGATGTTGATCTGATGAGGAAGATGATGATGATGATCGTGATGATGATGAAGATGTTGATGATGATGATGAGGGTGATGAAGATGATGATGATGATGAAGAAGATGATGATGATGGAGATGTTGATGTTGATGGGGAACCTAGAGATGACAATGATGATGAAGATGGTGATGGTGATGGTGATGGTGATGACGATGAATATTTTGATGATGATGATGATGATGGTGATGATGATGAATATGTTGATGATGAGGGTGATGGTGATGTTCATATGATGATGATGATGATGTTCAGAAGATGATGATGATGATGACGGACATGTTGATTTGATGAGGAAGATGATTATGATGATGATGATGGTGATGATGATGAATATGTTGATGATGATGATGATGGTGATGAAGATGATGATGATGAAGAAGATGATGATGATGGGGAACCTATAGATGAAAATGATGATGAAGATGTTGATGATGATGATGATGGTGATGATGATGAAGATGTTGATGTTGATGGTGATGGTGATGAAGATGATGATGATGATGATGAAGATGATGATGATGATGACGATGATGATGATGAATATGATGATGATGGAGATGTTGATGAGGAAGGGGGAGATGAAAATCATGATGAAGATGTTTATGGTGATGATGATGGTGATGATGATGGTGATGATGAAGATGTTGATGATGATGGCGATGAAGATGATGATGAAGATGATGAGAATGAAGAAGATGATGATGATGGAGATGTTGATGAGGAACCTAGAGATGACAATGATGATGAATATTTTGATGATGATGATGGTGTTGATGATGAAGATGGTGATGATGATGGTGATGGTGATGAAGATGATGACAAGGAGGGTATCCACCTTATGTATATATTTGCAATTATACAAGTCCCTATAGAACTCTCTCCTTTCATTCTCCTTTAATCACTAACCCTATGTGCCTTTATCCCTCCCCCCTTCCCTCTCTATCTTACCTTGTATCCCTCCCTCCCTATCTCTTTCTCTATATTTGTACTTGGAGATGTCCCTCACTCCCTTTACCTCCCTCCCTCTATGTCTCTTTCTCTCCCTTACACCATCTTCGTCCCTGCCACCCCATTGATTCCTCCTTCCCTATCACACACACACACACACAACCTCCCACTTTCTTTGTCACTGACACCTCCCTCTAGTCTCTCTCTCCCCAACCCTCAATCTCTCTCTCTCTCTCTCTATCTAAAAAACACACAAACACACACATTATGTCCCTTTCCATTCTGAAACCCATTCCCCCTCCATCCATATCTATCTCCACCTTTCTCCCTCCATCCCTCACCCTACCTTCTCTCCCTCCCTCTATCATCGCCTCTCTCTCTCTCACCTTCTATCCCTCCCTCATGTTATCTTTCTCTCAACCTATCCCAATCTCTCAGTCACTCCCTCTCTCTCACACACTTTATGTCCCTTCCCCATCCTCTCATATTATCTCTCTCTCTCTCTTTCTCTCTTTCTCTCTCTCTCTCTCTCTCTCTCTCTCTCTCTCTCTCGCCACCGCTCCCTACATGTCTCCCACCAACACTTTATGTACCTCCCTTCCTATCTCTTTATTTCGTTCTATCCCCATCTATCTCTCACTCCCTCTAAATCCATTCCTCCTCATTTTTCCTCTCCCTCCCTTGCTCTATGTCTCTCCCCCCTTGTATTCTTTATTTCTCTCTCACATCCCCCTTGCCTTCATCCATTCCCCCTTGTCAGTCAAGTCTCACTTTAAAATTCTAACCCTATACCTCTTTAGAACCTCTTCTACTCCTAATAGTGCTCTCAAGCTCCACTTCCCTTCACCTCCTATAGCCCATCATGTTCTCATTCCCTTCATCTCTCCCCACTTAAGCTTCCAACATCCTTCTAAGCCCTTGACCCTTTCCCACCCCTATTAAATATTGGCCATAGATTCCCTTGACCCTTCCCCACCCCTTCTCAAATATTAACCAAAAATTCCCTTGAGTCTTCCACACCCCCTCTCTCTCAAGTATTAAACATATATTTTATGATTTACATAACGTGAATGCATTTTGGCACTACATAATGCGTACGCGATATGTAGTTATATAACACGCATGCATTATGTAGTTATATAACGCGTGCGCGTTATTGAATTCTAAAAGCGCAGCAATATTTTTGAATTTAAACAGAACACGCTCGTGTTTTGTAGATCCTAAACCAAGCTGACTCACTTGCTCGCATATCAACAATAATCTTATCTGTATGCTTTGGTAATTCCAAAGCTATGCTATGTTAATGATAAACCGAAGCTAATTGGGTATTTCTTCTAGTTTCTGGTGAAGCCTGTGCTTAGGCACTCATTACAGTATGCTACACACAGTCATTTTTTATCAAATCTTAAACACAAATAGCATTTTTTTTGCAGATTCCAAATATGTAACTTTTATTTAAAAATATTAATGTTTCCTATTTTCTTTCAATTTCTTTTGTGACCTACCACCTTAACTCGTGAAACATACCATTTCAAGATTTTTGCATTAAGACCTTCAAAGGATGCACCCACAAAAGAGGTACTATTTTCGAGGTTTGATCACCTAGACAATTATAAAAAAATTATAAAATTACTAATTTAATTTTCGAAAAATAATGGCACACAAGTGCTATATGTTCTCTACATGCATGCCTATTTTTGTAGCTTGATTCCATCATTTAGGCCCTCAAAAGCTAGACCCACAAAAACATATACCTTATCATTTGCCTGAAAAGTAAAAAGTGTCTATTAGGAAAAATGAAGCTTGACATAGCTATGCAAATTTTCAATACATAAGAGTTATATATTCAGAAACGTCATTCAATTTCCTACATTTCATCTTTTTTACTCAATGCAAGATATTTTGTGTAAGTATCTCAAAAAATCCAAGTTGGGGGATGCTTTATTTTTAAGTTTTCTATTGCATCTAATGTTCCAAAAGTGACTCTCATTAGCTTACATTGACCCTATGTCATTCCAAGAAAGGACCCCTAGATCATGACAATAACATCACCTTAGTCCATAGCAATAACATCATGATAATCTATGCCAATGATATCACCATAATCTATGCCACCACCATAATCTATGCCAATATCACCATAATCTATGCAAATGTCACCATAATCTATCATAATACATATGCAAGATCCATACCCTTGTTAACATCACAAGAATAACAAATAAAAGGGAAAACATAATCATGCACCATGTCGTTGAACAAAGGAAACTATATAAATCATATCATCACATAGTCCTTACACCAAGCTTTCTAACGAGCTAAGAATTTTGTGATTCCAATACCTTATTCCAAATTTATGCAATTTTCCGTCAAGATAAAGAATTAAGAGAAAAACCCTATATCCTCTTTGAGATTCTTAGCAAGATCCTTCTGTAAATTTCGATCTACTCCTCGAAAGTGTGCATAATAGAAGAAGAACTTGGATAATAAAAATGAAATGATCTAACTTGTATTTATACCTTTTCAAGTTACTTTTTAAATCACTTTAGGTAGGTTGGCCCTAACTTATTATTATTTTTGTTTTTCACATTTTAGGGGTTTTTTCAATGTGTCGATGACCACTTCGTGGCTTTATGAAGGGGCTTATGTGAACATATCATCATTACATTAGGGTCTTCTTCATACTTCACATGGTCACGTAGACATATCATCATCACTTTCGAGGCTTCTTCACAGTATTCATCATCACGGTATTGTGGACAGATCATTATATCTTTGGGGGCTTCTTTACACTTCTCATAATCATTTGGGAACACCATCACTTTAGGGCCTTTTTCGTACTTCTCAACATCATGGTCTTTTGAACACATCATCATCACTTTACGTACATCTTCAATCCATTTAGGGGCTTGCTCCATTTCCGTACCACTTAAAGTGGGCATGTGACACTTAAATTGGGCATGTGGAAGCATTCACATGTTATGTCATCCTATGACATCCATGTTTAAAAGCTATTCCCTAAGAGGACCAATTTGGACTTATATACACTTATGTCAAAACTCCTTCAAGGCTCTTCACGGATTCCACAAGAGAACACATCATTACTTCTCTAGCGGCCTCTTCAAAGAATCTACCTCTATTACAACCATATCATCATCATCATTGCCACATTATCATTACCATTGCCACATCATCATCATGACTGCCACTTTGACATCAATGACAACATCACTCAACAATCTCATTAGCTCATGATATAAATGACAGATCTTTTCACGTTGTTGACATCAATGACAACTTCTTCCAATAAAGTGAAAAATCCAAATCCTAAAGCATTTATGCAAAGCCATTATAATACAAAAGTTTTACCGTGTTAAAAAATGTTGAAACACTATTTAAAAATTATATATAAGTTTATGATGTTTTAAAAAATATAGTAGATAAGGTAAAGTCTTTCATTATATTTACATTATAAATATGTGAATTAAACTAAATTATCTTTATTATTTTTATACTATAAAAAAGAATTAAAGTAAATAATTTTTATTTGCATTTTGTATTTATAGTTTTATTATTATTTTAATCATGAATTTGAATTTGAATTACCTCTTTTGATTTGGTAAAATTTTATTATCGACCTTCTTATTAATAAAAATAAAAATAAGACTTTTAGAGAATCACTATTATAATTAAAAAAAAACAAAATTTACCCAACATACATATAAAATTGAGGTGGAGTCAAAACAATATAAAAGGTTTGAAATCCTCTTATGTTGACTAAATCCAATTATATAAAATCATTTCAAACTCTAAACCCAAAATTTAAAAATAAAACAAAATGACCAAATTAGTTTTTTGATGTTTAGTGCTCCCAAAGAGAATCAAATTTGGAAAGTCAAAACTTAAAAATCAAAATAAAATGACCAAATTAGTTGATTTATAGTGGTTAGTGACCATTAGCTAAGATCCAAATGTACTTAATAGCATATTAAATCAGTAAATCAAATAAATAGTTACCACTACTTATTAATTTTTATATTATTTAAAATATCAAAAATAAATTAATGATCTTTTTACTAGTTTCGACTTCTCTTATTCGAGTTCCCTTGAATAATAAGACGCCTATTCGCACATGTCTAGACGAGAAGTTAAGAACATCAAACAAGTTTGAACGAACTCGAATTAAGGATTACCAGATAAAGAAAGTAATGTAGTGGATGGACTTTATGATGAAAATCGAAAGGAAGGAATCCAACCTAACTACAAAGCTATAGAGGTGTGTGCTTACTGACCCTAAAAATGAAATAAATAAAGTAATGGATGGGCTTGATGAAGAAAATCGGGCGGGAATCTAGCCTAACTACATGGCTTACTAACCCTAAAAGTGATATAAAATAAAGTAATGGATATTCTTAATGGTTAAGATCTAAATGTTCGGAGGTAACCCAACTACATAATTTCAATCTAAGAAACGGGTCGACGAAAGTAGTCAGTGAAGAGAATTGAAGCGACGAAGGAAAAACAGCTGAATATGGCCGGAGGACGACAACCTTCCGGCAGAGAAAATACTGTGACGAAGGCTCTATTTTCGCGCCTTACTTCTCCTCGGACCAAATGGGTGTGGCACAATTTTCTACAATACATGACGTGTACGGATCCAGCAATTTCCGTAGCATCTAGGATGCTACTGCGTGTCGATGTCGATGAACGACATGATGCGGTGATCACTATACTCTATGGTTGCCTGGCGAATGTTTTTGCACTAAAAAATAAGGTTTCTCCTCTCTCTATTTTTGGTATCGTTCATTTTGTTTCAGATCACAACATCGAATTAGTGCAGTGATATTGATATTTTATGGCAGATTGAGGGTTTGAAGGAGCAGTTGAAGAGTGCCTATGCTGAGCTGGAATTGCTTAGAGACCAGGATCCCAACTGCAAATAATCTGTAGAAATTTTGCAATAATCTCAGAAGTAGTGTCCATTACCTTTAATTTAATTTTTGTTTGTTTGGTGCAGTATTAGAATGTAGTGGTTTGCAGAATTCCATTGGAATCTAATGCCAAGATGCTTGACGCCTTAGGAATGCAATCACTCTACTAATAGAGAGTGATGTAGTGGTCAATTAATAGAGGAAGCAATCTGGAATTTAACTTTGAATTGAAATATGTTATTGTGGAAGTACAAACACTATAGTGGAAGTACAAATACTATAGTTGTTTATTTTGCACTTTAATTCGTTTATTTTTTGTTTGAATGGATATGGATATCGCTACCTTTATGATATAAGTACATGATTTGCAAATATATTCTTTCTAGATTTGCAAGTGTCTTCTGTAAACATTGTTATATTATATATAATATTTGCAAAACATTATTAATAAAGCTAAGCTTGTAGATGTTCATATTCACTCTTTTGGAATATGGATAAAGCATCTGAATGGTCTCATTGTGCCGGAGACTTGTAACAACTAGAAACACCTTTTAGATTGTGTAACTATATTTTGCTTCCTTGTAAATGGTGTAATGTGTATTGTATTTTCTTTTTTATTTTACCATCCCATTGATCTGTAAATACATAGAGCTTCTGTTAGTGCTATAACTAAAAAAATTGGTGAAAAACTTTGTAAAAGACAAGTTTTCTTATAACTAGAAAACAGTGAGAAAACTAAGCTCTTGCCTGTCTTTTATGTGTTGGTGGCCTCCTATAGCATTGCTGTAATACTTGCTATATTGTAGTGCATTTGAAGGAAGAGAATTATTTAGAGTTCATTTTGAACCAGGTTGCAAATTGTGTGGCTATATCTTGATTCAATTATCTATGTAGAGGTAACAAGTATAATGTGTTGTACTTTCCTACCAAGGGGTGGCCTCATGACACAAATACTATATGTTGAATGATTGGGTATGGTTGGGTTGAACTTGGAACTTGCACACCCAATTTCCCTTAATGAGTGAAGCATTCCTAACTTTTGATCTAAATATGTTAGGAGGTCTTGATGAAATGTAAATGTAGTCCTTGGACTTCATGATGTGATGTAAGTTTTTTGGTATTTCCCAACTGGGTAGCTCCAAGATGGTATGTACTTGTATAATGTTTGATTATGTATACAATGGCATTTGATTCTATTGTTGTGATGTACTTGGGACTAATATGTTGTCGATGTAGGTTATGCGTATGCATATGGTTGAGTAACTATGTGCTTATGTAGTTGTGTTGTATATGCATACTATAGCTATCTCATAATCATGTGGATGCGTGTCTCCAACATGAGGAGGTGAACTTTTCTTGAATGCATCAAGATATGATGGTACTATGAAGGCAATGTGCATAGTCATGTGTATATGATAATTGGTGATGCTCTAATGATTATTGAATTAGGATGCATAGGATGGTATAATGAAATGATAAAATAGCATATATAGCCATGATAATTGTATATGAATAATTCTTATGTGATTTGCTAGTCTAGTCCTTAGTCTTAGAATAATGTTTGATGATCATCCTTCTTGTGTAAAAGCATGATGGATAAATGAATGGTGTTTTGTAGCTCAACATGTCTTTATTAGAATGGAAAACAATGTCTTATATGACCAGCACTGGAAGAGGGTTGGCCTCCATGATAAAAGAGCATATGTGTAGTACAGTGAGGGCATTGCCACTTTTGGTCAGTACAAAATAATGGCATCCATATGAGATGAACGTTGGTTCATTATGGATATAGTATGTCCCTCTTATATTATAAAAGTTATATATTAATGTGAAATACATATGCTATAAGAAAAACATGTAAAGATGAATGATGTATTCAAGATGTTGTATTGTTATGATGAAATATATACTACTCATGCAAATGCCTATGATACTTATTGATCTACACGATGATTTGATCATTGACATGATTCCATTTATGTTTTAAAGAGATAAGGATTGATGATGGCTAGTGGTAGATGTCTAGCTAGTAATGCTAGCGAAGAAAAAAAAAAAAGCCTAACTGGATGGGCTGAGATGGTTGAAAGTATACAACTTAACATTAAACTTTAGATATTCAATTGGTCTAAAAATGTTAAGAAACTAAATATGTATTGATGAGAAACATGGGCACTAGAAGGGAAGCTAGCCAATGGAATATGCTTGTAGATGATAAAAACATAGTTTGTTCATGGTTGAAAAATCTGTGTGGCCATAGAGTACAAGCATTGAGGTGCTTTGTACCTGCTAGTAGGAGTACTACTAGGGTACTAGCAGAAAAACTATTGTCTATATAGAATGAGGGTATTGTGGACACTATTATTGTAAAAGTTGAGGAAAGTCTTGAAGATTGACAACACAGTGAATAGTGTTGCTTAAAGGAAGCGAGGATATAATATAGCTAGCCTTTAGTTCTTTTTTTTTGGTAAAGTGTAAAATTGTAACTATGAAAAGGTTCGTAGTGAGGAACTCAAGGCCAAATACCCACCATTAAACACTAACATTGTTAATCTTTCCATGTGATGTTATACCATGCCTTAGTGATTGCATGATGATGTGATGTAAAAGTGTGAATGATAAAAATGAAAACAAAGACAAAGGGATGGATTTGGAAGACCATAGTAAAGAAGGGAGCACAATGTCTACTAGGAAAGGGAAAGGGGATAGTAAAGGCTCATGAGAACTCATGTAGAGTTTAAATCTACTTGACATGTTAGTCACTAGTTCAACTGGTGGAACTAGTGAGTTGTCACTAGTATTGGTAAGACGTTTCTTATCTTGCCACTCATTGATAGCAAGATACATATTGTTTGTTTGCATGGGCATGTCAAGTTAGTGTACTAACTAGCTTACTACCTATAATTTCAGCTTATAATTACTATAGTGATAGTATTCCTATATGATTGATACTATTAGTACTCTAGTATTAGTACTAGTGACTAGTAATAAGGTCCTCTCAATTTTATTATAGGAGCGTCTAATGAGTGGATTAAGGAATGATGGCACCTATAGTAGAAAGTGGACTCATAATATATGGCTTCTATAATAGAGGTAAGTTATTATTAAGTGGAATGTAGATTTTTAGGGATTCTAGTGATGGTATGTTTTTAAGGCCTCCTTATGCCACTTGGTAATTACAAGAATAAGTAAGTTCTTGTTTATTTTTGCAAAATGGGTGACTTGTCCAAGTTGTGGTTCATATTCCTTTTATTCTATACATGTGGCATGTTTTTAGTATTATAATTAATTTACTATGATATATTTTATTATTATTTTGATTTTATTTGTGTAATCATTTCTAGAAGAGTCCCTCCACTTTAATTATTAAATTTACTCTTATCAATAAATTCATTGAATTGCTATATAAGGAAAAGGAGGCACTTCGATTTGGATTGGATGTTAGTTGTCTCCAAATCCTCTCACTATGTATTTCTGTGTTTTTGTAGTTGCATATATCCATTGCTCTAAGTTTTGTGTTAAAGGGGAGAGGGCATGGCTCTTGGGATGGTTTTCACTGTTTGCATCTCTACTAGATGAATTTCATAGAGAGCATCCCTGGTTGCATATTTGTATTATGTATTTTATTTGTTAATGGACTTCAAAAAGAGTGGAAGGTCACAGCTCTTCGAAGAGCACATCCCTGGGTGCATACTTATTTTATGTTATGTGGTTTCCTTGTCTTCTTATATACATACAATGAGTAATGCGTGTAGATTGGAGGAGGACCCACCTCCCATTTGTTCCTTCTTTTATGCATACAAACTTTACTGTTTGAAGAGTGGAGAGGGAGGTCCTCTTGGGAGGGCGCACCTCTATTTTCATAGCATTTCCAAGTTTATAACTCTTATATGGAGTGAGCGTTTCTCTTGGGAGTACGCATCATTTCAAAGTTGCCAGCATAGATCCATCTTAAACCCGTATCTATCAAGCACCAAGAGGGATCCAATTTCTTAAGGTGTACTTTTTTAAAATTTAAACTCAAGAAATTTGATGTCTCTTGATTGATAGATCCGGGTTTAAGTTTTAAGTTTTTATTTTATAAACAAACATCTATTTTTTAATTACTTTTCATAATATTTTATTTTTTAAACCAACATGGATTTTTTTAAAATACTTTCCAAATACGTTTTACTTTATTATATGTAACGCTATATAACCCTACATCACAAACACGTTGGAAGATCTCCCGCATACTGGGATGTAGAGCACCTCGTTTCACTCAGTGCAATAATTGTTAAATGTCGGCGTTCCTCTTGGGAGGATGCACCATCATATCAAATGTATTTCAATATTTATAATTGTTAAAAGTCTACAAAAGTTGGAGTGAGCGTTCCTATGGGAGGACGCACCATTTCAAATTTATAATTGTTAAATCTATGCACAATAGGGAATGGGCGTTCTCTTAAGATGACGCAATGAATTGATATTGATATATATTGTATGTATGCGTGAGTACTTAAGGAAGGAGGGCAAAGCCTTAGGGAGCTATCACTCCATGGTGTATTGAATTGATAATTATAAATGTATAATTGTGAGTATAAATTGGAGAGGAGTGCAGCACTATGTTGCAACCCATTCCCTTTGCCTTTTCAATATTTGAATAATCTATATCATCTTGATACATGAGTGGAGATAAGAGCACAACCCTATGGTTAGCCTTCGTTGATAAGTGCATTGCATATAATGATATTGACTGTAAGATGGAAAATGAGTTGATAAGCCTCCCTTATTTGGCTTTGCAGTTTGTATTATGGCTCTGAGTTGATGGCCGAGCTTCTGAAATTTAATTCTTATTCTTATGGTCTAATGAGGGCATTGCCCCAGTTAAGATAATTCATCGTGTACATCTTGTTAAATGTTCACGTCATTATTATTATGGTTTTCTTTGAGTGTGTTAATGCTTCCACAAGATGGTCCATTGATTTGGATTGAATGTTATTTATAGCCTACATAATACTTGGAAGTGAGATATAGAGGTTATTGTACCTTGGTTTTCCTTATTGGACTTTGCAGTTTGTATTATGGCTCTCACTTGAACGTCGGGCTTATGTAATTTGTTACTCTTATGTTATGATGAGGGCATTGAACTAAGGTATGTGGTTAAGATAATTCATGTCGTACATATTGTTAAATGTTTAGGGCATTATCCTTATGGTTTGCTTTCAGGATGCTAATGTTTCTACAAGATGGTTCATTGCCTTGGATTGCATGATGAGGGTATTTTTCACTTTGGTATGCATGAATAAATTATGCATTCATGCCAACTAATTTTTTACGGTTTGGGTGTTGAGGGCCTTGCCCCTTTGCTTGTACTCATTGCATAACAATGTTTTTAAAGTTGTTTGTGGTTTCTTGGGAAGCATTCCCTTCTATGATTGCAATTTAAGTAATATTGCTCTCATAGGTAAATTGTGCACATATATAATGGCTTTGCTTTTAGGTTTCACTTGATTATGTTATGGTTAAGCAATTACATATATTAATGCAAGTGTGTTAAGGAGGGAGGGCTTGGTCCCTAATTGATCCTCTAAGATTATTTCTAAATTATGTAGTTATTCAAGTGATTGAATATTCACTCATGTAAGAAAAGAAGTTGTCCCTAGGGATTGCATCCATTGTTTAATGGTGTTGCAATGGTTTAAAATTGTCTTGTTATGTTATTGGGACAAGGTGCTAAGGAATAATCCTTAAGTCGATTATGTTGCATTTGTTGTTAGGTCCTTGCATGAGATAAGGGCGTGACCCATGTGAGGTACAATATGCTTAATAATATAATAGATTGATGTTAGATATGATTGCTATGTTTATTGACATGATGAGCTCATTGGAAAGGGATTGTCCCCTTTTCCTATTACATGTGATTGAATATGTCTTATGTACTCTACCCATGAAGGATCAATCATAAGTAAATCCTTGAGTCTGTTTGAGTGGGATGGTTGTGGACTTGATGTTCAGTTGATGTGGAGAAATGTTGGAAAATATTAAACTTTTCCCTTGGTCCTTGTAGAGGGATTCGCCCTCTCTAGGGTGAGGAGCCTCATGGAAGAAATAGTATATGTTGAATGAGTTCTTACAATTGCTTGGGTGGAACTTCGAACTTGCACATGGAGATTCCCGTAATGTGTCGAGTGTACATAAGTTGTGATCTTAATATGTAAAGAGGTCTTGATGAAATGTAAATGTAGTCCTTGTACTTGATGGTGTGATGTAAGTTGTTGGTATTTCCCAACTTGGTGGATGCAAGACTGTATGTGCTTGTATAATTCTTCATTATGTATACATTGGCATTTAACTATATTTTTGTGATGTACTCAGGATCAATAAGTTTTCCATGAAGTTATGTGCATGCATATCGTAGAGTAAGTATTGTTAAGAATTATAATGTCAATGGTCCTAAGTCGGTTAATTAGTTGAGTTATTAGTTAATTCTAGTTCTACTAGGACACTTGGTTGTCCCATAGGAAATTGATATGATGTAATCCTATATAAGTTCATGATTAATAATCAGAATGAAATGAATATGCCCACTTGTGTTCTATCTTCATTTTTCTTATGCCTTGAATATTTTAAAATGGTATCAGTGTATGGCTTGATCCATACCTGTTTTGGTTGGGTAATCCTTTTCACATAGTGGAAAGAACACACGGGTAGATCAAGACGGAAAACATATCGTGGAGGAGAAGCTTCAGCTCTTTGGGGTCACATCAAATATTTTTTTTTTAAATCTGTTTCTTTGGAAACACTAACACACTTTCTGTTAAGGAAAAGAGAGTCACCGACTCACTTTATGCTAAGGAAAAGAGACTCACCGACTCATTTTCTGTTAAGGAGAAGAGAGTCACCGACTCACTTTCTATTAAGGAAATGGGAGTCACCGACACACTTTATGTTAAGGAAAAGAGAGTCACCGACGCACTTTATGTTAAGAAAAAGAGAGTCACCGAAAAATTTTATGTCAAGGAAAAGCACGTCGAACTTTGATTCCCTGTAGTGTTGGTTACATACCACCTCCCACCATGGCTGTTCACAAAAAGGAATTTTTGTATGTTAACATTGTTAATCCCTGGTTCCAATCAACTAGGTAATTACATCGATGTGTATTTCGAACCCTTGGTAGATGAACTCAAGGAATTATGTGACCAAAAAGTATGGACATATGATGCTTATAATAAGACATGCTTTAACATGAAGGTGATTCTTATGTGGGTGATTCATGACTTTCCATCTTATGGGAATATGGTTGGTTGCACAATAGAAGGCTATAATTCCTTTCCCATATGTGGAAAGAACATAATCCGAGAACCTCAATTGTAGCAAGAAATGTATTCACATTGGACATAGGAGATTTCTTCCTCAAAATCATAAGTTTCACTTAGAGAAGGGACCATTTAATGGGAAGGATGAGCTTCGTTGTGCCCCTCCAGTTGTAAGAGTGTTAGACATTTTTAAGGAAACAAAGGGAAAAGAAGCAGTTTGGGGGAAGAAGGAATCCAAGAAAACGAAAAGAAATAAGGAAAAAGGTGAAAAAAACTAATGTTGTGGTGTGGAAGAAAGAATCAATCTTATTCAATATGCGATATATGGGGGTATGTAGAGACATCAACCATTCCTAATTGTTATACAATGCATGCTTTTATGATGTCATTATGCTTAGATGTCTTCGTTGAATTCATTGTTTATGATTTCCTCCATATTAAATGATTTTCCAATATTATCAATGTGTTGGAATGCATAAACACCTACAACGTCACAATTTAGATGTAATGCATGTGGAGAAGAATGTGTGTAAAAGTATTTTTGGAACACTTCTGGATATAAAAGGGAAGTCCAAATATGGAAAGAAATCATGAGATGACTTGCAAAAAATGGGTTTGAGAAAATCATTGTGGCTAGAAGTTAAAGGAAAAAAATATTCGTTCCACCTACACCGCATAATCTTTCAAAGAAAGAGAAAGAGACCATATGTCATGTTCTTTTCACATTAAAAGTTTCAGATGGTTATAGCTCTAATCCAAAATATCATATATCTATGGAAGAGCTTACATTCCATGGAATGAAAGTGCATGCTTTCCATGTTCTAATACAACAACTTCTTCCAGTAGCCCTGCACCATGTGCTACCAATTGTTGTTAGAAGGACGCTTTGTAAGCTTTGTTACTTTTATAGGAGAATTTGTGCCAAATCAGTTTCAATAGAGAGCCTTGACAAGTTGGAAAATGATATCGTGGAGATAATGTGCTCACTTGAAATGTACTTCCCTCCTTCATTTTTTTGATATAATGATGCATTTGAATTTACATTAGCTAGGTGAGATTTGATATTGTTTCCTGGTTTCATATAGATGGATGTACCCCTTTGAGAGGTACATGAAACTTTACATGGTATCAAGAATCACAACAAGAATAACTTATTCAAATCTTTTGACACTACTTAAAAGAAATATGCTCTTTTTGTAGGTGCATGAAAGTATACAAGAGTTATGTTAGGAACAAAAATACGGTTGAAGGATGCATCGTTGAAAGCTACAATGTGGAGGAATCAATAAAGTTTTGTGGAGTATACTTGAAAGGTACGGAAGCTATTGGAACCACACATGGCCGAAATGAAGTGTGGGATGATGAATTCGAAGAATTAATTCTTTATGGAAAGCCATTATTTTCTTCAATTCCATCATAATTCGATAACATTAGTTGGGAACAAGCCCATAGGTGGGTTCTATTTCACACAAATGAAGTTGATCCATGGATAGATTAAGTAACATGTTTGACCTTCAAAATTCAATTTGTTTGTGTTTTAACAAAACACAGATCCATGGATAGAATAATGTATTTGACATTTCAAATTATTTTTTTCCATATTTTACCAAAACACATTAACAACCATTTTTACTGTCAATAATTTTAAAATTAGGATGCACAAAATGGAGATTCTCAATTCATTTACCTAAACCAAAAAATATGAAGCTCTATTGTAGAGACTCCACACCCAACATTTTCTAGTTGGCTAAAAGAATAAGTGACTTTATACTATTTATATTATAAGTACTTAAAAATCATTACATGTTGAATATTTTCATGTACAAATTTAAATATTTTATTCTAGGTTGCATGTATGTGTTCTAACTACATTAAAAAAACTAAAAATATGTAGGTGGAACGAGATGGCAAGGTGTTTGATACACTTAAATGTCTAGTGCGGGGCCCAAGGAAATCTGTGAATAAGTGCAAGGGATACCTAACCAATGGTTATAGATACCATACAAAAAGCATGAATAATGAGAGAACCACCCAAAATAGTCATGTGTGTTTGGAATCCAAAACAAAGATGAGGTCATGTTCCAAAGATCCAAACCCTGTACTTAAAAAAAAAACATTTTATGGAGTAACAGAAGAAATAATTACATTGGACTATTTTTGTATGGGGTACACATTGTTCAAATGTAATTGGGTCAATGTATACAATAAGAGAGGGATTAAGATTGATGATTTGGGTTTTTCAATGGTGAATATGAAGAAATGCTTAATTCATAATCATTGGCAAGATTATCCATTTATTCTACCATCACAAGCTAAACAAGTATTATATGTACAAGATCCAGCTGAGACTGACTGGTATACAATGTTAACATGTCCTCCAAAATGATTGAGAACTAGTAAATCATATGAACCCAAGTATGCAGATTTGTCAAGGGTTACATACTTTTAAGAAGCAAAATGTGTAAATGAAGAAGTTATAGTCAATGTTGATGTCGACGTTGACATGAACATGGATTATGTCCATTCAGATTGTGAAGGAATATGGTTGAATATTAAACAACAAAACATATTGATTCTTCTATATTCACCTTTACATGGTATATACATTTGCAGACTTTGCATATTGGGTCATTAATGGTTTGGCTTTACATTGATGAATGATGTTCTTGATAGATGCTAGCATATTAATAAATGCTAGTTTTGATCTTTTGTCTTGGACTGAATTAAGATGTTCCTGGACTAGCCAGTGGATTATTTACATCTTGTACTTTATGTTTGATTATGCTCTTGGAAAGGAAGTCGACTACTATGTGGTTGTAATTGCTTCATCTTGAGTTTCTAGATGTGTTAACATAGGTATGGAATTATATCATTTTATAGTGTTGAAGTTTTGGTTGTGTTTTGCATTTTTTTTTAAATCATTAACTTGGAGTTATTCCACAATAGATTTATTTAAGAAAAAAATGTGCATTGTTTTGTGTTGGTTTTGCATGCATGGAATTGTAGAAACAATCTTACATATGGGACGCAATATGATAGCTGACCTGTACTCTTGATGATTGTAAGTAACAACAATCCTTAGTGGATTTATACTAATCTTGTTTGGTGTTTATATATTTATAATCCTTACCTATTTCATTTTTCAGGAAATTCCTTCCAGGGAAAACAAACAAATTTTCAATGTTGGAAATCCTAATAATGAGATCATTGTCAAGCAGCTCGAAGAAATAATGACTAAGGTATGGTTCATGTTTTTTGTTGGAGTTCAAAAAAATTGTTTGAATAGATTTTTGAATAGTTTCTTGTGCTTCTGTTGTTTTCAATAGTGTTGATTTATAATGCTTGTTTAGTTTCCATTAACCTTCATTAAAAGTTCATCACAACAGAAGCATAAACTATGCTTCCTTTGTTCTGTGACCAATCTGCAATAAATAGGAGGATGAGCTGGGTGACATTAGAACAAACTTGGAGGAACAAATAGGAGGATGAGCTGGGTGACATGATTCCAAAGAAGGCCCATATGTCTGATTTCCATTTCTGCATCTGTAAGTGTAAAAAACAACTCATCTTACACGCTTAGGCCAAGCCTATAGATATACGTTATTAAACTGTTGTTACAACATTTTATATCATCTTCTTTTATCTTGTTTCCATATGCTTAAAAAATCTTATATATCTATTTTAGTTATTGCCTAAATAGGTTAGTGAATCAGTTCTATTTACTTTACTTATAACAATGTGATATTTTTTCTCTTTCAAACTAGTAAAATGGTATAATAATAATAACCAAATGTTCAATTTATTCTAGCAGGCCATTGGTTATCACCATCTACTACGGTTAAATTCTCCTTGTGGCCTGCTCCAATTAACTCACATGAGTTTAAAAGGGATAAGGTCGGGTACTAGTCCCAAGCAATTTTGATCGGTATCACTACACCTCATATTGGGAAGGTTAGCAAAGAAAGTATACCCTATGTAGTGCAACCCATCAGAGGAAGTTTCTTGAAGCATTTCCCCCAAAAAATGTGTAATTTCATGCCAATATGAAACTTAGGAATTTTGAACTTTCATAGGTGCTCTACATTTATTTTATATATAAAAATTAGAAAGTGAATGTAAGTTGTGATAACACCGATAATTCACAGGATATGCTACTTTTTTGTTTATTCAAGCACGTTTATATACCTGTTGAAACTAATGCTTGGATATTTGAACATGACAATTATAAAAAAAAAATTAACAAGTATTACAATGTGAAAAAAATAAAGATTAAAGCTAGAGGCTCTATCTTTTGCATAGCCTCCTTTACTAAACCATTTAATTTATTATATATCTCAAAAATATTAGGGTTAAAATGTGTCTCTCTGCTTTTTAGGTCCCCACATTTTCATTGTGGCTTAGGGGGTCTGCATTGAATAGCTTGGGAGGTCTACACCATCAGGTTTGTGGCACATGTACCTAATATGCCATATAAAATACAATATGAAGAAAATTATGTTTAGATGGATTTGTTGCAAAGAGGTCTTTAAGTACTCGCAAGTTATTCAACATGAAATTATATAGCAGGTACATGCATGTTTTTTAATCAATACACTCGAATGATTTCCAACATATTGAATCCATTATCCAAAATTCTCTTTTGAAGGAACATGTGAAACTAATCTTAGATAGTAAATTTTTATGTCCCTAGGATTTGCTGAAATCATAAATAATGATGGCCAAGAAAATTATGATCTAGGAATTTTAATAGGCATGATGTAATTGTAGTTAGAGAACATTTTTAATTAACATAGATTAGAGTTTAAATCTTTATAGGCCTAATGCATTATTTTTTGCAAGCAAGTTTATAGTCCTGCTTAAACTAATTCATGCAACGTAACAATTCCTATGATAGTAAACTATAACCAATAAGAACTGAAATCTGCCCCTACGAAGTATAACCAACGGTTCAGAAAATTGCCCCTGTAAACTTCAACCAACAAACTTAGAGATATGCCTTTGCAAGGTACAATAAACACAACATAAAACTATCCCTTCAAATCTATGTAGGATGAATTGAAAATATGCTCAGAACAGCAAGGAAGGTGCTCTATCAACAATGATTGGACATACTTCACTTCTAAGAAATTGTTTGCTGGGTTTGGGGGTGTATGAGCTATGTGGGATAGGGTATAAGGGATACCCCTAATATTTTTTTGAATCCATAGATAAGGATCACCTCTTGCCACCTCTTTACTAACAAGTATATTGTCATTCTCATCTCATAGAATACATTACTATCCCATTCCCTCTTTGATATTTCAAAAATAGAAATAAAGAAATATAGCAATGTCCACAAGAAACCACAATAGGTCAACAAGACTATAAGAAGGGATAACGAATCATTATTAGTGGGAACCATTGTAGCAATAAAAAAAGATTAAGTCTTAGACAATATGGAGCACAAGACAATGAAAGCACATGATGGAGAAAACAAAAATGCATGGTTGGATGCTTGAACATATAAGAAGTTTACATGTGGATGATAGTAAATGAAAGGAAAGGTGTTTGTGCTTGCCATTTATAATTAAGGAAAGAATATTTTTTTATGAGATTTTTCTTAGCTCTCATAGATGAATGTGTTGCAACTATCCATCTTCATACATGCCAAAGATTCTCACCATTGTGGAAATCAATGGTGATGTTTCACCATTATCCTTTAAGGACCAGTATAATTATTTTTTTACAATTTTAATTGAAATGGAAACAGTCCTTTATTTTGCGCCATTAAAATATTTTCGAAATGAAAAGTGGTGACAATATCATAGCAGTTGTGTTAGGTTTCCCCTTTGGGAAAATAGAGAGATTGGCTAACACACAGAGCCAAATAACAAAAGGAATCACAATAGAATAGGCAAGAACGCTCAAGGTATTTCTCATTAACTAACTATACATATAAACACAATGACAAATGTCCCTTGGGTTTCATATTCCCAAGTGGACTCTTGGACTCCCAGGTGACTCTTGGTCTACCTGAGGATTAGAATCCAACAAATCCCCCCTAAATCCGAAGGGTGTATATGAGTCCAAGAAAAAGAAGAGAGATGAATAAGTGGAAGTGGACAGTTACCCCCAACTGAACATTTCCATATCGAACATCCTTTACTAAGAAGGTTAGATAAAAGCTTGCACATGCTTTTGCTAAATACAATGGCTCTCTAAAGCGATGTTTTTTAGGCTGACCATCAACCGAAATGGGATAGCAGAAGGCTGAAATATTCTACTATGTGTGTGGTTTAATGATGACCACAAACTCTCGAATTTGGTTCGAAGGCTCGGAGGTTCTATCAAGACTGTTTAGGATGGGATGATACCAAACCAACTAGAGAGCTGAAAACAGGAAGTGAACAGTTGCAACTTGTTGAACATTTCCATCTTGACAACGGTTTGCCAAGTTAGCTAGAAGCTTGTACATGTTTATGCTCAATGAAGGTGCTCTTGATACTGATGGTTTTAGGATGACCACCAACTCTTGAGCTTAGTCGAACATAGCTCTTCACAGGCTCGCTTGTTCTAGCTCACTTGCACTCGCTCGCTTGTTACTGACGGTCTTCATCCCCCCCTGTTAGGAGCAATGTGAGGAGAGGAGAGTCTCATGGTGTCAAAATTAGACACAAAACACATGAGTACTCTATGTCATGGTTATCTTCTGTCTGAGTGTCTACATCACTAAATCTAGTCTTTGAAACTGGATGTGGATCATGCTTTTTTGACCTCACTTACTTGTAGAGGGCCATAGATGCTTGTTATTAGATGGAGGATTTGAAACTTGGTGCATGACATCATGCCCCCCCCTATCAGGTACAAAGTGAGGAGAAGAAGATGTCTCAACTACAAGATGTATCAATACTCGTGAATGAACTCTCTGGTATGACTTATACATCTTCTTTGTTGTTGATGATGATTGCTAAGAAGTGATCCACCCAAATTGAATCTTCTCTATTGCAGGTTTCCTCAAAATGAAGCATCTGTTTGATGAGTGTGTATGTTTTCCACATTGCTTACAAGGGTGAATATCAAAACAATGATCTTTCATATGGCCAACTCGATCACAGTGTTGGCATGTCGAACTTTGAATTGATGTGTATGAAGATGGACTCTCATGGATGAATCCAACACTCTGAAACTGGATGGGCTTGGAGAGATCAGGAATGTGAAATGTCACTTCCTTGTCGTATCCAAGGCCTGTTCTATGCTTATTATGGATGATATCTTCCGATTGTCTGATGATGGGCTTGGAAGGAGCAACCAAAACCTCTACATGCATGTCTTCATCTTGATTTTCTTTCACTTCTGATGGCATTCCACTGATTTTCTCATGTGCTTCTAAAGTGGCATCAATCTATGTAGCATGTTGAAGAGAATGATGAAGGGGATTCTTCTGGACATGAACAGGTTCAGAAAGTATTTCTTCTTGTTGAAGCTACAACTCAAGCTGTAGGAACTCATGAGTGTCTTGTGAATCTTTTACACAATCTCTGATGTGAGTGAGAGTGCTCTTGTCGATCATGATAATGTTGTCAATAGAGGAAAGAAGTAGAGTATTCAGTAACTCTACAAGGCTATTTAATCTTGCCATTAATAAATGACTCACTCAAATTATGGTGAAGGGATTCTCGCAATTCCACCCTTTTACAACAACATTCAAACAAATAAACTGAACAACTTGAACGGTGTTGGGTTCAACCAAAAGTGCACCCAGTTACAATGTAATTCAATTTAATTTAATTTTGAATGGTACAAAAGAAACTAGTTCCAAGCTACAAAACTCAAATGTACTTACAACAATTACTAATTATGGGGTTGAATCAACTTTATGTTTCAAAGTTGAAGCTTTGAGTTCCTTGATTACACTCTGGATAAGTTGATGATGCTGAGTCTCTTTGATTTTGATTTTTTTGAGTGAATACATAAACTCTCCCCCTCTGTTAGCACCCAAATTGACCCCCAAGGTTGTGGCAGAGGGACAAGCTCGGGTAACCATAAAACCAATTTAGACTTATGCTACTGACCCATCACAGTCAGAGAGGGATCTCTCTTAAACTCAACAAAACTGAAAATGATCAAAGATAAACATACAACCTTCTTATTCAAGATACTCAATCAAAGTATATTCAGAAGGTCAGATTCTGGTAGGACAATTCATTTAAAGTTTGGTATGACAATCAAGAGAGAAAAAGTTGGGCTATGGAGTCAAAACACACACAAAAACAGAATAACAGTGCTGCTGCATGAAATATCAGAAAGAGGCAAGATAGCCACCCATTTATAGTCAAAATGCTTTGTCTGGTGATAAAGGAAGAATAAATGAATAGTTCATTAGCATGGGCATCTAACAAGGATGAATCCCATGCTAACTTGAGTAGAAGTAATTGGTGGATGCCTGAAACGATAACCAGAGCTTGTAAAAAGAATTTTGCATTACAATACACTATTTTTAGACATGAAAAAGAGAAACATAATGGAATTAAATGACTAGAAACACATCCACATGAGAAGAAGGAAAGAAAACATACTGCAAACTAGATAACACATGAATCTCAGTTTAAATCAGCTTCATACACTATCATTCTATTGAATCTTATGTTTGGAAGAGGGATTAGCTCTCCCAGGCCTCAGCCAAAATGATTTTCCAACCCTTTTTACTGCTATTACATACATATTTATAGGCTCTTAGCCTCGAATTGTTCATAAAAAACATTTACAAAATATGTTGCCGCCTATATGGCCGAGTTCACCGACTTTGACAACAAATCATAAGATGAAAAGGACTTCTAACAGACAAAATATGACCTTTTCTACAAGTGTCCCTTTGCAGGGTGCATACCACAATAGTCTCAAACGACCGACATACCCCAACTGACCTAAAAAATTGAGGAAAAAGATAGTTACACATTTAGCCAAAGAGAGACTTGTCGGGTGGGGAAAAAGAAACGTCATGAACAGGTCGCTGCATTATTCTAGAGCCTTCAGTTCGCCCTGCTCCTCGAAGAATTCTTCCACCCTCAAGGAATATTCCTTTGGCATTTCTTCTTCTAAAGGTGGAGGTGTTGTCTCTTCAGTAGGGATGATGTAATATTTGATAATTTCCACATACAGGTGGGTGTCTTGCTCATCTTCAGAGGTCTCCCTCTTCTTCTGTTGACGTCGATTCCTACTGCACACCTGTCGGCCTTCAGGCTCCTTAGGATGGCTAGACAAACTCTCTGCTATGCGGTCAAATACTAGTGGAGAGGAGGGAATAGGATCCTACGGCACCTCAGACCATACCTGCTCTGATACAACAACCACCTCGGCTCTCTGATCTTTCTCCATAACCAGATTTTAACTAAAAGATGCCTGAGTTGCCAAGCCTGCCACCTTTCTCATGCAACGATTCTGAACAAGATGCAGAGACCATGCCTATAATGGTCGTGATGATGATGGAAGCTACTTGTGATCACCTTTTCCATGATGGCCTGACTGAATCTCCCAATCGAGTAGCGATGATGTCGTAGGTATCAGTTGACGTGAAGCATGCTTAACCACGTTTTTTGGATTGGGGGAAACTATTTTGATGGCACTCAAGTGGCTTTAGACTAATTAGCAATCATTCACGCCCAGTGGAGAGGCCTTCCAACTTCTATTGCCAAGAACAAACCAGCGACGTAGATCTCCCACCTTGAATGCATCTTGTCAATCCAACGGTGCTCCTTCACAATGTTCGCACATTTTGGGTTAGCTTATGGCTCGCACAAGTATGATATGTGAACTAAAATTTAGCTATAGATCTGAGGCTTGTCACATCCAGACCACCCAGACTTGCACCCTTCTACCAAAAGTTCACAGATTTTTGAATTGGATTTCTCTGCTCATTTCAATTATGCGAACAAATTATCCGCCGTCGATTCGCATCCTCCGTCGTTGATCAGGCTTTGTCTTGTTTGCCGGTTAACACTCTACTTGTGCTTATAGTGCCCTCCAACTCTTTTTGCGATGGGCGCCTGCAACCATCGATCTTCATTAACCCTGATCCAGACCGTCCACATGCACCTTTATATGTTTCAAGCGCATTTCTTCACTTTATTCCACTCAGCATCTCTTTAAACCTTAGATCCTTTTTAGATTTACTTACCGTGGACTCGGCCTGCTACATAGAGCCTTGGATTTTTGGTGTTTGGACCATGGATATCCTTATTAGAGCTCCTCCTTTGCTTCTCCGTACGGGCCCGAACCCCTGCATATGCTTAGCACAATTCTAGTGCTAACAACTAGCTCCTATTGGGGATGTTATCCTTCCAGTGAGGTAGCAAAGAACCCCGTAGAACAGTGCCTTATCCATTGGGCCATGACCATCACAAAATTTTAGGCCTGTAACCTTTATAAAAAACTGTAAAAACAAACTGAAGGCTAAAACCTATTACTCTCATTGGAAACTTTTGATAATGTGCTCGCCATGTCAATCTTATTTATGTACAAGCCGTCCTACCCTACATCATTCAAATGGCTACCATATCATGTGCTATGAAAATGCCATTGTAGCCAGTCCAACAACTAATACCCTAAGCGGTCGTTCTCGATATGCTCGACTAAACCTAGGCAGTCGGGATGTAGGGAAAAAAGATACTAAAGGGAGGAGTGATCTTCTTGGTAAAAACAAAACCTCTTACCCCAACCAAAGAAATTCTTCATATAGTCAACCATGGGGTCATATGAAGTATGATGCTCTCCAAAATTTTATGCTATTTCCTTGACCAAGCAAACCTGCTTTATCTACCACTGCTCTAGCTCTTTAGTAGACTGTATCTTTGCTTCCAATCTAGCCAATTCTCCCTCTTCACTCACATTAGGCCTAGGAATTTTATATTTATGACAAGCTTCAAGTAGAATCTTGAACTGTCCTCCGCACAGACCCCTATGGAACCTAATAAGACCAGCACAACCATCATCATGCATCTTCTTCTGCTGTGACTATAACTCTGCAACATGAGAGGCTGCTTCAACACCTAGGCTATTTATAACATCACTTCCTTGGCTTCCTAAAATTCTAGGATTAAAAACCTGATTCTGCTCTGGTGCTTCAAAGGAAATCTCACCCTAATTCCCAGAAGGATCAAGTAAGGGACCCTCCTCTTGGGACCATGATTCTAGGCTTGAAAAACCTGCGTAAATATCACATTGACCATCCTAGTCTTCCTCTAACATCTCTATTATCTGGTCAACTTTTTGTAGGTATGCACCATGCACAAGAACTTCTTCAAGGATCCCATAATCTTCTTCAGCCTTAGTACAAAAAGAAAAATTTGCCTGCTAGGGATCTCTAGGACCTCCTTGATCATTTGCTCCTTCCTCCCTTGGATGATGGCAAGGTTCTTCATGCAAAGTCTCAAGGTTTTCTTCATTCATGGCTTTAAGAATTTTCTTTATTTTGCCGAATGATTCAGTTTTGGGAAGCAGGTTTCACCACCTTCGGGCTTAATACCTTCATGGCTTTCAATGATGAAATTAGGAGCTACAAGTGAGCCTTCTTCCTTGGCTGGCTCCTCCACATAGTGGAACTGACTGCATGGTGGCTCATTCCTCTCATCCACTTCTAGAAATCTTATGCCATCCTCATCTCTGTATTCATCATCAATGGGTGGACCAAATTTCTCTTCAAGACTTCGCAGCATAGGATTCTCCATATGCTGAGTGCAATCCACATAAAACACAATAGCACCACCACCTTCTTGTATATGGCTGAGCTGACCATTTCTCTACTCATCATTAGAAAACAAAGTAGATCCTTCATGCATATATACCTCCTCAAACTCTAATCCCTTTTTCACTTCATCCTCCTTGCCTGGATCTGAGATTTTTCTAGACATTATAAGTTTGTCTTCAACCTCCAACACATCAATGAACATATGCTGCAATGTGGAATACTTCCTTTCCAATAGCAGGAAAGCTAACTCAAGGGGAAGGATAGAGGCATACTGCACGTTAGCAGCATTTTCTAGGGGTTGAATTTATTTTGGCATGTTATAATAGAAGCTTCCAAACCTCTCGTTGAAGCTAGACATAGTTTCATTTTCTTGCCTTCTCATGGAGAGAAAATATGAAAGAACTAGGTCCCATGACCTTCTTTTACCCCAAAACTCCAGAAATACATCAGAAAATTCTTCCCATCTACCAATAGATTCAGGCTGCAAGTGATTAAACCATTTTTTCACATCTCCTAGGAGGGATTGAGCAAAACCCTCATACAAACATCTTCATGACAATTTAAAAAATGTCCAGAAAAAATTCAAAGCCTTGAAGATGTTTCTTAGCATTAAGACTTTCAGATTATTGATAAAAAAGGGGGAGGTATTTATGGTATTTGGGAGGAAATTCATGAAGAACAGGAGGAAGCCTTAAAGGATTATATCTCTGCTAAGGTCTAGAATGTAGGGGAGTATGTACAGGAGGAATGCCTTCAGTCTTTCTCTCAATGGGTTTGTAGGACTGATTATGGACCTGACAGGATTTGGAAGAAAAGAGTGGATCATATTTAAGGACGAAAGGGGAATGTACATCTGCAAGCTCTAGGGAAGGATATACAAAGGAAACTCTCTCACCACCTAGATCTCTCATGCGAAACATAGATCTCCTGACATAAATACATAAGGGTAGAAGGAAACCAAAGCAAAAGAACATGACCTCTTTAAGGAAATTGACATTTGAATACCTGGATATTAGTTCTTCCAGGAAACTAAGCTCACTCTCCAGTGGAGTCACTATGGGGTCTTGGACATCTTACTTTTAACATGGAGCCCCCGATTTTACCCAGTGGAGTTGCCTTTATATTGAAAACTCAATGAGTGGAGTCGCCAGGTGAAAGCTATACAACCTTCTCAATGTCTGAGTGTTGTTCACCATCAACATTCAGCTCTGAAACTTTGTCGTTCTCCTAGGGATGATATGATTCTCGTTCCCCGGCAACGACGCTGCTATGTTAGCACCCAAATTGACCCCCAAGGTTGTGGGAGAGGGACAAGCTGGGGTAACGACAAAACCACTTTAGAATTATGCTACTGAGCCAACAAAGTCAGAGAGGGATCTCTCTTAAACTCGACAAAGCTAAAAATGATCAAAGATAAACATACAACCTTCTTATTCAAGATACTCAATCAAACATATTTAGAAGGTTATACTCTGGTAGGACAATTCGTTTAAAGTTTGGTAGGAAAATCAAGAGAGAAAAGGTTGGGTTATGGAGTCAAAACACACACAAAAACAGAATAACAATGTTGCTGCATGAAATATCAGAAAGAGGCAAGATAGCCACCCATTTACAGTCAAAATGCTTTGTCTAGTGATAAAGGAAGAAGAGATGAATAGTCCATCAGCATGGGCATATAACAAGGATGAATCCTATGCTAACTTGAGTAGAAGTAATTGGTGGATGTCTGAAACAATAACCAGAGCTTGTAAAAAGAATTTTGCATTACCATACACTGTTTTCAGACGTGAAAAAGAGAAACATAATGGTAGTAAATGACTAGAAACACATCGATGTGAGAAGAAGGAAAGAAAATAGACTGCAAACTAGATAACACATGAATCTCAGTTGAAAGCAGCTTCATACAATATCATTCTATTGAAGATTATGTTCAGAACAGGGATTAGCTCTCCCAGGACTCAACCAAAATGATTTTCCAGCCCTTTCTACTGCTTTTACATAGATATTTATAAGCTCTCAGCCTCCAATTGTTCATCAAAAATAGTTACAAAATATGCTGCCGCCTATATGGCCCAGTTCGCCACCTTTGACAGAAAATCATAAAATGAAAAGGATTACTAATAGACAAGCCATGACCTTTTCTACATGTGTTCCTTTGCAGGGTGCAAACCACAATAGTCTAAAATGACCGAGATACACTAACTGGCCTCAAAACTTGAAGAAAAAGATAGTTACACATTTAGCCAAAGACAGACTTGCCGGTGGGGAAAAAGAAATGACACAAACATGTCGCAACATTATTCTGGAGCCTTCAATTGGCCCTGCTCCCCGAAGAAGTCTTCCACCCTCATGGGATCTTCCTTCGGCATTTCTTCTATTGAAGGGGGAGGTGTCATCTCTTCAGTGGGGACGAGGTAATCTTTGATAATTTCCAAGTCCTGGTGGGTGTCTTGCTCATCTTGAGAGGTCTCCTTCTTCTTCTGTT
Organism: Larix kaempferi; assembly: GCA_027924585.1. NCBI lineage: Eukaryota > Viridiplantae > Streptophyta > Pinopsida > Pinales > Pinaceae > Larix > Larix kaempferi. The sequence goes on from BSBM01000392.1 coordinate 2,591,936, forward strand.
GACGTCGATTCCTCCCCACACCTATTGACCTTCGTGCTCCTCAAGCTTGTTGGCCGAACTCTCTTCCACGCGGTCGAATACTAGCAGAGAGGAGGGAACATGATCCTCCTGCACATCATACCATACCTACTCTTGTACAACAACCACCTCGGCTCCCTGATCTTTCTCCATAACCAGATTTTAACTGAAAGATGCCTGAGTGGCCAAGCCTGCCACCTTTCTCATGCAACGATTCTGAACAACACACTCGGACCATGCCTATAACGGTCGTGATGATGATGATAGCTACATGTGATCACCTTTTCCATGATGGCTTGACCTCATCTCCCAATCGAGTAGCGATGATGTCTGTGGTTTGAGTTGACGTGAAGCATTCTTAACTATGTTTTCTCGATAGGGGGAAACTATTTTGACGGTGCTGAGGTGGCATTAGAGGAAATTTGGATGAAAAATGGGCCTTTTAACCCTAAAGTACAATTTCTTGTCATCACATATTAGCCAATTAAAATGCTTTAAAATTCAAACAAGGTGCATGTAAAACAATTCGAGGGAAAAAATAAAAACTACTTTTTTGGATCGTATTTTCAACTTATCTCCTTGTAGGTTTGCTCAAATTTCAAGCGGGGGGACTCGTTGGATGCATAATTAAATTATGCATCCAACAAGTACCCATGTTGTATACTTTTAACAACATCCACACCATGAAAACTAAAAAACACCTTAAAAAATGTGTTTTCTATCACTAGAAACACGTTTTTTAATGAATTTTCAATTTTTGATTGTGTGGATATTGTTAAAAGTATGCAACATGGGTACTCATTTGATTCATAATTTAATTATGCATCCAACGAGTCCCCTCTCTTGAAATTTGAGTAAACCTACAAGGAGATAAGTTGAAAATATGATCCAAAAAAGTAGTTTTTTACTCTTTCTCTACTATTATTTTATTATTTTCCTTAGGATGCACATTGATTACCCAAATTTCCTCTAATGCTTCAATTCTATTTCCAAGAACAAACCAACGACGTAGATCTCCCACCTTAAATGCATTTGGTTTGTCCAACGGCGCGGCTTCACAATGTTCGCAAATTTTGGGTTAGTTTATCGCTCGCACAAGTAAGATCTGTGAACTAAAATTTAGCCATAGATCTAAGCCTTGTAGCATCTAGACCACCTGGACTTGCACCCTTCTACCAAAAGTTCACAGATTTGCGAATTGGATTTCTCCGCTCATGTCAATTATGCGAACAAATTTTCAGCCGTCGATTCACATCCTCCGCCATCGATCAAGATTTGTCTTGTCTACCAGTTAACACTCTGCATGTGCTGAAAGCACCCCCGAACTCTTTTTGCGATCAGTGCCTGTGACCGTCGATCTTCATTGACCTCTATCCGGACCGTCCACATGCGCCTTTATATGTTTCGAGCACATTTCTTTGCTTTAGTCCACTCAACACTTCTACAAGCCTTAGACCCTCTTTAGATTTTCTTACTGAAGACTGGGCCTGCTGCATAGAGCCTTGGATTTTTGGTGCTTGGACCATGTGTATCCGGATCGAAGCTCCTCCTCTGCTTCTCCCTATGGGCCTAGACCCCTCAATATGCTTAGCACAATTCTATTGCTAACGCCCTCAACAAAGAAAATAAGTCATCTATCTCTCTAAGCATGAATATATTGGACTACTACACATCCACCATAAAGTTATCTACTGAAATTAAATTTAGATGGTGCCATATGCAACAATGGATAATAACTCCACGTTGATGAAGTGAGTTGATACCAACTCCAATTTCTGCTCTCAAAACAAACTGTAGCAATTTATTATCCTCATGATATTGGTTGTAATGGAAGGACAAAGGAGGGTCTCTTGGTTCGTGAATGCAAGTGGTCACCAAGTCTAGGTGCCAATGGAGTTCAACAAAATCTCAATGCAAAAGCCAACGATAAAGAGAAGGGAGGCAACTTGCCAAAGGGAAGCAACTCGTGGTCACTTCAGCTTCCTTATGTTGGCTGATCTTAAGTGTGGAATTTTGCACAACTACAGATAATGTCTTCTCAGCAAACGAAATCAATGATGTTTATCACCCTTTCAAGTGTAAATTAAAATGTTGAGAATAACACACGTAATATTTCAATGTTGCACTGAAATTACCAAACCGTGAGAGGGATCACTGTGGATAACTGTAGAATGCTCCAGATTTATTATGAACTGTCAAGTAAGTTGAACCGTAGGTGCCCACGTCTTCATTGTGCACTTTAGAGAGTGCTCAGGAAGATGTATCCACAACGCAGATGTAATGATGATACAATACAATACATCAGCTTCAAACTCTAAGTCGTAGATGCACAAAAGATAATACCCAGCTCAGCGAGTCTTCCAAGGGCACAAAGCAGTAATATTTAGTGCTCCAATTCCAACTCAACATTAGGAGCCTTCAACTATGTGTCCACGCAATGATGGCATTCAATGCATTCATTCAACAACCCAACGCAGCTTCAAACGCAACAATAATCCAACGCTAGCATGCATGTTGGAGAGAATTCCCAATTGTTATTATCTCTGAAATTGTATCAATCTTTAGGCAATGTAGGCTTCACCTAGGTTTATGCCGCAACGGCTCCTTCAAGCACACTAGATCACGATAATCTCCACAATGGGAGTCTCACACTTCACGCTGGTGGAAATGGGATACACTCCACGAAATGTATCAACGTAGAAAAGGAGAGGAGAGGAGTTGCAATGCAATTTCTCCTCGTAACTCACTCCACCCAACTCCACACAATACTAATGCCAGAACGCAGTCTATTTCACAAAATTGTGGAACAAGTATCCATAGATAGTAAAAATTTAGGGTTTCGGTGTATTCACAAAGAAAAATGCAGCCATATTCATAGGTCCTTCAACGCATAGCTAAGGAAGTCAACTTTCTTTTCGATGCAGCCCACCTCTTTGATGGAGGTCAGGCTAGTCGCAACACTTCACGTTGGCTCGCAGAAGGTGCATAGCTCCAAAAGGAGGTTGCATCGTTCAATAGGTTGGGAGACAAACAGTCACCATAGAGATGAGTCCCACCAATATTCATGCGGTCACGGAAGTATCAGGAAGCATCACGCAGTCCCTGGAGAGCAGACCATGGGCGGACGCAGCCTTCAATTTCCACAAACAAGTTAATATTTGTATTCAAAATTTTTGATACAGGCAGGCTTCACCGCAACACCTTTTTTCGTGAGAGTGGACAGAGAATAACTCTTAAACATAATGAACAACCCATGAATTAAACTGAATCATGAAATCTTAGTTCAGTTCTCTATTCCATCTCTCTTCTCTACTACCTTCCGGTCTTTGATGGATTTCAAGATAGAAACATTATCTCCGTAGCCTCTAAACCGCCATATAAAACATAAACCGCTTTATTTCAACGCCACATATATTTGGTTGAATGGTTTTAACCATCAGAAATCGCCTGCATTATAATTATATTTGAAGGAGACGGGTCACCCAATATTTGCAGGCTATATTCAATAAAAAGGAATTGTCTTTATCTCCACGTAGAAAGGAATCATATCGCAACAATAATGCAAACAGGTCGAAGCAGTTCCAGAATTAGGTTCTAATGAGAAAAGACTCAGACGCAGCTCAGAACGGAAGAAGACTTCACGCTCTGATAGTCTCCACACTGATCGCAGCTGTCTCCCACAAAGTGAGTTCAAGTTCGCAGCATGTAGAGATGTAGACTGTATGATGCACAAAATGTCACTCATCCAGTCGAAATGGAAGGAACATATCAATTCGAGATAGAAATAGATCAAGCAACTGATATCACCTCAGCAGAGATCACCTCCACGAAGATAGTTCTTAGCACCAAGCAACGAGAGACGATGAGGACTGTATCCTCCACACAGAACTCAAGGAATCACTTCAAGGCTCAGCTTCTCAATATGATAGTCTCAAGAATGACGTCACGGACAGTTTCACATACAGCAGGTCTTCACGCAAAGCTTCTCAAGAATGACAGGTTCTCGATATAATAGTCTTCACGCAGATTGCAACTTCACAGGGTCTCACGCACATAATATGCAAAGGAGAACAACAAGCGCATGCCTCAAGCTTTATAAAGCTCAGCACAGGCAGAGGATTCACAAAAACTCTCATACCACTGTTAGGTTTCCCCTTTGGTAAAATAGAGAGATTGGCTAACACACAGAGCCAAATAACAAAAGGAAGCACAATCGAATACGCATGAACGCTCAGTGTATTTCTCATTAACTAACTGTACATATAAATACAATGAGAAATGTCCCTTGGGTTTCATATTCCCATGTGGACACTTGGAATCCCGGGTGACTCTTAGTCTACCTGAGGATTAGACTCCAACAGGTTGTCACCATTGATATGTTAATGGAAATATCATCAATAGTGAGGGTCATTGCAAGGAGCTCATTATATGTCATTGGTGACGTTCAATTTTTTGGTGATGGAGGCCCTTTTGACCATCACCAATGAGCTTATGGTGACATTTTTTGACCCTCACCAGTCAATGAGCTTATGGTGACATTTTTTGACCCTCACCAGTCAACGATTATTAACTGTACATGTATATGATCAGTGGTGAGGGCCACAATAGGTCCATCACCAAAAATTCATATCAATTGGTGAGGGTCACTATCCATCATAATAATCCTTATTATTGAAAAGCATTGAATGTCACCACACCACCTCTACTTTTGGGGACACTGCCATTGGTGAAGTTCAAATGTTGGTGACGTCATCCCTTTTCACCATGACCAATGATATTATGGTGGCATGTCTCGACCCTCACCAATGATTAGTTATTGACTATGACCATATATGCCTCAAATGGCGAGGGCCAAAATAGGTCCATCGAAAACACATCATAACGATTGGTAACAGTCACAACCTAGCATAATAATAATTATTAGTGGCGGACATTGAATGTCACCACATAGCCTCCACTTTCGGTGACGGTGCCTTTGGTGATGCTGAGGTTTTGGCGATGGAACCCCTTTTGACCACCACCAATCCAGACGTTATGGTGAAAGTTTTTTAACCTCACCAATGACCTTTTTTCTTATAGTGTGTGACATGTTCAACGAATGGATGAAAATAATGAAAAGTATGACCAATGAGTTCGCAGTAATCAAAGAAACCCAAAGACGTGGATGCATTCCCGATGCGCTTGACCATAGTGACAAAGAAGTGGAGGAAGTGGAAGTTCGGGAAGTAGTGGAGGAAGAATGAGAATATAGATTCATCGAGCTACTCAGAGAGATGAGGGGTAAGACAAAAATTGATGTACCTACCTACTCAGGATGTTTGGATTCAGAAGACTTGATAGACTAGTTCAGAGAGATGGAGAAATACTTTGACATAGAGCAGCCACAGGATCCAACAAGGATTAAAACTACATGTCTGAAGTTGAAGGGTCACGCCTCATTTTGGTGGGACATTGTACAAGATGACAAAGTCAAGAAAGGAAAGGAAAGGATCAAGTCTTGGCACAAATTAGTTTCCAAGTTTAACGGGAAGTTCTTTTCAAATGACTATGTGATTTTCTTATTCACGTAGTTGCAAAACTTTCGATAGAAAGAGATGACCATGAAGGAATACATGAAAGAGTTCTACAGATTTTCGATTAGATCTGGCTGAACCAATGAAAGCCAAGAAGCGATCACCAGATATGTATATGGTCTAAAGTATGTTATACACGATGAGTTGATCCTGACAAAATTTAGAGCAGTTAGTGAAGCCTACAAGATAGCCCTCAAGGCTGGGGAAAATCTGTCGAGAATAAAAACACTGACTAGAGGAAAGATGATTGTGGACTTTGAAATACTTGTTCATTCCTAACAACCACTCTTCAACTTTCTCCCTAGTATTCATTTCTCCATCATAAGTTGGGGCTTTAATTTCCCAGAAGTCTCCCTACAGACTGTCATCATTTTTCCGCCTTTTCTTGCAAGGGGAGGGTGAATCACCATCACTAAAAGAGCTCGTATAGTCCTCTTCCATGAAATCAGGTGGGTGTTCTTCATGTTCCTCCTTTAGGGGACTACTAGACCTTTTTGTATGACAGTAGTTTTACTTGGATCTGTTTGCTGAATAGGTGGACTGTCTATTGGGGTTTACCACTGTTAAGCTCTGCAGTACAGCTTCATTGATTGCTTGTTGTTCCCATCTCTCATTCACATTGTCATGTCTGAAACTCTGTAATTCTGCTTGCAAGCTTTGTATTGACTTCATTAAGTTCGAATTCAACTCAACCACGAGTTCTTCCACTCTAGGTGGGCAATTTAGATTTCCATGTCTACTGCTATTCTCTTTGGCATTCATATTGTAGATTGTATTTGTACCTGAAAATTTTAGTCAATGAGAAAAAAAAATTCTTTTAGTTTTGTAAAAAGATCATAATTTATATTTTTGAAGTTCTACAATGGATGTTTTTGCAGTGAGTCCAAAAGGTCTCTTAGTGTTGTAACTGGGCTTTGATACCACTTGTAATGTCCCTAAAAGTGTAAAAAAATAAAAATAAATTATTTATGGATAACATCGTCAATTGGATTAAATGTTTAGTAAATTAACTTCAACACTAGGAGATAAAATAGAAGACTTATCATTGTAATGTAAATGAATAGTTTGTATTTTCGTTCATGATACTTTACTTGGTTTGTCGATGTGTATGGTTTTATTTATATTCCGCAGAAGTGATGTTTTTGTGATGATTCTAAATATCCCTATCGAGCTATCGGTTATAATTCAGTTTTTCTTTAATGTCTAAATGTGGGTGATATTAGACTCAAAGGTTTGTTTTCAATGTGCAATGAATTTTCCTTTAAATGTGCCTTTTTTAATCCTGAAGCATGGAGAGTTTGAGTTGGGTGACGATGGCCTGGCTTACTTAGCATTATGATAAAGTTGATCTATACCTTGTTTTGCATGTGCTTTAAATGAATGACCCTAAGCCTAACTCTTTTAAATTTTATGACCTTGTAAAAGATTGTTGAAATAAAGTAAAGGTGAGTTTTAAACTTCATTCTATGGTGAAATAATTCGAATTAAGTACAGGAATGTCACTCCCTACTATGGAAAGTGGGTGAAATATTTCAATAGTAGTGGGGTTTGGTGGCATTTATTTTGATCCATATACCTACCATTCGAATGTGATGCCTAGCTAGATGGTGGTAACCCTAAGCGACTAGTGGGCTTGGGTTGTAGTCTTTCCTTTGTTTGTGATGAGAAGAGAGCAGAGCTCTCTGGTTTCAAAATGGTCATGAACCCAGCACTAGGCCATGAGCATTGCTCAAGCCTGCGTTCACTTTAAGTTACAGTATGGCATGGTTAGTTTATCTAAGGTAAACTCTGGTTTCCCTACCTTCTTGATAATTTTTCGAATACCATTCTTTTGATTTAAAGAACACTCTGGCTAACATCCTAACTCATTTTCTAACAGGGTATTGATGTTGGAGGTTCAAGCTCAACGTGAGTGGTAATCGTGCATGGGGTTTCTACAACTACGATAGCCTCGATAATCCTGGTCCATTGTGGCCAATTCTCCCTCATGCGAATGCTGTTTAAACTGGGTGAATTTAATGAGGCATTTTGCTCACTATGTAAGACATTTGGGAATGATTTAACCATTCAGAGTTTTGGAATTTTAATGTAATGCTCAACTTGGTAAACAAAATCGTGGACAAACTTGTTGAAATGGCATCTTGACCCATGTATAAGTTATTGTAACATCCCTCAAATTCAAACCCTATTGTTATTTCTCTTGTAAATATAATTATGAATTTTTGTAAATGGCCATGGTGAGGAGCTCAAGGCCAAGGCCCCACCAATGGACCATGAAACTATTGTTATGTTCGTAAATGTTATTGTAAACTTAGGAGACTAATTATCACAACTAAGCAATAAGAAAAGCCGCTATGATATCTATATATATAAATAACATATATCTATACCTATTAAAAGAACTTCAAAAATGTTGAAGTTCATTATGACTTTTTAGTCATAATCATAACATTTAAAGATTTTTAATAAGAGAGGGTTTTCTATATATATAGATAAATTTAACTACGAAACATAAAGTATATGTTTTAGTATTAGAGATTAGAAATGATAACATATAATACATATATATATATATATATATATTTATATATGCTAGCATACTAAATAAATTTGGCTTATTCATGGAGTTATTAGTGTACTTGTTTAAGATATGATTTCATTGGTTGTTAGTATGCTTGTTATAAAAATAAATAAACTCATTATGAGACCTAAATATACTTAGTACGCTAAAATTTATACATTGAGATAAATAACATAAACTTATATATATATATATTTATGTATAAACACCTTCCTATAAGAGGAGGTGGAGTTAGTTATAAAGATGTCTTTTATAAAAAGCCTAAAAATGGTAAACTAAAAGTTTAAAGTTCTAAATGTGAGAAAGATTAGATAAATTATAACAATATGTAAAAAAAATAATGAAGAGTTTATTATATATAAATAATAAACAATACCAAGGGAAAAAAAGGAATGAGAAGTTGGATTTTATATGTTATATAAATAATAATAGATAGCTTTTTAGGATTATCCAATATATATATATATATATGATGAAAAGGAAGTGGTATCATTTAATGAAATCTCAATTATTAAAAGTTTACAAAAAAAAATTGGAATAGTTTACCTAGGATCTCCCAAACTCAACGTTTATCATGAGTAAGATTTAGTCAATGTGTAAGAAGCAACGAATCTTAGATAAAAACGATTTCGACATTCATGAAGGACAAAACTTATGGAAATTATGTAAATTTTATATTTATTAAACACCTACTACATGGAAGACACGGCAGACACCCTCCCTTGAAAATGTGGAGCTTAATTAGTTTAAATATGCCTCGTCATTTTATTCTTGGCATTTATGTGAAAGGCCTGTTAAGGAACTCAACCTACCACTACCATAATGTTTTGGATAACTGGCAAGTCGATGAGAGATTTTAGGGATACTGCCTCCCTACGTGTTGAGTAATGAATAATTTATCTTTTTTTTTTTAAATACCTACTCATCCATTGATAGCTTAAAATACATTAATTGCATTACTTCTCCTTTTTAGCACACTACTCCTCAGAGAGAAGTACTGCGATTTACACTCCTCTTAGAGCACCAAACCCCTTGCCACTACCTATTTAGGTTAGACTTACATCATATATCAAGCATTTTTATTCGGGAGTATGGCCTCCTTAACGCAAGGATTTGCCGAGCAGACAACTCGCCATTTGGCAAGAGTTGTCTGCCATCTCTTATTTTTCGTTGAAAATTTATTATATTTTATTTAAGAGGAAGAGAACTCGGTAAAGGGGGGGGGATATGGAAGACTTGGGAGATCTCAGTGGAAAAGAAAAGGAAAGGAGGTATTAGTCTCTACGACGGGAGAATGGAGAGCCAACAGCTGCGATCGAAGCCAAGGTGCAAAACTACCATTCTGGGTATGATTTTATCATTTCTTAAATATTTTTTTTGGTAGGAAAATCGTATTTTCCCCTGTGGTAGTCGAATAGCGACTTCACTTTGCTTTGACATATGATGGTTGTTTGAGTCATTTTAGAATTCTGCAATCTATTTGGAGGTTCAACTCCTGCTTTAACCGTTGCTTGAGAAAACAAGTTTTTAATGGATACTGATCCTTGTATACTCTTTGCGTGGATAGTGAGTTCCATGGGCGTGTTATAGATTTGATTATACTTTCTATTTTCGATGAGGGTCGAGGACCTCTCCTTTTTTTTGACATGGATAAATTCCTCGGAAAAATCGACCCATGATTCCCTATTTAGATACCTGTGATCTGTGCTCATGTGATCTGTGCTCATTATTTAAGTATTGTGTGGGTGATTTGTTGGGATCTTTACAGATACTCTACCCAGCATTTGACCTCAGTGAAAGTAGTATGTCTTACGACACTCAAATGTTTAGAACTATATCTATAACTGTCATGTCGGTATACATTAACTCTATATATATATATATATTTTCTGAAGTAAACGTAGATATTTTAGATGCGTTAACCCTATGTTGATCACCTAAGTATATGATTTTATAAAGTTTAAAAATTGCATTTTGCTGTGTGTACCACCTATGGGTTTTAGGGAGGCCATGATTGCCATAACCTAGCAATACAACCGTATTGATTGTTTTGTATATTATGCTCAGGTCATAGTGATCTCTGCATAGTAGTACTTTATGTTTCATCACTTTCCAGAAGTTTTGAGCCCTTACCATATCTGAGTTCTATCGTAGAGATTTAGGAAATTTCTGCATAAATGTTGTTTGATATTAGTGTATGAAAGATCTGGGTATTTTGGAATTATAAAACAATCTGACCCTGGCAAGTTTCACTTCTGAATAAATACATTTGTCGTATTACTAACTATCTGCGTATTGAAAAGAAGAAGCCCGAACCATGGACGCGTTGCGTTGGTCAGTTTTCTTTATTATTTATATCCTTTGTGTAAATCGAAAATTATGAAATGTCTGTAGCATTTGTCCTCTACATCGGCGTTATATAGAAGAGTTTTATTACATCTCTGATTAGGGTTATTTATAGAAGAGATCTCCACATAGTTGGATTTCGTTCGGTGTTAATTACATAGATCGAGGGCTAGGGACATTGTATTTTTACACTTGCTAGTATGGTGAGATTTCAGTAATCTCAATATATTCATTATGATAAAGATGCAGTCCTCTTGGTGTTAGTAATTTATACCCATTTTTAGTCTTATCCTTAACGAATCTCTGAACTTACAAGTCCAGTAATAGACTTTTCCATAATGATCGCTGCCAATATGTTTAATGATGTTCTTGCTTGAGAGAATCAGGGTAAGCAACATTTGTAACCAAGCTTGAAGTTAGTTTTCTATTGTCTCATTTTCTTAAACTGATGAGAGACCTCTGTGACAGAGTGATCTTTGTTTGCGAGTTGGTGATTAAATTCTTTTGATACATATATTGTTGCTTGAGATTATGGAAATAATCTATGTTTGTTTGTTGTGCCTGCGAGTTGGAATTCAATCCCTGTTTTTATGTGGCCGCTGAGCATTTGGGAAAATACTGAGTTTCTCCATGCATGTATTAAATCCCTACATAGGTGTCTGAAATAGGTTTAAGCCTTGCTTGGGTACTTTAGTTTATACCTTGAATTTAATCTTTGTCTTAGAATAAAACTCTGTAGCATTGTGATTTGGGGAAAAGTTCTTCTATGGCTAAATGGAGCATTGCTTAAAGTTAAAAGTCTAATTGTTTAGTTAATATTATTTTTAATGTAAGTCTTATAAAAATGAGAGATGCCGTAGAAGTTTTAATATGGAAAGGTGTATATAAATTCTTAATATTGAGAAGTGTTTACAGTGTTTACATACAGGAGAGATGTACTTAGTTTAATTATTGAAAAGCTCTATGTGATAGAGGCTTGACTGAAAGAGAATGAATTTTGTTGCAGCAACAAGTTTGCTGGTTGTAATCCTATTACTTTTGCCTAATAATAAAAGATGCACACACCTTTGTGGACTAGCCCGTGTATGGGTGAACCACGTTATATTTTGTCTCTTATGTTTCCTATGGTGTTTATCAATGTGTCTTATGTATGAGTACTTGTTTCTGTCCTTAAAAATGTTTATGACTACTTTGAAGTATCCGATCCATTAGAAAGTTGATTATGATGTATATTGCTAATATGTTTCCCTTATGATTATGGTTATGTTGTTACCATTTAGGTTGTTCCATTGGTGCGATAAAAGATATACATGCTTTCTAAAGATTTATATTAAGACATAATGAAGTTTTTGTGTTTCCCGCAAGATTTAAGAAATGGTTGACATATCAAGTTCAGAATTTATTTAGTTGAAATTAAAACGTATATCTTTTCCTTGATTAGCATAACGACATTTGTAAACAGTAATAACTGTTGCAAAGTTTTAATTACTTTGTAAAGCAGTATTTAAAAGAAAGTGAACCCACACTTTATATTTCTGCATATATTTTAGTGGCATTTTAGGCACTTAGAAAAGTTTTAAATTTTACGAAATATTGGGTTTGTGACATATGGTATCAGAGCATTATGTTACAACACTTGGGCCTAATGAGCTCAACATGCAATAAATAAAGTGTGAAGGTTGTTAAGTTTACTAATCGATTATTTTGTTTCACTTTGGATGCATGGAACTGGAATGGACGAGGGGCAATGTCATTCAAAAGTTCAAACTTCAATGTTTCTCAAAGGAGTAAAGATGAGTATTTCAGTTATTAAAGCAAATTAGTTGATGTGCAAATCTAATTTGATATATGAGTATTGTGTATATTCAATTTGATAATATTTGGTTGACCTTTGTTAATGAGATTTGGCTGACCCTTGATAATAAGAATTGTTTTGATGTTGGATGTTAATGATAATACTTTGACCTTAACTAAAAGTGCAGTATATATATTCTTATATATGTGAAGTTACATTTATGTATATTTGAAGTTACTTTATATCAATGTGAAGTTAATTCTTTTACATCCATATGAAGTGGTAGGATATCCCAAGCTATGGGCTAGATTATTGAGATATTGTAAATAAAGGCATTTCATTACCATAGAATGCATAATAGGGTCATCATTTAGGATGGTTTATACTCCTATAGATCATAATGTGTTTCAATAAAATGTGTCATGTTTAGAACTAAGCATGTTAAAATGAATATGAGGAATTAGAAAGTGAAGTTCAGAAATTACTTGAATACACTATTGATGAGTATCATCATTTTGTTAAAGGTTCGAAAAGTATTCAAATTGAAATGAATCTATGTACAACTAGCCGTTTTAAATTATGAAACTAACATGTTTATTTGTTAAGCAAAAGAGTTTGCGTCAGGATGAAATGAAGAGGGTGCACAAGTAAATGAGCATGCATATAATGCTATGGAACTAATATGTTCATAAGATGAGCAATTGAAGCAGAGAAACTTATCCTTATACTAACATTTTAGGAAGTAAACTTAATCCCAACTGATGACATGATCAAAAAGAGACGTTGACTTATACAGATAAGTTGAGCTATGTTGCTCAAAAGTAAGTAATGATTTTCTTTACATGTTAATTACAGGATTTTATGAATCATGATTGGTGATAAGACTTATGATTGATGATGTGTTATCATCAAAATGCATAGAATATGATGGTAAATAGATGAATATATTCATTAAATATTTTGTGGCTATTTTGTTGCATGTGGAATACAAGAAATACTAAATGATTGTTACTAAGTAAAATTCTCTGCCTCAAATGAGAAGGTTTGAGGGGAAAATAATATTTCCTGAACTCAAGTAGAGGCTGCATCTTGCACTCACTTACTAGCTGTTGCAGGTTGCAACTTCCCTAAAATTGTGGTCATGTTCCCCATGGAAGTGGAACAGAGCAGGTGGGAAGCTCGTTGAATGTTATACTGACCCAAAAGTCCTAGGCAAACTTTATATCCATCGAATTGAGTAGAGGAAGGGCTCACGATTTTCCTTGTGTTGTTAGAACGGAGCGCACAAGAGGTTCTCTGAAGAGACTAAACTTTTTCCTTGTGGTGTTAGAACTGAGCCCACAAGAAGATTCGATGAGGGGAAGCTATGTAATGAGTTGCAGCGTAAGACGGTCATATTTCTGCTGTATGCAGAGGTTTTCCGGCTGAGTTACAGAAGACTCATGTTTTGTATGGCAAGTCTTCACGATTGCAGGAAATACATAAGAGTTTTGTATGCAAGTCTCCATGATGGCGGAAGTCCAAAGAGATTTGGTGATTTCAAAGTACAGTTGAAAGAATTGTTTCATGATATAAGCAAATGTTAATAATTGTCTTGTAACTAGACTATGAGATGTACTTACGCATGAATAGTATGAATGCTAGAATATGCAAATATTTCCTCAAGGATGAGGATGATTGATAAACATTTACTGTTATGAAATTTGGTATACTTGTGTTATACTAAAAATCTTGTATGAGTTGTACAAAGTGCAGGTTCTAAGTGGAGAGAGAGCTTGTGGAAATTGCAAAAATGAAGATGACCAAAGCAGAAAATATAAAGCAAGCAAAATATGAGGTGAATGGACGCAAAAGACAAACCATTGAACACCGAGGACGGTGTTACCTTTAAGGGGTGGAGTGTGTAACATCCCTCAAATTCAAACCCTATTGTTATTTCTCTTGTAAATATAATTATGAATTTTTGTAAATGGCCATGGTGAGGAGCTCAAGGCCAAGGCCCCACCAATGGACCATGAAACTATTGTTATGTTCGTAAATGTTATTATAAACTTAGGAGACTAATTGTCACAACTAAGCAATAAGAAAAGCCGCTATGATATCTATATATATAAATAACATATATCTATATCTATTAAAAGAACTTCAAAAAAGTTGAAGTTCAATATGACTTTTTAGTCGTAATCATAACATTTAAAGATTTTTAATAAGAGAGGGTTTTCTATATATATAGATAAATTTAATTACGAAACATAAAGTATACGTTTTAGTATTAGAGATTAGAAATGATAACATATAATACATAAATATATATTTTTATATATGCTAGCATACTAAATAAATTTGGCTTATTCATGGAGCTATTAGTGTACTTGTTTAAGATATGATTTCATTGGTTGTTAGTATGCTTGTTATAAAAATAAATAAACTCATTATGAGACCTAAATATACTTAGTAGGCTAAAATTTATACATTGAGATAAATAACATAAACGTATATATATATATATATATATTTATGTATAAACACCTTCCTATGAGAGGAGGTGGAGTTAGTTATAAAGGTGTCTTTTATAAAAAGCCTAAAAATGGTAAACTAAAAGTTTAAAGTTCTAAATGTGAGAAAGATTAGATAAATTATAACAATATGTAAAAAAAATAATAAAGAGTTTATTATATATAAATAATAAACAATAACAAGGGAAAACAAGGAATGAGAAGTTGGATTTTATATGTTATATAAATAATAATAGATAGCTTTTTAGGATTATCCAATATATATATATATATATGATGAAAAGGAAGTGGTATCATTTAATGAAATCTCAATTATTAAAAGTTTAAAAAAAAAATTGGAATAGTTTACCTAGGATCTCCCAAACTCAACGTTTATCATGAGTAAGATTTGGTCAATGTATAAGAAGTAACGAATCTTAGATAAAAAGGATTTCGCCATTCATGAAGGACAAAACTTATGGAAATTATGTAAATTTTATATTTATTAAACACCTACTACATGGAAGAGAGGGCAGACACCCTCCCTTGAAAATGTGGAGCTTAATTAGTTTAAATATGCCTCGTCATTTTATTCTTGGCATTTATGTGAAAGGCCTGTTAAGGAGCTCAACCTACCACTACCATAATTGTTTGGATAACTGGCAAGTCGATGAGAGATTTTAGGGATACTGCCTCCCTACGTGTTGAGTAATGAATAATTTATTCTTTTTTTTTTTTAAATACCTACTCATCCATTGATAGCTTAAAATACATTAATTGCATTACTTCTCCTTTTTAGCACACTACTCATCAGAGAGAAGCACTGCGATTTACACTCCTCTTAGAGCACCAAACCCCTTGCCACTACCTATTTAGGTTAGACTTACATCATATATCAAGCATTTTTATTCGGGAGTATGGCCTCCTTAACGCAAGGATTTGCCGAGCAGACAACTCGCCATTTGGGAAGAGTTGTCTGCCATCTCTTATTTTTCGTTGAAAATTTATTATATTTTATTTAAGAGGAAGAGAACTCGGTAAAGGGGGGGGGATATGGAAGACTTGGGAGATCTCAGTGGAAAAAAAAAAGAAAGGAGGTATTAGTCTCTGCGACGGGAGAATGGAGAGCCAACAACTGCGATCGAAGCCAAGGTGCAAAACTACCATTCTGGGTATGATTTTATCATTTCTTAAATATTTTTTTTTGGTAGGAAAATCGTATTTTCCCCTGTGGCAGTCGAATAGTGACTTCAGTTTGCTTTGACATATGATGGTTCTTTGAGTCATTTTAGAATTCTGCAATCTATTTGGAGGTTCAACTCCTGCTTTAACCGTTGCTTGAGAAAACAAGTTTTTAATGGATACTGATCCTTGTATACTCTTTGCGTGGATAGTGAGTTCCATGGACGTGTTATAGATTTGATTATACTTTCTATTTTCGATGAGGGTCCAGGACCTCTCCTTTTTTTTGACATGGATAAATTCCTCGGAAAAATCGACCCATGATTCCCTATTTAGATACCTGTGATCTGTGCTCATTATTTAAGTATTGTGTGGGTGATTTGTTGGGATCTTTACAGATACTCTACCCAGCATTTGACCTCAGTGAAAGTGGTATGTCTTACGGAACTCAAATGTTTAGAACTATATCTATAACTGTCATGTCAGTATACATTAACTCTATATATATATATATTTTTTTTTTTGAAGTAAACGTAGATATTTTAGATGCGTTAACCCTATGTTGATCACCTTAGAAGTATATGATTTTATAAAGTTTAAAAATTGCATTTTGCTGTGTGTACCACCTATGGGTTTTAGGGATGCCATGATTGCCATAACCTAGCAATACAACCGTATTGATTGTTTTGTATATTATGCTCAAGTCATAGTGATCTCTACATAGTAGTATTTTATGTTTCATCACTTTCCAGAAGTTTTGAGCCCTTACCATATCTGAGTTCTATCGTAGAGATTTAGGAAATTTCTGCATAAATGTTGTTTGATATTAGTGTATGAAAGATCTGGGTATTTTGGAATTATAAAACAATCTGACCCTGGCAAGGTTCACTTTTGAATAAATACATTTGTCGTATTACTAACTATCTGCGTATTGAAAAGAAGAAGCCCGAACCATGGACGCGTTGCGTTGGTCAGTTTTCTTTATTATTTATATCCTCTGTGTAAATCAAAAATTATGTAATGTCTGTAGCATTTGTCCTCTACATCGGCGTTATATAGAAGATTTTTATTACATCTCTGATTAGGGTTATTTATAGAAGAGATCTCCACATAGTTGGATTTTGTTCGGTGTTAATTACATAGATCGAGGGCTAGGGACATTGTATTTTTACACTTGCTAGTATGGTGAGATTTCAGTAATCTCAACATATTGATTATGATAAAGATGCAGTCCTCTTGGTGTTAGTAATTTATACCCATTTTTAGTCTTATCCTTAACGAATCTCTGAACTTACAAGTCCAGTAATAGACTTTTCCGTAATGATCACTGCCAATATGTTTAATGATGTTCTTGCTTGAGAGAATCAGGATAAGCAACATCTGTAACCAAGCTTGAAGTTAGTTTTCTATTGTCTCATTTTCTTAAACTGATGAGAGACCTCTGCGACAGAGTGATCTTTGTTTGCGAGTTGGTGATTAAATTCTTTTGATACATGTATTGTTGCTTGAGATTATGGAAATAATCTATGTTTGTTTGTTGTGCCTGCGAGTTTGAATTCAATCCCTGTTTTTATGTGGCCGCTGAGCATTTGGGAAAATACTGAGTTTCTCCATGCATGTATTAAATCCCTACATAGGTGTCTGAAATAGGTTTAAGCCTTGCTTGGGTACTTTAAGTTTATACCTTGAATTTAATCTTTGTCTTAGAATAAAACTCTGTAGCATTGTGATTTGGGGAAAAGTTCTTCTATGGCTAAATGGAGCATTGCTTAAAGTTAAAAGTCTAATTGTTTAGTTAATATTATTTTTAATGTAAGTCTTATAAAAATGAGAGATGCCGTAGAAGTTTTAATATGGAAAGGTGTATATAAATTCTTAATATTGAGAAGTGTTTACAGTGTTTACATACAGGAGAGATGTACTTAGTTTAATTATTGAAAAGCTCTATGTGATAGAGGCTTGACTGAAAGAGAAGGAATTTTGTTGCAGCAACAAGTTTGCTGGTTGTAATCCTATTACTTTTGCCTAATAATAAAAGATGCACACACCTTTGTGGACTAGCCCGTGTACGGGTGAACCACGTTATATTTTGTCTCTTATGTTTCCTATGGTGTTTCTCAATGTGTCTTATGTATGAGTACTTGTTTCTGTCCTTAAAAATGTTTATGACTACTTTGAAGTATCCGATCCTTTAGAAGGTTGATTATGATGTATATTGCTAATATGTTTCCCTTATGATTATGGTTATGTTGTTACCATTTAGTTTGTTCCATTGGTGCGATAAAAGATATACATGCTTTCTAAAGATGTATATTAAGACATAATGAAGTTTTTATGTTTCCCGCAAGATTTAAGAAATGGTTGACATATCAAGTTCAGAATTTATTTAGTTGAAATTAAAACGTATATCTTTTCCTTGATTAGCATAACGACATTTGTAAACAGTAATAAGTGTCGCAAAGTTTTAATTACTTTGTAAAGCAGTATTTAAAAGAAAGTGAACCCACACTTTATATTTCCGCATATATTTTAGTGGCATTTTAGGCACTTAGAAAAGTTTTAAATTTTACGAAATATTGGGTTCGTGACAGTTATAGTTTTGTTTTGAAGCCTCTATGGAATTTTTTCTGGAACAGAGGATGCCTAACTTGGCTCCTTGTCCATGTATAAATCGACTTATGGCTACGGTGTTTCTAATTTCTATTTATAATTAACATGAAGTCACTCATTTTGGTCTCTGTCTCCTTCATAGATATATTTTATAAATGGTTTCAAGCTTATGTGGAAAGCGTGTTGATCTTGTGTAAATCTTTGAATGGAAAAACTGGAATGTTAGGGTATTCGAGACTTTGGTTGTTAATAATGTTGTTGGTCCCTCTGTTCGGTGAATGGGTAGAATAACCCTGTAGCTAAACGCTGTCGGGAGTATAATGTATTATGTATTTATGTTCTTTACTCTTCAGAATATCTATGCTTGACTGGGAAAGCCCTAAGATTTAACATTTTGCTTATTTTGAAGCTTCTCTCTATAATTTAAATGTAAATGATGCATTTTCAGTTTTTATCTCTAAACATTTCAACTTATACATTTTGTTCTAGATGCAAACCTCCCTATGGGATAAATGCTAGATTCAGTTTGAATGAATGTGGTTAAATTATATTTATGGGAAAGGCCCTACCCTATTGCGCATTACTTATTCTCTGTATGATGGATGGATTCTATAATGGGTTGTATTTATAAGTTAAGCATGTTGATCTTGAGAGTAAGTCTTGGTGTAAATTCATTATGTGTCTCCAGTTGGGAAGCGAATCCTATGTGTAAAATCGTGGCTTCATGTGCTCCTAGCTGGGGAATAATGATTTTAATTTAAATACTCTGCACTTTGTGAAGGTAGTTCTTCTGTAGGTTAACGCTATGGTTAATTTTAATAAATGGAATGTTTAATGGTAAAAATTATGGGCAGAGCCCTAGTTCTTGATTCACATTCTGATTCTTTTTGCTTTTCAGTGGTTAATGTTTGTGTAAAAATCGGAATTTCAATCCATGTTGTAGCGTGTTCAATCTTTTTAAGCGTTGACTAGGTTGTTTAGAGGACTCAATCCTGAATCCATACATGTATTTAGAACTCCATTCCTGAAACGTGCCCTAAATAAAATATATGAGCATGTGGTTTCATTTTCTATGGTTGTGCTTTTAAATTGGGATTTAAATGTTGTTTTGTGGCTTTGGAACAAATCGAAAATGATTAAATTTTAAGATGTGATGATTTTTAAGAGGTCTATAAGATTCTACCAGACCTCTGTGAGAGAATGATTCTTTAATTTACTATTTAAATATATTGTTTGGTACTGAATGTTTATTTAACTAACTCTGAAACTAAGAGGCTAGGTTGAGGAGTTTTAAAGAGATTCAATCTTTTGTGTGAATAAATCTAGTGTAGTTTCAATTTGTTTATGGGTACATAAAATATACAATTACATTTTAACTAGGGTTTTACATTATAGGAAGTACTTATGCTTGAATTTAAAATTACAAATGTTTAAATATGAATAAAGTTGACATGGGAGCCAATGTAGCAACCCTTGCTCCCAATGCATAAAGTTAACCAGACTTCTATGGGAAAAGAAAAATTACAGTAATTAAAATTAAATCCTAAACTTTAAGCTTACAATAAATTGGAAACATAGAAATAATTCATACCTGAACTTTGCAGCTAGGATCTTCTCCTTGCAAAAGGTTGCACACCTCAAACACTGAATTAATGGAAATAATATTCTTAGGTGACCTGTAAGATGATAACCGAATAACTTTGGAACTACCACGTTCCTGCCAACCATGACTCAGAACTGTTTCTGGTTCTGATCGGCTTTCCCCTCCCCCAGCTGGATCCAACATGCAAGAGGAAACTAGAGAACCTAAGGTAGACAACTCGTTGCAATTCAATCTTGGGATAACTAGCTCTTTTAGATTTGTGGTACAATTTCTCTCTTGTTACCATAAAAGAATGATAAAAGGATAGATGATCCTCTCTTTGGGAATTGTCCTAGTTTTTATAGGTGGACTTTGGAAAATGGTGGTTGAGAAATATTAATTTCTTTAATATTAACTTCAGTTTGAATTATAATATATATAATTCGAAAAGTTTATTTAATTGTAACTTTAGTTTGTATAGGGCTTTTTAACTTGTTCCTTTATAAATTTATTAAAGTATCTTTTATATAATAACTTTATTTATAAATTATATCTTCCCTTATAAATAATATATTTACTTATAAGTAATATATTTTTCTTATATTAAATATCTTTTATATTCATACATATACTTATGTATACCAGTTGTACATAAGTGGGGATCTTTTTTCTTAATCACTTTGATTTATTCAAGTAGTTATATAGCATTATAATTTTGATGCTTTATTAAATAAGGACCACTCTTTTGACAAGGGCTTGGTAGGTTTGGATGGTCGAGTAGGTTCGGTAGCTCTAGGTCCCTTTGCATGTTGGATTACCTCGTAATTCTTGGTAGTTTTCTCAGTCCTTTGTCAGATGAGTAATGATTCAATTAGCCAAAGTGAATAATTATGATGACTGGTGATGCTATTCAGAGCCTTTCTCAACTCAACACCTTTTTAAGTGAAGTAACCCGGGGTGTTATTCAGAGCTTATGATCAACATTCTTGAACGGCTGTTATGCTAGTGCAATTCTAGAGCCCTCAGTCAACACTAGAACTAGCATGTATTTGTAAGATACACCTAGGGATACAGTGTCCAAAGATCTGATGCTCCAGAGCTTATGCTCAACATCAAGTTGGAGTGCTCCAAGGATTATGCCCAACACTCTATGTACATCGAGGCTTACAAATAGCACATAATAAAGTCCTCTATGTACATCGGGGCTTATGCCCAGTACATAGGTCATCCATGTGATCCAGATCTCACACTCAACACATCATAAGAGTTCAGTCATACATACGAGGAATCTGCACAATATATAACAAGATCATGTGAGTATATTAGGGTTTGTAACCAATCATATAATAAAAAATCAATCAAGTACATCGGGGATTTCTGCCTAGTACATAACAATAATTTGCATCTGTCAGGGTCCATGCCCAAATATGTATATCTATAAGAAAAGTTAAGTCACATGTGCATCAAGGTTTGTACCTAGTATATATCATAACAGTAATACATGTGCATTGGGGCTTACGCCCAATATATATATATCATCAAAATATATCATATGCATCGGGGCTTATGCCCAATATATAACATAAAAAAAATCAACAAAATTCGGGATATTACACTTAATTTATGCATTAGAGGGTTGGTTTACAAATTTGCAAACCCCGAACTAGTTACAGAGAATCGAACTTTCCATATAAATTATTGATCTCACGTTTTTATTGCATAGAAACATTGATCATTAAACAGAGTTCTGATCCAGGACATATACAAATAGAGAATTGTAAAAGAATTTTATTTTCCTTCTCCTGTTCTTTAGGATTTAAAACAAACCAAGGTCCCAACTCTGTAAAACAATAGGGAACCCAATCTATTCACTAGGATTCAGTTTTGATATGAATACTACTTGAATATGAAGTCTCCATATATAAATTTAAAGTTCAACGATCCCAACAGTACTGCTATGGATCAATCAATTTACCTCAACATGTTCATTTTACATAACATTTACAGTTTTCAAAACATTTATAATAGAAATCCGAACATCTTAGTTATATATCTATATATCTATATATCTATATATATATATATATATATATATATGGAGAGAGAGTACAACAAGGATCCCATCCTTTGGACTATAACATACAGTCGCTTGACTATATATCAACAAAAAATGAAACAACCCATCCTTTCATAACTTTACATGATATGGTATAAACAAAGTTTGGCGTTTTTAAATCTAATCCGAACATGGTGAAAGTATGAAAATATATGACACATAGTCTAACTTCGAAAAATAAATTGCAGAATGCTTATTAGTGTAGACAGAGTCTATCTCAAGATCGTTGCCATACTCATCTAAAACTTAACCATCCCCTCTACATTTACCGTTAGTCATCTACATAAATAAATTTAGTAGTAACAATCATTCATTTTACATATCTTAGACAAGATCGTAACATATTATACTAACCAGAAGTATGACGAAGGAAAATCGACCCGATAACTTGTGGTATGTATAGGGAATAAAAAGTGGAAATAGTCATTTCTTTCATGGTTAAGGATATTGAAAAAAAGAATAGGGGAAAAAAACAGTAACTATTTTTTCCGTCGAATAATTATTAATCTAAAACAATAGTAATAAACTTATTCAAAACAATGCGAATAACTACTTGGAAAAACAGTTCATCCCAACCACAGAAGAGAGTAGCACAACCACTATCCCTACTCCACCCCTTAGCTAGATCACCAGCATGCACAACAAAACTAGCAAGCAAAGCTTTAACGCATCACTCTCTCTTAGAGTTTGTAACAAGCTTAGATATGGACCTACAAAAATAGAAATATTCAACAACATGCACTCATAGAAACAATTTATCAATGCATAACAAAACTTCCTATGCTATCTCAGTGCACCAATTTATATTGTTTTCCCAGTTCTTGTGTCATCCCAATCAAATATTAATCAATCCTTCAATCCATATGATTGAGGATCTTGTCTGGTAGTTGAACTTTTAGATTGGATTTTATTGATATAATATCTCTTGATTGCTTTACACTTTTTGTTTGTCTCGTGGTGGTGTCCCCTCATTCAACTAAATTCTCCAAGTGTTTTTTTCCTTTTATTAATAATACAAATAATAATTGTTATGCAAAGTATCATTCACGTCCTATGTGACTATTTTTTATTTTTTAAATAACTCTTAAAAATAATAATTGTTTTGAAATATTTCAAAAATATTAAATCATAAATAAATAGGAATGTCTTGGGAGTATCACATTTCCCCCCCAACCCTTATTTTTAAAAACAACCTTGGTGTTCTTTTATTGATAGCTCTCTTTCTCATTCTAAAACAAGGAAGTATATTCCTCTTGCATTCGATCCTTCATTTCCCATGTCGCATCCTCAGGGATGAAGTGCTTCCATTGAACTTTTATTTGAGCGATGGCTCGATTCTGTAGCATAAGTTCCTTCATGTCTAGGATGTGCAAAGGCTCTGTCTAGAACTCATCCTCGGGTTCTACTTGAATCATATTCCAATCAATTACATGAGTACCATGATGTACATATATTTTCAATAAATAAACATGGAACACATTGTGTACTTTTATAGTAGTTTAGAACGCAAGCTAATAGGCTAATGACCCTATGGTAGCTAACACTTAAAAAGGTCTGCAATACATGGGTGCTATATTGGAACACCTTCCCAAGAACAAGGTACGATTTTTTGGCTTTACCTTTAGATACACACGATCTCCAACATTGAACTCTTTCAGAGTTCTTTTAAGATTCACATAAATTTTATGCTGATCTTAACCAAGTTTTATGATTTTGCTTCACTTAATTGACAATTTGTTCCATCTCGTTCAACATTCCAGGTCCTAGAACAATCATATCAGCAAATTTATCTCATGACACACGAGTGGGGCATTTTCAACCATACAATACTTCAAATGCACTCATTTATAAAGAGTCTTCATATCCATTATTATAAGAAAATTCTACTAAATGTAAGTAGTCCTCCCATTTACATGGTTTGTCCATTACATACATCCACAACATATCTTGTAAAACTTGGTTAGTTCTTTCATTTTTCCCATTCGTATGAGGATTGTAAGCAATACTTAAATTCAACTGAGTATCTAAACCTTTAAACAAAGACTTCCAAAAATTAATTGTAATGTTTGCATCTCTATCAGATATCACAACTTTCAGAATACCATGCAAATGGAAAATCTATTTCATAAAAATGTCAGCTATGTTTATTGCTTTAAACGTGGATTTCACACGTATGGAATGTGTATCTTTACTCATTTTATCAATAACTACCTTTATTGTGTCATGTTGTTTAGTAGTTTTAGGTAATCCTGTTATAAAGCCCATGATTATTACCTGCCATTTCCATTCTAGTATCAGAGGCACCAACATGCCCTAGTACCACCTTTCCACCCGACCATCGATAACGATATCAACTTGCCATTGTCATTATCAGTGTCATTTTCTTCACACTATCACTTCCATTGTACCATCATTATCACTGAACTGTTGTCCATGTCTTCACATTGCCAGTGCCACTGTACTATAACTATCACTACCACTTTAATTATCACTGTCAATATAACTACCACTTTAATTATCACTGTCAATATCACTACCACTATCATTGTCATTGTCGCTATAAACATGTCATCTTGTACATGCTCAAATATGTCCTCCAAATCTAAAACAGCTTCATCCAATCAAATCTACAACAAACTAGCCCTTCAAATATGCAATAAAACCTTCATGAAGCATTCATCCATATATTTGATTTGTTTACTTCTTAAAACCCTTCCCTTCATTATCAACTTCAAACCCTATGTCATTCCAAGAGATGATCCCTAGATCATAACAATAACGTCACCATAGTCCATAGCAATAACATCATGATAATATATGGAAACGATATCACCATAATCTATGCCACCACCATAATCTATGCCAATATAACCATGATCTATGCTAATATAAGAGATCACCATAATCTATGCCAATATCACCATAATCTATGCAAATGTCACCATGATCTATGCCAAGATATTCACCATAATCTACCTAGTACGTATGCAAGATCCATAGTCTTCTCAACATCACAAGAAGAAAAAATAATAGAGAAAACATATTCAGGCACCATGCCGTTGATCAAAGGAAACTATATATAATATCATCACATAGTCCTTACAACAAGCTTTCCAACGAGCTCAGAATTTTGTGATTCCAATACCTTATTCCAAAGTTATGAAAGTTTTCATCAAGATAAATAATTAAGAGAAAAACCCTATATCATCCTTCAAATTCTTAAGAAGATCCTTCTGTAAATTTCCATGTACTCCTTGAAAGTGTGCATAATAGAAGAAGAACTTGGATAATAAAAATGAAATGATCTAACTTGTATTTATACATTTTCAAGTTACTTTTCAAATCACTTTAGGGTAGTTCAGCCCTAACTTATTATTATTTATGTTTTTCACATTTTAGGGTCTTCTTCAATGTGTCGATGACCACTTCATGGATTTATGAAAGGGCTTATGTGAACATATCATCATTACATTAGGGGCTTCTCCACACTTCACATGGGCATGTGGGCAAACCATCATCACTTTAGAGGCTTCTTCACACTATTCATCATCACAGTCTTGTGGACACATAATAATCTCTGTGGGGGCTTCTTTACACCTCTCATGATCGTTTGGGAACACCATCATCACTTTATGGGATACTTCACACTTCTCAACATAATGGTCTTGTGAACAAATCATCATTACTTTGCAGACATTTTCAATCCATTTAGGGGCTTGCTCCATTTGTGTACCTCTTAAAGTGGGCATGTGGAACATAAATTGGGCATGTGGAAGCATCCACATGTTATGTCATCCCATGATATCCATGTTTAAAAGCTATTCCCTGAGAGGGCCAATTTGGAGTTATATACACTTATGTGAGAGCTCCTTCAAGGCTCTTCACGGATTTCACAAGAGAACACATCATTACTTCTCTAGCGGCTTCTTCAAATAATCTTCCTCTATTACAACCATATCATCATCATCATTTCCACATTATCATTACCATTGACACATCATCATCATGACCACCACTTTGACATCAATGACAACATCACTCAACAATCTCGTAAGCTCATGATATAAATGACATATATTTTTTCACATTGTTGACATCAATGACAACTTCTTCCAACAGGGTGAAAAATCCAAATCCTAAAGCATTTAGAAAAAGCCATTATAATACAAAAGTTTTACCATGTTAAAAAAGGTTGAACACTATTTAAAAAATTATATATAAGTTTATGATGTTTAAAAAAATATAATAGATAAGGTAAACTCTTCCAATATATTTTCATTATAAATGTTAATTAAACTAAATTATCTTTATTATTTTTTTATTATAAAAATGAATTAAAGTAACTAATTTTTATTTTCATTTTGTATTTATAGTTTTATTATTATTTTAATTATGAATTTGAATTTGAATTACCTCTTTTGATTCGGTAAAATTTTATTATCTACCTTCACATTAATAAAAATAAAATAAAATTTTAAGAGAATCACTATTATAATTTAAAAAACACAAAATTTACCGGACACACATATAAAATTGTGATGGAATCAAAACAATATAAAAAGTTTGAAATCCTCCCATGTTGACTAAATCCAACAATATAAAATCATTTCAAATTCTAAACTCAAAATTTAAAAATAAAAGCAAAATGATCAAATTAGTTATTTGATGGTTAGTGGCCACAAACAAGAACCAAATTTGGAAAGTCAAAATGTATAAATCAAAATAAAATCACCAAATTAATTAATTTATGGTGGTTAGTGACCACTCTCTAAGATCCAAATGTACTTAATGACATATTAAATCCGTAAATCAAATAAATAGTTACCACTACCTATTAAATTTTATAATATTTAAAATATCAAAAATAAATTAATGAGCTTTTTACTACTTTCCACTTCTCTTCTCTTATTCGAGTTCCCTTAAATAATAAGACGCCTATTCACACATGTCTAGACCAGAATTTAAGAACATCAACCAAGTTTGAACGAACTCGAATTAAGGATTACTAGATAAAGAAAGAAGTGGATAGGCTTTATGATGAAAATCGAAAGGTGGGAATCTAACCTATCCACATGGCTATAGAGGTGTGTGCTTACTAACCCTAAAAATGAAACTAAAGAAAGCAATGGATGTTCTTAATGGTTAAGATCGAAATGTTCGGAGGTAACCCAACTAGATGGCTTTATATAAAGAGTGAGAGCATAATTTCAATCTAAGAAACGGGTCGACGAAAGTAGTGAAGGAAGAGAATTCAAGCGACGAAGGAAAAACAGCTGAAAATGGCCGGAGGACGACAACCTTGCGGAGCATGCAAGTTCCAGAGAAAATACTGTGACGAAGGCTGTATTTTCGCGCCTTACTTCTCCTCAGACCAAATGGGTGTGGCGCAATTTTCTACAATACATAACGTGTACGGATCCGCCAATTTCCGTACGATGCTACTGCGTGTGGATGTCGATGAACGACATGATGCGGTGGTCACTATACTCTATGAGGCACACGCTCGCTTACAGAACCCATTTCATGGTTACCTGGCGAATGTGTTTGCACTAAAAAATGAGGTTTCTCCCCTCTCATTTTTTTTTGCGTATCCTTCATTTTGTTTAGATCACAACATCGAATTAGTGCAATGATATTGATATTTTATGGCAGATTGAGGGTTTGAAGGAGCAGTTGACGAGTGCCTATGCTGAGCTGGAATTGCTTGGAGACCAGGATCCCAACTGCAAATAATCTGTAGAAGTTTTGCAATAATCTCAGAAGTAGAATCCATTACCTTTCATTTTTGTTTGTTTGGTGCAGTATTACAATGTAGTGTTTTGCAGAATGCCATTAGAATCTAACTTTAGGAATGTAATCACTCTACTTTTAGAGAGTGATGTAGGGGTCGAGTTCCTATCCTCGATTTAGAGGAAGCAATCTGGAATTTTATTTTGCACTTTAATTAGTTTAATTTTTG
Organism: Larix kaempferi; assembly: GCA_027924585.1. Classification (NCBI taxonomy): domain Eukaryota; kingdom Viridiplantae; phylum Streptophyta; class Pinopsida; order Pinales; family Pinaceae; genus Larix; species Larix kaempferi. The sequence continues at coordinate 2,620,193 of BSBM01000392.1, forward strand.
TTTGAATGGATATTAATATGGCTACGTTTATGAACATGGGCAAAGATAACATAATCAGTACATGATTTGCAAATATACTCTTTCTAGATTTGCAAGTGTCTTCTGTAAACATTGTTACACTATATATAATATATTTCAAAACATTATTAATAAAGCTAAGCCATTCTACATGGTAGATGTTCATATTCACTCTTTTGGAATATGGATAAAGCATTTGAATGATCTGATTGTGCTTGAGACTATTGCAACAACTAGGAGCACCTCCTGGATTGTGTATCTATCTTTTGCTTGATTGTAAAGGGTGTAATGTGTATTGTATTTTTTATTTTATTTTACCATCCCATTAATCTGTATATACATAGAGCTTCTATTAATGCGATAATTAAAAAAAATGGTTGAAAAACTTTGTAAAAGACAAGTTTTCTTATGGCCTCCTATAGCATTGTTGCAATACTAACTATATTGGAGGGCATTTGAACAAAGAGAATTATTTAGAATTCATTTTGAACCCTGTTGCAGATTGTGTGGGTATATCTTGCTTCCATTATCCATGGAGAGGTAACATGTATAATGTGTTGTTTCCCACTAAGGGGGTGGCCTCATGACACAAATACTATATGTTGAATGATTTCCCATGGTTAGGTTGAACTTGGAACTTGCATACCCATTCTCCCTTAATGAGTGAAGTATTCCTAAGTTGTGATCTAAATAGGTCATGAGGTCTTTATGAAATGTAAATGTAATCCTTAGACTTGATGATGTGATGTAAGTTCTCGGTATTGCCCAACTTGGTAGCTACAAGATGGTATGTACTTGTATAATGCTTCATTATGTATACAATGGAATTTGATTCTCTTGTTGTGATGTACTTGGGCCTAATAGGTTGTCCATGTAGGGTATGTGTATGCATATGGTTGAGTAATTATGTGCTTATGTAGTTGTGTTGTATATGCAGACACTATATCTATCTCATAATCATTTGGATGTATGTGTCCAACATGAGGAGGTGACCTTATCTTGAATGCATCAAGATATGATGGTACTATGAAGCCAATGTGCATAATCATGTGTATATGATACTTGGTTATGCTCTAATGATTATTGAATTGGGATTGAATTAGGATGCATAGAATGGTATAATGAAAAGATAAAGTAGCATATATAGCCATGATAACACTATATGAATAATGCTTATGTGATTTGCTAGTCTAGTCCTTAATCTTGTAATAATGTTTGATGATCATCCTTCTTGTGTAAAGGCATGATGGATAAATGAATGGTGTTTTGTGGCTCAACATGTATTTATTAGAATGGACAACAAATTCTTATATGGTCAACATTGGAAGAGCTTTGGCCTCCATGATAAAAGAACATATGTCTTAACTATTATAAAGAGTCAATGTTAAGGGTTGGACTATGAGATCGGAATCTGTATAGACTTGTATAGTTTTACTTTGCAATATCTATGCTAAGGACTAGTATCTATGTTGTATCTAGTCTTCACTAAAAGTATGCTTTATGTGGAACCTGTCATACAACTAAGGGGCTATATACTATTTGTTGTAGCAGAGATGGTGATAATGTTGTGATAAAGAATTGAGGGAAAAAATTAAAAATAAAATCCTTACCCTTTTTTCCAAAAGGTTTAATGGGTACATGACAAAGTGGCATAAGAGAAAAGGTTGCAACACTGAGCCTTTAGATGGGTCCAGCTTAAGGTAAAAGCACAAGTAAAGTGATCTTGTCATCTCGCAAGAAGTATGATCATCTTGGATGAGGTATGATCAGCTTGGATGAGGTATGATCAAATTTGCATAAGCTATAATAATCATTTGCTTGTTTCCATTTAAATTACAAGAAGAAGTTCATAAGGTATGGTTGTAGGCCATTGCTTGGTTTGATTATGCTCCATGGCATTGTGTGGGTATGATTGGAAACAGGTTGTCACAAGTTATAATTGAAACATTCATTTTTTCTATTAGCATAATTGAGTATAATCTAATGAGTATATGAGTAAATTAGTTATAAAGAGATCCCTTTAAAAGGGTGCCCCTTTTCCTTTATTTATTTTGCTAAATGTGATTCACTAGTGTTCCACATGTATTGTATACTAATACTTGATGTAGGTTTAAGTAGGGTTGGCACTTTCCCCTGTTCTTTTGAGGAGGCATAATTGTGATCTAAGCCTTAAATACATTTATTGGCTTTACATATTGTTATGGACAATTGGTTGTCCATGTATAGAGTTTAGGAGGTAAGGCTTGGCCCTTTCCTATGGCCCAAATCCATATGAATATATGTGCATATAATTATATGTTCATTAATATGTGTAGTGTAGTGAGGGCATTGCCACTTTGGCTTTGTAATTAATAATGACATCTATATGAGATGAATGTGAGCTCATTATGGATATAGTATGTGCCTCTTAGATTATAAAAGTTATATATTAATGTGAAATACATATGCTATAAGAAAAACATGTAAAGATGAATGATGCATTCAAGATGTTTTATTGTTATGATGAAATGTATAATACTCATCCAAATGCCTATGATACTTATTGATGTACATGATGATTTGATCATTGGCATGATTGCATTTATGTTTTAAAGAGATAAGGATTGATGATGGCCAGCCATAGATGTCTAGCTAGTAATGCTAGCAAAGAAAAAAAATAAGCGTAAGTGGATGGGCTGAGATGGTTTAAAGTATACAACTTAACATTAAACTTTAGATATGCAATTGGTCTAAAAATGTTAAGAAACTGAATATGTAATGATGAGAAACATGGGCACTAGAAGGGAAGCTAGCCAATGGAATATGCTTGTAGATGATAAAAACATAGGACCTGTTCATGGTTGAAAAATATCTATGGCTGTGGTCATAGAGTACGAGTATTGAGGTGCTTTCTACCTCCTAGTAGGAGTACTACTAGCAAAAAAACTATTGTCTATATAGAATAAGGGTACTGTGCACTGGTAGTCAACAGTATTTCTATATAGGTTCAAGTATTGGCTAGTTGTTTAGCACTCGTGCTTCCTTGATAAAATCATGGATAGTGGAACGGGTGATGTGGCTATGCTTGGACTTGAAGCTGTGCTTCCTTGATCAAAGCATGGATAGTCTAATGGGTGATCTTTCTATGCTTGGACTTGAAGCTGAATGTAGATGGGGGAACTTAGAAAAAAAGAATATAAAAATCTATGTCAATAGAATAATAATTAATAAACTTTCACCTAAGTAACACAAGACACACGGGGGAGGTTCCTTTCCTAACAAACCAAAAAGTAATAATAATCATGATGAATTAATTGATGATGAGAAGACTTATGGTGGTAACATAACCTAAGGACTCTCTGAGGAAATAGCAGAATGCCCCTATTTTGGAGTGCCTTAGCTTAACAATGGTTGATGCTTGGGGGATGTGAACCCAACCTGGATGATGAGATGAGTGTTATGTTATGCCCAAGAAGGGGTACAATCCTCATGTTTGGTATGACATGCATATCTTGGGTACAACACATGTGGAAAGACTTCTAGGAAGCAAGTTGAAGACAATCTATATATGCAAGAGGGGAGCCTCATGAAAAGGTAAAATGTTAATGTGTGTGATTTATTTTTTGTTGTACTTAATTACATAATCCATAATGCTGTACTTGAAAATTTAAATGGTGTGAATCTATGATGATGTGAATACTCTTATATGCTTGCTTGGATTATACGTGCTAATGTCAATTGATGTTTCATGACTAATGTCCATGATTTGGACTATATGTCCAAAATATGCATGTGTGACATGCATAGTATGGTAAAGAAATGCTTGTACTGGAAATGACATGAATGTATGATGATCTCAGTACTCTTATATGCTTGCGTGGATTATACATGTGAATGTGAAATTATGTTTTATGACAATATGTGTCCATGATTTGGCCTTTATGTCCAAAATATGCATGTGTGGCATGCATAGTATGGTAAAGAAACCTTTATATAGTGGAAATGACATGAATGCATGATGATCTGAGTACTCTTTTATGATTTCTTGAATTATACATGCTAATGTAAAATTATATTTTAGGACTATTGTCACGAAGAAGGAGGGATGCTTTAGTTTTTATGTCTAAAATATTCATGTGTGACATGCATAGTAAGGTAATGTTACATTTGGAAAATGGAAATGCCATAAATATTTGATGATTTGAATACTCTCAAGTATATCCTTGAACTATATGTTGTATATGTGGACTAATGTTTCATGATGGAAATCACAAACATTTTGTGCTATATGTTCAAAAGATGCATGAGTAACATGCATAGTATGATGAACACCTGCTTTAAAAACTAAATGATCTCTTGGTTATTGTTGCTCAAAGTAATAAATGATGAGTTGATGTGTAATCATCCATAGAAACCTAATTAATTTTTATTTTTACATGCGTGAATTGTTAATGAAGATATACCATGTCAATTATTTGTCTTCAAGTTGTGAATAATGCAGGAACATGTAGGAAGAATTTCAAGATGTCTTTTGATAAACCATGAGTGTTAGGGTGATATAGGAAGAATGGATGAGCTATAGTCATCCAATGAAAGCAAATTCCTATAAAAATATCATGAACAAAGGACAATAGTCCTAGAGATAAATGACTTGTTATTAATACTTATCCTTCCTTATTCTTTTGATTGAGATGATTATATGTATGTTTGTGTTCCTTATGTTGTTTGTTGAGAACAACATGTAATGATTAAGAGTGAAATCTTGAAGACCTTGTGAAAATTCTCTTAGAAATGTTCAAATAAATTAGAAGTTGTTGATAAGTGCATGCAATTGAAAAAGTCGAGAAAAGTCTTGAAGATTGGCAACACCATGGATAGTGTTGCTTAAAGGAAGGGAGGATATAATATAGCTAGTCTTTAGTTCTGTGTTTTTGGTAAAGTGTAAAATTGTAACTATGAAAAGGTTTGTAGTGAGGAGGTCAATGCCAAATACCCACCATTAAACACTAACATTGTTAATCTTTCCATGTGATGTTAGACCATGTCTTAGTGATTGCATGATGATGTGATGTAAAAATGTGAATGATAAAAATGAAAACAAAGACAAAGGGATGGATTTGGAAGACCACGGTAAAGAAGGGGGCAGAATGTCTACTAGGAAAGGGAAAGGGGATAGTGAAGGCTAATGATAACTCATGTAGAGTTTAAATCTACTTGACATGTTACTCACTAGTTGAACTAGTGGAACTGGTGAGTTGTCACTAGTATTGGTTAGACTTTTCTTATCTTGCAACTCATTGATAGCAAGATACATATTGTTTGTATGCATAGGCATGTCAAGTTAGTGTACTAACTAGCTTTCTACCTATAATGTGAGCTTATTACTATATAGTATTCTTATATGATTAGCCCTATGATTGATACTATTAATGTAATGTCCCCCATTTTGACCCTTGTAATATTTTGGACTATAATGTAAATAATGTATGCATATTATGTATGATTCGTGGCGTGGAGCTCAAGGCAAAGGCCCCGCTAGTGAACGCTCGATCTAGAAGATGCAAGTATTTGAAATTTTGCTACCCATGTGCTAGTGAACCATGGGAATTGTAAATATGCATTTTAATATAAAAGTCCACAACTAGCTATGCAATGCAACAAGAGATGGGGGCATGATGTTACAAGGAAATTGGGAGGGAAATATTCAAACCCTTGAGCGAATCAAGTCAAGCTAAGTGTCAATGAGAGAACCCATCAAACCCTCAACTACCCATGCTGACTTTTGTACCCAATCATTGATTTCTCCCAAGAGTTGGTTGAGGTAGTTAATTCCTTGGGGAATGGGAGGTATGGCTGTCCAAATTCGAGTATGGGCAAGCCACCCTACATGGAAAAATGCATTTGGCTTCTTGGGCAAGAAAAGAGCCATGAATTGCTCCCCAAGCCATTACCCATCAACGATCTTTTCTCTCCCACGAGTCTAGAACCACCTCGGCATTTTTCTCCATGGCTTTGATGTGTTTCCTTCATTATCCTAGCTGGGAAGGGCATTTTTGTGTTGTGTAACAGTGGGGAAAGAAAGGGAAATAGAATCAGGGACCATAGAGGCTATCTTTGCTCACTGATTGCTGGTATATCTATGGGAGAAATCGTTTTCTTCCCTATGGTCGATTTTCCCTCTCACAAATCCGTCTTTGGTGTGCCTATGTTTTTGGGAAAACCCCTGTCCATCTAGTTACTAAGTCCCACTGTTGAAAGTGTGTTTCAAAGCTCATATCTGAGATATAGGCTGGGAAAAGACCTATGGCTGGGAGGAACATTGCAGCGACATGGCTAGTTGTTTGGGACAGCATTGCATCAAGATGAGTATTGTATTGTGTATTTACTTCTGCAAATGTGTTAATTTGTTGACTGTGTTAAATTGAATAACATTCATGTAATATGTGTGTGGATGAGGTTTTCATTCCGCTGTGCATGTTTAATTGATTTACATCTGCACATATGTATTTCTTTGCTTTAAACTCTAATGAATTGGCTGAGTTTTTATGAAAAGTCCCATAGAATGGCATTAAGTTCCCTTCCTTGCATTGGGTCCAAGGGTGGGGACATTACAATTAGTACTCTAGTATTAGTACTAGTGACTAGCAATAAGGGCCTCTCAATTTTATTATAGGAGCGTCTAATGAGTGGATTAAGGAACCATGGCACCTATAGTAGAAAGTGGATTCATAATATATGGATTCTATAATACAGGTAAGTTATTATTATGTGGCATGTAGATTTTAGGGATTCTAGTGATGGTTTGTTTTTAGGGTCTCCTTATGCCACTTGGTTATACTAGAATAAGTAAGTCCTTGTTTATGTTTCCAAAATGAGTGATTTGTCCAAGTTGTGGTTCATATTCCTTTTATTCTATACATGTGACATGTTTTTGGTATTATAATTAATTTACTATTATATATTTTATTATTATTTCGATTTTATTTGTGTAATCATTTCTAGAAGAGTCCCTCCACTTTAATTATGAAATTTACTCTTATCAATAAATTCATTGAATTGCTATATAAGAAAAAGGAGGCAATTTGATTTGGATTGGATGTTAGTTGTCTCCAAATCCTCTCGCTATATATTTATGTGTTTTGTAGTTGCATGTATCCATTGCTCTAGGTTTTGTGTTAAAGGAGAGAGGGCATGGCTCTTGGGATGCTTTAACTGTTTGCATCTCTGTTATGAATTTCATAGAGCAGCCCTGGTTGCATATTTGTATTATGTATTGTATTTGTTCATGGACTTCAAAAAGAGTGGAAGGTAACAACTCTTGGAGGAGCACAACCCTGAGTGCATACTTATTTTATGTTATGTGGTTTCCTTGTCTTCTTATATACATACAATGAGTAATGCGTGCAGATTTGAGGAGGACCCACCTTCCATTTGTTCTTGCTTTTTTGCATACAAACTTTAATGTTTGAAGAGTGGAGAGGGAGGTCCTCTTGGGAGGGCGCACCTCTATTAACACAACATTTCCATGTTTATAACTCTTATATGGAGTGTACGTTTCTCTTGGGAGTACGCATCATTTCAAAGTTATAATTATTAAATGTGGGCGTTCCTCTTGGGCGGCACCATCATATCAAATGTATTTCAGCATTTTTAATTGTTAAAAGTCTGCACAGTGAGCGTTCCTCTGGGAGGACGCACCATTTCAATGTTATAATTGTTAAATCTATCCACAAGAGGGAGTGGGCGTTGCTCTTAAGATGACGCATTGAATTGATATTGATATATATTGTATGTATGCGTGCGTACTTAAGGAAGGAGGGCAGAGCCTTAGGGAGCTGTCACTCCTTGGGGTATTGAATTGATAATTATAAATGTATAATTGTGAGTATAACTTGGAGAGGAGTGCAGCACTGTTGCAACCCATTCCCTTTTCCTTTTCAATATTTGAATAATCTATATCATCTTGATACGTGAGTAGAGATAAGAGCACAACCCTATGGTCAGCCTTCGTTGATAAGTGCGTTGTATGATAAGTGCATTGCATATAATGATATTGAGTGTAAGATGGAAAATGAGTTGATAAGCCTTCCTTATTTGGCTTTGCAGTTTGTATTATCGCTCTGAGTTGATGGCCGAGCTTCTGAAATTTATTTGTTATTCTTATGATTGATGAGGGCATTGCCCTAGTTAAGATAATTCATGGTGTACATCTTATTAAATGTTCACGTCATTATTCTTATGGTTTGCTTTCAATGTGTTAATGCTTCCACAAGATGGTCCATTGCTTTGGATTGAATGTTATTTATTACCTACATAATACTTGGAACTGAGATATAGAGGTTAATGTACCTTGGTTTTCCTTTTTTGGCTTTGTAGTTTGTATTATGGCTCTCACTTGAAGGCCTGGATTCCTCAATTTGTTACTCTTATGGTGTGATGAGGGCATTGACCTAAGGTATGTGGTTAAGATAATTCATGTTGTACATCTTGTTAAATGTTCAGGGCATTATCCTTATGGTTTGCTTTCAGGGTGCTAATGTTTCTACAAGATGGTCCATTTCCCTCGATTGCATGATGAGGGGATTTTTCCCTTTGGTCCGCATTAATAAATTATGCATTCATGCCTACTAATGTTTTAGGGTTTAGGTGTTGAGGGCCTTGCCCCTTTGCTTGTACTCATTGCATAACAATGTTTTAGTAGTTTTTTATGGTTTCTTGGGAAGCATTCCCTTCTATGATTGCAATTTAAGTAATATTGCTCTCATAGGTAAGTTGTGCACATATATAAAGGCTTTGCTTTTAGGTTTCACTAGATTACGTTATGGTTAAGCAATTACATATATTAATGCAAGTGTGTTAAGGAGAGAAGGCTTGGTCGCTCCTTGATCCTCTAAGATTAATTCTAAATTATGTAGTTATTCAAGTGATTGAATATTCACTCATGTAAGAAAAGAAGTTCTCCCTAGGGATTGCATCCATTGTTTAATGGTCTTGTTATGTTATTGGGACAAGGTGCTAAGGAATAATCTTTAAGTGGATTATTTTGCATTTGTTGTTAGGTCCTTGCATGAGATAAGGGCTTGAACCCTATGAGGTACAATATGCTTGGTAATATAATATATTGATGTTAGCTATGATTGCTATGTTTATTGACATGATGAGTTCATTGGAAAGGGATTGTCCCCTTGTCCTATTACATGTGATTGAATATGTCTTATGTACTCTACCCATGAAGAATCAATCACAAGTAAATCCTTGAGTCTCTTTCAATGGGATGGTTGTGGACTTCATGTCTAGTTGATGTGGAGAAATGTTGGAAAATATTTCACTTTTCCATTGGTCCTTGTGGAGGGATTGGCCCTCTCTTGGGTGAGGAGCCTCATGAAAGAAATAATATATGTTGAATGAGTTCTTACAATTGGTTGGGTGGAACTTCGAACTTGCACATAGAGATTCCCCATAATGAGTCAAGTGTACATAATTTGTGATCGTAATATGTAAAGAGGTCTTGATGAAATGTAAATTTAGTCCTTGTACTTGATGATGAGACATAAGTTGTTTGTCTTTCCCAACTTGGTGGATGCAAGACTGTATGTGCTTGTATAATGCTTCATTATGTATACATTGGCATTTAACTATACTGTTGTGATGTACTTGGGATCAATAAGTTGTCCGTGAAGGTTATGTGTATGCCTATCGTAGAGTAAGTATTGTTTAGAATTATAATCTCAATGGTCCTAAGTTGGTTAATTAGTTGAGTTATTAGTTAATTCTAGTTTGACTAGGACACTTGGTTGCCCCATAGGAAATTGATTTGATGTAATCCTACATAAGTTCATGACTAATAATCATAAGGGAAATGAATATGCCCACTTGTGTTCTATCTTCTTTTTGCTTATGCCTTGAATATTTTAACATGGTATCAGCGTATGGCTTGATCCATACCTATTTCGGTTGCGTAATACCTTTCACATAGTGGAAAGCACACACAGGCAGATCAAGACGAAACACATACCGTGGAGGAGATGCTTCACATCTTTGGGGCCACATCAAATATTTTTTTTTTTAAATCTGTTTCTTTGGAAACACCAACACACTTTTTGTTAAGGAAAAGAGAGTCACCAACTCACTTTCTGTTAAGGTAAAGAGAGTCAATGACTGACTTTATGTTAAGGAAAAGAGAGTCACCGACTCACTTTTTGTTAAGGAGAAGAGAGTCACTGACTCACTTTTTGTTAAGGAAAAGAGAGTCAGCGACACACTTTATGTTAAGGAGAAGAGAGTCACCGACGCACTTTATGTTAAGGAGAAGCACATCAAACTTTAATTCACTCTAGTGCTGGTTACAATGGCGGATGTCAGTGGTTCGAGTCCGCTTATCTCCAGCCCGTGATCCTAGAGTTATCAATTTGTCAAGAATATAAATTCTAAAATTTGACTCCCTAGCCCAAAAAAGCCTTTCAATGGGATTGCAACGCTATCTTTACCCACCATGGTTCACAAAAAGGAATTTTTGTATGTCAACATTGTTAATACCTGGTTCCAAGCAACCAAGTAATGACATTGATGTGTATTTCGAACCCTTGGTAGATGAACTAAAGGAATTATGGGACCAAGGAGTATGAACATATGATGCTTATAATAATACATGCCTTAACATGAAGGCAATTCTTATGTGGGTGATTCATGACTTTCCATCTTATAGGAATATGGTTGGTTGCACAACAAAAGGCTATAATGCCTACCCCATATGTGGAAAGAACAGAATCGTACCTCAATTGTAGCAAGAAATGTATTCACATGGGACATAGGAGATTTTTTCCTCAAAATCATAAGTTTCACTTAGAGAAGGGACCATTTAATGGGAGGGAAGAGCTTCATTATGCTCCTCCCATTGTAAGAGTGACAGACATTTTTAAGGAAACAAAGGGAAAAGAAGCAGTTTGGGGGAAGAGTGAATCCATGAAAATGAAAGAAATAAGGAAAAAGGTGAAAAAACTAATGTTGTGGTGTGGAAGAAAGCATCAATCCTATTCAATATGCAATATAGGGAAGTATGTAGAGACATCAACCATTCCTAATTATTATACATTGAATGCTTCTATGACGTCATTATGCTTAGATGTCTTCATTGAATTCATTGTTTATGATTTCCTCCATATTAAACAATTTTCCAATATTATCAATGTGATGGAATGCAGAAACACCTACAACGTCACAATTTAGATGTAATGCATGTGGAGAAGAATGTGTGTAAAAGTATTTTTGGAACCCTTTTGGATATAAAAGGGAAGTCCAAATATGGAAATAAATCATGAGATGACTTGCAAAAAATGGTTTTGAGAAAATCATTGTGGCCATAAGTTAAAGGAAAAAAAATATCCCTTCCACCTACACCGCATACTCTTTCAAAGAAAGAGAAAGAGACCATATGTCATGTTCTTTCACATTAAAAGTTCCAGATGGTTATAGCTCTAATCCAAAAATTTATATATCTATGGAAGAGCTTATGTTCCATGGAATGAACGCACATGATTTCCATGTTCTAATGCAACAACTTCTCCCAGGAGCTCTATGCCATGCGCTACCAATTGCTGTTCGAAAGACGCTTTGTAAGATTGTTACTTTTATAGGAAAATTTGTGCCAAGTCTATTTCAATAGAGAGCCTGAAAAGTTGGAAAATGATATCATGGAGACAATGTGCTTGCTTGAAATGTACTTCCCTCCTTCATTTTTTGTTATAATGATTCATTTGAATGCACATTTGGTAGGTGAGCTTCAATATTGTTTCCCAGTTTCATATAGATGGATGTACCCCTTTGAGAGGCACATGAAACTTTACTTGGTATCAAGGATCACAACAAGAATAATTTATTCAAATATTTTGACACTACTTAAAAGAAATATGCTCTTTTTGTAGGTGCATGAAAGTATACAAGAGTTATGTTAGGAGCAAAAATAGGGTTGAAGGATGCATTGTTGAAAGCTACAATGTGGAGGAATCAATAAAGTTTTGTGGAGGATACTTGCAAGGTATGGAAGCTATTGGAACCACACATGGCCGAAATGAAGTGTGGGATGACGAATTTGAAGAATTAATTCTTGATGGAAAGTCATTATTTTCTTCAATTCCATCATAATTCGATAACATTATTTGGGAAAAAGCCCATAGGTGGGTTCTATTTCACACAATTGAAGTTGATCCATGGATAGAGTAAGTAACATGTTTGACCTTCAAAATTTAGTTTGTTTTTGTTTTAACAAAACATAGATCCATGGATAGAATAATGTATTTGACATTTCAAATTATTTTTATTCATATTTTATCAAAACACATTAACAACCATTTTTACTGTCCATAATTTTAAAATTAGGATGCACAAAATGGAGATTCTCAACTCATTTACCCAAACCAAAAATGATGAAACTCTATTGTAGAGACTCCACACCCAACATTTTGTAGTTGGCTAAAAACATAGGTGACTTTATACTATTTATATTATAACTACTTAAAAATCATTACATGTTGAATATTTTCAGGTACAAATTTAAATATTTTATCATAGCTTGGATGTATGTGTTCTAACTACATTAAAAAAACTAAAAATATGTAGGTGCAAGGAGATGGAAAGGTGTCTGATACACTTAAATGGCTAGCGTGGAGCCCAAGGAAATTTGTGAATAAGTGCAAGGGATACCTAACCAATGGTTATAGATACCATACAAAAAGCATGGATAATGAGAGAACCACCCAAAATAGTCATGTGTGTTTGGAATCTTAAAGAAAGAGGAGGTCATGTTCCAAAGATCCAAACCATGTACTTCAAAAAACAACATTTTATGGAGTAATAGAAGAAATAATTACATTGGACTATTTTTGTATGTAGTACACATTGTCGAAATGTAATTGGGTCAATGTATACAATAAGAGAGGAATTAAAATTGATAAATTGGGTTTTACAACATTTGGTGAATATGAAGAAATGCTTAATTCAGAATCATTGGCAAGAATATCCATTTATTCTAGCATCGCAAGCTAAACAGGTATTCTATGTACAACATCCAATTGAGACTGACTGGTATGCAGTGTTTATGTGTCCTCCAAAAGGATTGAGAAATAGTAAATCATATGAACCCAAGTATGCATATTTGTTAGGGGTTACATACTTTCAAGAAGCAAAATGTGTAAATGAAGAAGATGTAGTCGATGTCGATGTCAACATTGATGTGAATGTGGATTATGTCTGTTCAAATTATGAAGGAATATGGTTGAATATTAAACAATAAAACATATTGATTCTTCTATATTCACCTTTGCATGGTATATACATTTGCAAACTTTGCATATTGGGTGACTAATGGCTTGGATTTACATTTATGAATGATGTTCTTGATAAATGCTAGCATATTAATAAATGCTAGTTTTGATCGTTTGTCTTGGACTAAATTAAGATGTTCCTAGACTATCAAGTGAATTATTTACATCTCATCCTTTATGTTTGATTATGCTCTTGGAAAGTAAGTCGACTGCTATGTGGTTGTAATTGCTTCATCTTGAATTTCTAGATGTGTTAAGTTAGGTATGGAATTATATCATTTTATAGTGGTGCAGTTTTGGTGGTGTTTTGCATTTGTTTTTTATTTTTAAATCATTAACTTAGAGTTATTCAACAATAGATTTATTTAAGAAAAAAATGTGTGTTGTTCTGTGTTGGTTTTGCATGCATGGAATTGTAGAAACAATCTTTAAACGTATGGGACACAATATGATAGATGACCTATACTCTTGATGATTGTATGTAACAACAATCCTTAGTGGATTTATACTAATCTTGTATGGTGTTTATATATTTATAATACTTACCTATTTCATTTCTCAGCAAATTCCTTCCAGGGAAAACAATCACATTTTCAATGTTGGAAATCCTAATAATGAGATAATTGTCAAGTAGCTCGAAGAAATAATGACTAAGGTATGGTTCATGTTTTCATTGGAGTTCAAAAAATTTGTTTGAATATATTTTTGAATAGTTTCTTGTGCTTTTGTTGTTGTCAATAGTGTTGATTTATAATGATTGTTTAGTTTCCATTAAACTTCAGTAACATTTCATCACAATGGAAGCATAAACTATGCTCCCTTTGTTCTGTGACCAATCTACAATAAATACGCTCCTCAGTTAACTTCATTACAAACTTGGAGAAACAAACAGGAGGATGAGCTGGGTGATATGATTCCAAAGAAGGCCCATATGTCTGATTTCAATTTGTGCATCTGTAAGTGTAAAAAACAACTCATCTTACATGCTTATGCCAAGCCTATAGATATACGTTATTAAACTGTTGTTACAGCATTTTATATCATCTTTTGTTATCTGGTTTCCATATGCTTAAAAAATATTATATATCTATTTTAGGTATTGCATAAATAGCTTAATGAATCAATTCTATTTACTTTACTTATAACAATGTGATATTTTTTCTTTTCAAACTAGTAAAATGTTATAACAATAATAACCAAATGTTCAATTTATTCCAGCAGGCCATTGGTAATCACCATCTACTAGGGTTACGTTCTCCTTGTGGCCTGCTCCACTTGACTCACATGAATTTAAAAGGGATGATGTCGGGTACTAGTCCCAAGCAATTTTGATGGGTATCGCTACAACTCATATTGGAAAGGTAAGCAAAGAAAGTATACCCAATGGAGTGCAACCCATCAGAGGAAGTTTCTTTAAGCATTTCCCCCCAAAAATGTGTAATTTCATGCCAATATGAAACTTAGGAATTTTGCACTTTTATAGGTGCTCTACATTTATTTTATATATGAGAATTAAAAAATGAATGTAAGTTGCGATAACACCGATAATTCACAGTATTTGGTACATTTTTGTTTATTCAAGTACGTTTATATACATTTTGAAACTAATGCTTGGATTTTGGAACATGACAATTATAAATAAAAAATTAACAAGTATTACAATGAGAAACAAATAAAGATTAAAGCTAGAGGCTCTATCTTTTGCATAGCCTCCTTTACTAAACCATTTAATTTATTATATATCTTGGACTCCACAAAATATTTTTTGATTATTTGCTCAAAAATATTAGGGTTAAAATGTGTCTCTCTGCTTTTTAGGTCCCCACATTTTCACTGTTTTTAGGGGGTTTGCATTGACTAGCTTGGGAGGTCCACACCATCCAGTTTGTGGCACATGTACCTAATATGTCATATAAAATACACTATGAAGAAAATTATGTTTACATGGATTTGTTGCAAAGAGGTATTTAATTACTAACACGAAATTCAACATGAAATTATATAGCAGGTACATGCATGTTTTTTAATTAATATACTAGAATGAGTTCCAACATATTGAATCCATTCTCCAAAATTCTCTTTTGAAGGAACATGTGAAACCATAGTTTAGATTTTAAATATTTATAGGCCTAATGCATTATTTTTTGCAAGCAAGTTATAGTTCTGCTGAAACTAATTCTTGCAAGGTAACAATTCCTATGATAGTAAACTATAATCGAGAAGAACAGAAATCTGCCCCTGCTAAGTATAACCAACGACTCAAAAAATTGCCCCTGTAAACTATAACCAACAAACTTAGAAATATGCCTTTGTAAGGTGCAATCAACACAACATAAAAATATCCCTTCAAATCTATGTACCATGAATTGAAAAGACACTCAGAACAATAAGGAAGGTGCTCTATCAACAATGATTGGACATACTTCTCTTCTAAGAAATTGTTTGTTGGGTTTGGGGGTGTATGATCTATGTGGCATAGGGTATAAGTGCCACCCTTAAGATTTTTTGGGAGCCATAGCTTTGGATCAATTCTTGCCACCTATTTACTAACAAGTATATTGGCATTCTCATCTCATAGAATACATTACTATCCCATTCCCTCTTTCATATTTCCAAAATAGAAATAAAGAAATATAGCAATGTCCACAAGAAACCACAATAAGTCAACATGACTATAGGAAGGGATCACGAATAATCATTAGTGGGAACCATTGTAGCAAGAAAAAAACATTAAGGCTTAGACGATATGGAGCACAAAACAATGAAAGCACATGACGGAGAAAACAAAAATGCATGGTTGGATGCTTGAACATTTAAGTAGTTTACATGTGGATGATAGTAAATGAAAGGAAAGGTGTTTGTGCTTGTCATTTATAATTAAGGAAAGAATATATTTTTATGATATTTTTCTTAGCTCTCATACATGAATGTGTTGCTACTATCCATATTCGTACATGCCAAAGATTGTCACCATTGTGGAAATCAATGGTGATGTTTCACCTGTAAGAATTTATAAGAGATCTAGTAGCTGTAGAAACTCACAATCAAACTATCAAGTATATTCCAAAGAAGAAGAGAAGGAGACACTAAATGATCACTCATAAACATAGAGGAATAGACAATGTCTCAGTATCATAGAATGAATAAGAATGTAAGTGAAAGAGTACAATGGGTTGTCAAGCAGAAATAAATCATCCAGTTGGTAGTATTAGTCATGAGTGGTAAGAGTCAGTCAAGTGTGTCTAACTGAGTCTAAAAGAACCATCTGGCCATAAATCAAGGAATGGAGACTCTATGTGGAGTGCATGAGGCTTTCTAACTCAAATTCTAGCTTGGATAACAATGGAGACATCATCCAGTCAATAGTATCATTCATAAATGGTAAGAGCCAGTATTTTGATGTATTTGTAACTTCAGAAGATATTCTTCTATGTATTACATTTGTACTTTATTGTATATCCCACAGAGATGTATTATTCCTCTGATTGGAAGTGTCATCATTTGTAATTGGAAGTGTCATCATGTGTATTTTTTTTTTCCCCCCAAAAAAAGGCAGTGATTTTATTTCATCTTGCGAGTACAAAATTACATTGAGATCTTCACCACTCTTTAAGAGTGTATTTGCTGTTAAGCAAAACCAAAACCCATCTAAATACCCCCTATTACAGGGCAGCCATGAAAGGCTCAAAACCAATAGACCCGCTCATAAAGAGCCAGAGAACATTGCTCAGAACAACTAATCTCAGGCCATCTAGGAGTGGCTTGTAGAATGAGCTGAGAAAAAGTAAGAAACCAGAAATATTTCCGACAGAAACAGAAGAAAATGGAGAGCCAAAAAAATGAGTTGATAGGTACCAACGACCTTCAAAAACAAGAGGGTAGAAAAACCACCGGAACAAAGAATAAGCCACCGCCAGGAGAGCCGCTGTTGGAAGCCACCCACACAGCCGAAAGCTTAGGGCCGCCATAATCACCACAACGTCATGAATCTCGCTGGCATAGATGCGGCTCCCCTCTACAACCGCCGCCACCGCCACAGGAAAGCAGGAAACCCTGCTGCGTAATGGGTCGCCGCGCAAAAGTCCGCCACCACTCCATATGCACAAAGAAAGACCTTCACCCACCGGTGACCTTAACCTTCAAGGGAGAAGGAGTATGGCGACTAGGGAAGGAGCCCTGGCCACCGATTTCGACTGCCGCCATCACCCCAACACCATGGATGCTTCCACAAGGCATCCCACCGCAAATATCTGCCGCCGTCACAGCGAAGCCTGCTAATGAAATGAATCACCACGCAGAGGGTTCAGCCATCTCACACGCAGAGAGAATCCTCCAGAATTCGACACCCGTCGACCCGTTCACGACTCAGAGGGAAAGGGAGGCGGCCATGGAAGGAGGACCATGGCTGTCAGCTAGCTCCGATCGAATCTCAAAACCCTAAACGCTCCTGCAGCTTGATGTTTATGGTCATCATGTGTATTGACAAGTGTCATCATTTGTATTGATGGGTTATTAGATCAATAGTGAGGGGTCAGCCCTGATTAGGTCATAAGGGTGGGTTATTAAACTTGATTAGCAAGTCAACCCCAGTGAATTAATTTGCATGACAAGTCAATCATAAATAAGAGGGGTGTGTCCCTCATTCTATTCATTCACTCACTTCTCAAGCTCGCATAGCTAAGAGAGAAAGTGGTGCACTTGTGGAGGAGGAGGAGCATCTGCTAGAGACATCTTATTGGGTTTGATCATTGTGATCTTGTACTTGGGTTTATTCTATCTCCAAGGAAGTTGTGGGGTTTTTTACCTTCTTGGTTTTCACCGGTGAAACTCTATGTCTCTTGTGTGATTGATTTTGTGTTTATGATTGATATGCTGTACATGTTATTCTCTTAGTGATCCTGAATGATAATGGAATGAAATTATCGAAAAATTAACATGGTATGAGAGCTAACCTAAGAAGAAGGCACTGTGCAGCTGCGGAAGCTAAGGATTCTTAATTTTTGGGTTTCTCTCACAGATCATCAAATGCAGGAGTCTAGATTGACTCTCCTTGGAAGGGCGCATCTTTCTGTCGAAACATAATTCAATTCTGAGTTGTTTCAAGTTTTGACCTAAAAATTAGGGTTTCCACAAAAAGTGGACTTTCTGAAATCTGAGACCATAGCTGGAAGCTCCTTGGAAAAATCAAATTTTAGAGCTTTGGATCAAACTTTTTGGTTGGGTGAAGCTTCGGGAAACTCAAACCCTAATTCAAGGTCCTCCCTAGTGAATCGGGGAGATTGACAAGCATTTTTGAGGGGTGAAACTTTACAGAATTCAAATTCTAAGTATACCAGCTTAATTAGCTCATCAAGGCCCATCTTTCTATCCTTTCAGAATCTTGAAATTCAAATTTTGAATTTTTAGGGTTTCTCTAGCAAACCCTAATTCAACTCCAAATCTGGTTTTCAACAAATCAAGTGGTAAGACCAACTATTTCCATTTGAAGTACGCTTTAAAATGTTTGACCACACCAAGCTTGAGGATAAGCTTGAAGGAGTTGATAACTTTTGAGCTTGGAAGTATAGGATTGGGTTAATACTAGAAGAAAATGAGTTGGACAACTACATAAAAGAAGAGGTTCCAGTTCTAGAGCGAGATGAGGCTAAATCCTTACAGAAGAAGAACTTGGTTAAAGCCAAGAGAATCATTGTTGATTCTATAAAGGACCATCTCATACCCAATGTGTCTTCCCTAAAGACACCTAAGGAGATGTTTGACTCTTTGACCAAGTTGTTTGAAGGGAAGAACATAAATGAGAACATGACCTTGAGGAATCAATTGAAGAATATCAAGATCCAAAATGTGGAGACTATGCAGTCTTATTTCTCAAGGGTCTCCCAGATAGAAGAACAACTTGAAGCTGTGGGAGAAGATATAGAGAATGGAGAAGTGGTAATGACCACTCTTAATGGCCTTCCTACGTCATGGGATTCCTTCATCCAAGGAATTTGTGCTAGGAAGAAACTTATATCTTTTAGTAGACTGTGGGAAGAATGCTCACAGGAAGAAGCTCGGATTGTAGATCGAGAAGAAAAGATGGAAAATGAAGATCAAGCTCTCACCACACACACCAAGAATGGAAAGTTCAAGAGGGAGCATTCCCATTCCAAGAAACCTTCTCATCACTATAAAAATAGGAAACATCTAAGATGATTTACATGTAATGAGAAGGGACACTTTGCCTCAAATTGTTCCAAGAACAAGAAGGACAACAAAAACAACTTCAACAAGAAGAAGAAGGGCAACAAAAGAAAATATCATGCTCGTGCTGCTAAGGATGATGAACCTCCCAAAAAGAAGGCTAGAGCAGAAAGTGATGACTCATTAAGTGAAGATGAATATGTTCTAATCTCTTCTCTCACACATACTATCTCTCATGGATGTAATGATTGGCTCATTGATAGTGGGGCTTCTAAACGCATAAATGGGTTTAAAGAATCTTTTATAGATCTATCTGAACATGAGTCACCCCATAAGGTGAAACTTGGGGATGAGTATCAATATCCCATAAAAGGAAGTGGTGAAGCTTCTTACATGCTAGACACAGGGAAGTATTTGAAAATGAAGGATGTTCTATATGTACATGGGCTCAAGAAGAATCTCCTATCCATATCATCTCTGGATGCAAAAGGGATTCTAGTTGCATTTGTGGATGGCCAAGTACTCATGTGGAAAAAGGGAAAGACCATAGATGATGCAATAGTGATTGGAGAGCAAGAGGGAGGATTGTACAAATTAAAGGGACAACCTGAACATGCCATGGTACATGAATCCATGGAGCCAACTAAACTTTGGCTTAGAAGGCTTGCACATGTGCACTACCAATTGCAAGCAAAGTTGTGGTAGGTCTTCCTGAAATCTGCTCAAAGCATGAAGGTGTTTGCAAAGGATGTGCAAAAGGAAAGAACACAAAGAAGGCATTTCCAAGCAGTGAAAGCAAAGCAAAAGGAATCTTGGAGATTATCCACTCTGATGTATGCGGTCCGATGTCATCCAGTTCTCTGAGTGGGTATGTATACTATGCTTCTTTCATTGATGATTTCTCTTGGAAGACTTGGGTTTATTTCTTGAAGAACAAAGATGAAGTGTTTGATAAGTTCAAGGAATTCAAAGCCCTGATATAAAATCAAACAGATAAGAAGATTAAGACTTTCAGATCCGACAATGGTGGAGAATTCACTTCAGGTGATTTCAAGAAGGTATGCAGTGATTCATGGATTAAGAGGGAGTTGAATGATCCCTACAATCCACAACAAAATGGAGTTGCAAAAAGGAAGAATAGAACTATCATGGAAGCAGCACGAGCAATGCTTCATGACCAGGATCTGCCTATGCATCTATGGGTGTTAATTTTTCAGAATTTACTTCAATCTAATCTAGGATCTTAATTGAGAGAACATGTACAACATATCTACAACATATCAATCATGAACAATAATGCAAGCACACAAGAGACACAGAGTTTACTTGGGGAAAACCATAAAGGTGAAAAAACCCAATAACTTCCTCAGAGATAGATAGAGCAATGATACAACCCAAGCATAAGACATAGGCATCTCCTAGCAACAGCTTCTCCTCCTCCACAAGTGCTCCACTCTCCCGAGAGTGTGAGAAAGAATAGAATGATGAAATAGAGTGCCCCCTGCACTCTATTTATACTTGACTTAACTTGCCTAATAACCTTTACTAGGTCGGCCTTAACTTAACCACATAAGATAATGCTGACTGGGCCGACACCCAATAGGGTGGTCTAATAACCCTTTGACCCACATGGCCGACCCCCAATAGGGTGGTCTAATAACCCTTCAACCCACATGACTTATACAGGGCCGACCCCAACAAGGTGGTATAATAACCCATCAAGTATAAGTTACGACACTTACAATATAGATGACAACACTTTCGTATAGAGGAATAATAAAATCTCTATAGGAAAACAAACACTTTCATATAGAGGAATAATACCATCTCGATAGGAGTACAATATACATATATGAAATACATGGTTGAAATACATTCTGAAGTTACATATACATCAACACTCCCTCTTAACTAGGAAGGTATTTCTCGACACAGGTCTTGTAGCACAAGTCTTCTTCTTTGGATCATTGTCACTCGATAATCGTCATCGAGTCATCGCCATCGTCACTGCTGCTGCTATCTCAATCAATCTATGAATCTACTCGTCATAGGAATTTCTATAGAGCTAGTCCTTTTTCATACTGGATGTAGGCCCACCACCTGTAGGTCTTCATCGTCATCTGTGCGAACGGTCTGATAGAGCTGGTCTCTCAATACTAATTTTATGTGCGGATGCAATACTTGACAAGAGCATCCCAGGAACATTTATGTTCCTAAGCATGACCTGCAACATCTCCCAATACTGATTACATGCATCCCCTTCACAATACCTTTAAAGAACATCCCAGGAACATTTATGTGTCGTAGCACGACCGACAAGATCTCTAAAGAGCATCCCAAGACTTATTATGAGCACACAGCTCAACCTATCGGATCTCCAGGACTGATTACATGTGAATAGACAATACCTTTAAAGAGCATCCCAGGAACACTTATGTGTCGCAGCATGACCGACAAGATCTCTAAAGAGCATCCCAGGACTTATTACAAGTAGACAGCTCAACCTATCAGATCTCTAGGACCGATTACATGTCTCTGTAGTAATACCTCATCCCAGGAATGATTACAAGCACACAACTCAACCTATCGGATCTCTGAGGACTTATTACATACTACATAGCAATACTTCATACCAGGACTGATTATGAGCACACAGCTCAACCTATCGGATTTATGAGGACTGATTACATGCTATTTGCACAACCTGCCACATATCATCTCTGACCTCCAAGTATCAACCTGATACTCATGATCTTACTGATCATCATCGCACGAAGCATCATCCTGATGCTCATGATCATATTGATCATCATCACTGTATTGTCCTGATATATATCATCTGGAGCAACATCCTGAAGCTCATCATCATGATCATACAATGCATCCACCTGATGCATACCAAGTATCTACCTGATACATATCACCATACATGATCGACTTGATCATACAATTTATCCACCTGATACATACATAGATACATGATCCACACAATGTATCCACCTGATATATATAAACATACATGATCTACTCGATCATACACAGTATCCACCTGATACATATACAGATACATGGTCCAAGCATCCAACATGATGCATATACAAATACATATAAATGATCCAACTGATCATATCCAGCATCCAACATGATGCGTACATACATATACATATAAATGATCCAACTGATCATATCCAGCATCCCACATGATGCGTGCACACATATACATATAGATCATCCAACTGATCATATCCAACATCGTCATGATGCATATATAGAGCAGTAACTGGAGCATCATCCAGCGCTTACATCCATAGCCATGTGAAGGATCCTCCTTCCAACATGCTTGGAATGGCTTCAGCAAATGTCTCCATCACTTCTTCCTCGAAGTGTCATCAATATGAAGAACACTAAGCCTCTCTCTAAAGTATTCAAACTTCACTCTGGCTAGTGGCTTCGTCAGCACATCTGTGATCTGCTCATCCGTCGCAACATACAGAACCTTTACTGCTCCTCTCTGCACCATATCCATGATATAGTGATATTTGATCTCAATTTGTTTAGACCTGTCATGGAACACTAGGTTCTCAAACAGCTTCACACAACTCTTGTTATGACAGAAGATACCAGTAGCATCCAACGGGAGATCAAATAACTCATACAGTAGCTTCTGAGGCCATACTACCTCATAACTAGCCAAACAAGATGCAACATAATATGCCTCAGCTGTACTCAGTGCTACGCAGGACTGCTTCCTGCTAAACCAGGAGATCACACCTCATCCCATACTGAAGCAACACCCAGAAGTGCTCTTCCTATCTGCAGCACTGCCTGCCCAATTTGAATCAACATAACCCTTTTGACTCTCATCATACTTGAGCCCATAATCAACTGTACCCTTCAGGTACCTCAGAATATGCTTTACAACAACCAGGTGAACACTTCTCAGATCTGTCAGGAACTGGCTCAATGTGTTCACCGCAAAGAAAATATCTGGTCTCGAGTTCGTCAGGTACATCAAGGACCCAATCATCTGATGATACATAGTGATATTAACCGGCTCAGATGAAGCATCACATAGAAGCTTCAGGTTTGATGCCATAGGTGTGGCCATGGACTTGCAGTCCATCATCCTGAACCTCTTTAGGATCTCTACTGCATACTTCCCTTGTCCAAGGAAGATTCCATCTGCACTCTGCCACACCTCCATACCTAGAAAATAGTGCATCATCCACAAGTTCTTCATCTTGAACTCGACAGCAAGTTTCCGCTGCATGTCGGCAATCAATCTATCTTGACCTGTAGTAAACAGGTCATCCATATACAAAAGTAGTATCACTGGATTGCCTTCCTCAACCTTGTAGTAAAGGTTGGAATCCACTTCACTCTTGGTAAAGCCCAAAATGGATAGAAAGCTGTCTATCCTACCATACCAAGTTCTGCACATATATGACTCCCTGTCATGTGTCTCAGAACCAAGTGGCTACTCCACATACACTTCTACTTCAACTACACCATTCAAGAAAGTTGTCTTGAAATCCATCTGGTGCATCTTCCATTTCATCACTGCAGCCAAAGCAAGTACGGATCTAATGGAAGTGTATCTAGCTATAGGAGCAAAAGTCTCTATGCTACCACCTGCAGCATGCTTGATCTTGTAGATCCTCTTGGAAGTCACTACAGACTCCTCTTCAGGTCTTGGGACTGCATCCCAAACATCTTCATGATCAAATGGTACTCCTCGATCATGGCATTCTTCCCAGATCCTGGGAACTTTAATATATTCAATATTTTCAATAGATAACTTTGTTGCTGAACAAATGTTGTAGTCCTTCTTTTGTAGGTGATGGTATACGATCTTTCCTACACAACAAGTTAAATTGCATGATTAGAAAACATCTCATAGTTTTCAGAACAAGTTCTTACACATAAAGAAATATGTCATAAAATTATGCAATTATCTTAACTAATGCTTCAATACAACATTTATCCATCTCCCGTAACTTTCTAGATGCCTTCCAATCTCTACCAGAACATTGTTAAGAGTGTGCACAACTCCCAACATGTCAGCAAAGAGGTTTCATTCTAGATAAGTAGCAATGGAATTTTGTACAGTGCCATGCGCCACTTACCCATGTCTATTAGTAGCATACTATTCATCAATGCAACTATGCATAATACACAACCTAATTCTAGGAACATGAGTATATACATTATTGAACAGTATTATTTAAAATATGCAAGGAATGATAATTCAAATACTTATCTTTGTTTTTTTGTTGGGTTGACTCCCTCTCAGTCTCCGCTTCTTTTCTGCAACTCCATTCTGATGTGGATTGTGAGAAGTGGTCAACTCCCTCTGAATATCTGCATCCTTGCAGAAACTACTGAAGTGTGATCCTTCTTGATCTTTACTTCCTTGCAGGAAACAACTGGAGTGTGCTCCCTCTTGATCTTTTTTTCCTTGCAGGAACAACTGGACTGTGCTCCCTCTTGATCTTTGCTTCCTCATAGAAACAACTGGAGTGTGCTCCCTCTTGTTCTTTGCTTCCTGGATTACCTATCCTTGAACTTATATCCATCACTATGCATGCTTATTAGTATCATCATTGTGTTATCCTCAAGGTATCATACATAATCACACATTGATTAGTATAATCTTAATACTATCAAAACACAATAATCTTAAACATGTATAGTCATGATCATTTCAAACACAGATAATAAACATTAGTATTCAAGGTTTCAGGGAAGTCTTGTTTTACTCATGCATATTCTTATTTGATCATAGGATTGTTCTGGTTAGTTAAATCATCAATCAAGATAACAGACATAAAATGCATAAACCCTTGATTACTTACATTTCTAACTTTATGAACAAACATAACCAATCATACCAAGTATACTTATATAAGGGATCCTAACACAAGGTAGGATTCTAACTTGATATACGAAAAACATACCTGGATTGGTATGTTAGCTAGTTATGTCTAACATACCCACATGATGTCTTCTTGTTCTCTTCAATGACTTGTGCTAGTAACCTGCATATCTCATAGGTTAACCATTATAGAACCAAGTTATACATACCTCACAAATAGATCTTCTAAGTGATTAATGACAATTGATGAATCTTTGTCCTCATGTCATCATGATCATATGTTCTTGAACTAGAACATGATTTGTCTTTCTTGGTGTACCTTTAATGTTAGAGGACAACATAAACCTCATACAATAGCATAATGCATTAGTACAATCATAAGTGTTAACATCCTAATCAATGAATATCTTCTATCATGCATTCACAATTTTATTAAGGTGATACAACAAGTCTAAATTTAATCAAGATTGTAGTAACTGTAATAACATGAAGACAAACATACCATAAACTTAATCATGAACAAATCTCAAAACATACCTGGATGAGTCATACCTGTCGAGAATGCTTGTAATATTCTTATGTAAGGCCTTAGCCTCATCTCCCTCTGAAACAGGAACTTCTTCACCTATGCAGGTGACCAATCCATTCTCTTCTAGGATTAACCCAATCCACTTGATTTCCAGGAACTGGATCTGGAGCTGGATTAGTGTTTGTCAGAGAAACCCTAAAAATTCAAACTTTGAATTTCAAACTTCTGAAAGGATAGAAATATGTGCCTTGATGAGCTGATCAAGATGGTATACTCATAATTTGAAAACTGCAAATTTTCACCCCTCAAATTTGCCTTTGAAACTTTTGGATTCACTGGACATGACCCCGAACTAGGGTTTGATAAAGCCCACCCTTCTACCCAATGAAAAGGTTCAGTCCAAAGCTCTAAGATTCTATTTTTTTGAGGAGCTTGCAGCCGTGGTCATAGATTTCAAAAATTTCCATTTTTGCAGAAGCCCTAATTTTCCACTTTTCTGATCAAAGTCCCGAACTAGGGTCTGATCAAGCTCGTCCTTCTGCCCAGCCAAAAATTCTGATCTTGGTCTCTAAATTTCTACTTTGATGAGCAGTATTCATCCATAGTCTTTGATTACAAAAATTCCAACTTTCTTCGAAACCCTAAATTCCGGAAGCCATGAATGAAGGTGCTCAAAAATAATTTTGTTTTGATAGAAATATGTACCTGATTGTTTCTGGTGTAACTCCACACTTTTTGATCCATAGGGTCTGAAACCTTGTCCTATGATATCCTGACCTATTAGCTTTCTAACCCCATAGGTATGACCTCAAATGGGTTCTCTGAGAGAGATTTATGCCAAGTGTCGCAACGTGACCTGTTTATGGGATAACACAGAAGAGCGAACTTGTACAACGTGCCACATGTCACTGGTTTAGTTTCGGCCTCTGAAAAAGCTACCTGTCACTTTTTATGAAATTTCATTTGGATCTTCCTAGCCGAAGTTATGACCTTTTTTCCAAGGTCACCTGTTTATGACTGAGATATGGAAGAGGCAGAAACCCTATCTTGTACAAATCATAAATCACAAAGTACAACGAATTAGAGGTTGTCCTTTGGAAGCAAGCTACATGGGGATCTTAGATTCACCCTGTACAATTTTCAGACCCTGAAACCTCGCCGAAATTTATTTATAGCGAAAGTTCTACGATGACTGGTTTTTTCTATATCAAGCCCTAGCTTCGCAATTGCAACAAGTGTCATACATGCCATACCATGCCTTCTTTCAGGATAGCTTTGATACCATCTTAATTTTTCAGAATTTACTTCAATATGATCTAGCATTTTAACTGAGAGAACAATATGTACAACATATCTACAGCATATCAATCATGAACAATAATGCAAGCACACAAGAGACAAAGAGTTTACTTGGGGAAAACCATAAAGGTGAAAAACCCCAATAACTTCCTCAAAGATAGATAGAGTAATGATACAACCCAAGAATAAGAGATAGACATCTCCTAGTAGTAGCTTCTCCTCCTCCACAAGTGAACCACTCTCCCGAGAGTGTGAGAGAGAATAGAATGTTGAAATGGAGTGCCTCCCACACTCTATTTATACCTGACTTGACTTGCCTAATAACCTTTACTAGGTCGGCCTTCACTTAACCACATAACATAATGCCGACTGGGCCGACACCCAATAGTGTGGTGTAATAACCCTTTGACCCACATGGCCTACGTCCAATAGGGTGGTCTAATAACCCTTCGACCCACATGACTTATACAAGGCTGACCCCAACAAGGTGGTCTAATAACCCATCATGTATAAGTTACGACACTTACAATATAAATGACGACACTTTAGTATAGAGGAATAATAACATCTCTATAGGAATACAAACACTTCTGTATAGAGGAATAATATCATCTCTATAGGAGTACAATATACATATATGAAATACATGGGTGAAATACATTCCGAAGTTACATATACATCAACAATGGGCAGAAGCAGCTAGGACTATTGTATATGTACAGAACAGAACAGCTCACAAGATACTTGAAAACAAAACACCAGAAAAAGTCTTCTCTAGTAAGAAACCTGAAGTTAGCCATATTAGAATATTTGGTTGTCCAGTATACACACACATTCCAAAAGAAAAGAGGACAAAGCTAGATCCTTCAGGAAAGAAAGGCATGCTTGTGGGTTACAGTGAAAGCTCGAAGGCTTACAGAATATACTTTCCAGGGTTCAAGAAAATTTACATCAGCAGGGATGTAAAATTTGATGAGGACTCAGCATACATCAAATCAAGGAAGACACCTGTTGAAGACCATGAAGAACCAAAGGAGATAAGATTTCAAGACACCACTATGAATGAAGCAATTCCAGAAGTAGATCGTGAAAGTGAAGATCCACAAGAACCTATAGATCCACCTCGTGAGAAGAACTCTCACAAGACGAAACCTGCATGGGCCAAAGAGATCATTCAAGATGCAGAAAGGTATGGTATTCCAAAAGAAGAACACAAAGAAAGGAAAAGGACAAGATCACATACCAGTTATGTTGCCTTACTCTGTGATATTATGAACTAAGAACCTTCCAGTTATGAGGAAGCAACAGAAAAGAAAGAATGGAAGGATGCGATGGTCAAAGAGTACCAATCAATCATGAAGAATGATGTTTGGGATGTGATCCCAAGACATGAGGGGAATTCAGTGGTGACTTCCAAATGGATCTATAAGATCAAGCATGCCGCAGATGGTAGCATAGAAAAATACAAGGTGAGGTTTGTAGCCCATGGCTTCTCTCAGAAAGAGGGAATAGATTATGAAGACAATTTTGCTCCTGTAGCGAGATACACTTCCATCAGAACAATACTTGCTCTAGCTGCAGTCATGAAAAGGAAGATACACCAAATGGATGTTAAGACAACTTTCTTGAATGGTGTTGTCGAAGAGGAAATGTATGTGGAGAAGGCACTTGGTTTTGAGACACATGACAGGGATTCATATGTGTGCAGGTTGAAGGAAGACTTGTATGGCTTGAAGCAAGCTCCTAGGACCTGGTATGGTAGGATGGACAGTTTTCTATCCAGTTTGGGATTTACCAAGAGTAAAGCGGATTCCAACCTTTACTACAAGGTTGAGGAAGGAAATCCTGTGATACTACTCCTATATGTGGATGACCCGTTTGTTACAGGAGAGGATGGGTTGATTGCTGACACCAAGAGGAAGCTTGCAGCCGTGTTCAAGATGAAGGACTTGGGGATGATGCACTATTTTCTAGGCATGGAGGTGTGGCAAAGTGCAGATGGGATCTTCCTTGGACAAGGGAAGTATGCAGTAGAGATCCTAAAGAGGTTCGGGATGATGGACTGCAAGGCCATGGCCACACCTATGGCATCGAATCTGAAGCTTATGTGTGATGCTTCATCTGAGCCGGTTGATGTCACGATGTATCATTAGATGATTGGGTCCTTGATGTACCTGATGAATATGAGACCAGACATTTGCTTTGCGGTGCACACATTGAGCCAGTTCCTTACGGATTCAAGAAGTGTTCACCTGGTTGCTGTAAAGTGTATTCTGAGGTACCTGAAGGGTATAGTTGATTATGGGCTCAAGTATGATGCGAATCAAAAGTTTAACCTGGAGGGTTATGTTGATTCACATTAGGAAGGAAGTGCTGTAGATAGGAAGAGCACTTCGGGGTGCTGCTTCAGTATGGGATCAGGTGTGATCTCTTGGCTTAGTAGAAAACAGTCTTGCGTAGCACTGAGTACAACCGAAGCAGAGTATGTTGCAGCTTGTTCGGCTAGTTGTGAGGAAGTATGGACGAGGAAGATACTGTTTGATCTATTTGATCTCTCATTGGATGCTACTGGTATCTTTTGTGATAACCATAGTTGTGTGAAGCTATCTGAGAACCCAGTCTTCCATGTGTTATCGGACAATCCACTCGAGCAGACGCGAGCAGAATCTCCCTAGCTCAAAGCGAGTCTAGAACAAATAGAACAGACTATAAGTGCATTTCCTAGATCTACTTATGGATCAAGTACTAGATGTCTTACCTTTTCACTATGAAATCCTTTCTCTTGAATGTTGATCCATGTCCCACAGTCGTCAGATCCAAGCTGCAAGACCTGTCAAGACAAGAAACAAGAGAAACCAGTAAAAGACATATATACAATAAGCAATCAAGTAAACAGTTAAGCAGGTAAACTACTCAATATCGTTGCACACATGAACAACATTGGTGGAAAGCATTTGTATTACAGCAAATAGAGGATTACATGATAGAGATATAGAACCACAACCAAGGATTAATGCTGTAGCCCTTCTCCGACAAAGCCAATTGCCATATCCTCCCAAGGAAGTATGAGTTCTCCAATAGGTGAGTGGAGATGTTCTAAGAGAGATTTCACCAGCATGTAGATAC
Organism: Larix kaempferi; assembly: GCA_027924585.1. Taxonomy (NCBI): domain Eukaryota; kingdom Viridiplantae; phylum Streptophyta; class Pinopsida; order Pinales; family Pinaceae; genus Larix; species Larix kaempferi. The sequence goes on from BSBM01000392.1 coordinate 2,650,521, forward strand.
CATAGTCTTCCCCCCTTCGGGATGGGAGTGAGTTTCATTTATATAGGACTAAGTGGAGAGGGTATGGATAGGATAGGTTGAGAGATGGTAGGAGAGAGATAGGGGATCCTCCCAAAGAGTCAGGAGTGGAGTACCAGCTCCCCTAGAGGTCAGGGATAAGCCCCTAAATGAGCAAGTTTCAAGAAGGATCTCGAATAAGCTATTTTTTTCCCATTAATTGACCTTGTCGCAACTTGCAATGGAGCAAGATGCGACGTCGCATGTTGCTAGAGTGCAACCTATGATGACCCTTCAAAACGTAGCACAATTGGGTACAAATCCTCCTAGGATGATTACTTAGTCCAGGTATCTTCAGGGGTGTATACACTAAATCTAATGATGAGTAGATTTTGGGTGGAACAGAATGCCCCCCAAAGCATGAAGCTGTTGAAGATAGACCGGTGAAGTGCTTTGATAGAAGTAAGGGCAATAGACTCGTCGGACGAAGGACACTGCTGCAGTACAACTGACTCTGAACTCACAATCTCATATGAAGTACAACATGGCTACCGACCAATACATTGTAGATCCATGGTAGTAATGACTGATTGAACACAATCATGGCTACTAGACACAAGCATAGATCCATGATGAGATGATAATACAGCCACGACCAATACAAGTGTGGATCCATGTGACACAACTCAATACAAACTCCATCGCAACCTGGGTAAAACATGACTCCCCGGGGTCTTCAAGCTGAACCTGCAATGATACGAATCTATCCATGTGACTACAAATGTCTTGACGTTGAACATGGTAGAAACTACTTGATTACCGGTCATTGATGGAAACCATTAACAAGTGTGAGGGAGATCACCATTGATGTCAATAATTCCCAAGTTATCACAGTACATATCATCAAGAATGAATAAATGAGTTGAAGTCGAATGCAAGATGAAATCTTCCAATCAAGAGTCAATGATGTAAACTCATGATGAAAGCGAGGTAACCTACCATTGAGGCATGCAGGGCCAAGGTACTTGTTTGGTTTCTAGATTCGATCCTTGGATGATGAGTTGAAGTCGACAAGGATAAATCTGTCGAAGGAGGGCCACGATGAATCCCCCATCAATCGACATGAAACACGACAAAATATGTGTAGAGTGTATCGGATGGTACAGTAACATGCAAGACTGACTTAGAGTAAACCGATATGGTGACGGGTACACTTGACTGCAGATGACAAATGATAGACGTGTTCTTGAACATGGGCATGGCATGACTTAGCAGTATTGACACAATGAGTACAATGGAAAATTCTAATGCAACCAATGATGGGAACTTTCTTTGAATGACTCAAATGAGTAACAGGACTCAGAAAGTAAGCAGGGACTCATAGACAAACGAATGACCCAAGTGTTGTATGCAAATGCAGATGAGTGCCATGTTTAAGAACGACTACATACTGCCACTAAGGTATGTAACACAAACACTTTCCTTTTTCCCCATCATCAATGATGAGTACCTCATGTGTTTTTTACGAGCTTGATGAGTGTAACCAGATGCTCGGTATAGCTCATCTCATAGATGAGTCCAATCCCAAATATTTTCCAAACCTGGGATAGGAGGGGTTCATCCCATGATGGGCCCTTCAATGTGAAAATTTTAACAAGTCCATAGAAGGTAAACTTGGTCATCATTTCATGTTTAGAGAGTATGAAAAGAACTAAAGAAGACTCAAATGGTCCTTTTTCATAAAATTAGCCTCATCGCCCAAAAAAGGGTAAAACAACGTAGGAGAGGAATCTTCCAATCATGATTGGCTGGAGTATTCCTTTTTCGTAATTAGTGCCCCCTGGTCCGAAGAAGGGGTAAACTATCACCAGGAAGATGACCATTCAAATACTTTAACAAGCGTGAACACGACAAGTTCGCTTGACAATCTTTTCATTTTTTGAGAGCTTGAAAAGGGCTTAACGGTAGAATCCGGGGGGTGTCCTTTTTCGTGGAAGTTTAACCAACCCGGAAAAGTGATAAATCATAACTCAGTACTTGTTCTCATAGTTCTGTGAGTACGAGAACAAACGAAGAGTAAATTCATCATCACGTAATAATTATAGACTAACCATTGCAAAAACAATGAAAAAACATTCAAGGGAGCATTCATACCTGTGATGACCGTTGTGATACGAGAAAATGCACAAAAGACCACTTACAACTCTTGTACACTAGAGAATGTGTCAAATAGACTCAAATATGGCAAAAATGGTCAAAAACTATGATAAATGGCCCAAGAGCATCAAAATATTTGAAAAGGAATATTCCATTCTATCTATATATAGAAATATGGGACAAAAATAGAAAACATTGTTTCAATTGCCAATTTGGGTGGAGATGTACAAATTTGGAGCCAAAACTTCCTTTGCCGATTTTAGTAGCTACGATCCGCCATTTCACCAACCGTCTGGATTAGGTAGGCCTAAACTTCATCCACCAACTTTCTAGTGGATTAGTTTTTTATTTTAGGTCCATTTTTTGGGTTTTTTGATAAGTTCATGGAGGGCTACTGTGCTCTCGGCTTGTCGCAGTTGGCCCTTTCGGGACCTACGACGAAACCGAGTCGTCGCAAGCCTCGAATGGGAGAAGTGTGATGACATCGCACTGTACACAAATGTACAGTGCGATGGCGGAGTTGCAAATTCCAAACATAAAAAAAATCCAAAAAATGGACTTGTGAAGATTGAAGCAGGACCTAATAGTGTTTAAATGTCGTTCTTGGAAGGTTGCCAGCTAGCCAATATGGTATTGGAGTGGCAAGAGAGAGAACATGAGCTAGAAGATGAACAAGCTGCGAACGATCCAAAATGCGTGGATGCTTTGAGAAACTATAGGTTACTGAAGTTCTTTGAGATCTAGGGGATGAGATCCTAGATCCCACTACTGACACACATGCTCCAGAGTTGGGATGCGGCCCAACAATACTTTGTGATTGGTGAGCATACCCTCATGATAGACATTGAGGATATCTATTTTCTTATCGGTTTGTTCTGAAGAGGGGACCCTGTACATCATACTGGAACACGGGCTAGTGACCATACAGTTTAGGACATGGTGTCACAGCATTGTGTCGCTACCTCTCGACCTTCTAGTGGGAAGATACTCATCAGGGATGTGGTGAGCTGCCCACTGCATACCATATTGGTTACCATTACTAGGGTGGCAACTAACCAAACCCCACACACGGCTACTTGGACCCAGATGTTGTATGCGGAGGACTATATGTCCCCCATGGTTTTCAACTGGTGCGAGGGTCTCCTCGCAAACATCCGAGCTCATCTAACCAAGTGTCGACGAGGGGAGCTCAAGCAGTTTGGTTATGGGTCGATCATAGTATCGTTCCTCTTAAAGTGGATTCCTCTTCTACATCCGCAGTTGCTACTTGATGACAGGAAGTCGAGGGATCCCCATATGCCCAGATGGACTGAGGCCATGACCCGTCATGGTGGCGGGCCCATCATTAGCTTTGGTCCCAAGTTCTTCAGATGCTGGAAGGCCAGTTAGTCATGGTCGAGGACTTTCCATACAGCAACACGGACTTCTGAGAGGATCCCGACTTGATGCTACCGGAGGGTGCAGCATGGGGTGACATTGGCGAGAACAAAACTACCCTTGTATTTTTAGTTTTGTATATTATATCACTTTTTTTATGCAGTGCTGACAAGTACGTAATATTTCTATGCAGATGTGGGTCCTGTATGGCCGGTGGGTCTCTCCCTTCTAGCGAGGAGAGATAGAGGCGGGGAGGCAGTCATTCCTGTAGGTGCTCATGCTACCATCGAGGAGATGGAGGAGGTGTACAGGAACCTATCCCAGCTGACCGTGGAGGTACCAAAGCCCGCTATTGATGACTTGCTGAGACCTATGCAGAGGTTTGGGGTTGGAGCGTCTGTGCACTTCAACGCCTTACTCCACAAGGTGGCTCGGACTGTAGACTATTTCCTCACCCAGCGACAGAGAGCTATTCGAGCTAGGGGTGGTGTATGGGTCAGGCATCCGGCGTGATGACACTTTTATACTTCTACTGAGAGCTCAGAGGCCTTAGATTTTGTACTACTGAAAGCTATGATGCTTCAGATTTTGTAGAGACTTACTGAAAGCCATCGTGCTTCATATTTTGTACCAGCACTACTTTTTGAGCGATATATATATATACAGACATTATCAGCGATTTATACATGATGTGTTTTTAAAATGATGAGTGATGTGATCTTTTTTACATGTTTTCTTTTATACAATGTATTTACATGTCATGAATGCTTATACATATTATGAGTGTTATGTGTGTGTGATGTACCAATCCAAAATGAAGTTGGCCATCGAGTCAGCAACTGTGTTTAACTCTCGTGGAATGTGCAGGTATTGAACGGATTCAAATTACCTTTCCAGAAGACGTACTCGTCTGAAAAGACGGAGTAAGGTGGAATCACGGATGGCATAAACCCGGTTAAGATGGGAAACCACTAATTGAGAATCCATGTGGATGACAATGTGGTTCATACCCAAGGAAATGGCGTTAGCTAGGGTTCCGATTACTGCCTAATACTCTACGGCATTGTTGGTCGCAAACCCTAGGCAACTTCCTCCTGAGCTAATGAGATCACCTATTGGGGAATATAGTACCGAGGCTGCCGAAGCAAGGTTACGGGAATGCCGGCTGGCACCATCCATGAATCCATAGCACGTTTCCATCTGCACACGTACACAGAACATGGTATAAGAAGCGGACACAATATCTAAAGACACTACAAAACAAAAGCTTCACAACACACACAAAAACGCAAAAAACACGTCGTATGTAGTATATACAAGAAATTCTAAGTGTGATGAATTTAAGCATAGTATCTCTTCAGGTAAATCCCATTGCGGGGTTCACCCAAAGAGATTCTATCATAGTCTTCGAGCTTGTAAGATCCCTTCTCCAAAACACGTTTGACTATGTAAGTTCCATGCCACATGGATTTGAACTTTCCTGCTCCTAGTTTATTGTGCTTCTGGTCATAAGTGAGGACCAGCTCACCCTCGTTAAAGATGCAAGGCTCAACTGACTTGTCATATTGGGCTTTGATGCGTTTCTTGTGTTCTTCATTAGCAAGAGCGGAATCTCGGCATGACTCGTCCAGTTTTGCTAAGTGCAAGAGACATTCTTCCTCAGCAGTAGTGTTAGGAAGAAGTTCGACAACGAGTTCTAGAGACAGAATTTCGCACTCTATAGGTAGGACAGCCTCCAATCCATATACCAATTGGAAGGGAGTGAATCCTGTAGTGGTTTTGACAGAATTTCGGTAGGCCCATAACGCTCAAAAGAGAATGTTGTGCCAATTGGACTTATGTGTCCCTACCATCCTTTGGACCATAGCTTTCAAGACCTTGCTAATGGCCTCGACTTGTCCATTGGATTGTGGGTAGTAGAGTGTTGAATTTTCATGGCGAAAACCCAACCTGTCATTCAATTCATCAACCATATGGTTCTAAAAATGGGAACCATGATCGGTAACAATTGTCTGAGGAACTCCGAACCGCACTATTAGATGATTGAACATGAAGAGTGCAGTGGTTTTGTCGTCGTTCTAGTATGTAGGCATAACTTCGGCCCACTTTGTGAAGTAATCCACAGCTACAATGATGTAACTATGCCCCCCGGCCAAGGTAGGCTTACAATGCATAAAGTTAATGCCCCATTTTGCGAAGGGGCCCATGGCAATAACCGGCTGTAATGGGGCAGGGTGAGTGCGCTTCCTCGTATGGAAGTGTTGGCAGGGAGGACATTTTTTGGCGGCCTCAATACAATCTTTGAAGATAGTAGGCCAGAAATATCCTGGGTGCAAAATATTCTGGGTTGTAGCTATCCCAGAGAGGTGACCGCCACATGCCCCAGCATGATAGTCATTGAGAATGCGTTCAGCCTCATTGTGAGTGAGACAACATCGAAGAATTGAATCGACGCCACGACGATACAAAGTATCATTGATGATCAAATAATACTTTGCATGGTGACGTATCTTACGATGATCATCACGAGACAGTTGAGGATCGAAGCATTGGGTTTGAAGATACAATAAGATATCTCCATACCATGGGTCAGTCATACTGATGAGAAACAATGATTCATTTGGAAAGGAGTCATTATGCTCAACTTCTGCATCAGGACGGGGAAGGTCACAAATCAGCTCGACAAACACCAAAGACTTCTTTGACTTGGCTTTCTCCAAAAGAAGATCAAATTCTTGCAGCATCACGATCCAGTGTGAATACTTGCCCCCAAGCACCTAACGTGTCAAGACGTGGTAGATGGGGTTTGATTCTGAGATGATGGTGGTGGTGCGGAGCAAGATATAGTGTCGAAACTTCTGGACGACGATGACCGTCGCGAATGAGAGTTTTTCGACATGTGAATATCTAGTTTCAGTGTTAGCCAGACCCTTACTTGCATAGTATATTACATGCTCCTGGGCATTTTGATCCTCGTATACCAAAACCATGGCGATAGTGGTAGCAGAAGCGGCGAGATATAAGATGTAATCTCAATAATAATTAGGCGGTTGGAGCACGGGGGCATGTGTGATGGCATGGTTGATACTATCGAAATATTTTTTAGCGTGGTCGTCCCAAATGAACGGTACATCCTTCTTGAGCAGTCTCATATACCCCTGAGTCTTATTCACGAAATTGCAAACAAAACGTCTTAAACAAGTCGCCTTCCCTTGGAGACTTTGAAGTTCCATCACATCGGTCGGGGGTGGTAGGTTGATGATGGCCTCCATCTTTGAGGGACCAATGCGGATCCCATCCTTCGAAATGATAAATCCTAAGAGGCATCCGGACTCAACGCAAAACATACACTTATGAGGATTCAGACGGATATTGTACCGTCTGCATCTGAGGAAAATGGCCGTCAAATGATCAATGTGGAACTTGCGCTGCTTTGAATGAGCAAGGAGATCATCCAAGTAAGGTTCCACAAAGTCCTTAATGTCATGGAAGGCATACGACATAGCCTGCTGAAACATGGCACCAGCATTTTTAAGGCCAAAAAGGAGTTTGCGGTATGCAAACGTTCCCCATGGGCAGATGATCTCAATATGGTTGTAACCAGAAAATCCATCCATAAATGAGAAGATGACGCTTCCAGCACAATTGTCGATAATCTAGTCGATGAAGAGGGTCAGGTAGTTGTCTTTTGGACAAGCCCGGTTAAGGTCTCGATAATCGACACAGACACGAATGGTACCCTGCTTTTTGTTCATAGGAATGACATTTGAGACCCAATCCATCAATGGGATACGTTTGATGTTGGGATAGGTTTTTATTTCATGAGAAACAATCGCGGGGTCTATCCCAGGCGTCTCCTCATAGGACCAAGCAAGTACGTCTCGATATTGCTTGAACAAGGCCATGCTAATAGCGATTTCTTTAGGGGAACACTTCTGGCCTATGCGAATGTTTTCCACTATACCAGGTTTCACCGAGATGTCTACCAGGGTGGTTGGCTCAATGTTGGCCAAGTTTCCCTCTGTGTCCGTATGACATGTAAGGATGGGGGAATGAGGGGATGGGTAGATATCTGGTGAAAAAAGGTTGTGAATATCATCCCACGGACTATCATTAATATTCATTACTTCCATGATGGACTCGTCTGAATGAAAAGTCTAAAGTAAGAGATCAGGTAAAAATGACGTCCATCGTAGAGAACACGATGGAGAGGGCACGATTAAATGGTCCTCTGGTGCTGATTGGATAGCCTCATAAATACATTCAGTGGGTGAAAGAGGAATTATATCTCCAAGCAGGTGTGTTGTGGCTCCATCCGGTACAAGCCAAGCATTGGTAGAGTGAGAGAAAATCTATATGGAGATCATGTTCATCGTAGCAACATGGTTAGGGGGGTTTGCGGCTAGAAAAATGCCCATGAGAGATGAATCTTTCAAAAGGCCAACCCCTACACTCTCATACTATTTTTACGTTTGTCCAATGGAAGGAACATGGTCACCAGGATGACTAGTAGCATCTAGTGTACAAAAATCTAATTGGTTGATATTAACAATTTGTCCTTGGTGGGGGAATTGTACTATGCAAAAGACTGAAGAAGCTACCACCTACATGGTATAAAACCAATTGCGACCAAGCAAGAGATTATAATCTAACGGGTCAGAGACCACTTCCATGTTAATGGCTATGTCCTTTCTGCCCAACTCAACTGCAAGAGCTTGTAAGAGCCCATGAGGTTGAAAGCCACGCCTGTCGAATGCTTTCAACGTGGTAGGAGAACAATTCAATTTGGTGGAGCCAATGGCTCTCCAACAGGAGATCGACATGACAGAAGTGGAGGTGCCTTCGTCTAAAAGGGTATGATGGACAATCTTCCCAGCAATGTTCGCAGAAACTTGGAATGCGAGTTGGTGTGAGAGGCTCGTCTTAAAGTTGTCAAGTCGGAACATGATGGTATTCGAGGAATTGGGGTCGACTGCACTGATGGCTGCAAGGAGAGTTTTGCATTGATTAGGACAATTCTGTAAAACTTCCCGGGTAGACATGGAGCAAGGAGCTTGTGCCAAGTATTCTACGATATTGTAATTTTGTGCCACCTGAGCATTGGGATTGAAAACAACTTTTCGAATCGTACTCTTGGGCGGTCACAATATCGAATCTAAGGATGGCTTCTGAATGGTGAGATAAGTTAATGGTACAATGACATTAGTTAAGGAGTCGGAGTCATTTTCAGCATTACTTCCAGTGGATTCCTTCGAAGGGACCATTTTGTAAGATCACAAGCAAGTATTAAAATCAACTGTCTCGTTACGTAGCATGAGAACATGCGTAGTATTGGATGGTTCCCCCTGGGCTAGGGGGGTTTGAGCAATCATCTGCTGGTTCTAAGTAGGAAATGGATAACTGAGGACTGCGGAACTTGGTTTACCCCTAAGAAATGTTTTCACTTCATCTCTATGGGGACATTCTTTGGAGAAATGGTCATCTCCACACAGTAAACAAGGATACTTTAGTTTTCGTTTCTTCTTGGTATCGTCAGGAGTGCTCTTTTGTTCCTGCTAGGAAGAAGCCTTTTTGGGTTTCCCCTTGTTCTTCTTTTTACTGTTGGACTTCTAAGATGAAGTTGATTGGACAGAATTCACCTCTTCAGTTACAACAGAAGTGGTGGACTTGGTGGTGCTGGGGCCAGCCGTAGTCAGGTTGGATGATCCAACAGTGCTAGCAGTAGGCTGGGTGTTAAGGGAACCAATGATTCCATCAGTTTGGAGTCCCTTATGTGGTTTCACAGGGTCATTAACGTCACAGGGTGTGTCAGGAAGAATATCAAACAAAGTGTCGGATTGAGTGTAAACTAGGTCTAGCACATGGGCACTCACGATGGCTTGTTCTTCAGTGACATCACCTCGCATAGCAACGTCTCTTGCTATGGTAGGGATGAGGGATTTTGTGAACCAGTCTCCTAATAGCTGATCTAGAATGGGAGCTTTAATGAGACGTTGTCTCCTTCGCCACTCGTGGATATGATCCGAAATGTGAGTGGTGGTATTCTGACGGAGTGAGGTTAAAAGATCGGTACCAGTGTCATACTGTATGGGCAGCTGGAAATGTGTCAAAAAGTTCATGGCAAGAGAACCAAAATTAGGAAAAGAGTGTGGCAGCAACTCAATGTACCACTTGGCAGCCGAACCGGTGAGAGTCCTCTGAAACAATCTAAGACGAATTGAATTATCCATTAAGGAATTAGATGAACACCATATGTGGTATGTCATCATGTGGTTTTGAGGGTCTTCACCTGGCTTGCCGTCAAACTTGGGGATATCATATGGAAGTTTTACCGGAATCGGTGGCCAGTTAGATCCATGGTAAATAGGATCATTGGTTAAATGGGATAGGTCAGGTGGGTCCAAAGTAGCCAGGAAGGGAAGTTGTGGATTAGGCTATGTGTATTGATAATACGAATAAGGCGTGTAAGGAATGTACTGACCGTAAGGTGAACCAGGAGGAAACTGACCGTAGGGGGGTGTGCCACCTGGACTGTAAGGAGGTCCACCACCATAAGGTGGTCCATTCCAATAAGGTGGGGGTCCACCTCCACCACCGGGAGGGGGTGGAGGTCCGCTGCCACCACCGGGAGGAGGTGGGGGTCCATAACCGTAAGGAGGTGGCCCACCACCACCTCCGCCTACAGAGGGTGGTGGACCACTTCTGTTTCTAGAAGGATGGGGGGCCCCACCACCTCCGCCGATGGAAGGATGAGGGTCTCCATCAACACTGCCACCACCATAGTAATTAGGTCCTCCATTGCCTCCCCTTGGAGGGGGTGGTGGGTCACCTCCACCACCTGAAGGGAAATGTCCTCCTCCACTATGATAGGGTGGTCCCCCGCCACCTCCGTTGGGAGGGGGTGGGGGGCCATTCCCTCCAACGTTGGAAGGGTGAGGGATGGTGTAGGTAAAATGAGGTGGGCCTCCACCAAGGTTAGGTGGGGGCCTACCACCTCCAGCAGGAGGTGGGGGAGGGCCGATCAGGTGTGGTGGTACTTGAGGGATAATCGGTTGGGGTTCGTGTTGCAACATAGGTTGTTTCCCCCATAGAGTGTATGGATTCCAGGGATAAGGTATCCCATATGGTGCGCTTCCGGGATAAGGTTGGCCCAGCACAAGATTAACAGAACTCGGATATGCTTGAATCCATGAGGGTTGAGTTACATTTGACAGTCCCTCAACATGAGATAATCCCATGGTGGACGGTCTAGCAGGTTGGGAAGGTCCAACGGAAGGTCTGTTGGGGATTCCACCGCCTACATTTTGGTTAGGAAACAGGGGTTTCCCCCTAGCCACAACTAGTTGACCACTATTCAAAGGTTGAACCAACGTAGGTTGTTGACTAGCTACTGTAGTAATAACATTACCAATAAGATAATCCGTGGGGATGGAATACCCTCCCCTCGAATTCTGAGGTGGTGGAGGAACTGGTAAAGTAACTATGGTAGTGATAGTTGTGTGGTACTATTGTCCTTCCACCGGTTGGTGCGTTATGCTGATCCATTCTTACCCTTGAAATAGCCTCCAGATTAAGGGGATATTTGGGTGATAAGTTTAAGGTCCTACGGGACCTTCTCCAGGGAAAATCCACCAGAGTGTCAGGATGATCATCCAGGATGGCTGAAACAACGTTTCTCCTAAGGGTATGCTAAAAGAAAAGCAGTAAAGAAAAACCTACTCAAACTAAGGCAACAGGCAAGCTTATGTGACAAAGTGGATTCAAAAGTATGGAACCTCACGGGATTATCAAGGCATCGCAAACCACGATATACTGCAGGGTCCAACAATATGACGCGACAAGGAGGATTGGGACCATACCCTTGCCTCCATACCCGACTACCTGGACACTACGTGCGTGCTAATCTCCCCGAGTGCTGTTCTCGGTGTATTGCTTTGCCAAGACGGCCAAATGGTTAACTCGGTTGATTTCAGGAATCCTAATGGTGTCTCCCGATATATGCAAGGTACGTGGGAGCTCAAATCTGTAGTGGTGTTGTCTAATGGACAACCGTTTGGCAAGAGACCTTCCGATATACTACCGAGTACGTGATACACCCTTCGATATATGCCAAGTACGGATTATGGTACTTGGTGGGTACGTGAAGGAGCTCGATATACCAATAAGTACGTGGAAGACTACAATACCCCCGGAATATAGTGCTAGCAAAGAACGACAGCTGCCATGCTTAAAGACGCCGGAACACATCTCTAACTTACACACAAGTTGCTAAATTTTTTTACCTAGTTCTACCGTTAATTTTATCTTGGACGGTTAGGTGAATGCATGAGGTGAGTACATAATCGGAAGCATAATGCAAGCCCTAGCTACATGCATGAAATATTCTTTTCTTTAAATGAATTCTAGCTATGGGAAGGAGAAAGCTTTTTCCAATAGTATTGCCAAAACAAACTCAATGCAACACAATCCCAATTCAAACAAATTTGACAATGAAAGTATTCTCTTCCCTTTTGACGACAAAAATCACAACACTACTATCCAAATCAAAGAATTTTTCCTTTTCCTTTTTCTTTTCAAATGAAAATGACACTAGGTAATGAAAAGAGAGGATTCTGAAATGGAATATGCAAGCTTTTCAATTTCACTTTCAATTATCTAAAGGCAAAAAATATTAAAAATGCACCTATCTTTCCTTAGCATGGAATCAATTTTGCAAAAGTCGAAGCGTTCTTGAGCTTTTCAAGAAAATGAGTGATTCATAATTCGAGAAAAACACAATAGATCATACATTCATTCAACTTTTCCAAAACACAAGCGAGAATTTTCCAATGCACAACAATTTTCTCCAATAGTGTTCAAGAAGTGATGGGAAAGAAGCACTTTTTAACTTTTCAATGGATGCATCAAAGAGTAAACTCGATAACAACTGAGCTTTCAAATCTAAATGAGTGAAAATAAAATACTACTTGCAGCACTAGTTCATTCAGAAAACTCAAGAAAAAACAAGCACTCAACCAAGCTGAATGGCACACTTAACTCAAAATCAAATAGCAGCAAGCAAACTAAGCAAGCAAAGCTCAAAACAAATGTAAATGAGGTCTGGAAGCTGATCTAATGTACCGATCAGATCAAGGATGGAAAGAAGGAAATGCAAGGGTGAACAGATGAAGGTGGAGGAGACAAGAGTATCCACCACTACCAGTCTTCAAGCTTGTCCAAAATGGAAGCCAAAATCAATCCAAACTGAACCAAACACTCAACACACACATCATAAATGGGATCCCTCGCTAGATCTTGTAGCACAGAGAGAGTTCATACAGCAAACCAAAGTCCAAATTGTCAAATAGAGAAGAGATGCCTGCATGCAAAAATTTGACAAATCGGTGCACTCTGTCCTTCTGCACAGTGCGACGTCACAGTCTGCCTACACCGAAAGTGCGACGATGTCGCAGTTTGTTAGTGCAAGGGGTGCGACAAGTAGTCAACAAGTAAAGAACAGAGACTCAGAATGACAAAGTGTTGCTCTGTTTCCACTGCCCAGGTGTGAATGGCGAAGTCTAGATTAAAAAATGAATCATATCTCTTAGCAATGAACCATGAAATGGTTCGGGAATGAGTTGTATAAACTCAAAGGAAGTAGATCAGAGTCTTCAATATGAAGATCTGATAGTGAAATCAACTCCATGAAGTAAATGGCAAAAAATAAAAGGCTTGTGTCAAGAAATCAACTGAAAATGACTCTCAAATTGACAACTACTAACCAAACTCTATATACTCCCCAGTATGGTCGCCAGATTTGTCATCGGACAATCCACTCGAGCGGATGCGAGCAGGATCTCCCTAGCTCAAAGTGAGTCTAGAACAAATAGAATAGACTACAAGTGCATTTCCTAGATCTACTTAAGGATCAAGTACTAGATTTCTTACCTTTTCACTATGCAATCCTTTCTCCTGAATGTTGATCCATGTCCCACGGTCGTCAGATCCAAGTTGCAAGACCTGTCAAGATAAGAAACAAGAGAAACCAGTCAAAGACATCTATACAATAAGCGATCTAAGTAAATAGTTAAGTAGGTAAACTACTCAATATCATTACACACATGAACAACATTGGTGGAAAACATTTGTATTACTGCAAATAGAGGAGTACATGATAGAGATATAGAACCAAAACCAAGGATTAATGCTATAGCCCTTCTTCGACAAAGCCAATTGCCATATCCTTCGAAGGAAGTATGAGTTCTCCAATAGGAGAGTGGAGATGTTCTAAGAGTGATTTCACCAGCATGTAGATACCATAGTCTTCCTCACTTTGGGATGGGAGTGAGCTTCATTTATATAGGACTAAGTGGATAGGGTATGGATAGGATAGGTTCAGAGATTGTAGGAGAGAGATAGGGGATCCTCCCAAAGAGTTAGGAGTCGAGTACCAGCTCCCCTAGAGGTCAGGGATAAGCCCCTAAATGAGCAAGTTTTGAGAACGATCTCGAATAGACTATTTTTTCCCATTAACTGACCTTGTCGGACCTTGCAGTGGAGCAATATGTGACGTCGCATTTTTCTAGTGTGAAACCTCCGACGACCCTTCAAAACCTAGTGCAATTGGGTACAAATCCTCCCAGGATGATTACATAGTCCAGGTATCTTCAGGGGTGTAAACACTGAATCTTATGATGAGTAGATTTTGGGTGTAACAACGTGACAGGTCGAAGCACATTGAGATCCAATATCACTATATCAGGGATATGGTGCAGAGAGGATCAATGAAGCTCCTGTATTTTGCCACAGATGATCAGGTTGAAAATGTGTTGACGAAACCACTAGCTAGAGTGAAGTTTGAGTACTTCAGAGAGAGGCTTGCTGTTCTTCAGATTGAAGATACTTCGAGGAAGAAGTGATGGGACACATTTGTAGGAGCCATTCCAAGCATGGTGAGAGGAAGATCCTTCCCATGGATATGGCTGTAAGTCCTATGTGATGAGCATTATGACGATGCTCTAGTTACTGCTTGATATGATCAACTGGATCATGTATATGTATATGCATTAGTTGCATGCTTGGTATGATCAGTTGGATCATGTATATGTATATGCATCAGAACGATGCAGTGATGATCGGGAGGATCATGTGAGATGAGTATCCGGATGATACTCTGGATGATATGCATTAGGATGATGCTATGATGATGACCAGGATGATCATATGTGATGATATGTATCAGGTCGATACATTACATAATCAATTGGATTATGTGTGATGAGTTCCAAAGACACAGATGCACATGGGATTTTCGGACATGGTTGTAGATGTGTTCTCCCATGGTGCAGATGTAAGGGCTAGAGCCATTCTCACATGGTGGTAGATGTGTTCTCCCATGGTGCAGATGTAAGGGTTGTGGCATTCGAGCATGGTTGTATATGTGTTCTCGCATGGCTGCGATATAAGTGTTGTGCCATTCGAGCATGGTTCTAGATGTGTTCTCCCATGGATGCGATATACATGCTATTCCATTCAAGCATGGTTGTACATGTGTTCTCCCATGGCTGCAATATAAGTGCCAATCCTTTCACGGATGTTGAAGTGTGTCTTTCCATGCCGGTGAATGTCAGTGTTGTTGATGTGCTTCTGGGTTGTGCTTCGTGAACGATGATATGATCAATATGATCATGAGTATCAGGATGATACTCTGTGGCCATGGACAGGTTGTGCAATGGCATGTAAAAAGTATTGGGAGATCCGATAGGTTGAGCTGTGTGCTCGTAATTAGTCCTGGGATGATCTTTCGAGGTTTTATTGACTCACATAATAGGTCCTGAGGATTCCACAGTATGGCCAGTGATGATGAAGACCTACAGGTGGTGGGCCTACATCCAGCATGAAAAAGGGCTGGCTCTGTAGAACTTCCTATGATGAGAAGAATTTAGAGATATCCCAGTGATCGAGATGTCGAGTACAACAGTAGTGATGATGATGATGCTCTGTGATGCAGTGATGATGATCCAGCTCCAGAATTGAAGACTTGAGCCAATATGTATTGATGACCTGTGACGAAAGAATACCTTCCTAGTTAAGAGGGAGTGTTGATGTACTTGTAACTTCGGAAGATATTCTTCTATGTATTACATTTGTACTTTATTGTATATCCCACAGGGATGTATTATTCCTTTGATTGGAAGTGTCATCATTTGTAATTGGAAGTGTCATCATGTGTATTGACAAGTGTCATCATTTGTATTGATGGGTTATTAGACCACCAGTGATGGGTCGTCCCTAATTGGGTCACGTGGTTGGGTTATTAGACTTGAGTAGCAAGTCATCCCAGTGAATTAATTGGTAGGACAAGTCAAGTATAAATAAGAGGGGTGTGTCCATTCTATTCATTCACTCACTTCTTAAGCTTGCATACCTAAGAGAGAGAGTGGCGCACTTGTGGAGGAGGATGAGCATCTGCTAGAGACATCTTATTGGGTTTGAGCATTGTGATCTTGTACTTGGGTTTATTCTATCTCCGAGGAAGTTGCGGGGTTTTTCACTTTATTAGTTTTCCCCGGTGAAAATATGAGTCTCTTGTGTGATTTCTTTTGTGTCTATGATTGATATGCCATACATGTTATTCTCTTAGTGATCCTGAATGAAAATGGAATGAAATTATTGAAAAATTAACACAGCTAAGTGTGTCCAACTAAGTCTAATAGAACCATCTAGGCATAAATCAGGGAATGGAGACTCCAAGGGGAGCGCATGAGGCTATCAAATAGTCAAGTGGAACTCCAGAACTAGATAACTAGAAGCTACAAGTAGTCAACATGACAATTCAGTGGAAGACCTACTCAATCAATGCACTTACTGAATGATAAATCCCAGTAGGTGAGATAAGGCACCCCAACTAAGTGATAACTTGTGGTAGGTGAGAAAGGAACACTAGCTAAGAAGATAAGTCAAGGAGGGTGCATTACGTAGATAGGAGGCCAAATGAGGGCTAAAGATAGGCTCAAGAGAGCTAGAAGCAAGATCTAGTTGTTGGTTGTGGAGCCAGATCTTCTAGTCTCATAGATGATATTGTATTAGCCGTGTTTGTACCACAATTTTATATGATATACAGGTGGACTGTATAGTTACCCTAGGGGGGGTTATGGGGGGGCATCGCCCCCCCATGGGATTCCATGGGGGACCATCCCCCTTGGCTTGGGGGTACGGGGGCGAGCGGTCCCCTGGCGGGGGTTTGGGGGCAGTGCCCCCGAGAAATGGGGGTTCGGGAGCAACGCCCCTAAAGAAATTTTTTGGGGTTGTTTTCGCCAGCTGTTTTGCGTGCCCATGGTTTTGGGTATCCCGTGGTATTTTCCCATTGTATTTCCCTTATAAAATAAAGACATTGTAATACGGCTAGGGATGATGATGTATTAGGTTTTATGCATTGTAAAGATCTCTGAGATCAGGAGAGAGACTGTGAAACAGCGAAGAGGAAGTGCAGCGGTTGTGCTGCAAGTTGTATCCTTTCACCTTGCTGGATGGTAATAATAATAAGGACTGGCAAATTCAGTGTGGACGTAGCCCAAGTTGGGTGAACCACGATATATCTATGTCTCTCTTGTAATGTGTATGTGTGATTATATTTGCATTTATGTTTATTGTTATTGCTCTGCGATCCTATTTTTCTAACAATTGGTATCAGAGCCAAAGGTCTATTTGGCAGTTAAACCCACAGGAAGCTAGGGTTTCTGGTTCGAGTGGGAGCAATGGCAGAAGAAGGAAAGTTTAAGGTCGAGAAGTTTAACGGCCAAAACTTCGGGTTATGGAAGATGCAAATGGAGGACTATCTGTACCAGAAGGATCTATTCCTACCGTTGGGAGGAAAAGCAAAGTAGCCGATGGCTATGAAGGACAAAGAATGGGAGGTTCTTGACAAAAAGTCTCTAGGAACAATACGGTTGAGCATGGCTTCGTCGGTGGCTTTCAATATCTCAAAAGAAACGACAACAGAGGGTTTGATGAGTGCATTGGGTAAGCTGTATGAAAAACCCTCAACCTCCAACAAGGTATTTCTAATGAAGCGTTTATTTAATATGAAGATGTCTGAAGGTGGATCTGTTACTGATCATTTAAATGAGTTTAATACGGTTACAAATCAGCTAAGTTCTGTAAGTGTGAAATTTGATGATGAGGTTAGGGCTCTTCTAATCTTGTGTTCATTGCCAGAAAGATAGAATAGCTTGGTAATGGCTGTAAGTAACTCTGTCTCTGGTTCAAACACCTTGAAATTTGATGATGTTATTGGTGTTATTCTTAGCGAGGAAATGCAAAGAAAAAGCATAGGTGAGACATCAGGTAATGTGTTGACCATGGAGAGCAAGGGAAGACAAAAGGAGAGAGGAAAGAGCCAACGTAATCGTGGAAAGTCTAAAACAGGTAGATCCAAGTCCAGACTGGGAAAGATAGAGTGGTGGAACTGTGGAAAGAAAGGACATCTGAAGAAAGACTGCAAATCTCTAAAGAAGAAAGGAGATGCACAGAAGGAAACTACCCAGGAAGTAAATGTAGCAGGTGATGTGTTACAATATGCTTTGATTCTTGCATTAGATAATACTAGTGATTATTGGGTAGTAGATTCAGGAGCTTCATGTCATGCTACACCCCATAGGAAATACTTTCATGAGTATGTTCCTGGCGACTTTGGACATGTTTTATTGGGTGATGATGAGCCATGTAAAATTGTTGGAATGGGTAAGGTATGGATAAAAGTTAAGAATGGAACTGATTGGTTGTTGAAAGAAGTTAGGCATATTCCTGCTATGAAAAGAAATCTGATCTCAACAGGGCAGTTGGGAGATGGCGGCTGTCTATCTACGTTCAGAGAAAAGTGGTGGAAGATCACTAAAGGATCAATGGTGATAGCAAAAGGAGACAGAGTAGGTACGTTATATTTATGTCCTCATAATACTGACCATTCTATCTCTTTAGCTTCCATGGGAACAGATACAACATTGTGGCATCATAGGCTTGGCCACATGAGTGAGAAGGGGATGCAGATTCTCCACTCAAGGAAGTTGCTGCCGGATTTGAAGAAGGTAAGTTTGGAATTCTGTGAAAACTGTGTTTATGAAAAACATAAGAGAGTCAGATTTCTTAGGGTTGGGAAACAGAAGAAGATTGAAAAATTAGAGCTTGTACATACAGATGTACAGGGACTGGCTCAAGTACAATCTCTTGGTGGCTCTCATTATTATGTTACATTTATTGATGATGCAACTAGAAAAACTTGGTTTTATTGCATTAGACAAAAATATGATGTGTTTGCTACTTTTAAGAAGTGAAAAGATTTGGTTGAGAATGAGACAGGAAAAAGATTGAAGTGTCTCACATACCATGGGATTCGTAGAGAGAAGATAGTCCCAGGAACACCACAGGAAAATGGTGTGTCAGAAAGGATGAACAGAATGATCATGGAGCATGCAAGGTGTATGAGACTGCATGCAGGGTTGCCCTTACAGTTTTGGGTGGATGCTGTAAATACTTTTGTTTATTTAATAAACAAAGGACCTTCAAGTGCTTTGGATGGTGGTATTCCAGAGGAAGCATGGACAGATAAAAAGGTAAACTACTCATTTCTGAGAACGTTTGGTTGTGAAGCATTTGTCCATATTGATAAAGAAAATATAACAAAGCTTGAAGCTAAATCCAAGAAATGTACCTTTATTGGATATGGGGTTGATGAATTTGGTTATCGTTTATGGGATTATGAAAATAACAAAATCATCAGGAGTAGAGATGTGATATTCAATGAAAAGGTCATGTATAAAGATCAGTTGCAGGGAAAGAAATAGGAAAAGGAAAACACAGAGTACATAGTTCTTGATGAAATTAAAGAAAATGAAGTTCCGAAGGTGCCAGAAAATCAAGAGCAACAGCAAGTACCTGAAACTTCTGCAACTGTAAGAAGATCTACCAGGTTAAGTAGACTCCCTGAACGATACTCTCCTTCAATGTATTATTTATTGATGACTGATTCTGGTGAACCAGAATGCTATGAAGAAGCAATGCAGGTGGAAACTAGAAAGAAGTGGGAGCAAGGCATGAATGAGGAGATGGACTCATTGGTAGGAAACCAGACTTGGGATTTGGTTCAGTTGCCTGCTGGTAAAAGAGCATTGCAAAACAAATGGATTTACAGGTTGAAGGAAGAAGAAGGAGGTAAGAAGCGATACAAGGCCAGACTTGTTGTAAAGGGGTTTGCACAGAAGAAAGGTATAGATTTTGATGAAATATTTTCTCCTGTTGTTAAGATGACTTCAATTAGGACTATCTTAAGTCTAGTGGCGATAGAAGATTTACATCTTGAACAGGTAGATGTAAAAACATCCTTCCTCCATGGGGATTTGGAGGAAGAAATATATATGCAGCAGCCACAAGGGTATGAGATCAAAGGTAAGGAGGATCTGGTATGCAAGTTGAAAAAGAGCTTATATGGCTTGAAGAAAGCTCCAAGGCAGTGGTATCTAAAGTTTGACAGGTTTATGATAGAACAAGGTTATAGTAGATGTCATTTTGACCACTGTGTTTATTTCAAGAAGCTAGAAAATGGAAGATATATCATCTTGTTATTGTATGTGGATGACATGCTTGTTGCAGGGTCTGACATGCAGGATATAAATGTACTCAAAAGGAAGCTAGCAAATTCATTTGCGATGAAGGATTTGGGTGCTGCAAAGCAAATCCTTGGTATGAGAATAACGAGAGACAGGAAAAATCGCAAATTGACATTGTCTCAAAGTGAGTACATACAAAAGGTGTTGGAGAGGTTTAGAATGCAGAATGCAAAACCTATAAGTACACCTTTGGCTAGCCATTTCAGTCTAAGTAAGGAAATGTGTCCCAAGACACAAGAAGAGACAGATTACATGTCCAAGATTCCCTATCAATCAACAGTTGGCAGCTTGATGTATGCCATGGTGTGCACAAGACCAGATATTGCACATGGAGTGGGAGTTGTGAGAAGATATATGAATAATCCAGGTAAAGAACATTGGAAGGCAATACAGTGGATTCTCAGGTATTTGAGAGGTACTACCACTGAGGCATCATGTTTTGGAGGTTCAAACACTGTTCTACAGGGATATGTTGATGCAGATATGGCAGGTGACAAGGATAGCAGGAGGAGCACCATAGGGTATGTGTTTACTGTAGGTGGAACAATAGTAAGATGGATTTCGAAACTACAGAAGGTTGTTGCACTTTCAACAACAGAAGTAGAGTATGTTGCCATTACAAAGGCTAGTAAAGAGATGATTTGGTTGCAGAGGTTTATGGAGGAAGTGGGTAAGAAGAAGAAGGATAGAAGATTGTATAGTGACAGCCAGAGTGCCATTCACCTTGCAAATAACTCAGCATTCCATTCCAGGACTAAACATATACAGCTGAAGTACCATTTCATACGCTCTGTTCTAGAAGATGAACTGTTGAAGCTGGAAAAGATACATACTAGCCAGAATCCTGCAGACATGTTCACAAAGGTAGTGACCAGAGAGAAACTGAGTTCATGCTCGGTTTCAGTTGGCCTTCTAGCATGAAGGTGAAGAGGAGAAATTTGCTAAGTCCAAGTCCAGCAAGTGCAGCAGCAGTGGAGTTGTTGTGATTAGTCTCTAAGTGGGAGATTGTTGGTTGTGGAGCCAGATCTTCTAGGCTCATAGATGATATTGTATCAGTCATGTTTATACCCCAGTTTTATATGATATGTAGGTGGACTATACAATCACCCCAGTGGGGACCATCCCCCCTGGCTGGGGGGTCCGGGGGCAATGCCCCCGAAGAAAATTTTTGGGGCTATTTTCGCCAGCTGTTTTGCGGGCCCATGGTTTTGGGTATGCCGTGGTATTTTCCCATTGTATTTCCCTTATAAAATAAAGACATTGTAATACAGCTAGGGATGATGATGTATTAGGTTTTATGCATTGTAAAGATCTCTGAGATCAGGAGAGAGACTGTGAAATAGAGAAGAGGAAGTGCAGCGGTTGTGCTGCAGGTTGTATCCCTTCACCTTGTTGGACGGTAATAATAATAAGGACTGGCAAATTCAGTGTGGACGTATCCCAAGTTGGGTGAACCACGATATATCTGTGTCTCTCTTGTAATGTGTATGTGTGATTATATTTGCATTTCTGTTTATTGTTATTGCTCTGTGATCCTATTTTTCTAACACTAGGTGTTGGAGAGACAACCATGATGATGATGGATGCATGCAGTGGCATGCAAATGCATGCAACATGCAATTGCATGCAAAATACAAAAATGATGGTGTGAATATTCCAACACCCCCCCGCAAGCTATACTATGAGGTAATAACTAAAATCTGAAAAATAGGGCCCTGGTGACTAAGACCAAAGTTAACCCCATAAAATCAATCTAAATAAACTAAGTGAGGAAAGAGGGAAAACCCAGTGGGAAGGAAGCCCTCGCTCAAAATAGACTAAAGGATGCTAATGTAGCACATCATTACTCGCCCTTGAAGGAGGTAAGTGTCCTTCTTTTCCGAAGAAGGCTCAATCAATTCGAAAATGGATCAGCAATGTGAGAAGGATGAGACGTTCCATTCTGAAATCTGATCTGGTTCTTCTATGATCATGTGGATCACTAGCCAATTCACTTACAGATCAGAGTGTAGTGGATTCCCATCGAGGAAGAGGAGGAATATCAAGTGAGAGATCTTCAGGTTCTTGTGGATCTGGATCTCCCATTCGCTCATCTTCATCATCAGTTGCTAGACCTTCAAGTTCTTGTGGATCTGGATCTAGCATTCCATCATCATCATCTCTATCTGAAATATCATGTGAAAACTGGCTCATCATCACATACAAACTCCGAATGATCCATGTGGATATCGGTGGCGGCCCACCTCTTCCAACTGGCTCAAAACAGTCTTCGGGCAATTTTGGTAAATTACTATTTTTAGCAGTTTTTCGGGTCCTGAACTTCCGGAGCCATTTTGAGGCCCTAAATGACATTTTTTGGCGATTTGGGGGACCAAATGGTTGCCCCTGGCATACATTTGGGCCCAGTCGAAAGTTGTAAATCTCGGTTAGACCTTTCCAACGGGCTATCGAGCGCCCTAAACGGAGATCGTATGCAAAAGTTATGACCCCGGGAAGTTGACTGTTCAACAAACCACCTTGGGGCTGCAAACTTTATGACGGTTCATCTTCTAGGGTTAGGTTTTTGGATGATTGGGATTCTTTCCCTCATGCTTATGATAAATAGGCCCTTTCGGCCTCTCTTTGTATTCATCTTGGCATGAATGAGCATAGCGGCCACATCTCTTCTCAGAGATAGCTACCACCATTCCAGCTATTGTATTTTACAGTCTGTTCTATTTCCGCTATTTAATAGAATATGTGTTTATTGTATCACTGTGTTATTTGCAATATATCTCTGTATATGATTCTGTATATGCTATCTTTTGTTTCGTTCCCACATAAATCCGGATCAGTGGTATCAGAGCGGTCTGCTCTTTGATTGTTTCTCGGTGCATGTCCCCGACGAGGTCAGGATACAGAGAGTTGGGTCTCGAACTAGTTTCACTTGGGGAAGACTACTCTCGCCGCCCCAAACGGCCTCCCATGGCGGAAGAAAAGAGAGACGACGGAGCAGTAGATCCTATCAAGTTGTTGCTCGAGGAAGCCCTTGCGCGACAGAGGAACGAGATGATGGATAATTTCGCCCAGATCCTTCAACGCATGCCAACAGCGGCAAATGCACCCTCAACGAGCAGCCATTTCGGAGATACGACTCCCTTCAAGGTACAAGTTAATTTTGATATCCCTTTATTTGAAGGCCAAATCAATGTCGATGCCCTAGATAAATGGTTGAATCTACTAGAAGGGTATTTCTCTGTCCACAATTTTTCCGACAGGGAAAAGATCGTCTTTGCACTCCTCAAGGCCGTCCCCCATGTCAAAAATTGGTGGGAAACTTATTGTGAGCAAAACTCATCAGACGAGTCTGGATTGTTTGAATATTCCAATCCCACTTGGGCCTCTTTTATAGATGCCGTCAAGGAACAATATTACCCTGTTGGAAACTATGATGACCAATACACAAAATGGACCATTCTGCATCAAGAGAGGGACCAAACGGTGTTGGAGTACACCAACAAATTTCATACCTTGCGCACAAAGCTAGGTATCAAGGACTCTGAGCGGCACCTAGTACTGAAATATCGCAGTGGCCTACACCGGTACATCCGAACAGAGATGGATTTCCTGGAAATCTCTTCACTCGGATCCGCCTATCGATATGCTGTCAAAATTGAGCAGAAATTTCAGCAAAAGAACAAGCGTGACTTTGGACCTGCGCAGAAGCAGGGCAAGGGAAACTCTGGCTCGCAGAACATGGGGCAGGAAAAGGACAACCAGTCCCAACCACAGGCGAAGAAGGGTAAAGAAAAGACAAAGAAAGACACCGGGAAGTGGTGCGAGTTCCACAAAAGCCCCTGGCACAACACTGATGATTGTCGCTCAAAACAGTCATTGGTGGCTGAGATCAAAGCTTCAGAATCAGATCCCAGTTCTGATTCTGACTCGGAACCTAATTTCACAGCCGCACAAAAAGGGAAGCAGATCATTGATGCAGAACCCAGTGCCGTTGTTGCCACCACACAGATTCAGCCAGAGGAGCCTGAAGAGTCGGAGGTAGAGGAGCGCCTTTTCCACTCACAGATGTGGGTGAAGGGAATTCCCCTACACTTTGTTGTGGACAGTGGCAGCCAGAAGAACTTGATCTCAGAAGAAGTCATCAAGAGATTGGAGCTACCAATAACGCCACACCCACAACCATACACCATTGGATGGCTAAGCCAAGGGCAAAGGATCTGTGTCAGTCACCAATGTCACCTACCATATGGCATCAAGCCCTTCAAAGATGAGGTATTGTGTGATGTGGCCCCACTTGAAGTATGTGATGTTCTTTTAGGACAACCATATATGTGGAAGCGTCATGCTGTATACGAATCACGACCTCGCAGTGTCATTGTCACTTTGGGAGGACAACTCTATCGGATACCAGAGATAGTTGCACCTACCCCAAACGAGCAGGGAAGGAAGATAATCTCCCACACTGGGAAATTTTCCCTATTCGCAATTGCCACTAAAGGTGAACATCAGATCGCGGAGACATCCACAACCTCTACAGATTATCCTTCTACTCAGCAGAAACAAGAAAAACACAAAGTTAGTGCAGCATCGCCTATTCGGGTACCTCTACAGTGCAAGGCCACGCATTCAAGGGGCCCCTCCAAAAAGAAACCATCCACACCAGTGCATACCAAGGATACCACAACAACCAAAACTGTTGAACAGCTCCAGCGCATCCATCAACAACAATTACAACCCTTTGAAGATGTCAAAGTAAGGCAACCTTTCCACTTCAGCAAATGTCGCACCAAGAGCTCAACTCGACACACAGCTCGACATATGATAAGGGATTTAACGCAATGGAGACCATTGCTTCCTAAGGAGGGACGATTGATCCAGGTGGATATCGGTGGCGGCCCACCTCTTCCAACTGGCTCAAAACAGTCTTCGGGCAATTTTGGTAAATTACTATTTTTAGCAGTTTTTCGGGTCCTGAACTTCCGGAGCCATTTTGAGGCCCTAAACGACATTTTTTGGCGATTTGGGGGACCAAATGGTTGCCCTTGGCATACTTTTGGGCCCAGTCGAAAGTTGTAAATCTCGGTTAGACCTTTCCAACGGGCTACCGAGCGCCTTAAACGGAGATCGTATGCAAAAGTTATGACCCCGGGAAGTTGACTGTTCAACTAACCACCTTGGGGCTGCAAACGTTATGACGGTTCATCTTCTAGGGTTAGGTTTTTGGATGATTGGGATTCTTTCCCTCATGCTTATGATAAATAGGCCCTTTCGGCCTCTCTTTGTATTCATCTTGGCACGAATGAGCATAGCGGCCACATCTCTTCTCAGAGATAGCTACCACCATTCCAGCTATTGTATTTTACAGTCTGTTCTATTTCCGCTATTTAATAGAATATGTGTTTACTGTATCACTGTGTTATTTGCAATATATCTCTGTATATGATTCTGTATATGCTATCTTTTGTTTCGTTCCCACATAAATCCGGATCACCGAATCTGAAATCTTATGAGGAGAAGCAAGTAAGACTGGCTCATCATCACATACAAACTCTGAATCTGATGATGATGGATCTTCAACAAGATCACTAGTGGATGTATTAGTGATGGCCCATTTGGCCATAGGAGTTGAACAAATAGGTGCTAGATCTATAGGTTCTTGTGTATCTGGATCTAGCATTCGCACTTCTTCAAGAGTCCTCTTTTTCTCAATCTTCTTAGATCGATCCGTGCCCTTCAAGCAACTTTTGTAGGTGCCATGAGCAATTATTCTATTTGGAAGACCATCAACTACATTTCGAGCTAGTTTGTAGTTGAGATGAGATAGTCTACTCTCTTCATGAGTATGAGAGTGAAGAGCAGACTCCTTTGAAAGAGGTAAGAAGTGTGAAAACTCATAGAGTTTTGTCTCATGATTTGTAACTCCTTTTGCAATGATTTCCCATAAAACCATGTATTGTATCTTGATTTCATTTGGAGAAAAGATGAGTCTTTTGGGTTCTCCAATATGAGTCATTTGATACACTGAAAGTAAATTTGTTGCAAAAGAAGGAACATAAAGCAAATCAGAAAAGTAACCATGGTCAAGATTGATTCTTCCACTCCCCTAAGAGGAGACTTCTAAATCATTGCCCAATTTGATGGAATGGCCAACTGAGCTTTTGAAACTGGAGAAGAGATCTTTGGAGGAAGACATCTGTCTTGATGCTTCTAAATCTATGATGAAAGAAGAATCTGTTGATTCACTTGCCACGAAGGCATGACATGTTTCTTTGTTTTTAGATCTAGAGGTTCAGTATCAGGATCTTTCTTCCTTGTACATGCAGGTACAGGAAGATTGTTCTTCTCAAGTAACTGAGCCATCAAATCTATAGTCTTCTTCATGCAAGTACTCTTAGGATGATAATCTCTAAGACAATATGTGCATTTGGATCTTTTCTTCTGAGAATGCTTGGCCTTCCTTGAGTTCGAAACCCCATATTATTGGTATGAACTATCTGTAGGCCTTGTATCATTCAATCTCTTGTTAGAAATGTTTCACTTGCCTTTTCCATTCTCTCTCTCTACAACTGTAAGAGATGAATCCAATTTGGGTTTGATTATTCCCATAAAGATCAAATTCTCTTCCTCTTGACTAAAAGATTAGATAAAATCATCAAATGAGGGAAACTTCCTTCTTGGAATGGACAACCTAGCTGACTAGAAAGTAGAGACAAAAACTGAGAAGTTTGACCCCAACTTTGAGAGAGTGGCAAGTATAAGTTGCTTATCTTCTTTCACTATCTCATATCTTTTCAATTGTGGTATCAATCTTTTGAACTTGGTGAGAAAGGAATTAATAGATTCAAAGCTATTAGGACTCAAACATATGAGCTCATTATCCAATTTGTGTCCTTGCATATCATCTTTCTGTCCCAAAAGGGATTCGAGCTTGTCCAAAACCTCTTTAGGAGATGTAAGATCAATGACATGGAAGTGAAGATCTTCAGAAATTGAGAGAAGAAGGAGGTCAATTGCTTCATCAAGCCTATCCAAGTACTTGGACTTTTCAACTGCACTCATTGGTTCTACCATCATTCTATTGAGTATTCTGGTGAAGCTCTTTGATCTAATGAAGAGAGTCATTTTGGATTTCCACTCAACATAGTTGGAAGATGTAAGATTTAGATCCATCAAATAGAGAAAGTTGAATAGTTGAAGAAGATTCCTAGCGGGTGAATAAACCTGCAAAACAAGAAGAGTTGTGCTGATGGAGAATGCTATACTTCGACTGAAGAGTACCTTAAGAACACATGGCACATAGAATAAGCCCTTCACACCTGGCTAGACCTCACTAGATTTCTCCAATGAATTCAAGTAATAGCACCAGGATTTGCGGTGGAAACTTAGAGGCTTCTACTGCACAAGTGAAAGATAGCTGCTCAAAGAAATGTTGCAATTGCTCCAATGACTACAATTCGAATAGATGCTTCTTGCTCTGATACCATGTAAGAATCTGCAAGAGATCTAGCAGTTGTAGCAACTCACAATCAAACTATCAAGTATGTTGCAAATAAGAAGAGAAAGAGACACTCAATGATCACTCATAAACACAGAAGAATAGACAATATCTCAATATCATACAATGAATAAGAATGTAAGTGAATGAGTACAATGGGTTGTAAAGAAATAATATAAAGGATTCGAATTAGCCAGGTAGATCATTCAAATCTATGAGCTCCGAGTCTAGCATGGATAACTAGGAGACATCATCCAGTCAGTAGTATCAGTCATGAGTGGCAAGAGTGGGTCAAGTGTGTCAAACCGACTCTAACAGAACCATCTGGCCATAAATCAAGGAATGGAGACTCTATGTGGAGTGCATGAGGTTGTCTAACTCAAAGTATAGCTTGGATAATAATGGAGACATCATCCGGTCAATAGTATCAGTCATAAATGGTAAGATCCAGTCAAGTGTGTCCAACTGAGTCTAACAGAACCATCTGGGGATAAATCAGGGAATGGAGGCTCCAAGGGGGGCACATGAGGCTATCAAATAGTCACGTGGAACTCCAAAGCTAGCTAACTAGAAGCTACAAGCATTACCACAAGCAATCAGTGGAAGAACTACTCAATCAATGCACTAACTAAATGATAACTCCCAGTAGGTGAGATAAGGCGCCCCAACTGAGTGATAACTGGTGGTAGGTGAGCATGTGCACTCTAATTGACAGTGGTAGGTGAGAAGGGCGCACTAGCTAAGCAGATATGTCAAGGATGGCGCATTAGGTAGGTAGGAGGCCAAATAAGGGCTAAAGATAGGCTCTGGAGAGCTAGAAGCAAGCTCTAGGTGCTGGGGAGACAACCATGATGATGATGGATGGATGTAGTGGCATGCAAATGCATGCAGCATGCAGTTTTGCATGCAGGCAAGGAAGAGCTAGAAGCAAGCTCTAGGTGCTGGCGAGACCACCATGATGATGACTGGATGCATGCAGTTGCATGTAAATGCACGCAGCATGCATATTTGTGTGCAAGCATGCAAAATACAAAAATGATGGTGTGAATTTTCCAACAATGGAGCACAAAACAATGAAAGCACATGACAGAGAAAACAAAAATGCATGGTTGGATGCTTGAACATATAAGAAGTTTACATGTGGATGATAGTAAATGAAAGGCAAGGTGTTTGTGCTTGTCATTTATATTTAAGGAAGGAATATTTTTTTATGAGATTTTTCTTAGCTCTCATACATGAATGTGTTGCTACTATCCATCTTCATACATGCCAAATATTGTCACCATTGTGGAAATCAATGGTGACGTTTCACCATTATCCTTTAAGGACCAATATAATTATTTATTTTACAATTTTAATTGAAATGGAAACAGTCCTTTATTTTGCTCCATTAAAATATTTTCGAAATGAAAAGCGGGTGACAATATCATAGTGGTTGTGTTAGGTTTCCCCTTTGGGAAAATAAAGAGATTGGATAACACATAGAGCCAAATAACAAAAGGAAGGACAATAGAATAGGCGGGAATGCTCAATGTATTTGTCATTAACTAACTATACATATAAACACGATGAGAAATGTCCCTTGGGTTTCAATTCCCAAGTGGACTCTTGGAGTCCTGGATGACTCTTGGTCTACCTGAGGATTAGAATCCAATAAATCTCCCCTTAATCCAAAGGGTGTATATGAGTCAAAGAAAAACAAGAGAGATGAATAAGTGGAAGTGGACAGCTACCACCAGCTGAACATTTCCATCTCAAACATCCTTTACTAAGAAGGTCAGATAAAAGCTTGCACATGCTTTTGCTAAATACAATGGCTATCTGAAGGGATGGTTTTTAAGATGACCATCAACCAAAATGGGCTAGCAGAAGGATGAAATATTCTACTATGTGTGTGGTTTAATGATGACCACAAACTCTTGAATTTGGCTCAAAGGCTCAGAGGTTCTGTCTGGACTGGTTGGGATGGGATGATACCAAACCAACTAGAGAGCTAAAAAGAGGAAGTGAATAGCTGCAACTTGCTAAAAATTTCCATCTTGACAATGGTTTGCCAAGTTAGCTAGAAGCTTGCACATGCTTCTGCTAAATGAAGGTGCTCTTGATACTGATGGTTTTAGGATGACCACCAACTCTCGAGCTTAATTGAACATAGCTCTCCACAGGCTCGCTTGTTCTGGCTCACTTGCACTCACTCGCTTGTTAGTGACGGTCTTCATTCCCCCCTGTCAGGAACAATGTGAGGAGAGGAGAGTCTCATGGTGTCACAACTAGACACAAAACACATGAGTACTCTATGTCATGGTTATCTTCTATTTGAGTGTCTACATCACTGAATCTAGTCTCTGAAACTGGATGTGGATCATGCTTGTTTGACCTCACTTACTTTTAGAGGGCCATAGCTGCTTGTTGTTAGATGGAGGATTTAAAAATTGACACATGATATCATGTCCCCCCCTATCAGGTACAAAGTGAGGAGAAGAAGATGTCTCAACTGCAATATGTGTAAACTCTTATAAATCTTCTTAGTTGTTGACGACCATTTCCAAGAATCGATCCACCCAAAGTGAATCTTCTCTCTTGCAGGTTTATTCAAAATGAAGCATATGCCTGATGAGTGTGTATGTTTTCCACATCGCTTACAAGGGTGAAGACCAAGACAATGATCTTTCATATGGCCAACTTGATCACAATGTTGGCATGTCAAACTCTGAACTGATGTGTATGAATATGGACTCTCCTGGATGAATCCAACACTCTGAAACTGGATGGGATTTGAGAAATCGGAAATGTGAACTGTCACTTCCTTGTCGTATCCCAGGCCTATTCTATGCTTATTATGGAAGATATATTCCCATTGTCTGATGATGGGTGTTAACACCCAAAACGTACCCCTACGTTGTGGAGAGGAAGAATCACGGTAACCACTAAGCACTTTAGACTTGTGGTACTAACCCAGCGCAGGAAGATAGGGATCTCTCTACAGAAAGCAATGAAAATATTGAAAAAGAAGTGTAGAGTCTTAATGCTCAAAATGTTCATACACAGTTCATTCAGAAGGTCAAATTTTCTTGTGGGATGCTTGGTTTTTTAAAGTTGTTGGTTGAAAGTAGTGTGGATCTCTATTTGGTAAATGGAGTCAGATTAAACAAGACATGAATATCATTGACAAATGCTTTGTAAATACATTTACACAGGGGCAAGGTAGCCACCAGCTTACAGTCAAAGAGCTTTTAGTTGGTCGATTTAGAATAAAAATGAAATAGTCCACCAATATAAAGCATGGAAACATGAATTCTATATTGATTTTAGTATAAACTAATTGTGGAATACTTGGTATGATAAGAATAGAACATAAAGACTATGAATTCTATTCAAACGCCACACTGAACCAAGCATGAAAAAGCATTACAGAATGGATTAACAATGAAAGGAAACACAAATAACATGGGAAAAGAGAAGAAACAGACTGCAAGACCGATCACACAAGAATCCTTGGGAAAAATGCCCGCTCGGCTCTGTCAACTTTATTAACACCGTTAAAATTGTACAACACAGAGAAATATGCTAGGATCCAAAAGTTTTCAACCATTCTTCATTCAATTACATGGAATTTACAGAAGCTCAGATCTTCATGCTCGACCCATTTAGACAAGAAATCAGTGACAACTTTGAGTGACACCTAACTGGGCATATTCGCCACCACTATTACAAGAAAAAAATGGGAGAGATAGGGTTAACCACCTTTTTACATCTGCGGGTCATTTTTAGTATGTTGGGTGGAAATATTGTCGTTTAATTCCGTTGTAGTATTTGCCCAACCATTTAATTTATCAATCAGAGGAGTTCGTAGTCTTACGAAGCACATGCAAGGTATATGCAGGATTGAAGTGGAATTAAACTAATCTAACCCCCCTTGCTAATTGCTAATCTAATCCCCCCTTAAGCTGAAACACACAACTGAATGTAAATTGCATGGAAATAAACTAACTACAACTGAAATTAAATTGCATGAAAATAAACTTAACTAAGAAAGTAGGAAATTGGAAAGACAACATGTGAAGAGAAACCAGACAATAAGTGTGAGTTCACATTAACATCAATCTTAAATTACATCACAAACATCAAATTACAAATAATGAAAGCATCAAAACTAACACTATGAATCAAAGGTAAGAATCCCCTTCTCCAATCTACAAAGTCAAGACTAACTTCCACAATCTAAAAAAACTACCTTCCATATGAAGAGAGAACACTCTCTTTTATACACAAGAGCTTTGAAAATAAGATGAGCATCTCATAATTACAGATCCACTATTCTCTCAACCAATATCCCATTATTACAAAATATGATCCCTTCAAATCCTCCACACATCTCTCACAAATCTTGGATAATATATGCCATCCAAATCTCCACGATCTTCTCCTTAGAATAAGCTTTGAATAATTATCTCCTTGAAATGGTGGAGGAGATATTAGAGAAGTCCTTTGAATTAATCCTTCACATATTCCTACACATTACAAAGCTCATCCATACTTGAGATATTAATGAAAAAGCATGTTAATTTCTAATATTTAATCATAAATTCACTTATTAATACTAAAATGAATAAAGTGGAAATAATAAGGTGAAACCCAAATATATGTATGGAAATGGTATAAGAAAGGTTAATGGGATGACGAAATGTGAGGAATAGCGAAAGGTAAAATGGATGAAAATAGGACATTTCTCAGTCCCAACATACTACACAACCACCGATTCTTACAAAAAGGAAAAAGAGTTTGGTAGCTGCTCCAGCTAGCCGCTTCGACTTCTTCTAGGTCCTTCATGCACCTAGCTTTAGTTTCCCCTTATAATATTTCTCAATCCACCTGCACTATTCTGTTGTTGGTAAGTCTGAGGACGCGAGCTCCTTGAGGATAATTCTTATTTCAGTGTGTTCTTTATAAGAATGTGCTTCGAGGATCATGTGGGTCTCCTTGAACGCTGTGAGGAGCTCAAAGTCTTGGGCTAGCTTTTCCATTATCACTTTACCTTCTAAGGGCTATCCCAACTCTGCAAAATGCTCCTTGTCTGACTAACACTCCAATTGTTCCGCGTACTCTTCCTTTTTCATCATGGTCCCATCTTCTTCTCATAATAGAGGAAACCCTTTCTTAAACAGTGGATTGAGAGCTTCTTTAAAAAATTTCACTTTGTTGGTCAAGATATTTATTCCCACATGAACAAAGCTCACTTGTTCATGTTTTAGCATTACTTTCTTGGCCCATATGATGAGGGTCATTCTATCTTTGATATCTGTTGCTTTTATCTGGCTTTTCTAACAAGCCACTCAGAAAATCTACTACATTCTAGGCGCAACCCAGGGATTTTTTGTTCAATTTATCATTTTCCACTACGATCACTGGGCTTGCTAATTTGACCACGACCTCTTTATCTACCATAAAGTCCAGGTATGGCCTTAGTTGCTCTGCTTGCACGATGATGTTGTCCAAGATTATTTTCCTCACCCTTTGTAATGCTTCCTTTCCTATGACCTGTTGTTTTAACCGATCATACTCCTCTTGCATAGCCTCACATTTGGATTTCCAGGCTTTCTTGTCTTTTTATGCTTCTTCTTTATCCTTCTTAGCAGTATCCCTCATAGTCCTTAGGTTGGTGATTTGCTTCTTTAGTGTTATTAGTTATGCATTGTCTAAACTGGTCTTGGCTATCAGCCCCACTATAGAGAAATATCTAGATTCCATAGTGGGAGTGACCATGGCCTCTATCTCCTGTTCTTTATCCTTTAGTTTCTTCTCAAGATTTTTGACCTCAACCTTCAGATCTTCCTCGATGTCCATTACTAATTTCATGTCTTGCTGCCACTTTTCCCCTCTTTCGTCAGATTCTATCAATTTGACCTTACAGTCTATCAGTTCGATCTGTAGCTTTTCCTTCTCTTCCTCCAACTCTGCTATCTCAGCTGCATCTACTAATTGGGTAGCTGGTATCTTTAGTCTTTTCTCTAGCTTCAGGATCTCCTTCTCTTTCTCTTCTAATAGCCTTTCGATGCTTTTTCTTTTGTCTTCAATGGTCTCAGTGCTTAGCAAGGAGGCCTGGAGCTTCTTCACCTGTGCCTTCAAACTTTTATTCTTTTCCTTCTCTATTCTCAATTGATTTTGCACCTTAGCTTTGTTGGTTTGTGCCTTTGATAGGTCGAGGGAATACTTGAGCAGCTTGTTGTAAATAACCTCCTATGTTTCTTTGTGCAGGCTGATCACTTTGGGAACTGGAATGTCCTCCAGGTTCACCTTCAACTTTGTTTCCTTACTGTTGGTAGCTAAGGCCAGGCTCAGGGTGTCTTGCACTAAGTTTCTGCTGGCCACCAAGGTTACCTCCTTAGAGAATATTTTCCTAACATCATCATACAATTTGGCTTCCTTTGACAGTGTCTCAGGATCTTCTTCATATTCTTCCAACAGTGCGATCCTGCTAACACTTGGTATTGCAAGCCCTGCAAGTATATTTTTGGACACATGCTCTTTAATTTCAAAAGCTTGTACTGAGGTCTTGACCTGCTTCTTTATTGTCTGCTTGGCCTTCAACTTTATTACTTGTTGCTCTGGATCTTCTACCTTCTATCTCTTAAGTTTTCTTTCACCCCCACTATCCACATCCATAGGTTCACCACACTCCTGCTGTGAGAGTTTCTCTTGAATACTAGTGAGGGCCAGAGCTGCTACTATTTCTGAGTCTTTTTTAGGTGGACTACTGGATGAGGTTCTCTTCCTAGGTATCAAACAGAGGGAGCCTCCTGGTGGATCAATGTCCATCTAACCTTTATCCATATACTCCACCCAATTGGACCTTTCTGGTAGGCCAGGGAGCTCCAAATGCTCGTATCCCTTTCTATTTGTTCCCTTACTCATTTCAGAGATTATGTGGTGAGGGTCGTAGATTATTGCAGCTCTAGAGGCGAAACCCAGATCGCTCATCATCAGCTCAATGTTAGGAAGGGATTCTCTATGTTTGATAAAAAAAGGGCCTACTGCCCACGGGAACTTGAAATCAACAGATTTCTTACCGTTTAGGAACTGTTCACATTCCACTTTCAGCTTCTGTCTTATGAACTCTAGGGTGAGCAGCCTAGGAGTTAGGAAAACTGGAAATACCTATGGGGCATAAGAATAATCGTATGCCCTAATCACAGTCCCATTTTTCAACAGGAACCAATCTCCAACCCTCTTTTCCATAGAGGGCGGCAACAAATCTTTCATTTCAGGTAGGAATATTGGCAATCTCTCCTGGAAAAACATAGAATAAACCTCTGCCATGAGATCATCCATGAAAACCTGGAAATTGGAGTACATTTCTTCAGTGATCTATAGCTTTGGTCCCTACAAGTTTTCTTCCTGTGCTGCTAGAAAAATATTCTGTAGATAAGATTGAAACCTAAAAGACCTAGTTTTGGGGAAATCGATGAGTTGAGCATGGATACTATCTGCTAGGGCTTCGGCCAATTTTACGCAGGAGCACTGAGCGAGCGGGTTTGGGTTTGAGGGTTCAATGGGGCAAGTACTTAGGACAAACATGAGGCTGATTAG
This sequence comes from Larix kaempferi, assembly GCA_027924585.1. NCBI lineage: Eukaryota > Viridiplantae > Streptophyta > Pinopsida > Pinales > Pinaceae > Larix > Larix kaempferi. The sequence continues at coordinate 2,685,774 of BSBM01000392.1, forward strand.
GGGTTCATTTATGTATCTATCACTATCCATCCATAGGAACTAGGCTAGTATGGGGATAACGTACTTAGATTCTTCTTGAACAAATCGGCTTCACCGGGGAAAGGGGTTTCTTGAGAGAAAACACTAGGTAGTAGGGTTTCCTAGTAAAAAATCTTCTTGAGGTCCTCGGAGGCTAGATGAAAGTATTGGAGGAGGGACTCCATTTTGTAATATTGGGCTTTTTGACAGAACTCAGGAGGGACGACCAAGGATTTCCCGACAGTAGGGGCATTTACATAGCATAGGATTTTGGGGCCGGATGCATCCGTGACGGCTCTCTATGCGAGGGAGTAACGGTCGACGCACCAATCTATGAACTCGGGGCAGTTAGGGGTTTGCGTTGTAGCAAAAAGATGGAAAAAGGACTGGTAAATTTTTTGGGTGTCTGGCTGGACGGCCCTTAGAGCTTCTAGTTTCTCTTTGATGGCATCTGGAAGGAAACTGATCAACATAGTCTCAAAAATTTTATAATCGTTTTCATCCACCAGGTTGGTTAACTGGGGATATTCGGAACCTGAAAGTTCTACAGCTTCTGCCATTAAATAGCTTTCGGTGAAAGGACGGTCTACCTAGTCACCCGACAGCTGGGAGGGTTTTCTAGATGCCTAGTCGACTGGTTGGCTCTGCAGAGTCAGCTCCTTCCACCTTCTAATGTGCAAAAAGGAAATGGGGCGTGAATTCTTGGGTGAGCCATCTTTTAAAATATAAATCTTGCCACGTCAACCTTGCAGATGCAACGGTAACACGGCCCTGTCAGCCATCCATCTATGCTGGCCATACTCAGCTGCGTATCCTCCTGCCCCTTTAATCTATAACACCTCCGTGGCCTCCAATTTCACTATGCACTACTTCGGCAGCATCCTTTATCTATGTAGCATTCCCGACCGTTGATTTCCCCCTTTCTCAGATTGGGGCCATCCATAGGTTTACCTTCTACCAACTTCGCATATCTGAGCCGTGCTGGTCTGGTGCACAAGTTTAATTTGTGAACAAAACCTTCACCGTAGATCTACATTGGACTAAATCTGCATCGTTAAAAAGTGTGGCTTGTTAACACAACTTCACAAATTTACATCGTGATTGTTTCCACACAAGTTCAAATTGCAAATTGAATGTTAGCCATCGATCTTCATCGCTTGCCATTGATCCAGCTCTCACATACCCGCTGACTAGTAATTCGCTTGTGCTTAAACGTCCATCACCTTATTCTGCGACAAAAGATTATGACCTTGGATATTCATCGCATCTGGTCTAAGCCATCCATCCTGGTCTATCGGAGATGCATGTGCATTCATTTAAACTTTGATCTTTCGACCACCATCAAACATCGAGATCCTTCCAAATGCTTCTTCTTCAGGCCATATTTACTACACATGGCGTGGATTTTGTTATCTAGCCGACACAAACCGGTCCACGCTCATTTCAAAAGTCTCCCTAGCTCAGCAAACCCATCTTTTTACCAAAAAACCTCCCTCGAGCACTTAGCACAATCCTAGTGCTAACAACAAGCTCATGTTGGGGATGCTATCCTCCTTGCGAGGTAGCAAAGAACCTCCGTAGACCAGTGCCTAATCCATTGGGCCTATGTAGGAAAATCCTACCCTTCTTGCAAAACCTAACTCTACATCATGATCTATTTAGTCTGCTTCTGAACGTATGAACCAAACAAAATCAGTGGCTGCCTTTCTCAGATCGCAGGGCCTCCACTTCGGGATTTAGATATTGTTGGCTGACCACCTATCTTTTATTTCCTACTGAAAATGATATACACAGATATATATACAAACTATAATACAAAAGGTCACCGGTCACCGATCAAGACAGGTAGTAGTTCAAAAACCTTCTTGTCATTGGACCTCCTTCCCATGGATATCTATCTTGATGCTCCAGGATAAATGAGTTCATACCCCGGTTAGCTGCAATGATAAATCGGTTGACCCACATCTAGTCAAATTTTCCATGTTTAGTCTCTTTAGGGGCATCCCACTTCAAAACTAAATCATTAACCTGAAATTGCTCTTCCTTCACCTTCCTATCAAAGGTGCTCTTCATCTTCTCTTGGTGCACTTGCACCTTTTCATGAGCCTTACTTCTCAGCTCATTCAATTCTAGCTCCAACATGTCAGCAAAGAGGTTTCATTCTAGATAAGTAGCAATCGAATGTTGTACTACTACCATAGACCACCTAGTACCCATTACTTGCATATAAGTAGTTGGGTGGATTCCCTCTTAGTCTTTGCTTCCTTGCAGGACCTACTGGAGTCTCTAACCGAGTTTTCTTCTTCTTGTGGGAGCTGCTTTTGTTCCTCTGACAATCTCCTTGTGATGAGGATGCTCCCTCTTGTTGTAATTCTTCTTGGTGTGTGCTGTGAGAGCCTGCTCTTCACTACCCTTCTTTTCTTTTCGAGCTACAATTTGAGATTCTTCCTGTGAGCATTCCTCCCACAACCTATTGAATGTGATGAGTTTCTAGCACAAACTCCTTGGATGAAGGAATCCCATGACCTAGGAGGACCATCCAAGGTGGTCATCAGTTTTTCTCCATTTTGCATTATGAGGTATCCAATTCATTCTTTTCTAGGATTTAAACCCAATCCTTACTTTCATGTTCGGAAGTTATCAGCCCCTTCAAACTTGGTGTGGTGAGACATCTTAGTGAGAAACTCAAATGGAAATAAAATATTTAGATCTTACCACTGGATTTGGAGCTTGTTAGCGTTTGACAGAGAAACCCTAAAAATCCAAACTTGGAATTTCAAACTTTTGACTGGACAAGGAGATGCAATTGACTAAGGTGAGCAAGCTGGTGGATTCATTCCAACTCAATTTGGGAAGAGTTTCCAATGTGTGCGACTTGTCCAACAATTCCTAGTCTCCCTATTCCCTCATTTCGAATGGGTGTCTCTTTGGCTGCCCTAACTCCCTTAGGCACCTTCTTGGATGCTATTTTTATCCCTAACATGTCATATATTTCAGATGTCAGCATCTAGGTCTGATTTGTATCATAGGTGTCATAGCATCTTCATCATTTTTGTCATACTAGAGGCTAGGTAATTTAGCCCAAGTGTCACAATTCTTCTAAGATGCCTCTTCCACTTCCATGGGACTTATTCTTCCACTCCAATTCAACCTTACATGACTCATGCCATGAATAATGCCTCTTAAACTACCCCAAGTATGTTAGCCTTCATCTTGAACTCGAATTGGTGAGAGAATCATGCCAAGTGTAGTGGGGAATCTTGCCACAAATGGGTCCCACAACCTCTGTCCTCATGGTCCAATGCACAATGGCATCTCCAATTCCCAATCAGGAAATATTTCACCCTCGAAATTGTTACTAAGACAAGTAGAGTAAACACTCCACAAATGCAAAATGAGAAATGATCAAAAACCACTCTCCAATGGCATAAATATTATTGGTGATTGTATTGGAATATTCCATGGTAATGATATTGGCATGAGATCCCTCTAAGCTTTTTGAATGTACTACGAGGTCTATTGGTGATTATTTCTGGGATTTGATTACACTATTTGGAGGCCTCTTTATGGTCTTGCTATACATCTTAAGTATATCTTGGAAGAATTTGATGCCATTCTTGGACGATAAATTTGGGGCATGTACAAGTTGGCGTTGTGACATCGATATTTTTTGTGGACTTGTGATAGAGACAATGATTGTGTCCTTGTGATGAACATGGATTGCGATAGTGACATCAATAAAATGATACATGGACAATGATACATGTGCAAGGACATATATACACGTATAGGTTGATGGAAACCATGATACAATGGTAGTGGAATATTATTCTTCTTATTCATATTAGGGTTGCAGGATCATGTGAAAGATAAATTTGAAAGGTGTTCATCAGGTGGGACAAGGTACAAAATCGCTGCACAAAGGGACCCCATTCCTAGCATTATTTTTGTCCCAAGTACCTAAAAAGATCGGGTAAATTTGATGAGCTTTGGAGTCCAAATAAAAAGTATAAGGGAAGTAAGCTTACCTTAGGGGGCCTACAAACTTATGCCAATAGGCCCAACCGCTTAAAATTCTAAGCAGAGGCGCTAGAGCATCAACTACACAAGACGTTAGGTGATGTTGAGGGCTATGCGGCAGGTGTTGGTTCATCCAACAATATTAAGAGGTGGGCAGGGGGGAATCTGTATTTCCTTTTTCTACCCTTTTTATATAAAATTATTACTAAGCAGATGTTAAATAATCATTCCCAATGTGAATAGGACAATTAAAAATTTGAACACACCGATTTATCATGGAAACCTCAAAGGTAAAACCAACAAACATTTCCTATTAATGAGGTAATCGTATACAAAATTATTCTACAAGCACCAACTTGATGGAGAACTTAATCCCATGGATTCTTCTGCCACTACAGAAAGGATGCTCCTACACCCCTGGTTTTCTAGCTGCTAAACAAACAAGGATGCCCCACCACCGTAAATCTCTACCCACGACTAGAAGGAGTCAAGAATTCCATTAGAAGGCCTCAACCTGCCCGAAGAACCACCCAACAACCCTCTAATTTATAATAGTTTTAACTTAGGATTTTTAGATCTTGCTTCTGATATGCAATTACCAAATTACCAAAACTTCATATACACCTATGGTCCTCTTCATACATTTGACTTGTATGGTTATATATATTTTCAAAGAACTTTATTATTTGAGAACTTTATCAAGGAAAATCATGCCTCTTCATAAAAAAAATATTGGATCCTTATAATGGCATCAATTCATCATTGATCTTCATAGTCCTTCAATATTGTTTTAACATGCGCTTAGCTAGATTTCATAAAGACTTTGCATCATATCATGTGCTCTAAACGCTGCACAACTTAACCTAATGGAACTATCCTGTAGCATTAGATCACCCCATCAAAGATCGACGGTGGACTTCAAAAGCTTATGAGCCCAATTATGAACCCTTGCCGTCAATATGTCCCATCAGTTAAATCAAAGGGTAAAGTCTGCTAGATCTTGGGTAACGTCTTTGACCCTTAATGTCCTATAACCCGTTGTAACAGTCTTTCAACTGCTTCGATCTTTCATTCCGACAGCTCTGGAGATTTCCTGCAATCCGAGTTCTAGTTTTGGATCCTGTTCTGGTTTTTTTATCATTTCCACTCATTCAAATAGGATCTGCTCTTGTTTGATCTAGCTTGCCGAAAATGTTTTTGAAATTAGCTCTGTGTTTGACTCTTTCTCCATCCACTGACCCTCCTCCATGGCTGGTTGTTAAAGTTGGATAAAAGGAAAGTATCCAGATTCTGACCACTGCTATGCATAGTGGCCGCTCTTTAGGAAATCTTTCTTACAATATTTCTTTAGGAAAGCTTTCTTACAACAGTTCTTCAGGAAAGTCTCCTTGTTTTATAATGGCGGAAAGTAGCACACACAGAAGGACCAAATTCATCGATGAGCCACCCACATCACAGTGGATAATCGGGAAAGGCGGATCGACGAGATTCACCAGACCATGGAAAGCAAGCTAAATTAGATGGAGCAAAGAATGGAAAGAAACCATAACAAAATGATGGAGACAATCCGAGGCCTCCTCTGTGAGTGCGACGAAGCCATTCGAAATCAACCCACCGAACCTCAAGGTAATGAGGGGAGCCTAGCTACTTTGGTAGGTTCTGGACAATTCCGTCCAACTGTCAGAACTCCCTCATCAAGTTTCGCAACTTTCGGAACTCCGTCAACTGCCAGAACTCCCTCATCAACTCCCTCAAGATCATCTATCTAGGTGAAACCAATGGATATTGACTCATACTGAGAGAAGCACATGGCCCACCCACCATGGTCTCATGTTATTTTACTGAAAACCTTAATATTTTTACTTTTCTGTTAGTTCAGTTGAGGGCTTTTTTCCGAGGCCCTTCTGTTCAGTTTGTATCAGCAGCTATTTTAGGTTTACGTTTTTGTTAGTTCAGGGGAGAGCTTTTGTCCTCAGCCCTACATTTTGAAAAAATTAAACTCTGTGATATGTCCAAATCCTCCTTGAATAAAATATATCCAGCTTTTTGAATATTATTTTTAATTAATTTTCTAATTCTTTGGTCTTCTCTAAATTCTTAACCTCTCTTATTTATCGATTATGTTTGGATTTATCTATACTTTTTCAATTTAGATAAAGTTTTGAATTTCTTTTGAATGATAGGTTAAATAACGGAAAACAAAAAAATCCAGGCCATCTATTCGACATAGTGATTATTTACTCGATAAAAACTCTTTGAATGTCGAACTTCAGGAGACACATTAACAAACAATATTTTATTTCGTTTTTCAGATTGAGCGATGAACCATATTTATCTTGGAAGTGCATTTTAGCTATTTTCAAAGTACTAATGTTTGTAAATTAACTTACTTTACATTGCGTAATGTTTGTTGGTTCATATCTAAATCTGGCTTAAATTTCATGTTTGAAAACAATAATTTTTAATAAAACATTATCAATAGGATTATTATAAAAAGAGTATTATCGAAGGTCATGTATCTCTTGATTTTTCCCTTGATGTTTCTTATCTTGCATTGGAATTACTATAACTTAAATCCATAGGTTTATATTGAAATTGTACCTTTCAATGTTTCTTCTCTTGATTTGTGGGCTATTGCTACGGGATATTTATTTCTGCAGTGGTTTTTTTTTGGGTTATGCTATTATGTTCATGATATATTTATTTCATGATGCCCATTGTTTCGCGATAGGCAGATGGGCTTGATATAAGTGTTGGTTCTATTAGTGCTTGTTGCCCATTGTTTATGTTCAAGATATATTTATTTCATGATGCCCATTGTTTCGCCATGGATGGGCTTGATATAATTGTTGGTTCTATTGGTGCTTGTTGCCCATTGTTGCACTACAGGCGGATGGGTTGGTAATATGTTGGTACTTATGGTTTCTTTCCCCATTGTTTCACCATTGGTGGATGGGTTGGTTCTTGTTGGTACATTTGATCTGTGGTTGGTCATGGCTAGAATGTTTTCTTTTGGGGAGACTATGACCTTTCTCCTTGTTGTTGTATCCGTTGATACTATTTACTTAATTTTCAGTATGGTATTTTCATTGTGTGAAAAAAAATATTGAAATGGTACCTTTAAGATCCGTAATATTCTTTTAAACAATATCAAAAGTACTATAAAAATCAAATATGTCACATGTCACAATCTCAACATTCTACGTGTCACCTGGAGGCTAGATGTCGACATTTTAACAACAAAACTTATAGAAAGATTCCTTAAAGAGTTTGATGGCAAGTTGAAACTTTTGTTTAGTGAAAGGGTGTTGGAATTAGATGTTGAGGAGAAAGAGAGACCGCTCCTTCCTCCAGAGATGTTTTGTAGTAGTGGCGAAAATAGAGATCAACACTCTAAATAGAAATTTCAAACAAAAAATTCATAGGAACATTGCTTCTCACAACTTGTTTGCAATTGGAAATATTCTCAGAGAAAGAGTGGCCGATCTTTCTCCAAGTTGTCTAGTTTTACAAATCCCTCATAAAGGAAGGGGCGGCCAACCCTTCTTCTGCCCATAAATCTATTCATAATAGTTTTAAGAATGCAATAAGGGTCGCTCAATCCTTCTTGTGTTCGCCATTCTGGATATAGGTGAGTTGATGGATATGGGTGTTCACACTTATCTACTAATCAAAGTGGTGGATCCCTACTATTTACAACAGAAGTTGAAAGTCGAGAATCCTCAGACTGGCCTTTGTATATTAAATTTGTTTACAGTAGTCTCGTAAATAACGGGTCGGCCAAACCCTTGTTGGGGTAAGCATTCTTCCAGTTTTCAGTGTTATGGATATAAATGAATTGACGGTCTAGCCTTCGTAGGTTGAATAACTTTACATTTTTTAGTGGAAGTATTCTCAGAGAAAGAGCGACCGCTCTTTCTCTTTCTCTAAGTTGTCTATTTTTACAAATCCCTCATAAAGGAAGGGGCTACCAACCCTTCTTTTGCCCATAACCATTCATAAAAGTTCTACGATGCAAGAAGGCTCGGTTGATTCTTCATAGTGCTCACCATTTTGGATATAAATGAATTGACGCTCTAGCCTTCGTAGGTTGAATAACTTTACATTGCTTCAAACAATTTTCTGGTGAGTGGATTTTTGTGTGTTGCGGAAAACATAGATTTTCTCCTCACAATCATCTCACAATGAGGATTGCGGATTTCTTGGTAATTTGGATTTGATATTTTTTTATTCCACAACCCGCAATTGCGATTGATCTCTTTTCCATGCTGTGTCTACAACACAAGAAGTCACTGAAGTCTCTGAGGCAATTGTTGATTTGCTTGATAGAATTGTGATTGATGATCCCACTCCAGAGGTCCATTGATGATCTCTTTGTTATGTCTAGTTAATAATTTTTCCTTTAGAAAATTCATTGATTTTTTTTTGCTTTTGTGATTTGCGGAAGGCACAAATTTTCTCCAAATTTTGTGCTTTCTGCAACCCACAATCTGCAATGCGGAAGCTTGGTTAGTTGGATTTGAAAGTTTTTTCTTTCCACAACCTGTCATCCTGATGTGGACGAGCTGTTGGGAAGTTTACCCTTTGTATCTATTTGGTAATTATTATTTAAGGGGGGGAGAAAATCACTGAAAGAGGACTGGAGATACTGTGATTCATTAAGAGATTGTAATTTTTTGTAGCCTTGAAGAAATACAGTTAGTTTTCTCTTGATATCTGTGTTGTTAATTTATCAAATTTGTTTGATTTATGTTGAAATACACTGATTTAGTTTGCAATGACAATTAATACATTGTTCTGTATGATCTATGTTTTCATGTTTTAAATGAATTTGTTTCATGTTTAAATGTTTTAAATAATTTATCTATTTCTGCAAATGATCAACATATGTTATTAAATTAATGCTAATTTTCCAATTATCATTTTATAACAGGATAATTTTGTATGTGCTTCAATCCTTGGGCTACAATCATACTGTTTGCACTATTTTTTACCTAGACGATTTGAGGGGTTCAAGTCCGTAAAATGAGGGGTAAGGCCTCGGTTGTTGAATTAGAAGACCCAAGGGATGTCTAATGGGATCTCTAGATATGAATTTGCAGCGCGCGAATAAAATAATCAAAGATCCTAAGCTTTAACATTGCTAATGGGGGAGAATTTTTTTTTTTGTAAATATGCGGATTTATATTAAGCTAATAAAAATATAGTAGAGATTACAAACATTGCTAATGGGGGAGATTTTTTTTGTTTGTTTGTAAAGATGCGGATTTATATTAAGCTAATAAAAATACAGTAGATATTATTATCAGCGGTGGACTTATCGAGAGGTGCCAACCATAGATATCAACAGAGTTGTGGCGATTAAAAATCAAACTATACAAAAAAACCCTGCTCATTGTAGAGAAACCAGGGTGAATATCAGTAGTAGTCATGGCCATAGAGGCAAACAAAAAACTAGCACTCATAGGAAAAACCAAAACAGACAAAAAGTAACAAAGAGACATCAGAAGAACCTCCTCAACCAGTTGTAGAGGGGCCTTCTGCATCCGAAGGTGTCTCCTCCAAAATTGGGTAGCTGTAGTAATCTATGTCCTTCCAATCGGTTGCAGGTGTCGAAGCAGCAATCCCAGGTGTCGACGTAGCTCTCATGGGAGGCAGAGTATTTTTTTGCAGAAGGACGAGTGCCCTCAGCTGGGAGATTGAATGGAAAGGTCGTCATCTTCCGGAGCATGAAAGGAATGAAACTAGTCGGCTCACTGTCTGTACACTTGGCCAAGATCGAGCCCAAGGTGGAGGGGATGGGGTCCCTACTGCATGTCAAAACCGACATGCTACCCCCTGGGTTAGACTTATCCATGCGAGGAGGAGTGGACGTAGTTCTAAGGGTGGCTTCAGGTCTCACAACAGAAGTAGTGGCACCAGGTGTATTGTTCCTAGGACAACTGTCGCAGCCGAAGGGACGAGTGGCTGCATAGGAGTCCCAACTAAGCGTGTGCTCCAGGGTAGCGAGGGTGGCCGCCATGTTTGGCAGAGTTTCCCGCAAATTTTGGGTGGCATGGAGAGTAGAGGTCCAATTAGTCTGCATGTCCTCCATAAGCTGGTCTAACATGTTCTTTACAATCCAATAGGGGTCCCAGGTCTGCTCCTGATTCCTGTTAGCCATAATGTCCGCAATTATCCTACCCTCCCAGTTATCAATCAGTAAACGGACTAGAATTGAGACTTCAGTACCGTAGCCCTACCTGGTGTGACCCTTTGGCCTACCCATGGGAGCCAATGAGAAGATGTTACAGGTGCAGGTAACCGAGAGCATGAGGAGAACTAGAGCACGATCCTAGAGCAGAACCAGGTGAGTGCAAATGCGCAACACAGAGGGCCATGACAAAATATAGTAGCTTGAACCTAGCATCCTGATCTTCGCACATCGGAGATCCATGTGAATTGTTTCCAGATAGGATGAGGCCACATCGGGGGCATGGGAATTAAAGAGCCCAGCTACTTGACGTCGCATGGATGAACTCATAATTAAAACATTGATACTGAATTTGCAGCGTGCGAGTGAAATAATAAAAGATCCTAAGCTTTAACATTGGTGATGAGGGAGAAATTATAGGGGCATAGATGAAGGGTGTAGAACTTTGGCGACGAAAATCGATGGCCATAGGCACCTTACTATGAATATTGCTATAAATGAGTATCTTCTTCACTAATATATAACATTTATAGGAAAATATAGTTAAGGATTGTGAATACCTTGTGTGATAGAATATATTCTTGAGTAAATATAAACATGGTTGTTATTGAGTAAATGAATTTAACATGTGGATGAAGTTAGTATTTGGATATCACATAGAGTGAAATAGGTGGAGATAGATCTACTTTTATTAACCGAAAGTTATAATTAATTTGTTAAACAAATTAACAGAAAGTTAGAATTAATTTGTTATATGTTTAGAATTTATGTACATATAAAATAAGGTGATCTCATTTAGTTATCAAGTTTAACATCCTTGGGAAAACATTAATTGTTTATGGAATGACTTTTGAAAATGATGACCCTAGAAATAAAGTTTTAATTAAGAAATAATTGTTCAAATATGAAGCAAGAAGGGTGAAACACATTTGGAATATTTTCGAAATCAGAAAAATGGGAATAAAGGCAGATCTATTGTTGGATGGCTTGAAAAACCTATTTGCTCCAGAACATACAAGGATGATATGTTCCTCTTAGAACACAGTACAACAATCAGAGTTTATGGGTTTTCCCATGCACCTTATGCACTACCCACTTTTCTAACCCCTAGACTATTTTACACTGGAATTCATTAGGCAGAAGCTTTTCCAACCATTGAAGGTATGATGCCAGACATAGGGATTCAAACCAAGGCTGCTATAAACTATGACCCCCACCATATCATCTCAGAAATAAGGAAAGAAAGCAATAGAAAGGGTTTTGAACATTTTGAGCTTGTAGGTCTTCTTGAGGTAGCAAATTGGTTAGAATATCATGGCAAAGAAAAGATGGAGCTAGATGTATAGGATGACTCCAACTCCATGGTACCAAAATCGATTTCTCCACAACCTACATCCTCCTTCGTTGTCGCAGTGGTTGAAGAAACTGTCCCAATGGTTGAAGAAACTATACCCCTTGCCAGATGATGACACAGAAAGAGCTCCCAAAAAGGCAGATAGTGCAAAAACCTGAGCAGCAGATTCTACAGGTGTCAACGGGTCAAGGAAAAAAGAAACAGGTTAAGATTAAACCTGAGCAGCAGATTCTACATGTGTCAATCGGTCAAGGCAAAAAGAAACAGGTTTAGATTAAGCTTCCTGCTTTCAAGGTCAAAGAATATGTATTTAGCCAAACATCTGCTGGACCTTCTACACCTAGCACGAGTAGAGAAGAGCTATTGGGCAAGTACAAAGAGAGCCCAAAAGTAGCCTCACAGGAGTCTAAGCTATATGAAGAGGTGAGGCAGATTTCAAATAAAGATGTGTCTTTGGTAGCTAGCAGGAGCTATGCCTAGAATACCTTGAACTTGGCCTCGACTACCAAAACCAAAGCCACTGAACTGAAAGTGAACTTGGAAGATATTCTTGTTCTTGATATGATCAACTTGCACAAGGACATTGGGGAGGTTATCTATGCCAAACTGCTAAAGGATTCCCTAGAGCTGTCAAAATTGCAAGTCAGAACAAAGGCCACAAGACACAAATAAAAAAGATACAAAATGTATTGTTGGCTACTGAAATCCAAAAAGACAAGAAGGATAGTATAGAAAATATGTTGGATGACAAAGACATCATCACTCAGTCATTAAAAAAGAAGCTAAATATCCCCTCCATCCAGTTGGTAGAAGATTCTGAATTGGCAGAGATGGAGGAGAAGAGAGAAAAGCTAGAAGAGGGACAAACAGACTGGAAAGCTAGGTTGTTGAAGTTTGAAGAGAAAGAGAAGTTGTGGATGATTGATATAGCTCTCATGGTGGAAAGTGAAAAGAAGTGGAGAGATAATTCTGAAGACCTTGAGAGGAAAATGTAGGAGAAGAGCAAAGAGTTGGAGAAAATGGAAAGCCTAAAAGACTGAGAAGTGGAAATGTTGCAAAGCAGAACACAGAGTTGAGGAGCAGAGTCTCATAGGAAGAGTAGGAGGGAAAGGCTTGGGAGGTAAGTACCTAGGGCTACAAGTGAAATATGATGAATTAATAAAGAAGCTTACAGGTGAGACCTCCCTGCAGGAAGCAAAGCAAGTCATTTGGGATGACAATATTGCAAAGGGCCACGGAGAAACTGAGGCCATATCTCGATTTTATTATGCACAAAGAGGCTGTAATAAAGTTAGCCAGGAAAAGCATAAAAACAATCAAGGAAAAGTCGAACAAGAAGCCCATGGAGTGTGCATAAAAGGCCATAGAATTTCTGAATAGGATGAAAGAGCATCAGGTGAAAACAACTAGCATAAAGGATAGAGTGTCTACTATTATTTGGGGAAGGTGGTGAATAAGTATCACCAAGTGAACACAATTCAGGAAAGGATAGACATTTTAGCACATCAAGTAAAACTTTACAAAGAAATGTTTGATCCATTATTCAAGAAGGGACTTCCTCTCTTTTGGGAGGAGGATGGCACTATGAGGACACAGGAAGAATATCAGGCCAAGTTGTCAGGATGTCGATTGGATTGTTCTAGTGTTTTATGTATTGATTCATTGTATTTTTTTGCATAATTAATGAAATTCAGTCGATTTCTCTTGGCCATCTTTTTTGGATTTCTTAATTAATTAATTAATTAATGCATCGATTTGTAGGTTGGATTTCTATTAATACACAATTCATGTGTTATTATGTCTTAGATGAATTTCTTTGTTTAACTCATTTTATCTATTAATTTTATGCAACTGATAGATAGCCACACATTTACATTAATGCTAAGTGGAAAAGTGCTCTTACAAAGGCAGTTTCTTGGATCTGCGTTGGATAAAGATAAGCTACGTAGCACAGGAACCACTCCCGTCTTTTAAGAAACTCATTCCTGAAGTTCCGATGTTCTAGGGAACTTAGGAACTTGTAGGAAACTTTCCAAATCCGATGGGAAGCATTCTGGATGGTTGGGAACTTATTGGGAACTTCTACCCTCTAAAATTGGGAACTTTGGGACTTTTTCTTACGTGTTCCCTTCACCGGGCACTTACACGCATTCATGATTGCCATGTGGGTTGTCAACGACATTCCTATTGCCTCGCACCCATACATATACATGGTTGAGTAAAAAAAAATACTATAGAAAACTAAGCTACAGTAATCTCTATTTCGTGCTACCTTGTCGAGTTGGTGCACTAATCTCGATCTAGCACCCATTCTAGAGTATTCACTTGTCCCTACATTGAGTTGAAATTAGCATAAACAATAATAAATGAAAATCTATTTTGACTTTTATATATTAAATAAAACAAAGTAAATTTATATATTTTACTATTTACTTTATGAGTAAAAAAATAAACTTTTAACTTATTGGAAATAGTTTTAAATCTTACTTTAAAACTAAATTCATATATTACATTTAAATGACAATTATCTTGAATTTTATTTTATAATAATTTAAATTTAATTATTTATACACCTTTGCAAATACCCTAGCATAGAAAGTCTTGTAAACATATAATATCCTGATACATCTTAATCATAGTTGGCACGAAAATTAAAACTTTATACATATAGCCACAAATATAGGGACTATAAATTCTAAAAGGCTCCACTTTAGAAAGAGTCTGCCTCATATAATCAACTGTAAGGAAGACTCTTTGGTTTTGGTTACAACTGTAATATAAGGGACCGTCCACATCATATCCACACGTGTCAGTGACCGTGAAGGATGGGCAAAGGTGGTTTCACAAATGGAGGAAGGTGGTTTTACTTACCGTCCTTCCAACTTGCGAAATCATGTGGTGATGCCACATGGAGAGTGGTTTTAGATTCCACAACCATCCATCTCTCCATCCTAGTGTGCATGTTGGGGATGTGGAACTGAGGTGGGGCCCTTGATCTTTCGTCGCCTGATTGATATTTTCCACAATTTAAAATTGTTTGTACGTTGGCGGAGGTGATCTTTTCCACCATTTAAAATCATTAATACGTTGGCAGAGGTGATCTTTTCGCCATTTAAAATGGTTTGTACATTGGCATGGAGGTGATCGTTTTACCGTTTAAAATGGTTTGTACGGCGCTAATGGTAAATGATGGACTATATCACTCGTGTGAAAAATCTCATCATGGTTATGATGGATTGTGTTTATGTGTCACAACATATAGATGATATCTCGCCACACTGTGATAATTAATGTCACAAACTTTTATGCATTGATACGGTGTGATGATATCCCACCACAAAACAATGAAACTTAAAGTTCAAACTCTCTGTGGTTGCGAGTTTGGAGCTCTGTTTTCTCTGAGGATCGAGGTTTTCTTTTGCTGAGGTGGAACCGAGAAGAGTGTTGGGCGGGTAGAGTAGTAAGATTGGTTTGAAGAATCTACTGCTAGTTTTTCAATTGGTAGGTATTTATATTATTCAAACCATAAATCTAAATCTGTAACAGAGCATGCTTATTCAGCCGCCAGGCTAAAAATCCATATCTTCCATGGTTGTCAAAAATCAATGCAATGACAGTTTCAAGTTCATAGTAATTTAAAGTCACTAAACGTTTTAGATTCTTCAAATTTCCTTCCACCCTTGTCTGTCTTCTTCAGATTTCTAGAATTTATTTCCTTCAATTCTAGGTACTTATCTTCTTACAGTCCATTAATATGAATTCACATCGTTATATTTGCAAAATTGTGCATTACAGGATTGCCGCCAGCTTGCATACATTTTCTGTCTCGTGGTGTAGAGTATTATTTTCGTATATTCCATATTGTTTTCTGCAAATCCTCTAGCATTTAGCTAGGTTTGTTGGAAAAAGATAACGACAAATGAACTCGAAAAATTGAAACATGTTTTTTCTTTTTAATATCATTTTGCAATTAATATTCACTATAGAAAAGTCCCATGTATTGGGTAGTTGGACGTGGTTTATGACTCAAATTGTTGGATGCAATGAGAACACATTTGAGTCTTGCATACGATACCAAGGCATTTAGTTGAAGAGATAAAGCTGATAAAAATGTTCTTAAAATTAAGTGAATTTTAGCAGAAAATTCATGAAAATTGATGAACACCCTTGTTTGTCTTAGTTTGCAGGTTGATAATGAAGAAAAGAAAACAATCCATTAATACTGGGCATTGGTCATAAATGAATCCAATGTCAATTTTAGCAGAAAATTGGTGAACACTTAGATGTGGTAAACCAAAGCATAAACATCTGAATTCTGATTTGAGATTACTTTCATCCAAGCATGAAGAATAACACAATGGAAAACATTTACTGGAAATAACAATTCGTAGAGAAAGGAAGGAAATTTACAGACTGTCATTACTAGAAATAACAATTAACAGAGAAATGAAGGAAATTTACAGACTATCATTAATGAATAATCAAAGCCACATGGCACAATCCAAGTGTTCCACGTGTCACCCTGGAGACTAGATTTTGACATTTGAACAAAAATTTTTACAGAAGTTTTGCTACGAAGAGTTTGCTATCAAGTCAAAATTTTGTCAGAGAAAGTGAGGTCGCTCTTTCGTCAGGTTGTTCCCTTTCGGGTTGTTGGAAGTAGATGCTAAGGAGAAAGAGCGTCCGCTCCTTCTTCCAGGGATAAGTTTTCCGGAGTGACTAAAGTGGATATCTGCACTCCAAACACATATTTCATAGGAACATTGCTTCACACATTTTGCCGGAAAGTGGAAATATCCACAGAGAAAGATCGACCGCTCTTTCTCCAAGTTCTATTTTTTACAATTCATAGAGAAAGATCGGCTGCTCTTTCTCCAAGTTCTGTTTTTACAATTCCCTCATAAAAGAAGGGGCGGACGATCTTTCTTCTTCCCAATATTCTTTTTGTTATAGCTTGAGACTGCAAGAAGGGTCGGTTTATCCTTCTTCATCTTCACGATTCTGGATATCCTTCAATTTCTAGATAAAATTTTTCACAATTATCTTCTAAACGATCCTTCTTCTTAGAAAACAAAAGTTGGGGCAAACAATTTTATATGTTATAACTTAGCCGTGCTCAGCATTATTCATAGGTTTAATCCAGTTCCAAGGTGGCATCGTCCTGGTAGTTGGAAGGTAAATTGGAAGACCTGTCATCTTTATTTTCTCAGGGTTTGGTGAATTCTTTCTCCCATGTCAAATGTAGTGGCAATAAATTAGATGGTGTGCTAGCCAACTTTGGTAGTGGGATTCACATGGAAACCAGTGCGAATACATGGGAGGATCTGATGGACTTGGCTGTTTGGGACAGCTGCAGAGCTACCCAGGACAATGACATGATGATCTTTCGTGGTGAACATGCGAGGTTACATCAGGCGGAAGCTGGACGGGACACGTAACCCTCGTTTCATGCTGTGATTCATGCCATTATTTAAAAGTTGGGATATGATTTGTATTTTCATTTTATTAAGTGGATAAGGACCAGTCTTCTTGAATCCCGGTGGGAGTACTTCAGATGGGGGAATGATGAAAGAAAATTTAAGAGCAGTGAGTTTTCGTAAGGGTGAGCATCACCTGCTGTACCTCCTTCAGTTAATAGGAGGTACCATCCTAAGCATGATCGTAGATGGAAAACGTGTTTATATGAAGGAGCAGGGTTGCATCCGGGATCGTCATCACTATTCCTTCGCATGCATGCAAGCTCTATTTGTTAGTTTGATTATGGAGCAAGACTTTGGTAGAAAGTTGGAAGATCCGGTGGACACCAATTGCCAAGTGGAGGCAGATACTGATACTAGTCAAAAATTTAGGAAGAGAAGCCTTGGGGAATCCTCAAGGGAGCTGGGTTTTGGCTTTTCTCGAGCATGTAAGCATGCTCGCTGAGAGGCAAATGCTTTCATTCTTAACATCCCTGGGGAGATGTAGAGGGATATCCGTTATTATGACCATCAATGGTGGCTGAGGTTGAATAGGGAGACGGTGCTGGGGGAGCACAAACAGTTGAAGAACTGGATTATGGATCTAGGAAATACGATTGGGCGTGTTATTCTATACAAGTGCATAGTAGCCCTTTACTGGATGATGAAGAACCTTGTTGGTTTAGCCATCCATGACAGACAAACCCCCAGAGAGGAAGTGGCATTTCCACTTATGGTGCATCATAACCTGGAGCAGACTTGTATGTTGAACTGGAAGCTGGATTTTCTTCTCCAAGCAATGGAGTTGCGGCCTCCCCCATATCCTTCTTTGTCTTCCAGCATCCCTCATCCAGGGACCTCTCCTAATGCTCCTTACATTATCCGTTGATGCTTGATCTGGAATCATTTTTCCAAACTGCAAGTCTTTTATTAAGGGAGGGTCAGCTGTTAAGTTAGATTGTCTTTTCCTAAATGTATATCTTTCCTAACGGGTGTAGTACCATTTTGCTATGCTTTTTATTTCGGGCCTGCGTGCCTATGCTAATAATATCTCCGGTTCAACGACTTTTGGGATAGGTAGTGATTTTTGTTGTTCCAAAGCTTCTGAGGATAGGGATGGTCAGTTGAATGAAAGCATCTTATCTGTTTTGGTGATAATTGTCTACCGCAAGGTTAATGATGCTGGAGTCTATGGGTTAGTATTTAGATGGTCTGTTTTGATCAACAAGTCTGACTCTTGGACAACTTGTTCCTTCTATAACTCCTCTTTGATTTAATACAAAAACTTCTTACTTACAAAAAAAAGAAGAGGCGGCTGACCCTTCTTCCGCCCAGTATTGTATTCATAATAGTTCTAGAATGCAAGAAGGTTTAGTCAATCCTTCTTTCTTTCGCCATTCTGGATATTGGTGACCTGTTGGATATAGTTGTTCATAATTATCTCCTAAATGAAGGGGCAGCCGATCCATCTCTTTGGAAAGTGGAAGTCAACACAAACATTTTTATATCTTAGACCTTAGATGATGTCCAGGTCGACTCCCTAATATTTACAACGGAAGTTGGAAGTCAGAAATTGTCGACATAACCTTCGTAGATTAAATATATTTAAATTTATATTGTAAATGAAGGGTCGGCCGACCCTTGTTGTGCTAAGTATTCTTCCCTTGTTCACAATTTTCAAAATACATGTATTGGCGGCCTAGCATTCATAGATTAAATATATTTCAATTTATATCGTAAATGAAGGGTCCGCCGACCCTTGTGCTCAATATTCTTCCCTTGTTAACAATTTTGGAAATACATCAATTGGCATCCTAGCATTCGTAGGTTGAATATTTTTAATATTCCGTCATAAATGAACGGGCGGGAGAACCTTCTTCTACCAAGTATTCTTTTCGTAATCTTTCACAACTACAAGAAGGGTCTTTCGATCCATCTTGTGTTTGCTTCTTCTACAAGAAGGGGTGGTTGATCCTACCATTCAAAAAATTGGAAGTCCGGACAGACATTTTTTATATATTATAATTGATGTTATATCTTTATTTAAAATAAATATGATTATTAATGTGCTCCTGTTATTTTATATTTCATAAAACACTTATGAACTAGATTTTGGTTCTGAACAACGTGTCCTGTTATTTTATATTTTAGATATCATTTATGAAATGAATTTTGGTACTCAACAATGTGTTGACCTACTTTTGAATGGATTGAAAGTTGCTGAAGGAATCTCTTTTCCACAAAGAAATTTTTTGCATAATATCAGAATTAAGGACGGATGTATCATTGTAAATGTTACCAAGTCTTTAAATGCAAGTCTTCCATTTCCCTATCGATTAGCAGGTGCGGATAAATTGCCAAAGGCAGTTGGTGGTTATATTCAATGGCTTGTATCTGAGATCATTAACCAGATTGGGTCTGCTCTTCGTGAGAATGAGGTGAATGATATACCATCTTTTACTTCGACAAGTGTAGCACATATCATAACAACTGAGAATGAGGTCAATGATATAGCAGCTTCTACTTCGACGAGTGTAGCACATATCATAACAACTGAGAATAAATATTCTTTTATTGTGAGAAAAGCTAAGTTGTTACATAAGTGTTCAGAAAGAAAGGATTGCATTTCCATAGGTGTTGTAACAAATGTGAGTTGGAGTGATTTTGTTTGGGGATCATTTTTGGGTGACTTCAAATTTGGTATTCTGGTGGATGAAGTGTTGTTTTCTTGTATGGCATGTTGTCCAGGGTTGAGCAGTGAAGCTTTTGTTGTATGGCTAATTAAGAGAATCATCAATTTTAATACAGAAACATTGCTTTCTTTTGCAAAAACTTTCAACAATAATCAATCTAAATCTACTTTGAAAGTATTAAGAGAAAATCACAATGAAAGGCTGTTGGGACGGACAGTTAATTTGATACATAATGTTATTTAAAGCCTCAGTATGTTGCTCGGGGAATAGTGTCAAATGTTTTTGAGGGAGACATTGTACAATTCAAAGCACTAGATGCTGGTGAGTTTGGTATTTTAGTTCATAAAATCTTTTGCAATTGCGAGGATTGAGGTGTATTTGAAGGATCCCTTATAAGATGGCGTGTAAATTTTTTTGCTTGAACTCGATAATGTTCCTTTGGATGTTATACTAAAAAAGAAAGCATACGAAGAAATGGTCAACTTTTGGAATGTTTTTGAATAATGTCCTTTACAAATGGTCCTTCCAGGTACTCCTCGTTGTGAATATACAAATGTTAAAGGTAATGGAACAAGGCCATAGAATTCTGTAAAGTGGCTAGCTGGAACCAAAATTTTCAAAAGAAATTCAGGATCGGTACCTTAGAGGCCTATAATAAATCTAGCTGCATTCCTTTCAAACATTGGCACCGAACATTGTTGCTCAAATATTTGTATATAAAAAATTCCACATGGATCGGTAATTGAATGTGCGAGGAAATTCGATAGTATGAATGGAAATTCAAAAAGAGAATTTGTTATGAATTCTTTGGGATCAAATGCTCCTGTGGCCAAAGAAGGAGATGACAGAAAAAGAAGCTTGTTTACAATGAGATTAGACACAATAGACATTTGTCAAAATGCATGGTATAAATGCCATCGGTTAAAAAAAAGCACTTTCTTCAATTATAAAAGAATGTTCATGAATGGTGGTGTGAGAGTTGTGCACGGTAACAGTGGCTTGGAAAAATCCAGGGCGAACACTACTACACTGGTAGCTACTATTAATAAAATTGTAGTAGAGAATTCAGACAAATCTCCACATCTTACATGAATAATCAGTAAAGATGGAACAAGGACAACCTTGAAATTATTGCCCACTAATATGTCCCATGGTTTGCTGCGAAAAATGGCTAATGATGAAATCACAGGAATTGGTTTTCCTCCAGTATCACAATCCTCCTTTAGTAAGGTGATGAGAGAAGATTTTCTAGATGTTAAAATTTCTAAATCAAACAACTTTGCAAGGTGTAATGAGTGCATTACAATACATGATAGGCTTAAGGGCATCACTGATCTGGCTGAGGTGGAAAAGATGCGAGCAAATAAGGATGCTCATAATAAATACGTCTCAAGTTGTCTCCATATCTATTATGCTCATAGGTCGGCTTCCCATAAAAATATGAAGACTTATCTCAGTATTGTTCATGAAAAAATGGGCAAGTCAAAGACTTCCATTCAAAGGATGGGTAAGAAGGAAAAATATTTTAGTAATGTTATGAATCTTCCCATATCATTGACTGGAATGTTGACCCATGGGCACCAGACTGGGGGTTTTGGTCATTTCAACCTCTCATTTTTAGAGATGGGATCGCATTTCACTATGACATCCCCGAATAAATGCTTGAAGTGTCTTGAAGAACCAGTAGGTGATAAGTATGGTGATTTGTTGTACAAAGATGGAACATCTAAGCACCAACTGCATGATGCTCTATTGCAATCAGACTCTTATGAAAAGTGTTTGGTATACATACAAGATGTAATGCAAGATGATGTAATGTGTGTTGATGGTAATAATTAATGCATGCCAAATACAAAACTACCACGCATATTGTTGTTGCAAATGGATAATTGTTCAGGTGATAAAAAAAACCGCTTTGTATTTGCATTTTTATCTCTTTTAAAAGCAAGGAGAGTGTTCGAGAAAGTTGAAGTTGGATTCCTCCCGGTCGGACACACCCATGAGGACATAGATGGAACTTTTGGCAGGTTATCAGCAAAGCTAATGCGTAAGGATATATTTTCTCTCTTGGAAATTATGGATACGTATAGGACATGTGAAGATCAAAATTCCTTTGTCCCTTATCTAATTGATGAACTTTACGATTTTAAGAGTTCGTGATACCCCACCTTTTGGATGGAAATGCCAAGATCATCGATATCAAAAAATGCCAATTTTTTAAATTTCAGCTCATAGATGACATACCAGTCATGTAATGGAAGGCATCACTTCGGGATGAAGATTGGTCGTCTCCTCTTAATCTATGGAGGTCATTGCAAGATGGTAGAGCAAACTTGCCGGTGGGAAAACCTAGGTTATTAAATATGCAATCAAAAAGTCCTTCGGACATTGACAAAATAAAAAAAGGACTAGAAACACATATTTCATTCTGGAATGGAGGGATTGAGAAGGGAGGTGAACAATTTTGGCATCCCAAGTTAAATTATTGGGAGGCTATACTTAAAGATTTAGACAGTCCCTTCGACAGTGTTGATTAGTCATCAACTAACTTTTTTCCATCAACAAGCCATGATATTCACAGTGAACGTACAAGATCTAAACATGAAATTATGGATGCATATTTGAAGGAAAAAGTTCATGCTTTGCAGGATTGCTATGTTGGACCGCTATGCAACAACCCTAGAGATGAATTCCTTCCAAGAGTGGATGTTGTAAAGGGTCAAATGGTCTTTATGCAATCACCAGACCCAGATTGTGCAATCTGGTTGGGTAAGGGGATTGGTGATGTTTATCAGGAGTCAGATGCTAGTACTGTTGGGTGTTACAAAGTAGAGGTGCAATGGTGGAAGCCAACAAGAGCATCGAAGGATATGAAGGTCTTGTACAAAAAATGCTTAGATAGACAACAACAATGGGTTGTAGGTGCATAAAAAAATATGAAGATCGATGTAAATAATATCATATGGGCATGGTCACCAAGGAAAGGATGGGCAGAAAAAATAATTAGAATAAATGAGAAGGGCCTTGCAGCTGTCAAGGAACAAGGACTAAACATGGGGAATAGTGTTCAGAATGATGGATGTTCTCAAGGGTTGATAGTAGACAAAGTTGGTTTCTAAATTTCCCTATGTGGCAGTTTTAAGAAACAAAATTGTTGTGTTTCTAAATTTCCACTTGGTCAACAAAAAGTTGTATTTTTTCATTTTCATCAATAAAAGTTTTATAAAAGGAAAGATACAACTTATAGCCATTGGGATTGATAATGGATGGTTATTTGTTACAAAATTGAATTTTTGATAAGTTTAGTCATTTGCGCACCAACTATCGTTAAGTGCTGTAATTAACACCTTAATTACTAGTTAATTGTGCTTAAGAATAATTAGCCTTTAGAAGTGGTTTATCCGCTGCACTTAAAATCAAGTAATTATCCTCAGAGTAACTAGCAAAATACTAAAATATGATCCAATATATTCAAACTGCCAAATCCAACAGTGCTCATAGGAGAAAATATGCCAATATTATAATTATACTATATTTCTAATACTCAATGTACCAAATCAAATATGCCACGTGTCACAATATGATCGTTCCACGTGCCACCTTGGGATACTAGATATCAACATTTAAAAAAAAAAATTTATAGACATCTTGCTTCAAAGACTATGCTGGCAAGTGGAAGTATTCTCAGAGAAAGAGCAGCCGCTCTTTCACAAAGGTGTTATATTGTTACGATTCCCTCATAAATGAAGGGTCGGCTGACCCTTCTTATTCCAAATATTTTTTCATAATAGTTTGACACTGTAAGAAGGCTCGGTCGATCCTTCTTGTGTTCTCTATTATGGATATAGCCGAATTGCTCGATAAAGGTTTTCACAACTAACTACAAAAAGAAGGGGCAGTCGATCCTTCTTGTAAGGAAACAAAAGTTGGGAGAAACCATTTTTATATCTTAAAACTTCCAAGCTGTTCTATTTTTAAAATTGCCTCGTAATTGAAAGGTCGGACGACCCTTCGTATCCCTAATATTATTTTCATAATAGTTCAACACCTCGACCCTTCTTATTCCAAATATTCTTTTCATAATAGTTCGCCACTACAAGAAGGGACGGTCGATCCTTCTTGTGTTCTCCATTATGGATATGGCCGAATTGTTGGATAAAGGTTTTCACAAATAACTACAAAAAGAAGGTCCGACCGATCCTTCTTGTCGGGAAACAGAAGTCGGGAGAAACCATTTTTATATGTTAAAACTTCCACGGTGTTCTATTTTTAAAATTGCCTCATAATTGAGAGGTCGACCGACCCTTCTTATTCCCAATATTATTTTCATAATAGTTGGACACTTCAAGAAGGGTCACTCGACCGTTCTTATTCCAAATATTCTTTTCATAATTGTTCGCCACTAAAGTTTAGCTTTCCCGTTTAGCTTGTCGGTGTTAGCACTAGCGTTGTCCTGTATTAGACTGGGATGTTCAATTTCTAAAAGGAATGGAGATTCATCTACGTAGGTATTCACACCCTCAAGGGTGAAATGATCAAAATACCAAGCCCGAAACTTTGCAAGGAGAATTAAATTGCAGAGGTCCGCCTCCAGTTACATATCTACGCAAATAAAAAGTCTAGATCTTCGGTGGTGAAGATCTTTAGTCAATGAGCATCTTAAGTAGAAGATCAACGACCAATGGAGCAAATCGATGTTCAGGAACTACTTCTCAGATACGACATGCGCGGAGCAAACAAATTTTCGGATCCGCGAACTTTTGGTGGAGGCCCACGGGTTTGGATGGTGCAGATCCTAGGAGGCCGAGATCTATGGCCGAGGTTTTGTTCATAGATCTAACTTGCACGAAACATCAACGCAAGCCAAATACATGAATTTGTTAAAATTCGAACCGTTTCACAGCCAAGATTCATGCAAGATCCACATCAACGGTGGGAGACTTACTGTGGTTTTAATTGGAAGAAAAGGCGACATGTGGAGCGATTCGAGGCCACCAGGGATCATAGAGATAGAAACCAGCGGTGAACCACGGCCCAAAATGGATCAAGAAAATAGATGGCCAGGGAAGCTTCCACACCGCAGGAGATGCAGAGGTGATAACAATTGATAAATAATATAAAAAGCTCGCTTGCACGGAGAGATGGATTCTAGCTATCCTATTTTGCATCCGAAAGAAATAGTAGGAAGCTGTGAAGAGACAGATAGGTCAACCGGGGGCCCAAACCAACCTTAAAAAAAATAGGTAGGTTCTCTGCTCTAGAGTAAACTATTAAATGGATGAATTGAGTGATAGATATCCAATGATCGAGATTTGAGAAAGGAAAATGATAAGACGATAGATGTAAAGAAGTTATCAAGATGCAAAAAGTACATGAAATCTGATGGTCCAAATCATAGCATGTGAGATCAATGAAGGGGGGAAATGAGCGCCTGAAAAGATGCAGGCAGGATAAAGAAAACAAATTATATATAGCAGAAAAGCATGCAAAAGTTGACATTCCTCTTTGCATTGTCAGCGTTGGAAGGTTCTGGACGAGTGGGTGCTGCAGACAACGATAGAACATAACAAAGTGCTTGATTGTCAGTGACATGTAGGGCCTTGAAACTCACTCTAATAATATTTTAAGTCTATTTATAAAGGAGAAAGATGGAGACAGTTCAGAATGGAGACATTGATAAAGCCAGAGATGCTCTAGAGGATAGAGACAGTGATATTTTCAACACCTCAATTAGCTTATCAGTAGAAGAGATAAAATTAAAATTGAAAGGCTTGCAAGATGAAGGTCTAGATGTAGATAGAGTCAACCAATCGTCCCTTTTGTCATTTTTCCCTAACCAATTTGTCCCATTCCCATAATTTGTGTCTTGGTGTGTGTCCTATTATTCGAACGTTGAGCGAGCAGTCATGAATGTCCCAAAAACTAGAATAGTTTGTTGACTTGAACCCTTTGTCATAAAAGATGCCCGAGAAGTTCCCACGTCCCAATTGCTTGAACCAGAAAGTTTTTCTCAAACATCAATTTTAGACCTATATCACCAATTTTCCCCTGAGAGTAGAGAGATATTTTTATCCTCTTTCCTTAAACAAGACTTGGAAATTGCTGATACTCCTTACCCCATAGATGTCAGTCTTTTTAATGAGAACACTCAGCTTGCTCTTTCCCTTTTGGCATATTTCTTAGGTTTTTACACAGATGCATGGGTGACTAAATTTCAGTTAGGTTTTGTATTTAGAATGAGAATTAATGAACTTGAAGGTGAAAATAGTTATACACCCCATCTCAAGTTTGAGGAATTTTTAGCTGAAAGCCTTCATTCACAGATGATGAAATTTCATAGTATGAGGCAGTTCAGGTTTCAATCACACTGATGAAGATAGTTTTCTTCGCCAACCGGGAAGAATTACATTTTCCAAACATAATTTTTAAAAGTCTTGTAGAAGACAACATGTTTAATTACCCGAGATGAAGACACTCATGCAATTGAGTTCATATTTGGCAACTGGAGATTGGCTTTTATCAAAAGACCACACTGTAACCAGATTGTATGGTTTAAACACCAGCCGTATATTCTACTAGCATTTTTTACTTTAAGATTTTTTGCCCTTGAATTCCTGAGGCAGAAGTTTATTGTGGAAGATAACCATTTCTTATTTTTCAAAAAATCCACTGATATCAAAGATCCGTTTGCAATAGGTCCATTTATTGTAAAGAATAAGTATGTTATTTTGCACATAGAGATATTGTTGGAAGAAATGGATTTCAGAAAGAAATTGGATGTTAATTATGATCCCCTCCATGTCATATCAAAAAGGAGGCAAGCACATCATACTAAAGCTTTCGATCACTAGGAGGTAGAAGGGATGTCAGAAAAAGTAAACTCGTTTGCAATACAAAATTGTAGACAAAGAAAATACAATTCCATAAGGAGAAGAGTTGGTTTCGACAGATTGTATAAGAGAAATATAAATTACAACCAGCGCCCTAGTTATTGGAGAAAAAAAATAATTCCAAGATGCAATTGATCTTGAAGAGGAAGAACAAGAAAAAGTGAAAAAGGCTTAAGTGTAATGAACCGCAGGATTTGATTCCATTTGCAGATGATGAAGGAAAAGAGAAAGGTGAATGTATAGTGCCAGAAGTTCATATACAGGAGTATACTTTTCAAGAGTCCCAGGAAGCAGGAAATGTTGATAAATTCCAGACTAGAGAATATATGTATAACAAGTACAACCAAGACAAGCAGGCTTCGTCTCAACATACTTTTCAATTATTTGTTGAAAAGACATATATGCTCTTACACAGGCAGACAGGGGAAGTCATATATGTTGATTTCTTAGAAACACTTTTGGAAGTTGATAAGTTAAGAAACATTGCAGATAAATTAAACAATCAATTGAAACAAGAGAAGATAGAAAATAAAGGCTGACAACAACAAATCAAAAAGCTACAAATTGGTTTGGTTGACAATGAAGGGAATGTGGGAAAAAAGTTGTTAAAAGAAAAAGATGATATAATTCAAGGATTGAGAAAGAAATAAAAAATACCAGAAACCCAGCTTATGCAAGGGCCTGAGCTGACCATGTTATAGAATTGAAAAGAAGATTTGTCCAAGGAAGTGAGGGATAGCACAGCCAAATTACTGAAACTCACTGAAAAAGAAGCTAGTTGGGAGAAGGAAAAAATGAGCCTAAGAAATCAAATTGATGATTTGAAAAATAAATTATCAAATTTGAGTCAGCAACGAACAAGTATAAGTCAGACTGAAGATGGAATGATGCTGATAGTCTTCCACAGGCTATGTCCCAAGTAAGTTTAAAAGATGTTGAAATTAAGGAGTTAAGAGAAGAGGCTCAGAGGTTGAAAGAAGAAAATGAGAAGAAAGATGAAGAAACGAAATCTAGGCAAGACAAATATAAAGAATTGATTGAAACAAACAAAAAATTGGCACATCAAGTGACAAGGAAAGCGACTATGAAAGGATGTAAGTACATGGTGTGGGACTTAATCATTAAAGAAGAAGAAAATTTCAAACCATATTTAGATTTCATAAGATTAAAGGAAAAATTAATTAATGATGCTTTAACAAGTTGTACAGCAATTAGAGAGAATCTGAACAAGAATCCCAAAGAGACCTCACAAAACACAATTACCTTTTTGAATAGTTTGACAAATGAAGATATGCATATCCTAGGTATTAAGGAGAGGATTGCAGTCATTACATGGGCAAGGAGAAGTTTAGGAAAGCATCCACACGTCGAGAATGTTGAAGCCAAAGATGGAGCAATGAGGAGACAAGTAGTGGAATTCAAAAAGTAGTTTCAGAAATTGATAGAAAAGGGATTGCCTACTTTCTGGGATTAGAATCAAGAGTTAATTCCCTAAGATGACTATAAGAAATTATTGTTCAATATAAGAATGGATCATACAAAATTTTAGTATTTAAATTTATTGACAGGGAAAATTTTAATGGAAAAGATTGCAGAAGATTTTAAAATTCTAAACAAAATGGTTTCAATTCGCGAAAGACTTCCACATATTTCTTATGCAGATCATGTTGAAATGAGAGTCATGGTAAAAGATATGGCCAGCTACGATCATCCAACTGCTGATCAGTGGATAAACGTGCAAAAGTATCGAAAAATTAAGTACATAGTTCATTCTTGAAAGTAGCCGTTGGGTTCTACATCAAATGAGGATTTTGAAGTATTTTTATTCAAAAGAAATTTGTAATATTGTTTGTGACTTTGACTCAAATGACATTTGGAAAGTTTAATTATGTTATTTCAGTTTTTAGTTAAAATACATTTTGTATAAAAGACATTATGAATTACTTTGAAAGGGTCGAAATTTTTTTGGAGAGACAAGAATTTTGTATTGAGTTGATATATTTGAATATAAAGAGCCACATAGGAAATAACTCATCTTTACAGAATCATAGATTCATGTGTTGATCTTGTTTATAGTCGACTGTATTTTTCTCTTCTTAAAATTGATAGTGTATTCATCTATAACTTTGTGCCCATTATTGATGGTCTGTCTATGTTTCTTTCTAAATCACCTGCAAAAAGCTTTGATTGTAATCTGACAACTACCTTACCTCTGTGAAAATATTTATGTTGGTTTATCTGCTGGTATATAAATTGTTTAGTTTTCGACTCCATGCCCAATGATTCTTACTTGAAATTTTGACCAATCTGTTTACTTCTTCTCTTATGTGAATGTTTCTCTCACTATTTAATTCATACTGTTATGCTTTTTCGTGCCTTGATAAGTGTTGTATTGGGTCAAAATTCATAAATATTAAGCTCTGTTGCTTTCATTTCAAGCATCCACTACCATTTTCTGCTAAATTTAGTATAGAATTCATTATCATATGCTCAATTTTGATGGGTTGTTCATATCTTCTTATTTAATCACCAATCAAAAGTTCTTTGACTATGAGCGGGTGGCTATCCTGCATCTGATTAGTTTTCTTTGCAAAGCACTGTCATGTTTAATCATATTTGTAATCAATAATCTATATATTGATCTATAGTTTGGATTTGTCTTTACTCATGATCTATGTGTCTTTTATGTTTTAAGTGAATTCATTTAATTAAAAAAAATTATCTATTTCTGCAAATGATTAACATAAATTAATAAATTCATGTTAATTTTTCAATTAGCATTCTAGCTAGAGGGTGATTGTGTTGTGGTTAAAACCGCATTAGTAACCTCGCTATACTCAATGTGCCAAATCAAATAAAAATCATAACCTCCGTATACTCAAAGTGCCAAATCAAATATGCCATGTGTCACAATATGATCATTCCACGTGTCACCCTAGGATACTAGATATCAACATTTTAACAACAAAATTTATAGACGTTTTGCTTTAAAGACTTTGTCAGAAAGTGGAAATATTCTCATTTCTCCAAGGTGTTCTATTGTTACAATTCTCTCCTAAAAGGATAGTCTGCTAACCCTTATTATTCTTAATATTCTTTTCATAATAGTTCTACACTACAAGAAGGGTCTGTCGATCCTTCCTGTATTATCCATTATGGCTATAGCTGAATTACTGGATAAAGGTTTTGACAATTAACTACTAAAAGAAGGGGCAGCCGATCTTTCTTGTCGTAAAACAGAAGTAGGAACAAACCATTTTTATATGAAATAACTTCCAATGTGTTCTATTTTTACAATTCCCTCATAATTGAAGGGTAGACCGACCCTTCTTATTCCCCATATTATTTTTATAATAGTTCGACACTACAAGAATGGGTCGCTCGACCCTTCTTATTACCAATATTCTTTTCATAATATTTCGACACTAAAAGAAGGGTCGATCGATCCTTCTTGTGTTTTCCATTATAGATATAGCTGAATTGTTGGATAAAGGTTTTCACAGTTAACTTCGAAAATAAGGGGCGGCCTATCCTTCTTTTCGTAAAATGGAAGTCGGGACAAACTATTTTTATATGTTATAACTTCCAAGGTGTTCTATTTTTATAATCCCCTCAAAATTGAAGGGTCGATCGACTGTTCTTATTCCCAATATTATTTTCATAATAGTTTAACACTGCAAGAAGGGTCGATCGATCCTTCTTGTGTTCTCCATTATGGATATAACTAAATTGCTTGATAAATGTTTTCACAATTAACTACGAAAAGAGCTTCCCACAATGGATTAATTCTATGAGTTTAGTAATGAACCAAATGCTAGATTCACATATTCCAGATCAAGATGATCCTCCAGAGGAACAAACTCTTGAAGTAGGGGAGCCGTCCCTAGATACCACTATGGTATTATGGGACTGGGTCCCATTAACTAAATTAATAGAAGATGATCCTGTGGAGAGCCTAGTCTCTACTGTAAACATTAACACTCACAGTAAAGGTCCCATTGTCGATTCAGTTCCAAGCTCAACTACACCCAAACCTAAAGTTTCCAAAGAGATACCTAAAAGACACATTACAGTCATTTCGCCTCAACCTAAAGCTAACCCAACAGCTTCCAAACAGCCAAACATTGAAACAACAGTCCAGCAACCAAAGGTCACATTGAGCAAGATAGATAATCAAACGAAAATTGTAAAAGAATGTGATATGGGATGTGACATCATTGAAGATATAAAGAAGGTAAAAGCAAATGTTTCGATATTTGATATGTGTAGTTTTCCCCAACAACGAAACAAGTTGTTGCAAGCTCTTCAATCCCAGCCCATCACTCCATTAACGGACACTCAAGAAGACCCTGGAATTAATGAAGCCAGTATCGACGGGAAATCCAAATCCCAGACATTACCTTTTCTTTTAACTTTTGAAATCTTCAATCACAATGTACACAATTGTCTGGTAGATTCTGGAGCATCTTTGAATGTCATGCCACTATCGATCTGTAAGAAGATTAATGGTCAACCAATTCCATCTCCCGCTCAGATTATTCAGTTAGATAGGATTGCTGTTAAAGTTATTGGGGAAATGAAGGATGTGCTCATTAGGTTGTCGACATATTCTAGAGTGTGTCAGTTCATTGATATAATGGTGGTCGACATTCCTAAAGCCTATGGTTTAATCTTAAGCAGGGTCTGGTCCACAAAACTAAATGGTTACTTTGTGACTGATTGGTCCCATTTATGGTTACTGTATCGGAATAGGCAGAATCAGATTAAAATTTTGAGGGAACCACACATGAAACAAAATGTAACTCAGCTAGAAGGAAAGAACGAAGTTGTAGCCTTCTCATCTTTAGTTTTGGGGAATTATTTCTTAGAAATTGATCCGGTTAATTATCAATCTGAAACTTCTAGCCATGAATCAGATAAACAATCGATTCTCCTTCATTTTTCTCAGACTGATGATATCGATTGTAACATAGTTAGCTTAGTCAATGACTTAGACCATAGAGATACTAACTTAGTTAAATCAAACAATGTTTTTCGTACTTTGTACTTTGATGGTTCCAAAACTCTAGAAGGATCCAGAGCTGGTTGTATTCTAGTGGATCCTGAAAGTAATAAGTACTTCTTGTCCTGTAGATTAGAATTTGAGTGTCCTAATAACACTACTGAATATGAAGCTTTAGTCCACGGATTGAAGAAAACCATCGGTTTGAATGTTAAGTACCTGAAAGTTTTTGGTGACTTAGAGATAGTTGTAAGGAAGGTAAGAGATACCATTCACTATCTTTCACCTCATTTGAAAGGTTATCAGGCTAAGGTATGGAATTTAATTACGTATTTTGATGCTTTCAATATAAAATCTGTTCCTAGACTGCAAAATGCTGCGGCTGATGTATTAGTAGATTCTGCTTCCAGATTCGTGCCGACTAATAACAAATGTTCAATTGAACTAGTTTTTAGGCCTTTTGTCCCAGACAATATCACAAATTTCAGAGTTTTCGATGATGACGATCAGATTATCAGTTTTCTAACAAATTAAGACATGTTCCAAGAAGTTGTGATAGACAAAGAAGAGCATGATGTTGTTTTACAAAAGAAAGATGATGCTAAAGGAAATTTCATCCCCAAAGGGGTAAGGTCACTTGAAATGTTGTTTGATCTGAAGAGCAAGTTCAAAAGGCCAGCAAATACCAAGACCAATAGCTCATCTATGCAACATAAATTAGTAAATCTGGGCACCGAAGCTGAACCAAAATTTGTTAACCTTGGTAAATGTTGTTCACCAGGAGAAAGATGTAGGTTCATCAAGCTCTTTCGACAATATAAGGATGTTTTTGCATGGAATTATGAAGATCTGAAAACATATGACACCCGCATTATTCATCATATCATACCAATCAAGGCAGGCGTCAAGCCATTTCAGCAACAATTGAGAAGGATGCACCCTACTCTCGAACCTCTGATTCAAAAGGAATTGAAGAAGTTACTTGATGCTAAGATAATCTTTAAGGTCTGGCATTCCGAGTGGGTTGCTAACTTAGTTCTCGTAAGAAAGAAGTTAGAAGAGATAAGATTATGTGTTGACATCAAAAATCTGAACAGAACTTCAAATAAAGATAACAATCCCGTCCCTTCAATGGAACAAATTCTCCAGATGGTATCAGGATGGGAACTCTTCTCCCTTCTTGATGGTTTCTTCGGTTACAATCAAGTATTAGTGGCTAAAGAGGATCATCATAAAACTACTTTTCGCACCAAGTGGGGAACTTTCACATACCGAAGAATGCCATTCGGCCTAATAAACATTGGAGCCATGTTCCAGCAAGTAATGGACATTGCCTTCTGAGGATTGGGTGGCATTGTGTCGTTGTCTATCTAGATGATGTGACTATTTTTTCAAAGAGAAGAGAAGACCATGTTGTTAATTTAAAACATATTTTTGATCGTTTCCGAAAATATGGTATTTCTTTAAACCCCAAGAAGAGTGTGTTTGCTATTCTTGAAGGTAAACTTCTGGGTCATATCATTTCAAAAAAGGAAATTTTAATAGATCAAGAGAGAGTGGAAGTTATCAATAAAATTCCCATGCCCCATAACAAAAAATCCATGCAGTCATTTATGGGCACAATTAATTTTGTTCGAAGGTTTGTTCTGGATTTTGCTCAAATCGTCAAGCCATTGCAACAAATGATTAAGCAGAGTGTGCAGTTCAAATGGACAGACTCAGAGAAAGATGCATTCAGATATATTAAAGCAGCCATAGCTCATGCTCCTTCCTTAAGAAGCCCATATTTTGACAAAGATTTTATCTTGTATACTTTTGCTTCAGATGACTCTCTCGCAGCAGTACTTAATCAGAAGGTAGAATCAGGGGATGAATACCCAATCTCGTTTATGAGAACTGGTTTGCAAGGTGTTGAACTAAACTATCCTGTTGTTGACAAACAGGCATAGGCCGTGCTCAAAGAAGTAAAACAGTTCAAACCATATATTCTTAAGAACAGAACTAACATTATAGTTCCCCACCGAGCTGTCAGATCCCTTTTTGTTCAAAAGGTGTTGGGAGAAAGAAGGGGAAATTGGGTCATAGCTCTTCAAGAATATGACTTAGAATTTAAATTGGCCACCATCATTAAAGGACAAGGCCTATGTAAATTGCTTACTGAACATCCAATTGATGAAGAGCAGGATTGGAAGAATGAAGCCGAGTTGAATTTAGTTGAAGCATGTCCCATTTTCACAGCTTCTGAATCAAGGTATAGGGATTTAGTGCATTATTTGCAACAAGGGTACCTACCAGAACACTGGATTTCTAAACAAAGAAGGGACCTTTGTTTAAAGTCAGCAGCCTATCAGATCATTGACAAAATACTTTCCAGGAAAAAATATGATGGAGTTTTTCTCAGATGTCTAGAGAAGGAGGATGCAGGTAAAGTCGTTAAGGAGTTGCACGATGGTCCTACTAGGGGACAGTATTCAGGGGAAAAGACAACCCACAAAATACAGTGAGCTGGCTATTACTGGCCCACTTTATTCCAGGATGCCCATACTTATGCACGGAACTATGATGTATGCCAAAGGAGCGCTAGAAAATTACCTAAGGAAACAAGACCCTTATAGTTGGTTATCATCTCAGAACCTTTCGAACATTGAGGTATAGATGTCATCGGAGAGATAAAACCAAATTCTTCTCTGCAACATCGATACATCCTGACAGCCACTGACTATTTCACTAGATGGACAAAGGCTACCCCATTGTGCAAGATCAATGAAGATGCATTCATCACTTTCTTGAAAGAGAACATCATAACCAGGATTGGGGTTCCAATTTCCCTAGTATTTGATAATGCCACTTATTTCTCGTCTTAAAAAAAAAAAAATTGTTTATGAAAGGGGAATTAAATTGCATTATTCAGCCAATTACTACCCCCAGGGAAATGGACTAGTTGAATCTTCAAACAAAAACCTCATCTGAATTCTCAAGAAGACTGTGATTGAAAATTAGCAAAGCTGGCAAATAGCTCTCCCAAATGCCTTATGGGCAGATAGGGTGACTCTGAAGAATGCATTAGGGGTTTCCCCTTACACCCTTTTCGATGGAAAGGAAGCCATCCTCCCTCCGAGCATCTTACTTCCATCCTTGCAATTGTCCCAAGCCTATCGAGGGTTTGGTAGTCAGATTTTACAGTCCAGGATTGACACCCGGCTTCAACTTGAAGAAGCCCAACAGAAATTTAAGAATCGATTCCACCAACACCAAGATATAGTCAAGAGATGGTTCAATAAAAGAAAGTCTGGTAAAAGAAGTTTTGAAGTAGGAGATTTAGTTCTGAAATGGGACCATAATCACGAAGGCAAGGGAATGCACACGAAATTCCAACACTTATGGGTGGGCCCTTACCAAATTTCTGTAAAGCTTGGCCCATCCACTTACAAGCAAACAGACATCCAGGGAGAGGAAGTAACCCTTCCCCTCAATGGCCTCGCCTCGAAACAATACTTTGCATAGTCTCGTTGAGGTTTTCTGTACATAAATAAATAGGTTTCTTTGTCCCTTTGTTTTCTTT
Source organism: Larix kaempferi (assembly GCA_027924585.1). Taxonomy (NCBI): domain Eukaryota; kingdom Viridiplantae; phylum Streptophyta; class Pinopsida; order Pinales; family Pinaceae; genus Larix; species Larix kaempferi. Next base: position 2,720,962 of record BSBM01000392.1, read on the forward strand.
GTTGATTTTTTGATTTGTTTTGTTTAGAAATAGTCTCGGTAGTTAGGTTTGTCTTTTTCACTCACTTTTCATCTAAGTTTCCTCTTTTTCTGTGCTAACAATGTTAGTTTTTCAGAATTTACTTCAATCTGATATAGGATATTAACTAAGAGAACAACATGTACATCATATCTACAACATATCAATCATGGACACAATAATGCAAACACAAGAGACACAGAGTTTTACTTGGGAAAAACCATAAAGGTGAAAAACCCCAATAACTTCCTCAGAGATAGATAGAGCAATGATACAACCCAAGTACAAGAGATAGTCTTCTCCTAGAAGCACAACCTCCTCCTCACAAGTGCGCCACTTTCCAAATGAGAGAAGTGTGAGTAATGAGTGATCAAATAGAGATCTCCCGATCTCTATTTATACTTGTCCTGTCCTGCCGAATAAACTAATGGGGCCTACTTGTCTAGATTAACCCATGGTTAACTTAATCCATGACGACCCCACACTTGGTGGTCTAATAACCCATTTACCCACATGACTCATATAGGTTTGACCCCATCAAGGTGGTCTAATAACCCATCAATTATAAGTTACGACACTTACAATATAAATGACGAGACTTCCATATAGAGAAATAATAACATCTCTAAGGAATACAAACACTTCCGTATAGAGGAATAATAACATCTCTATAGGAATACAATACACATGGGTAAAATACATTCTGAAGTTACATATACATCAACACTCCCTCTTAACTAGGAAGGTATTTCTTGACACAGATCTGCTAGCACAAGTCTTCTTCTCTGGATCATCATTAGCGAATCATTGTCCTTGAATCATCATCACCGTCACTATTGCTGCTATCTCAATCAATCTCTAAATCTACTCGTCATAGGAAGTTCTGCAGAGCCAGTCCTTTTTCATACTGGATGTAGGCCCACCGTCTATAGGTCTTCATCATCACTAGTCATACTGTGGCATCCTCAGGACTCATCATGTGCATCTGCAAAACCTCGTAAGAGCATCCCAGGCCTTTTACGAGCACACAACTCAACCTATCGAATCTCCCAGGATCTTTTACATGCCACTGCACAACCTATCAATGACCACAGAGTATCAACCTGATACTCACCATACATCTACTTGATGTATATCATCACATGATCATCCTGATCATCATCATCTCTGCAAGCTAGCCAACAAGTAGGTACACCTCAGGACTGATTACACTACCTCTTCAAAACCTGCAAGATCTCTCAAGACTGATTACACTACTACTGCAAAACCTGCAAGAGCATCTTAGTACTGATTATATGCCTCTACAAAACCTGTGTACCAAATCGTCACATCAATGTCTTCATATCACCACATAGTCCATGGAGCACAACCCAGATGCACACACACAACACTTACACTCACCATGGGAGGACTAACCTACCACCATGTGAAAGGCTCACAACACTTACATCAACGACCATGGGAGGACCAACCTACCACCATGTCGGAACGGCCCCAACACTTACATCAATGACCATGGGAGGACTAACCTACCACCATGTCGGAATGGCCCCAGCACTTACATCAACGACCATGGGAGGACTAACCTGCCAACATGTCGAAACGGCCCCAGCACTTACATCAATGACGATGGGAGGACTAACCTGCCACCATGTCGGAACGGATCCAACACTTACATCAATGACCATGGGAGGACTAACCTGCCACCATGTCCGAATGGCTCCAACACTTACCTCAACAACCATGGGAGGACTAACCTGCAACCATGTCGGAATGGCTCATCTGCATCTGTGTCTCCGGACTCATCACTTCCCTCTTGAAGGCATCTTGATCTAAAGTACACCAAGTAAACTTCACTCTGGCAAGCGGCTTGGTCAACACATCGGCTATCTGCTCGTTTGTCGCAACATACAGGAGCTTCACTGCTCCTCTTTGCACCATATCACTGATATAGTGGAGCTTGATCTCAAATGTGCTTCGACTTGTCATGGAACACTGGGTTCTTTGACAACTTCACACAACTTTGGTTGTCGCAATATATACAAGTAGCACTCAACTGGACATCAAACAAATTAGACAGTAGCTTCCTAAGCCATACTGCCTCACAACTACCTAAACAAGTTGCGACATACTTTGCTTCAGCTGTACTCAATGCCACACATGACTGCTTCCTGCTAAACGAAGAGATCACACCTGATCCCATACTGAAGCAACACCCTGAAGTGCTTTTCCGATCAATGGCACTGCCTGCCCAATCCGAATCAACATAACTGTCGAGGTTAATCTTTTGATTCGCCTCATACTTGAGCCCATAATCCACTATACCCTTCAGGTACCTCAGAACATGCTTTGCAGCTACCAAGTGAACACTCCTCGGATCCATCAGGAACTGGCTCAATGTGTTCACCGCAGAGAAAATATTTGGTCTTGTGTTTGTCAGGTACATCAAGGACCCAATCATCTGACAATACATCATGACATCAACCGGATTAGATGAAGCATGACACAGAAGCTTCAAGTTCGATGCCATAGGTGTGGCCATGGCCTTGCAGTCCATCATCCCGAACCTCTTCAGGATCTCTACTGCATACTTCCCTTGTCCAAGGAAGATTCCATCTGCACTCTACCACACCTCCATACCAAGAAAGTAGTGCATCATACCCAAGTTCTTCATCTCGAAATTGACAGCAAGCTTCCACTATGTGTCGGCAATCAATCTATCCTCACCTGTAACAAGCAGGTTATCCACATACAAATGTAGTATCACTGGATTGCCTTCCTCAACCTTGTAGTAAAGGTTGGAATCCACTTTACTCTTGGTAAAGCCCAAACTGGATAGAAAGCTGTCTATCCTACCATACCAAGTTCTGCACATATATGACTTCCCGTCATGTGTCTCAAAACCAAGTGGCTGCTCCACATACACTTCTTCTTCAACTACACCATTCAAGAAAGCTGTCTTGAAATCCATCTAGTGTATCTTCCCTTTCATCACTGCAGCCAGAGCAAGTACTGATCTAATGGAAGTGTATCAGGCTATAGGAGCAAAAGTCTCTATGCTACCATCTGCAACATGCTTGATCTTGTAGATACTCTTGGAAGTCACTATAGACTCCCCTTCAAGTCTTGGGACTGCATCCCAAACATCTTCATGATCGACTGGTACTCCATGATCATGGAATTCTTCCGAGATCCTGCGAACTTCAATATCTTCAATGTTTTCAATAGATAACTTTGTTGCTGAACAAATGTTGTAGTCCTTCTTTTGTAGGTGATTGTATACAATCTTTCCTACACAACAAGTTAAATTGCATGATTAGAAAACATCTCATAGTTTTCAAAACAGATTCTTACACATAAAGAAATATGTCATACAGTCATGCAATTATCTTAGCCAATGCTTCAATACAACATTTATCCATATCCCGTAACTTTCTAGATGCCTTCCAATCTTATTGGAGCATAGGCCGCAGCTATAGTAAAGCTGCGAATTTTGAGGAAAAAGCACAGGTGTTGAAGGGAAAAAAATGCTAATTTTGAGTAAAAGCACCAATTTTGGGCAGAAGTGAACAGTGCGGAGTACGACGCCAGATGGATGAGCTCAGCGCAGATTACGGGCCGGAAATCACGGAGCTCGTGTGCACACGTCAAAGGAGAGTGAATGTGGCTGAGTAGAAAGCTCAGCTACCACAATAAATGAAGCAACGGAATAGAGGGCTCAGCAACCCTCATTAAGGCTAAGTACAGAAGTTATGGTTGCTCTGACCAAGGAAGAGCAACGAACCAAAGCATTGAAGGCGAAGGACAAGGAGCAGTGAACAATGAAGCGGCGCCCATACCCGCAATCTGCGTCGAAAATCACGGAGTCTGCAGGAAGCGGCGAAATGACTGCAAGCGGCGCCTACAGTACACCTAGCCATGTCCGCAGCTAGGGTTTTTGGGGATTAATGCTGGTAAAGGCCCACAGTTTTGTAAAGGTGCGACCCTCAGAGCCACCTATATATATGTGTAATTGTCAAGGGAAGAAGGTTAGAAGTTAGATGAGTTGGCTAGAAGGTAAGAGAGTTAGTCTTGAACAGCTATAGAGCTAGTCTCCGAGTTTACAGACAGTCCAAGTTGATGTCTAAGTCGTTGTAATCTCTGTAGAAGAAGAGAATAGATCTAAGAGAAGGGCTCCCAGCTGTGTGCGTGGAGTTTCCCAGAAAGATCTAAGGCTGCAGCTGTGTGCGCAACGTACTGTGTAATTCCCATTTTGAGTTAATATAGAATACAGTTCCCATGAATGTGATTTCCCCATGGATGCAAACCACATAATTCTAGTTGTTATGGTGATGTTTTACGTGAATGCATGTCTATGTTTTACTATCTATGTTTACAAGAAGGTTTCGTTATCTTTATGAATGAATATGTAAAGTAAGTTCTTGAAGCTCCCTTAGAAGTTATACTCGTGCAGCGTCGAAAGGGCCTGCAAGAACGCTATCGCTGCAACGTTTGAGGAGTGTGTTACTGCGCTGTGGCACAAGGATAGGGATGATACGTAGTCAGACGTAGCAGGTAAACACCTCATTCGCAGGTGCGAAGATACCGCGCAGCTCGGCTAGTAAGAGTTTCAGCGCTGTCGCACTGAAAGGTCTGCGGAAGAGTAAGACGTTCCGCTCTGAGGAATCCTCCCGGAAGAGAGGGGAGAAGATTATAGTCTCCACATCGCCTAGGTTAAGGAATCCTGATTCCTTAGCCCCCCCATAGCCACTTCGAGTGAGACTTCGTGCTGCTGCGCAGCTCGTTGCCGAGAGGGCCAGTGCGCCAAGGGGTGTTTGTTGCTGCGCATCCTGAAAACCCGGGTCTGTCCAGAATGCAGCCAACAAATCTCTACAAGAACATTGTTAAGAGTGTGCACAGCTCCCAACATATCAGCAAAGAGGTTTCATTCTAGATAAGTCACAATGGAATGTTGTATAGTGCCATAGGCCACTTACCCATGTATATTAGTACTCTATTGTTCATCAATGTAGCTATTTTAATATGCATAATACACAACCTAATTCTAGGAACATGAGTATATACATTATTGAACAGTATTATTAAACAAGAAAATGTGCAAGGAATGATAATTCAAATACTTATATTTGTTTGTTTGTTGGGTTGACTCCCTCTCAGTCTTTTCTTCTTTTCTACAACTCCATTCTGATGTGGATTGTGAGAAGCGGTCAACTCCCTCTGAATATCTGTAGCCTTGCAGAAACTACTGAAGTGTGCTCCTGCTTGATCTTTGCTTCCTTACAAGAACAACTGGAGTGTGCTCCCTCTTGATCTTTGCTTCCTTACAAGAACAACTGAAGTGTGCTCCCTCTTGATCTTTGCTTCCTGGATTACCTGTTCTTGAACTTATATCCATCACTATGCATGCTTATTAGTATCATCATTGTGTTATCCTCAAGGTCTCATACATAATCATACATTCATTAGTATAATATCAATACACAATAATCTTAAACATGTATAGTCATGATCATTTCAAACACAGATAATAAACATTAGTATTGAAGGTTTCAACGAAGTCTTCTTTTATTCATGCATATTCTTATTTGATCATAGGTTAGTTAAATCATCAATCAAGATAATAGACATAAAATGCATAAACCCTTGATTACTTATATTTCTAACTTTATGAATAAACATAACCAATCATACCAAGTATACTTATATAAGGGATCCTAACACAATGTAGGATTCTAACTTGAAATAGAAAAAACATACCTGGATTGGTATGTTAGCTAGTTATGTCTAACATACCCACATGATGTCTTCTTGTTCTCTTCAATGACTTGTGCTAGTAACCTACATATCTCATAGGTTAATCATTATAGAACCCAGTTATACATACCTCGTAAGTAGATCTTCTAAGTGATCCATGACAATGGATGAATCTTTGTCTTCATGTCATCATGATCACATGTTCTTGAACTAGAACATGATTTGTCTTTGTTGGTGTACCTTTCATGTTAGCGGACAACATAAACCTCATACAACACCATAATGCATTTGTACAATCATAAGTGTCAACACCCTAATCAATGAATATCTTCTATCATGCATTCATAACTTTATTAATGTGATACGACAAGTCTAAATTTAATCAAGATTGTACTAACCGTAATAACATGAAGACAAACATAACATAAACTTAATCATGAACAAATCTTGAAACATACTTAGATAAGTCATAGCTGTCGAGATTGCTTGTAATCTTCTTATGTAAGGCCTTAGCCTCATCTCCCTCTGAAACAGGAACGTCTTCACTTATGCAGGTGACCAATCCATTCTCTTCTAGAATTAACCCAATCCACTTGATTAGCAAGAACTAGATCTGGAGCTGGATTAGGGTTTGTTAGAGAAACCCTAAAAATTCAAACTTTGAATTTCAAACTTCCGAAAGGATAGAAATATGCGCCTTGATGTGCTGATCAAGCTGGTATACTTAGAATTTAAAAACTGCAAAGTTTCACCCCTCAAATTTTCCTTTGAAACTTCCGGATTCACTAGACATGACCCCAAACTAGGGTTTGATAAAGCCCACCCTTCTGCCCAATAAAAAGGTTCAATCCAAATATCTAAGCTTCTAGTTTTCTGAGGAGCTTCCATCTGTGGTCACAGATTTAAAAAATTCTCATTTTTGAAGAAGCCCTAATTTTCCACTTTTCCGATCAAAGTCCCGAACTAGGGTTTGATCAAGCCTGGCCTTCTTCCCAACCAAAAATTCTGATCTTGGTCTCTAAATTTCTATTTTGATGAGTAGCATTCATCTGTAGTCTCCGATTACAAAATTCCAACATTCTCCGAAACCCTAAATTCCAGAAGCCATGGATGAAGGTGCTAAAAAATAATTCTGTTTTGACAGAAATATGTACCTAATTGTTTTTGGTGTAACTCTGAACATTTCGATCCATAGGGTCTGAAACATTTTCTTGTGATAAGTTGACCTGTCATCTTTCCAACCCCACAGGTTTGACCTCAAATGGATTCTCTGAGACAGATTTATGCCAAGTGTCGCAACGCAACCTATTTATGGGATAAAACAAGTGAGCAAACTTATACGGAATTCCACGTGTCACTGGTTCAGTTTGGGCATCTAAAAACATTACCTGACAAAGTACAGTGCGTGCCCTACCTGTCACTTCTTACAAAATTTCATTTGGATCTTTCTAGCCCAAGTTATGACCTTTTTTCCAAGGTCACTTGTTTATGACTTTGATGTGGAAGAGGTAGAAACCCTATATTGTACAAATCATAAATTACAAAGTACAACAAATTCAAGGTTTTTTCTTTGGATACAAGGTACATGGGTATCTTGATTTTGCACTGTACGATTTCCAAACCATGAAACCACACTGAAATTTATTTATAGCGAAAGTGCTACGATGGCTGGTTTTTGCTATATCAAGCCCTAGCATCGCAAGTGCAACAAGTGTCAAACATGCCATACCATGCCTTCTTTTAGGCTAGCTTTGATTCCATGTTAGCTTTTCAAAATTTACTTCAATCTAATCTAGGATCTTAACTAAGATAACAACATGTACAGCATATCTATAGCATATCAATCATGGACACAATAATGCAAACACAAGAGACACAGAGTTTTACTTGGGGAAAACCATAAAGGTGAAAATCCCCAATAACTTCCTCAGAGATAGATAGAGCAATGATACAACCCAAGTACAAGAGATAGTCTTCTCCTAGCAGCAGAACCTCCTCCTCACAAGTCCTCCACTTTCCGAATGAGAGAAGTGTGAGTAATGAGTGATCAAATAGAGATCTCCCAATCTCTATTTATACTTGTCATGTCCTGCCCAATAAACTAATGGGGCCTACTTGTCTAGCTTAACCCATGGTTAACTTAATCCGGGCTGACCCCACACTCGATGGTCTAATAACCCATTTACCCACATGACTCATATAGGGCCGAGCCCATCAAGGTGGTCTAATAACCCATCAGGTATAAGTTATGACACTTACAATATAAATGATGACACTTCCTTATAGAGGAATAATAACATCTCTATAGGAATACAAACACTTCCGTATAGAGGAGTAATAACATCTCTATAGGAACACAATACAGATGGGTAAAATACATTCCGAAGTTACATATACATCAACAAATAAAACCCATCTCGACCTCCGGATTGGCTGTAGTACAGAACTCCCAGCTAAATCGAAATCGTGAAGGAAGAATCTCATTTATAAAGAGAAGGAGGCTCTGTGACTTTGCTTCCACTGATCAACCTTTGAAAATGGGGAGATTTTTTTCTGTTTGGTCAAAATATCCCCAGTTAAATGACTAATGATCCAATGTTTCTCTCTCAGTATCTTGAGGCTCCACTCATTTTAACATTAATTCATGTCTCAAGGTTTCCTTGCTATTATGGAACCATGGAAAGGAAGCATGCTTCACATAGGTATGGTATTTTAAATGATCCCATGCTACAAATAAAAGCCTAAAGGATTACATCAAAGGGTCTGATTTCCAGAAATTCTTGCCTCAATCAAAGCATGGCTGAGATAAAAGCAAAATGTTCAAATCTAGAAAGTTGTTCAAAAGACTTAGCTCAAGCTAGGTTCTTCTCCATCTATGAAGCTTGATAAATCAAATAAAATGTCTCGCTCAAACAAAAGGACATTATGGATTGAAGAACGCAAATCAAAGATTGGTATTTTAAGGAAACTATTTCTGGAAGGCTCAAACAGTAAAAGCTGTCAAATACATGAACATCCAAAATGATGTAGATAGCATGGGAATGAGGAACAAACGAATATCTCTGTGAAGTACTGTTACGATCATATGGAGTCCTCTTTTAGTTAAGGCACCATAAAGCTAGTCCTAAAAGAATTAACTCCATGCTCTAGCCTTGAGTGAGTTTGAAGGAAGTACAAATCTTAGAATCCTTTCTCCCAAAGACCAACATGATTAAGAGATCACTCCATTCTTTAAAGTTGAATTATGGGGCATTCTTGTTGCGCTTAGAGCTGCGATTTTAAATGTCATTTTAAGCCATGACAGGATTTTGTTTCAGAGATCTGTGTTTGCCAGCAAATCGCCAATTGTTGTTGCTGCAACATCCCCCCCAAAAAAACTTTTGTAAATATTGGGTCCCTCCTATTCTTCTGGTTTAAGCCCTTGTTTTGATCAAATCTTTCTCACTTAATCTTCAACTTTTCCTAAAAGTGCTGACCCTTCTAGTTTTTTTTATTTTTTGACTAAGGCATTTTTTTCCTTCCATTTAGTAGTGCATTGTTTAAAAGTTTAATTGTGCACGCGCTCAAAGCGCATATTAAAAGAGTATATTTCTACGCTAAAGGTGCAACGAAAAAGGTTTAGTTGCGCATTTTTTAAAGCCATGCACACTTTAAGCTTATGTCTTGCGTGAAAGACACACTTTCTGATGACTTATGCTTCTGTCTTGTTGCCAAAACTTGGTTTTTCAGCGAAGTTTCCCCACGCAAAGTAAAGGTTTAAAATCTGTTCCGTATTAACGCATGATTCTTTCATAAAGTCTAAGTCTAGCTGGGCCACCAGTGGCACAATTCCTAATAATAGGACAAGTGCTTTGGCGCAGGATTTGTCCTTAAGAATGTCGACACAAAAAAATCTCTTAAGTCTTTTCTTTAGGGCTCGTTGGTGCAATTCCCATTAGCGCACATTTTGTGACTAAAACTTGCACCAAAGGCATAAGGATTATCTATATAGATCTCGCTTCCATAGCCACGCTTCATCTTTCCTTGCATTCTAATTTTGGCATAGTGCTATCATCAAAAAGCTTGATCTTGCAATCGTCGCTTTGGTGCAGGACTTAACGTTATGATGGCTGCTTTGGCGGAGAATTTAATGTTGCAATCACCGCTTTGACACAAAGTTTGATTTTGGTGGATGTGCAACCACAGAGTTGGTAGGGTCATGAATGTGGCCATGTGTCGGTTTAAATGCACAAGGCCTCGAGCCCCGTGCTCATTAAATCCACCAACCCACCACCCTACGTGAATTCAATTGCCTCCCTTATATGAATGTGTAGAACGGGATTTCAAAAAATCACTCGACCACTTCCATAGGAGAATGCAACTTGCTATTCGATATCAAACTCTGACTGCACTACTGCCCATCTTGGAACGATCGCTAGCCACTGGGGAACACTACCAAGCTAAAAGGTAGGTGCTTGGCCCCTCCTCTCTTCGTTTTCCGAGGTTCTCGTTTCGACTTCCACCCATTTCGTGCCCTTTTGTGGAATATATATATATGAAAAACAAACTTATACGCACTAAGCGGTTAGTTGTGAGTCAAATCCATGAAGACACGGAACCACCGTATGCAAACAAGAGCCTGGAAATCCCTATCCTCCCAAGCGCGCTTCAAATTTTTCCCACTACCGCATGCTCAGCATCCTAAGTAAGTTTTTCACGTATCTTGTCGTCTCTGGGTTTTCTTGGTTATATCTCAATGGCCACATATCTTGCATTCCACGCTTAAATCCATAGTTGAGTGCTCGCTTTCGGTTAAAACGTTGCATCCATGCACATCCCATCGAAAATCGCTGCCAAGTGAAGATACCTTTTGCACCAAGGCCACCTAAAACCCACAGTGTCGGCCAAAACCACCTTAGAGCATGTGAGAAAGCCCTGACGGGCTAGCGGTAGGAACGTTATGAATAGCTCTGCATTCTACTTATAGAGGCCAGCATCCGTGAAAGAAGAACCCAATGAAATCACCCATGTGTTATTTGCCAGGCATTGCTTGCATGAATGGAGTGGTCTCAGCAGGCGCACAAAACAAAACATTTTAGGTACTTGTGCATTTATGTGAATGACATGACACCATTAAATGCTCTAGTTCCTTATTCCTCCATCAGTCTCTCTTGGCTAGGTTTTTTTATTTGGAAGAAACCTACATACTGAACAAAGTAATAGCGCAAATGAGAAGCTTTAGCATATTCTGGTTTTTTCAAAACTGTTTTGCTAATACTTGAAAGTTATCTAGTTAAAGCCAACTCTGTCATATTTTTTGTCACAAATCTATAGGAGGCTTTGCATTTTAATAATGGCTAAATGTTGTTAGAACAGTAACCACACTTAGTACCATAATCCATAAATTTTTAATTGCCCATGTGCTTAATTAAACCATGTTTTGGATTAAGTGACTATAGTTGGTCAAAAACCCACTTTGAGAGTGTTCACACCCACTTCTGAGCAAACCAGTTCACCCAGCCTCCAGTTTTGTCCACAAGTGCGCCCTCATTTATTGCTGGTGTGCCCTCTATCCTTGTTTTGGGGAATTTAGTTGACCAAGGGCGCTAGGGTGGATTTTTGCCCACTTTTGGCTAGATTTGGAGCATTTAATGCTCCCTTGGGCCCCCAAACCTCCTCTATTTGCTCACCCACGCCTGCCTTGAGCTCATTTATGACTCAGCATGCTTCAGCCACCTCCACACCAGAATTCGTAGCTGTTTGGGATGATTGGGATTGAGTTGGACCCACCTAGGGGGGATTGAGGCCAATTTGGCATTGATGACTTGTACACTCAGCTTGAGCCACCTAATGCTCTCGATTTTCTCATGGATGTAATAAAAACCTGTTACTAACATTTTCACATGTTAGACAGTCAGTTAATCAAAGATTTGAGCATACATTGTGTGTAAATTTATCATCTTTTTCAAATTTTTCCACTGTAATTGCAAATTAATTCGATTTTGTGAGGTTCTCCATAGCTCCTCGATCTTCTGTGATCAAAATACTCACAAATGTCTACATACACCTTATTTGTACTACCTTGCTTACCGCAGGATTATCATGCATAGGAGGTCTGCAAGGAAGAAAGCCGCGCAAAAGATCGACTCAGATTCAGACGTAGAAATCCCATTGGACACTTCACTCGAGATAATGTTTACCGATACACAAGCTACCACCAATGTGCCACCTGGGAGCTCTGCCCTGGAATTCCAGTGGGGTGAGATATATAGGTTTATCATGGACCAAAACAATTCTCAAGCCCCCATAGAAGATTATCTGGTGTATGCAAACATCCGAAGGTCTTACCTCCATAAGGCAACCACTCACCCTGAATTGTTCCCATGTTCTAAAGTCATTGGCTGGTTGATCCCTCACGCCAGGACTGACACTAGGTTCATAAATGATAAAAATGGGATGAACCTAGCATCTTTTGCTCCTGAGCATATTACAGCCACCTACAAATTACCTCAACCCAGAGCTTTGTTAGATGATAGATGGATAGCAAAACATCATATGGACCCACTGGATGCCACTAGGAAAATGATGATAGCTGATAGACATATAAGAAGGAGGAATAACAATGAATATGAAAGCAACCTCTTGAAGACTCCTTATAGACTCATCATTCTGGTGTTGAGTCGGCTCTTCGGCATGCCTAATGGCAATATTTTTAAGATCGGATGAGTGCCAGTAATTTTTCATATAGCCATGAATGGCACCATTTTTACTTGGGCCGACGTAATCTCAAACAGTCTGGCCTCACAGTTAACTGAGTCCCAGGGAGGAATGACTCAGAAGAAGGTAGATTTATTCATTTCCTAATATTTGATAGACTGCTTATTGAGTAAACATACCTTCCCAGACTTGGGCTGCTCACGGAAGCCAAAGGAAACGTCTTTATTCATGGCCTATCAACTCACATGGGCAAGTAAATCCGCAAACTATTACAAGCAGGTTTGGAAGAAATTCATCATGCCTCTATACCAGCTTATTTTTGTAAAGGAACTAGATTGCATGTCAGAGAATGCCATGCCCATTATCGAAGCGTTTGGAGATTATTATCATAGTATAGAAGGTACCTATATCCGAATGAATGGAGGATCCGTAGGTCCCTTTTTGCTTCTCAGATATGCTACAGATTTTGTGATTCACAAGGAAGCCATAAGGAAAATCTTTAGCATTGGCAGGATCAGCAGATTCCACACTGAAAGGAAGAAAGCAATGTATCCGCCAACGCCTTTCACTATTGGCGCATATAGCCTCCCGAAGGCCAAGGAAGGAGAAAACTATGTTCAAGATTTAGACATCTTCCATTTCGGTACAAATTTTTTCAGAAGGAATGACCCTTGTTGTGAAGTTGCCAAACATATTATTGATGTCAAAACCAGCTCTAAGTATGCCCATCTTAAGGACAATGAGGAAGATTTTTTCCATAGTGCTCGGAACTTGAAAGAATTAGGCAAGTGCTACAAGAAGAAAGGTGCAAAGAGATTTTCTCCCATGCCTGTCAGCCTAATCCAAAAGGAGCAGGAAGCATCAGTGTCCCAATCAGGAGATCCGATAGGAATAGAACAAGAGGAAGATGACAGGATATTACATCAACAAGATCAAGAAGCAGCTAGGATTCAAAATGAACAAGCTGCCAAATTCCAACAAGAAGAGGCAGCAAGAATCCAAAGAGAGCAGGCTATTCAGTTGCAACAGCAAGAAGAAGCTGCTAGAGTACAGAGGAAGCAGGAGAAAAAATATTTGGAAGATGAGGCTATTAGAATCCAGAAGGAAGAGGAAGTAAGGGCCCAAAGAGAAGAAGAAGAAAGAATCCTCCAAGAACAGGCTGCTAAACTACAAGAAGAGAAAGAAGAAGAGAGGATTTTGTTAAAAGAGGCAGACAAATTACAAAAGGAATTAGCAGAGCTAACTGAAAGGCAGGAAAGGGAGCATACTGAGAAAAATCCCTAACCAGAACTGTCTACTCCATAAGACATGGAGTTGGATCCGCCACTGATAGACCAACTAGGGATAGCTTGAGAAGGTGTTGTTTCTACTGAAGGATTAGTGCTGACCCCGTACAACCCCAGAAAGCAGTGCTAGGTGGCCAACCTGGATTCTATATATTTTCACAAGCAGAAAAAGGATATCATTAACCAAAGAGTAAGGAAGATGGAAATTTGGGAGGACTTATATGAATTCAGGGTCTTAGAATCCACACTGGTCCAAGGAATTGATGCTGACCCTTCATTCCAAGCCAATGCACTATGGCATCAGCCGAGGCGAGTAAAGTCAATACTAATCGGTTAATAAATGAGGTAAAGCATTACAGAGGTCAATGCTTCCTAATAAGAGATGACAGGAATAGGGAGGTTCTAGAAGCAAATGAATTGAAGAAGAAATAGAAAGAAATGACAGAAGAGAAGTTGAGGATAGCTTTGGGAGATCTACAACTTGAAAATGAGAAGAATTCACTAGACATGCAGCTGGCCATCCCCGAAGACAAGCAAAAGAACATAAAGGCTCGGATATCAGAATTGAAGGAGCTCAAAGCCAGCAGGGCCCAACAAATTTAACTCCCTAAGGATCAGTATGAGGGGTTAATCCAAGAAAAGGAGCAGTTGTTGAAACATCTCAAAGAAGTAGTGGAAAACAAGCAATACCTGTTCACGTTTCACAAGCAAGCATGTGACATGCTAATAAAAGGCCATCACCTGCTGGTGCTGATCTTAGGAGAAATTTGCAACATGAAAGAAATGGTCATGAGAATGACAGCCATCAAAGTTGGAGCCTTAAAGAATAGAGACAAATTTGCAAAACATGTGGAAGAGTTAAAACAACAATTTGAGTGGAGAAGAGGAAAATCTGGATTCCCCTCAAACTTGCACGCCACCACCAAAGAAGAATTTGACTTAGATGCAAGACTCCTTGAATTAAGTAAAGATTGTGGTGCCAGGCTAAGCTTGGAGATCAGAAAGACTGTCCACAAATGTCACTTGGTTCTTCCTGAAACTATCAATGAATTCCCAGAACGAGAACATCGGTTGGCTGAGTTGCAAGGCGAGTTGGACCACGAATTAGACTCTGTTAAAAAGGTAGAGGTGATAACCCAAGATGAACTCAACCAGTTCATTGGCTATCTTGCTGTGCATATCTAATTTCTGGAAGCAATTTCCCAAGAAGTAGCAGGAGCAGCATAAGTCAAATCAGATCTACGCAAGCATGAGATTGCAGCAAAGGCAACAATATCTGTTAAGAGAAATATTATCTTGAAAGAGCTAAGTCAGTGGGCCACCCATATCCAAAGTGTAGATGGCCAAGCATCCACAAGTGAGCCAATTGGTGGGGATGAGTCATCATGTCAGCAAAAGGAATCCAAATAAAATAGATAAACCATCAGAATTCTTATTTGTCTTAATGTGAGAAAATTTGAAATTCTGATACGAACCGTTACACCAAAACCTCGAGATGTTAGTGAAGGCCGCCCACTAGGATCTTAACATCCCACCACGCTCCGCAGTCCAGACTCTAGGCTAGATGTGCGCCCGTACGGTGGTGTCCCCTTTGCGCCGTACGAGCCCCGGGCGAACACTGCAATGCCGGCATTGCCACCCGCTCTGTGACTTGAACTTGGGTGGAGGCTCTGATACCAGATGATATGAACCGTTACACCAAAACCTCGAGGTGTTAGTGAAGGCCGCCCACTAGGATCTTAACATCCCACCACGCTCCGCAGTCCAGACTCTAGGCTAGATGTGCACCCGTACGGTGGTGTCCCCTTTGCGCCGTACGAGCCCCAGGCGAACACTGCAATGCCGGTGTTGCCACCCGCTCTGTGACTTGAACCTGGGTGGAGGCTCTGATACCAGATGATACAAACTGTTACACCAAAACCTCGAGATGTTAGTGAAGGCCACCCACTAGGATCTTAACATCCCACCATGCTCCGCAGTCCAGACTCTGGGCTAGATGTGCGCCCGTACGGTGGTGTCCCCTTTGCGCCGTACGAGCCCCGGGTGAACACTGCAATGCCGGCATTGCCACCTGCTCTGTGACTTGAACCTGGGTGGAGGCTCTGATACCAGATGTGATGTACCTGCAATAATTAATTAATGCAAATACACGAGATTTCAGAAATAATACAACATAATCGCTTTTATATTGATCACGGGCCACTTTGAGGGGGCAACCTCCTTTGAGAAAGCTCAATACAATTAACTTCATGGTGCCTTCAATGACCTCAACACACACTTATATACTAAGTCTATGCCCAATACCATGAGTCAAAACCATGGGACATATAATACTACGGGACGACTTACAAAGCATATGCGTCCAATACTATGGGTCAATACTATGGGCTAATATAAACTACGGATCAACAAATACTATGGGACGACTTACAAAGCATATGTGTCCAACAACAATATACTAACATAGTAAAGAGAAGGGTTTACATAGGTTCCTAACAAATTCCTTTATTGTATAAATGCTTTAAAAGACAACTGGCTCTGATTTTGTCTTATATGGAAGGCTCTCCACGAATCTATGGGTTTTGTAATTGTGCACTAAAGGACAAATTAGAAGGTTCTAGAGTTTAGGGTACACCCATCAACTCAAGGAGCAATTTGTAAATTTATAAATAGAAGAATAGAAGAGGATTAGAGGACTTTTTGCGGGTGAAAAAATTTTTCTAGCTTGTACGAATTACTTTGCTACTTGCTCGAAGAAACTTGATTGTGCCTAATAGAACCCTGGAGAGGATTTTTTTTCCTAGAAATGTGTGTTGAATGTTTTTTGGACTATTCCTGTAGCATTCGTATACTACTGTGAGATCTTTCTTTACTATTATGAATTATTTATGTGTGATGAATGATCTTTCTATTTACCTGTACAATGATGTCTCTCTTAAATGAGTAATGTAATGTATTGAATAATTTGAAGCTATCTTCAATATCTATCATATTCTGCTGTAAGCACATATTTATGATTAAATTGCTATCTGTGTGATCTTTAGGTGTTTCTTACAGTTTATTACTCATCTCTATAGTTTTCTCCTTGCAAGGATAGGTTAAATTTTCTTATAGAGTCTTAGATTAATTTAGATTAGATACCTGCATCTAGCTTAGGGCACTTGCATTTCATCTTTAAAATAAAATAAATAAACGATGGATCGGGCTGCAACCGATGTAAAGAACAAGAATCTTTAAATCTTATGATAGCCGCAACCGTTAACCGGACGGATTCCCCACACCAAACACTGAGCAATCTAATTGGGCTTGCTTACTAGGGAGAATCCCTTGTTGCTTGATGCTGCAATTTCTAGGGCATCAACATGATCCTACCAATTTATCTAGCCAAACTCACTCCAAAAAGAAGACTAAGCTAATTCACACATCTAGGGAATTGATTGAAACTACCTTCCTACAAAAATCACCTAGCAGTTATAAAATTAAGAATAGAAATAAACTAGATTGCTTTTGCAAGAAGTTAAATCCTATAATTATCAAACTACAATAATTGATCTTTACCAAATGATCTATCCAGTAGCTACTGTTACTTAATCATATTCTTCCTACTTTAAATCAATTGAAGATACAACATCAACCAAAATCTAAAGCTTGAACTCTAACTGATAATTACTGGAAATCCTAGAAAGCATAAACAACTGAAAGATATTGGAATTGAGCTTGGCTGTTACAGCTGATTCAAGCACACATGCATTAAATGAATAATCCTACATAGTCGACTGTCACACCAATTTTCTACAGCTATTCAAGATGCAATCGTGAACTACCAAAAGGAAGGCTAATTCTCTGTTGCAGCCACCAGTAACATCTGTAATAATTCCACACCACACAACCGAAGGAAAGCTAAATTACCCTACCTACTTAAATCGGCTATCTCTGTGAGAAGGCGGGCCCTGGCCTTCTAACAGAGATGCCGAGAATCACAACAAATTAAGACACAGAAATGAAGAACTCTGATCTCATATTAATGATGGAAATTGACAGTATCAACGCTCTGTTACAGCTTATACAAAATGGTAATTGTCCAACCCCAGGCTACAAGATCCTTCACATATTTATACATTGACAGTACAGATCACGATCCACTAAACTTGTGCAGCAATGAAGATCTATGATCTTCATGCTGCGGAGTTACAACTAACTGTTATAGCCGTATTGAATGAGGTTGTTACTCATGAAGGAGCTGTTACTCCAGTAATAAATGGATCAACTGATTTGGCAAGCTAGAATATGATCTGTCTGTTGCAGTTCGGTTCTGTTTTAGTGGAAGCCTGTTCCAGATTCTTGTGGATGAATGCGCTATCCCTTGGAGTTATTAGGAGCTGGTGCTTTGAAGAGTAACAGCTAGCGCCACTTGGCTGATACACCTACGCTTTAGACCTTGACTCAATGAAATCACACAGATCAACATAAACCAAGGACTAGGATCTCGAATCTTAACAATCTTAGCCATAAAATAAATAAAGTAATAATGAATTATACCTTTCAACATCATTGATTGATCTGGAGAAAGACATGGATATAGCTTATGAAAGTAGGATGAAATCATGGAAAAATGATGTAATAAGGATGGCCAAATAGGGGCATTTCCTAGACCCAACAGTAGTGCTTTGTAGTTAATGTGATCAAGCCTTCTATGCCAAAGCTCACTTGAGCGGCTTCATGAATAAGGGAAGCTTTTGGATGGCCTTTGAGTTTATATATACCTCCTTCCTCTTCACCAATATTAATTGCATCCTCAATTGATTTTCCTTTGGGCCACATGAGTACTTGACCATCTATGAATGCAACCCTATAGCCTTTCTTATCTAATGCTGAGATAGAAAGTAAGTTCTTCTTCAAACCTGGTACATACAAGATTTCCTTCATCTTCATTGGGGTTCCAAAATCAAGCTTATAGCTTGCTTCACCAATTCCCTTGATGGGATATTGATAGTCATCTCCTAGAGATACCTTTTGTGGAGAGGACTTCTCCTCAAGTTTTGAGAGAGTATTCTTTTGTCCTGTCATGTGCTTTGAAGCACCACTATCAATGAGCCATGTATCTTCTCCAGGTGTCACACACCTAGAGAGTGTAGAGAATAGAACATATTCTTCTGCATCTTCTTTTTTTTCTTTGGTTTTCTTTTGAGGCCTTTCCTCTTCTTCTTCTTCACTATCATCTCTTGCTACATGTGCATGATGCCTTTTGTGAATATTCTTCTTTTTTTTCTGTGAAGTACAATTTCTAGCAAAGTGTCCTAGTTTGAGACAATTGTAACATCGAACTGTGGAGAGGTCTCTTTCTGAGTTTACTCCCCCTCTCCTTTTAAATCTATGAGGAGGTTGAGACTCCTTGTTACCATTCTTCTTGGACTTGAAATGACTCCTTCTTCTACTTCTAGTGTGAGTAGCCAAATCTTGGTCATCCTCCTTGACAAGGGCTTCTCTATTGGCTACCCTAGCTTCTTCTTGAATGCAATCCTCCCATACCACATCAAACTTCATACTTTCTTTCCTAGAACACATAGTTTGGATGAATGACTCCCAAGGTCTAGTGAGACCATTTAGAGCAGTCATGACTAGTTCATCTTCATCAAGGGTATCTTTAATGGCATCTAGTTGTTCCTTGAACTAGGAAACCCTTGAGAAATAGTCTTGAATAGATTCTCCTTTATTCATGTTGGTGTTCTTCAATTGGGCTCTCAGATTCATCTTCCTATTGATGTTCTTTCCCTCATACATTCTAGAAAGGGCATCATACATTTCCTTTGGGGTCTTCTTGGATGCCACTTGGGGAATCAAGTGGTCTTTGATAAAATCAACAATGATTTTCTTTTCCCTAATCAGATCCTTCCTATACTTCTCTTTGGCTTCATCTTCTTGATGTTCTGCAATGTCATTTTTGATATATTGGACAAGATCATTTTCTTCAAGAATGAGACCAATTCTATATTTCCATGCCCGAAAATTTCTATACCCTCTAGCTTATCTTCAAGCTTAGTGCTTGGAGCCATCTTATCCAGGGGTCAAAGAGATTGAAGTTTCTCAAGAGATAGAATAACACTTAGTAGGATATGAGCTTGATTGAATTGAGAATACTGGTGTGTTTTGCTTCTAGAAACTTCAACTTTTCACCTTCCGGATCTGCAACAGAATTTCTGGTTTTCTGGTGCATAGGTTCGCAACTTTTCTGGTTCATTGGTGCACAGGTGCGCAGTTTTTCTGGTTCTCTGGTTTTCTAGTTTTCTGCGCTTTTGGTCAAACTAGGGTTTTACTTTCCTGAATTTCTACCCAGTCAAAAAATTTGATCTAGGGCACAAAACATCGATTTTGAGGAGGGCTATCCAGCCATGCAATCAGATTCCAAAAACTTCAACTTTTGTAGAAACCCTAATTTTCACTGGAGGAGGAGAGAGAGGTATTTTCACCTTCTGAAAGATGTCATATTCAGGCTAACTCTGATACCAGGTTAAGTTTAGCCTCATTTCCCAAGCAAGATCATTGAAAGAAACATAATGACAAGATAGACAAAGATTTACCCTAGGAAACCCTCATGGGGTAGAAAACCCAGCAAAGCTTTCCTCAATATAGATAATCAACAAATACAAGATGTAGTACCCAAACAAGAGCTCCTTCTCCTTCTAAGAAGACCTCTCTCTCTCCTATGCACCAAACACAAGTGAGTGAATGAATTAGATAAATGAGGAACACACCTCCTCTATTTATACTCATGTTCTAACTGACTTTTCACCGTAATGGGGCCGACCTCTCCAAGGAGAGTCTAATAACCCATAAACTGCTAACTCAAAGCTAACCTCACATGGGAGATCTAATAACCCTACTTACCACACTTCCTCGAAGGAATAAACATCTCCGGATATACAATAGGGTCTCCTTGGAGGAATATAACATCTTTGGAATAATAAAATACAAATATAATATTCTTAGAAGTTACAATATTTCAACACCAAGATCCCAAAAGGCATCTTGAAATGGGCTATCCACAATCCTAACGCACAGGCTGCCGCCAACTACATTATGGTTGAAGACCTAGCCTAGATGCCCTGTGCCATGTCCACTTTGGAAGTCTTGCAAAGTTGTCCGTTACAATGCAATGCATTTCTAGGAGCAATTGGAAGCATGGACTCATGCAACATGGCTGCTCGATTTGATATGTCTAATATCAAATACCGGTTTTCGTATAACGTCGCTCTTCAGATAGAGGTAGTTCATGGTCCTACGACCATTGGACGAGTTGTCGTATACGAGGGCACGTCAACATGTGTAATGTCAATTTCTTATTGGAAAGATTTGGGTTGTCCCGAGTTATCCCCCTCAAACACTCTGCTTACTTCTTTCGATGGAAGAACCTTCCGTCCACATGGAGTTCTACCATCATTCGATGTCCAACTCACTGGTAAGATAGTAGCTACAGAGGTTGAAGTTCTGGATGCTCTGTTTGATTACAACATGTTGTTAGGTAGGAGCTGTACATATGCCATGCGAACCATTCCATCAGACATTTTCCGAGTTGTGATGTTCCCCCACGAAGGAAAGATCGTCACTATCGATCAACTTTCATTCTCTCAGAGAAACAACCAGACTTGATCACCTTTGTCGATTCCATTAGTTGATCAATCTAACCCAGTTTGTGAGAGCTTAGGAGTAGGACTTTATGGGCCATTGATAGGCAACTTTGACCTACCTCCTCCTATATTTTTTGTTGGTTCTGAAGAGAGTTCATCTACTGAAAGTTTCACGGTCAGTTTAAGGACCGATCCGTGGATTCTTCCTACTGAATCAAAACTAGTAGTTCCTTTATCTGTTGTAGAAGTAGCATACATGGAAGCAAAACATGCTGTAACAGAACATATCACGACTCTGTCGGTCTTTGTTGAGTCAGATATGGACTATGAACCTGCATGGTTGTTAGACTCTACCCACTCTCTTGATTATTTAGAAACTGTAATGCCTTATGATGAAGCCATTTTGGAAGCTATGATGGACCTGAGTCACCCCTGGGGACATTTACACCCCAGGTCCTATTTTCTTCCAATTCTAAACTTGATAGAGAGAGGTGAGTTTTCTACGACACCCGGTGAGAATGTTGATTTGTCCTCTATCCCTTCTACTTCACAAGCTGTTTATGTCGAAGGGGATATGGGGAATGCACTGAGAACCATCCCGATCAACGTTTCCACCGATCCTGGGGTCACGGAAAACATTTTTATTGGAGTAGACTATTATCTTGAAGATATCATTGTTAGGATATTCCTATACTCCATCCTAGTCTTAGCATCATTTTTATTATTTGCATTTTCAGTCATGCATGCACTTTTAGGGTTTGTGTTAGCACCTAAAAAGTGCTCACTACCTCATCTACCCCATTACATGACTCATTTGTCCATATTTCCTACCATATTTACTTTCAAACCCTTAAAATCCCACTAAAAAGCCTCCAAAAGGCCACAAAACCATTAAAAAAGCCTCCAAAAGGCCAAAAAAACCCTTTTCCCCCCAAAATAATCCAAAATTCCTCAAAAATAGCAAAAACCCTCTAAAAAGGGAATAAAAAATACAAAAAAAGAGGAAAAAGAGGAAAAAAGGAGAAAAAACCCTATACAGCTGACCTAAACCATATGGTTCCCAAAACCATGGGACAGCACTCCACCACTAAAAACCTATAAATAGGTGATGGAGACCCTTCATTTCATATCCACAGTCAAATATACCCTTACTCTGCCAAAATCACTCTTGAAACCCTAGCTCACCCTTGAGCTACTTTCACCATTGAGTGCCCCTTTGGCCCATTTCCAACCCTTTGGAGAAAGAGAAGGAGCAAAGCTGGAGTTTGGAGCAATCCTCTTGGACCATTGCAAGAACTTCACCAACCTCTACACTTGAGGTAAAATTTTAATACAAAAACCATTTATATTTCCATGTGTTGTTATGTTTATCAATGCTCATGCTAGTCTAGAATTCATATTGTTTTAGCAATTTAATTTAGTGTTTATTGAACTGCTACTAAGGAGTCCATTCTCCTTAGTAGGTGCTCATTTGCACAAGATGGGGTGAAAACCCTAGCTACAGTTTTGGCGACTCCCCTTGTGTTCCTTTGAATTTCTGGTTATCATTTTTCAAGTTTTAAATATTTTTAATTTTCTGCAATATTTTTCTGTTCGGCTGTCCCTTTCCGCTGCCGTAAACCGCATTTTTTACCCCCTACAGTTGTGTCCCGACCGCGTCTTTCAGGCATTTACTTGTGATCCAACCGCGGCTCGCAGACCGTTTCCGGTGACCTGCCATCCGTTTTCAGTCTGTTACCTGCGATCCGACCGTGGCTATTAGCTTGTTTAGGACGGTCCGACTGCAGCTGTGAACCCATTTTCCCGCGTCCCGCCTGCGGCTTTCAGCCATTTTTCTACAACCCGCCGGCGTCTTTCGTCCATTTTCCCGCATCCCGCCTGCGGCTTTTAGCCATTTTTCTGCAACCCGCCGACGTCTTTCGGCCATTTTCCCGCATCCTTCTTGTGGCTTTCAGCCATTTTTCTACAACCCGCTGGCGTCTTTCAGCCATTTTCCGGCGTCCCGCCTACGGCTTTCAGCCATTTTCCTGCAGCCCACCTACGCCTGTCGTCCTTTTTTCGGCGTCCCGCCTACGGCTTCTAGCCAAAATCCCACAACTCGTCCACGACTGTTGAGCTATTTCTCGCGGTCCGACCGCCCAGATTTTCCAGAAACATGCGGTCTGCTTTCTGCACTTTTTTCACTATTTTGAACCCAACACTTTGCTGCACTATTTTCTACACCTGCACAGCCATCTGTCCTGCCTGCAGCCATACTTCCCTACTGCCTTTTCTGCAGTAGTATTTCTGTTCCATTTACAGAATATTTTTTAAATTACAGCATTTTAATTGAAAAGAGAAAATTTTGCATTTCAAAGTTTAATTTCAGTCTTGTTATTTTTAGTTAGAAAGTTTCCCACCCTCGTGGCACTTTTACTTGGGTTCATCATCATCTCACACGCACACACTCTATCACCTAATTCAAGTGAGCCTTAAAAAACTACTTAACACAACAAACATTCTAACCCCACTTGGGGAACACATAAGAATTTTTGTAGTTAGGTAGGATCGGGGGGATAGGCATCCAAATAACACCCTTGGGTTGCTTACACTTGAGACATAGTTGTTGTCCATTAGGGAACCAAAATCCCCTAGTATTTTTTGGCACAGTCACAACCAGTTTATCAGAGGGCCTCTCCCTTAGGAGGGTTGAAGTCGCCAGACTGGTTCCGGAGGCCTGAGTGGAATACCGCAATCCATTCAGTAACCGAAGGGATACCTTTCGCAGTTCTCGGGGTATCCCTGTATGGGGATACTACGGTAAAAGGACCAAACGGCAGATTCACCTTTTCTGGACGTGTCATGAACGGGGTATCTTAGTTTCCTTTCTTCTAGGATTGACTACCTAGTGTCCCTCCTGGTAGGGGGATATCTTTAGCCACTTGGCTCTACTATCCATATTGTCTGACTTGGATTTCATCACCTTGCAGAGGATATGTCTAGTTGAGTCAGAATACTATCTAGCTAGGTGTTTGCATGCTCCCTTACCTCCTTTTGGTCTAGCGAGCCCACCATTTTTATTTTTTAGGAAACCTGCTGCTTGTTGGTATTCTGACCATTTTTGTTGATACTCCACTTATTGTAGCACAGCTGTTACAGTAAGTGTTTTGAGTTGGTTGTTGGCCTGAGTGCCATATTTTTTGAGCTCTCCTTCTGCACACTTGGTTGCATTAGGGTTTTTGAGCTGTTTTTCACGCAACACAACCCCCTGATATTTGACACCATCTGTCACCATTGAGTCCCCGAGACATTCTCGGCGCCTCCGAGGTGAGTCCCCACAGCACGGTTCGCTTGACACCACTCGTCATAGACATAGATCTTCATCACTTGATACCACTCATCATAGATCTCGAGCTTTGTCACTTGACTCCACTCGTCAACGGCATCAAACTCCGTCACCTGATCTTCACGCCCCTTATTTTACCTTTGATTCTGAGGCAGAGTCTGAGAACCCCATTTACACTACACCAACTAGCCCCATGGCTGGCATGACTTCCACCCCTTTCTTTGTAGGTACCATTGGTGGAGCATCCACCACCACACCAACTACCAAACCTGCTTTGGGCATGCCCTCGATGGGGCCTGCATCTACCATTCCGATCACTATACCCATTCCAGTAGCTGGCATACCTAGTGCCACTCCATCAGTGACTCACATTACCCTTGGCGGTGCAGGACCGTCCCATACCACTTTCGTTCCTCCACTTGGGGGCAACATCCCTTCATTAGCCCCTACACTTGGGGGCATTGGCCCCAACATGGTCACACCCTCTAGTATGTCACATCCTTCTACTAGTTTGCCATTCATGGCTAGCCTCAACCCTCCTGACCTAGCTAGACTGACTAACGATCCCATCAGGCACGACCCTACGTGGCCTCACATGCCCACCAAGCTTCCCTTGGACATCCCAAAGTTTGAGGGAAAGGCAGGTGAGGACCCCCAGAACCATATTATGTCCTTCCATCTATGGTGTTCCTCCAACTCCATAGTGGAAGACTCTGTCCGCCTCCGTCTGTTACAGCGCACCCTCACTGGCTTTGCAGCGAAGTGGTACATCGAGCAGCCCCATGGGACCCATGCCACCTTTACATCCCTTGCCTCCACTTTCCTGCAGTTCTTTCAGTTACCTTTCTGCTATGATGTGGGAGTTGAGATTCTACTGTCTTGCAGACAGAACACGGCTACCCACATCACTGACCACATCCATGAGTGGCGTCGACGCCGCAGCCTATGCAAAATCAAGTTAGACGACTGTATCTTCTAATATTGGTTCCTAAAATCCCTCCTTCCTGTCATTGCCAAGGATGTGGCATCCGAATGACCCCAGTCTGAAGAAGAGGCCATCCTCAAAGCCCAGCAATTTTACCTCATTTACGCCCAGTCAGGTTATCTATACACCATCATACCTGACGCCCCTAGCGGTGATTCCTCCCAACATGATGAGCCGGGGGCATCCCATGCCGCAGATGGCATCATTGGTTGTATTGCCTCGCATCCCCAACCATTTTCCATAGCACATCCTAGCCATGGCCCCGACATTTCACGGGCCACATCTCAACCTGGAGCAACCAATTCGTATGCTCTCATGACACATCACCACCATACCCATGGACCCTCATGTCCACCTCAGTGCTTTGGTCATCCACCACCCGCTTACGCCGCCCCAGCCACACCTCAGCCATATTACCACCCACAGGATGCACTAGCTCCTGTGTCTTCTCAAGCCCAACCTGCTTATTACCCACCACAGGCAGCCCCTGCAGCAAACCCCCAACCCGCTCCGCAGCCATATCAGCAACCCTCACAAGGTTCAGCACCTGCGTAGCCTCCCCCTACTTATTATCCATCGCAGCCTGCTCCTGCACCTGCACAACCCCAGAACCCACCTGCTTCCCAAGGGCAGGTATACGCCCAACAGAATCCACAGCAGAACCAAAACAACCAGCGCCAACAGGGCCAGCAGAACCGTGGCAAAGGTCGTAACTGTGGGAACAACCAACATCCAGACCAAGGTGGTCAACCTCCCAATCCCCCAACCAAGAATAACGCGGCACCTGCCAACCAGAACTCTGATCGGCCGCCCAAGGAGGCCAAAAATCCTAATTTGCGAACAAACCATCCTTGTTCTATTTGTGGGGTCTATGGCCACTACACACATGCTTTCCCACATTTGGAGCGAGCTCGGCAACTCTGGACTGATGATGCCCATCGCCAAGGGCACGCAGCTCCTCAGGCGCCACCCAAACCACCACCCCCTCAATAGAAACCTTTGGCGCTGCAAAACCCCTTACCTACCCAAGGTGTAGTGAACAATCAGCCGTTGGCTCCCCCTTAAGGCAACTCGCCACCACAACAACAAATCACTTATGCCGCTCCTGATCAACCCATGTTCAATTCAGGTACCCACCACTTATTGATGATGTCCTTCGCTGATGTCAACCTCCAAACCCATCGAAACCAATATGGCTCCACCCCCGAAGCCCCTTGTAGCTAGGGTTTTACCCCTAGCTTGTGCCAATGAGCACCTACTAAGGAGAATGGACTCCTTAGTAGCAGTTCAATAATGATTAAATGATTAAGCTAAAACAACAATTAACACACTACTCTAAACATTGCATGAGACATAAATGAAAGATGTAAAAAATGGTTTTATATTAATGTTACCTTGAGTGTCAAGGTTTGATGAAGCCCTTTGCAGTGTCCAAGAGGATGCTCCAAGCTTCAGAATGCTCCTTTCTCCTTCTCCAATGTTGGGGATGGGCCAAAGGTGGCTCTCAAGGTGAAAATAGTTCAAAGGTGAACTAGGGTTTCGAGAGAGATTTTGGCAGAGTAAGGGTGCTTGTGATTGTGGATGTGGAATAAGGGATCTCCATCACCTATTTATAGTTTTTTGGTGGTGGAGTGCTGACCCATGGTTTTGGGAAACACATGGTTTTATGCAGCTGTATAGGGTTTTTTCCTCCTTTTCCTCATTATTTTATATTTTTTATTCCCTTTTTAGGGGATTTTTACTATTTTTGGAGGAAAAGGGGGTTTTTTTAGCCTTTTTTAGGCTATTTTGATGGTTTTGTGGCCTTTTGGAGGCATTTTAGGCCTTTTGGAGGCTTTTTAATGGGATTTTTGGGGTTTTTAAGAGAAATATGGTAGGAAAATGGACAAATGAGCCATATAATGTGGTAGATGAGGTAGTGAACACTTTTTGGGTGTTAACAGATTGCCCCCTGATGTGCGAGGTCAGGAGCTCATCGTATGGCCGATGGACATCATAAGTCATGAATGGTTTTCCTGGGATGTGGAGAGAAGAGAAGAAACAAACTGAAGCCCGGAACAATGATCCCGAACAACTGCAAGAACTAAAAGTACATAACCTCAATAAGGGATGAGGAATCAGCTGATCATATGGACGAGGCAGGAATTCCCATGCTCGTATCAGGATATAACATAACAATAACAATGGGGTCCAAAAAATGGGGACCTGAAATATACATGACCTCAAATACTGACTAAGGAATAATCTCAATATATGGATGAGGCGGGCATACCTATGCTCGTATCAAGATACATAAACAGAACTGTAAGGCCCGAAAAAAAAAAGGGGGGACCTGTAAGATACATAGCCACTGTGTACATCATAAGTGTCCAGAGGGGACACAACACTGGGATATACTGCTGGGCGGACCATGTGTAATCTGAAGAACTAGTGCACTGGAATATCAACAGTGCTGCTGAGTGTGGTACCAAAGGAACTGATGAGCTGCTGGATCAGAATGACTGGGAGCAATAACCTCGATGGTACACTGAAATGGAACGGAACTGGGTACTCAAGGAAGCATATAGCTGGATGGCTTCCGAATACAATCGCCAACGCAGCCCGGACATCCATGGGAACATATAACTGGGTGTTCCGAAGTGACTCACCAATGTGCTAGAGTCGGGGGAAATCCGGGGTCTTCGACTAAAAACTGATGGGATATAATCCTACGCGATCCTCAACGATGCGATCAAGGTGCTGAAGTCGAGCATGTGAGGAACAACCACTCGGAGAGGCAATGATGTATCCTCTCAGAATGATCCGTAGGCACTTACCACAGATGGTGATAAGTCCAAGGCGTAGGGACCTCTGGGCCTATCCTCTGGAATAGAGGAGCTGTCGTCGACAGAGGGAGACCTGCAACTATCAAGGCAATGATGTTTCCTTGACAGGAGCGCGAGGTACAAGACCGAAATGTGATAGTGCTGATGGCAGGACTGATAAACTGTGGAGGGATAACTGGGCAAGTAGAGTGGGTGGACTCAAACTTCCTTTGTTCAGAGTATGATAATGGGAATGATCTGCCGGCATATGAAACTGACTGAAGGGAAAGGGATCATAGCTGTAATGGATCTGGGAGGATAACTGGCTGAGGGAGACTCAAGCTGGTATAAAATGGCAGGAGACTGCAGAATACTCTGAACAAAGGCGACCTGATGGGGGGTGCTGCCGAGATGATCAATCATAGTGCCAGGAGGCACGGGGGGGTACTTCTTCATGGGTTAAGGAACTAGAAGAAGTGTGTGTAAAATGATACTGTCGTGTGGATTTTCCGAGCCCAGGACAGTTCATGCTCGTGGTTGCTTTCAATTTTAAGGAGTCTGAAAGCGATAAGAAGACTCTGAAGTGATGGAATGGTACTGTCGTGTGGATTTAACGAGCCCAGGACAGTGCATGCTCGTGGTTGCTTTCAATTTTAGAGAGTCTGAAAGCAAGTAAGAAGACTCCAGGGGGTTGCTTTTTCGTAGAGTTAGTCTCCAAAACCCAAAGAAGCATAAAAGGATGCAATGAAGAACTCTTCTAGCCGGTGTGACTAGAGTATTCCTTTTTCGTAATTAGTCTACCAGGTCTGGAAAAGGGGTAAACTTATACCAGATAGACGCCCTTTCAGGTACTTTAACGAGCATGAAAGGAAGCAAGATTGCTCGGCGATCTTTTCATTCTTTTAGGAGTCAGAAAAGAGCTTAACGGAAACTCCCTAAGTGCCTTTTACGTAAAGGACTTGTCCGGCCCGAAAAAGGGATAAAATTATACCGAACAAAAGGAATGGCCAGGCAAGGAGGAAGTGTTCAATCAAGGTTTAGTAATGATGACCAAGAACGAGGGTAGGTGGGAACACTGATGGACCTCCTTGCGGGGTGGATGAAATGGTGGAAAAATAATGAGACATTTGCAGTATGACAGGAGTGAATGGCTCATGTACAAAAGTGGAACAACCCGATGGCGGCCGATGTGGCGCGCAAACCGAGGCAGCAAGGTGTGGGGACACAATGTTGAAATTGTACCCAGTGAGAGCGAGAAATGATCTCAAGCATCATCACGAGCTCGGAAAAATGAATCCGGCGATATATAGGATGTCAAAAATGGGTAACGGCCGATGTGGCACGCAAATCGAGGTGACGGGGGCACTTTGAAAAAAGTACCCAAAAAATCGGGGGGTGAGAGTGAGAAATGATCTCAAGCATCATCACCAGCTCGGAAAAATGAATCCGATGATATAAAATATATGAAAAACGGAGAGCAGCCGAAGTGGCATGCAAACCGAGGCGACGAGTGGTGTCTGGACACAATGTTGATATTGGTCCTGGTGAGAGCGAGAAATGATCTCAAGCATCATCACGAGCACGGACATATGAATCCGACAGTGCAAATGGCGCAAAAAAAGGAGGTCATAAGGACTCCGAAATGGTCAAAGGAAATAACTAGGTGTATAAAATCAAATCAAATTTACAAGTGATATGTGACCTCAAAAATTGTTGAGATCACAATTGTGAAAGAGTGGGCAAGGTTAATGACCTGTCCCCATGCTATGTGCATGGGGTTTGTGATTATGGATCACATATGTGTGGGTTTGAACAATGGGTTAATTGACATGCTGAGATAGATGTGATAGGGAAGGTTCAAAATGATTGATCATGCCCCCTATCCCAGGGTCGAGGTGATCTATTATGCCCCTTGACTTAGAGGTGTCAAGGTGGTGCTCTATAATGGCAGGGTCGAGACCGGGCATCTCAGTATAGGACCAAGCAAAGACATCACGGAATTCTCTGAAAAGGTTTATGTAGTCCTCAATCTCTTGTTTACTGCAGAATGCTCCTAAGGTAATGAGTTCAGGGGCACGTCCTGGGGCAGCGATATCAACTTGGATGACAGGTGAGATGTTGGCCATGTTACCTTCCTCGAAGGCATCCGGAGCAGGAATAGGGTCCTTGAACCAGTCGACCTTGGTGGGGAGGAAGTCTTTGGATTCAACCGCGTATTGGGTAGCGGTGCTAGAGGAGGATTCTTCGGGGATGAAATAGGAACGGTGGTGCATGTCATCCCAGGGATAATCTGGGGCAGTTAGGGCCTCAAGAATCTCCTCATTAGTACGGAAAGTCTGCGTCGTCAAATCGGTTGACGAGGGGGTAGTGGTTGAAGAGATCATATAGATGGTATTGACCTCTCCGGAAGTCGAAGAGTCTGGGGGGTAGATCTCCTCAATGGTAGGTGTTGCCGTCTCAGGATCCAGATTATTCATCTCATAGAGAGCCGCTCTGTAATCCGGGAGATCGGGACAATGATGTGAATAGTGCCCATAAATACCGCATATGGCGCAGGAGTGGTTGGTACGTAGGGACTTATCTTTAGGCTTGGGAGTGGGGTTTAGTTCGACGGTTGGGATGTTGGGGTCGTCGTCGAGCGTCTGCATGTGCTTCTGCAATGCTGGTAACTGTGGGCATTGGTGAGTGGCATGGCCCAACTCGTCGCACAGCGAGCATTTGGGAGGAGCACGAAAGACTGGAGGGTTTTTTACTGTCTTGGGAGGTGGTACAGCAGTGTAAGGTTGAGGACCTCTGCCCCCAGTGGGTTTGGGAGTAGGAGGAGGTGTCGTGGAGGACGAAGGGGTAGAGACACCGGGAGGTGGCTGAGTGGTAGTAGCCATGGGTTGCACCGGCTGGAGGACGACATCTGGTGTCGGCGGGCGAACGGGAGGCGAAAGATACCATACAGGTAATCCCAAGGTTAACCCAGGGAGGCTAAGGGTAGCCATGACCGGGGCGCTAACTACTCCCGATGGAGGGACTAGGAAGGGGATCGTATGGATCGGTGTAACACCAATGTGGCTAGGTACCAGTGGTGGTTTAGGCAACAAGGGTGGTTGAGTGTTAGGTGGTAGGTTGTCGTGGGACAAGGTACATAAATCAGACACTTCGGGCGTAGATGACGGCGGAGGAATGGATTGAAAGGTGGAGGTCATCGGCGCGTCTGAGTAGACTCCAGGCCCCGTAGAGGAAACGAACGAGGTGGTGGCGGGAGAAACAGGTTGTTCAACCATGGGGAGAACATTTTCCGGTGCCGCCGGAGCATTGGGATCATAGTAGGTGAGCTGGTCAATCTTAACCACGCGTCCTTCATGGGGGAACATCATGGTGCGAAAGACAGAAGAGGCAACCGCCCGCATGGCATACATGTAGCTGCGGCCAAGTAGAAGGTTGTAATCCAATTGGGCATTGATTACCTCTATATCAATAAGGACTGTTTTACCACCTAACTGGACGGGAACGTTGGGTAGAAGGCCTTGGGGCTGGGCCGAACGACCGTCGTAGGCGCGTAACGCAGTGGTGGACTGCTGGAGAGGAGGGGATCCTAGCTTCTGCCATACAAAGGTAGACATAACGCATGTGGAGGCACCCTCATTGATGATGCACCGATGGATAACAAGATTCCTAACGGAGACAGTAACTTGGAAGGCTAAGCTGGAAGGTAGGCGTGGTTCGGACTGGTCTAAATCAAATGCCATCAAATGCGAATCATTTGGGTCGATGCCCCCAATGGCGGAGAGTAAGGTCTTGCGCTGGGAAGGGCAGTTCTTCAAGACCTCTAGTGCAGACATGGCTGCGGGAGATTGGGCTAGGTCGTCTACGATGTTGTAGTTGGACGCAGCGCGTGCATTAGGGTTATTGTTGATTCGGCGAAGTGGGAAACGAGGTGCTTTCGCAGCGCCGTCTGTGGGAGGCGGAGGTATACGTAACGCCTGATCGGTGGGGTGGGCGTTAGTAGGTTTATCCGTGGGAGGGGCTTCAGAGGTGGAGCCATATTGGTTCCGACGGGTCTGGAGGTTGACGTCAGCAGATGATATTATCAGCAAGTGGTGGGTACCTGAATCAAACATGGGTTGATCAGGAGCAGCGTAAGTGATCTGTTGTTGTTGGGCCGCATTGGCTTGATGGGGAGCCAACGGCTGAGTGTTCACTACGCCTTGGGTCGGTAAGGGGTTTTGCAGCACCAAAGGGGGTTGCTGAGGTTGGGGGGGGTTGGGCGGTGCTTGGGGAGCCGCATGCCCTTGGCGATGGGCCTCGTCAACCCAGAGCTGCCGAGCTCGCTCCAAGTGTGGGCAAGCATGTGTGTAATGTCCATAGACCCCGCAAATAGAACAAGGGTGTTTCGTTCACAAATTGGGGTTTTTAGCCTGCTTGGGCGGGCGATCAGGGTTTTGATTAGCGGGGGCCGCATTGTTGTTGTCAGGGGGATTAGCCGGTTGACCGGCTTGGTCTGCAGGTTGGTTATTTCCCCGATTACGGCCCTTGCCGCGGTTCTGTTGGCCCTGGTTACGTTGGTTGTTCTGGTTTTGCTGCGGGTTCTGTTGGGCGTAAACTTGCCCTTGGGCAGAAGGTGGATTCTGAGGTTGCGCAGGTGCAGGAGCAGGCTGCGGAGGATGATATGTAGGTTGAGGCTGAGCAGGTGCAGCAACTTGAGGGGGTTGCTGATAGGACTGCGGAGCAGGTTGTGGATGTGCCGCAGGGGCTGCCTGGGGCGGATAATAAGCGGGTGGGGCTTGTGAAGGCGCAGGAGCTGGGGCAGCCTGCTGATGGTAGTAAGGCTGAGGGGCGACTGGAGGAGCATAAGCAGGAGTCGCATACCCGAAGCACTGAGGTGGACATGAGGGTCCATGGGAATGGTGATGTGTCATGGGAGCATATGAGTTGGTTGCTCCAGACTGGGAGGTAGCCCTCGACAGGTCGGGGCCAGGGGTAGGACGTGCTATAGAAAATGGTTGGGGATGCGAAGAAACACGGCCAATGATACCATCTGCAGCGTGGGATGCCCCCGGTGCATCATGCTGGGAGGACTCGCCGCGAGGGGCGTCAGGTATAATGGTATAAAGGTAACCCGACTGGGCGTAAATGAGGTCGAACTGCTGTGCCTTAAGGATGGCCTCTTCTTCAGACTGGGGTCTTTCTGAAGCTACATCCTTAGCAATAACAGGAAGCAGGGACTTGAGGAACCAATCGAGGAAGATACGGTCGTCAAGTTTGATCTTGCATAAGCTACGGCGTCTACGCCACTCATGGATGTGGTCCGTGATATGGGTAGCTGTGTTTTGTCTACAAGATAGGAGTATCTCAACGCCCGCGTCATAGCGGACAGGCAACTGGAAGAACTGCAGGAAGGTCGAGGCCAGGGAAGCAAAGGTGGCGTGGGTCCCATGAGGCTGCTCAATATACCACTTGGCTGCAGAGCCAGTGAAGGTGCGCTGTAAGAGACGGAGGCGAACAGAATCGTCTACTATGGAGTTAGAGGAACACCATAGGTGGAAAGACATGATATGGTTTTGTGGGTCCTCACCAGCCTTGCCCTCGAACTTAGGGATGTCCGAGGGGAGCTTGGTAGGCATATGAGGCCACGTGGGGTCGTGTCGAATAGGATCGTTGGTCAATCTGGCCAGGTCAGGTAGGTTGAGGCTAGCCATGAATGGCAAACTGGAAGAAGGCTGCGACACAGTAGTGCTATGGACCAAGTTGGGGCCAGTGCCCCCAAGTGGAGGGGCAAGATTGAGGGTGGTGCCCCCAAGTGGGGGGACTGAGGTAGTGAAGGATGGTCCAGCACCACCATTGGTAGTGTGAGCCACTGATGTAGTGGGGATAGGTATTCCCACTGTGGGAATAGGTACCGTGAGGGGAACGGTAGATGGTTGCCCCATGGAGGGCATACCCAAAATAGGTGTAGTAACTGGTGTAGTGGTGGATGTGCCACCAATGGTCCCTATGACAAACGGAGTGGAAGTCGTGCCAGCCATGGGGCTAGTAGGGGCAGTGTAAATAGGGTTTTCAGACTCTTCGTCAGAATCTGAGGTAAAGTAAGGTGCGTCACTATCTGGTGACGGAGACCTACGTCGCTGACGAGTGGAGTCAAGTGACAAGGCTCTAGATCTGTGATGAGTGGTATCAACGGATAATGATCGGAATCTACGACGTGTGGTGTCAAGAGAACCGTGCTGTGGGGGCTCGCCCCTGAGGCGCCGAGAGTGTCTCGGGGACTCAATGGTGACAGATGGTGTCTAATCTCTGTGGGTTGAGGTGAGTATAAAAACAGCTCAAAAATCCTAATGCAACCGAGTGTGCAGAAGGAGAGCTAAAAAACAAGGCACTCAGGCCAACAACCAACTCAAAACACCCACTGCAACAGCTGTGCTACAATAGGTGGAGTAACAACAAAGATGGTCAGAATACCAACAAGCAGCAGGTTTCCTATAAAGAAAAAATGGTGGACTCACTAGACCAAAGGGAGGTAAAGGAGCATGCAAATACCTAGCTAAAAGTATTCTGACTCAACTAAACATATCCTCTGCAAGGTGATGAAATCCAAGTCAGACAATATGAGTAGGAAAGCCAAGTGGCTATGATATCCCCCTACCGGGAGGGATACCGGGTAGTCAATCCTAGAAGAATGGCAACTAAGATACCCCGTTCATGACACGTCCAGAAAGGTGAATCTGCCGTTTAGTTCGTTGACCGCAATACCCCTATACAGGGATATCCCGCGAACCGCGAAAGGTAGCCCTTCGGTTACTGAATGGAGTGCGGTATTCCACTCAGGCCTCCGGAACCAGTCTCCCGACTTCAACCCTCCTAAGGGAGAGGCCCTCTGATAAACTGGTCGTGACCGTGCCAAAAAGTACTAGGGGATTTTGGTTCCCTATTTGGACAACAACTATGTCTCAAGTGAAATAACCAACGGGTGTTATTGGAAGCCTATCCCCCTGATCCTACCTAACTACAATGATTCTTTTGTGCTCCCCAAGTGGGGTTAGAATGTTGATTTAGTTAGGTACTTTTTAAGGCTCACTTGATTTTATGTGACAGAGTGTGTGCTCGTGAGGTAATGATCCCAAAAATAGAAGTGCCACAAGGGAGGGCAACTTCCAATCTATCAATAATGCTGAAATTGATTCTTTTAACTTGCAAAATTTTCTGAATTAAAAATACTGAAGTTTTAAAGAGATTCTGTAAAGGGAACAGAAATTATGTTGCAGAAAGGCTGTTAGGAAGTGGGATGCAGGTAGAACAGGGGGCTGTTGAATTGCAGAAAATATTGCAGCAAAAGGGGCTGGGCTCAAGACAGGAAAAGAGCAGAAATCAGACCGCGGGTCTGTGGCGATTTGGAACAGGCCGACCGCGGGTTTGAGGGAAACAGCGGCGGTCAGGTCGCGGCTATCGGGCCAACAGAGGCAGTCGGGACGCAGGAAACAGGGAAAAAGATACAGTCGGGTCGCGGCTATCGGGCCAACGGACGCAGTCGGGACGCAGGAAACAGGGAAAAAGAGACAGTCGGGTCGCGGCAATCGGGCCAACAGAGGCAGTCGGGACGCCGAAAACAGGGAAAAAGACACAGTCGGGTCGCAGCAAAAAAGGCTAACAGGCGCAGTCGGGACACCGGAAAGAGGCAGAATGCCGCAGTCGGGACGCGGGGAAAAAGGCCGACAGGCGCAGTCAGATCGCGGCAAACAGGCTGATTAGCCACGGTCGGATCGCAGGTAACAGACTTTAATCCGCCGCCAGAGCGTCGGAAGCAGTCTTAGAGCCACGGTCGGATCGCGGGTAAATGCCTGAAAGGCGCGGTCGGGACGCGACTGTAGAGGGAAAAAGACGCGGTATGCGGCGGCCGAAAGGGACAGCCGTAAGGACAAAATTTAAAAAACGGAAACCAGAAATTCGAAATCTAGGGGAGTCGCCAAAACTGTAGCTAGGGTTTTACCCCTAGCTTGTGCAAATGAGCACCTACTAAGGAGAATGGACTCCTTAGTAGCAGTTCAGTAAATTAAACTAATTAAACTAAAACAGAAAATTAAATTAATTCCAAAAAAAGCATGAAACATAAACACCAAATTTAAAGAATGACTTTTTGTATTGATGTTACCTTCAATGTAAAGGTTTGATGAAGCCCTTTGCAGTGTCCAAGAGGATGCTCCAAGCTCCAATATGCTCCTTCTCCTTCTCCAATGTTGGGAATGGGCCAAAGGTGGCTCTCAAGGTGAAAATAGTTCAAAGGTGAACTAGGGTTTCGAGAGAGATTTTGGCAGAGTAAGGGGTGCTTGTGATTGTGGATGTGGAATAAGGGATCTCCATCACCTATTTATAGTTTTTTGGTGGTGGAGTGCTGACCCATGGTTTTCGGAAACACATGGTTTTATGCAGCTGTATAGAATTTTTTCCTCCATTTCCTCATTATTTTATATTTTTTATTCCCTTTTTAGGGGATTTTTACTATTTTTGGAGGAAAAAGGGGTTTTTTAGCCTTTTTTAGGCTATTTTGATGGTTTTGTGGCCTTTTGGAGGCATTTTAGGCCTTTTGGAGGCTTTTTAATGGGATTTTTGGGGTTTTTAAGAGAAATATGGTAGGAAAATGGACAAATGAGCCATATAATGTGGTAGATGAGGTAGTGAACACTTTTTGGGTGTTAACACCCCTCCCGCAGACAAAACTACTAACGCTCATCCCACTGATCAGATGTTACGTATACCTACGGCTCTACTCGATGGCACCTCCAAAGCACCTCGCTTCCCACTTCGTCGCATCAACAATAACCCAAATGCTCATGCTGCGTCAAATTACAACATTGTAGATGACTTAGCCCAATCTCCCACAGCCATGTCTGCGTTAGAAGTCTTAAAAAACTGTCCTTCACAGCGCAAGACTTTGCTCACTGCCATTGGTGCTATTGACCCAAATGATTCACAATTGATGGCCTTCGATTTGGACCAGTCCGGACCATGCCTGCTTTCCACTTTCGCATTCCAAGTTTCTGTTTCCATTCAGAATCTTGTCATCCATCGATGCATCATCGATGAAGGTGCCTCTACATGCGTTATGTCCACATTCGTTTGGCAGAAGTTGGGATCCCCTACTCTCCAGCAGTCCACCACTACGTTGCAAGCCTACGACGGCCATTCGGCTCAACCCCAAGGTTTATTAGCTAATGTGCTCGTCCAGTTGACTGGTAAAACCGTACTCATTGACATAGAGGTCATCAATGCCCAACTTGATTATAACCTCTTACTTGGCCGCAACTACATGTATGCTATGCAGGCGGTTGCCTCCTCCGTTTTTCGTACCATGATGTTCCCCCATGACGAATGCATGGTCAAGGTCGACCAACTTACCTATTACGATCCCAGTGCCCCCACTGCACCCGAGAATGTTCTCCCCATGGTTGAACAACCTATTGGTGGTGTAACTACCTCGTTTGTTTCCTCTGTGGGACCCGGAGTTTACTCAGATATGCCGATGACCTCAACATTTCAATCCATTCCTCCCCTGTCACCTGCGCTCGATGTATCTAACCTATGTACCCTTTTCCACAATATGCAAACACCCAAAAATCAACCGCCCTTGTTACCCAAACCACCATTGGTACCTAGTCACATTGGTGTTACACCCATCCACACCATCCCCTTCCTATTCCCTCCCTCCGGAGTAGTAAGCGCCCCAGTTATGGCTACCCTCAGCCTCCCCACGTTAACCTTAGGATTACCCATGTGGTATATTTCACCTCCCGTGCCCCCGCCGACACCAAATGTTGTCCTACAACCAGTGCAACCCATTGCTACTACTAGTCAGCCACCTCTCAGTGTCACTACCCCTTCGTCATCTACGAATCCCCCCCCCTCTTAACAAGCCCACTGGGGGCAGAGGTCCACAACCATACACTGCTGTACCCCCTCCCAAGGCAGTTAAACCCCCCCCGCCCCCCGTGTTTCGTACTCCCCCCAAATGCTCATTGTGCAATGAGTTAGGCCATCCGATTGATCAATGTCCACAATTACCTGCATTACAAGAACACATGCAAATGCTTGACGACGACCCCAACATCCCGGTTGTCGAACTCGATCCAACCCCTAAACAGCGTGATAAGTCACTGCGTACCAACCACCCTTGTGCAATATGCAGTGTTTACGGCCATTACTCACATCACTGTCCCGATCTCCCCGATTATCGAGCAGCTCTCTACGAGATGAATAATTTGGACCTTGAGACGGCAACCCCCACCATTGAGGAGATCCACCCCCCGATCTCATCCCCATCCAGAGAGATTAACACCATTTATATGATCTCTTCAACTACCATTCCCTCCCCAACCGATTTGACAGCTCGAAATTTCCGCAATGACGAGGAGATTCTTGAGGCTCTCAATGCCCTGGATTATCCCTGGGATGACATGCACCATCATTCGTATTTCCTCCTAGAAGACTCCTCCTCTACCATAGCTACCCAATTTGCGGTCGAGTCCAAAGATTTCCTTCCCACCAAAGTCGACTAGTTTAAGGATCCCATTCCCGCTCCTGATGCCTTTGAGGAAGGTAATATGGCCAACATCTCACCCACAATCCAAATGGATATTGCTGCCCCAAGAGGTGCCCCTGAACTCATCACCTTAGGAGCCTCCTATAGTGAACATGAGATTGGAGAGTACAAAAAAAATTTCCAAGTGTTCCGTGATGTCTTTGCCTGGTCCTATACCGAAATGCCTGGTCTTGACCCAGCTATCATAGAGCACCACCTTGACACCTCTGAGTCAAGGGGCATAATATATTCCCTCGACCCTGGGATAGGGGGCATGATCAATCATTTTGACCCTACCCCATCACATTTATCTCAGCATGTCAATGAACCCATCGTTCAAACCAACACATATGTGATCCACAATCACAAACCCTATGCACATAGCATGGGGGCAGGTCATTAACCCTGCTCACTTTTTCATATTTGTGATGTCAACCATTTTTGAGGTCACATGTCACTTGTATATTTGATTTGATTTGATACGCATAGCTCTTTCCTATGACCATTCTGGAGTCCTTATGACCTCCGTTTTTTGCACCATTTGCACTGTCAAATTCCTTTTTCCGCGCTCGTGATGATGCTTGAGATCATTTCTCGCTCTCACCAGGACCAATATCAACATTGTATCCCAACACCTTGTCACCCCGGTTTGCATGCCACATCGGCCATAGCCCATTTTTGATATACTTTATATCATTGGATTCATTTTTCTGAGCCCGTGATGATGCTTGAGATCATTTCTCGCTCCAAACCCAAGATTTTTTTGGGTATTTTTTCCAAAACGCCCCTCGTCGCTTTGGTTTGCGTGCCACTTTGGCCATTCTCCGTTTTCAACACTTTTTATATCGCTGGATCCAGTTTTCCGCACTCGTGATGATGCTTGAGATCATTTCTCGCTCTCAGCTTGTCTAGTTTCAACATTGTGTCCCGACACCTTGCTACCTCGGTTTACGCACGACATCGACCGCCATCGGATTGTTCCACATTTTTACATGAGCCATTCACTTCTGTCATACTGCAATTATTTCGTTATTTTGCCACCATTCATTATCCCGCAAGTAGGCCCATCAAGTGTTCCCCCCCCCCACCCTCGTTCTTGGTCATCCTCAATGTTCCTTGATTGAGCACTTCCTCCTTGCCTGGCCATTCCTTTTGTTCGGTATAATTTTATCCCTTTTTCAGGCCGGACAAGTCCTTTACGAAAAAGGCACTTAGGGAGTTTCTGTTAAGCTCTTTTCTGACTCCTAAAACAATGAAAAGATCGTCGAGCAATCTTGATTCCTTTCATGCTCATTAAAGTACCTGAAAGGGAGTCTATCTGGTATAAGTTTAACCCTTTTCCAGACCTGGTAGACTAATTATGAAAAAGGAATACTCTAGTGACACCAACTAGAAGAGTTCTTCATTTCATCCTTTTATGCTTCTTTGGGCCTTGGAGACTAACACACGAAAAATCAACCCCCTAGAGTCTTCTTATCGCTTTCAGACTCTCTAAAATTGAAAGCAACCACGAGCATGAACTGTCCTGGGCTCGTACAAATCCACACGACAGTACCATTCCACCATTTCAGAGTCTTCTTATCGCTTTCAGACTCCTTAAAATTGAAAGCAATCAGGAGCATGATCTGTCCTGGGCTCGTATAAATCCACACGACAGTACCATTTTACACGCACTTCTTCTAGTCCCTTACCCCATGAAGAAGTCCCCCCGTGCCTCTTGACACTATGATCGATCATCTCGGCATCACCCCCAATCAGGTTGCCTTTGTTCAGAGTATTCTGCAGTCTCCTTCCATTTTACACCAGCTTGAGTCTCACTCATCCCCGTCACTATCCTTGATCCATTACAGTTATGATCCCTTTCCCATCAGTCAGTTTCATATGCTTCCCAATCATCCCCGCCATCGTACTCTGAACAAAGGAATTTTGAGTCCCTCCACTCTACTTTCCCAGTTATACCCCACAGTATGTCAGTCCTACCATCAGTACTCTCACAATTCGGTTGTCCACCTCGTGCTCCTATCAAGGAAACATCATTGCCTTGCTAGTTGCAGGTCTCCCTCTGTCGATGACAACCCCTCTATTCCATAGGATAGACCCAGAGGTCCCTGCACCTTGGACCCATCACCATCTGTGGTGAGTGCCTATGGACCATTTTGAGAGGAGTCATCATTGCCTCTCCGAGTGGTTGTTTCTCACATGCTCGACTTCAACACCTTGATCGCATTGTTGGGAATCGCGTAGGGTATATATCCCTTTAGTTATTGGTCGAAGACCCTGGATTTCCCCTGACTCTAGCACATTGGTGAGTCACTTCGGAACGCCCAGTTAGATGTTCTCGTGGATGTCCGGGTTCCTTGAGTACCCAGTTCAGTTCCAGGTGAGTCACTTCGGAACGCCCAGAAGCCATCCAGTTATATGCTTCCTTGAGTACCCAGTTCAGTTCCAGTTCAGTGTACCATTGAAGATATGACTCCCCGTCATTACGCTCCAGTAGCTCATCAGTTCCTCTGGTACCCCACTCAGTAGCACTGTTGTCATTCTAGTGTATCAGTTTTGCAGCTCAGACATGGTCAGCCCAGCAGTATGTCCCAGATTTGTGTCCCCTCTGGACCCTTATGATGTACACAGTGGTTCTCTATGTATCTTATAGGTCCCCCTTTTCAGGCCTCACAGTTATTTTTTATGTATCTTGATATGAGCATGGGTATGCCTGCTTCGTCCATATATTGAGATTCTTCCTCATTCATTATTTGAGGCCATGTATATTTCAGGTCCCCATATTTTGGACCCCATTGTTATTATTGTTCTATATCTTGATACGAGCATGGGAATGCCCGCCTCGTCCATATGTTCAGATTATTCCTCATTCATTATTGAGGTCATGTACTTTCAGTTTTTGCAGTTTGTTCGGGACCGTTGTTCCGGGCTCTAGTTCGTTCCTTCTCTTCTCCACACCCCAGGAAAACCATAAAAGACTTATGATGTCTATCGGCCATACTATGAGCTCTTGCCCTCACACATCAGGGGGCAATCTGTTAACACCCAAAAAGTGCTCACTACCTCATCTACCCCATTACATGACTCATTTGTCCATATTTTCTACCATATTTACCTTCAAACCCTTAAAATTCCACTAAAAAGCCTCCAAAAGGCCACAAAACCATTAAAAAAGCCTCCAAAAGGCCAAAAAACCCCTTTTCCCCCCAAAATAATCCAAAATTCCTCAAAAACAGCAAAAACCCTCTAAAAAGGGAATAAAAAATACAAAAAAAGAGAAAAAAGAGGGAAAAAGGAGGAAAAAACCTTATACAGCTGACCCAAACCATATGGTTCCCAAAACCATGGGCTAGCACTCCACCACTACAATCCTATAAATAGGTGATGGAGACCCTTCATTTCATATCCACAGTCAAATATACCCTTACTCTGCCAAAATCACTCTTGAAACCCTAGCTCACCCTTGAGCTACTTTCACCATTGAGTGCCCCTTTGGCCCATTTCCAACCCTTTGGAGAAAGAGAAGGAGCAAAGCTGGAGTTTGGAGCAATCCTCTTGGACCATTGCATGAACTTCACCAACCTCTACACTTGAGGTAAAATTTTAATACAAAAACCATTTATATTTCCATGTGTTGTTATGTTTATCAATGCTCATGCTAGTCTAGAATTCATATTGTTTTAGCAATTTAATTTAGTGTTTATTGAACTGCTACTAAGGAGTCCATTCTCCTTAGTAGGTGCTCATTTGCACAAGCTGGGGTGAAAACCCTAGCTACAGTTTGCATGCATTATTAAGGGTTTGTATGCATTTGCATGCATCCCAGTCATCAGTCCCAGCACCTAGCCCTCAGTTAGCTAGCCCCCAGATCTTCTTTCCACTCAATTTTAGCCCTCCAAAGCTTAGTGTGCCCTCCTTTCACCTACTGCATGAGAAAGGAGCCCTTCCTTACCTACCATTTAGTTATCTTCAATTCTCGCCTTGATTTTAGGCTTGACTGACTGTCAACTGACTGTATCACTCCAATGGACATCCAGTGAGACTTGACTACCCATTCTGACTTTAGTTAGCTCCTCATGCACCCTCCACTGAGTCTCCTTCATTCAGTTAGTTCTAGTTACACTCAGTTACACCTACCACACTCAATTAGACTTAGTTTGACTGATGGTTGACAGTTACTTGAGCATTGATGACTCCACTGATGATGAGATAGACTACTAGTTGTGCTCCGATGACACTCTTGTGATATTTTGATCACTCCATGAAGGCTAATTCGAATTGCCACCTTGGAATTCGAATCCCCATGCATTGTACTACTTATTTTTCCATATTGTGATTAAATAATTAGTGTCTGTAAAGTATTTTTGCATCTATCCGAATTCTACTGTATTATTATTTTGTTGCTCATTACACTGCATTGACCACTCTTCTTCTATCTTTCTGATTAATCATAATTACTCTTGTGAGGTATACATCAT
The DNA here is from genome assembly GCA_027924585.1 of Larix kaempferi. Classification (NCBI taxonomy): domain Eukaryota; kingdom Viridiplantae; phylum Streptophyta; class Pinopsida; order Pinales; family Pinaceae; genus Larix; species Larix kaempferi. The sequence continues at coordinate 2,764,494 of BSBM01000392.1, forward strand.
CTCTTAGATCTACTGTGAGGATTTTCACATCGTATCAGAGCATGTTGAGAGTATTGTTTGTCTCCATTCCTGAAAGTTTTTTGCAAATTATTATCAAGATTTCGAGTGCAGCAGTTCTAGCAGTTTCCGCATTTTTGCAGTAATAGCAGTTGCATATATTCTCTATTGTTTTTGCAGGACTTCTACAACTTCAATGTATTCAGAAGAAATCCCTCCTCTTTCTTCATTCAACTATGATGAATGGAAACAAAAAATGATAGCATATTTGAAGAGCCATTATCTCTTTGATTGTTATTTTGAAAGAGAGTTCAAATCCTCTGAAGAGAAGATTGACTGGTTGAATAAAGGTGACCAAGCCTTTGGACGGATGATGCTTACTATGCCTGATTACATAATGTACCAAATCATTAATGATGTTGAAACTCCAAAAGAGCTATGGGCCCATCTGGATGAAAGATTCGGCAAACAGAATGAAGGATTTGGTCCAAACCATTTCAAGAGAAAGCAAAGTGATGCATTCTCCCTCCTTGATGATCTCATTGATCATGAACCAATATCAAACACATCTCATATTGAAGTTGTCGACAAAGAAGAAGAACTTGCAGATTCTACACTCATGCTCCAAATTTCTTCTCTTTATGTGCCATCTCACACTGTAGATATTATAGAAGGTCCTAAATCCTCTCTTGCACCAGAGTCTGTTGGTCTGCATCATGTTCTATTGAATGTTTCGGAGGGAAAATAAGCTATTGGAGGTAATGCATTCGCTCTCCTCAAGCAATCACCTCTTATTTACTACTATATAATCATTATTCCGTGCTTTCAGAAGGTTATTGAAGAATATGGCAATTGCCATTCGCTTGGGATAATTTCTCATGCATTTACTGGTTTTGATATCACCTCTTATGGTTCAAAGGAGATCTCAAGAAACCATGATTCAATTCTTGGATCTAATTTGGATTCTAAGCAATCACTACTTGGGATAATTTCTCATGCATATGATAGTTTTGATCTCACCCCAATTGGTTCAAAGGAGATCTCAAGAAACTATTCTTCAAGTCTTAAATCTGATTTGGATTTCAAGCAATCATGTGATGGTTCTTTTTGTCATAATCTCAGCCATGATGGTTCGAAGGAGAGGATAAAAGACTATCTGCACATTCATGTTTTTGATCCTGCCTCAGCTGATTCGAATCACAAGTTCAAGGATCATCCTCATACTTTTGGATTTGTTCTCATCACGTTTGATCTGAAGAGAAACTACAAGCACATGCTTTCTGAGCATGATCCACTTCTTCTCAAGAAGAAGATACCTCCAGACATATGACAAAGCATCACACCTACATGAGTTTGGAGCATTTACTTTTGTCTGTGCCTTACAATCTATTTTGAGGGGGGGTATTTTTCCCATGAGGTTTTCCCCATTTCCTCGATTTATTGACTATTATTATTCATTGTATTGGGTGACCTTTGGTCTTAGTTACCAGGGCCTAGGATGGATTAAGGGGGAGTGTTAGGATATTCCTATACTCCATCCTAGTCCTAGCAGCATTTTCATTATTTGCATTTTTAGTCGTGCATGCACTTTTAGGGTTTGCATGCATTATTTAGGGTTTGTATGCATTTACATGCATCCCAGTCATCAGTCCCAGCAACTAGCCCTTAGTTAGCTAGCCCCCATATCTTCTTTCCACTCCGTTTTATCCCTCCTAGAGCTTAGTGTGCCCTCTTTTCACCTACTGCATGAGAAAGGTGCCCTTCCTTACCTACCATTCAGTTATCTTCAGTTCTCTCCTTGCTTTTAGGCTTGACTGACTCTCAATTGACTGTATCACTTCAATGGACCTCTAGTGAGACTTGACTTCCCATTCTGACTTCAACTAGCTCCTCATGCACCCTCCACTGAGTCTCCTTCATTTAGTTAGTTCCAGTTACACCTACCACACTCAGTTAGACTTAGTTTGATTGATGGTTGACAGTTACTTGAGCATTGATGACTCCACTGATGATGAGATAGACTACTAGTTGCGCTCCGATGACACTTGAGTGATATTTTGATCACTCCATGAAGGCTAATTCGAATTGACACCTTGGCATTCGAATGACACCTTGGCATTCGAATTGACACCTTGATACAGGTTACGAGGTATCAGTATCAAAATCCTTGAGGAACATGCAACATTTGAATACAAACCCTAGATTTTCGACAGCCGGTTAGCATCTCCTACCACCATCGATGCCAAATGAATGTTCCAAGTTAAGTCTCATCGTGGTCAATCAAAACATAGCTAGGTTTTAATGTAAAACCCAAGATTCATCATGTGAAACCTTGCCATGGGGTTTCCAATGGGCATTCCACCAAGACCACATTAAATAACATTAAGTGTTACAGCTATCAGGTCCAAGTACTCCTACCAACACAAAGTTCCATCATGATTAAATACATGGTCTATACTGTGTTAATATATATACTATATAGCATATAGTCAGGTCGTATTACATTTACATGACCATACTTATGTCACACTATAAGTTGTAAATCGTATACATATTATTACCATACTAAAATATGCAAGCAAAAGAACTATAGTTTGATATACATGAATACATTAAGCTATGACCATAATACAAATAAAACAATATCGTATAAATATGACATTGAAATATGAAGTTTAAACTCTATGAGAATCATGGCGAATACATAGGACAAATCGTAAGCTATGTATAATGTATACATCTAAAAAATACATACATATATATATATATATATATATGGAATCATAATGAATAAAATCCTCAAATTGGTGATCATAGCTACGATATATATTACCCTTGTACAAATTAAGTTCTCTATACATTTGTACTTAACATTTAAGGCTAAATGAAGTACAAGAAGTAATTTTGACATACATCTAGGGAAATTTTTAGGGGCGAAATTTAGCCAATTGGCAATTTTTGGTTTTTTTTCAAATAATAATTTCGCTATTTGTTCATTTTTAGCCTCTAATATCACCTATATTTATTGTAAATATGTTTTTTTAACATAATATTCGTCAAAATTTACAAGTTTTTGTAGTTAAGCGTATGTTTCATATGTAATATTCGTCTACCAATCTATATATATGTTTTTTTCAATCCAAAATAATCGCCTAAAATACTATACTTAAGTATACTTTTTATAACCCTTAAAAAATACCCTGCATACATCAATTATGCTTCAGTTTGGTATCTCAACCCTTACCTGTTATCCATAACAGAAGTTTAAGAGCATTAGCTATAAATAGCTAAGTAAGCCTCGGGGTAGCCATAGGATCCCTTCATTACAAAAGAAAAGGAAACGTTAGTCTCTATGATTAAAATTAAACAAATAAATGACGATGTACACTATGAAAAAGAAACAATTATAAGTAATAAGATATTGAAATATCATGTAAACAGTTGTAATGATGATGCATTCAGACAAAAGAATATCGATTACATGGTAATGTTACAACATTAAAATAGCTAGCCTAATTCTTCATACAATATCGTGTATTAATAGCATTTACGACAAAGTATAGAAATCACTACATGCAAGCAACCTAACTCTTTCAGTAACGACAAGCTTTTTAAGTAGTGGTTGTCAGAGAAATTAATTGGTGAGTGGTTAAATAATTTAAGTTAACATTAATGATACTTTCACATGACAAATATAAGCATTTAATTCTACATTAATTTTTTTAATTTTTGTGAATTTTTGGGATGATACATGTGGTATCAGAGCGCAAGTTCAAATACTAGGAATGAAGTGGCTCAACTTGTGCAAATAAAAATTTAAAACAAAATTGCAATTACTGATTTTTATTTTATTCGTTTTCTATTCAACACTTTATAAATTTAGTCTACAGGTATGGAAGGACCATAAGAGTTAGCTGAGGACAGGTCTCATAATAATGAGCAAGGACACATTAATGCAGAATATTTATTTCTTGAATAAAACGATAATTCATCTGAATTACTAAGGATAGTTAAAGATTTAAAAATAGAAATAAAAACTATTAAGGAGGAAAATGAATGAATCCTAAAAGCTCAAGAGTAGCTGAATCAAATACTGTTGGATAAATTTCATAATAACAATAAGGATAAAAAACAGAAAATAATTCTGAATCTGGAACTATATCCTACCAACGTAAGGTTAAAAAGTTAAAACTGGATAATTATGACAACAGTTCTTCTTCTGAAATGTATGAAAAGGAAAACAGGAAAAAGCACGACTATTCCAGCAATAGTAGTGAAAGTGACTACTACAGTAAAAGAAGAAGTACAAGCCATACGAAGAAATTTCTAGAGAATTTAAGAATATTAAACCACCAACTTTTAATGGAGAAATAGAAAAGAGTGAGGAAGCCGAAGCATGGTTGTCCGGTATGAACAAGTACTTTCAAATTTATAACTACTCAATTCATTTAAAAACTAAAATGGCAATTTATAATCTTAATGGAAAAGCAGACATCTAGTGGCAAGATCTGAAATGAGTAAAAGGCTTAAAAGAGAAAAGTGTAAACTGGAGTAATTTTAAGAAATAATTTAAAAGAAAGTTTGTGTCGGAATGGTATTATGAGGAATGAGATAAAGAATTTTATGAATTAAAGTTAGGTTCCGTGGATATGATGGAACTAAGCAGCAAGTTTTTAAATTTGTTAAGGTATGTGCCTTACATTACTGAATTAAAGCCTAAGGTACAGAGATTTCTGAGTTGTTTCCCCTCTCATATAAAGGACAAAATTGAGTATGATGATCCTAGAACTCTTGAAGAAGCCATGAGAAAAGAAAACATTTGTTATGAACAGAATAAGAAAAGGGAAGGCATACCGAGCTAGAAATTAAAGAAGCCTAACAATTTTGAACAAAGGAAAAAAAAAAATTCTTTTAATCGCAACTTTGGAAATAATAATTCACGTAATTATTCTAACAGAAAATTTCAAGGGAATAATTCAAGAGGTAATGTACAGTCAAATTTTATAGCTGCAAGAAACAGTGATCCACCTAAAAATTTTGTTGAAAACAATGAATAGAAAGAACATGTTAAATGTTGGGACTATCAAGGACCTCACTATGCATCAAACTACCCACTCAGAAAGAGGACTATCAACAACATACACACAATACAAAAGGAGGCTACTATTGGTGACCTAGTGAAGGAAATGCCCAGAATCACTGCAGCCTTGGAAAATAGATAGGCTGATCATCAAACTTCCATGGTTGAAGTAGAAGGTATGCTGAAAAATAAACCTATATCTATTTTAATTGATCCAAGATCAAGTCTTAGCTATGTGTCACCTTATTTAGTAAACTGTTGCAATATGAAAATAAACAAGTTTGAAAAGTCATGGCTAGTCCAATTAGCTACTGGAACCAAAAGAAAGGTGATTGATTATATAAAAGAGTGTGAATTAATGATGAATCAGTTTAGGACTCATGTTAAGCTGAATGTGTTACCTTTTGGTTCTTACGATGTTCTGATTGGAATGGATTGGTTGGAAAAGCATAGGCTAGTGTTAAATTGTTTTGAAAAGACTTTTACTTGTTTGAATGAAAAATGTGAAACTATAACAGTAAGAGGAATTCCTAAAAAGATCTCTGTTAGACAAATTTATGCTTTACAAGTTAAAACAGTTGTTCGTAAAGGGTGTTAGCACCTGATTTTTTACAGCATAGAGAGATGGTCAAAACCAGGGATTTCCTTTGTTTTCAATAGCCAGGTGCTAAGGCATAAGAAAATGGAGGTGAGGGGTGTTAAGTATGCTAGGAAAGGGAAAATAATGGGGAAGAAAGCATTAAAATGCGACCAAACATCCAAAAAAGGTCCTAAGTCTATAAGTTCGAGGGAAATAACGAGAAAGGTAGCCACCGCGCCAATTTTCACCGTTGGATGGGCACAACAGGAAGATCAACGTCTAGCCTTCATTGTCGCATGGCCGAGTTGCGCGAGGAATAAGGACACAAGCGGTGAGATGGGAAATACCGTCGGACAGATGGCAAGTGGAGGAGGTATCGCATGGTAGAAGGGCGGTAAGTGATACCACTTCAGGGGGCATGCGATACTACCTAGGTAGGAATAACGGTGGCTAGCCACGGTGATGGCAAAGATGGGCCAAGGTGGGCCATGCGGATAAAGAGTAGGGGTCCCACAGTGCTAAGTGCAAAAGTGACAAAAGCAATGGTGTAGATGGTTTTGGGAGGATAAGCGGTCCCTGATGATCGTCATGTGGGTAAGGAGCACGCTGGATAGACTAGAAGGTGGTTACAATGAGAAAACCTATTGGGTAGATGTCACCACTAGAGCTGGTCGCAAGGGGATGAGCAGTGAAACAAAACCGGCCTAAGGATATGCGATCCCACTCCATTGAGTTATGACACTTAGGGATGGAGGGTGGAGATTAGGACAAGTGGAATGATCTGACGGCTGATAGATAAGGGTCATCAAATCAGTGGTTAAAACGGAGATTAGATCTAACGGAGGAGATCAGCATGTGAGAGGTCAACGACTGGGATTGATAGGTGGCTAACAATAAGCCTGGAAGATAAGTGAACAAGATTTATATATCTAGCCATCGATGGGAAAAGTTGGCATTTTTATTTTTTCGAGGCATGTATGGGCCAGGGGTTTCTGGTCATAGGCATGTCAAAGAAGGCAATGTATTTGTCCGGCAGGATTCAGGGTTAGAGGTTGCTCTGGGAGATAGGACCTTCATCATGGTTCAAAAATTCGACTTCTTGTCGCCAACATTAGTAGAAGTCTTAAGGTCCTATGGATATAGCCAGGCGCGGAGGGTTTTGGTGGTCCTGTATTTTGTTTGGCCCAAACCACACCAGTCCTGTATTTGAGTCTGGGAGTCTCCCCAAAGATGTCTGTCGTCGCCTTGTTTCGTCGAAGTCTGCCTGAGAGTCAGCGGACCTCCTTAGCCACTTGTCTTGGACCTGACATCATCATTGAGGATAGCTCCCTTGCCTCGTTGGTCGTTCAAAGAAAATGTTGGTCCGCTCGAAGCCGAATGTGGGTCAATACCACGCCTCAATTTGCGAGATTTTCTGACCAAAGGTATCCACCCACAAGTAACAGGTTCCTCCAATACTACTGACTTCAAGCCTTAGCTCCAAAAGAAGGAAGAGGATTGAGGCAAGCAGGAGGAGAAGACATCGCTCCCAGCCATACAGGTGCAAAGGTAAAATTCTCAAGGAATCATAATGTACTAATGGAGGACTTGAAAATTAGTGGAGGAATCTAGCTAGGGTAGCATCTATGGAGCTCAATTTTGGTTTTTCTATTTGGCGGCCAGCTAGAGCAGTTGCCGTGTTTCCTTTTGTCTTCTTGAATGAGTCAAGTTCCCTTCGGTAAAAATGTTGGTAAATGAGAAAGGGGTCGGGGCAGCAGGTGATAGAGGTGCAGGTGGAAGGAAAGTTACTTGTGCGGACTGTTGGGTGGCCTGAGAAGCTACGAGGGTGATGTGAAGGGAGAGGTGGCGCCTATGTCTCCTATGATGTTCGACCATGTGGAGTCCAGTTCTTCTAGTGAGGATGAGGATCCCGAAAAGCGACAAGTACCCAAAAGAGTTCAATGTCAGAGAAAAGAGGAGATTCTCGAAGAGGAGGAAGACATCCAACAAGATATGGAGATCATCCATGATCTTGCGCTCCTTCCGGAGGGAGTGACACCTCCTCCTCCCGTTGAAGAATCACAGGCTGACATCTCTATGAAGATAGAGGACTTATTTGATTCGCAAGGCCGATTGAAGACTCCGAAGTAAGGTGGCGCCCTGTTTATAATATTTTGTTTCCTGTCTTAATCAGCTTGTTCTGAACATGACATGTATGTAATATTTCAAACTTGGGGTTGTCAAGGTGGCAGCGTAATTTTGTTTATTTCCTAAGGACCACTTCAAGGCCAAGAGCCTATAAAAGCATTGTAATAGAATAATTAAGGGTTGGAAAATCATTCGGCTAAGGCTTGAGGGGCGAGCCCGGTTTTGAGATTTTCATATCAATATAATGTGCAGTGCCTATGGTAGACTATTTTACAGAGATTCCTCTGTCACTCTAACTTGTAGTCATTTTTTTCCTTCTTCTCTATGTGCATGTGTTTCCTGTTATGCCTTTACATTATGTTTTACATTTCATGCCTGAGATCAGTGTATAATAGTTTAGAATTCTTGGAAACAAGCTCTGCCTATTATCTCACGCATTCACTCAATATTGCTACTAAAGTTGATATTGAATTCATCTTTACTGGATGGTCATATCAATGGTCTATTCTTATTTTCTTCTTTTACCACCAGAAAATATCTTTATGACGGCAAGTAGGTGGCTACCTTGCCTCTGTTAGAGTAGTCCACACTATGGCACTATTATATGATTTATATGTAACACCTTGACTCCATCTCCCAATTTTTTTTCCTTGTGATTATCCCTCCAACATCTTCGTATATTTCATCCCATCAGAAATCTGATCTTCTGTGCATGTTTTAGTTGAATATTTTTGAGTAATGAAGGCTGGTCTATTTGTTAATTGTTGGCACCCTTGAATATTTCCAGTTTTCTATAAATTTATAGAGAGAGCCCTCTCATACTAAGCTGGGTCAGTAGCTTTAGTCCAAAGTTGGTTAGTGGTTACCCCAACCTGCCCTCTCCAGCAACCAAGGGGTATGATTTGGGTGTTAACAAAGGGTGTAAGTTGTTTGCTATAAATGTAATTAATGACCAACAAACAAATAAGCAATATAAGTTAAAGTTGGAATACATACCCATTCTCAAGGAATTTTCTGAAGTATTCTAGGAAGAAATTCCAGGACTACCTCCGAAAATGGAACTAGATTTCACCATTGAGTTAGTACTAGGAGTGATACCTAACTAAAAGCCTCCTTATAGAATGAACATTCTGGAACTTAATGAACTAAAATCACAATTAAAGGAACTCATTGATAAAAATTATATACGGCCAAGTGTGTCTCCGTGGGGAGCACCTATTATTTATGTTAAAAAGAAAGACGAAACTTTAAGATTATCTATAGATTACTGTCAGTTAAATAAGATGACCATAAATAATAGATATCCTTTTCCTCGCATTGATGACCTGTTTGATCAACTGCGCGGTGCAACGATATTTTCTAAGATAGAGTTGAGGTCAGGGTACCATCAAGTCAAAATTAAATATGAGGACATCTTTAAGACTGCTTTCAGAAATCGCTACGGGCACTACGAGTTTGTGGTTATGCCTTTTGGGCTGACCAATGTTGGGTCCTAGAATTGCCCCTTTTTTACCACACTTATTATATCATTTTCCCTTGTTACACCCTATTTCCATGAACCATATATATGCCTTTCTTCCAGATCAATCATGAATCCCGCCAAGGTATAATTCATTATTGCTTCATTTATTTAATGCCTAAGATTGTTATGGTTATGAATTCTAGTTTGTTTATTTATGCTAACTTGTGTCGATTTCATTAAGTCAAGATCAAAGCAAAGGTGTATCAGTCTCTAAGATTTGGTAAAGAATCACACGTGGTGCCAGATGCTACTTTTCATATTCAGTTCCTCACATTAATAAGGAACAACTCACCTTTCCATGTGGAGCTGTAACAGGACTTCCCTAAAACAGAGCATTACTGCAACGAACATGACGCATCCCGATTGGTTAATCCGATTGATCCATTGACTGCCAGAGTAATGACATCCTTCATGTCCAACGGCCTCATTCAAGGCGGCTGTAACAGTTTAGTTGTAACTTAGCAGCATAAAGATCATAGATCTTCATTGTTGCATGAAATTAGTGGATAACGAATTGTACCTTGCATGAATAAAAATTGGAAGGCTTTCACAGTTTGGCATTGGTTAATTATCATTTTGTACGGGATGTAAGAGAGGGTTGATACTGTGAATTATCATCTTTAATACAGAGAGAAACGTTCTTCATTTTTCTATGTCTTAATTTGTTGTAGTCCATGTCGTCTCTGTTATAAGGCAAGGACCCACCTTCTCAAAGAGATTACCAAGTTAAGTAGGTAGTTTAATTTCTTTCCTGTTGTGTGGTGTGGAATTACATTAGGCATGATTACTATTAGCTGCAACAGAGAGTTTATAATTGCATTCTTCTTTGGTAGTTTATGATTGCATCCTGAATAGTTGCAACTGTGTGGTGTGACAGTCGAATGTGTAGTTTAGTTTAATTGGTGCATGGTGTGTTAGATCAGCTGTTACATCCAAGCTCAACTCCAATCCCTTTCAGTCATTTATTCTTTCTAGTATTTACATATTAATCAAATTAGAGTTCAAGCTTGCTTTTATTTTTTGTTTGTTGTTGTATCTTTCTTGAATTCATTAGATTGAATAGATTATGGTTGAGTAACAGTAGTTGTTAGATGAGTTAGATCAATAGAGATTGAATACTGTTGTTTGGTAATTATAGGATTTAACTTCTTGCAAAATTAAGTCTAGTTCATTCTATTTGTAGATCAGTAACTGTTGGATTGATAATTGTAGGAAGGTAATTGTATTTTGAATTCCTAGATGGAAAAGTTAGATTAGTTTTACTTATGGAATGAGTTTAGATGAACTCCTAGATGGATAAGTTAGATTAGTTTTACTTATGGAATGAGTTTAGCTGAGCAGATAGGTAGGATAGTTTAGCTCCATTTTATTCAATCAGCTACTTGAAATGTGTATGCATAGATTGTGCTTATTGCCATTGAAATAAAGGACCTACCTGGGTTGATAATTCATATTGAGCATCCTGTGTGTTAGTTGTAATTAATTGACATATAGGGTGACCAACATTTTTTTGCCGTTGCCGGGGAAGGTAAATTATAGGCATAGATAGTAGTTGATTTATTGATTTCATTTTAAGTTTTGATTATTTATAGCATGCATGAATGCAAGAAGAACAAATCAGGAACCCCATCCGAATACTAACATTGCAGGCGGAGGCCGCAACATAGCTCTAGCGAGATAGAAATTTATGGATGATATAATTGCTAGGGCCGACTCTTCTACCATGATACCGTGAAAGTCTATAGGAATAGGAAATTTTGTTCCTCCCAATATTGAGAACTCGACATCAACTATGGAGGGCGTAATAGGACCTCCAACTCCCGCTCCAAAAAAGAAACCTCATGAAGATAAGGGAAGCACTATGGGTGCACCAGATAGAGAGGAGATCTATCATATTAACGGGACCAGAGTAACTAAAGAAGTGTGGTTGGAGACTTGCCGAGAAGCAGAGGAAGAGAGAATGCGAGAAGAAGAGAGAAGGAAAGCAGAAGAAGCAAAAGCAAAGGAAGAAAGAATAAAGAAATCCATTGAATTTTGGACCAACATGGCTAATAGAGGACATGAAGGAGAGAATGAATGCCACGATGACCATGGAGACGAAGTGGAGGATAATCAGCATGGTGACACTGTGGTCTCACTTGAATTCCCTATCCTCTAGACACTAGGGGTAGCTCCTATGAAAAATATTTCACCATCAGTTCTCCCGCATTTCCATGGTAAGTCCTCTAAAGATCCTGATGAATTTCTTTTTAAGTTTGACATCCTTTGTCGTAGTTACAACTATACATCGATTGCTCAAAAGCTGAAACTATTCCCATCCACCTTAAAAGGAAATGCTTTGCACTAGTTCATGAGTCCAGGTCATGAGACCATCACTACTTGGGATCAAATGAAACAATCCTTTCTTTCTAAATATCAAGAGTATTGTAGAATCAGAGATAGAAAGGAAGAGTTGTTTAAGATGGTTCAGATGGAAGAAGAGAGACTGGAAGATTTTGTTGAGATATTGTTGTACAATTTACAGAGGTCTTGTCATACAATGATAGGAAAAGATGCACTTAAGATTGTCATACTGAGGGGAATTAGAGAATATTGCTTAGATATGTTGAATTTGATGGGAAAAGGGAACATTTCAAAATATCCCTTCGACAAGATCATCAATCTATGTTGAATATTTTTGAGGGGATCCTCTAGAACCAACAAGCGGGATAAAGATCAGGATCAAAATGTCTTCACTAGAACACAGAAGTCAGCTAGTGGAGGAGCCATCTGAGTAGAAATAGGAAATATACTAGAGAATTTCAAAATTGATATGATGAGCTCCATTTCCTTAGAATTAGATGTCTTAAGAGAAAAACAAAGGCAAGCAATAGAAGATTTGACTCTTGGTGTAATCTTTCCTAAATGCATTAAAAAACACCCACTTGAATAATATGAATAACTTGAATAATATGAATAACTTGAATACATAATTCCCTTCACATTATTCAAATAACCAATGGCATCCATTTCAGAACCCAATGCAAAATCCTAACTCTTGGACACCATGGTCACAACGATCGAACCAGCAAGCTCCCTAGAATCCCAATTAGAGACATTCTTACCAAGGAAATAATTTTCCTCGCCACCAGAATCCTTATAAACAGTATCCTCCTCAGCAGTATCCTCACCAACAATATCAATAGCCACAGATCCAATTCCAAAACAATGCTGCACCTATGAATGCACCACTGTCACAACAACTACCCACACAACCTAACCCAAACCCGAATAATAAAGTAGTTCATCAATTTTAGACTGCCAACATGCCTGCGTATTCCATTTCCAAAATTCCATACAATGACATACAATTACGATTAGGGAGGGTAGTGAAACCCATCATCACTGAGGATGTTTCATTCCCAGTGACTGAAACTGGAGTGAATCAGCAATTTGAGAATACGGTCAACTCAACAATCCCTATTATTGAGGATGTTGATATCCCTACCGACAAAGTAGCTGCAACTTAGGAAGTAACACATGATGAAGCACAACCTACACAATCAATAAGAGAACCTCCATATCTTGAACGATTGGCCCTGCAAAAAATAGTGGAACAAGCTCAATTTAATCTCTTAGGAGAATTGAATGATTTGTATGTCAAAATCCCACTATTACAAGCCCTCAATGACATGCCCATTTATGCCAAGACTGTTAGAGATCTATGTGTAAAGAAAACATGAAGAAATCCTAGGGATCCCCATGTATTGGGAAATATTTATGAATTAATAAAGGGGAAGACTCCTGTGGCAAAATGTGATGACCATGGAAACCCTACTATTACAGTTCACATAGGAAATACACAGATCCCCAAGGTATTGGTTGATTTAGGCGCGGCTATCAATGTTATTACCATAGAAACTGTGAGGAAAATTGGACTCACTAATCTGCTGCCAACCCCTACAATTTTAGAACTTGCTGATAGATCAACAATCAAGCCTGAGGGAATCCTGGATGACTCAGTAATCTCAGTTGACTCGTGGGAATACCCTGTGGACTTCTTGGTGTTATAGTCGAAGTCTCAGCTGGGGTCACACCCGCTGATCTTGGGAAGACCTTGGTTAGCCACAGTGGATTCCTGTATCAGCTATCGGTCAGGATCCATGACTACCTGAGACAGGACTAAAATCAAAATCCTGACTTTATATCCTCCAACCCGACCAAGCTCAGAAGCTGAAACTCCACTTTAAGTGGATTTGGAGGAGGAAGAAGGTGTTCAACCATTATTAATAATAGGGAGAGCCTTAAATTTTAAGGATGAAATAGAAGATGATAGTATTAATAGTTTCATCATTGAGCCCACACCTGTCAATAAACATTTTTACTAGATTCTGAACAGTACTTTAGATGAGAAAGAACAAGCAAAACTTATGGAAGAAACTCTAGTTAGTGATGCCAGTATAATTCGAGTACTCAAAAATTTGAAAAGTTTCCTAGCAGAGGTTGATCCATGGAATAAATTGAACATCAATCCAAACCTAACGCCCAATGAGCTAGAACGACTAATCACTTTGCTAAAAAAAACGCAAGGGAGCTTTCACATGGGAGGACATAGATATGAAGGGTTTTCCTTCTAATCTCTGTACCCATCACATTTATATCAAGCGCGACTCCAAGACAGTGTTCCAACCACAACGAAGGATGAACCCAAACCTAAGGGACATAGTGAAAGAGGAAATCCAAAAAAATTTGGAACCAGGGTTTATATACCCAATTTCAGACAGCAAGTGGGCTTCTCAGGTCATGATTGTACCAAAAAAATATTGGGAAATGGAGGGTCTGTGTGGATTACAGAGAATTGAACAAAGCAACATAGAAATACCACTTTCCCCTACCTTTTATTGATCAGGTCCTTGATACCCTGTCTGGGAAGAAGTATTTTTCCTTTCTGGATGGCTTTAGTGGCTATAACCAAATCCAGATTGCTCTAGAAGACCAAGACAAAACAACTTTAACCTGTCCCTAGGGCACTTTTGCATACAGGTTACTTCCTTTCGAGTTGTGCAATGCACCAACCATATTTCAAAGATAAGTGATTGGAATCTTTTCATAGATGGCAAATGACTGCATGGAAATTTTTATGGACGACTTCACCCCATATGGTAGTAGTTTCGAAGAAGCATTGAAAATTTTAGAAAAGGTTTTGAAATGCTGTGAACAAAGCCAATTATCTTTAAGCACTAAAAAGTGCCATACGATGATGAGTGAAGGCATCATTCTGGGGCACTTCATCTCTTCTACTGGTATCCAGGTAGATCAATCCAGAATTAAGGTAATTGAAAATATACCAACTCCTGGAACACAAAAATATGTACTTAGCTTCTTAGGGCATGCTAGTTATTACAAAATATTCATAGAAATTTTTTCCAAACTAGCTTCTCTTTTGTTCACCTTGTTGATGAAGGATGCACAGTTTGTTTGGAATGATGAATGCCACACAGTGTTTACCGAAGTTAAGAAGAGGCTTTTTACAACACCTATCGTATGAGGGCCCAATTGGGCTCTGCCTTTTCACATCTCATCCGATGCTTCAGACACTTCCATTGGAGCAGTTTTAGGACCACAAGAAGGTCATGCCCCATGTGCAATTTATTACATTAGTAAGAACCTATCCCCTATTGAACTAAACTATACTCTCACATAGAAAGAATTCCTTGCCATAGTCTATGCCATCAACAAATTTAGACACTACATTACTCGATATTCCACTTTTGTGCACACTAATCATTCAACCATCAAGTATTTAATGAATAAACCAATCACAAATGCTAGATTAACTAGATGGTTGCTACTGTTACAAGAATTTCACATCACAATTTTTTATAGACCAGCGAAGAAAAACATTGTTGCATACTTTTTATCTCGACTTACTAACAGTGATGACAATTTACTAGTTGAAGATTCCTTCCCTCATGAACATTTGTTTGTAGTATCAGCTCATTCCCCCCGATATCCAGATATTGCTAACTTTTTGGCTGCAAGAAAGCTTCAAGCACATCTGTTGAAGAGAGAAAAAAGAAAAATTATACAACAGATTGTTCGATACTACTAAATCGAAGGGCATCTTTTCTACACAGGTATTGATCTGGAAATCAGAAGATGTGTAAGAGAGGATGAAATTTTCAGTATCCTGAAAGCTTGCCATGATGAGCCCTATGGGGGACACTTTGCTGATAAAAGGATGGGTCATAATGTTTTAAGGATAGGATATTTTTGGCCTACATTGTTCATGGATGCGAAGAAGTATGTTCAGGCGTGTGATAACTGCCAGAGGATGGGCCAACACAACAGATTAGATGAAATGCATCTTCAGCCACGGCTTGTGGTTGAACCTTTTGATAGATGGGATCTGGACTTCGTAGGGCCTATCAACCCTCCCACAAAACAGAAATTTCACATCTTGGTTTGAATAGACTACATGACCAAATGGGTGGAAGTTGTAGCCCTCTTCAAAGCTAATGATTAGGCTGTAATTGATTTCCTATATGAAGAGATTTTTACTCGGTTTGGAGTACCCAAGTAAATCGTTACATATGGTGGACCACAGTTCATGTCTCATAAGTTGGAAGCCATGTTACAAAAGTTTCACATTCAACATAAAATAACCTCACCATATCATCCACAGGCCAATGGCCAAGTGGAAAGTACAAATAAGGTCATCAAGGCTATTTTAACAAAAACAGTGAAAAGTGACCGTAAAGATTGTGCTGACAGACTACCAGAGGCACTATGGGCCTATCGCGCTACATGGTGCAACACCACCAATTTTTCCCCATAAGAATTGGTGTATCGAAAAAATGTTGTTTTCTCGATTGAATTTGAAATCGAAACTTTGAAGACAGCCGTAGAAGCAAACCTTGATTTATCAGAAGCTCAGAGGAACAGACTGAATCAACTTAATGAATTGGATGAGAAGCGCACAGCCGCAGTTCATCATACAACTTTAATCCAACAGCAATGCTCTAAATGGAATGATAGATTTATAAAGAAGAAATTCTTCTGAGAAGGAGACTGGGCTCTACTGTACAAGTCATGTTTTAAAAGGGATTTGAAAGGAAAATTACGCACCTGTTGGTTAGGTCCTTACCAGATAGATCGAGTGTTTGATAATCGAAGAGTTTGGTTCATCACCATTGATGAAAACAAGACAACATTATTTCAAATGGTCATCGGCTGCGACTGTATCACAAACTGATCTAAAAAAATGCCTTAATTTCACATGTTGCAGCTGACCCAGAATATGAGTTAACGCTAGGTCAAGGGTTTTTCTCAACCCCTGTGAATTTTTAAAGTGCAAATTTCCACACATAAATTTGTATATAAATAAATTGTTTTCTTTCTTTTATTTTATTTATTCTTCTTTTATACTTGATCGAGTTTGTTTTGAAGAACTGTGTACATGAATTGACTTGAGGAGCAGTGGTCATGATTGGGCCAGATGACTGCAGGCACCTTATATTATTTTCCTGATCGAATAAGCTCCTTGAAGAAGATGGATGATTCGGCTACCCTCAACAGCCATTCGAAAAATTTGCCTCTTACTCCATTTTGCACAATTTCAACTCGATATCCTGCTCATTTTTCCTTTTTCGCGCAGCTAAGACTCTGCTATTTTTCATCCATTTCACCTTTTTCGCGTAGCTGCAACTAATCTAGTTTCAACCATTCTGCCAATTTTCGTAGCTATGACTCCACCAAATTCTACCATTTTGTCTTTTCTGCACAGCTGCGACTCCGTCGTATCTTCCCGAACTCTGCTAAATTTTTCATAAGTCTACAGCTGTGACTCCGGCATAATTTCTCTATACTCAGCTGCAACTCCGCTACTTTTTTCCATTCTACTAATTTTCGCAGCTGTGACTCCGCCAAATTCTTCCATTTTGTCTTTTCCGCGCAGCTGTTACTCCGCCATATTTCACCGAACTCTACTAATTCTACAACTTTTCTTATCTCCCCCAGCCCGTGTTAGTCTTCTCTACAATCACCATGCATTCTTATCGATTGACATCAACATTCACATACCTTATCTGTCTAATCGATGATGACCAACTCTTGGAACCACGTGTGTATTTAGTTTTCTACCAGTAATCTGACTGTGAGATAGAACTACAATGGCAAAATGATGACCTAAACATTAATTTTAAAGGTACAGGTTCTAACTATAATGATGATTAGGCATACACTGATGCAACAAGCAATAATGATTGTATTTGTCACTTTATCCCTGTCATCTATGTGTAGCCAATCAACTGAACCAAAAACCACGTTTAAGCTATTAGTCATACTTATGATTATGACTGTCATTCTATCCAACTTGTGTGATAATCCTGCCATAGACTTTATTCCAAAAATAATTGTGCCACCTTTCCAAAATTTCCCAATTCAAACTTCAACTATCCATCGACTGTGTTTTGCATGTAGTCAGCTCGACGTTTGAAACTATAACTAGTGCACTCACTAGAATATTTCATAGAATCTCACCAGTATGGGTATCCCTGTGAGATATGAGCATTTAACACTAGAATCTCTATATAAGAATAGAGAAGTCTTCGCTATCTTTCAGGAAACAGGGTGGACAGATTATTTTCGACGTCTTAATGGTTTTCAGGAGGAAACAACCCTTGAATTTGCTAAAAATCTAACTTGCACCCATTCAGAGGTTAGAGGTATAAGGATAGATGTTTCAGACGCAATCCTGGAAGAGGTAACGGGATTTCCTAGAATTGGGCGGCACTAGTTTAGTGGGAAGCGCCACCATTTGACTACAACTGAAGATTTTCTGGCAGCAGGAGAGAGTGTTCAACCACGGGGTAGCGGAACAGCATTGGACACCCTTCCAAGTGCTTGGGACCAAGTTGCAATCTTTATGAATAGATACATCACATGTGAGGGTAGGTACAACGTTGTTTACATCTATGAATTTCTCCTCCTATCACATTTACGTCATCAAAGGTTGCTCAATATACCATATTATCTTTTTAAATCTCTGCAACGCATGGCTACTATGTCAAAGGTGCTCGATTCATTCCAAGAAGATGCACCTTGTAACAGGACTACTCAGCTGCAACTCTGCTACTTTTTTCCAAGGAACAACTTGCCTTTCCATGTGGAGTTGTAACAGGACTTCGCTGAAACAAAGCATTGCTGCAACCAGGGTATTTTTTAAGGATTCTAATATTATACTTAAGTATACTATTCTAGGCGATTATTTTGGATTAAAAAAAACATATATATAGATATGTAAACGAATATTAAATATGAAACATACAATTCAGTACTGAAATTTGTAAATTTTGGCGAATATTATGATAAAAAAACATATTTTATGTAAATATAGGCGATATTAGAGCCTAAAAATGACCAAAACACGAATTTATTTTTTGAAACAAAGCCCCAAAAATAGCCAAATGGTGAAATTTCGCCCCTAAAAATTTACCTGGCTGCAACAGACAGGACGCCTCCGAATTGGTTAATCCGATTGATCCATTGACTACCAGACTAACCACATCCTTCATGTCCAATGGCCACATTCAAGACGGTTGTAACAGTTCAGTTGTAACTCCGCAACATGAAGATTAGAGATCTTCATTGTTGCACCAAATTAGAGGATCACGAATTGTACTTTGCATGTATAAATATGGGAAGGATTTCAGAATCTGGGGTTGGTTAATAATCATTTTGTATGGGCTGTAGCAGATGGTTGATACTGTGAATTATCATCTTTAATACAAAGAGTAGAGTTCTTCATATTTCTATGTATTAATTTGGGGTAGTCCACGACCTCTCTTTTAGAAGGCCAGGTCCTGCCTTCTATAGAGATTGTCAAGTTAAGTAGGTAGTTTAGTTTCTTTCTTGTTGTGTGGTGTGGAACTGCATGAGGCATGATTACTATTAGCTACAACAAAGAGTTTATAGTTTATATTTTATGATTGCATCTTGAATAGCTACATCTATGTGGTGTTACAGTCGACTGTGTAGTTTAGTTTAATTGATGCATGGTGTGTTAGATCAGCTGTTACAACCAAGCTCAGCTCCAATCCCTTTCAGTCAATTCTTTTCTCTAGGATTTACATATTAATCAAATTAGAGTTCAAGCTTGCTTTTAGTTTCTGGTTGTTGTTGTATATTTCTTGAATTCATTAGATTGAATAGATTATGGTTGAGTAACATTAGCTATTAGATGAGTTAGATAAATAGAGATTGAATAGTCTAGTTTGATAATTATAGGATTTAACTTCTTGAAAAAGTAAGTCTAGTTCATTTTATCTTTAGATCAGTAACTGTTGGATTGATAATTGTAGGAAGGTAATTGTATTTTTAACTCCTAGATGGATAAGCTAGATTAGTTTTACTTATGGAATGATTTTGGCTGAGGAGATAGGGAGGACAGTTTATCTCCATTTTATTCAATCAGCTACTTGAAATGTTTATGCATAGATTGTGCTTATTGCCTTTGAAATAAAAGACCTACCTGGGTTGACAACTCATATTGATCATTCCGTGTGTTATTTGTAATTAATTGACATATAGGGTGACCAACAACCAATGCCCCAGTATTTTTCATGTGTTTAATGAATAATGTTTTACATAATGACTTGGATAAATTTGTAGTGGTATTTACTGATGCCATCTTGATTTATTCTAAGACTAAAGAGGAACCTGATGAACACTTAAAGATAATTTTACGAGTGTTAAGGGAACATCAAATTTATGCTAAGTACAACAAATGTGATTTCTTCAAAGATAAAATACAGTACCTAGGACATGTGATATCTAAGGATGGAATCGTAGTAGAACCGGACAAGATAAAAGCAATTCATCAATGGCCTGACCCCAAAGACGTAATTGGTGTGTGATCTTTTATGGGAATTATAGGTTACTATCATAAGTTTATAGAAGGATTATCTCGAATAGTGAATCCTATAACCTCTTTACAAAAGAAAGGTAAGAAATTTGTTTGGGATAAAAAATGTGAAGAAATTTTTAAGAAAATAAAAGAACTGTTAATAACTGCACCTCTTCTAAAAATTGCATATCGAAGCAAGGATTTCACTGTTTGCATGGATGCATGTAATGATGGAATTAGAGGAGTCTTAACACAATAGGATCATGTGATTTCCTATCAGTCCATAAAGTTAAAGATTCATGAGAAGAACTATGCAACCTACGACTTGGAGTTGGCTACCGTGATACATGCTTTAAAGATGTGGTGCCATCACTTAATCAGAAGGAAGTTTACACTAATGACAGATAATAAAGACTTAAAATATTTATTAGATCAACACAATCTTAACGCAAGGCAAGCTATATGGTTAGATTTCCTTAGCAACTATGATTTTTAGATTCACCAAATTAACGGTAAAGAAAATAAAGTTGCTGATGCATTAAGCCGAAATGTGAGATTAAATGTTGTGGCAGCAGTCAGCACTAATAAAATAGATTTATAAAATCAGAATAAAGAAGGAATCTGAATGGATAAAAAATATCAAAAATTACATGAAAAAGTTGCTAAAGGTAATTCTGGAAATTTAATAACAGATTTCAGAATTGATGAAAGAGGATTGATATTGTATAAAAGCAGACTTTATGTGGCCAATGTTGTTGAAATTAATTTTTTGAATTTAAATGAAATATATAAAAGTCCATACTCAAGGCATCCTCATTACCAAAAGATGATAACAATGTTGAGGAAGGATTACTTTTGGCCAAATATGAAAAATGAGGTAGCGGAATACATTGCTAGGGGTATGGAATGTCAGCAAATAAAACCTCAACATCAACACCCAGCTGGACTATTGCAGCCACTACCAGTTCCATATTGGAAATGGAAAATAATTAGTATTGAATTTATAACTGGTTTACCTAAAAATCAAAAACATAATGATTCCATAATGGTGGTTGTGGATAAGCTTAGTAAAGAAGCCCATTTCATACCTGTTAAGAAAAACTACAAGGCTGCTAACATTGCTAAAAATTTTATGAAATTTTTTTTCGTTTGCATGGAATTCCAAAAGTTATAATTTCTGACAGGGACTGTAAGTTTACATGAAATTTCTAGAAGTCTTTATTTAAAGGTTTAGATACTACTTTAAATTTCAGTACATCATTTCATCCACAAACAAATGGGAAGACAGAAAGAGTCAATCTGATTCTTGAAGATATGTTAAGAATGTATGTTAAAGATCCTCCAGGTAAATGGGAGGAATATTTGCATCTTGTTGATTTTTCTTATAATAATCATTACCAAGCTTCAAAAAAACTCAGTCCATTTGAAATTATGTATGGCAGAAAATGTAATAATCCTATTTCATGGAGTAATCCAGTTGATAGGTTAATGGTAGGACCTAATTTATTAAAAGAAATTGAACTAACTGTGAAATAGGTTCAAGGAAATTTGAAAATTGCACAAGATAGATAGAAAAGTCATGCAAATCTCAAAAGAAATCAGAAAGAGTTTCAGGTTGGTGAACATGTCTTCCTGAAGGTAAAACGTAAAAGAGCTCCTTAAAGTGCGAAATTTGTGCTAAAGTAGGACCAAGGTATGATGGACCTTTCAAAATACTGTCCAGGGTAGCACCCGTGGCTTAACAGTTGGCCTTGCCACCAAATCTTAAAGTGCATAATGTATTTCATATCTCTCTTTTGAAAAAGTATGTGCATGATGCCACTCATGTGATTTACTCGAATGATGTACAAGTGGAACCAGAATGACATTTTCTGGTGGAACCAGATTGTTTTCTTGACAAGAGGGAAATTTTGCTTCGTAATCATCCCATTGGATAGGTAAAGCTGCAATGGAAGCACCTTAGTAAAGATGAAGCAACCTGGGAATTGGAAAGTAATATACATGTGGCATATCCAATATTGTTCCAGGAAGATGTAGAGGATGATGAATAAAGAAACATTGAGGACAATGTTGAACTTAATAGGGGGTGTTTGTCACATACCCAAATTTTGAACATTTTATGTTGTGATAAAAACATTATGTTTTATGTTATTGTAAAGTTGTATGATTATTGACCAAGTGGGGTGAAGGATGACTGTAATTAATTACTCTGAAAATTTTATTATTAATAAATAAAAGAGGAGACAAAAATACAAGGGAGTTTGTTGAATGAGTGTTCACTGACCCACTAGGAGGAATCGATTGGGCTGGAGAGCAAACTGACATTTGGAAGCATCCTCAATTAAAATCTAACTGTTGTAGGGGGAAACTTCCCTATTTTTATGGTCATGTTCCCCAAGAAAGTGGAACTGAGTAGGTGGCTCATTAACTAAGAAACTGACCAAAGATCAAGGCATGCTTTATCCACCCATCGGATTCAGCACGAGGTTGTTCAGTTTTTACCTTGTGATAATTTTTGAAAGAGAAAGACAAGAGAGCATAAGAGATTCAATTAGGGAAGGCTAGTAAGTGATTGAGTGAGTTAAGACTGCATTCTGAACTAGTGCAGCCACATTGTTGAGTTCAATCTTGCTAAAGGAAGAAGTATTGTACTGTTAAGTACTACTGCTGAGTTGCAAAAGAAGTTATTCAATTCTCCACACAACATCTTCATCCTGGTGGTTCAGTGAGTAGGCTCGGGGATCCTAAGCCAAGTGATTTGGATGTCTCCATGAGACGGTTGGGTGGAACGCGCTTCTTTGGATGTTTGTCACCCTCTATTGTTAACACGTTTTCATTATGTTATCTTATTTATTTTCTGTCATATTATTTTTTTTGAATTCTTTAATTCTAAACTGTTATCTACTTCAGAAAATTGTCTTTTATCTAACTGTTAGATTAGAATGCTGATTGAAGGTTCATTTTTTAATAATGAAATTATGACTGAATGAAATACTTCTTTGCATTTTTCCAGACACTATTTAAGTGTCGTACTCTAGTATAGAGAAGTCAAATTTAAAATAGATTTGAATAATGATATATTATAGATATATTCGAATGATTGAATATCATAAATAAAATTTGTTTTCTTTCAGTACAACTATTATGTCTTAGTTTTAGTAAAACATTACAGAACCCTAACTAGAAAACCTAGATTTTCTATACATAGGTTAGCAACAGAACTATCAATGCAATTATACATTTGTATAATCTTTTTATAATAAAATAATTTATACTTAAAAACAAACCTTACTTGTATACAAAATTCTGATGTAAAACCTACTTTATAAACATTATAAAATAGGACAAATTTCATGTTTATCTCACATACAGTTTAACATTTATAGTACCTCACAGTTATACATAAATAATAATCTTGGAATCAACTTACTCTCATAGCATTATTTTCTTTTAAAAATGAATTATAAATAGTAGTATTGCAAGTATCAGTATAGAAATACCTTATAAACAAATACAAAAAAACTCTATAAATCTAACCCTTAGCATGAATATTTCTTACATCAAATGTATCAGTTTCCTCTTTTATAATATAAGGATATATTAAAACAAAATCAAATCGAGAACATAATCTGGAAATTTTAATATACATTAACAACTGTAGCATTTGAAATATATTCAATACTCTGTACTCTTTACTCATTTATAAGATAGTAGACTTATTTGCACAAATTCCAGTTTTAAAAACAAGTCATTCATTTTAGCATAGTATTAAGTAAACTGCACGGGCCCAAGCCATTTAGAAGGCATTGCCCAGTTTTTTTAAAAGATATTTCACATATAAAATGCATCACTGAAATTCTAAAGAAAGTAATACAAGACCAAGGTTCGATACCCGTAAGGGTTCACCCAAATGAGTCTATAATTTTACAAATTTATAAACACGATGAGCATAGGCTTGCTAACATGCAGGTGTGCAGGGTTCAAGTTTCGACTCACCCAAATCCACATATCAATTTATAAGCTATAAAATAAATCTTAAATACATAAAAAGGTTTGGGGTTCAAAACCCTTAACTTTCCATGAATGAACCATTAATATTGTAAATAGTTAGGATATGGTTTCCAACCCTACATTACGTTCATGTTTTGAACAAATTTTACAAATGACCAACACAAACATTTTCCAACAGAAACAGGCTTAGCACAAAACACTCGTAGTTGGTATCAAAATCCATTCATTATAAAAATGATGAAAATGCCGAGAGCGTCTCTCTGATTTGTAATTCAAACCATACTTTGATCTCTTGAAAATTATTTTTATTTTATCCATAAAAATTCTTACACAAATAGTAATGAAGGGAAGCATTGAGAAACCAATGCGAGCCAAGGCTCAAGGGTTCAACCTTCATTCTACAGAATTCCATACAGCTTATATGTTCACAACAAATTGTAAAGAGAAATTACAAGTTAAAAATAAATCTAGGTGAAACCAAAATTAGACCGGCATCAGTGCCAATCTTCACCTTTTTTCTTTCGAGTTACAAATAGGATGTCCATAGGGAATCACTGAAGCTTATTAGAGCCAAATGAGCTCTTATCCCACTCTTTCCAACCTTAAACAAATGCCAAGGAATTGACCTATCAAGGTTATCAACAAGGCAACTGGTTAAATCATGTTATAAAAGAAGTAACTCAAACACATTATTTTAAAACCATGTATTATTAAAAAACTCAGTGAAACACTTGAGGTTCACTGCGAAATTACCTTCGAATTCATTAGCATGCCTAAGAAAATTCCAAGGAACTTCACCAACGTATGTGATGGTTGCGCTTACAACATCAAAACCTATGGTGCAAAGATTCACCATCAAACCCACTAAGGGTTAAATTTTTTTGTAAAAAGACTCTGGTTCATATAACATGCGGTTGAGAAAGATACATGTTACAAGGTCTCAGTATCGAAACCCTGTAGGAACTTGCAATAGTTGATTACAAACCCTATATTTTCGAGAGTCGGTTGGCCTCTCCTACCACCATCGATGCCAAATGAATGTTTGAAGTTAAGCCTCATTGAGGTCAATCAAAACATAGCTAGGGTTTAACACAAAACCCAAGAACCATCACATGAAGCCTTGCCATGAGGTTTCCAACGAGCATTCCACCAAGACAACATTAAACAACATTAAGTATTATAGCTATCAGATCCTAGTACTTCTGCCAAGGTAGAGTTCCATCATGATTAAATACGTGGTCTATATTGTGTAAATATATATATTATATAGTATATAGTCAAGTTGTATTACATTTACATGACCATACGTATGTCACAGTACGAGTTGTAAATCGTGACATATTATTACGATATTAAAATATGCAAGCAAAAGAACTATAGTTTTATATACACGAATACATTAAGCTATGACCATAATACAAATAAAACAATATCGTATAAATATGACATTGAATTATGAAGTTTAAACTCTATGAGAATCATGGTGAATACATAGGCCAAATATTAAGCTATGTATAATGTATACATCTCAAAAATACATATATATATATATATATATGGCATCGTAATGAATAAAATCCTCAAATTGGTGATCATAGCTAGGGTAGATCTTACCTTTGTACAAATTAAATTCTCTATACATTTATACTTAACATCGAAGGCTAAATGAAGTACACCAAGTCATTTTGACATACATCGATTATGCTACAGTTTGGAATCTCAAACCTTACCTGTGATCTGTAATAGAAATTTAAGAGCATTACCTATAAATAGCTAAGTAAGCCTTGGGGTAGCCATAGGACCCCTTCCTAACAAAAGAAAACAAAAAGTTAGTCTCTATGATTAAAATTAAACGAATAAATGACAATGTACACTATGAACAAGAAACAATTCTAAGTAATCAGATATTGAAATATCATGTAAACAGTTGTAATGATGATGCATTAAGACAAAAGAATGTCGATTACCTTATAATGCTACATCATTGAAATAGCTAGCCTAATTCTTTATACAATATCATTTATTAATTGCATTTACAACAAAGTATAGAAATCACTGCATGCAAGCAATGTAACTCTTTCAACAACGATGACCTTTTTAAGTAGTGGTCGTCATAGAAATTAATTGGTAGGTGGTTAAATAATTTAAGTTAACACTAATGATACTTTTGCATAACAAATATAAGCATTTAATGCTACATAGAAAAATTTATTTTTTTGTGAATTTTGGAGATGTTACATGTGGTATCAGAGTGCAAGTTCAAATACTGGGCCTGAAGTGGCTCAACTCGCGCAAATAAAAATTTAAAACAGAATTGCAATCACTGACTTTTATTTTATTTGTTTTCTATTCAGCACTTTATAAATTTAGTCTGTAGGTATGGAAGGACCATAATATTCAGCTGAGGACAGGTCCCATAATAATGAATATAATAATAATGAACAAGGAAACATTAATGTAGAAAATTATTTTGTTGAATTAAATGATAATTCATCTAAATTGCTAAGGACAGTTAAATATTTAAAAATAGAAATAAAAACTGTAAAGGAGGAAAATGAAAGAATCTTAAAAGCTCAAGAGGAGCTGAATCAAATCCTGTTGGATAAATTTCATAATGACGATAAGGATAAAATAACAGAAAATAGTTTTGAATATGGAACTATGTCCTACCAATGTAAGGTTAAAAAGTTAAAACTAGCTAATTATGACAACAATTCTTCTTCTGAAATGTATGAAAAGGCATGCAGGAAAAAGCACAAGTATTCCAGCGGTAGTAGTGAAAGTGACTGCTACACTAAAAAGAAGAAGTACAAGCCATACAAAGAAATTTGTGGAGAATTTAAGAAGATTAAACCACCAACTTTTAATGGAGAAACATAAAAGAGTGAGGAAGCCGAAGCATGGTTGTCCGGTATGAACAAGTACTTTCAAATTTATTACTACTCAATTCATTTAAAAACTAAAATGGCAATTTATAATCTCACTGGAAAAGCAGACATCTGGTGGCAGGATCTGAAATGAGTAAAAGGCTTAAAAGAGAAAAGTGTAAACTGGAGTAATTTTAAGAAATATTTTAAAAGAAAATTTATGTCGGAACGGTATTATGAGGAACGAGCTAAAGAATTAGTATGAATTAAAATTAGGTTCCATGGATATGAGGGAACTAAGCAGCAAAATTTTAAATTTGTTAAGGTATGTGCCTTACATTATTGAAGAAAATCTTAAGGTATAGAGATTTATGAGTTGTTTACCCTCTCATATAAAGGACATAATTCAGTATGGTCATCCCAAAACTTTTGAAGAAGCAACGAGAAAAGCAAATATCTGTTATGAAGAGAACAAGAAAAGGGAAGGCATACCAAGCTAGAAAGAAAAGAAGCCTAACAATTTTGAACAAAGGAAAAAGCATTTTTCTTTTAATCGCAACTTTGGAAATGATAATTCACGTAATTATTCTAACAAAAAATTTCAAGGGAATAATTCAAGACATAATTTATAGTCAAATTTTACAGCTGCAAGAAACAGTGATCCACCTCAAATTTTTGTTAAAAATAATAAATAGAAAGAACCTATTAAATGTTGGGTGTCTCAAGGACCTCACTATGCATCAAACTGACCACTCAGAAAGAGGACTGCCAACAACATACACACAGTACATGAAGAGGCTAATGTTGGTGACCTAGCGAAGGAAGTGCCCATGTTGATGTATATGTAACTTCGGAATGTATTTCACATATATGTATATTGTATTCCTATAGAGATGTTATTATTCCTCTATACGGAAGTGTCGTCATTTATATTGTAAGTGTCGTAACTTATACTTGATGGGTTATTAGACCACCTTGTTTGGGGTCGGCCTTGTATAAGTCATGTGGGTCAAAGGGTTATTAGACCACCCTATTGGGGGCCGGCCATGTGGGTCAAAGGGTTATTAGACCACCCTATTGGGGGTCGGCCCAGTCAGCATTATGTTATGTGGTTAAGTTCGAGCCTACATGAGTTAGGTAAAAAGGCAAGTCAAGTCAAGTATAAATAGAGTGCGGGAGGCACTCTATTTACTCACTCACTTCTCACTCATGCACTCAAGGAGGAGTGGCGCACTTATGGAGGAGGAGGATCTGCTGTTAGGTTGTGTCTATCTCTTATGGTTGGTTGTATCATTGCTCTATCTATCTCTGAGGAAGTTATTGGGGTTTTTCACCTTTATGGTTTTCCCCAAGTAAATCTTTGTGTCTCTTGTGTGCTTGCATTATTGTCTCCATGATTGATATGCTATAGATATGCGGTACATGTTGTTCTCTCAGTTAAGATCCTAGATCATATTGAAGTAAATTCTGAAAATTTAACATAGTATCAGAGCTAGCCTGAAAGAAGGCATGATATGGCATGTATGACACTTGTTGCACTTACGATGCTAGGGCTTGATATAGCAAAAACCAGTCATCGTAGCACTTTCGCTATAAATATGTTTTGGAAAAGTTTTCGGATCTGAAATTGTTACACGACGAAGGTTAAATCTCTAGGTACCTTGTGTCCAAAGGACAACCTCTAATTCGTTGTACTTTGTGATTTATGATCTGTGCAATATAGGGTTTCTGCCTCTTCCAGATCTGAGTCAAAATCAGGTGACCTTGGGAAAAAGGTCATAACTTGGGCTAGGAAGCTCCAAATAAAATTTCGTAAAAAGTGACAGGTAGTAGACAGCCTGTACTATATCAGAAAACGTTTTCAGAGGCCGAAGGTGAACCCGTGACACGTGGCAGTCCGTACAAGTTCACTCTCCTGTATTATCCAATAAACAGGTCACGTTGCGACACTTGGCATAACTCTCTCTCAGAGAATCCAATTGAGGTCAGAACTATCAGGATGGAAAGATAAC
The DNA here is from genome assembly GCA_027924585.1 of Larix kaempferi. NCBI lineage: Eukaryota > Viridiplantae > Streptophyta > Pinopsida > Pinales > Pinaceae > Larix > Larix kaempferi. The sequence goes on from BSBM01000392.1 coordinate 2,793,575, forward strand.
AGGCCGATATATCTCAAGAAATATTTTCAGAGGCCGAAGTTGAAACAATGACACGTGGCACGCCGTACAAGTTCGCTCTCCTGTATTATCCCAAAACATGTCACGTTGCGACATTTGGCATAACTCTCTCTCAGAAAATCCAATTGAGGTCAGACCTATCAGGGTGGAAAGCTAACAGGTCAGGCTATCTCAGGAAACTTTTTCAGACCCTGTGGATCAAAAATTTCGGAGTTACACCAGAAACAATCAGGTACATATTTCTGTCAAAACATAATTATTTTTGGTACCTTCATTCATGGCTTCCGGAATTTAGGGCTTTGGAGAAAGTTGGAATTTTTGTAATCAGAGACCACGGCTGAATGCTAGTCATCAAAATAAAAATTTAGAGACCAAGATCAGAATTTTTGGTTGGGCAGAAGGCCGGGCTTGATCAAACCCTAGTTCGGGACTTTGCTCAGAAAAGTGGAAAATTAGGGCTTCTGTAAAAATGGGAATTTTTTAAATCTGTGACCATGGCTGGAAGCTCCTCAGAAAAATAGAATCTTAGAGCTTTGGATCAAACCTTTTGATTGGGAAGAAGAGTGGGCTTCATCAAACCCCAGTTCAGGGTCACGTCCAGTGAATCTAGAAGTCTCAAAGGAAAAATTGAGGAGTGAAACCTTGCAGTTTTCAAATTCTGAATATACCAGCTTGATCAGCTCATCAAGGCGCATATTTCTATCCTTTCAGAAGTTTGAAATTCAAAGTTTGAATTTTTGGGGTTTCTCTGACAAACCCATATCCAGCTCCAGGTCCAGTTCTTGCAAATCAAGTGGATTGGGTTAATCCTAGAAGAAGATGGATTGGTCACTTGCATAAGTGAAGAAGTTCCTGTTTCAGAGGGAGATGAGGCTAAGGCCTTACATAAGAAGATTACAAGCGATCTCGACAGGTATGACTCATCGAGGTATGTTTTGAGATTTGTTCATGATTAAGTTTATGGTATGTTTGTCTTCATGTTATTACGGTTAGTACAATCTTGATTTTAGACTTGTCATATCACCTTAATAAAACTATAATGCACAATAGAAAATATTCATTGATTAGGGTGTTGACACTTATGATTGTACTAATGCATTATGGTGTTGTATGAGGTTTATGTTGTCTACTAACATGAAAGGTACACCAAGAAAGACAAATCATGTTCTGGTCCAAGAACATATGGTCATGATAACATGAGGACAAAGATTCATCCATTGTCATGGATCTCATAGAAGATCCATTTACGAGGTATGTATAACTTGGTTTTGTAATGGTTAACATATGAGACATGCAGGTTACTAGCACAAGTCACTGAAGAGAACCAAAAGACATTATGCGGGTATGTTAGACATAAACTAGCTAGCATGCTAATCCAGGTATGTTTTTCCTATATTAAGCTAGAATCCTACCTTGGTTTAGGATCTTATACTGTTGTGTTGTTGATAATGATTATTCATGAAGTCATAAGTTTGAATAATCATGGTTGTATGCATATTATGTTTCTTACCATAATTGATGATATGACTAACGAGAAGAATCATGAAGGTATAGGTTTGAATAATCACAGGTTATCTTGATTGATGATTCAACTAACCTGAAGAGTCATAGGTTTGAGTAATTACAGATTTAGACATGTTATGCTTCTTATGATTTGACTAACCATAAGAATCCCACATAAACCTTGAATGCTAATGCTTATTATTCTGTTTGAAATGATCATGACTATACATGCTTGAAATTATTGTGTTTTAATAGTATACTAATGAATGTATGATTTTATATGAAATCACAAGGATAACACAATCATGATACTAATAAGCATGCATAGGGACCAAGGATGAATATGAGTTCAAGAACAGGTAATTCAGGAAGCAAAGATCAAGAGGGAGCACACTCCAGTTGCTCCTGCAAGAAAGCAAAGGAGCACACTCCAGTTGCTCCTACAAGAAAGCAAAGGAGCACACTCCAGTTGTTCCTGCAAGAAAGAAAAAGAGCACACTTCAGTAGTTTCTGCAAGGATGCAGATATTCAGAGGGAGTTGACCATCTTTCTACATTCCATAACAGAAAGGTGTAGAAGAAGCTACTTCAGTAGCTCCTACAAGGAAGCAAAAACTCAGAGGGAGTCCACCCAGTAACCAAACAAAGATAAGTATTTTTAATTATCATTTCTTGCATATGTGCTTGTTTAAATAATACTGTTCAATGATGTATATACTGATGTTCCTAGAATTAGGTTGTGTATTATGCATATTAGAATAGTTGCATTGATGAACAATATACTACTAATATACATTGGTAAGTGGCCTATGGCACTGTACAACATTCCATTGCTACTTATCTAGAATGAAACCTCTTTGCTGACATGTTGGGAGTTGTGCACACTCTTAACAATGTTCTGGTAGAGATTGGAAGGCATCTAGAAAGTTATGGGATATGGATAAATGTTGTATTGAAGCATTGGCTAAGATAATTGCATGACTGTATGACATATTTCTTTATGTGTAAGAATTTGTTCTGAAAATTATGAGATGTTTCTAATCATGCAATTTAACCTGTTTTGTAGGAAAGACCGTATATCTTCACCTACAAAAGGAATACAACATTTGTTCTAGCAACAAAGATATCTATTGAAGATATTGAAGTTCCCAGGATCTGGGATGAAGAAATGGAATGCCATGATCCGTCGATCATGAAGAATGATGTTTGGGATGTAGTCCCAACACCTGAAGGGAAGTTTGTTGTGACTTCCAAATGGAACTATCAGATCAAGCATGTTACAGATGGCAGCATAGAGAAATTTAAAAGTGATGAAATAGAAGATACACCAGATGGATTCAAGACAGCTTCCTTGAATGGTGTAGTTGAAGAAGAAATGTATGTGGAGCAGCCACTTGGTTCTGAGACACATGATAGGAAATCATATATGTGCAGAACTTGGTATGGTGAAGATAGATTGATTGCCAACACACAGCGGAAGCTTATTACCGAGTTCGAGATGAAGAACTTGGGGATGATGCACTATTTGTTTTTGGCATGGAGGTGTGGCAGAGTGCAGAAGGAATCTTCCTTGGACAAGGGAAGTATGCATTAGAGATCCTGAAGAGGTTTGGGATGATGGATTGCAAGGCCATGGCCACACCTATGGCATCGAATTTGAAGCTTCTATGTGATGCTTCATCTGAGCTGGTTGATGTCTCTATGTATCGTCAGATGATTGGGTCCTTGATGTACCTGACGAACACAAGACCAGACATTTGCTTTGCTGTGAACACATTGAGCCTGTTCCTGACGGATCCAAGAAGTGTTCACCTGGTTGTTGTAAAGCATGTTCTGAGGTACCTGAAGGGTACAGTGGATTATGGGATCAAGTATGAAGCAAATCAAAAGTTTAACCTAAAGGGTTATGTTGATTCAGATTGGGCTGGCAGTGCTGCAGATAGGAAGAGCACATCTGGGTGCTACTTCAGTATGGGATCGGGTGTGATCTCTTGGTTTAGCAGGAAGCAGTCCTGCGTAGCACTAAGTACAGTTGAGGCTGAGTATGTTGCAGCATGTTCAGCTAGTTGTGAGGCAGTATGGCTACGGAAGCTACTGTCTGAGTTATTTGATCTCCCGTTGGATGCTACTGGTATCTTCTGTGATAACCAGAGTTGTGTGAAGCTGTCCGAGAACCCAGTGTTTCATGACAGGTCGAAACACATAGAGATAAAATATCACTATATCAGGGATATGGTGCAGAGAAGAGCTATGAAGCTCCTGTATGTTGCAATGGATGAGCAGATTGCAGATGTGCTAACGAAGCCACTAGCCAGGGTGAAGTTCGAGTACTTCAGAGAGAGGCTTGGCGTGCTTCAGATCGAGGATACTTCGAGGAAGAAGTGTTGGACACATTTGCTGAAGCCATTCCAAGCATGTTGGAAGGGGGATCCTTCACATGGCTGTGGATGTAAGCGCTGGATGATGAGCATCAGGATGATGTTCTGGTTTCTGCTTAGATATGATCAGTTGGATCATTATATGTATGTATGTATGCATCATGTTGGATGCTGGATATGATTAGTTGGATCATTTATATGTATGTACGCATCATGTTGGATGCTGGATATGATCGGTTGGATCATATGTATGTATTTTGTATGAACGCATCATGTTGGATGTTGTTGGATACATTGTGTGGATCATGTATCTTTGGATGATCAGGTAGATCATGGATGCTGATGGATACATTGTGTGGATCATGTATCTTTGTATGATCAGGTAGATCATGTATGTTGATGGGTACATTGTGTGGATCATGTATCTTTGTATGATCAGGTAGATCATGTATGATTGATGGATACATTGTGTGGATCATGTATCTATGTGTGCATCAAATGGATGCATTGTATGATCAGGATGATCGTGGATGACGAGCTTCTCCAGATGCCATGCAGCAGGATGTTGCAGTGATGATGATGAGTATGAGATGATACTTTGTGGCCGTGGATCAGGTTGTGCAGGAAAGCATGTAATTTGTGCCCTGGGAGATTTGCAGATGGTCTTTCGAGGTTTTGCCTATGGCATGTAATTCGGTGCCCTGGGACATCTGGAAAATGCTCTTGCGAGGTTTTGCTTGGGAGGACATGTAATTTGTGCCCTGGGAGATCTGCAGATAGTCTTTCGAGGTTTTGCCTATGGCATGTAATTCGGTGCCCTGGGATATCTGGCAGATGCTCTTGCGAGGTTTTGTCCTATGGCATGTAATTTGCTCCTGGGAGATCTGGACAGGATGAAAAAGGCCTCAGATGCTTCAGTCAGGTTTTGCCATGACCACATGTAATTTTCTCCTGGGAGATCTGGTCAGGATGAAAAAGGCCTCAGATGCTTCAGCCAGGTTTTGTGGTGAGATCACATGTAATGTGCTCCTGGGAGATCTGACAGGTAGAGCTGCGTGCTCGTAACAGCCTGGGATGCTTCAGCCAGGTTTTGTGATGGGTCACATGTAATGTGCTCCTGGGAGATCCTACAGGTAGAGCTGTGTGCTCGTAATAGCCTGGGATGCTGCAGCCAGGTTTTGTGATGCACGTAATAAGTCCTGAGGATTCCACAGTATGGCCAGTGATGATGAAGACCTGCAGGTGGTGGGCCTACATCCAGTATGAAAAAGGACTGGCTCTGTAGAACTTCCTATGACGAGTAGATTCAGAGATTGATTGAGATAGCAGCAGCAGTGATGATGATGATGACTCGATGACGATTATCCAGTGATGATGATCCAGAGAAGATGACTTGTGCTAGAAGAACTGTGCTGAGAAATACCTTCCTAGTTAAGAGGGAGTGTTGATGTATATGTAACTTCGGAATGTATTTCACATATATGTATATTGTATTCCTATAGAGATGTTATTATTCCTCTATACGGAAGTGTCATCATTTATATTGTAAGTGTCGTAACTTATACTTGATGGGTTATTAGACCACCTTGTTTGGGGTCGGCCTTGTATAAGTCATGTGGGTCAAAGGGTTATTAGACCACCCTATTGGGGGTCGGCCATGTGGGTCAAAGGGTTATTAGACCACCCTATTGGGGGTCGGCCCAGTCAGCATTATGTTATGTGGTTAAGTTCGAGCCTACATGAGTTAGGTAAAAAGGCAAGTCAAGTCAAGTATAAATAGAGTGCGGGAGGCACTCTATTTACTCACTCACTTCTCACTCATGCACTCAAGGAGGAGTGGCGCACTTATGGAGGAGGAGGATCTGCTGCTAGGTTGTGTCTATCTCTTATGGTTGGTTGTATCATTGCTCTATCTATCTCTGAGGAAGTTATTGGGGTTTTTCACCTTTATGGTTTTCCCCAAGTAAATCTTTGTGTCTCTTGTGTGCTTGCATTATTGTCTCCATGATTGATATGCTATAGATATGTTGTACATGTTGTTCTCTCAGTTAAGATCCTAGATCAGATTGAAGTAAATTCTGAAAATTTAACAGCCCAGAATCAATGCAGCCTAAGAAAATAGACAGGTTGATCATCAAACTTCCATGGTTGACATAGAAGGTATGCTGAAAAATAAACCCATATCTATTTTAATTGATCCAGGAGAAAGTCTTAGCTATGTGTGACCTGATTTAGTAAAATGTTCCAATTTGAAAATACACAAGTTTGAAAAGTCATGGCTAGTCCAATTAGCTACTTGAACCAAAATAAAGGTGACTAAGTATATAAAAGAGTGTGAATTACTGATGAATCAGTTTAGGACTCATGTTAAGATGAATGTGTTACCTTTAGGTTTTATGATGTTCTGATTGGAATGGATTGGCTGGAAAAGCCTAGGGTAGTGTTAAATTATTTTCAAAAGACTTTTACTTGTTTGAATGAAAAATGTGAAACTGTAACAGTAAGAGGAATTCCTAGAAAGACCTATGGTAGACAAATTTCTACTTTACAAGTTAAAAAGGATGTTCATAAAGGGTGTAAGTTGTTTGTTGTAAATGTAATTAATGATGAACAAACAACTAAGGAAGATATGTTAAAGTTGGAAGACATACCCATTCTCAAGGAATTTTCTGACGTATTCCCATAAGAAATTCCAGGACTACCTCTGAAAAGGGAACTAGATTTCACCATTGAGCTAGTACTAGGAGCGGTACCAAACTGAAAAGATCCTTACAGAATGAACATTCTGGAACTTAATGAACTAAAATCACAATTAAAGGAACTCATTGATAAAAATTATATAAGGCCAAGTATGTCTTCATTGGGAGCACCTATTATTTTTGTTAAAAAGAAAGACATAACTTTACGATTATGTATAGATTACCGTAAGTTAAATAAGATGACCATAAAGATCATGTATCCTTTCCCCTGCATTAATGACCTGTTTGATCAACTACATGGTGCAACGATATTTTCTAAGATAGAGTTGAAGTCAGGGTACCATCAAGTCAGAATTAAAGATGAGGACATCTTTAAGACTGCTTTAAGAATCCGCTACGGGACTATGAGTTTATGGTTATGCCTTTTGGGTTGTCCAACGCCCCAATAGTTTTAATGTGTTTAATGAATAATGTTTTACATAATTACTTTGATAAATTTGTAGTGGAATTCATTGACGACATCTTGATTTATTCTAAGACTAAAGAGGAACACAATGAAGACTTAAATATAATTTTACAAGTGTTAAGGGAACATCAACTTTACGCTAAGTACAACAAATGTGATATCTTCAAAGATAAAATACAGTACCTAGGGAATGTGATATCCAAGGATGGAATCGCAGTACACCCGGACAAGATAAAAGCAATTAATGAATGGCTTACCCCTAAAGATGTAACTAGTGTGCGATCTTTTATGGGAATTATAGGTTACTATCATAAGTTTATAGAAGGATTCTCTCGAATAGCGAATCCTATAACCTTTTGACAACGGAGAAAGGATGGGCTAATGAGCAAGGGCCAAACGTCCAGTTTAGTGAAAAAGAGAAGAATTGAAACTATTACTGCAACATAAGCAGTTCACTCGATCGGGGTAAATACTCAAATTCCCATCTTAAAACTTCAATCACCTACTGTTACACAAGAACCTATTGTAGGAGAACCCCAAATAGAGAACCTTATTTTTGAAACTAAGATTTTAAAGGGGGAGGTGCAAATGCTTTGAGAAGAATTAAAGAGATGGAATGAAACAAGCAGGAAGCAGGAAAGAAGCATGTGAATACAATGGTAGAGGATGCAAGCCAGATGGAGAATTTATCTTATGTTCTAAGGAATGAAGGATGGAAAGAAATGATATGCCTTGAATGTGGAGATATATTTAATCTGGAAGGGCATAAAGTTACAATATTAGACTTACCGGTACGAAAATATGAAAAAGGAAAACAATCAGAGGAACCATTCCTGGAATTAGTCGCATTTTTTTTAAGATGTTGAATTAACCCCAACAGGCTAAGAAAAAAAGAACTGAGAAATAGTACATTGTTACACAAGAACCAACGTCCTTGAAAAGTTGTTGGAAATACAGCTCAGATAGAAGATGCTGAGATTGAGATACAATAGAAAGATGTTGTTACACAAGAAGCAACATCCTTGAAAATATCTGTTGAAATACCAACTCAGAATGAAGCTACTAGGGATAGGGGAATGTTGTTACACAAGAACCAGTGTTTCCAGGAATTAATTATCAAGGATGGAATATAGACAGAGGCTACTACAAAATTGATGGAAGAAAAACCGTTACAATGGATTCACTGGTTGAGACTCGAGTCCAATTCCTTCTCATTGGATGGTCAGCAGAGCGATAAGGGGATAATTACATACGAGATAAGCAGAGGAGAAAAACAGTATTGGGGACATTGGTTTTTTATAATGAAATCTCGGGTACAGGTCAAGAACCCACTATTTCTTTCAATTCTTCTGCCCAATATGAATGAGAATCAGATTCAGATTCAGACTAGTCAGCTGTTGCATGAGGACATGCAATTGGATAGTTGGGGGTATATGTTGGGTCCTCGAATTGCCCCTTTTTAACCACACTTATTATATCATTTTTCCCTGTTACACCCTATTTCCATGAACCAAATATATTCCTTTCTTCTAGATCAATCATGAATCCTAACAAGGTATAATTCATTATTGCTTCATTTTTTTAATGCCTAAGATTGTTATGGTTATAAATTCTAGCCTTTGATTTATGCTAACTTGTGTTGATTTCATTAAGTCAAGATCAAAGCACACGTGTATCAGACGCTAAGACTTGGGAAAGAATCACACGTGGTGTCAGCTATTACTCTTCAGATTCAGTTCCTCACATTAATAAGGAACAACTCACCTCTCCACGTGTAGGTGTAATAGTACTTCACTGAAACATATCATTGCTACAACATACACGACACCTCCCGATTGGTTAATCCGATTGATCCATTGACTGCCAGAGTAATGAAATCCCTCATGTCCAACAGCCTCATTCAAGATGGCTGTAACAGTTCAGTTGTAACTCTGCATCACAAAGATCAGAGATATCCATTACTGCGTGAAATTTGTGGATCACAAATTGTAATTTGCATGTATAAATATGGGAAGGCTTTCCGAGTCTGGGGTTGGTTAATTGTCATTTTGTACGGGCTATAACAGAGGGTTGATACTGTAAATTATCATCTTTAATACAAAGAGTAGAGTTCTTCATATTTCTGTGTCTTAATTTGTGGTAGTCCACGACGTCTCTTTTAGAAGGCCAGGGCCCGCCTTCTCACATAGATTGTCGAGTTAAGTAGGTAGTTTAATTTCTTTCCTATTGTGTGGTGTGGAATTGCATTAGTCGTGATTATTGTTAGCTGCAACAGAGAGATTATAATTGCATTCTTCTTTGATAGTTTATGATTGCATCCTGAATAGTTGCAACTGTGTGGTGTGAAAGTCGGTTGTCTAGCTTAGTTTAATTGATGCATGGTGTGTTCGTGTTACACCATAATCTTCCACCTTGTAAGCATCAGCATTGTTTGGCCTGTAGGATCCATTTCAGTGACTCAGATCCACTTATATCCTTCAATAGATACCATTTTACCTTATTGTTATCCCTACCCACCTGTTGCATCCTTATAGTAGGCATACCCGCGAGTTGCATCACTATAGCCCATGGGTAGCATGTGAAATGGTAAAAAACCACTATTTTTTTACTTTTTACTCCCAAAAAGTGGTCATTGGGTGACCTTTGGCTTCCATCTGCCCAAGTAACGCCTCGATGAGTACTTTCACCTACCTTTGAGAGGACTATATATTGAGCACATATGGCTTATGGATGAGAGGAAGAAGAGAATAGCAAGAGAACTCTAGTGGATTTTTTCCCTATCTTGAGTCTGCACTCATTGATCCTTGTAGTTGTGAACCAGTTATGCTCACCTTCCAAACTCCCATCTAGTTTGAGTTTGCCATTCATGGAGGATTGAAGTGGTGGAGGCACAAGTGGATTGATCTAGATCTTGGTTCAGATTGGTTTTCGGCAAGAGGTCGTATCACTTTGTACTTCTTCTTCTTCATTAATAGAAATACTCATATTCTCGTCCATTCATGGTGTGAATGTTGTTTATTATACATTGGGTTACATTTGCTTATGATATTATGGACCATTGTTATTGATAATGTTAATGTCATTTATATATTATATGTACTTGTTGGATATTGGTTGTCAAGACTAATTTGTAGATTTCAAGTGCATGGATTGAATGCTCCAATGGGGATCTACATCAAACATTTGGATCGAGGTTGGTTACGTTTCTCCATTATCTTAACATTGTCATTTATAATAGCATTATTTTGAGAATTGAGTTGATTTCTAGTAGTCATCTGTCTATTGTGGTATTCCCAAGCCATAGCGAGTTTTCTCCAATACAGAAATGGCGACTCCGCTGGGGAAGACATCCATGTTTGCGAAATTTTTTGAGCATTAGTCCATAATTAGAGTTGTTGTTTATCGAAGCTCTATGTCACTGTTTGGCCATTGACATACACTGTAGAAAAATTGCTTTTTCTGAGCCTCTAGACTCTTTATTTGCCCATTTTCCTTTCCGCACCTGCGAGATAGCTTAGTTATGCCTCCGTCTACCCACCTCTATATACTCTATTGCTTGCGGGTACCCACAGGTATTCCTTCGACAGTACCGTATAACTCCAGCTTTTGTTGGTTCATGGTTGTTGGTTGTTGCTAGGTTGGCTTTGGTTGTTCCCGAGTCTTTGTTGGCCTCTTTCTTGATTGTTTCATGCCTTGGTTGTGACCAGAACTTGTCGTTTCTCTTGCTTGAGCCTTCTTGGTTTTTTACCAATCTTTGGTTTTAGCCTCTTGGTTTTTCCTTTTGATCTCATTCCTTTGGCTAAGTCTTGTTGTTTAGGATCTGCTGGGTTGTCTTAGTGATCTTCTCAGCACTTCAGTGACTGAATAGTAGGATTTTGCTTGCATTTTTTCATTCCACTTATATTGAAAACATACAAAAATATACATCTAGTTTTTTGCATTTTCCTTCTTGTTTATAAGCGAAAATACAAAAATATTTTACGTTCATGTACTGCATCTTGCATTGAATGCTCGTTGCCTTCGTTTTAGGTTCTTCTTGTGCATTGAAAAGATTAAAGATTGCATCTGTATTTTGGAATTGTTGGTTGATTTTGCATATTAGTGACATTGTTTTATTGGATAAATGAGTCTAGGATTGGACGATTTTGCATACTATTGAGTCTACACATCACTAGTTTCACGATCATATTCTTTGAGTAACCACAGCCACTAAAATTAACACTTAATGATTAAAATTGATTAGACTGATTTTATTTATAAGGTACACCAACTAGCATAGGTTTAGAGTCTTGGAATAAATCATTATGAGTTAACAATCCAAGACTACTAGACGAAACATTAGGTGTCTGACCAAGGAGTGGAGGAATCCATGGTATAGATCGGTGTTCTTAGGGAGCTCTACTCAATCCAGAGTTAAGTGTGAGGTCACAGGAGGTTGGTTCACGAGATATCCCTCTGATACCGCCTGAACGTGGGAGATATATCCAAGATTTGTTCGTGTCTTGGGGTACTGGAGGTTCGTCCTTGTTAACACCTAAAAAGTGCTCACTAGCTCATTCCCTTATTCACATGACCCATTTGTCCACTTTTCCACCATCTGAGCCTCTGAAACCAACAAAACCTCACCAAAAGACCTTAGTACACCCCTTTTTCCCACTCAAAAAGATTATTTTTCCTAAAAAAGCATAAAAAACCCTCAAAAAGGGTCAAAATTCCCAAAATATTAAAAAAGGAAATAAAAATATTATTTTTATTCAAAAAAGGAAAAAGGAGGGAAAGTACCTAAACCATGTTGGTCAATACCATTTGGTTTCCACAAAACCACAAATGGTATTCCCCACCACCAAAACCTATAAAAAGGTGGTAGGGGCTCCTCATTTCAGATCCATCCATTATCTCATCCTCATGCTGCCGAAATCTTCCTTGAGCATTTTGGCCATTATAAGCAACCTTGGAGAAGGAGACCTCTTGGAGCTTGGAGCTACTCATCTTGGGAGTTGCTCAACATCAACCTTCACCATTGAAGGTATTATCGCAAGCACTTGCTTGCCCCCCATTTTTCAATACAAATTCATTCTTTAATATTTTCTTGTTCTTGTTTTTTAAATGTTTACACTATTTGTTTATATTCTTGCATAGATCCATGATTAGTTTTGTTTAGATTAGTTTCTTGTTTAATTCTATTGAAACTGCTGCTACTAGTTAGCAGGTGCCCATAGCACTAAGCCTGGTTGCAAAACCGGGCCAACAGTTTTTGGCGACTTCGCTTGGTTTGAACAATAGATCTCTAGTTTTTCTTTTAATCTTAGTTTTTTATTAGTTTTTAACCTTTAGATCCATAGATCTGCCATCTTAGACAGTAGATCCATTGCTGCTTTAAGTTTTGGACCCATTAACAGCCCGAAATTCTCAGTTTTCGGGTTCGTTTTACGGCTTCCGCGCACGGCTTTCGCATCGCGGTTTTCAGACTGACAGTCACGTGGCTCATCGCGACTTTTCAGCTTTTTTCCGCGCGGTTCCCCGCGGCTTTGCGGACTTTTTCCGCGTTGCACATCGCGGCTTCGCGGTCATTTACCGCGCTGCACATCGCGACTACGCGGCCCTTTTCCGCGCGGTTCCCCGCGGCTTCGCGGCCATTTTTCACCCTGCACATCACGACAGTGCACCGAAATCCCGTGCAGTCCATCGCGACTGTGCGACAGAAACCCGCGCGGTCCATCGCGGCTTTTCTGTCAAAACCCGCGTTGCTAATTTTTTCATTCGGCCATTCCGATTCAAAAAATTATTTTTTACTGTATTTTCTGCCCACATAGCACATTTTTACAGTATTAAATTCTACATATTTTACAGCCATTGAAAAAATTTTACTATTTAAATGCACATCTAGAAGTCTTTTTAAAAATTTTCAAGAAAGTGAAAGAAAGACTTATTTTGCAGTTTATCTAGGTTAAAAAATTTTCCTGTTTACTTCTTTAAAAATCTTGCCCTTAGCAATTTCCTTGAAAAAGAAATCCATTTATTTCTTTAAGAAGACTATTATTTGCTTTCATGATTCAAAAGATCCTTTGTTTTTTGAGTTGATTTTTCAAAGCATTTAATTTCCATTTATTGAAAAAAGTCATAAATATTTGCTTTTTTATTTTCGAAAGATCCTTTATTTTTCAAAAATTTTCAGTAAAGCATTTACTTTTTTCAAGTTCAGTTTACAATACCACATGTGCACCCACTCAAACACTTAATTGAACTGAGCCTTAAAACTTACCCTAATTTCAACACACTTTTAACCCCACTTGGGGAACACTAAAAGAACTTTGTAGCTAGGTAGTATTGGGGGGATAGGTGTTCCAATAACACCCCTCAGTTATTACATCTGAGACATAGAAGTTGTCCATTTAGGGAGCTAAAATCTCTTAGTATTTATTGGTGCGGTCACAACCAGTTTGTGGGAAGGCCTCTCCCCTAGGAGGGTTGAAGTCGCGAGGATGGTTCCGGAAGCCTGACTGGAATACCGAAATCCATTCAGTAACCGAAGGGCTACCATTCGCAGTTCTCGGGATATCCCTGTATTGGGATATTGTGATCAAGGACCAAACGACAGATTTACCTTTTCTCGACGCGTCATGAACGGAGTATCCTAGTAGCCTTTCTTTAGGATTGATTACCCGGTGTCCCTCCCGGTAGGGGGATATCTAGCCGTTGTCTCAACACTCATATTGTCTGACTTGGATTTCATCACCTTGCAGAGGATATCGTTTGTTTGATTCACAATACTTTTAGTTAGGTGTTTGCATGATTCAACCCACCTTTGGTCCAGTTACACCTATTTTTTCTAGAATCCGTTTGCATGCTGGTACTCTAACCATTTTTTTCATTCCTCCACTTATTGTAGCACAGCTGCTAGAATAAGTGCCTTTTTTGAGGTTGATTTTTTGGCCTGAGAGCCTTCTTTTTCACTCCCCTTCTTGCACCCTTGGTTGCATTAGGGTTTTGAGTTTTATATATATATATATCACCACCTGATACTTAAATAGATTTTTTACACAAAACTTAATTCTCACCATTGAGAATTTTAGACGCTCTCGTCGTCTTCAGGGTGAACTCCCAGATTTTAGTCTACTTGGCTCTCCATGTCATCGACGCAGAGCCTTATCCCTTGATTCGACACATCGTCGGTCAACTAGACGGTCATCCGATTCTGACATGCCTCAATTCACATCTGATTCTGAGGCAGAATCCGAAAACTACGTTATATTACCACCAACCACCATTATGGCTGGAACACCATTTGACCCACCATTTTCCAGCACCATAGGTGAGACATCCACAGACCCTTCTGCTGCGGTGCCATCAATGGCAACGACCACCCCCCTGGGTATTCCCAACATGGGCAACACTCCACATTTAGGAATGCCCAACATAGGGCCACCTCCTGTTATAGGAATTCCCAACACAGGGCCACCACCTGTTATGGGTATGCCCAACATAGGGGTCACACCCCCTCTGGTTTCCACAAACCCTATCCCAGGAATCCCTACTGCTATTCCTAACCCAAGTGTAACCCATGTTGCACTTGGAAGCGCTGGCCCATACCAGACCACACCTATCGGAAGGCACATACCCTCCATACCTAGCATACCTTTAGGCACTACTAGACCCCTACATCATACCACAATGACTAGGCATGTCCCAGTTCCAGTTGCTACATCTGCTAGCTTACCATACATGGCAAGTCTAAACCTGCCAGACTTAGTTAGGCTCACCAATGACCCCATTAGACACGATCCTGCGTGGCCTCACATGCCCACCAAACTCCCCTCTGACATCCCTAAGTTTGAGGGCAAGGGAGGTGAGGACCCCCAGAACCATATCATGTCCTTCCATTTATGGTGTTCCTCCAACTCCATAGTGGACGACTCTATCCGCCTCCGGCTTTTACAGCGCACCTTCACTGGCTCTGCAGCTAAATGGTATATCGAGCAGCCCCATGGGACGCATGCCACCTTTACCTCCCTTGCCTTGACTTTCCTGTAGTTTTTCCAGTTACCTGTCCGCTATGATGCGGGAGTCGAGATCCTACTGTCTTGCAGACAGAACACGGCCACCCACATCACTGACCACATTCATGGGTGGCGTCGACGCCGAAGCCTTTGCAAAATCAAGTTAGACAACTGTATCTTCTTAGATTGGTTTCTAAAATCCCTCCTCCCTCTTATTGTGAAGGATGTGGCATCCGAAAGACCCCAGTCTGAAGAAGAGGCCATCCTCAAAGCCCAACAGTTTGATCTCATTTACGCCCAGTCGGGTTATCTATACACCATCATACCGGATGCCCCACGATGCGACTCTTCATGCGGTGACGCGTCGGGGGCATCTCATGCCGCTGATGGCATTATTGGCCAAGTCACACCACAAGCTAAACCTTTCAGCATGGTGAGCACCATGCCTGCCCCAAACCTCTCTAGGGCTACATCCAGTTCTGGAGCGACAACTTCTTATGCTCCAACAAACCAGACCCATCACATTCATGGACCCTCTTGTCCACAACATTGCTATGGGCAAGCGCCATCAGCATATGTACCTCCTACATACCATAACCAACCTGTTACATAGAACCCCATTCAGTTCTCGCCACAACAGATGCAGTACCCACAGCAAGCTGCACCAGCTAATCCAACACATCCAATAGCTCAGGGGTACCAACAACCCCAATAGGCAACTGGACCACCACCAGCTCCACCCACATATTACCCACCGCAACCTTCTCCCACACCTGCGGCTCCCCAGAATCCTCCCAATGCTCAAGGGCATGTGTACGCACAACAACATCAGCCCCAATACCAAAATAACCAACGCAACCAGGGAGGGCAACCAAACCATGGAAGAGGGCGTAACCGTGGAAACAACCAACACAATAACCAAGGTCCACAACCTCCCCATCCTCCGCAAAATAATAACGTGGCGCCTGCTCATCAGAATCCTGATCTGCCACCTAAGCAAGCCAAAAATGCTAATTTACGAACAAACCATCCTTGTTCTATTTGCGAAGTCTATGGCCACTATACCCATGCTTGCCCACATTTGGAGCGAGCTCGGAAACTATGGACAGATGACGCCCATCGTCAAGGGCAGGCGGCTCGTCAGCTGCCACCTAACCCTCCACCACCACAACCTCAACCTTTGGTGCTACAAAACCCTTTACCAACACAAGGAGTGGTGAACACTCGGCCTTTAGCTCCCCTACAGGGCAACATGCCACCACAAAAAATCACTTACGCCGCTCCTGCTCAACCCATGTTCGATTCAGGCACTCACCACTTATTGATGATGTCCACTGCCGACGTCAACATCCAAACCCATCGGAACCAGTATGGCCCTACCTCCGAAGCCCCCCCCGCCGATAAGGATACTAACGCTCATCCCACTGATCAGATGTTACGTATACCACCGATTCCACTCGATGGCGCCTCTAAAGCACCTCATTTCCCACTCCGCCGTATCAACAACAACCCCAATGCACGGGATGCATCAAATTACAACATCGTAGATGACTTAGCTCAATCTCCCGCAGCCATGTCTGCGTTAGAAGTCTTGAAAAACTGTCCTTCACAGCGCAAGACTTTACTTTCCGCCATTGGGGCGATTGACCCAAACGATTCGAAATTGATGACCTTTGATTTGGACCAGTCCGAACCACGTCTGCCTTCCACCATAGCACTCCAAGTTTCTGTTTCTATTCAGAATCTTGTCATCCATCGATGTATCATCGACGAGGGTGCCTCCACATGCGTCATGTCCACATTTGTTTGGCAGAAGTTGGGATCCCCTACTCTCCAGCAATCCACCACTGCATTGCGGGCCTACGACGGCCGGTCAGCTCAACCCCAAGGTCTACTACCCAATGTCCCCGTCCAGTTGGGTGGGAAAACCGTGCTCATCGACATAGAGGTCATTAATGCCCAACTCGATTATAACCTTTTACTTGGCCGCAGTTACATGTACTCCATGAAAGCAGTTGCCTCATCCGTTTTTCGTACCATGATGTTCCCCCACGAGGGACGCGTGGTCAAAATCGACCAACTCACCTACTATGATCCCAATGCCCCTGCAGCACCCGGAAATGTTCTTCCCATGGTTGAACAACCCGCTTCTAGTGCAACTACCTCCTTTGTTTCTTCTATGGGACCCGGACTTTACTCGGATACACCAATGACCTCTACATTCCAGGCCATTCCACCACTGTCACCGGAGACCCACGTCGCAAACCTTTGTACTCTTTCACAGAATACACAAACACCCGGTAGTCAACCACCATTGGTCCCTAGTCACATCGGTGTTACACCCATCCACACCATCCCCTTTCTATTTCCTCCTTCGGGTGTAGTAAGCGCCCCGGTTATGGCTACCCTTAGTCTACCCGGGTTAACATTGGGATTACCCGTGTGGTATATTTCGCCTCCCATTCCACCGCCAACACCAAATGTCATCCTCCAACCGGTACAACCTATTGTTACCACTACTCAACCTCCTCCTGGTGTCACAATCCCTTCGTCGTCGACGAAACCATCTCCTGGTCTCACGATCCCTTCGTCGTCAACGAATCCTCCTCCTCTTGTCAAGCCCACTGGGGGTAGAGGTCCACAACCATACACTGCTATACCACCCCCCAAGGCAGTCAAACCCCCATCGGTGTTTCGAGCTCCTCCTAAATGCTCTTTGTGCGATGAGATAGGCCATCCAACTCATCAATGACCACAGTTACCAGCACTCCAAGAGCATATTAATATGTTGGACGATGACACCGGCATCCCAATCGTTAGACTTGAGCCACCTCCTCAGGCTCGCGACAGATCACTGCACACCAACCATCCTTGTGCCATATGCAGTGTTTATGGCCACTACTCTTACCATTGTCCTGATCTCCCTGACTATAGAGCAGCATTGTACGAGTTAAACAACGTCGATTTGGAGATATCTCCTCCCCTCATCGAGGAGATCTACCCCCCGCAATCATCCTCGTCGGAAGAAGTCAATACAATCTATATGATTTCAACAACTTTCAAACCAGAACCCCTTAATTTATGGTCTGACTACTTCAATACTGATGAGAAAATTTTGGAGACACTCACTCCACCCGACTACCCTTGGGATGATATGCATCATCGCTCGTATTTCCTCCCGGAAACATCTACATCCACCGCATCCAACCAGCTATCGGTCGAATCCAAATATTTCATACCCACTAAAGTCGATTGGTTAAAGGACCCCATCCCAGCACCGGATGCCTTTGAAGAAGGGAACATGTCCAACATTTCCCCCATTATACAAATAGATATTTCCACAACACCTAGAAAACCTGAGCTCATCTCGCTAGGCGCCTCTTCCACACAAGCGGAAACTCAGGCGTACAAAAAGCTTTTTCAAGAATTTCGTGATGTTTTCGCCTAGTCCTATACCGAAATGCCTGGTCTTGACCCAGCCATTATAGAGCACCACATTGATACATGGCCTGAGGTACCCCCTGTTTGTCAGAAACAGTGACCCATTCATCCTTCCAAACTCCTCGCTGTTAAAGCTGAGGTCGAGAAACTTCGCAAAGCAGGATTCATTTATCCTATTCCGTACACCACCTGGGTGTCGAACCCCGTTCCTGTCAACAAAAAGCAAGGCACCCTTAGAGTATGCACTGATTTCCGTGATTTAAACCACGCTTGTCCAAAAGACAATTTTCCCACGCCATTCATTGACCAACTCATTGATGAGTGTGCGGGCCATGAAGTCCTATCTTTCATGGACGGGTTTTCTGGATACAACCAGATTCACATCCGTAAGGAGGATCAGTACAAGACTGCCTTCACCACCCCATGGGGCACCTTTTCCTATCACGTCATGCCATTCGGCCTTAAAAATGCTGGTGCCACTTTCCAGCGAGCCATGACCTATTGCTTTCATGACTTGGTCCATATCCTGCGGGTCTATCTTGATGACCTTACAGCTCATTCTCGAAAACGATTAGACCACCTTAACGACCTCCGGCAAGTTTTCCTGCGTTGCCGCAAATATAAAATCCGCTTGAACCCACACAAGTGTGTCTTTTGCGTTCCGGCAGGCCGGTTGTTGGGTTTCATTGTTTCCCAAGACGGAATTACTGTTGATCCCCTAAAACTCAAAGCCATCTTAGAACTTCCCCATCCTCGCACGCTTCGGCAGCTCCAGAGTCTACAAGGGCAGTCCAATTTCCTTAGGTGCTTCGTTCCTAATTACGCCACCAAAGTCCAAGGATTCTTACGCTTACTTCGTACCCACATACCCTTTGTTTGGGATGAGCAAGCAGACACGACATTCGAAGCCCTCAAGAAATCTCTCACACAAGCCCCCTTGATATCCCCACCGGATTTCTCTCAAAACTTCACCCTTTATGTCTCGACATCTGAATATGCTGTGTCCAGAGTTTTGGTCCAAGAAGATGCCTCTCACCAGGAGCATGTAATTTATTATGTCAGCCAGACCTTGTCTGGCCCACCCCTACGTTACCCATACGAGGAAAGATTAGCCCTAGCTGTAGTCTTTTCCGTACAAAAATTGCGACACTACATTCTACTCAGTCATACCACGGTTGTGGCTGACTCCAACCCTATGGTCTATCTCCTAACCCGGCGGCTCCTACAAGGTCATGTTGCTAAATGGGTCATTATCCTCCAGGAATATGACCTTACTTTCAGAACTCCTAAAAGCACCAAATCCCTCGCACTTGCTCACCTCATCACCGACCTCCCATCCTCTTCGTCATCACCCGCTATCCAAACGAATCTGATTGACGAACAAATCTTCATCATCTCGTCTGACGACCCATGCTACGGAGACATTTTGATTTACCTCCGCACGCAAAAATTTCGACCACACATCGATCGTGACGGACTTTGTCGGATACGACACCACGCCCCCCGATACCTCTTGTTAGGGGATGTAATTTACTGACGCGGCGTTGATACCATCCTACGTCACTGCCTATCCCATAGTGAGGCAGAACAAGTCCTCAATGATTGTCATAGTGGTGCCTGCGGAGGCCATTTCTCCGGCATGTCCACCGCCCAGAAGATCATTCGGGCAGGTTACTTTTGGCCATCATTATTTACTGATTGCATCACCACAGTCAAGCACTACTAGAACTGCCAAATTTTTGCCCCCAAAGTAAGAAACCCCCCCGCCCCCCTTCATCCAGTCATCACTGTCGGACCATTATGCAAATGGGCCATCGACTTCCTCGACTGCAACCCCACGTCAGCCGGCGGTCACAAACACATCGTTGTGGCAGTAGATTATTTCACCAAGTGGGCAGAAGCCATGTCGACTTACAATTGCAAGGCCGACACTGCAGCACCATTTTTCTTCAACCATGTTATCACTCGTTTCGGAGTGCCAAAGCAACTAGTTTCTGACCACGGCTCTCACTTCGAAGATGCCATCTGGAAAGAATTATCAACCATGATGAAATTTGAACACCATTTTTCTTCCGCATACTATCCCCAAGGAAAGGGCCAAGTCGAAGCGATCAATAATATTTTGAAGACCATCCTCCAACGTACTGTAGACAAACACAAATCCAATTGGAACCACATGCTTTTCTCGGCACTATGGGCCTACCGTACATCAACCAAAACCGCCACCGGTTTTACCCCTTTCCATTTAGTTCACGGTGTCGAATCCGTCCTCCCTATCGAGTGCCAGATTCCAGTTCTACATATCGCCATTGAACTCCTACCGGACACTTCCCCCATTGAGCAACGTTTACTACTCCTAGAGCAAGCCGATGAAGATCGGCGCACGGCCATTCAAAACATGGAAGCAGCCAAACAACGATCCAAACTAAGTTACGACAAACACGTCCACCCAAGAACCTTTTCTGAGGGAGACCTTGTCCTCGCTTACGATCAAGCTCATGATAAAACCAGAAAGGGAAAGTTTGTATCTATGTGGCAAGGCCCCTACATCGTACCCACTTGCCTCGGGCAGGGGGCATACATTCTGACCGATTCAGAAGGCAATCCCCTACGCAACCCACGCAACGGGTTGTACCTTAAACGATTTTACCCATAGAAAATCATATGGACACCACCGTCCATTCTAGTATAGGCTTACTTTCTGTTTTTCACAAAAATCCAAAAAACCTAAATATTTTTTTTTCTCTGCATGACCACAGATGGATCCTCTTCCACTCTGCCATGTCGGTTTCGCTGATGGTGCAAGTCGTTGGTCTCCCAATCTCACCTCCGCAGCTTGGGTAATATACTCCCCTTCACATGATTTAATTCACATTGATGGAGTATGTTTAGGTGCCGCCACCAATAACCAAGTTGAATACGATGCCGTGACCGGTCTCCTGGCCGCATCTCTCCAAATGAGCATCCGTCACCTCAACGTTTTCTTGGACTCACAGCTCCTGGTTTCCCAGCTCAACAATGATTACCAGGTACGCGATCCCCGTCTTTTCAGAAAATTCCTGCGCACTAAACAAATGGTTAGACAATTTGAATCCATTTCATTCACACATGTCCCAAGACACCTCAACAGTGTAGCAGACCATATGGCCAACAATGTCCTCGACTGGCACACCAATCACATCATGTCATAACCAAAATGTGCATCTACGTGCATAACATGTGCCTCCACAGGCATATACCAAAACAAAATGTGCATCCACATGCATAACATGTGCCTCCACGGGCATAAAACAAATAACAAAATAATGCATCCACGTGCATAACATGTGCCTCCATGGGCATATACAAATAACAAAATACTGCATCCACGTGCATAACATGTGCCTCCACGGGCATATACAAAAGACAGAATATGCATCCACGTGCATACACGACAATATATCCAAATATATATACACATATATATATAAACCATAATAGTCAACATGTCATAGGTGCCCTCAGCACCCGATATACAAAAAATACATCCGTCGTACAAAAATGCTTCCCCATATGCTCATCAGCATTTGGGGGCAGATACAATATCATCTACTCATCAGGATCCCTAGGCTCCTCTGGCTCCCCCTCCGTTGGCCCCGCCGGGTCATGGCAAGCCCGAACTCTCCGCTCTGCCGGCTCCGCTGGATCATCTCGCAGACGTATCCTCATCTCAGCTGGCCCTGCCGGGACATCCCGAGCACCACCCCTATGCTCTGCCACAAACACCGCTGTCCTCAACAAGAGCGACCGCCACTCAGGCGGCGCACCGAGGCAACCCTCCAAAATATCCCGATCCAGGTCTCTCCAACCATCCTCGGGGAGTCCAGCTAGGATCCTGTCGAAGGTCTGTCTGACACCCTCTATGGTGTCATCTCGGGGGCCAACCCCTCGCCCACGAGCCACAAATCCTCCACCATGCGGAGGTGGTACCACTGCAGGTGGATGAGTGGCCACCATCGCCCGCCCCTGACGAGCCACGTAGTCGGCCGGTGGCACTGGACCCACATCTGCACAAAGCAAGTAAGCCATCATATACTATCCAACTATAATCATCGATGATAAATCAAACAACACATGATATAGTATAGAATAAAACACAAAACATACCGTCTAAACTCCAGGCCTGTCCTGGGGCATGAGGCATCTCTGGGTCACCTCGATAGTCCATGCCGGCGTAGGGGTAGTCCTCAATCACCAGGGGAATCTGCTCCCACTGCTCATAAAAATCCTCCGTGAAGAAACCATGGACACCACCGCCGCCACGAGGCATCATCTGGCCCCAACGCATCATGCGAGGCTCACTCACCAGACCAGCACAAATGGGTACCCGTGGCCGCAAGGTCGGCAAGCGCTCAAAGAAAAAACAGCATAGGAAGGAGGCATAACAAAACTCTCCTCCCTCTCGACTGGCCTTGTCCAGATCTCTCCGGACACCAGCCAGGAACATCTGCCCCCAGGCATAATAACTCCCCCGAAGAACGGAGTCCACCATCATCGTCTGTCCCCCAGACAAACGATGTGGCACAGCAGCACCCAATATCCGTAGAGCACATGCCCCAACAGCTCGCATATCCCACTCACGTAGGGATCGCAGACTAATAGAGCTGTTCTGCAAAACGGAATCACCAACACAAAAAGTCTGTAACAAGTCCTCCATATCTACACCCGGCGGGATCCTCGGCAAGAGATCACCCACCTCACCCAGACGAGGCAACCCAGTCAAAAAATAGACATCCGTGAGGGTGATCTCCAACCTCTCACCCCCAATAATAAATGCACCCTCCACCGGCACCCACCAACTCACCAGCTTGTTCAGGAGCCGTCTCACTGAACGAATAGGTGGGATCTGAGCAAACTTCAAAAGTCCGCTCACAGCCAGAGTCTGTCGCACCCCCGGATCAGTCTGAATCCTCTCCATAAGATTATCATCGATCTCCCGCTCCCGCCACGAGGACAATGGTCTCCTCAACATCCTGCCAGAAAATAGAAGAAATTTTTAGCCCCAGCACAAAATTTTTTGAAAAAATCCCATCGCGGCTTTTCCACAAAAAGCCGCGATGACCATCGCGGCATTTCCACCAAAATCCGCGATGACCATCGCGGCCTCCATGCAAAAACCCGCGATGAACATCGCGGATTTTGGCAAGACAGTCGCGATGAACATCGCGACTATCTCCCATGAACTCGCGATGAACATCGCGGGTTCCAACCTCACAATCGCGATGAACATCGCGACTGTCATCCTGAAACCCGTGCGGTTCATCGCGGGAATAGACCCAAAACCCGCGATATTCCACGTTGGAGGGTCAACATGTAATTTCGCGGCCTTCGGGGGCCCGCCGCCAAACAAAAAAGACATAATTGAAAAGGCTAAGGCGAATAGAGTTACCTGAAACTCGCAGAATCGAAAACCAACGATGAAATCTCCCAGAAATCAAGAAATAGCTCTGACTTCTCTACCAAACTCCCACGTAACAATGACAAGTCATTTGGGCCCCACGCTCTATTTATAGAAATTCCACCAATTTTCAAACATCCATTGCGGTATCATACGAAGTCCATTTTTCAAACCGTTCATACTGTTGGAATCAGCGCAGCGAGAACTTCATGTCAGTTCTTTCCTTTTCCAGTTTTCACTAGCTCCATTTTTGGACCATTTTTTGGGCACCCTCGTCGCCTCGATTTGCGTGCCATAACAGTCGTTGTCCATTTTTGGCATGCCTTATATCGATGGATTCAGTTTTCCGTGCTCGTGATGATGGTTGAGATCATTTCTCGCTCTCACGCCTAGATTTTTCGAGCATTTTTTCCCATGACCCCCTCGTCGCCTCGGTTTACGTGCCACATCGGCCGTTCTCCATTTTCGAAGTGTCTTATATCGCCGGATTCAGTTTTTCGCGCTCGTGATGATGCTTGAGATCATTTCTCACTCTCGCGCCTAGATTTTTCAGTCATTTTTTCCCATGCCCCCATCGTCACCTCGGTTTGCGTGCCACATCCACCATTCTCCGTTTTCGACAGTATTTATATCGTCGGATTCAATTTTCCGCGCTCGTGATGATGCTTGAGATCATTTCTCACTCTCACGCCCATACTTTTCAACCATTTTTTCAAAATGTCCTATCATAGCCTCGGTTTGCGTGCCACAACGGCCGCAACCCCCTTTGTGACAATCTTTCTGTCACCGGATCCAGTTTTCCGCACTGATGATGATGCTTGAGACCTCTTCTCGCCCTCATCAATCCCTTTTTGTTCGGTATAATTTTATCCCTTTTTTGGGTCGAGCAACCCCTTTTACGAAAAAGGCACTTAGGGAGTTTCTGTTAAGCTCTTTTCTGACTCCTAAAACAATGAAAATATTGTCGAGCAACCTTGCTTCCTTTCATTCTCGCTAAACGTATCTGAAAGGGCGTCTACTTGGTATAAGTTTACCCCTTTTCCGGACCTTGTAGACTAATAACGAAAAAGGAATACTCTAGTCACATCGGCTAGAAGACTTCTCCATTTGCATCATTTTATGCTTTTTCGGGCCTTGGAGACTAAAGTACGAAAAAGAACACCAATAGAGTCCACTTACCGCTTTCAGACTCTCTTAACATGAAAGCAACCATGAGCACGAGCCGTCCTGGGCTCACAAAATCCACAGGAACGTACCATTTCAGAGCACACTTTTATCCCTTCTTGGAGCTCATTAAAACTACGAAGAAGGAATCAATGGTGCCTCTTGGCGCCACGACAGATCACAACTACTCATATGGCAGCTTCCCCATTTTGGTCGCCTTTGTTCAGAGTATTCTACAGTATGTCACCTCAAAAATCCCTCGACAGCACCTATCAGCTCGTCCTCCCCCCCAGAGTCAATATATACCATTTAGTCCCTAAAAGTCATGATCCCCACACCTACAAGTCAGTTCCCTACGCTGCCAGGTCAACCATTTCACCATACTCTGAACAAAGGAAGTTTGATTCTACCCACTTTATGACCCAGTTATTTCCCATCCCCACAAGTATGTCAGTCCTACCATCAGTACTACAGTACTTCAGTTCTACACCTCGTGCTCCTATCAAGGAAACATCATTTCCTTGTTAGTTGCTGGTCTCCCTCTGTCGATGACAACCACATTTATTCCAGAGAATAGCCCTAGAGGTCCCTGTGTCTTGGATTCATCACCATTCATGATGAGTGCCTACGAATCATTTCGAGAAGACTCCTTAGTGCTTCTCTAAATGGTTGTTTCTCACATGCTCGACTCCAACACCTTGATCGCATCGTTGAGACTCGCACAGGGCATTGATCCTTTCAGTTATTATTCGAAGACCCCGGATACCTCCTGACTCCTCCACATTTGAGAATCTTCCTATGGATAAAACCAGTTACACTTTTGTTCTATAGATATCCGGGTTGCGCATGGCGACAGTATTCAGATGTACCCCAGTTTCATACTACCTTGAGTATACAGTTACATTAATTCTCAGAGATGACTCATAGTCTTTGAGTCCCTACAGATGTTGGACACCTTCAGTTGCAGCAGTTCATCAGTTATTCCAGTGTATCAGTTATTGAGATCAGTTATGATCAGGAGTATATCCCAAAATAATGTCCCCCCTGGACCATTATGATGTACAGTAGATTCTTTATGTATTAGATCCCCCTTCTTGGGACTAATTGTTATGTATATGTCTTGATACGAGCATGGGAATGCCCGCCTCGTCCATTATCAGAGATTATACCTCATTCATATTGAGGCCATGTAACATTTTTTGTTTTTGCAGCTTCCAAGGGCCGTGGCTCCAATCTCCAACTGGTCTCTTCTCTCCCCTAAACCCTAGAAAAAAGACAAAAGAACTATGATGTCTATCGGCCATACGATGAGCTCCTGCCCTCACACATGAGGGGGCAATCTGTTAACACCTAAAAAGTGCTCACTAGCTCATTCCCTTATTCACATGACCCATTTGTCCACTTTTCCACCATCTGAGCCTCTGAAACCAACAAAAGGTCACCAAAAGACCTTAGTACACCCCTTTTTCCCACTCAAAAATATTATTTTTCCTAAAAAAGCATAAAAAACCCTCAGAAAGGGTCAAAATTCCCAAAATATTAAAAAAGGGAATAAAAATATTAATTTTATTCAAAAAAGGAAAAAGGAGGGAAAGTACCTAAACCATGTTGGTCAATACCATTTGGTTTCCACAAAACCACAAATGGTATTCCCCACCACCAAAACCTATAAAAAGGTGGTAGGGGCTCCTCATTTCAGATCCATCCATTATCTCATCCTCATGCTGCCGAAATCTTCCTTGAGCATTTTGGCCATTATAAGCAACCTTGGAGAAGGAGACCTCTTGGAGCTTGGAGCTACTCATCTTGGGAGTTGCTCAACATCAACCTTCACCATTGAAGGTATTATCGCAAGCACTTGCTTGCCCCCCATTTTTCAATACAAATTCATTCTTTAATATTTTCTTGTTCTTGTTTTTTAAATGTTTACACTATTTGTTTATATTCTTGCATAGATCCATGATTAGTTTTGTTTAGATTAGTTTCTTGTTTAATTCTATTGAAACTGCTGCTACTAGTTAGCAGGTGCCCATAGCACTAATCCTGGTTGCAAAACCGGGCCAACAGTCCTCTTGTGCTTTGAGCTTAGCTACACATCCCATACGACGGGTCCCAACTACGACTGTCCCCCTTAGCATTGGTTATATTGCGGTGACCATAGTTTCCTTACCTAGGTATCGCATAGTGTACTTGCAGTGGTTATGTTGTTTGTGTCCTGATTCAGATAGAGATTGGACAACACAGCTGTGTTTGTGCAGTGGACTTGACCTTGTACACGCAGTGAAGCCTGGGTGTCTCTATAACTGAGTCTGTTACCTCTAGCTATAGTTTGGGAGTCTCAAGCCTCTCCTAGGAGAGACATACTGGCTCTAGTGTCGGGAGCTCATTTATCTACTCTGTTTGTCTACTCTTGGTTGTAGTTTCTCTAGGTGTATGCTTTTGATTTCCTGTTTTTGATCGATAGTTGGCCTTTAGGTGACGTTTTAACTCTATCCAGAGATATTGTGGCACGCAGCCCTACTCTCCACTGGTCCCATCAGTTGGCTAGTTTAAAGCAAGCTGAGGTTACACGCCGTATTGCTAGAGGACGCCAGAGGGATTTCTCTGAGTCTTTGGATTTGTACGTGACTTACGTTTAAGACTACATGGCTGCACATCTCGATATTGGGGAAAAACCGTCGACTCCTTTGGGTAGAGTCGACCATACTTCCGATCCCCATACTCCTCGTGAGGATTGGGGAGGTGATCCACCTAAGACTCAACCTTGTTCTATTTGGCCTAATCCACTCGATCGAGATCCGTTTGATCCTTTGAACCCGGATAATTATCTTTATGGAATGCCCGACTTACCCGAGGATCAAGAACAAGACAAACCTTTTGTTCCTTCATTTCCACGCAATTATAGATATGGGATGTCTAAGACACATGATGACTCTAGCCCTATGATTAATCCCACCGCACTCTCTTTTGGTATGCCTAGTCATAGTACTGTCGAACCTTCCACTACGGTTGGTAGTCACGCTGGCACTAGTCAAAGTGTTAGCCATACTATACCCACTAGGGGTACTACCCTCGTTGGGGGCACTACGTTGTCCACCCACTCACAGATTATGGGGACTGGTCAGATTCCTAATAATGCTAATGTTGGAGCACGACCACCTCCTAGGAATATCCAACCTAACTGGAATGTTGTTCGGAATACAACTCACCATCCAGAACCTAATACATGTGATGCTACTCATCAACCCAGGACTACTTTTACGAATGATACCATTCCTCCCAACCACGGGGGTGGACACATACCGCATACTTTTGTTTCCATTTTCGCCACTAGTAATGCTAATGTGGGGGGTGGGAATATTTCTTATCCACATGGACATCACACCACCAACCCTACTACTCGTCACACCCATATTGGAGCTGGGAATGCTTCTCATGCTTCTGGTCACCACGCGACTGCTCAAGCTAATCCTGATGCTAGGGGTGGGAACATACCATACCATTATAGTCAATACAACATGGTTCCCGCTATGAATAGTACATACATGCCCTATACTCATGGGGGCAACCCTTACTACAACACAGTCGGTGCTGGCCACCAGTATCACCCACCACCCCAATATGGTGCCCAAAACGCACATATACCTACTTACTCTAAAATGGGTCAGGTAGGAGGAGGTTATCAATCTTATGGCCATGGGAAAGCGTACGGACCGTCAGGTCCTCATTATCAACAGTTTAATCCTCATGGTCAAGCTTTTGGTCCATCTTATAACACAGTTCCGTTTAACCAACCTTTTATGGGAGCTTGTAATCAAGTTTTCTAGCCTCAGCTCCTATTGCTTGCATGCTTGAATCTCCTGGATCTTTTGAAGCTCACGAATGATCTGGTCTGTCACGACCCTACTTGGCCCCCGGTCCCTACCAAGCTCCCTTTGGACATTCCGAAGTTTGAGGGGAAAGGTGCTGAGGACTCGGGAGATCATGTCACGACATTTCACCTTTGGTGCTCCTCCAACTCTTTGAATCATGATTCCATTCGATTACGACTATTTCAATGCACCCTCACGGGGGCAGCCGCGAAGTGGTATGTGAAGTTGGCCGGAAACACTTATAGGGGATTCAATGAGATTGCTTTGGTTTTATTAGATCATTTCCAGTTACCGGTTCGTTATGATATTGGTACTGAGTTGTTGTCCACCTTCCGTCAGAATAACGCCACACATATTTCTAACCACGTTCAAGAGTGGCGTCGGCGGAAGAGATTAGTGAAATCCAACATTCCTCCAGAGTTCCCGTTGGAATGGTTGCTCAAGTCTCTACTCCCATACATTGCTAAGGATGTTTCGATGTCCGACATTGTGACTAAGGAACAAGCTATCTTGAAAGTCCAACAGTTAGATCTACTTTATTCTCAGTCTGGCATTTTGTATGACATTATTCCTGATGCACCGAGAACAAGACATCAGCCTACGTCAGTTCCTGGACCACATGATGATGGCATCGTGAGGTCTGCATGCACTCTCCCTATAGAATTGGTAGCTAATCAAATGCAAAATTTGTCGCTAAACCAGTTTGCTCCTGGATATGTTAACATCTTGTCCACTTCCACTCCATCGTCTGATGTACACAATGTGCAATCAATGAAACCATCGGGTAACCAGCAACTTGGTGGTAAGAAAAAGGGGAGAAATAATTGTAGGGGTTGAAACAATGGAAGTAATAACAATAGCAATCGTAATACTCCTCATAAAGAGAATGCCAACCCTCCTCGGGAAGGCGGTAATGCCAGAGAGGATCGTAAACCTAGGCGTAAGGTGAAATTCCCTTGCAAGCTTGGTGGGGAGGATCATCTTACTCACTTATGTCCTTGAATTGAAGAAGCATAGAAGCATTTGGCATAGAGCCCAGCTATGTTGAAGGATCCCCTTCCTCATCATCAAAACATGGCTTCGCATGCTCCCACCACTAGTTATGGTACTAATGAAACAGCAATGTCTTCTTCCAATACTAGTGGTTATGGATGTGTGAATATGGTTCAATCGGAGGTTTGTGTTGCTACTCGTCAGCGTGACTATGGTGCACCACAACCAAATATGGGGAATGAGCCTCCCCCTGCTCATGATAATTCCTTGCATATCGAGAAGCCTGCCATTATGCCATGAATACCGAAAGGTGTTCTCAAGTGCTCCACGCATAATCTTAATGCTTGAGCTTCCCATAACTACTCCATCGTAGAAGATTTGGGCCAAACTCCGTGTGCCATGTCAGCTCTTGAAGTTTTGCAAGCCTGTCCTTCTCAGAAGCATGCGCTTTTGAGTGCGTTAGGAGTTCAGGATGGGGGAAATCCTAGTGTTATCAAGTTCGATACTACTAATGTCCAGCCTCGCTTACCTTACAACATGGATTTTCAAATTCAGGTGGTTTTCCTTAAGAGTTTCGTCAAACGTAGTATGGTTGATGAAGGTGCCTCCGCGTCAGTAATATCATTAGCTTGTTGGAAAGCTCTTGGCTTTCCTTCTCTACTCGCGTCTAGAACTACACTCACTGCATTCGACGGTAGATCTTTTATGCCGCATGGAATTATCCCTTCCCTTGTTGTCTCCTTGGGACGTAAATCCGTGCCTATTGAATTCGAAGTGGTTGATGCGCCCATCGACTACAACCTTTTACTGGGTCGGAACTGGATGTACGCTATGAAGGCTGTCGCGTCTACTGTATTTAGAGTTATCTGCTTTCCCAATGAAGGCAAGATTGTGACGATTGATTAGCTGGATTTTGTTGGCATTCCTTCCACATCGTCCATGGGATCTGTAGTCACGCAAGTTTCTGATTCTCAGCTGGCAACTGGGAACATAGGTGTTCGAATGTACCCCTCATTAATGGGAACTTATAATCTTTCTACACCTGTGAATTTTATTGGAACCATTACCAACAATGTGTCTCCTCCTTCGAATAATATGTTATTCCGGACCTCCTATTTAGATGATCCATGGACTTTACCATCCACGAGTTCCACGTTTGGATACATTGCGCACGTCGGGATGTCTATGCCTTTATTTGTAGCGGAGCTCGCTTACGATCATATCCAACAAACCACTGCAGATTTGGATCTCTCTTCTTCCCAGACAGTTGAAGAAGATCCTGTTACGCTGCCAGTTTGGGCAGCCAACTCATCTTTCTCCCACGATTTCCTTGATGATACTTGCCATCTGATGAAGCTATCCTCGAGGCCATGTGTGGTAGTGAGAGGCCTTGGGAAGATATGCACCATTGCTCTTATTTCCTTCCCAACCTTGAGCTCATTGAGCATCAAGAGTTTAGGATGACTCTAGCTGAGATGGTTGGTCACCCTGTGGCTCTTTTGGAGTCGCATGATGTTTTGCGGAGGGGAATATGGCCAATATTTCCCCAAACACTTCGATCAACATCTCCCGCACTCTCGGAAAGATAGAGAATGTTTACGTCGGTTCCAATTGCACTCCTGACGAGATTGCTATTTACATTGACTTGTTTACCGAACTCCGGGAAGATTTTGCCTGGTCATACGAGGAGATGCTAGGAATAGACCCCCGCATTGTTGAACATGAGATTAGAACGTATCCTAATGCTAAACCGGTTCAACAACGCTTACGTGCTGTGAACCCTAGGAAGGAAGCTACTATTAAGGAAAAGGTGGAGAAACTGCTCAAAGTTGGTTTCATCTACCCCGTTCCCCTTAACGAATGGGTGTCAAACCCCATTCCTGTGGATAAGAAGCAGGGAACGATCTGTGTATGCACTAATTTCAGAGATTTGAACCGTGCATGTCCGAAAGACAACTTCCCCACGTCATTCATTGATCAAATATTGGATGCTTGTGTGGGGAGTGAGATTTTGTCATTCATGGATGGATTCTCGGGTTATAATCAAATTCAAATCAAACCCACGGACCAAAATAAGATGGCATGTATTTTCCCATGGGGAACATTTGCATATCGGAAAATGCCCTTCGACCTAAAAAATGCCGGAGCTACTTTTTAGCGAGCCATGACCTATGCCTTTCATGATCTTAAGATGATTATGGAAGTTTTCTTGGATGATATTGCTGGCCATTCTTGCAAGAGAATGGACCACCCCAAGTACCTCCGTATGATTCTCGAACGATGTATCCACTATAAAATTCAATTGAATCCAAACAAATGCATCTTCACTTTTAGGACTGGTCGCCTTCTAGGATTCCTAGTTTCAAGGGAGGGTATTAGAGTCGATCCTCTCAAAGTTGAGGCAATACTTCAGTTGCCTCCTCCATGTAATTTGTTACAGCTTCAGAGCCTCCAAGGGAGAGCTACTTTTCTGCGTCGGTTTATAGCTAACTATGCTAGTATTACTAAAGTTTTTGCACGCCTATTGAAGAAAGACACGCCTTTTATCTGGGATGAGCCAGCCCAGCAGTCTTTCGATGCACTTAAGAAAGCTTTGGTATCGGCCCCTATGCTTACTCCACCGGAATTTATATGAGATTTCATTCTTTATGTGGCCCCGTCTCAAGAGACTATTGGCATGGTCTTGGTTTAGGTAGATGATGCGCTCGTTGAGCATGTTATCTATTATCTTATTCGAAATTTAGTAGACACTGAGCTAAGGTACACCCATGTAGAAAAGCTGGCACTTGCAACTGTCCACGCAGTCTAGCAGTTACAGCATTACATTTTGCTTCGAACAACCACAGTTGTAGCTCATATCAATCCGTTTCAGTTCGTGCTATCATGACGCCTTATCGGGGGTAAGAATAATAAATGGATTGTGATCCTTCAGGAATTTGATCTTGATTTTTGCTTCATCAAAATCAGTGAAATCATTGGTGTTCGTTGAGCTTATGTCGGACCTTCCACGGCTTGATGAGGATGTCATTCATGAAGATTCCTTTGTGGATGAACACTTATTCCTTATCTCGATCGAGGACCCTTGGTATGGGGATGTCATCATATATCTCAAAACTTTTAAGTTTCCCCCGCATTATTCACGAGATGAGCGACGACGTGTGAGACATCACCCTAAAACTTATACTATCATTGGTGACACTTTGTATCGCAAAGGAAAGGATTCCATTCTCTGTCGTTGCTTGACTCATGAAGAAGCGGAATGGGTACTTAATGATTTCCATGCAGAGGCGTCTGGAGGTCACTTATCCAGGCTTACTACAGCCCAACGTATCATGCAAGCTGGTTATTTTTGGCCTACCATCTTTAAAGATTGTATTAACGCTGTGAAGAGATGTCACCCTTGCCAGGTGTTTTCTTGGAACATACACTCGCATCCAGTGCCCCTCCATCCAGTTGTCACTGTCGGTCCCTTCACTAAGTGGGGGGTAGATTTCATGGATTGCAAACCAGCTTCAGCTGGGGGGCATCAACATATTATCATGGCCGTGGATTATTTTTCCAAGTGGGATGAGGCCATGCCTACTGTAAAATACGATGGTGCCACTGCAGCCCATTTCATGTTCAACCAAATTATCACTCGGTTTGGTATCCCGAAAGGGATTGTCACTGACCATGGCAGTCACTTTCAAAACAAGATGATGGAGGATTTGTCTCTTAAGCTTTGGTTTCGCTAGGAACACGCGTCTTCCTACTATCCTCGAGCGAATGGTCAAGTTGAAGTAGTAAATAAGTCTTTGAAAACTATTCTCCAACGTACCATCCAACAAAGCAAGACCAACTAGCATATCATGTTATATCTTGCTTTGTGGGCATATCGAACCGCAATTAAGACTACCACCGGGTTCTCACCATTCCAGTTAGTTCATGGTGTGGAGTCACTTTTACCAATTGAATGCAAAATCCCTTCACTCAAGCTAGCCATAGAGCTCCTCCCTGATATGACGGAGATTGAGCAATGTTTAGTACACCTCAAGCAACTTGACGAGCACCGTCGAGATGCCGTTGTGGCAATTGATGTTAACAAGCGTCGTGTCAAGGTTCAATATGATAGGTCTGTCCGTCCCCATCAATATGCTGAAGGTGACTTGGTTCTCTTGTATGACCAAGCTAAAGAACCCCTGGGGGCAGGCAAGTTCAATCCCATGTTGCACGATCCTTACATTGTGAGGCGTGTCCTCGAAAAAGGAGCTTATGAGTTAGAAGACTATGAGGGACTTGTCTTGAAGGAGCCTTGAAATGGGGTCTACCTCAAGCGGTATTATGCTTGAACCTTTGGTTCGAGCTGATACTTTTGTACAGTATTGTATAGTTTTTCTGTACATAGTTTAGATTTCCTTTTGGTTGTCGGGTCTGCTGATTAGCCTCTGTTTGATTGACAGATGTCAATGGAATCTCCTACATTCTTAGGTTTCGTGGATGGTGCTAGCTGACATACGCAGCAGCTTGCTTCTGCTGCCTGGGTTATCTTCTCACCTGACCACCTAGTTGTGTCCTCAGGGGGTGCTTGTCTTGGTCCTACATCTAATAATGTGGCTGAGTATAGTGCCGTTATTGAGCTATTTTGGGATGCTATTTCACATCACATCAAGTCTTTAGAAGTCTACTTGGATTCACAACTAGTTGTGTCTCAGCTGAATGGGCGTGTGGCGGTCACTTATCCGGGCTTGCTACAGCCCAGCATATCATGTGAGCTAGTTATTTTTGGCCTACCATCTTTAAAGATTGTATTAACACTGTGAAGAGATGTCACTCTTGCCAGGTGTTTTCTTGGAACATACACTCGCATCCAGCGCCCCTCCATCCGGTTGTCACTATCGGTCCCTTCACTAAGTGGGGGGTAGATTTCATGGATTGCAAACCAGCTTCGACTGAGGGGCATCACCATATTATCATGGTCGTGGATTATTTTTCCAAGTTGGCTAAGGCCATGCCTACTGTAAAAGCCAACGGTGCCACTACAACCCATTTCGTGTTCAACCAGATTATCACTCGGTTCGGTATCCCGAAAGGGATTGTCACTGACCATGGTAGTCACTTTCAAAACAAGATGATGGAGGATTTCTCTCTTAAGCTTGGATTTCAACAGGAACATGTGTCTTCCTACTATCCTCAAGCGAATGGTCAGGTTGAAGCAGTAAATAAGTCTTTGAAGACCATTCTCAAACATACCATCCAACAAAGCAAGACCAACTAGCATATCATGTTATATACTGCTTTGTGGGCATATCGAACCGTAGTTAAGACTACCATCGAGTTCTCACCATTCTAGTTAGTTCATGGTGTGGAGTCACTTTTACCAATAGAATGCGAAATCCCTTCACTCAAGCTAACCATAGAGCTCCTTTCTGATACGACGGAGATTGAGTAACGTTTAGTACACCTCGAGCAACTTGACGAGCACCGTCGAGATGCTGCTGTGGCCATTGATGTTAACAAGCATCATGTCAAGGTTCAATATGATAGGTTTGTCTGTCCCCGGCAATATGCTGAAGGTGACTTGGCTCTCTTGTATGACCAAGCTAAAGAACCCATGGGGCAGGCAAGTTCAATCCCATGTGGCACGGTCCTTACATTGTGAGGCATGTCCTCGAAAAAGGAGCTTATGAGTTAGAAGACTATGAGGGACTTGTCTTGAAGGAGCCTAGAAATGGGGTCTACCTCAAGTGGTATTACGCTTGAACCTTTGGTTCGAGTTGATACTTTTGTACACTATTGTATAGTTTTTATGTACATAGTTTAGATTTCCTTTTAGTTGTTGGGTTTGTTGATTAGCCTCTGTTTGATTGACAGATGCCAACGGAATCTCCTACATTCTTACGTTTCATGGATGGTGGTAGCTGACATACACAGTAGCTTGCTTCTACTGCTTGGGTTATCTTCTCACCTGACCACCTATTTGTGTCTTCAAGGGGTGCTTGTCTTGGTCCTACATCTAATAATGTGGCTGAGTATAGTGCCGTTATTGAGCTACTTTGGGATGCTATTTCACATGACATCTAGTCTTTAGAAGTCCGCCTGGATTCACAACTAGTTGTGTCTCAGCTGAATGGGCAGTACCGTGTACGAGACCCTTCATTACTACGGATATTCCTTAAGGTACAACTCTTGGAGAGACATTTTGTTTCCATTACATATATTCATATTCCGAGAAGTCATAATTATATATCTGATGCATACGCTAACTATGTATTAGATTGGCATTTGTCACATTCATCATGAAGCACATAAATACGAAGACATTCATACATTTGTACATACACACATGTAGTAGAACCAAGAACCAAAGTTGTATATATATATAAATATGTCCAAAAATGGTAGTGTCATACAAAACTAGATCCCGTAGCCCTAAAAAATATACATATCGATACAAAAAATAATGAGCCCCTGGGATATCTATTCCCTCCAAGGAGGTCTAGCTGCCACCTCAACGGGATGTGTCTAATAGAAGTAGTGTACTACGTTGGCCACCCGCTATAGTAGCCACACCGACTCACCTGGAACACCCACTACTTGGTGCTGCATGGCCTTAGGTAGTCGGGCTACCTCTATCTGTGGTACTCAGGAAACCATCCGTGATATGTTGCGCCACAACATCTGAAGTGTGCGCCCTGCTGCAGTATCTGCTACCGCATCATCTCTACCCCGACGACCATGTTGCGGGAAGCCCTCCAGTCTCACTGGGCCTTTTTCTATGAGCAAACAGTTACCCATTAGCACATGACACTACCACCAAAAATATTTTTTGCATTTTCAACTATAGTAAAAAAATCCATAAAAATTAAATAAACACAAAACTAAAAGAGTACTCACCGATGTCTCCGAAAGATGCACCTAGTGGGAGCAGCGTGTCACGGTCCTATCTAAAGTCTATCCTTGCATAGGGATAGTCCTCTATAGTGATCACCTGCCAGCTCCATGAGTGGAAGAACTCCTTAGTATATGGTGATGCTAGACGGCCACCACCCTATCGTGTCAGGATCTAAACCCACCGGGTCAGGGCTGGATCACGGAGACTGTGAGGAGGGACATCCACCCTCATGCTAAGCCCCAAAATCCTCTCAAAGAAGAAGCTGCAGAGGATGCTACCATAACCGAAGTTTTTGGCCTTCCCCTCTTTTCATTCTGTCAATTGTGTCTTCATAGACACCAGTAGAGTAGCACACCAGTCGAATATAGTAGGTTGCATGCATTGTGTTGCGTATAACATCACCAGTATGGATGCCTGATGCAGTGCTTTGGATCCCAAGATCCGCACTAGAGTAGCCACAATGATCTTTGTACTCAGACCTACTATGGCATTCACCAGCACTTGGCTTCCCACTGCTCGTGTGTTGGCGGGACAATACCACGCTATGTAGTCCTGCACAGTGATCCCACCACCCACAGTCCATGACCAAAGACTAGCCACCTCCCCTCTATGGGACAAACCGGTAACGAAATAGATATCCTCTACTTCCAGTGTCAGAGTTTTCCCATTGAGGATGAAGTGTTGAGCATCCACATCCCAATAGTCTATCAGATGATATAGTAATAGTTTTTGGGCCCTTAAACCCCCTATACTCCAATACTTATACAAGCCACATGCTTGCAATGCTTGTTGTACTTGCAAATCATTGTGCACGACCTCACCAACCTAGTCATGCTCTCTTTCCCTCCACTCTAGAACCATCCTGGAGTGCAAAACAAGTAAATTTTGGTTAGATTCATGATTAATAATTTCTTCACGGCCGTACCCATGGGCTAATTTGTAGACAGTGGTGGGTACCCACGAACAGTCTAATTTTTGGTTGCGCATTTTGTGCCCTACCCACGACCCGCATAGTTATAGCCTGCGGGTAGCTCCGAAGCCATCTAGGGCTTGGCCAAACAAAAAATTCCACCGACCAAAACTGAAATAAAAAACATTAAATGAAAGGTATGGGAGTAACCACCAACCTGCTCTGGACGGTTCGTTGAATGGTCGCTTGTAGCTCGCACGATCGACGTTTGAAGTTTCAGGTGAAAACTACCCAAATAACCCTAAATTGGTGAATAGTGCAAATGAATTGTAATTTGGAAAATTTTATTTCTATTTATAATTTTTTGGACCCAATTTTCTATATTTTTTGCCATTTTGAGCCATTATGAACTAATATCATGTCATGGAGTAGTGTTTTTTCAACAGATTTCCTCGGCGAGAGTTGTTCTGAACCATTTCAAACCTACAGTAGGTACCTTTCACACCTGGCATATAGGTTAGATGCCATTTTCGCATGCATTATGCATTTGACCTATTGACCATTTTCATAAACCCTAGATGCAACCCCGCTTCGTAACTGACACGGAACCTTCACACTGCTATAGAAGTGTCGTTATGTGGCGGTAGGGATTCCCCGAACATGGGTACCCTAGTTAGAACCCCTCTAGGCATTCTAGTGCCCATGCCGTTGTTTGTCCTTAGGATTGGGAGTCCTTCGTAGTCATGCCATGACGTTGTGATAAAAAATCATACTCTACTTTGTCTTATGCTGGCCATCTCCCTTAAGGACTCCCCTTAGTTATATCATGTTGTGATTGCATTGCATCATCTTGCTTGCTGCTTGAGCCTTGTGCCGGCTCCCGCTTACTCAATTGTTAGCCTGGTACATGATCACTTTTCCCTGTCGAGCCTTGTAGAGATTATATATTTTCCCTTCACAATTTGATGACCTTTTGACCATGAGGGAACATACCCCCAAGTGTCCACATCCTGCACGCACTTCCTTGCATTGAGCATAGGTATGTTCCACTGCTTGGGACTAGTCTGCTAGCTATTCGACACTCGTTCCCTCACTTGTTGTACTATAAGCAATTTTATTATTTTTCAAGCTTTTCCTAAATATGAAAAAGACCAAAATAATCAAATATTCCAAAAAGCTAGACAGGATTATGGTCACTATTTCTTGTTGGCAGCTGTTGTGTTGCCTTTGAATAGAGCATTCATTCCATTCCATACATTATGAGTCAGGACTATAGTTGGGCCTTGGGAGCTATACTTGTTTCTCAGTTTTCTCCACCGATTGGTTCAGCTTCTAGTCAATAAGGAGCCCTCTATAATGCCTCCTACATTGAACAGTTTATGTCAAGTCTATGCTGCCTGAGTCTATCCATCTCCTCATGCTCTTGTTCAAAGGAAGTCCTAAAACCAGTGTCAGCCACTCGTTAGATCTCTTGACTATTGCATGTCGGCCATCCTTATTGAGTCAGTCTGTTTCACCTGAGATCTTGCAAATCTTTCAGCATTGCTGGTACCTCATGCTGGTTGATGGTGGATGCCTTAATGCCCTCATTCCAGCGAGTCTCATTTCGTCGACTTCAACTCATTTATTCCAGGACTTGAGGCTTAGAATTTAGTTGAGTACCTTGAGGCTTGCAGTCATTAGTGGCAGGTTCTCTCGCCATCAACAGTTTTGGAATACATCAATGTCCCCTGATCGATGGATTCATCTTAGTGTTTGACTTCAACCCATTTATTCACACTCTGATGATTGTGATCTGTGCCTTGATGCCCATTTTCATTATTGGTGGGTCATCTCATGTCTGTTAATGGTATACATCATTGACTGGTAATCAGACGATGTCTCCTCAGGTTCGACCCCAACTCCTTTATTCACTTGATGGGACTTGCACCATCGAAGACTTGTGTAGAAGACCCTAGGTGATTGTGGCATTCAGTATGC
This sequence comes from Larix kaempferi, assembly GCA_027924585.1. Classification (NCBI taxonomy): domain Eukaryota; kingdom Viridiplantae; phylum Streptophyta; class Pinopsida; order Pinales; family Pinaceae; genus Larix; species Larix kaempferi. The sequence goes on from BSBM01000392.1 coordinate 2,833,303, forward strand.
TACATATGACTTTGAATTTACATCTGAGATATCACCACTTAGATTTCAGCAGTTTGTACCTCCATTTTTGCACAAGTTGTCTTCTTTTTAGAAAAAGACCATATCTTACTCTAGAGGGATCATGGCTATGATCTCTTATGACATGTATCTATTATATACTGCCTATTCATGGCCATTGTATCAGATTGTTGTACTATACTGACATGCATTTATAAATACTATTGTATTATGATGAGTGAGATGTTCTTTCCACTTGTGTCTCCATCACTCCACTTCTGAGTTTTATGATGTATTTCGGCCATCGTAACACATTCAGTCTCTGACCTCACACATTAGGGGGCATCTGTTACACCATAATCTTCCACCCTATGAGCATCATCATTGTTTGGCCTATAGGATCCATTTCAGTGACTCAGATCCACTTATATCCTTCAAGAGATACCAATTTGCCTTATTTTTATCCCTACCCACCTATTGCATCCTTATAGCAGGCATACCCGCGCGTTGCATCACTATAGCCCGCGGGTAGCATGTGAAATGGTAAAAACCACTATTTTATTACTTTTTACTCCTAAAAAGTGGTCATTGGGTGACCTTTGGATCTCCATCTTCCCAAGTAACGCCTCGATGAGTCCTTTCACCTACCTTTGAGAGGACTATATATTGAGCACATATGGCTTATGGACAGGAGGAAGAAGAGAATAGCAAGAGAACTCTAGTGGATTTTTTCCCTTTCTTGAGTCTGCACTCATTGATCCTTGTAGTTGTGAACCAATTATGTTCACCTTCCAAACTCCCATCTAGTTTGAGTTTTCCATTCATGGAGGAATATTGAAGTGGTGGAGGCACAAGTGGATTGATCTAGATCTTGGTTCAGATTTGTTGCTGGCAAGAGATCGTATCGCTTTGTACTTCTTCTTGTTCATTAATAGAAATACTCATATTCTCATCCATTCATGGTGTGAATGTTGTTTATTATACATTGGGTTACATTTGCTTATGATATTATGGACCATTTTTATTGATAATGTTAATGTCATTTATATATTATATGTACATATGTACTTGTTAGATATTGGTTGTCAAGACTAATTTGCAGATTTCAAGTGCATGGATTAAAAGCTCCAACGGGGATCTACATCAAATGTTTGGATCGAGGTTGGTTACGTTTCTCCATTATCTTAAAATTGTCATTTATAATAGCATTGTTTTGAGAATTGAGTTGATTTCTGGTAGTCATCTGTCTGTTGTGGTATTCCCAAGCCATATTGAGGTTTCTCCAATATAGTTAGATCAGCTGTTACAGGCAATCTCAGCTCCAATCCCTTTCAGTCATTTATTCTCTCTAGGATTTACATATTAATCAAACTAGAGTTCAAGCTTGCTTTTAGTTTCTGGTTGGTGTTGAATATTTCTTGAATTAATTAGATTGAATAGATTATGGTTGACTAACCATAGCTGTTAGATGAGTTAGATCAATAGAGATTGAATAGTGTAGTTTGATAATTATAGGATTTAACTTCTTGCGAAAGCAAGTCTAGTTCATTTTATCTTTAGATGAGTAACTACTGGATTTATAATTGTAGGAAGGTAATTGTATTTTGAATTTGTAGATGGATAAGTTAGATTAGTTTTACTGATGGAATCAGTTTGGTTGAGTAGATAGGTAGGATAATTTATCTCCATTTTATTCAATCAAATATTTGAAATCTTTGTGCATAGATTGTGATTATTTCCATTGAAATAAAAGACCTACCCGAGTTGACAATTCATATTGAGCATCATGTGTGTTAGTTGTAATTAATTGACATATAGGGTGACCAACAACCAATGCCCCAGTAGTTTTCATGTGTTTAATGAATAATATTTTAACATAATTACTTGGATAAATTTGTAGTGGTATTTATTGACAACATATTTATTTATTCTAAGACTAAAGAGGAACACGATGAACACTTAAAGATAATTTTACAAGTGTTAAATGAATATCAACTTTATGCTAAGTACAACAAATGTGAATTCTTCAAAGATAAAATACAGTACCTAGGGCATGTGATATCCAAGGATGGAATTACAGTAGACCCATACAAGATAAAAGCAATTAATGAATGGCCTTTCCCTAAATACGTAAGTGGTTTGCGATCTTTTATGGGAATTACAGGTTACTATCGTAAGTTTATAGAAGGATTCTCTCGAATAGCGAATCCTATAACCTCTTTACAAAACAAAGGTAATAAATTTGTTTGGGAGAAAAAATGTGAAGAAATTAATAAGAAATTAAAAGAACTGTTAACAACTGCACCTATTCTAAAAATTGCATATCCAAGCAAGGATTTCACTATTTGCATGGATGCATGTAATGATGGACTTGGAGGAGTCTTAACACAAGAGGGTCATGTGATTGCCTATGAGTCCAGAAAGTTAAAGAGTCATGAGAAGAACTATGCTACCTACGACTTAGAGTTGGCTCCCATGATACATGCTTTAAATATGTGGCGTCGTCACTTAATCAAAAGGAAGGTTACACTAATGATAGAAAATAAAGGATTAAAATATTTATTGGATCAACACAATCTTAACGCAAGGCAAGCTAGGTGGTTAGCTTTCCATAGCGACTATCATTTTGAGATTCACCAAATTAAGGGTAAAGAAAATAAAGTTGTTGATGCATTAAGCCGAAATGCGAGATTAAATTTTGTGGCAGTAGTCAGCACTTATAAAACAGATTTAGAAAATCATATTAAAGAAGGAATCGGAATGGATGAAAAATATTAAAAATTACATTAAAAAGTTGCTGAAGGTAATTCTTAAAATTTAATAACAGATTTCAAAATTGATAAAAGAGGATTGATATTGTGTAAAAACAGACTTTATGTGCCCAATGTTGTTAAAATTAAGTTTTTGAATTTAAATGAAATACATAAAAGTCAATACCTAGGGAATCCTCATTACAAAAAGATGATAACAATACTGAGGAAGGATTACTTTTGGCCAAATATGAAAAATGAGGTAGATGAATACATTGCTAGGTGTATGGAATGTCAGTAGATAAAACCTGAACAACAACACCCAGTTGGACTATTGCAGCCACTACCAGTTCTAGATTGGAAATGGAAAATAATTAGTATTTACTTTATAACTAGTTTACCTAAAACTCATAAACATAATGATTCCATAATGGTAGTTGTTGATAAGCTTAGTAAAGCAGCACATTACATGCCTATTAACACAACCTACAAGGTTGTTAACATTGCTGAAATTTTTATGCGACAAATTTTTCGTTTGCATGGGATTCCAAAAGTTATAATTTATGATAGGGACTCTAAGTTTACATGAAATTTCTGGAAGAATTTATTTAATGGTTTAGATACTACTTTAAATTTCAGTACATCATTTCATCTGCAAATAGATGGCTCGACAGAAAGAGTCAGTCACATTCTTGAAGATATGTTAAGAATGTATGTTAGAGATCAGCCAGGTAAATTGGAGGAATATTTGCATCTTGCTGAGTTTGCGTATAATAATCATTACCAAGCTTCAACAAAACTTATCCATTTGAAATTCTATATGGTAGAAAATGTAATAGTCCTATTTCACGGAGTAATCCAGTTGACAGGTTAATGTTAGGACCTAAGTTATTAAAAGAAATTGAACTAACCATGAAATAGGTTGAAGGAAATTTGAAAATTGCACAAGATAGACAAAAAAGTCATGCAGATCTCAAAAGAACTCGGAAACAGTTTCAGGTTGGTGAACATGTCTTGCTCAAGGTAAGACCTAAAAAGAGCTCCTTAAAGTAAGGAAGATGTGCTAAAGCAGCACCAAGGTATTGTGGACCTTTTGAAATACTATCCAAGGTAGCACCTGTTGATGTATATGTAACTTCAGAATGTATTTCACATATATGTATATTGTATTCCTATAGAGATGTTATTATTTTTTATACGGAAGTGGTTGTATTCCTATAGAGATGTTATTATTCCTCTATACAGAAGTGTCGTCATTTATATTGTAAGTATCGTAACTTATACTTGATGGGTTATTAGACCACCTTGTTGGGGTCGGCCCTGTATAAGTCATGTGGGTCAAAGGGTTATTAGACCACCCTATTGGGGGTTGGTCATGTGGGTCAAAGGGTTATTAGACCACCCTAGTGGGGGTCGGCCCAGTCAGCATTATGTTAAGTGGTTAAGTTGAGGCCGACCTAGTTGAGTAAAGGTCAAGTCAAGTTACTGTATAAATAGAGAGTGTGTCTCTCTCATTTTATACATTCTATTCTCTCTCACACTCTCGGGAGAGTGGCACACTTGTGGAGGAGGAGAAGCTACTGCTAGGAGATGTCTATCTCTTATGCTTGGGTTGTATCATTGCTCTATCTATCTCTGAGGAAGTTATTGGGGTTTTTCACCCTTATGGATTTCCCCAAGTAAACTCTATGTCTCTTGTGTGCTTACATTATTGTGTCCATGATTGATATGCTGTAGATTTGATGTACATGTTGTTCTCTCAGTTAAGATCCTAGATCATATTGAAGTAAATTCTGAAAATTTAACAGCACCAATGGCTTATCAGTTGGCCTTGCCACCAAATATTAAAATGCGTAATGTATTTCATATCTCTTGTTTGAAAAAGTATGTGCATGATGCCACTCATGTGATTAATTGGAATGATGTACATGTGGAACCAGAAGGAGATTTTCTAGTGGAACCAGATTGTATCCTCGACAAGAGGAAAATTTTGCTATGTAATCGTCCCATTGGACAGGTAAAGCTGCAATGTAAGCACTTTAGTCCAGATGAAGTAACCTGGGAATTAGAAAGTAATATGCATGTGGCATATCCAATACTATTCCAGGAAGAAGTAGAGGATGATAAATAACACAACATCGAGGACGATGTTGAACTTAAGAGGGGGTGTTTGTCACATACCCAAAGTTTGAACATTTTATGTTGTGAGAAAAACATTATGTTTTATGTTATTGTAAAGTTTTATTATTATTGACCAAATCGGGTCAAGGATGACTCTAATTAATTACTCTGAATATTTTATTATTACTAAATAAAAGAGGAGACAAACATCCAAGGGAGGTTGTTGAATGAGTGTTAACTGAACCACTAAGAGGAATGGACTGGGGTGGAGAGAAAATTGACACTTGGCAACATCCTCTATTCAATTCTAGCTGTTGTAGGGGGAAAATTCCCTATTTTTATGGCGATGTTCCCCAAGAAAGTGGATCTGAGTAGGTGGCTCATTAACTAATAAACTAACCAAATACCTAGGCATGCTTTATCTACCCATCGAATTCAGTAGGAGGCTATTCAGTTTTTACCTTGTGATAATTTCTGAAAGAGAAAGACAAGAGAGCACAAGAGATTCGATGAGGGAAGGCTAGTAAGTGATCGAGTGAGTTAAGACTGTATTTTGAACTAGTGCAGCCACATTGTTGAGTTCAATATTGCTAAATGAAAAAATATTACTGCTGAGTTGCAAAGGAATTTATTCCATTCTCCACAAAGCATCTTCATCCTGGTGGTTCAGTGAACAGGCTCGGGGGTCCTAAGCCAAGTGATTTGGCTGTCTTCAGGAGAAGGTTGGGTGGAATGTCACCCTCTGTTGTTAACACGTTTTCATTGTATTATCTTATTTATTTTCTGTCATATTAGTTTTTCTGAATGCTTTAATTCTGAATTGTTATCTACTTCAGAAAATGGTCTTTTATCTAATTGCTAGATTAGAATGTTGATTTGAAGGTTCATTTCTGAATAATGAAATTATGATTGAATGAAATACTTCTCTGCATTTTTCCACACACTATTTAAGTGTCGTACTCTAGTATAGAGAAGTCAAATTTAAAATAGATTTGAATAATGATATATTATAGATAGATTCGAATGATTGAATATCATAAATAAAATCTATTTTATTTCAGTACAACTATTATGTCTTAGTTTTAGTAAAACATTACGGAACCCTAGCTAGAAAACCTAGATTTTATGTACATAGCTTAGCAATAGAACTATCAAGGCAATTATACATTTGTATAATCTTTTTATAATAGCTTAATTTATACTTGAAAACAAGCCTTACTTGTATACAAAATTCTGATGTAAAACCTACTTTATAAACATTATAAAATACGACAAATTTCATGTTTATCTCACATTTATACACTTTAACAAATTTCATGTTTTTCTAATCAACTTATTCTCATAGCATTATTTTCTTTTAAAAATGAATTATAAATAGTATTATTGCAAATATTAGTATATAAAAACCTTATAAACAAATACAGAAAAACCTTATAAATCTAACGCTTAGTATGAATATTACTTACATCAAACCGTATCAGTTTCCTGTTTTATAATATAAGGATATATCAAAACAAAATCAAATCTAGAACATAATCTGGAAATTTTAATATGCATTAACAACTGTAGCATTTGAAATATATTCAATGCTTTGTACTCTTTACTCATTTATAAGATAGTGGACTTATTTGCACAAATTCCAGTTTTAAAAACAAGTCTTTTATTTTAACATAGTATTAAGTGCAAAAAAAGGTTTGGGGTTCAAAACCCTTAGCTTTCCATGAATGAACCATTAATATTGTAAATAGTTAGGATAGGGTTTCCAACCCTGCATTACGTTCATGTTTGAAACAACTTTTACAAATGAACAACACAAAAAATTTCTAACCGAAACAGGATTAGCCCTAAACACGCGTAGCTGGTATCAAAATCTATTCATTATAAAAATGACGAAAATGGTGAGAGAATCTCTGTGAATTGTAATTCAAACCATACTTTAATCTCTTGAAAATTATTTTTATTTTATCCATAAAAATTCTTACACAAACAGTAACGAAGTGAAGCATTGAGAAACCAACGCGAGCCAAGGCTCAAGGGTTCAACCCTCATTGTACAAAATTCCATATGGCTTATAATTTTACAACAAACTGCAAAACCAAATTACAAGTTAAAAAGAAATCTCAGCGAAACCAAAATTACACCGGCATCAGTGCCAAGATTCACCTTTTTCCTTCCGAGTTACAAATAGGATTCCCATAGGGAATCACCGAAGATTACTAGGGATGAAGAATCTCGTATCCCACTATTTCCAAACTTAAACAAATGCCAAGGAATTGACCTATCAAGGTTATCAACAAGTCCACTAGTTAAATCATGTTATAAAAGAAGTAACTTAAACACATTATTTTAAAACAATGTATCATTAGAACACTTGGAAAAACACTTAAGGTTGACTGTGACATTATCTTTGAATTCATCAGCATGCCTGAGCAAATTCCAAGTAATTTCACCAATTTATGCGATGGCTGTGCTTACATCAAAAACTGTGGTGCAAAGATTCACCATCGAACCCAGTAAGGGTTAAAAACTTAAATTGTAAAAAGAATCTAGTTTATATAGCCTACGGTTGAAAAATATACATGTTACGAGGTCTCAGTATCGAAACCCTAGAGGAAATGGAAACAATTGATTACAAACCCTAGATTTTTGAGAGCCAGTCGCCTCTCCTACAACCATCGATTCCAAATGAATGTTCCAAGTTAAGCCTCATCAAGGTCAATCAAAACATAGCAAGGGTTTAAAGGAAACCCAAGAACCATCATGTGAAGCCTTTCCATGGGGTTGCCAATGGGCATTCCACCAATACCACATTAAATAACATTAAGTGTTATAGTTATCTGATCCCAGTACTCCTGCCAACGCAGAGTTCCACCATGATTAAATACGTGGTCTATACTGTGTAAATATATATAGTATATAGTATATAGTCAAGTTGTATTACGTTTACATGGCCATACTTATGTCACACTACGAGTTGTAAATCGTGATCATATTATTACCATATTAAAATAAGCAAGCAAAATAACTATAGTTTGATATACACGAATACATCAAGCTATGACCATAATACAAAGAAGACAATATCGTAAAAATATGACATTGAAGTATGAAGTTTAAGCTCTATGAGAATCACGGTGAATACATCGGCCAAATCTTAAGCTATGTATAATGTATACAAATAAAAAATACATATATATATATATGGAATTGTAATGAATAAAATCCTCAGATTGGTGATCATAGCTAGGGTAGATCTTACCCTTGTACAAACTAAGTTCTCTCTACATTTGTACTTAACATCAAAGGATAGATGAAGTACAACAAGTCATTTTGACATACATCGATTATGCTTTAGTTTGGAATCTCGACCTTTACCTGTGATCTGTAACAGAAATTTAAGAGCATTAGCTATAAATACATAAGTAAACCTCGGGGTAGCCATAGGACCCCTTCATTACAAAAGAAAAGAAAAATTTAGTCTCTATGATTAAAATTAAATGAATCAATGATGATGTAGACTATGAACAAGAAACAATTCGAAGTAATCAGATATTGAAATATCATGTAAACAATTGTAATGATGATGCATTCAGACAAAAGAATCTCGATTCAATGATAATGTTACATCATTGAAATAGCTAGCCTAATGCTTCATACAATATCATGTATTAATAGCATTTATGACAAACTATAGAAATCACTACATGCAAGCAATGTAACTCTTTCAACACCGACGAACTTTTCAAGTAGTGGTCGTCATAGAAATTAATTGGTCAATGGTTAAATAATTTAAGTTAACATTAATGATACTTTCGCATAACAAATATAAGCATTTAATGCTACATAGGAAATTTTAAATTTTTGTGAATTTTGGGGATGTTACATATGGTATGAGAGCACAAGTTCAAATACTAGGCCTGAAGTGGTTCAACTCGTGCAAATAAAAATTTAAAACAGAATTGCAATTATTGATTTTTATTTTATTCGTTTTCTATTCACCACTTTATAAATTTAGTCTGCAGGTATGGAAGGATCACAAGAGTCAGCTGAGGATAGGTCCCATAATAATGAATAGAATAATAATGAACAAGTACACATTAATGCATAAAATTTATTTATTGAATTAAACGATAAATCATCTGAATTGCTAAGGACAGTTAAAGGTTTAAAAATAGAAATAAAAACTATTACGGAGGAAAATGAACGAATCCTAAAATATCAAGAGAAGCTGAATCAAATCCTGTTGGATAAATTTCATAATAACGATAAGGATAAAATAACAGAAAATAATTATGAATCTAGAACTATGTCCTACCAACGTAAGGTTAAAAAGTTAAAACTGACTAATTATGACAGCAGTTCTTCTTCTTGAATATATGAAAAGTAACGCAGGAAAAAACACAAGTATTCTAGCGATAGTAGCGAAAGTGACTGCTACATTAAAAAGAAGAAGTACAATCCATATGAAGAAATTTTTAGAAAATTCAAGAAGATTAAACCACCAACTTTTAATGGAGAAACAAAAAAGAGTGAGGAAGCCAAAGCATGGATGTCTCGTATGAACAAGTAATTTCAAATTTATAACTACTCAAGTCATTTAAAAACTAAAATGGCAATTTATCCTCAGACTGGAAAAGCAGACATCTGGTGGCAAGATCTGAAACGTGTAAAAGGATTAAAAGAGAAAAGTGTAAACTGGAATAATTTTAAGAAATATTTCAAAAGAAAGTTTCTGTTGGAACGGTATTATGAGGAAAGAGGTAAAGAATTTTATGAATTAAAGTTAGGTTCCATGGATATGAGGGAACTAAGAAACAAGTTCTTAAATTTGTTAAGGTATGTTCCTTACATTACTGAAGAAAAGCCTACGGTACAGATATTTTTGAGCTGTTTACCCTCTCAGATAAAGGAAAGAATTGAGTATGATGATCCCAAAACTTATGAAGAAGCCATGAGAAAAGCAAATATCTATTACGAACATAACAAAAAAAGGGAAGGCATACCAAGCTGGAAAGTAAAGAAGCCTAACAATTTTGAACAAAGGAAATTCTTTTTTTCTTTTAATCACAACTTTGAAAATAATAATTCACGTAATTATTCTAACATAGAATTTCAAGTGAATAATTCAAGAGGAAATGTATAGACAAATTTTATAGCTGCAAGAAACAGTGATCCACCTAAAAAAATTTGTTAAAAACAATGAACAGAAAGAACCTGTTAAATGTTGGGACTGTCAAGAACCTCACTATGCATCAAACTGCCCACTCAAAAAAATGACTGTCAACAACATACACACAGTACAAAAGGAGGCTATTGTTTGTGACCTAGCGAAGGAAATTCCCAGAATCAATGCAGCCTTGGAAAACAAACATGCTGATCATCAAACTTCCATGGTTGAAGTAGAAGGTTTGCTAAAAAATCAACCCATATCTATTTTAATTGATATAGGAGCAACTCTGAGCTATGTGTCACCTGATTTAGTAAAATGTTGCAATCTGAAACTAGACAAGTTTGAAAAGTCATGGTTGGTCCAATTAGCTATTGGAACAAAAATAAAGGTTACTGATTATATGAAAGAGTGTGAATTACCAATAAATCAGTTTAGGACTCATGTTAAGCTGAATGTGTTACCTTTAGGTTCTTATGATGTTCTGATTGGAATGGATTGGGTTGAAAAGCTAAGGGTAGTGTTAATTGTTTTCAAAAGACTTCTACTTGTTTGAATGAAAAATGTGAAACTGTAACAGTAAGAGGAATTCCTAGAAAGACCTATGTTAGACAAAATTTCTTCTTTACAAGTTAAAAAGGTTGTTCATAAAGGGTGTAAGTTGTTTGCTATAAATGTAATTAATGATGAACAAAAATCTAAGGAAGATAAGTTAAAGTTGGAAGACATACCCATTCTCAAGGAATTTTTTTACATATACCCGGAAGAAATTCCAGGACTACCTCCAAAAAAGGAACTGGATTTCACCATTGAGTTAGTACGAGCAGCGGTACCAAACTCAAAGGCTCCTTATAGAATGAACATTCTGGAACTTAATGAACTAAAATCACAATTAAAGGAACTCATTGATAAAAATTATATAAGGCCAAGTGTGTCTCCGTGGGGAGCACCTATTATTTTTGTTAAAAAGAAAGAAGGAACTTTACGACTATGTATAGATTACCGTCAGTTAAATAAGATGACCATAAAGAATAGATATCCTTTACCCACATTGATGACATGTTTGATCAACTACGTGGTGCAATGATATTTTCTAAGATAGACTTGTGTTTAGTGTTAACACTGAAATGGTCCTCAGTTTTTGTGTGTTTTTCTCAAATGCTTGTTCCTTTTTTTTTCATTTTCATTTTATTTTTATTTTAGATTTTAAATGTTTTTGATAAATGATTTTGATTTTTTCTTTACTTTCATGTTATAATTCTTTTGTTTTAATTAATTTCACCCTTAGTGTCTTATCAAATATTATATTTCTATTCAAGGTTTTCAAAGCTTACTTAACTATATGCTTATGCTAAATCCAATGTTCAACCTTTTTTTTTGAGTTTATATTCCAAATTTGGATGTTGAGGTATTCCCGCAGCGCAAGGTCCAGATCATCTACTCTAACATGTTGCAGGAATCCGAGATCATGAGGGTTCGTGGTTCTTTGATAGAAGGACGTGGATGTTGTGTTTGATGATGAGAGGGGAGCTTCTAGACCCTTGTTTACTCCATTTTGACACATGTATGAACCACTTATTTTTTATCATCGATGGATTTGGGGATTGTTAGTGCCACGATTTCATATTTGGGGATTTTGGATCCCAGTGTTGGAGAAAACATGTTCTAGAATTTTTCATCCCTAAATCAGTTGCAAAGGAGGAAAATTCATGGGTTTATACCGAAAACATGAGCAGGAGTGGCACGTTGAGTCGGTTTGAACTAACAGATACAACCTGGGTAGTAGAATTCCATGACTGTGTGGCATTCTTCAAAACGGAGGGATTGTTTGAGTTTTTTGGAAGAATAACAAGGTTTAATGTCAAGAATCCCTAATTTCTGAAGCAATTGGTGTGCCATTAGAGGGAGAATAGTGTTTTAAAAAGGATTCTTTTGACTTCGATCCTAGCATGTTTTTGGTGCAAGAAGTTGGATCCCTTGACTGGAGTATGGGCATGCATATTAAGAATTTCAATCCAAAGTGGAGAGAAGTGATAGGGATCATATAGTGGTACATTACCTAAACAAGGGCGAAAATGTGATCAGTTCTTATTTTGGTCAGGTTTTGTAATCAAACGGGATGAGCAAGGAAAAAAACGTACTCCTAGCAAACAATCTAGCTTTATAAAGAAATTTAAAGGAGATGGAAATGAAGATAAGATACAAGATGATTTGCATGATGTTGATATACAGGAGTTTTAAAATCCTGGGAATGTAGAGAAAAGAGAAGGTCATTGTCATTGAAGATTCTTCAAGTTTTGAGGATAGGAGCACTGTTTTTACCTGTTTTGGTCATTACAATTGAGCGCGAATTATGAGGTGATGGAAATGAGTTTGAGAAAACCAAGACAGACTAATTTGAAAAAAACTCTCTCAGTTTTGCAATAGCTGTCATGGTTTGGAAGATTCAAATTCATCTTTGTGGCCTATTTTTCAGGGTTTAAAATATTTAATAGTTTACTGTTTTAGTCACGAATTTTCGACACATCTTGCGATTAATTGGAGAGGAATTTTTAAAAACAAAGATATTATTTTGTTCATCATGGAATCATTTAAAAAAACCTCTCTCAGTTTTTGCATAGGTGTCATTGATCGAGAGATATGGAGGCATTTGTGAGACCCATTTTTCAGAAAATTCGCCAAATTTCCCAGAGTCTGATTTGCTATTTTTGGTTAATTGTCTTTAAAGATTCGAGTTAGCATGTAACTAATTGATTGAACTACTTCAAATTTAGACCTAGAGGGTATTTATGGAACTACTCTACTTTTGTAATGATAAAATTAAGACAAACAGACAGTTTTGGGGTTGGATGTTTGTTTCAAGAAGCATTATACAGCTTGGAGCATTTGGACACATGTTCAAACTAATGCATATGGCTCTCCTGTAAGTTTTGAAGACTGAGATTGATCTATATATGAATATAAGCCACTATACTTTGTCTATTGGTTTTGTTTATGGTCATTTTGACTACTCAACTTATTATTTCGTTCCTTGTTTGAATTTTTTACTCATGCGAATGCTCTTGGTTGTGGACTGAACCAATACTATGCGAATGAATGTTTTAGGTTTATTTTTATTATATTAATTTTTTATATCTCAGTTCTTGAAGTTATATGATTTAGTTTTTTCATTGGTTGAATCATTAATTACCTTATTCAATATGAAACCCTCAAACGATAAAATCACAAAAACAAACCCTACTTTCTATTGATTATTTTGAGATTGTATTAGCTTGTTCCCTCTATATTCTAGGGACAATTTCTAGCACAAAAATCTTTGGCACCGTTTCCAGGGACAAACTTGAAAATTTTCCCCTGTAATTATATATTTTCTCCTAATTTTGACAGTAAACAAAGTTGGGAAATCTTTGTAGACTACAGTCATTCACTGAATTCCAGAAAAAGTAGTGGTGACTCCATTGAAAGAAACATCTACTAGAGAATCCATTCAAGTTCTAATCAAGTTCAAAGACTCCACTGGAGGATGAATCTTATTGACAGAGACATGATAGGATACTATGAGAAAACTAGCTATTCAGTCTTAGGTTTTTTCCCAGATGTAATTATATTTTTTGTCAATTTCTTCTATTGCTTATTGTACTCAAAAGATGACCTAAAATCTACATTTGAAGATCCTTCCATGAAATTTGTAAATATACCTTTTATTTGTATACCTGATCTTGATCCAAATCCTTCATTTGAGTCATGTAATGTATATGATCAATCCTGTGAGCCTCAAGAGACCAAGGATGAAATCATACCTCCTACGTTTAATCCTATATCTTCCAAAATCCAAGACAAATATAGGCCTCTTTATTTCCCTTCTATTCTTCATGATTTTCCTCCAAATCATTACAAGCATCTCCCTATGTTCAATGGAAAAAACCTTACAGCTGAAAAACACATCCATGCCTTTGAACATTTCACGAACCTGTTTGAAATTGAGCATTATGATGTTTACATAAGAGATTTTTCTCAGTCATTGCAAGGGGATGCTAAGGAATGGTTCAGGAATTTGCAGCCTTGGTAAATTAGTTCATGGGAGGAACTAAGGTATACATTTCTAAATTTTTGCGGTGAGAGAAAATCATTGGATCAATACCTTTCAGAGTTTCGTGCTATGAAAAGACAGAAGGATGAAACTGTTTCTATGTTTAATAGGAGATTTTCAGGTTTTTATTACAAGATTCCTAAGGAGATCCAACCTTCTAAGGTTGCTTCCAGACTGAGTTATGTAATCACCTTTCATCCAGATCTAGCATTTCTTCTTATGGAGAGAAAGTCCATGACTTTGCAACAGATGTTTATCGATGCCCAAGAAATAGAAGATAACATACGAGCTTGTGGAAAGTATGAAGATCATATTTGTAATGAAGACTTGAAAGAGGAAGCTTATGAACCGAAAATATTAGGTTTGGATGCAGAAGAGTACAGTCGAAACCAACAGCAGAAATTTGGCTTGAAAATGCTTCAAAGATATTATATATTATCTTTTGATGTCTCTTGTTTTTCAGACCCTAAGATCGCTCAATTAAATTTTGCTTCTTCTGAAAATAGTTTTTATAAAATTGATTATGTTGATAATTGTCATGTTGCTTCAAAGTGTCTAGCAGTGGATACTCAAAATCAACAAGCTTCAATTCTTTATAGTGATGTTAAGAATTTTATGGCTCCCAATGATTGTCGATTTTTTTATCTACCAAATATTTTTTTTGAAAAATTTCATGTTTGCAAACATGACGCTGATTATGAGGATGATTATTTAAAAAGAGAAGATCAGCCTTGTAATGAAGGCATCATTCAAGATGTTAACGCCAAAAAGTTCTCACCAGCTCATCCCTTTGGACATACACCTTTGTTGACCAAATTTCCTATCAACCTAGCCTCCAAAACCCAGAAAACCCAAATGGGTACCAAAATACCCAAAATTCCCTCAAAAACATACCCAAAAGAGGGTCAAAATAAAAATATTTGGGAATAAAACTCAAAAGAAAATTTAAAAAAAGGAGAAAATAGGGAAAAGACCCGAAAAGAGCCCTAAAACCCTAATCAAAATTTATAAAACGGGTGGAGGGATCCCATTTCACATATCCCTCAATCACTCTACCCTTATGCTGCTAAATTTTTTTCAAAGCCTTAAGCCATCCATCTTTGAGCTTTTTGGCCTCCCTTGAGATAAAAAATTTAGCCACCACCGAAGCATTGGAGAGGAGAGTACGAAACCAAAGGAGCTATGGAGCACACTGTTCGTCCGTCAGCTTCACCAACCTCGTTTTGAAGGTAAATTTTTTGCAAGCCCTTTACTTGCCCATAATACAAAAAGTTAAAGATTCTTTATTTTACTATTTTGAAAATCTGTTGTTTACTACTTTAAGTTATTTTTTAATTGCATGCACATGTTAGATCAAATTATTTACTTTTCTCAGGTTGTTTAGATATTTTTTTGACCATTTCCGTTCAACCTACTACTAAGGCTCCCTTTCCTTTAGTAGGGTCCCTTTTGCACAAGCCGGGGTGAAAAACCCAACAATAGATTGGTGACAACGATGTCTGACCCTTTCTCTGACAGTTTTAGTTTTAATTTTCATTTCAGTTTGCAGTTCTATTTTCGGTTTTTATTTAATTAGTTACAGTCTTGTGTGTTTTTCTATATGGCTACAACCAGTTTGCATCATTTTTCGTGCAGAAAACCACATCTTTTTCACCCACAGTTGCGGTCCACATTGCAGCTGTCCTCCACTTTTCCACGGTCTACACATCAGCTCTTTAGCCTTTTGCTGCGGTTCCGAACGTGGAGTCTTTGTGATTTTTTGCAGTTCTCACCACAGCTACCAGTTAACCTTTCATGGTTCAAACCGTGTTTACATCACCTCTATGTGCAGTGCACACCGCATCTTCCCTACAATTTTCTGTGGTTTGCAACAGTCTGCAACTCGCCCCTATGCGCGGTCCATACCACGGTGAGGACAACCTTTCTCGCGGCCCTGCCTCTACATTAGAGCGACGTCGCTCCCTTCCCTGCTCCCTCCGAGGCCCCTACAACATGCCACCATCCAACCAATGTAGCCTCAACTGCACACACACCCTCCCACAGACTGCACTGCAACACATAGCTTGTTCCCACACCGTTGTCTGCCTTGCCTCCTTCTATGCTGCATACCGTAGCTTCCCCCGTTGTTTTTGCATCGCTCATCGTCCCTGCGACAACTTGATCTCGCGCTGCACACCGCACTAGTCCTCCCCATGACTTGTGCTACACACCACATCCTTTCTCCCGACCTGCGCGCTAAACTAGCCTTCCTATGTGCTAAACTAACCTCCCTGTGCACTGTGACCATCGCGAGACGTGTGCTACACACTGCAACTTTCCTCCCAGTCTATGCACTATCACCACCCGACCTGCACGATGTTACATCCATGATCTTCGCGCTACACACCACACTTCCAGTGCCGAAACTTGTGCTGCAACGTGCTCACCACCTTGAAACTTGTGCTGTGCATCACACTTTCTGGCGTGAAATGCGCACTGCACCCTGCATAGAGTGGTCTCACAACCACGGTTTAGTTTTTTAATTTTCACTATTTTTACATGTCTTAAAATATATATATATATATATATTTATTTATTTTCAGTCTCTGTAGCATCTTTCCCATTTTTCTAGCATTTTAAAATACCATCTTTTTTATTTTTCCACCTAGCTACCAACAGCATCATTACACACACTCTGTCACCTAACTCAAGTGATACCCATGAAAAATACTTAACTCCTCCAACTTTTAGCCCCACTTGGGTAACAAAAAATAATTTTGTAGCTAGGTAGGACAAAGGGGATAGGTATCCAAATAACACCCCTTTGTCGCTTACACTTGAGACATAGTTGTTGTCATCTAGGGTGCCAAAATACCTTAGTATTTTTTGACATGGTTACGACCAATTTCTCGGAAGGCCTCTCTCTTAGGAGGGTTGAAATGGCGAGACTAGTTCTGGAAGCCTGAGTGGAATACCGCAATCCATTCAGTCTCCAAAGGCTACCCACTCATTATCTGCATGTGGTGATTCCTTTTAGGCCCACACGATGAAGGAGTGGAGCTGCAAATTCACCTTTCTGGACATGTCATGAACGGGGTATCTTAGTTTCCTTTCTTCTAGGATTGACTATCCGGTGTCCCTCCCGATAGGGGGATATCATTGGCCCTTAATTCTACTTTTTGTATTATCCGACTGGGATTTCATCACCCTGCAGAGGATACACCTAGTTTGAACCAGCATACCTTGTTAGTTAGGTGTTTACATGCTCTCTTACCTCCCCTAAGTCTAGCGAGTTTACCTTTTTTATTTGTTAGGAGGCCTGTGTGTTGGTATTCTGACCATTTTTTCTCGCTCTGTTTGTTGTAGCATAGTTGTTGCAACAAGTGTTTTGAGCATCGTTGTTGGCATGAGTGCCAACGTTTTTACGCTCTCCTTGTG
Organism: Larix kaempferi; assembly: GCA_027924585.1. Classification (NCBI taxonomy): domain Eukaryota; kingdom Viridiplantae; phylum Streptophyta; class Pinopsida; order Pinales; family Pinaceae; genus Larix; species Larix kaempferi. The sequence continues at coordinate 2,850,845 of BSBM01000392.1, forward strand.
CACACATGGTTGCACTAGGATTTTCGATCCTTTTACTCAACACTCCTCACCTGGACTACCCTCATCGCCACTACTGAGCCCCAACAACAGTCCCAGCTCCAACAGGGCCAACCCCTGCAGCACGATCTACTTGCCTTTCCTCACCATAGACATAGAGCCTCGTCACCTGTTCCAGATGCCCCTTATACCACATCCGATCTAGAACCAAAATACAACACGTATACTGCTGCATCTAGCCCCTTGGCTAGTATGAATTCCAACGCCTTTTTCAGCGGGATGGTTGGCGTAGGGTCCACCACCCATCCATCCACTACATCAACAAGCATCCCTACCATGTAATCTATAAGCCCTATGCCTAACATTCCCACCACCACATCGATCCCTATAGCTAGTGGATTGGCCACCAACACAAATCCATTAGTGACTAGTCACATACTTGGGGGCAGTGGCCCCACCATCACCACCACCACCCATACCATTTCCCCACACATTGGGGGCAGCGGCCCTACCATTGATGCTATGGCCCATACCGTTACCCCACACATCGGAGGCAGCAGCCCCACCATGGCCGCTCTAGCCCATACCATTGCCCCACAAATTGGGGGCACTTGTCCCACAATTGCCACCATGAGACATATTGTTGCCCCACATATGGGGGGCATTGGCCATACCATTGTCGCCAAAGTGAATGCACCTCCCCTGCCACCCCCCGACACACCTTCCTGCTAGTTTTCCATTCATGCTGAGTCTTAACCTCCCTCACCTGGCTAGGTTGACTAATGATCCTACGTGGCCTCTAATGCCCACCAAACTCCCTTCGGACATACCCGAATTCAAAGGAAAGGGAGGAGAAGACCCCAAAATCATATCATGTCTTTCCACTTGTGGCATTCCTCCAACTCTATCGTGGATGACTCCATCCACCTCCAATTAATACAACGAACCCTCACTGGAGTCGCAGCTAAGTGGTATATTGACCAACCTCATGGGAGCCACCTTACATTCACATCCCTTGCCTCCACTTTCCTTCAATTCTTCCAGCTACTCGTTCGTTATGATGTCAGTGTAGAGATCCTCTTATCTTGTAGATAGAATAAGGCCACCCACATCATGGACCACATCCATGAGTGGTGCAAATGGCGTACGTTATGTAAGATCAAGTTGGAAAACCATATTTTCTTAGACTGGTTCCTCAAATCTCTCATACCTACCATCGCAAAGGACGTGGCCTCCGAGCGACCCCAGTTTGAGGAAGAAGCCATCCTCAAGGCACAACAATTTGATCTTATTTATGCCCAGTTTGGCTACCTATACTCTATCCTACCTGACGCCCCTCATGTCGATGCCTCCCAGAGCGATGCCCCAGGAGCATCCCATACCGTTGACAACATGATCGGGCATGTAGCATCTCGCACCCAACCATACACGGCTATTCCCACTCCTATTGGCCTCGATCTTTCGCATACCACGTCCCATTCAGGCGAGACTACATCATACACACCGAACATTCAGCATCCTCATACCCATGGACTATCATGCCCACAGTAGTGTTACGGCCATGTACACTGACCTTATAATCCCCTTATGGGACAACCCACTTTTTATCAACACCCGACTCCACACGCACATCCCCACGCCCAAGTTCAACCGACTTACTACCCTCCACAGGCCCACTTACGCAACCATAAGCTCCTCAAGTCTATCATCCACCGCCAACCCCACCAGTACTGGCTCAACTGCAAGCACATCCCGGTCACTACCTGCAGCAAGCACCTCCACCACCTAATCAGCCATAGAATCCTCCCAACCCCTAGGGAAAGTTTATTCCCAACAACACCCACCGCAAAACAAGCCTGCTCAACGCATCCAGCAAGGCCAACAGAAAAGGGGCAGAGGACGGAGTCATAGAAATAACCAACCTCAAGACCGAGGTGGTCCACAACCGAACCCCTCCAATAACAACAACACCGCCCCACATGAACAAAACCCTGAAAGACCACCTCGTTAGGGAAAAAATCCCAACTTACGAACGAATCATCCCTGTTCCATCTCTAGGGTCTACAAGCACTATATGCACAATTGTCCGCATTTAGACCATGCTCGTCAACTTTGGACAGACGACGCCCAATGTGACGATCAAGCTACCGCTCTTGCACAATGCAACCCCCAGGCACCTCCCATGGTGCTACAAAATCCCTTGCCCACGCAAGGAATAGTAAACACCCAACCACTACCTCCTCCTTAAGGAACTAGACAACCACCTCAGCAGATCATGTATGCCACATAGACAAACCAACTGACGGATTCTGGGACCCACCATCACCTGATGATGTCATCGACCTACATCAATCTCCAAACACATCGAAATCAATATGGACCCAACCCCGAAACCTCCCCCATCGATACTGCTACTAACGCTCTTCCCACAGATCAGCCCCTATGTATAGCCCCACGACAGGGCGATGGGTCCCCTAAAGCCCCTCGCTTCCCACTACGACGGATCAACAACAATCCTTACGCTCATGCCACAACAAATTATAATATTGTACAAGTTCTAGTATAGTCCCTTGCTACTATGTCTACCTTGGAAGTTCTAAAGAAATGTTCTGCATAGAGCAAATTATTATTCTCCGCCATTGGGGCCATAGACCCCTTCAATTCACGATTGATGGCTTTTGACTTAGACCAAGCTGAACCACATTTTCCCTCGACACTAGCTTTCCAGGTTTCTATATCAATTCAGAAACTTGTCATCCATCAATGCATCATCAATGAAGGCGCCTCCACTTGCATCATGTCGATGTTTGTTTGGAAGAATCTTGGATCTCCCACTCTACAACCATCAACAACTGCATTACGAGCTTATGATGGCTCCAAAGCTCAACCTCAAGGCCTTTTGGCCAACATTCCCGTCCGGCTAGGGGGAAAAATGGTCCTAATCGATATAGAGGTTATCAATGCACAGCTCGATTACAACCTATTGCTTGGTCGTAGTTACATGTATTCTATGAAGGCTGTCGCTTCATCCGTCTTCCTCATCATGATGTTCCCCCATGAGGGACGTGTGGTCAAAATAGACCAAATAAGATATTATGATCTCAATGCCCCCGCTGCCCCTTAGAATGTTCTTCCCATGATTGAACAACCAGCACATAATGCACCTACATTGTTTGTCTCCACAGTTGGACCGAGGTTATACCTGGACTCACCCATAACCTCCACATTCCAATCCATTCTTCCCCTTATGAAAATAATAGAGATATCTAATCTCTCTGCAATTTCGTCCAACCACACAATGCCCAACCAACAACTGCCTTTACTACCGCAACCACCGTCGCTCCCAAGTCACGTCGGGCAAACACCGATCCATATGATCCCATTTTTATTCCCACCTTCTGGAGTGATAAGTACCCCCGTGATGGCTACTTTTAACCTCCTGGGCTTGACCCTAGGTCTACCCATGTTGTATTTACCTGCCCCCACTCCTCCACCAACACCACAAGTCATCCTCCAACTGGTCCAACCTATCAGCACTTCCAACCGCCCACCCCTAGGCATTGCGAAAAGGCCCAACTATCCCCCTTCCAGTGCAGCATCCACATCTGCTACAAACCCTCCCCCACCACCACCAAAAAACACTGGGGGCAGAGGCCCACAAAATTATACCGCCCCATTGGCAAGAAAACCTGTGGCAATTCAACCACCCCCGTGAGCACCCCCTAAGTGCTCTTTGTGTGATGATATCGTCCATGCCACCCACAACTGTCCTCAGCTTCCCGATCTCCAAATACACATGCAGACCTTGGATGACGACCCCAACATCCCCGTAGTCATACTAAACCCCCCATCCCATCAGCACAACAAGGCGTTGCGTACTAACCACGCTTGCATTATATGTGGAATATATGGTCACTACTCACATCACTGCCCTAGCCTCCCGCATTATAGAGTATCCCTCTATGAACTAGATAACGCCGACATAGAAATATCCTCTCCCACCATTGAGTAAATTTACACTCCTATATCTTCCTCCTCGGAAAAAGTTAACACTATCTACTTGATCTCCACATCAGGACGACACATATCATCCCCCAAACACAATCTCTCGCCAATCGATTTGACCACACATCACTTTCGGAGTGACGAGGAGATACTCGAAACATTTATTGCACCCGATTACCCTTGGGAGGACAATCATCAATGATCTTATTTTATTCCCGAGGAGGCTTCCACTTCCACATCCACTCAGTTTTCAATCGAAACAAAGGACTTCCTACTCGAGAAGGTCAATTAGTTTAAGAACCCTATTCCCGCCCCTGACACCTTCAGGGAAGGCAACATGGCCAAGATATCACTGACCGTACAAGTTGATATTTCCGTCACACCTAGCGCACCCGAATTCATCATAGTAAGCGCCGCTTGCATGGAATAAGAAATCAAGGAATCCAAGAAGATTTTTCAAGAAATTTGTGATGTCTTTGCCTAGTCTTATACTGAGATACCCGGCATGGACCCTACCATCGTTGAACACCACATTGATACATGACCGAAAGTCCCACCTATCCACTATAATCAAAGACCCATTAACCTGTCCAAATTCCCTGTAGTCAAAGCCGAAATTGAGAAGCTGCGGAAATCCCTATTTATCTATCCCATCGCTTACACCACTTGGGTGTCCAACCCTATACATATCAATAAAAAAAAGGGCACGCTCTATGTTTGCACATATTTTTGAGATCTCAATCACTCATGTCCCAAAGACAACTTCCCCACACCTTTCATCGACCAGCTTGCTGACGCTTGTGCCGGACATGAAGTCCTCTCCTTTATGAATGGATTTTCTGGATATAACCAAATACACATTTGGAAAGAAGACCAGTATAAAAATGCATTCACTACCCCATGGGGCACCTTTTCCTACTAGGTCATGCCATTTGAGCTAAAGAATGTGGGCGCCACTTTCCAATGAGCCATGGCATACTGCTTCCACGACCTAACTCATATCATCCTGGTTTACCTAGATGATCTTACTGCTCACTCCAAGGAACGAGCGAACCACCTAAATGACCTCTGGGAAGTCTTCCTGCGTTGCCGCAAATATAGAATCTACTTGAACCCTCTCAAGTTTGTCTTTTTCGTTCCTACAGGATGATTGTTAAGATTCATCGTTTCATAGAAAGGGATAACTATTGACCCTTTAAAAGTTCAAGCCATCTTGGACCTACCTCCCCCTGGCACCATATGCCAGTTACAGAGTCTACAAGGGAGAGCCAACTTTCTCCACCACTTTGTTCCTGAATACACCACAACGGTTCACGGTTTCCTCCACTTGCTCTGCACCCAAGTCCTTTTGTCTGGGATGAGCAAGCTCAAGCAGCCTTTGTAGCCCTTAAAACAGCCTTAACTAATGCCCCTTTGATCTTCCCCCCGGATTTCTCCAAGGATTTTATCCTGTATGTTTCGGCATCTGAACGCGCCGTCTCTAGGATACTAGTTCAAGAAGATAGTGCACGGAAAGAACATGTAATCTACTACGTGAGTCAGACATTGTCTGGCCCATAGTTGCATTACCCCCTAGAAGAAAAGTTGGGCCTAGCTGTCATCTTCTTCGTACAAAAGCTCCATCCTTACATATTGCTGAGCCCAACTACTGCTGTGGCCGAATCTAATCCTATGGTTTACCTTTTGATTTGTCAGCTCCTACAAGACCGTGTGGCCAAGTGGGTCATTATTCTCTAAGAATATGACCTCACGTTTACGACACCCAAGAGCATCAAGGCCATCGCACTGGTGCAACTTATGATGGACTTACCATCATCATCCAGTTCTACTGTCATCGATACTAGTCTTCCGGATGACCATTTATTTTTCATCTCCTCAGATGATCCTTGGTATGGTGATATCTTGATATACCTCCGCACTTAGAAATTTAGACCCGACCTTGACCGTGATGGGCGTAGACACATATGCCATCACGCCTCATGTTACATTCTCCTTGGAGACGTGTTATATCGTCGGGGTATTGATACCATTTTACGATGCTACCTCACCCGCGATGAGGCTGAACAAGTCCTTAATGATTGCCACAATTGATCTTGTGGTAGCCACTTTTTAGGCCACCTCCCATAAGGTTATCCATGCCGGATATTTCTTTCCCTCCCTCTTTACTGACTGCATCACTACAGTTAATCATTGCCGTAACTGCAAACTCTTCGCCCCTAAGGCAAGGACACCACCTAGCCCCCTCCACCCAGTCATTACTGTTGGCCCTTTCTGTAAATGGGCCATCGATTTCATGGAGTGCAACCCAACCTTAGAAAACGGTCACAAGTATGTCATCGTAGCTGTGGATTATTTCACCAAGTGGGCCGAAGCCATGCCCATGTTTAACTGAACATCTGACACTGCATCTCATTTCTTTTTCAATCATGTTATTTCCCGTTTTGGGGTCCCACAACAACTTGTGTAAGACCATGGGAGACACTTCGAGGACTCCATTTGGAAGGAGTTGTCCATCCTTTTAAAGTTCACACATCAACACTCCTCCGCCTATTACCCGCAAGGGAATGGCCAAGTAGAGGCCATCAATAAAATATTGAAGACCATTCTTTAGCGCACTGTAAATCACCATAAGTCTAACTAGCATCAAATGTTATTTCCAACACTTTGGGCTTATTGCACTTCCACCAAGACCACCATAGGTTTCACCCCTTTCCACTTAGTCCATGGCGTCGAATCGGTCCTCCCGATTGAGTGTTATATTCCTGCCCTCCACGTAGCCATTGAACTCTTACCCGATACCTCCCCACTTGAACAATGCCTAATCCTTTTGGAACAGGCTAACGAGGATCACTTGACAGCCCTCCAAACCATCGAAGCTGCTAAAAACCACTCTAAAGTGGGTTATGATAAACACGTTCACCCATGCAATTTCTAGGAGGGAGACCTTGTCCTAGTCTACGAGCAAGCACATGATAAAACTGGGAAAGGAAAATTTGAGTCCATGTGGCAAGGACCATACATTGTCCATACCTATTTAGGTCATGGGGCATACATCCTCACCGATTCTGAAGGAAAACCTTAGTGCAACCCTCGTAATGGGTTGTACCTTAAATGATTCTACCCTTAGAACCTTTTCAGGACATTCTAAGTCTCGATTGTACAGTCTCAACCCTTTTTTGTTTTTTTTCCTTTTTCTCTAAGACCTCACATTTTGTTTCCCTTGCATGATTACAGATGGATTCCATTCCACCACAATAAATTAGTTTTGCCGATGTCACAAGTCGCTGGTCCCTGAACCTTGCCTCTGTAGCTTGGGTCCTGTATTTCCCCTCACACGAGCTAATCCACCTCGACGGCGTGTGTATAGGTGCTGCTACTAATAACCAATATGAGTACGATGCAGTGGCCAGTCTACTGACCGTTGCCCTCCATATGGGAATATGTCACCTTCGTGTGTTTCTTGACTCCCACCTGCTTATCGCCCAACTCAACAACCATTACTAGGTATGGGATCCCTGCCTTTTGAGAAAGTTCTTGTGCACTAAGCAAATGACCCGATAGTTTGAATCCATTACATTCACTCATGTCCCATGAAATCAAAATAGTGTAGCAGACCAAATGGCTGACAATATTCTTGACTGGCATACAAATCAGAATATGTAACACACATAACCATATCACCCACATGTGCATCATAATATCGTTTAGGCATTAAGAAAAACCACAAAAAATTTAAAAAGAAATCATCACCATATTTGCATCCACATGCATTATCACAACAACATCCGCGTGCAGACAATACAAACATCATGATATGTGCATCCACATGCATAAAACATCGACATCATTACAAAAAGCATCCATGTGCTGATAAATATATATATCATGAAAATGTCATAAGTACCAATTGTACCCAAATATAGATATAAACATAGTGAGGAGCCCCAACATCATCCTCGATAAACATTATAAGCCATATATACAAATATCCCATGTGCTCATCACAGTGGGGGCAGCCCTGTCAACTACCTAGTCAGACTCCTCCCAGTATTCCTCATCATCATCATCCCCCTGTGACTCCCCTGCCTCGCCGGAAGCTGCTGCAGCCTCCTGTGCTACCAACTCATTATCCCCCCTCCTCCTCCTCTGGCATATCCTCCTCAGGATCCTCCTCTGTAGGTACCTCCTCCTAGGGCTCATCCTCCTTAGGATCATCCTCATCATCCTACCCCCGATAGGCTACATCCCCTCAAGCAAAAGCTCTCACTATTTATGTAGCCATCGCAATACGCTGCATGATAGGCCTCCACTCTTGTGGAGCATCATAACATATGTCTATCAGCTCCTGATCTAGATGCTGCCAGCCATCGCTCTTGATCCCCTCCAGGAGCCACTCAATCCCCTGTCACAAACCATCAAAAGTAACTGCGGCACTCCGACGATGCCCCTGTCCACGACCTCCTGGGTCTACCCCCTCCACATGGCCTCTCCGTGCCTGATACCCCAATGGCGATCGAGGTCCGACATCTACAAAAAGAAACATCAAAACATCAATAAATACCAATTGCCAATAACATAATACTGTGCATCAAATAAAACAAAACAAAAACAGACATACCATCTGGTCCCCAAGCCTAACCAGGAGGTCTCGGCAACTCTAGGTCCCCACGAAAGTCTATCCCAGCATATGTGTAATCCTCAATAGATACCGGTATCTGCATCCAGTGTAAAAACAACTCCTCTATGAAAAAATGGCCCACTAGCCCTCCACCCCTACGAATAATCATCTCGCTCTGTCGCCGCATCCGTGGCTTTGTCGGTGGCACCACTCACATGATTCTATGAGGCCGCAGTGTCTGGACCCACTCAAAGAAAAATGCACATAAAAATGTCCCGTGAAGGATGTTCTCTATCAATAACATCTGTCCTCCTGTGATCCAGTTAGGCCCATGGGAACCCAAAACCCATACCACTGCCACTGCAATAGCCTACTTAACCGGGCTCTCTATATCACACAGCATGAGTGAAGAACCACTGACCACCGCCACAAGCAAACAGTATTTGTCCAGCAAGGTCTCCATCAACACATTCCCTGGCCTCCTTGGCTAAGTGTCGACAACCATACCTAACCTAGGCAACCCAATCAGGAAATATACATCGGCTATGGTTAGATCTAGCCACTCGCCTAAATCATGAAAGCCTCGATATCAGAGTCCCATAACTCAACTAACTTGTTCAACAAAAGAGGTGATGAATGCATATATGGGATCTCTGCAAACTTCAGAATCCCACTATCAGCTAGTGCCTCTCGAACCACTCGATCTGTCTAGATATTCCTCCGAATGTTGGGAGGAATCGCTTGCTCTCTCCATCCCACCTTTGGCATCCTGCCAATCACAAAAATGAAGTCCATCAGATCCACATCTCAATAGAAAATCGACTGCCCTCTGGAGCGTGCTTTCTCCCTTGTAATGCGTGTTCCAGAGTGCACTTGCGACGTCGATCCCTGCGCAGTGCACTGTGATTTCCTCTCGGAAGGTGCACTGCACACCGCAGTCACCCCAGTCCTTAGTTGTGCTCTGAAGTGCATTTTCTCCATCGAAAAGTCATGCTTCCAAGCGCAACTAGGATGAGAAAACCCGCAAGGCATACTGCGTTTTCCAGATGCTCCAACGTGCCCTTGACCGCACCCTTTATTGAGGAACCTGTGCTTTGCAGCACACCTACCTCCCCCATTGCCATGATCCAGAGGACGCAAGCCCTTCCCAAAGTTGTGCTGTGCCACATAGGCACACAATAATGGCCGGTATGCCTCCCAGGGGCCCAAAACCCAGAAAAAATATGTACAAGATGAAGCTAAGAACATGAGATCTTACCTACAACTCCCGGAATGCAAATCCACTGGTGAAATCTATCACAATCTCAGTTTTCACCTATGGCCTTGTTAACACCCAAAATGTGTTCACTACCTCATCTACCACATTACATGGCTCATTTGTCCATTTTCCTACCATTTTTCCCTTAAAAACCCAAAAAATCCCACTAAAAAGCCTCCAAAAGGCCACAAAACCATCAAAATAGCCTCAAAAAGGCTAAAAAACCCCTTTTTCCTCCAAAAATAGCAAAAATCCCCTAAAAAGGGAATAAAAAATATAAAATAATGAGGAAAAGGAGGAAAAACCCTATACAGCTGCCCTAAACCATGTGTTTCCTAAAACCATGGATCAGCACTCCACCACCAAAAAACTATAAATAGGTGATGGAGATCCCTTATTCCATATCCACAATCAAGTATACCCTTACTCTGCCAAAATCTCTCTCGAAACCCTAGTTCACCATTGAACTACTTTCACCTTGAGAGCCTCTTTTGGCCCATTCCCACCATTGGAGAAAGAGAAGGAGCACATTGGAGCTTGGAGCAACCCTCTTGGACATTGCAAGGGCTTCATCAACCTTCACATTGAAGGTAACATCAATACAAAAAAGCCATTATTTACATCTTTTGTTTATGTTTCATGCATATGTTTAAAGTAGTTTATATCTTTGTTTTAGCTTAATAATTTACATTTACTGAACTACTACTAAGGATTCCATTCTCCTTAGTAGGTGCTCATTTGCACAAGCTAGGGGTAAAACCCTAGCTACAGTATTGGCGACTCCCCTAGATTTTGAATTTCTGGTTTCCGTTTAAATTTTTTTCCCTTTCGGCCGCCGTACATCATGTTTTTTGCCTCTGCAGTCGCGTCCCGACCGTGTATTTCAGGCCTTTACCTGCAACCTGACCGCGGCTCTCAGACTGTTTCCGACGCCCTGCCAGCGGATTCAAGTCTGTTACCTGTGATCTGACCGCGGTTAATCAGCCTGTTTGCTGCGATCTGACTGTGCCTGTCGGCCATTTTCCCGCGTCTCGACTGCGGCATTCAGCCCCTTTCCCGCGTCCCGACTGCGTCTGTTAGCCCTTTTGCCGCGACCCGATTGCGTCTTTTTCCCCGTTTCCTGCGTCCCGACTGTGTCTATTGGCCCGAAAACCGTGACCTGACCGCGTCTGTTTCCCTCAAACCCGCGGTCTGCCTGTTCTGATTCGCCACAGAACCGCGGTCTGATTTCTGCATTTTTACTGTTTTGAGCCCAGCCCCTTTTGCTGCAATCTTTTCTGCATCTGAACAGCCCTCTGTCCTACCTGCAGTCCCACTTCCTTACAAGCTTTTTGCAACATAATTTATGTTCCCTTTACAGAATTCTTTTAAAATTTCAGTATTTTTAAATCAGAAAATTTTGCAAGTGAAAGTTTCAATTTCAGTATTATTGATAGTTCGAAGTTGCCCCCCTTGTGGCACTTCTATTTTGGGTTCATCACCTCACGAGCACACACTCTGTCACATAATTCAAGTGAGCCTTAAAAAGTAACTAACTAAACCAACATTCTAACCCCACTTGGGGAACACAAAAGAATCTTTGTAGTTAGGTAGGGTCGGGGGGATAGGCTTCCAATAACACCCCTCGGTCACTTACACTTGAGACATAGTTGTTGTCCAAATAGGGAACCAAAATCCCCTAGTACTTTTTGGCACGGTCACGACTAGTTTATCAGAGGGCCTCTCCCTTAGGAGGGTTGAAGTCGGGAGACTGGTTCTGGAGGCCTGATTGGAATACCGCACTCCATTCAGTAACCGAAGGGCTACCTTTCGCGGTTCGCAGGATATCCCTGTATAGGGGTATTGCGGTAAACGGACTAAACGACAGATTCACCTTTCTGGACGTGTCATGAACGGGGTATCTTAGTTGCCATTCTTCTAGGATTGACTACCCAGTGTCCCTCCCAGTAGGGGGATATCATAGCCACTTGGCTTTCCTATTCATATTGTCTGACTTGGATTTCATCACCTTGCAGAGGATATGTCTAGTTGAGTCAGAATACTTTTAGTTAGGTGTTTGCATGCTCCTTTACCTCCCTTTGGTCTAGTGAGTCCACCATTTTTTTTATTTTTAGGAAACCTGCTGCTTGTTGGTATTCTGACCATCTTTGTTGATACTCCACCTATTGTAGCACAGCTGTTGCAGTGGGTGTTTTGAGTTGGTTGTTGGCCTGAATGCCTTATTTTTTAGCTCTCCTTCTGCACACTAGGTTGCATTAGGGTTTTTGAGCTGTTTTTTACTCACCTCAACCCAAAGAGATTTGACACCATCCGTCACCATTGAGTCCCCGAGACATTCTCGGTGCCTCAGGGGCGAGCCCCCACAGCACGGTTCACTTGACACCACCCGTCATAGATTCCGATCATCCTCCATTGATACCACTCATCACATATCTAAAGCCTTGTCACTTGACTCCACTTGTCAGCGACATAGGACTCCGTCACCCGATATTGACGCTCCTTAATTTACCTCCGATTCTGACGATGAGTCTGAGAACCCTATTTACATTGCCCCTACTAGCCCCATGGCTAGCATGACTTCCACTCCTTTTGTTATAGGGACCATTGGTGGCACATCCACCACTACACCAGTTACTACACCTGTTTTGGGTATGCCCTCCATGGGACCCCCATCTACCGTTCCCCTCACGGTACCTATTCCCACAGCAGGAATCCCTATCCCCACTACATCAGTGGCTCACACTACCCATGGTGGTGCCGGACCATCCTCCACCACCTTAGTTCCCCCACTTGGGGGCACCATCCCAAATCCCGTCCCTCCACTAGGGGGCATTGGCCCTCACGTGGTCCAACCCACTACTGTGTCACATCCTTCTTCCAGTTTGCCATTCATGGCTAGCCTCAACCTACCTGACCTGGCCAGATTGACCAACGATCCTATTCGACATGACCCTACGTGGCCTCATATGCCTACCAAGCTCCCCTCTGACATCCCTAAGTTCGAGGGCAAGGCCGGTGAGGACCCACAAAACCATATCATGTCTTTCCACCTATGGTGTTCCTCTAACTCCATCGTGGACGACTCTGTTCACCTCCGTCTCTTACAGCACACCTTCACTGGCTCTGCAGCCAAGTGGTATATTGAGCAACCTCATGGGACCCAGGCCACCTTTGCTTCCCTTGCCTCGACCTTCCTGCAGTTCTTCCAGTTGCCTGTCCGCTATGACGCGGGCATTGAGATCCTCCTATCTTGTAGACAAAACACGGCTACCCACATCACGGACCACATCCATGAGTGGCGTCGACGTCGTAGCTTATGCAAGATCAAACTAGACGACCGTATCTTCCTAGATTGGTTCCTTAAATCCCTTCTCCCTGTTATTGCTAAGGATGTGGCATCAGAAAGACCCCAGTCTGAAGAAGAGGCCATCCTTAAGGCCCAACAGTTCGACCTCATTTACGCCCAGTCAGGTTACATTTATACCATTATACCGGACGCCCCTCGCGGCGAGTCCTCCAAGCACGATGCGCCGGGGGCATCCCACACTGCAGACGGTATCATTGGTCGTGTTTCTTCGCATCCCCAACCATTTTCCATAGCACGTACTACCCCTGGCCCCGACCTTTCGCGGGCTACCTCACAGTCTGTAGCAACCAACTCGTATGCTCCCATGACACATCACCACCACCATGGACCCTCATGTCCTCCTCAATGCTTCGGTCATGCGACTCCCGCTTATGCCCCCCCAGTCGCACCTCAGCCTTACTACCATCAGCAGGCTGCCCCAGCTCCTGCGCCTTCACAAGCCCAACCCGCTTATTATCTGCCACAGGCAGCCCCTGCGGCAAACCCACAACCTGCTCCGCAGCTCTATCAGCAACACCCTGCAGTTGCTGCACCTGCGCAGCCCCCACCTACATATCATCCACCGCAGCCTGCTCCAGCACCTGCGCAACCTCAGAATCCACCTGCTGCCCAAGGGCAAGTTTACGCCCAACAAAACCTGCAGCAAAACTAGAACAACCCACGCAACCAGGGCCCAAAAAATCGTGGCAAGGGCCGTAATCGGGGGAACAACCAACCTGCAGACCAAGCTAGTCAACCGGAAAATCCCCTCGACAATAATAATGCAGCCCCTGCTAACCAAAACCCTAATCGCCCGCCCAAGCAGGCTAAAAACCCCAATCTGCGAACAAACCATCCTTGTTCTATTTGCGGGGTCTATGGCCACTACACACATGCTTGCCCACACTTGGAGCGAGCTCGACAACTCTGGGTTGACGATGCCCACCGCCAAGGGCAGGCAGCTCCTCAGGCGCCTCCTAACCCCCCTCAACCTCAGCAGCCACCTTTGGTGCTGTAAAACCCATTACCAACCCAAGGCATCATGAACACTCAGCCGTTGGCTCCCCCTCAAGCCAACGTGCAACCCCAACAGCAAATCACGTACGCTGCTCCTGATCAACCCATGTTTGACTTAGGAACCCACCACTTGTTGATGATGTCATCCGCTGACGTCAACCTCCAGACTCGTCGGAACCAGTATGGCTCCACCACTGACGTACCTCCCACTGATAAACCTACTAACGCTCATCTCACCGATCAAGCGTTATGTATTCCTCCACCTCCACTAGATGGCGCTCCCAAAGCCCCTCGTTTCCCACTTCGCCGTATCAACAATAACCCCAATGCGCGCGCTGCGTCAAACTACAACATTGTAGACGACCTAGCCCAATCTCCCGCAGCCATGTCTGCGTTAGAAGTCTTGAAGAACTTTCCTTCCCAGCGCAAGACTTTACTCTCCGCCATTGGGGGGATTGACCCAAATTATTCGAATTTGATGGCATTTGATTTAGACCAATCTGAACCTCGCCTGCCTTCCACCCTAGCATTCCAAGTTTCTGTTTCCATTCGGAATCTTGTCATCCATCGATGCATCATTGATGAAGGTGCCTCCACATGCGTCATGTCTACATTCGTGTGGCAAAAGTTGGGATCCCCCACTCTCCAGCAGTCCACCACTGCATTACGTGCCTACGACGGTCGTTCGGCTCAGCCCCCAAGGCCTCCTAGCCAATGTCCCTGTCCAGTTAGGTGGAAAAATTGTACTCATTGACATTGAGGTAATCAATGCCCAATTGGATTATAACCTTTTACTTGGCCGCAGCTACATGTATGCCATGTGGGCGTTTGCCTCTTCCGTCTTTCACACCATGATGTTCCCCCATGAGGGACGCGTGGTTAAGGTTGACCAGCTCACCTACTATGATCCCAGTGCTCCCGCGGCACCTGAAAATGTTCTCCCCATGGTTGAACAACCTGTTTCTCGTGCCACCACCTCGTTTGTTTCCTCTACGGGGCTTGGAGTCTACTCAGACGCGCCGATGACCTCCACCTTTCAATCCATTCCTCCCCCGTCATCTATGCCCGAAGTGTCTGACTTATGTAGCTTGTCCCACGGCAACCAACCTCCTAACAATCAACCACCCTTGTTGCCTAAACCACCATTGGTACCTAGCCACATTGGTGTTACACCCATCCATACGATCCCCTTCCTAGTCCCTCCATCAGGAGTAGTAAGCGCCCCGGTCATGGCTACCCTTAGCCTCCCTGGGTTAACCTTGGGATTACCTGTATGGTATCTTTCGCCTCCCGTTCGCCCGCCGACACCAGACGTCGTCCTCAAACCGGTGCAACCCATGGCTACTACCACTCAGCCACCTCCCGGTGTCTCTACCCCTTCGTCCTCCACGACTCCCCCTCCTACTCCCAAACCCACTGGGGGCAGAGGTCCACAACCTTACACTGCTGTACCACCTCCCAAGACAGTAAAAAACCCTCCAGTATTTCGCGCTCCTCCTAAATGCTTGCTGTGCGATGAGTTGGGCCATCCGACTCACCAGTGTCCACAGTTACCAGCCCTACAGAAACACATGCAGATGCTCGACGATGACCCCAACATCCCAACTGTCGAACTAAACCCCACTCCTAAGCCTAAAGACAAGTCCCTACGCACTAACCACCCCTATGCCATATGCGGTGTTTACGGGCATTACTCCCATCATTGTCCCGATCTCCTGGATTACACAGTGGCTCTCTATGAGATGAACAATCTGGATCTTGAGACGGCACCAACTACTATTGAAGAGATTCACCCCCCGATCTCACCCCCATCCGGGGAGGTCAACACCATTTACATGATCTCTTCCACTACCATTCCCTCGTCAACCGATTTGACGACACCAACTTTCCGTACTGATGAGGAGATTCTTGAGGCCCTTACTGCCCCGGATTATACCTGGGATGACATGCACCACCATTCCTATTTCATCCCAGAAGAATCCTCCTCTAGCACAGCTACCCAATTCACGGTTGAGTCCAAAGACTTTCTCCCCACCAAGGTCGACTTGTTCAAGGACCCTAAAAGTGTTCACTACCTCATCTACCACATTACATGGCTCATTTGTCCATTTTCCTACCATTTATCCCTTAAAAACCCAAAAAATCCCACTAAAAAGCCTCCAAAAGGCCTAAAATGCCTCCAAAAGGCCACAAAACCATCAAAATAGCCTCAAAAAGGCTAAAAAACCCCCTTTTCCTCCAAAAATAGCAAAAATCCCCTAAAAGGGGAATAAAAAATATAAAATAATGAGGAAAAGGAGGAAAAAACCCTATACAGCTGCCCTAAACCATGTGTTTCCTAAAACCATGGATCAGCACTCCACCACCAAAAAACTATAAATAGGTGATGGAGATCCGTTATTCCATATCCACAATCAAGTATACCCTTACTCTGCCAAAATCTCTCTCGAAACCCTAGTTCACCATTGAACTACTTTCACCTTGAGAGCCTCTTTTGGCCCATTCCCACCATTGGAGAAAGAGAAGGAGCACATTGGAGCTTGGAGCAACCCTCTTGGACATTGCAAGGGCTTCATCAACCTTCACATTGAAGGTAACATCAATACAAAAAAAACATTATTTACATCTTTTGTTTATGTTTCATGCATATGTTTAAAGTAGTTTATATCTTTGTTTTAGCTTAATAATTTACATTTACTGAACTGCTACTAAGGAGTCCATTCTCCTTAGTAGGTGCTCATTTGCACAAGCTAGGGGTAAAACCCTAGCTACAGGCCTCCTCTAATCTCTTGTCAAACTCACTACTCACAAATGACACCTATTATGGGGGACCACTTACGATTTATAGTCATTGCCCTTATTTTCCTTTTTCCATTTCGGGATCATTCGATGCCCGTTTCTCAAACTATAGATACCAATACACTCCGTGTATCTAGAACTTCGCAGTGTCGAGCCAGTTTCCAATCTTCATCGACACCTTTTTTGGGAATTTTTTCATGACCCCTGTTGCCTCAGTTTACGTGCCACATCGGCCGTCGTCTGTTTTGGATGATCTTTATACCACCAACTTTAGTTTTCTGTGCTCATGATGATGCTTGACATCATTTCTCGCTCTCATCTCTATATTTTTTGAAACATTTTTTAGTGCCTCCTGTCACCTTGGTTTGCATGCCACCTCTGTTAGAATATTCCTATACTCCATCCTAGTCTCAACAGTATTTTGATCATTTACATTTTCAGTCATGCATGCACTTTTAGGGTTTGCATGCATCATTTAGGGTTTTCATGCATTTGCATGCATTCTAGTCATCAGTTCGAGCATCTAGCCCTTAGTTAGCTAGCCCCCGGAGCTTCCTTCCACTCATTTTCAGCCTTCCTAGCCTGTCATGTACCCTCCTTTCACCTACTGCATGAGAAGGGTGCCTTTCTCACCTACTAATCTAGTTTACTTTAGTTAGCTACCAGTATTTCCTTGATTTGAGGCTAGACTAACTCCTTACTGCTGTTATCACTCTGATTGACCTCCGATGAGACATGAGTACCTGTTCTGACTCTAGTTAGCTCCTCATGCGCCCTCCACTGATCCTCCTTCCTTCAGTATGTTACAGTTACACCTACCACACTCAGTTAGACTCAGTTTGACTAATGGTTGGCAGTTACTTGAGCATTGATGACTCCACTGATGATGAGATAGACTACTAGTTCTGCTTCGATGACACTCCAGTGATCTTTTGATCACTCCATGAAGGCTAATTCAAATTGCCACCTTAGGCATTCGAATCCTCATGCATTGTACTATTTATTTGTCCATATTGTGATTAATTAATTAGTGTGTGTGAAGTATTTTTGCTTCTATCCATGTTCTACTATATTATTATTCTGTTACTCATTATACTGCATTGACCACTCTTCTTCTATTTTCTTTTTTAATCAATTACTTTCTTGTGAGGTATACATCATCTCTTAGATCTGTTGTGAGGATTTTCACATGGTATCAGAGCATGTTGAGAGTATTTTTTATCTCCATTCCTGAGAGTTTTTTGCGGGTTATTATCAATATTTCGAGTGCAACAGTTTATGCATTTATGCAGTAGTAGCAATTGTAGATATTATCTATTGTTTTTGTAGGTCTTCTACAGCTTCAATGTATTCAGAAGAAATCCCTCCTCTTTCTCCATTCAACTATGATCTTCTTTCTCCACTGAACTATGATGAATGGAAACCGGATATGATAACACATTTGAAGAAAAATGGTCTCTTTGATCATTGTTTTGAAAGAGAGTTCAAATCCTCTGAAGAAGAGAATGACTAGTTAGATGAAGGTGGAAGAGCTATTGCAGCCATGATGTTTGCTATGGCTGAATGGATGTTATATGACCTCCCTGATTTTTCATCACCAAAAGAGCTATGGGCTCACTTGGATGTAATATTTGGTAGACAGAATGAAGGAAGTGGTCCAAACCCCTTCAAGAGCAAGCAAAGTGATGCATTCACTCTCCTTGATGATCTCATTGATCATGAACCAGTATCAAACACATCTCATATTGAATTTGTCCACAAAGAAGAAGAACTTGCAGATTCTACACTCATGCTCGGAATTTCTTCTCTTTCTGTGCCAGCTCACACTCTAGATATTTCAGAAGGTCCTAAATCCTCTCTTGCACCAGAGTCTGTTGGTTTGCATAATGATCACATGATTATTTCAGAGGTAAAATCAGTTATTGGAGGTAATGAATTCGCTCTCCTCAAGAAATCCTCTTATTTACTACTATATGATCATTATTCCATGCTTTCAGAAGGTTATTGAAGAATATAGCCATTGCAATTCGCTTGGGATAATTTCTCATGCACATCATGGTTTTGATCTCACCCTTGCCGGTTCAAAGGAGATCTCAAGAAACCATGACTCAACCCTTGGATCTGATTTGGATTCCAAGCAATCACCTCTCATTTGCTACTATAAGATCATTCTTTCATGTTCTCAGAAGTATTGAAGATAATGGCCATTGCCATTCGCTTGCGAAAATTTCTCATTCACTTACTCGTTTAGATCTCACCTCAAATGGTTCAAAGGAGATCTTAAGCAACCATGATTCAAGTCTTGGATCTGATTTGGATTCCAAGCAATCTTTATTATTTGATGGTTCTTTTTGGCATAATCTCACCCATGATGGATCGAAGGAGAAGACAAAAGACTATCTACACATTCATAGATTTGATCCTACCTCAGCTTATTCGAATCACAGGTTCAAGGATCATCCTCATGCTTTTGGATTTGTTCTCATCACATTCGATCTAAAAAGCAAGTACAAGCACATGCTTTTTGAGCATGATCCACTTCTTCCCAAGAAGAAGATACCTCTAGACATATGACCAAGCATCACACCTGCTTGAATTTGGAGCATTTATTGTTTTTGTGTGCCTTACAGTCTGTTTTGAGGGGGGGGGGGGTATTTTTCCCATGAAATTTTCCCCACTTCCTTGGTTTATTGACTATTATTATTCATTGTATTGGGTGACCTTTGGTCTTAGTTACCAGGGCCCAGGATGGATTAAGGGGTGGTGTTAGGATATTCCTATACTCCAACCTAGTCCCACCAGTATTTTGATCATTTACATTTTCAGTCATGCATGTACTTTTAGGGTTTACATGCATCATTTGGGGTTTGCATGCATCATTTACGGTTTGCATGCATTCTAGTCATGAGTCCCAGCACCTAGCCCTCAGTTAGATAGCCCCCGAAGCTTCCTTCAACTCAATTTCATCCCTCCTAGCCTGTCATGCGCCCTCCTTTCACATACTGCATGAGAAGGGCACCTTTCTAACCTAACAGTCCAGTTTACTTCAATTAGCCACCAGTCTTTCCTTGATTTGAGGCTAGAATGACTCCTCACTGCTGTTATCACTCCGATTGACCTCCGATGAGACATGACTACCTGTTCTGACTCCTGTTCACTCCTCATGTGCCCTCCACTGATCCTCCTTCATTCAGTTAGTTCCAGTTACACTCAGTTACACCTAGCACACTCAGTTAGAATCAGTTTGACTGATGGTTGACAGTCACTTAAGCATTGATGACTCCACTGATGATGAGATAGACTACTAGTCGTGCTCCGATGACACTCAAATGATCTTTTGATCACTCCATGAAGGCTAATTCGAAATTCCACCTTAGGAATTCAAATCCTCATGCATTGTACTATTTATTTGTCGATATTGTGATTAATTAATTAGTGTGTGTGAAGTAATTTTTCTTCTATCCGAGTTCTACTGTATTATTATTCTGTTGCTCATTATACTGCATTGACCACTCTTCTTCTATTTTCTTACTTAATCAATTACTTTCTTGTGAGGTATACATCATCTCTTAGATGTGCTGTGAGGATTTTCACAACCTCGGTCGTTGTCTGTTTTGGGTGTTCTTTATACCACCGGATTCCATTTTTTGAGCTTGTGATGATGCTTGAGATCATTTTTCACTCTCACCACCATAATTTTGGGCATTTTTTCATGCCCCTTATTTCCTCGATTTGTGTGCCACATCGGTCGTCGTTCGTATTTGACGTTCTTTATTTCAATGGATTCAGTTTTCTGCACCCGTGACAATGCTTGAGATCATTCTCGCTCTCACCAAAAACATTTAGCGACATTTTTTCCCTACACCTTGTTGTCTCGAATTATGTGCCACATCAGCTGTTGTCACACTTTAGCAATTTATACGTCACCACCTATCCATGAGCCCTCCGCTACATCCATACTGCATCAGTTATGTTGTTTTTCTACCATTAATCAATCCCCAAGGAGGCCCCACTAGTGTTTCCCACCTCAACAATACTATTGATTTTCTGACTTGTTCCTCGACTAAACACTTCCTCCTTGAATCCTAATACTTTTTTTTCAGTATAATTTTACCCCTTTTTTGGCCGAGCAATTCCTTTACGAAAAAGGCACTTAGGGAGTTTCTGTTAAGCTCTTTTCCGACTCCTAAAACAATAAAAAGATAGCCGAACAATCTTGCTTCCTTTCATGCTTGCTAAAAAGTATCTGAAAGGGCGTCTACCTGGTATAAGTTTACCCCTTTTCGGACCTTGTAGACTAATTACGAAAAATGAATACTATAGTCACACCGGCTAGAAGAGTTCTTCATTGCATCCTTTTACACTTTTTCGGGCTTTGGAGACTAACACATGAAAAAGAACCCCCTCAGAGTCCTCTTACTTCTTTCAGACTCTCTAAAAGTGAAAGCAACCATGAGCAATGACCATCCTGGGCTCGTACAAATCCACAAGATGGTACCTTTCCACCATTTTAGAGTCTTCTTATCGCTTTCAGACTCCTTAAAAGTTAAAGCACTTACGAGCATTAATTGTCCCGCGCTCGTACAAATCCACACGACAGTACCATTTTTTTAGCACACTTTTATCCCTTCTTCGATCTCCTTAAACCATGAAGAAGGCCCCAACGGTGCCTCTCGATGCCACACCAAAGCATATATAATCACACTATCATGGTAGCTTCCCCAGTTTGGTCTCTTTTGTTCAAAGTATTTTGTAATATGTCACCTTGAGAGTTTCCCGATATGAACCATAAGTGTGTCCCCTGAGCTTTCCCACTGCAGTGCTTATCCCTGACCCCTCAAGCTATGATCCCTGTACCCAAAGTTAGTTTCATATGTTGCTAGGTCATCTATGTTATCATGCTCTGAACAAAGGAAGTTTGAGTCCACCTACTCTATGACCCCATTTATTTCCGATCCCCACAATATGTTAGTCCCACCATCAGTACTATCACACTTTGGTTGTACACCTCGAGCTCCTATCAAGGAAACATCATTGCCTTGGTAGTTGCAAGGTCTCCCTCTATCAATGCCAACCAATCTATTCCAAAGGATAGACTTAGAGGTCCCTGTTCCTTGGACTCATCTCCATCAGTGGTGAGTGCCTATGGATCATTTCGAAAGGAGTCCTTAGGGCCTTTCTGAATGATTGTTTCTCAGATGCTCGACGTCAACACCTTCATCGCATTGTTGAGACTCGTACAGGGTATCGGTCCTTTCATTCATTTGACGAAGACCCAGGATATCACCTGACTCTAGCACACTTGCAAATCTACTTGAGGAAACAACTGGTTATATGTTCCTATAGACATCCGGGATGCGCTTGGCGACAGTTTTATGGAAGCACCCCAGTTGCATGCTTCCTTGAATTATAGTTGTTGGACACATTCAGATCCATCATTTTTATCAGTCATTATGGTACCACAATCAAAGTGACAAATGTTTTCAAGTATATCAGTTCTTCAGATCAACCATGGTCTAACCATGGGTACATCCCAGATTTATGTCCCCTCTGGACCATTATGATGTACACAACAGTTTTTCACATATTATTTAGGTCCCCATTTTTGGACCTCATTATTATACTTTGACAATGAGCATGGGTATGCCCGCCTCGTCCATATGTTGAGATACTCCTTAGTGATACATGCATTCTTAGTTCTTGGCAGCTCGTACAAACCTCGTGTTCTGGTCTCCAACAATTTTTTGCTCTCCTCCATCCCAATGCTTATCACCGAGGAAAACCATAGTACTTATGATGTCTATTAGTCATACGATGAGCTCCTTCCCTCACACATCAGGGGGCAATATGTTAACACCAAAAAACTGCTCACCAACTCATCCCTTTGGACATACACCTTTGTTTACCAAATATCCTACCAACCTAGCCTCCAAAACCCCAGAAAACCCAAATGGGTACCAAAATACCCAAAATTCCCTCAAAAACATACCAAAACCCCAAAAGAGGGTCAAAATAAAAATATTTGGGAATAAAACTCAAAAGAAAGAAAGAAAAGAAAAAAGAGAAAATAGGGCAAAAACGCTAAAAGAGTCCTAAAACCCTAATCAAAATTTATAAAAGGGGTGGAGGCCCCCCATTTCACATATCCCTCAATCACTCTACCCTTATGCTGCTAAATTTTTGTCAAATCCTTAAGCCATCCATTTGATCTTTTTGGCCTCCCTTGAGATAAAAACTTTAGCCACCACCGAAGCATTGGAGAGGAGAGTATGGAACCAAAGGAGCTCTGGAGCACACTGTTCGGCCATCAGCTTCACCAACCTCATTTTCGAGGTAAACTTTTTTGCAAGCCCTTTGCTTGCCCATAATACAAAAAGTTAAAGATTCTTTATTTTATTGTTTTGGAAATCTATTGTTTATTGCTTTAAGTTATTTTTTCATTGCATGCACATGTTAGATTAGATTATTTGCTTTACTTAGGTTGTTTCGATAATTTTTTGACCATTTCCCTTCAACCTGCTACTAAGGCTCCCTTTCCCTTAGTAGGTGCCCTTTTGCACGAGCTGGGGTGAAAACCCCTACTACAGAAGAAGCATTTGATTCTCATCAATCTCAAAAAGCTTCTAATTATTTTCAAGAAGAATTTGTTGCTCAAAAGCATTATGAAGAATCCCTTATTTTTGATGTGATTGTTATTAAAAATCCTCATGAAGATTATCTTTTTATTAAATAAACTTTTGTCGAAGATCATACTGCTGATATACATAAAGCTTCATCATTATCATTAGAATTACCTCATATTTTTTCTGCATATGATGATGATATTGAAGTGTTTTATTTAGAAGTCCATGATGGGGAAAGTTTTAGTGATGAAGATGTGTCTCAAGAGAAGATTGTTCAAGAGGATTTCAAGCATATTTCTAATTATCAAACTATTGGTGATATTTTTCAAATCAGCTCTATCAAATATCATCTGGACAATTATGTAAGTCAACCCATATATGATATGTATCTAGATGATTTAGAGTATCATTTTTCTGCATTAGCACCTTTTGAAGTTTCCAGCAACGAAAAAATATATGATGAATATGAATGAGATTCTTGGGAAGTCAATGAAGGAGATGGAAAGGACTTAGAAGAGCAGCTTACACATTATTATTCTTTACCAGTTGTTGAACAACAGTCTCTAGAAATCAGTAAACTTGTATCTATTTAAGGAGGCACTCCACAAAATCAGGTTATTACAGCTGAAGCGAAGGGCGTAAATGTTTTGTTTTATGCTTCTTTATTTCCAACATTTCAAGAAAAGAAGTCTTATATCCTCCATGGAGCAGAAAATATATGGAGGCATCCTTCTCTTTCACATCAACCACACAATTTGTGGCACCTAGTGGACATTTACATGGACTCACGATTTTCAAAAGGTTTCATCCTTCTAGACTTTGGGATCAAAGTAGAATACACATTGCAAATTAAATTTATGTTTCAGATAATAAATTCTTCTTTGATTTCTATCTACCTACAAGAAGCTGGTACAATTGGTTGGATGCTATCATGGCTTCACTGGAAGTATGATTACACTTGATTGGGTTGTTTCTTCCGATTAGAAGTAGGAGTAAACAATAGAATAAGCTTGCCATATGAGCATGTAGATTCTTTTCAGTATGTTGGCTTGTAGCATTTTTTTTCATTTCAGAGGTATGTTTTCAGAGTTTGAGAAAGTTGCAAAATTTTTGTAAATGAATCCATCACCCAATGAATAAGGCACAAGGTCTACAAGTTCTTGAAACCTCACGAGGAGGATTTCATCCCTCAACAAGAGCCAGATGTTCACACTGAAATTGTCCTCAATTTTTGTGAGTTTTTCTCAAATGATTATTCCTTTTTTTTTCATTTTCATTTTATTTTTATTTCATATTTTAAATGTTTTTTATAAATGATTTTGATTTTCTCTTTAGTTTCATGTTATAGTTTTCTTTTGTTTTAATTAATTTCACCTTTAGTGGCTTATCAAATATTATATTTCTATTCAAGGTTTTCAAAGCTTACTTAACTATATGCTTATGCTAAATCCAAAGTTTAACCTTTGTTTTTGAGTTTATATGCCAAAATTGCATGTTGAGGTATTCCTGCAGCGCAATGTCTAGATCATATACTCCAGCATGCTGGAAGAATCTAAGATCATGAGGGTTCGTGGTTCTATGATAGCAGGACGTGACCGTTGTGTTTGACGATGAGAGGGGATCTTCCACACAATTGTTTACTCCATTATGACACATGTATGAACCACTTATTTATTGTCATCGATGGATTTGGGGATTGTTAGTGCCACAATTTCATATTTGGGGATTTCGGATCCCAGTGTTGGAGAACACATGTTCTAGAATTTTTCATCCCTAAATTAGTTGAAAAGGAGCGAAATTGCAGGTTTATACTGAAAACATGAGCAAGAGTGGCAAGTTGAGTCAGTTTGAACTAACAGATACCACCTGGGCAGTAGAATTCCATGACTGTGCGACCTTCTTCAAAACAACGGGATGGTTCAAGTTTTTTGAAAGAATAACAGGGTTTAATGTCAAGAAGCCCTAATTTATGAAGCAATTGGTGTGCCATTAGAGGGAGAACAATGGTTTAAAAAGGATTCTTTCGACTTCAATCCTAGCATGTTTTTTATGCAAGAAGATGGATCCCTTGACTGGAGTAAGAACGTGCATCTTAAGAATTTCAAGCCAGAGTGTTGAGAAGTGATAGGGATCATACAGAGCTACATTACCTAAAGAAGGGAGAAAATGGGATCAGTTCTTATTTTGGTCAGGTTTTGTAATCAAACAGGATGAGCAAGGAATAAAGCATACTCCTAGCAAACAATCTAGCTTTATAAAGAAATTTAAAAGAGATGTATATGAAGATAAGATACAATATTATTTGCATGATGTTGATGTATAGGAGTTTGAAAATCCTAGGAATGCAGAGCAAAGAGAAGGTCACTGTCATTGAAGATTCTTCAAGTTTTGAGGAAGGGAGCCCTGTTCTTCCCTATTTTTGTCATTACAATTGACCATGGATTACGAGGTGATGGAAACAAGTTTGAGAAAACCAAGAGAGTTTTTTGTCTAATACTGACTCATTGAAAAACACCTCTCCCCATTTTGCAATATCTATCATGGTTTGGAAGATTCGAATTCATCTTTGTGGCCTATTTTTCAGGGTTGAAAATATTTAATAGTTTATTGTTTTAGTCACGAATTTTCAGCACATCTTTCGATTAATTGGAGAGGAATTTTTAAAAACCAAGAGATTTTTTTGTTCATAATGGACTCATTGAAAAATACCTCTCTCAGTTTTTGCACAGGTTTCATTGATTGAGATATATGGAAGTGTTTGTGAGACCCAATTTTGAGAAAATTCGCCAAATTTCCCAGAGTCGGATTTGGTATTTTTGGTTACTTGTCTTTAAATATTCGAGTTAGCATGTAACTAACTGATGTAACTAATTCAAAGTTTGACCTAGAAGGTAGTTATGGAACTAATGTACTTTTGTAATGATAAAAGGAAGACAAACAAACAGTTTTGGGGTTGGATTTTTGTTTCAAGAAGCATTATACAACTTGGAGCATTTGGATACATATTCAGACTAATGCATATGGCTCTCCTGTAAGTTTTGAAGATTGAGATTGATCTATATATGACTATAAGACACTATAATTTGTCTATTGGTCTTGTTTATGGTCATTTTGACAAATTAACTTATGATTTCGTTCCTTGTTTAAATTTTTTACTCATGCGAATGCTCATGGTTGTGGACTAAACCAATACTGTGCGAATGAATTTTTTAGGTTTATGTTTACAAGATGATTTGCATGATCTTGATGTATAGTACTTTGAAAATCCTGGGAATGAAAAGCAAAGAGAAGGTCACTTTCATTGAATATTCTTCAAGTTTTGAGGATGGGAGCCCTATTTTTCCCTGTTTTGGTCATTATAATTGAGCACGGATTACGAGGTGATGGAAACACGTTTCCGAAAACCAGTGAGGTTTTTGTCTAAGAGAGATGCATTTAAAAAAACCTCTCTCACTTTTGCAACAACTTTCATGGTTTGAAAGATTCGAATTCATCTTTGTGGCCTATTTTTCAGGGTTTAAAATATTTAATAGTTTACTGTTTTAGTCAGAAATTTTCAGCACGTCTTTCGATTAGTTGGAGAGGAATTTTTAAACACCAAGAGAGTTTTTTTTTCATCATGGACTCATTTAAAAAAAAATCTCTCAGTTTTCGCATAGGTGTCATTGATCGATAGATATGGAGGCGTTTGTGAGACCCATTTTTTCAGAAAATTCGCCAAATTTCCTAGAGTCTGATTTGCTATTTTTTGTTAATTGTCTTTAAAGATTCGAGTTAGCATGTAACTAATTGATCTAACTACTTCAAATTTTGAGCTAGAAGGTAGTTATGTACTACTCTACTTTTGGAATGATAAAAGGAAGACAAACAAACAATTTTGGGGTTGGATTTTTGTTTCAAGAAGCATTATACAACTTGGCGCATTTGGATACATATTCATACTAATGCATATGGCTCTCCTCTAAGTTTGAAAGACTGAGATTGATCTATATATGAATATAAGCCACTATACTTTGTCTATTGTTTTTTTTTATGGTCATTTTTACTACTCAACTTATGATTTCGTTTCTTGTTTAAAATTTTTACTCATGCGAATGCTCATGGTTGTGGACTGAACAAATACTGTGCGAATGAATGTTTTAGGTTTATGTTTATTATATTACTTTTTTATATCTCAGTTCTTGGAAACTTATAGGAGAGACATATGCATTAGTCTGAATATGTATCCAAATTCTTGAAACAAAAATCCAACCCCCAAACTATCTGTTTGTCTTCCTTTTATCATTACAAAAGTAGAGTAGTTCCATAACTACCTTCTTGGTCGAAATTTGAAGTAGTTACATCAATTAGTTACATGCTAACTCGAACCTTTAAAGACAATTAACCAAAAATAGCAAAGCAGACTCTCAGAAATTTGGTGAATTTTCTGAAAAATGGGTCTCACAAACGCCTCCATTACTCTCAATCAATGACACCTGTGTGAAAACAAAGATAGGTTTTTTTAAATGAGTCCATAATGAAAAAATATCTCTTAGTTTTTAAAAAT
Organism: Larix kaempferi; assembly: GCA_027924585.1. Lineage (NCBI taxonomy): Eukaryota > Viridiplantae > Streptophyta > Pinopsida > Pinales > Pinaceae > Larix > Larix kaempferi. Next base: position 2,879,054 of record BSBM01000392.1, read on the forward strand.
TCCTCTCCAATTAATCAGAATACGTGCTGAAACTGTGTGACTAAAACAATAAACTATTAAATATTTTAAACCCTGAAAAATAGGCCACAAAGATGAAATCGAATCTTCCAAACCATGACACCAGTTGAAAAACTGAGAGAGGTTTCTTTAAACGAGTCTGTATTGGACAAAAACCTCTCTTAGTTTTCTCAAACTCATTTCCATCACCTCGGAATCCGTGCTCAATTCTAATCACCAAAACAAGGAAAAACAGGGTTGCCATCCTCAAAACTTGAAGAATCTTTAATGACAATGACGTTCTCTTTGCTTTGAATTCCCAGGATTTTCAAAATCCTATAAATCAACATCATGCAAATCATCTTGTATCTTATTTTCATTTACATCTCTTATAAATTTCTTTATGAAGCTAGATTGGTTGCTAGGACTATGCTTTTTTCCTTGCTCGTCCTGTTTGATTACAAAACCTGACCAAAATAAGAACTGATCCAATTTTCTCCCTTCTTTAGGTAATGTAGATCTATATGATCCCTATCACTTCTCTCCACTCTGGATTGAAATTCTTAAGATGCACGCCCTTACTCAAGTCAAGGGATCCAGCTTCTGGCATCAAAAACATGTTAGGATCGAAGTCAAAAGAAGCCTTTTTAAACCATTGTTCTCCCTCTAATGGAACACCAATTGCTTAAAAAATGAGGGCTTCTTGACATTAAACCCTATTATTCTTTCAAAAAACTCAAACCATCGCGTGGTTTTGAAGAATGCCACACAGTCATGGAATTCTACTGCCCAGGTGGTATCTGTTAGTTCAAACTGACTCAACTTGCCACTCTTGCTCATGTTTTCAGTATAAACCCATGAATTTTACTCCGTTGTAACTTATTTAGGGATGAAAAATTCTAGAACATGTGTTCTCCAACACTGGGATCTGAAATTCACAAATATGAAATTGTGGCACTAACAATCGCCGAATCCATCGATGATAATAAATAAGTGGTTCATACATGTGTCATAATGTGTGAAAATGCTCACAGTAGATCCAAAGAGATGATGTAAACCTCACAATGCAAGAATTTAGGAATAAGATTAAGAGTGGTCAATGTAGCAAGATGAGCAATAGAATAATAATATAGTAGAACTCGGATAGAAGCAAAAATACTTCACACACACTAATTAATTAATCACAATATGGACAAATAAGTAGTACAATGCATGAGGATTCGAATTCCAAGGTGGAAATTTGAATTATCCTTCATGGAGTGATCAAAAGATCACTGGAGTGTCATCAAAGCACAACTAGAAGCCATCATCATCATCAGTGGATTCATTACTGCACAAGTAACTGTTAACCATCAGTCAAACTTAGTCTAACTGAGTGTGGTAGGTGTAACTGAGTGTAACTAGCACTAACTGAATGAAGGAGGCTCAGTGGAGGGTGCATGAGGAGCTACATGGAGTCAGAATGGGTAGTCAAGTCTCACTGGAGGTCCATTGGAGTGATACAGTCAGTTGAGAGTTAGTCTACCCTTAAATCAAGGAAAGAACTGAATGGTAGGTAAGGAAGGGTGCCTTTCTCATGCAGTAGGTGAAAGGAGGGCACACTAAGATCTAGGAGGGCTAAAAATGAGTGGAAAGAAGCTCCGGGGCTAGCTAACTGAGGACTAGGTGCTAGTACTGATGACTAGGATGCATGCAAACCCTAAATAATGCATGTATGACCTAAAATGCAAGTAATGGAAATGATTATAGGTCTAGGATGGAGTATAGGAACATCTTAACACCCCCCCTTAATCCATCCTGGGCCCTAGTAACTGATACCAAAGGTCACCCAATACAATGAATAATAATAACAGTCAATAAACCGAGGAAATGGGGAAAACCTCATGGGAAAAATACCCCCCCTCAAAATAGACTGTAAGGCACACACAAAAATAAATGCTCCAAACTCAAGTAGGTGTGATGCTTGGTCATATGTCTGGAGGTATCTTCTTCTTGGGAAGAAGTGGACCATGCTCAGAAAGCATGTGCTTGTACTTGCTCTTTAGATCGAATGTGATGAGAACAAATCCAAAAGTATGAGGATGATTCTTGAACCTGTGATTCAAATCAGCTGAGGTAGGATCAAATCTATGAATGTGTAGATAGTCTTTTGTCTTCTCCTTTGAATGATCATGGGTGAGATTATGCCAAAAAGAACCATCACATGATTGCTTGAAATCCAAATCAGATTTAAGACATGAAGAATAGTTTCTTGAGATCTCCTTTGAACCAGCAGGGGTGAGATCAAAACCATCATATGCATGAGAATTTATCCCAAGTAGTGAATGCTTAGAATCCAAATTAGATCCAAGACTTGAATCATGGTTTCTTGAGATCTCCATTGAACCATTAGAGGTGAGATCAAAACCAGTAAGTGCATGAGAAATTATCCCAAGCAAATGGCAATGGTTTTCTTGAGATCTCCTTTGAACCAGTAGAGGTGAGATCAAAACCATGATATGCATGAGAAATTATCCCATGCAAATGGCAATGGCCATAATCTTCAATAACCTTCTGAAAGCATGAGATAATGATCATATAGTAGTAAATAAGAGGTGATTGATCAGGGAGAGAGAATGCATTACCTCCAATGGCTGATTTTACCTCCGAAACATTCATGTGATCATGATGCAAACCAACAAACTCTGGTGCAAGAGAGGATTTAGGACCTTCTATAATTTCTAGAGTGTGAGCTGGCACATAATTCGAAATATAAGAAATTTGGAGCATGGGTGTAGAATCTACAAGTTCTTCTTCTTTGTGGACAACTTCAATATGAGATATGTTTGATACTGATTCATGATCAATGAGATCATCAAGGAGGGCTAATGCATCACTTTGCTTCCTCTTGAAGGGGTTTGGACCAATCCCTTCATTATGTCTGTCAAATATTTCATCCAGGTGGGCCCATAGCTCTTTTGGAGTTTCAACATCATCAAGGTATTGGTATATCATGTATTCAGGAAAAACAAACATCATTATTGCATAAAATCTGTCACCTTTATTTAACCAGTCAATCTCTTCTTCATAGGATTTGAACTCTCTTTCAAAACAATGATCAAAGAGATAATTTTTCTTCAAATATGCTATCATTTTCGGTTTCCATTCATCATAGTTGAATGGAGAAAGAAGATCATAGTTGAATGGAGGAAGAGGAGTTATTTCTTCTGAATACATGAAAGTTGTAGGAGACCTGCAAAAAATAATAGAAATATCTGCAACTGCTACTGCTGCAAAAATGCAGAAACTACAACAACTGCTGCACTCGCAATCTTGATAATAACTCACAAAAAACTCTCAGGAATGGAGATAAACAATACTCTCAACATGCTCTGATACCATGTGAAAATGCTCACAGTAGATCCAAAGAGATGATGTAAACCTCACAATGAAAGAATTTAGGAATAAGATTAAGAGTGGCCAATGCAGTAAGATGAGCAACAGAATAAAAATACAGTAGAACTCGGATAGAAGCAAAAATACTTCACACAGACTAATTAATTAATCACAATATGGACAAATAAGTAGTACAATGCATGAGGATTCAAATGTCAAGTTTGCAATTCGAAATAGCCTTCATGGAGTGCTCAAAATATCACTGGAGTGTCATCGGAGCACAACTAGAAGGCATCATCATCATCAGTGGAGTCATAAATACACAAGCAACTGTCAACCATCAATCAAACTGAGTCTAACTGAGTGTGGTAGGTGTAATTGAGTGTAACTGGCACTAACTGAATGAAGGAATCTTAGTGGAGGGCACATGAGGAGCTAACTAGAGTCAGAATGGGTAGTCAAGTCTCACTAGAGGTCCATCAGAGTAATACAGTCAGTTGAGAGTCAGTCTAGCCTTAAATCAAGGAAAGAACTGAATATAACTGAATGGTATGTAAGGGAGGGTGCCTTTCTCATGCAGTAGGTGAAAGGAGGGTGAACTAAGCTCTAGGAGGGCTAAAACTGAGTGGAAAGAAGTTCTGGGGGCTAGCTAACTGAGGGTTAGGTGCTGAGACTAGTGACTAGGATGCATGCAAATGCATGCAAACCCTAAAAATGCATGCATGACCTAAAATGCAAATAATGGAAATGATGATAGGTTTAGGATGGAGTATAAGAATATCCTAACATAATGGATTAAACAGATGTCTAGAAGCTCCCCTCTCATCATCAAACACAACGGCAACGTCCTTCTATCAAAGAAACATGAACCCTCATGATCTTAGATTCCTCCAGTGCGCTAGAGTAGATGATCTGGACCTTGTGCTGCGGGAATACCTCAACATGCAATTTTGGCATCTAAACTCAAAAAAAAGGTTAAACTTTGGATTTAGCATAAGCATATAGTTAAGTAAGCTTTGAAAACCTTGAATAGAAATATAATATTTGATAAGCCACTAAGGGTGAAATTAATTAAAACAAAAGAAAACTATAACATGAAACTAAAGAGAAAATCAAAATCATTTATCAAAACAATTTCAAATCTGAAATAAAAATAAAATGAAAATGAAAAAAAAGGGAATAAACATTTGAGAAAAACACCCAAAAACAGAGGAAAATTTCAGTGTTAAGATCTGGCTCCTTCTGAGGGATGAAATCCTCCTTGTGAGGTTTCAAGAACCTGTAGACCTTGTGCCTTATTCATTGGGTGATGGAGTCATTTACCAAATCTCTGCAACTTTCTCAAACTCTAAACACATAAATCTGAAATGACAAAAAACTGCTACAAGACAACATACTGAAAAGAATCTACATGCTCGTATGGCGAGCTTATTCTGCTATTTACTCCTACATCTATTCAGAAGAAACAACCCAATCAAGTGTAATCATACTTCTAGTGAAGCCATGATAGCATCCAATCGATTGTACCAGCCTCTTGCAGGTAGATAGAAATCAAAGAAGAATTTATTATCTGAAACATAAATTTAATTTACAAAGTGTATTCTACTTTGATCCCAAATTTTAGAAGGATGAAATTTTTTTAAAACTGTGAGTCCGTGTAAATGGCCACTAGGTCTTTCCAATTGTGCGGTTGATGTGAAAGAGAAGGATTGCTCCATATATTTTTTGCTCCATGGAGGATATAAGACTTCTTCTCTTGAAATGTTGGAAATAAAGAAGCATAAAACAAAACATTTATGGCCTTATCTTCAGCTATAATAACCTGATTTTGTTGAGTGCCTCCTTCAATAGGTACACGTTTACTGATTTCTGGAGACTGTTGTTCAACAACTGGTAAATAATAAAATGTGTAAGCTGCTCTTCTAACTTCTTTCCATCTCCTTCATTGAATTCCCAAGAATCCCATTCATATTCATCATATATTGGTTCGTTGTTGGAAACTCCCACAGGTTCCGATTTAGAAAACTGATACTCTAAATCATCTGGATACATACCATAAATGGGTTGACTTACATAATAGTCCAGATGATATTTGACAGAGCTAATTTGAAAAATATCCCCAATAGTTTCATAATTAGGAATATGCTGGAAATCCTCTTGAACAATGTTCTCTTGAGACACATCTTATCAGTAAAACTTTCCCCATCATGGACTTCTAAATAAAACAATTCAATATCATCATCATACATAGGATAAATTTGAGGTAATTCTAATGATAATGATGAAGCTTTATGTATATCAACAATATGATCTTCGAAAAAAGTTTCTTTAATAAAAAGATAATCTTCATGAGGATTTTTAATAACAATCGCATCAGAAATAAGGGATTCTTCATAACGCTTTTGAGTAGCAAATTCATCTTGAAAATAATTAGAAGCTTTTTTAGATTGATGAGAATCAAATACTTCTTCAATGATGCCTTCATTACAAGGTTGATCTTCTCTTTTTAAATAATCATCCTTATAATCAACGTCATGTTTGCAAACATGAAATTTTTCAAAAAAAATATCTGGTGGATAAAAACTTTGACAAACATTGGGAGCCATAAAATTATGAACATCACTATAAAGAATTGAAGCTTATTGATTTTGAGTATCCACTGCTAGACGCTTTGAAGTAACAGGACAATTATCAACATAATAAATTTTATAAAAACTATTTTCAAAAGAAGCAAAATCTGATTGAGCAATATTAGGGTCTGAAAAACAAGAGACGTCAAAAGATAATATATCATCTCTTTGAAGCATATTCAAGCCAAATTTCTGCTGTTGGTTTTGACCATGCTCTTCTGCATCCAAACTTGATCTTTTTGGTTCATAAGCTTCCTCTTTCAAGTCTTCATTACAAATCTGATCTTCATACTTTCCACAAGCTTCTATGTTATCTTCTATTTCTTGGGCATCATTAAACATCTGTTGCAAAGTCATGGACTTTCTCTCCATAAGAAGAAATGCTATATCTGGATGAAAGGCCATTACATAACTCAGTATGGCAGCAACCTCAGAAGTTTGGATCTCCTTAGGCATCTTGTAATAAAAACCTGAAAATATCCTATTAAACATAGAAAGAGTTTCATCCTTCTGTCTTTTCATAACATGAAACTCTGAAAAATATTGAGCCGGTGATATTCTCTCACCCTAAAAATTTACAAGTGCATACCTTAGTTCCTCCCCTGAACTAATTGACCTAGGATGCAAATGCCTGAACCATTCCTTAGAATCCCCTTGCAATGACTGAGAAAAATCTCTTATGTAAACATCATAATGCTCAATTTCAAACAGGTTCATGAAATGTTCAAAGGCATGGACGTGTTTTCCAGCTGTAAGGTTTTTTCCATAGAACATAGGGAGATGCTTGTAATGATTTGGAGGAAAATCATGAAGAATAGAAGGCCAATAAAGAGGCTTATATCTGTCTTGGATTTTGGAAGATATAGGATTAAATGTAGCAGGTATGATATCATCCTTGGTCTCTTGAAGCTCACAGGATTGATCATATACATTACATGACTCAGATGAAGGCTTTGGGTCAAGATCAGGTATACAAAGAGAAGGTATTTACAACTTTCACGGTAGGATCTTCAAATGCAAATTTTGGGTCATCTTTTGAATACAATAAGCAATAGAAGAAATTGACAAAAAATATAATTACATTCAGGAAAAAACCTAAGATTGAATAGCTGGTTTTCTCACAGTATCCTATCATGTCTCTGTCAATAAGATTCATCCTCCAGTGGAGTATTTGAACTTGATTAGAACTTGAATCGAGTCACCAGTAGATCTTTCTTTCAATGGAGTCACCACTGCTTTTTCTGGAATTCAATGAATGATTGTAGTCTACAAAGATTTCCCAACTTTGTTCACTGTCAAAATTAGGAGAAAATATATAATTACTAGGGAAAATTTTCAACTTCATCCCCGGTAATGGCGCCGAAGATGTTTGTGCTAGAAATTGTCCCTAGACTACGGAGGGAACAAGCTAGTACAATCTCAAAATAATCAACAAAAAGCAGGGTTTGTTTTTATTATTTTGGAATGGGGGAGGAACTCTCTGGTCTTCATTTTCTCTTCTCGCCCTCTGAATATCATTGTTTCTTCTTTCTCTTAAATACAAGGAAAATTCATGGTCAAAGGAATTAGCGTAGGTTAGCTTAGCTGAGGTCATGGAAGGCTTAATTTCAGATGGGATCCTTCCATACATCTTATTAAAACGTTTGGAGAAGTCTGCTACAGTTTCATCTTTTTTCATCTTCAATGCTACAAATTCTATTATGTAATAAGTATGATCTTTGGTATAACCCCACTATCTCATAAAAATTTCTTGGATTTCCTCAATCAAGGTTATTGAGTTAGATGGCAATTCTCGGAACCATTTCCCTACTTCCCCATCTAATCTTTGTACGAACATTCTCATCAACACATCTTTAGCTTCAATATTTTGGTTGTCTGCATAAATCAGAAATGCATTCCAATGTTCTTCAGCAATGATTTCTCCCTAGCCATTAAACCTAGGTAGGTATTTCTGATAGTCTCCTCTAGGCACGGCATTTAGAGGCCGAGGAAAAACTAGAAAAAATGCACAAACTTTTAACTTTGAGAATGAATTGTGTAAAATCAAGGTTCCAGTGACATTGACTGAATTAATGAAGACCCCTTGTTTTAGAGATTCTGCATATAATCTATTAAAATTTCAATCTAATTCTTCTCTTTCAGATACTATAAATTTATAGGAAGAACATCCTAGAATTATTCTTGGTCCTGCCTCATCTGATAAGCCCAAAAATTGTTCAAATTTTCCTCCACCATTTTATATAACCCTAACTGTCCATGATCAAATGATTCACAACTACCTTTTAGATTTTGGAGATTCTCATAACTTGATGCCTAAAGCAGTCATGGAAGCCCTTGGTTTAAGTGTTACAAATCCATATCATGATTTATTTGCATTTGATTCCAGAGTTGTGAAATGTGTAGGAGTGATTAAGGATCTTCTGGTTAATCTTTCTCAATTACCTATGAAGAGTGTTATTATGGATGTGGTGGTTGCTGACATCTCTCCTAAGTTTGGCATGTTACTCTCAAGGTCTTGGGCAAAGAAAATAGGTGGTACATTGCAGATGGATTTGGCATATGCAACCATTCCAGTGTTTCGTGCAGAAAAGAGAAGATTGTACAGGGAATTACAGTATGCTTTCATAGTCACGGATGATAAGAACCCAACCAATCATCCCCTTCATTCAGTAGATGAAGAATTGGGATTGTCTATGCTTCATTTCATTGATGAGAACACAACTTGAGTACTGCAGGTAGAAAAAGAAGCATCAATCAAATCTAGTATAATTTGAACAAAAATATGAGTTGTGGCAGATGTACTTTGATGGTTCTTCATCCAAGGAAGGAGCAGGAGCTGGCATTGTTTTGATTTCTCCTAGTGGAGAGGTAATTTGCTTGATGTATAAATTGGAATTTGTCAATACCAACAACACAGTAGAATATGAAGCATTAATACTTGTTTTAAGGGCTGCGAAGGACTTGGGAATTCAACAACTTTCTATTTATGGTGACTCTGAATTAGTTGTCCAATAGGTGAAGGGAAAGTATCAAGTAAAGCAAGATTTGTTGAAGGTATATAGAAATGAGGTTTGGGATTAGATTGATAACTTTTTCATAGCATTCAATATTTCTTTTATTCCCAGAGATCGGAGTCAGACAACTGATTCATTGGATTTGGCAGCCACACATTTCAAGACTCCAAAACATACTCAGCTGAAATATCCAATTGAAGTTAAATATAGACCCTCAATGCCAGAAAATATAAAACAATGAATATTTTTTGAGGATGATGTGGAAATCAAAAAGTTATTGGAATTAGCTGGAGAATTTTCTTATTCTCTAATTGATCAGGATCAAGATGAGGAGATTGATGACACTGCTACATACACAAAAAATACAATTGCTGATCATAAAATTATTCAGTTGAAGGGAAATTTTATTCCTAAGGGTTTGGTTCCCCTTGATAGAATATTTTCCAAAGATGACACATTACTAAAACCATCCATGCAATCTTCAGAGGAAAATATTATGAGCTCTAACATTGGTACAGAAGAGCAGCCAAACATGGTGAAGATTTCAAAATCCCTTTCAGTTGAGCAAATAAATAGGTACATTAAATTGTTGAGAGAGTTTGTTGACATTTTTTCCTCGTTCTATGAAGATTTGAGAACCTATGATACTAGTATTATTCAGCATAAGGTTCCTTTAAAGTCAAATGTGAAACCTTTTAGATAGAAGTTAAGGAAAATTAATCCATCCTTGCTACCAGTCATAGAAAAAGAGGTAAAGAAGTTATTGGATGCAAAGATAATTGTTGCACATAGCTATTCATCATGGGTAGTAAATTTTGTTCCAGTACGAAAGAAAATGGAGAGATTAGATTATGTGTGGATTTCAGAATCTTAATAGAGCTTCATTGAAGGATAATTATCCATTGCCTAAAATTGAACAAATTTTGCAGAAAGTGGTGGGTGCTCAGAGAATTTCAATGGTTGATGGATTTTCGGGGTATAATCAAATTGTTGTGCATCGTGATGATGGGGAAAAGGCTGGTTTTACAACTCCTTGGGGTACATTCATATATGATAAGATGCCATTTGGTTTGATGAATGCTGGTGCAACATTTCAAAGAGCTATAGATATAGCCTTTGTTGGAGAAAGAGAGAACTTTGTAGTCATTTACCTAGATGATATTACTATGTTTTCTAAGTCTGATGATGAACACTTGCAACATCTTAGACAAACATTTATGAAGTGTAGACAATTTGAGTTATCTTTGAACCCTAAATAATCACATTTTGATGTACAAGAAGGCAAAATTTTGGGACATCTTGTTTCAACAGATGGTATTAGAATAGACCCAGAGAGAGTCAAAGCAATTCCGAATATTACAATCCCCAGAAGCAAGAAAGATGTTCAATCATTCATTGGGAAAATTAATTTTCTGAGGTGGTTCATTCTGAATTTTGCTGAAACTATTAAACATATCACATATATGTTGAGGAAGGATCAAGAGGTGAAATGGAAAGCAAAAGTTGGAGCTTCTTTTGAGAATATTAAACAAGCTTTGATAGAAGCCCCAATCTTGGTAAGCCCAGACTTTTCAAAATATTTTCACTTTTTCTCTTGCATCTCAGGACACCATAACAGTTGTTCTACTACAAAAAAATGCAGATGGTTTTGAACAGCCTATAGCTTTCTTCAGTAAAACTCCCAGAGACTCAAAATTAAAGTACAGTACACTTGAGAAATAAGCATATGCACTTGTTAAAGTCCTGAAGTTTTTCAGAATCTACATTCTGCATTAAAAAATAATTCCCTATGTACCTAATGCTGCTATTAAAGAAATTTTAACTCAGGTAGATAGTGAAGGTAAAAGGGGTAGATGGATTGCAAAAATTATGGAATATGAGGTAGAAATAAGGCCTACAAAGCTAGTGAAAGGACAAGGTTTAGCAAGACGGTTAGCTAATTCAAATTGTGAGGCTTTGGATATTCATTTGGTGGCCAATCAGCCAACTCAAGAAGAATTTCAAATGAAGCAAAATGAAGAGCAGACTATGGATACATATGTAGAATCAGAATGGTATGTTGATATAGTTCATTTTTTATTGCATTTGAAATGCCCGGATCAATTCGATAAGAAGGCATCAAGGTCATTGAAGTTGAAGGCCACAAAATATTGTTTGGAAAATAAGCAGTTATACTGGAAGGATCCAGGTGGAGTGTTACTCAGGTGTTTGGAAAAGTCACAGGTAGAAGAGGTCATCTCAGAATTGCATGAGGGTGTTTGTGGGGGTCACAAGTATTGGAAATCTACAGCCTATAATATTCCCAGGTTTGGGTATTACTAGCCCTCTTTATTTTCAGATGTGTACCAACACATGAGAGCTTGTATTCAATGTCAAAAGTTTGCTGGTAAGCAGAAACTTATATCTCTACGATTAAATCCTATTGCAATCAATGCTCCTTTTCAACAATGGGGATTAGACATTATAAGAGAGATCAATCCTCATCTAGTGGAAAACACAGGTGGATACTTACAGCTAGGGATCTTTTCACTAAATGGGTGGAGGCAATTCCAACACGTAACGCAATTGATAAAGTCATCATGAATTTTATACAAGAGAATATTTTGAGTAGATTTGGTTGTCCACAGAAGTTGCTGACTGATAATGCACCAACTTTCAAGTCAGAAGCCATGATAATTTTTTGTGAGAAGAATGGAATTGATCTGAGGCATTCTACACCCTATTATCCCCAATTTAATGTGTTAGCGGAATCATCAAACAAAAATATCATTCAGAGTATCAAAAAGATGTTAAATCAAAACAAGAGATCTTGGGATTCAATGCTGAAGTATGCATTGTGGGAAGATAGGATAACTACCAAGAAAGCAATAGGTTTGTCCCCTTTTCAATTGGTGTATGGTAAAGATGCAGTTTTTCCTATTCAACTAGGAATTCCGGTAATGAAATTTTTCCAAGATAGTTAAGAAGAACTTAATGATCTTCAAAGAAGAATTTTCTCATTGGTTGAGTTGCAGCACGAACGAGAAACTCTAGCAAAAAAGGCTCAAGCTTACAGGAATAAAATAAAAGGAAGATTTGATAAGAAGGTAAAGGAAGATACTTTTTCTCTTGGCTACATGGTGCTCAGATGGGATGCTAGGAGAGACCAGAAGGGTCAGCATGGTAAGTTTGACAATTTGTGGCTAGTTCCGTTTATAATTTCAAAGATTTTAGAGAATAATACTTTCATACTGTAGACTTTGGAAGGTGAAGAATTGTCCACTCCAGTCAATGGACGAGTCCTCAAACATTTTTACAGTTATTGAAAATGAAAGAAGTCACACTCATTATACATACCATTGAGAAATAAGACTCCATACCTAATGGAAGCTTGTGGAATAAAAGGGAAGTTTCAGTTCAGATGATAGAAGGCACTAATCTACAGGTTCTTGAAACCTCACAAGGAGGATTTCATCCCTCAGTAGGAGCCAGATGTTAACATTGAAATTGTCCTCAGTTTTTGTGTTTTTCCTAAAATATTTATTTCTCTTTTTCATTTTTATTCTATTTGTATTTTTAGATTTTAAATGTTTTTAATTTATGACTTTGATTTTCTCTTTAGTGTTATGTTATAGTTTTCTTTTGGTTTTAATTAATTTCACTCTTAGTGGCACTTTAATGGCTTATCAAGTATTATATAACTTTCAAAGTCCATAAAATGCTTATTAAAACTATACACTTATACAAAATCCAAAGTTTAACCTTTTGTATGAGTTTATGTGGAAAAATTTCATGTGGATTATTCCCGCAACGCAAGGCTTAGATCAAATACTCTTGTGCACTGCAGGAATCAGGCATTATGAGGGTTCATGGTTTCTTGATAGCAGAACATGGCCATTTCAATTGATGATGAAGGACAAGATTCCATACACCTGTTTACTTCATTATGACACTTGTATAGACCAATTGTAGTTATCATCAACGAGTTTGAGGTGGTTAATGCCACGTTTTCACATTTGGGATCTTGGTTTCCAGAATTGAGGAGCACGTATTCTAGAGGTTTTCATACATTTTTCAGTTGCAAGGGAAGTAATTTCATGAATTTACTATGACAACATGAGTAGAAGTGGCAAGTTGAGTCGGTTTGAATCGATAGATATCGCTTGGGCAGCAGAATTTCTTGAGTGTGCTGCAATCTTCAAGAATGTGGGTTAGTTTCAGTTCTTCAAGAAGATTACAGGGTTTAATGATAAGGTAAATTAGTTATTTGCTCAGCATTTCATTAAAAATACTGTGAGTTTTGATAACCTTACATTTGAGATAACAGAGGCCCTCATTTATGAATCAATTGGTGTGCCATTAGAGGGAGAACAGTGGTTTAAAAAGTGGCTTTTGATTTCGACCCTAGTGCATTTCTGATGCCAGGAATTGGATTATTAGACTAGAGTAAGGGCGTGAGTATTACAAACTTTAAAATTGAGTGGAGATAAGTGATAGGGATTATTAGAGTTATATTACCTGCGAGGGCCGGTTTGCTTCCGTGTTCAAGTATCACATAAGGTTTTTGCTGCATCTAACACACCAGTCAAAAATGAATCTATCTTTCTTCTTATTAAAGAGTCTCCAGAAGATATCTAATAGAGTATAAACTCAAGACTCAAACCAATCATTATTCCATCATTGTCTGGTTAAGTTAATAATTTGCAGTCTTGCAAAAGGAAGGTCGTAATTGGGATCACTTCTTGTTCTGGTCAGGTTTTGTAATTAAACATGATGAGCAAGAGAAGAAGCATACACCTAGAAAACAAACCAGCTTTATGAATAAATTAAATAGAGATTCAAATGAGAATTTGCAGAGTACTAGTGTACAAGATGATTTCCAGAGTGTTAATGTACAGGAATCTCATGATGTTAATGCACAGGAGTTTCAAAACCTTGAAAATACAATGCAAGAAGATATGCTTGAAGGACAGTATGAAGATGTTTTAGAATATAATTCAGAGAAAGTCATTGTTCCTATGGACAAGGAAGAGGGTGCTAGTTCGGAGGAGGAAGTGCATAGTGGTGTTTTTGTAGAAGAGAGTTTGGCTTTGATTCTTCCTACCTTAGTTGTTAAAGAAAAGATCTTTAAAATTACAGATTCTGATGTTGATGTCAAAGCTTTAACAAAATTGAGAGAGACTAAATGGTGACCTAAAACAAGACCCACCAATAAACTCATATTGAATATGAGGAGGCTAATAGATCCTAAGTTGAAGGAAGAGAAGGTCACTCTTCTTGAATACTCTTCAGGTAAAGAGGATGGGAATGGTAAAGATGAGTTAGATTTAGTGGAGATTGAGATGAATACAGAAAAGGAGAATGAAATGATAGCTGAAATTGTTAAGGAATGTGAAATGGTTGCAGAGAAGGAAATTGTGATAGAGTAGGGAATTATCCCAAGTATTGAACAACCATCTACTTCATCTTTTTCCCTCTCAGGTGCAGTAGCCAGAAATCAGCAAGAAGAAGAGTTAATCTTTAAGAAGCGGGATATTCCATTTGGGGAAGAAGAAGATTCAAGCATAAATCTATATGTTTGAATAGATACAGAGGTTGAAACCCTATTTTCTATTCATTTTATTGGAGATTGTACTAGCTTTCCCCTCTATAGTCGAGCGACAATTTCTAGCACAACAATGAAAAATAATAAACATAAACCCTAAACATTCATTTGCACAATATTGGTTGTTGAAGAGTTGATGCATAATGTATCATAGCAACTTTTTCTAAAGGTCTGATCTCTGTAGGCATGTTGACATAAAATATTTGAAACCTCTGATTAAATTGAGTAATAGGCTCATCATTTTCCCTTCTCAAATCATAGAAATCAGTTAAGTACTGATCGAAGGACATATTCTCACCCCAATACTTTGAGAGTGCATAATAAAAATGAGTCCAAGAATTAATTGAACCGGTTTCCAAACCCTTAAACCATGAAGCAGCATCCCGAACCAAAGATTTGGAAAATAGCCTCATAAAAACATCCTCGTGTATAATCTCAAAATTGTCAATGAAATTATGAAAGGCTTCCAAGTGATTTTCTCTTGTGATATGGTCTTCTCCAGAAAAATAGGGAAGATATTCAAAGAAATTGAGAGGATAAGGATTAAGGTGATATGGCAGCCTCAAAGGTTTAAACAACTTATTTCTGATTTTAGTTTGAAAAGTAGTAGGATGAAAATGAGGATTAATAGGCTGATGGCAAGGCTCACTAATAATAGAATCCTCGAGGTTGCATGGCTGATCAGATTCAGGAAGGACTTGAATACATACATCATTCTTCTCAATAGATTTGTAATATCCCGAATTTTGGACTAACTATTTTGTTGTTATATTGGGCCACCGCCCTAGCACCTATGTTTATTTTGAGTATTGGGCATGAGCCCTAGCACCTATGATTCATTCTTATATATATATATATATATTGACATATCGGGCATGGACCCTGACTGACTTCTTTATTTGAGTATATACTGGGCAAGGAGGCCCCACTGTTATAATGATGTTCTTCTGATTTGATATGGGTACAAACCCTAATATACTGAGATGATCTTTTGTTACTTACTATGCAGAGTTATGACTTCTATACGATTTGACTTATGAGTGTAATGAGCATGGACTCAGAAACATACATATAACGTACGTATTGGGCATAATCCCTGATGTACCTAGAAGAATGTTTATTGTACTAGGACTAAGCCCTGAGGTACATTGAGTGTTGGGAAAAACCATGGAGCACTCCAAGCTTGATAAACAAATACCGGATCTGAGGAAACGTAATTATTCTAGATGTGCCTCACAACCACATTCTAACACTAGTGTTGAGCAGGGGCTCTGGAATTGCACTAGAGTAATGCCCATGTGAGAGTGTTGAGTTAAAAGGCTCCGAAGAGCACTCGGGGTTACTGAGTCTCAAAGTGTTGAGTCGAAAATACTCTAAAGAGAACTTTTATCACATTTATTTAAGTTGATTAAATGATTCATCTTTTTATCCATCATCACCTACAGCGAGACTACCATGTTAAACGAGGGAATCAAACATGCAAAGAGAGAGACTAGAGGTACCTAACAAAGCTGACCGAGACCATCCAAAGAATTGGACCTTGTCCTTAAAAGTTAAAGAGAACAGAAGTGTCATGTAATGACACATAACTAAATAAAAGATAATTACCAGTAGTGTCTTATGACTAACACGTATAAAGGCCTCCATGCTAATATTATTATTAAGAGTTGTAATAATAATGATGTCATTATTTAATTATGGAATATAATTAGTATATATGATTATGCATTAATTTATATTATAAATGGTGTATTATTATTTAAGTGAAATATAATTATTGTTAGTATAATTATTCTTATTATAATTGTTGTTATTATAATTATTATTAAGAGCATAAATCAAAGTCACTTACAGTTAAACAGTTGGAAAAGTCCTAGTTCAAAAGGACTAGATATTTAATTAAATAATATCTTTTAATTATTAATTATCAAATTTAAAGAAACTAATTGTTTCAACAGTCCTAATTGAAAGACTTCCCTACATAAAGAGGGCAGATCCCAAGTTTGGGGATCATCTATCATTCTTGGTCATTATCATTATCTTATGGTAATCCAAGAAGAGTATTCTGCTCCAAGAAACTGAAGCAGCCTTACTTAATAATTCTCAGATTTGGACCAATAGTAGGAGCTAGGGCATCTATCTCTCATTGCATGTTGGAATCTAGCTTGGGGGGATCCATACAGAACTAGGAACGGTTGTAGGATCATGGTTGGGAGGAACGTGGTAGTCCCAAGGTTATTCAGCTAAGAATATCATCCTAACAAGTTAGCTAATTACAATAGATCTTCATTAACTACTGTTTGAGTGTGTAGGCTCCTATAGGAAGGGATCAAGTGCCAAAGTAGCCAGACTCCTACAGGAAAGAACCAGGTTCCTAAGCAGCCAGGTATGTGGTTTTCATTACTCCCATCTTTCGATTATAATATACATAGGTTATATTTCTGATTAGCATTGATACTTCAGGATTGTTTGAATCCTCATCACAAATATCATCAACTTAGTTGTTTTGGCCCAAAAACCAATGGAGGGTCTAGCAGGTCTAGCCAAGCTAGTCTGTGCTAGATGACACCCTAATTATCTCCTAGGTTAGGATCATTATGTTTTTCTTTTGAATGTAAATGGGACTTCTTGTGGAATCATCTTATCAATTTATAACGTAGGGTTTATTTCTGTTTCTTTAATTCTTTTATTATCCCTTATATGCCTAGGAAGCATCAAACAGAATGACAGCAATAGTATTTTAGACATCGATTCTCTTAACCATGCTATACATTCAACCGTGGATTTAAACATTAAACAGTATATTAATATCGTTGTTCTTTCAAAACTAGGGCATCATTCCACATTCTCAATAACTCCACGATTTCAATCAAAGAGATAAACATTATATCAAATTAAAACCACAGATGGTTTCCACATGAATCGAGTCCCACTACTAAGCAAGTGATTTCCATACCATTTAAAACTTCTTACATTTTTCCGTCAAAAGAATTGGTCACAAGTTCAATTCAGTTCAATTCTCACTAAGGTCGTTTTAATTTAAAACAATAACTAGACATCATAGAGAATTTCACATAGGAACATTTACATTTATACCCAAACAAATACAAGCCAAGGATCGAATCCCTCTTTTCCCCATTTAAAGTAAGACTACAAGAAAACGTAGTAAGAGGAACTGACAGACATATAAGAAGTTTCGGGCAAGGGTTTAGACCCATTTATCGACACATACATCTAGCAGCGATTATAAAAAGCTGAGAAATCCAAATCCTTTCAACATACAGAGCCGCATTAGCCACTTGAAAAGAAAACACCCAAACATTATTTCAAATAGAGAAAAGACGCAGGGATTAGTTCCATGTCCAATGCCTCCTAGAAAATCAATGTAGAGACCAAATCACGACAAAGGTAATAACAACTCACATTAAATGCAAACCATGATAAGATCACAATATCTTATGCTTACAATGACCCAATCCTCAAATTCCAGAGCAGAGACGACTATAGCAACAAAGACATCAGAAACTACACTTGCCATAAGGAAACGCAGAGACCAGACATCACACAAATCAACTATAGTATTATGTAGAAGACTATTACTCTTTTCCACAGGTCCAACGACTCTTTATATAAACCCCAGTTTGATATTGAGCATTATTATAATTACAACTTCTACCAAGTTCAACATTGAGCTGAATGACCAAAACCCTCCAATGCCATAAAAACCAGAAGATACATTTCATAGTGGTCCAGCCAATGGTGACCTCAGGGAACCCAACAACTTATTGCAGAAAACCCAACCGGGCTCACAGAGTTCCTCACAAGCAAACACCAACAGTAACCCCCCACAGAGGCGAAAGGAGGTGCTAAGAAATGGCGAATTCTGGACTTACCATTTTGCAACATCGCCACTGTCAAGTAGTGGCCACGTAGAAGAGAAACACCATCCAACACCTATTAACCAAACATGCCATAGCAAGTCATAATTCTGAATGTTATATCACAAAATACCAAAAATGCAATAGTAGGAATGTAGTATGCACCTGAGAGGAATTACCTTCGAATATTTCAGTCACCCTCTCTATTCCATATGGTGTGCTGACCATGATCCAAAGCTCAGGTCAGCGACAAAACCCTCAATGCACCCACAACAAATAAGAGAAATTAACCACGAAAATGCCTCTTCGTTGTTGTAGAACCCTAGAGTAAACCCTCATCATAGCTGGCAGCGTGGCCATGTGCCATCGCAGTGCTACATTCAATGCTACCACCAACTACAAGTATTTTCGATGTTGACCCAAAAATCTATAGTATTAGGACCATTTGAAATCAACAATAGTGTAAATACAATCAACTTTACAATGACCCCAAACATTACATAGTGCCATTAAATAATTACAAGGTTAACAAGTGGTGCAATTTCACAAGTTTTACAAACCCCAACAAGGCTTTTAAAAGGAGTCAACCTTCAAAGCCCTCACAATTGAGACTTAAATAATTGCTAGAAAGGTGGAGTAGGCATTCTCGGCAGATGCCTCATAGGTATACTTGCAAACCAAGTACAAATTGAATGCATTAGCGAAAATCGCTAAGTAAGTCAGAAGTTTCCATTCCTTACACCCTACCTCTTGGCAACTCTGCCGAGGTACGTAGCCCTTGAAAGACCATGCATCTCATCACGGGTCATCAGCCGCTATCTTAGGGATCCATCCCACCTAAATGGTCAATTAGACTTTTATAATTATGCATGCAAACTCTTGAAATAGTAAGAAAAGGATTTGTATTATTACACTTCAAACACTTGTTCACTTACGACAGAGTTTCATTTATATTCATTATATCGCTTCTGCAAAGCTGTAGAATTTATAATCAGCAAACTATGATACTTATGAAACTAAGACACTTCTAAGAATAGAAAAAAAATACTGATGCAGTAGGTACTTATTAGTACTGAAGTTAATTCACTATTCTTCATATCTTTACAAGTTTAATCTAGTACCGGAAATTTTTTAAATTTTTACTATTTTTAGGGACATTACAAGATTGAAGTGAAGGGACATGCTGAACATCTACAATGCAAGGGGAATGCAGAATTTTTTCTTCGAAAGTGGGATATGTAACTGAAGGTTTATGATCATCACAATAGACAAAGAAAAGAATGATTCTTTTGACATGCAATGGGAAAGACAAAAAAGAGCTAATGAATAAGAACACGATTTCATGGAGAAAACTAACAAGATGATACCCGGTCTTTCCATTTGGCTTCTTCATTTCTTATCAGCAAAATTCTTCTTCCAGTGGAGACTTTAATCCTGGATTCTCCAGCCAGTTAATTGTAGTCTATCTCTATGTCCTTCTCTTATCTACCATCAAGAGTCAGATCTGTGTCATTATGGTTCTTCCCAGGGAAGTTGATCTTCACTTCCGTCGCTTGTAGCAGTTTTTTCTCATTTCAAAGGTATGTGTTCAGAGTTTGAGAAAGTTGCAGAGATTTGGTAAATGACTTCATCACGCAATGAATAAGGCACAAGGTCTACAGGTTCTTAAACCTCACAAGGAGTATTTCATCCCTCAGCAGGAGCCAGATATTAACATTGAAACTGTCCTCAGTTTTTGTGTGTTTTTCTCAAATGTTTATTCCTTTTTCTTTCATTTTCATTTTCATTTTATTTTAGATTTTAAATATTTTAGATTTTCTCTTTAGTTTCATGTTATAGTTTTCTTTTGTTTTAATTAATTTCACCCTTACTGGCTTATCAAATATTATATTTCTATTCAAGGTTTTCAAAGCTTACTTAACTATATACTTATGCTAAATCCAAAGTTTAACCTTTTTTTTTTGAGTTTATATGCCAAAATTTCATGTTCAGGTATTCCCACAATGCAAGGTCTAGATCATCTACTCTAGTGCGCTGCAGGAATCCGAGATCATGAGGGTTCGTGGTTCTTTAATAGCAAGATGTGGCTGTTGTGTTTGATGATGTGAGGGGAGCTTCAAGAGTCTTGTTTACTCCATTATGACACATGTATGAACCACTTATTTATTATCATTGACGGATTTGGGGATTGTTATTTCCACGATTTCATATTTGGGGATTTCGGATCCCCGTGTTGGAGAACACATGTTCTAGAATTTTTCATCCCTAAATAAGTTTCAAAGGAGGAAAATATGTGGGTTTATACTAAAATCATGAGTAGGAGTGGCAAGTTGAGTCGATTTGAACTAACAAATATCACCTGGGCAGTAGAATTCCATGACTATATGGCCTTCTTGAAAACGGCGGGATGGTTCGCGTTTTTTTTAAACTATAACAGGTTTTAATGTCAAGAAGCCCTAATTTCTGAAGCAATTGTTGTGCCATTAGAGGGAAAACAGTGGTTTAAATAGACTTATTCTGAATTCGATCCTAGCATCCTTTTGATGCCAGAAGCCGGATTCCTTGACTGGAGTAAGGGCATGCATCTTAAGAATTTCAAGCTAGAGTGGAGAGAAGTGATAGAGATCATACAGAGCTACACTACCTAAATAAGGGCAAAAATGGGATCAGTTCTTATTTTGGTCAGGTTTTGTAATCAAACAGGATGAGCAAGGAAAAAAGCATACTCCTAGCAAACAATCTAGCTTTATAAGGAAATTTAAAAGAGATGTAAACGAAGATAATCTAAAAGATGATTTGCATGATGTTGATGTACAGGAGTTTGAAAATCCTGGGAATGCAAAGCAAAGACAAGGTCACTGTCATTGAAGATTCTTCAAGTTTCGAGGATGGGAGCCCTATTTTCCCCTGTTTTTGTCATTAGAATTGAGCACGTATTACGAGGTGATAGAAATGATTTTGAAAACCAAGAGAGGTTTTTGTCCAAAACAGTCTCGTTTAAAACAACCTCTCTCCGTTTTGCAACCGCTATCACGGTTTGGAAGATTCGAATTCATCTTTGTGTCCTAATTTTCAGTGTTTAAAATATTTAATAGTTTATTGTTTTAGTCACGAATTTGCAGCATGTATTCCGATTAATTGGAGAAGAATTGTTAAAAAAAAAAGAGAGGTTGTTGTTTATCATTGACTCATTTAAAAAAACCTCTCTCGGTTTTGGTACAAGTGTCATTGATCGAGATATATGGAGGCGTTTGTGAGACCCATTTTTCAGCAAATTCGCCAAATTTCCCAGAGTCTGATTTGCTATTTTTGGTTAATTGTCTTTAAATATTTGAGTCAGCATGTAACTATATGATGTAACTACTTCAAAGTTCAACCTAGAAGGTATTTATGGAAGTACTATACTTTTGTAACGATAAAAGGAAGACAAATAGTCAGTTTTGGGGTTGGATTTTTGTTTCAAGAATCATTATACAGCTTGGAGCATTTGGATACATATTCAGACTAATGCATATGGCTCTCCTATAAGTTTTGAAGACTGAGTTTGATCTATATATGAATATAAACCACTATACTTTGTCTATTGGTTTTGTTTATGGTCATTTTAACCACTGAGTTGGTGACTTCATTGCTTGCTTAAATTTTTATTCATGGAGTGCTCATGTGTTGTGGACAAAACCGGTAATGTGTTAATGAATGTGATGGTTTATTTTTATTCTATGAAGAATTAAATATCTTAGTTCTTTGATGTGTTACATTATTCAGTTCCTGTATTAGTTTTTATTTGTTTGAATGAATGATTAGTTTCTTGAATATGAAACCCTCAAACCACAAAACCATAAAAATAAACCCTATTTTCTATTCATTTTATTTGAGGTTGTAACCCTTTGTAGTCTAGGGACAATTTATAGCACAAACAGTCAGGGTAGCATCAAGTCAGAATTAAATATGAGGACATCTTTAAGACTACTTTCAGAACCCGCTACGAGCACTCCGAGTTTGTGGTTATGCCTTTTGGGATGACCAACACCCCAATAGTTTTCATGTGTTTAATGAATAATGTTTTACATAATTACTCAGATACATTTTTAGTGGTATTTATTGGCGACATCTTGACTTATTCTAACACTAAAGAGGAAGACCGTGAAGACTTAGTGATAATTTTACAAGTGTTAAGGGAACATCAACTTTATGCTAAGTACAAAAAATGTGATTTCTTTAAAGATAAAATACAGTACCTAGGGCATGTGATATCCAAGGATGGAATTGCAGTAGACTCGGACAAGATAAAATCAATTAATGAATGGCTTGCCCCTAAAGACGTAACTGGTGTGTGAGCTTTTAGGGGAATTACAGGTTACTATCGTAAGTTTATAGAAGGATTCTCTCGAATAGAAAATTATATAACCTCTTTAGAAAAGAAAGGTAAGAAATTTGTTCAAGATAAAAAATGTGAAGAAATTTTTAAGAAATTAAAAGAACTGTTAACAACTACACCTATTCTAAAAATTGTAGATCCAAGCAAGGATTTCATTGTTTCCATAGATACATGTAATGATGGACTTGGAGGATTCTTAACACAAGAGGGTCATGTGATTTCCTATGAGTCCATAAAGTTAAAGAATCATGAGAAGAACTATGCAACCTACGACTTAGAGCTGGCTGCTGTGATACATGCTTTAAAGATGTGGCGCCATCACTTAATCGGAAGGAAGTTTACACTAATGATAGATACCAAAGGCTTAAAATATTTATTCGGTGAACAAAATATTAACGCAAGGCAAGCTAGGTGGTTAGCTTTCCTTAGCGACTATGATTTTGAGATTCACCACATTAAGGGTAAAGAAAATAAAGTTGTTGATGCATTAAGCCAAAATGTGAGATTAAATTTTGTGGCAGCAGTCAGCACTTATAAAACAGACTTAGAAATCAAATTAAAGAAGGAATCAAAATGGATGAAAAATATCAAAAATTGCATGAAAAAGTTGCTGAAGGTAATTCTGAAAATTTAATAACAAATTTAAGAATTGATGAAAGAGGATTAATATTGTATAAACATAGACTTTATGTGCCCATTGTTGCTGAAATTAAGTTTCCGATTTTAAATGAAATACATAAAAGTCCGTAATCAGGGCAGCCTCATTACCAAAAGATGATAACAATGTTGAAGGAGTAATTTTGGCCAAATATGAAAAATGAGGTAGCTGAATACATTGCTAGGTGTATAGAATGTCAGAAAATAAAAGCTCAACATCAACACCCAACTGGACTATTGCAGCCACTACCAGTTTCAGATTGGAAATGGGAAATAATTAGTATTGACTTTATAACTGGTTTACCTAAAAACCAGAAACAAAATGATTCCATCATGGTATTTGTTGATAATATTAGTAAATCATCCCATTTCATACCTATTACGACAACCTACAAGGCTGCTAACATTGTTGAAATGTTTATGAAACAAATTTTTCGTTTGAATGGGATTCCAAAAGTTATAATTTCTCACAAGGAATCTAAGTTTATAGGAAATTTATGGAAGTCTTTATTTAAAGGTTTAGATACTACTTTAAATTTCACTACATCATTTCATCTGCAAACGGATGGGCAGATAGAAGGAGTCAATCAGATTCTTGAATATATGTTAAGAATGTTTGTTAGAGATCAACCAAGTAAATGGGAGGAATATTTGCATATTGCTGAGTTTGCTTATGGTAATCATTACCAAGCTTCAGCAAAACTCAGTCCATTTGAAATTTTGTATAGAACAAAATGTAATACTCCTATTTCATGGAGTAATCCAGTGGACAAGTTAACGTTAGGAACTAATTTATTAAAAGAAATGAAACTAACCATGAAACAGGCTCAAGGAAATTTGAAAATTGCACAAGATAGACAAAAAAGTCTTGCATATCTCAAAAGAACTCAGAAAGAGTTTCAAGTTGGTGAACATGCCTTTCTCAATGTAAAACCTAAAAAGAGCTGCTTAAAGTTAGGAAGCTGTGCAAAATTAGCACCAAGGTATTGTGGACCTTTTGAAATACTGTCCAAGGTAGGACCATTGGCTTATCAGTTCGCCTTGCCACCAAATATTAAAGTGCATAATGTATTTCATATCTCTCTTTTGAAAAAGTATGTGCATGATGATAATCATGTGATTAATTGTAATGATGTACAGGTGGAACCAGAAGGCGATTTTCTGGTGGAACTAGATTGTATCCTTGACAAGAGGGAAATTTTGCTTCCTAATCATACCATTAGAAAGGTAAAGGTGCAATGGAAGCACCTTAGTCCAGATGAAGCAACCTGGGAATTGCAAAGTAATATGTGGGTGGCATATCCAATACTATTCCAGGAAGAATTAGAGGATGATGAATAAAGAAACATCGAGGACAGTGTTGAACTTAAGAGTGTGTGTTTGTCACATACCCAAATTCTGAACATTTTATGTTGTGAGAAAAATATTATGTTTTATGTTATTGTAAATTGTTATGATTATTGACCAAGTGGGGTCAAGGATGACTGCAATTAATTACTTTGAATATTTTATTATTAATAGATAAAAGAGGAGACAAACATCCAAGGGGGGTTGTTGAATGAGTGTTCGCTGACCCACTAGGAGGAATGGACTCGGGTGGAGAGAAAACTGACACCTGGAAACATCCTCACGTCACTTCTAGCTATTGTAGGGGGCAAATTCCCTATTTTTATGGTCATGTTCCCCAAGAAATTTGAACTGAGTAGGATGATCATTAACTAAGAGATTGACCAAATACCTAGGCATGCTTTATCTACTCATCAAATTCAGCACGAGACTTTTCAGTTTTTACCTTGTGATAATTTATGAAAGAGAAAGACAAGAGAGAACAAGGGATTCGATGAGGGAAGGCTAGTAAGTGATTGAGTGAGTTAAGATTGCATTCTAAACTAGTGCAGCCGAATTACTGATCTCAATATTGCTAAAGGAAGAAGTATTACTGTTAAATACTACTTCTGAGTTGCAAAGGAATTTATTCCATTCTCCACACATCATCTTCATCCTGGGGGTTTAGTGAACAGGCTCGGGGGTCCTAAGGAAAGTGATTTTGTTGTCTTCAAGAGAAGCTTGGGTGGAATGGGATCCTTTGGATGTTTGTCACCCTGTATTGTTAACACGTTTTCAGTGTGTTATCTTATTTATTTTCTGTCATATTAGTTTTTCTAAACTCTTTAATTCTAAACTATTATGTACTTCATAAAATTGTCTTTTATCTAACTTCTAGATTAGAATGTTGATTTGAAGGTTCATTTTTTAATAATGAAATTATGATTGAATGAAATACTTCTCTGCATTTTTCCACATATTATTTAAGTGCTGTACTCTAGTATAGAGAAGTCAAATTTAAAATAGATTTGAATAATGATATATTATAGATAGATTTGAATGACTAAATATCATAAATAAAATCTGTTTTATTTCAGTACAACTATTATGTCTTAGTTTCAGTAAAACATTACAGAACCCTAACTAGAAAACCTAGATTTTTTGTACATAGCTTAGAACCAGAACTATCAATGCAATTATGCATCTATATAATCTTTTTATAATAACAAAATTTATACTTAAAAACAAACCTTACTTCTATACAAAATTCTGATGTAAAAACTGTTAAGATTCAATATGCTAAGACAGAAAATAGTAGCATTACATTCCATTTCACAATAATAGCATATACAGGATCACTGAAGAAACAACAAGCACACCATAAACATAAGAGACACAGATTTATCCTGGGAAACCCTCATGGGGTAGAAAACCCAACAAAGCTTCCTCAGTATAGATGACCATCAATATACAAAGATGCAAACCAAAGACATGATCTCCTCCTACACCATAGCAGACGTCTCCTCCCCAAGTGTGCTACATTCTAATTGAGGGAAGTGTGTGTATAATGAGGAACACACCTCCTCTATTTATACACATCTCTGACTTGTACTTTATATTAACTAGGTCGGCCCCAACTTTACCACTGGGTTAAACACCCCACTATAACTAACTGAGCCAACCCCACTAGGGTGGTCTAACAACCCTTTGACCCAGATAACACATACAGGGCCAACCCCCACTAGGGAAGTCTAATATCCCAAGTTATCACATTCCGACGGAGGAATAAACATCTCCATATATACAATAAGATCTTTACGGAGGAATGAAACATCTTCAGGATAATAAAGTACAAATATAATATTCTTTGAAGTCACAATATCTCAACACTCCCCCTTAACGAGAAGGATATTATAACAGCATCTGCACAAGCAAGGAGTCATCAACATCATACATGATACATCTATAAATCATTGGAAGCTTTCTCAACATCATCAGTAACTCAAGCAGTTACTGGAACATCAACATCTTCAGTACTAAGTCTTTATCTTCTGTAGCACTTGAACAGCTACAACAATATCATCATCTGGATCCTCACGATCATCAGCATTGTCATCATCATCATCATCACATGATCATCAGCATCATCATCACACGATCATCAGCATCGTCATCACACGATCATCATCATTGTCATCATACAATCATCATGATCAGCAACATCGTCATCTAGATCATCATGATCAACATCATCGTCATCTAGATCATCACGATCAATAGCATCGTCATCTAGATCATCACGATCAACATCATCGTCATCTAGACCATCACGATCAGCAGCATTGTCAATACAAGTATCCACACTAATACAAGTATACACATCATCAATACAAGTATCCACACCAATACAAGTATATCATCAATACAAGTATCCACACCAATACAAGTATACACATCATCAATACAAGTATCCACACCAATACAAGTATATCATCAATACAAGTATCCACACCAATACAAGTATACACATCATCAATACAAGTATCCACACCAATACAAGTATACATATCATCAATATCAATACAAGTATCCTCAATAACAACATACTCTGCAAAACACATGATTCATTTAAGACACCATAACATGTCTAGGGACGATACAGTCCACTCGTCAACTTAGACAAAATCTAAGGACCACTTTCTCGGAGACATATGTCTACGGATCAATTCAGGGACCAAAGTCCAGGGATGATACAATCCCCTCTCGTCCAGTAGGGACCACTTCTCGGAGACATCTGTCTACGGGTCAATTCAGGGACTGAAGTTCGAGGATGATACAATCCCCATCACATACATTTTGAACTAGTGGTTCCAGGATGATGCAATCCCCATCACATACATTTTGAACTAGTGGTTCCGGGATGATGCAATCCCCATCACGTACATTTTGAACTAGTGGTTCTGGGATGATGCAATCCCCATCACGTACATTTTGAACTAGTGGTTCTGGGATGATGCAATCCCCATTAGTCCACTAAGGACTTCATTCACGGAGATCATACGTCTACGGATCAATTCAAGGGACGGAATTCCGGGGATGATACAATCCCCAACTGTCCACTACGGACTTCATTCTCGGAGACCATACGTCTACGGATCAATTCAAGGGACCGAAGTCTGGGGATGATACAATCCCCACCTGTCCACTAAGGACTTCATTCTCGGAGACCATACGTCTACGGATAAATTCAAGGGACTGAAGTCCGGGGATGATACAATCCCCACCTGTCCACTACGGACTTCATTCTCGGAGACCATACGTCTATGGATCAATTCAAGGGACCGAAGTCCAGGGATGATACAATCCCCACCTGTCCACTAAGGACTTCATTCTCGGAGACCATACATCTACGGATCAATTCAAGGGACTGAAGTCCAGGGATGATACAATCCCTACCTATATCCTTATCAATACAGATATCATCAAAACATGTATCCGCATCGATACATGAACAAAACATGTATCCTCATCGATACATGAACAAAACATGTATCCTCATCGATACATCAACAACACATGTATCCTCATTGATACATCGACAAAACATGTATCCTCATCGATACATCGAAAAAACATGTATCCTCATCGATACATCAACAAAACATGTATCCTCATCAATACATCAACAAAACATGTATCCTCATTGATACATATATCATCAAAGTAAAAGCAAGTAAAGAAATATTCTAAGTATAAGAGTCCTAAGTCGAAATGATCTAAGTATCCAAGTGTAGTAAACAAGTATCCACATCATTGACCTTGCGGTCGATGAGGCAAACTCATCATCAGTGACCACATCACTCCCCCTTTCAAGGAGGGTCCTTCCAAGCTTGTCTCCGAAATACTCAAAATTTTCTTGAGGTAGAGGTTTTGTTAGTGTGTTGGTAACTTGTTCACTTGAGGTAGAGGTTTGGTTAGTACATCGGTAACCTATTACAAATTCAAACTTTATAGTTCCTTTCTACATCATATCTTGTTAGATCCCTATGTTCTTTGACTTATCATGGAACACTGGATTCTTTGTCATCTTGATACAACTCTATTTGTCACATAGGATCATAGTTGGTTCTATCTCTAAGTCAAACAATCCTGAAGCCAAACTTCTTCACAACTAGCAGAGCAAGTAGCCATATATTCCGCTTGTGCTGTGAGCCACACTAGACTTCTCCCAGCTAAACCACAAGATCATGGCTAATCCCAGACAATAACATCCTCTCGATGTGTTCTTCTTGTCTGATACACTTTCTGCCCAATCAACATCTGAGTAGCCATCTGAAGTCATGATCTCCAAGATAGCATAGATCAAAGTCTATTGTATCCTTTAGGTGCCTCATCACATGCTTTGCAACTATCACGTGAACACATCTAGTTTCCACTAGATACTGAATCAAGGTGTTCACAAAAAGCATATATCTAACCTAGTATATGTTAGATACATCAATGACCCAATAATTTGACTGTACAGAGTTATATCCACTAACTCTGATGAGTCATCCCCTAACAGCTTCAAGTTGGAATCCATAAGAGTGGCCATTCCAACACCTCAAGTCCTTTTAATATTTCTCGGCATACTTTCCTTGGTTGAGAAAGATTCCTTTTGATCCTTGCCATACTTCCAGACCTAGGAAGTAATGCATCAATATGAGATCTTTCATTTTTCATTTCTGCAGCCATCTCGTTAGATGGGTCTACTGATATAAGCCTAAACATCATTCGAACTCTGTGGTGAGTTCCTTCTTGCATCCCGTTCATCTATGTATAGAAACCATATTCAACCTTGTAGCAAAGGTTGTGATCCACATCACCCATGATGATCAGTAAGATCATCAATTGACTATCGATCCTGGGTACCCATACAGAACCTAATTCACACTTCTAATTTAATTACACCATTAAGAGAATGGTCTTATCTAGCCACTTGGAGCAAACATCCCGTCATGATTCTCTTCTTCTTTCTAAGAGAATCTTCTAGCCATGAACCTTCTATATTTTGTTTGATTTGTAAATCTTCTTGTTGAACATCCATCACCTATTCGGTGTTCATCATTCTTCATGATCTTTCCTACAAATCAAAATTAAGTACATGATTAGTAATGCTTCATAGTCATGAAATCATGTTGACATGATAACCTATTGTGCATACAGATATCATTTACATAGTTATGTAACTATCTTGACCAATACTTTGGCACAACACTTTTCCATATCCTGTATGTATACAATGGCTATCTAGATGCCTCCCATCTCTACCATAACATACTATCGAGAGTGTGCACAGCTCTCAGCATGTCAGCAAAGAGGTTTCATTTCTAGACAAGCAACAATGGAATGTTTGTCCAACTTACCAATCATATGCATATTAGTAGTATATTGTTCAATGCTATATGAATGTTTACACTCAACATGATATATTCTAAACATGCATGTAATCTATTACAAGCAATATCATTTACTATTTCAAATAACAACTCAAATACTTATCTTTTATGTTTGTGTGGTTGCCTCCCGCTTGATCTTCTATATGTCTTTTGAACTTATTCATTCTGTACCATTGTGCATGCTCAAGTGTCATCCTCATGATCTCATACACAAACATACATTCATTAGTATATTCTCAATACTATCAAAACATCTAAATAATCTTGAATATGTATAGTCATGATCATAGATAATAAACAGTAGTATTCAGGGTTTCAAGGAAGTCTTCTTTTACTCATGCATATTCTTGTTTGATCATAGTACTCTTCTAGTTAGTTAAATCATCAATCAAGACAAGAGACATAATATGCATAAACCCTTGATTACTAACTTTGTGAATAAGCATAACCCATCATACCAAGTATACTTATATAAGGGATCCTAATACATGACATAGGAAAACATACCTGGATTAGTATACCTGCTTAGTTATGTCTAACATACCTAATCAATATCTTCTTTGTTCTCTTCAATGATTTAGAGATCCTATGCTGGAACCTGCATATCTCATAGGTTAAGCATAATAGAACAAAGTCATACATACCTTGCAAGTAGAACTTCCATGTGATCAAATATTATGGATGAGTCTTTGTCTTCATGTTGTCATGGTCATGGAACTTGATTTGTCTTTTGTGACGTACTTGTATCTTGTTAGCAAACAACATCAACCTCATACAACACCACAGTGCATTAGTACAATCATATAACCCTAATCAATGAATGTATTCTATCATTCACATGCATTCATACTGTTACTAGGGTGATAAGACAATTCTAACATTAATCAAGATTGTACTAATAAATAATATGAAGACAAACATATTATGAACTTAATCAGGAATCAGATTTGAAGACATACCTGAACCTCCTTAAGTCATACCTGTCGAGACTTCTTGTAGTCTTCTTAGGTAAGGCCTTAGCCTCAACTCCCCATGAAACTTGATTTGGAGCTTGATTAGGGTGCTAGAGAAACCCTAAAAATTCAATCTTTGACTTTCACACTTCTGAATGGATGGAAGGATATGTCTTCCTGAGCTGATCAAACTAGCATACTTCAATTTTGGAATCTCCAAAATTTGACCCCTCAAAATTGCCTTTGAAACTTCTCGATCTTTTGGACGGGATCCCAAACTAGGGTTTGATAAAGCCGAACCTTCTACCCACTCAAAAGGTTTGATCCAAGGCTCTAAACTCTTATGTTTCTGAGGAGATTCCAGCTGTGGTTACAGACTTCAAAAATTCCAACTTTTGTTGAAGCCCTAATTTTCCATCTTTCTGATCAAGATCCCGAACTAGGGTTTGATCAAGCCCGGTCTTCTACCCAACCAAAAAATTTGATATTGGTCTCTAAATTTTGATTTTCCTGAGTAGCATTCAGTAGTGGACACCGATTCCAAAAATTTTAACTTTCTCTGAAACCCTAAATTCCGGAAGCCATGAATGAAGGTGCTCCAAAAATAATTATGTTTTGACAGAAATATGTGCCTGATTGTTTCTGCTGTAACTCCAAAATTTTCGATCCACGGGATCTGAAAACGTTTTTGTGGTATCCTGACCTGTCATCTTTCCATCCCGACAGGTCTGACCTCAATTGGATTTTCTGAGAGAGAGGTATGCCAAGTGTCGCAACGTGACTTGTTTATGGGATAAAATAGGAGAGCGAACTTGTACGGTGTTACACGTGTCACTGGTTCAACTTCGACCTCTGAAAACATTTCCTAAGATATTACATTCGGTGTACTACCTGTCACTTTTTATGAAATTTCATTTGGAGCTTCCTATCCCAAGTTATGACCTTTTTGCCTAGGTCACTTGATTTTGACTGAGATCTAGAAGAGGCAGAAACCCTACCTTGTACTGATCATAACTCACAAAGTACAACGAATCTGAGGGTGTCCTTTGGACACAGGGTACTTGGGGAGGTTATCTACAACCTGTAAACGTTTCAGATCCCGAGCCTTTACATAAATGGATTTATATCAAAATTTCAACGATAGTTGGTTTTTGCTATGTAAAACCCAAACCTTCAAATTGTCGCAAGTGAAGCAAGTGTCGTAAGTGCCATACATTGCCTTCCTTCAGGTTAGCTCTGATACCATGTTAAGATTGAATATGCTAAGACAGAAAATAGCTGCATTACATTCCATTTCACAATAATAGCATATACAGGATCACTGAACAAACAACAAGCACAACATAAACACAAGAGACACAGATTTGTCGTGGGAAACCCTCATGGGGTAGAAAACCCAGCAAAGCTTCCTCAATATAGATGACCAGCAATATACAAAGATGCAAACCAAAGACATGATCTCCTCCTCCACCATAGCATACCTCTCCTCCACAAGTGTGATACATTCTAAGTGAGGGAAGTGTGTGTATATGAGGAACACGCCTCCTCTATTTATACACATCTCAGACTTGTACTTTATATTAACTAGTTCAGCCCCAACTTTACCACTGGGTTAAATACCCCACTATAACTGACGGGGTCGACCCCACTAGGGTGGTCTAACAACCCTTTGACCCACATAACACATACAGGGCCGACCCCCACTTGGGAAGTCTAATAGCCCAAGTTACCACATTCCGACGGAGGAATAAACATCTCCGGATATACAATAAAATCTTTACGAAGGAATGAAACATCTCCGGAATAATAAAGTACAAATATAATATTATTTGAAGTTACAATATCTCAACAAAACCTACTTTATAAATATTATAAAATAGGAAAAATTTCATGTTTATCTCATGTACAGTTTAACATTTAAAGTATCTCACTGTTATACAGAAATAATAATCTTCGAATCAACTTACTCTCATAGCATTATTTTCTTTTAAAAATGAATTATAAACAGTAGTATTGAAAATATCAATATCGAAATACATTATAAACAAATACATAAAAACTCTATAAATCTAACCCTTAGTATGAATATTGCCTACATAAAACCATATCAGTTTCCTCTTTTATAATATAAGAATATATTAAAACAAAATCTAATCGAGAACATAATCTGGAAATTTTAATACACATTAACAACCATGGCATTTGAAATATATTCAATACTCTGTACTCTTTACTCATTTATAAGACAGTAGACTTATTTGCACAAATTCCATTTTTAAAAGCAAGTCATTTATTTTAACATAGCATTAAATAAATTGCAGGGGCTCGATCCATTTATAAGGCGTTGCCTAGTTTCTTTAAAATATATTTCACATACAAAATGCATCATTGAAATTCTAAAGAAACTAATATGAGACCACGGTTCGATACCCGTAAGGGTTCACCTGAACAGATTTATACTTTTATAAAATTATAAACATGACCAGTGCAGGTTTCCTAACACGTAGGTGTGCAGGGTTCGAGTTTCTACTCACCCAAATCAACATATTAATTTATAAGCTATCAAAATAAATCTTAAATACATAAAAAGTTCTAGGGTTGAAAACCCTTAGCTTTCCAGGAATGAACCATTAATATTGTAAACAGCTAGGATATGGTTTCCAGCCTTGCATTACGTTCATGTTTGGAACAACTTTTACAAACGAACAACAAAAACATTTTCCAACAGAAACGGGCTTATCCCTAAACACTCGTAGATGGTATCAAAATCTATTCATTATAAAAATGACGAAAAATACTGAGGGCATCTCTCTGATTTGTAATTCAAACCATACTTTGATCTCTTGAAAATCATTTTTATTTATCCATAAAAATTCCTGCAGAAACAGTAACAAAGGGAAGTGTTGAGAAACCAACACGAGTGTCATGTTCCCAAATTTTCTTATGGTCCATGGGGATGATTTTAGCCTAAGTCACCTAGGCATTAATTAAATAATTAATGGATGGATGAAGTAAGATTCCTAAGGGTGAATTTGAGGAATTAAATGGATAAGGAGGTCCCCCCATGAAGTTATTAACCCCCAATTCAAGTGCTAAGGTGATTTATTAATTAATTGAGAAATTAATTAATTGGCGAAATTTTGAGGCATTACACCTTATTAATGTTGATGTATATGTAACTTTGGAATGTATTTCACATATATGTAGATTGTATTCCTATAGAGATGTTATTATTCCTCTATACGGTATTCCTATTGAGATGTTATTATTCCTCTATACGGAAGTGTCATCATTTATATTGTAAGTGTCACAACTTATACTTGATGGGTTATTAAACCACCTTGTTGGGGTCGGCCCTGTACAAGTCATGTGGGTCGAAGGGTTATTAGACCACCCTAATGGGGTTCGGCCATGTGGTTCAAAGGGTTATTAGACCACCCTATTGGGTGTCAGCCCAGTCAGCATTGTGTTATGTGGTTAAGTTAAGGCCGACCTAGTAAAGGTTATTAGGCAAGTCAAGTCTAGTATAAATAGAGATCGGGAGATCTCTATTTCATCATTCTATTCACTCACTCACACTTTGGAAAGTGGAACACTTGTGGAGGAGGAGGCTCTGCTGCTAGGAGAAGACTAACTCTTGTATTCTGGTTGTATCATTGCTCTATCTATCTCTGAGGAAGTTATTGGGGTTTTTCACCTTTATGGCTTTCCCCAAGTAAATTATGTGTCTCTTGCGTGCTTGCATTATTGTGTCCATGATTGATATGATGTAGATTTGCTGTACATGTTGTTCTCTCAGTTAAGATCCTAGATTAGATTGAAGTAAATTTTGAAAATTTAACATGGTATCAGAGCTAGCCTGAAAGAAGGCATGATATGGCATGTATGACACTTGTTTCACTTACGATGCTACGACTTGATATAGCAAAAACCAGTCATTGTAGTACTTTTTGTATAAATCCATTTTGGCTAAGTTTTCGGATCTGAAACTATTACAAGTCAAATATCAGGTCCCCATGTACCTTGTGTCCAAAGTACAACCTCTAATTCGTTGTACTTTGTTCTTTATGATCTGTACAATATAGGGTTTCTCCCTCTTCCATATCTGAGTCAAAAACAGGTGACCTTGGAAAAAAAGTCATAACTTGGGCTAGGAAGCTCCAAATGAAATTTCATAGAAAGTGATAGGTAGCACACAAAATGTACTATCTAAAGAAACATTTTCAGAGGCTAAAGCTGAACTAGTGAGATGTGGCACATCGTACAAGTTCACTCTCATGTTTTATCCCATAAACAGGTCACATTGCGACACTTGGCATAACTCTCTCTCAGAGAATCCAATTGAGGTCAGACCTATCGAGGTGGAAAGATGTCAGGTCGAGCTATCTCAGGAAACGTTTTCAGACCCTGTGGATTGAAAAGTTTGGAGTTACACCAGAAACAATCAGGTACATATTTATGTCAGAACAGAATTATTCTTGAGCACTTTCATTCATGGCTTCTGGAATTTAGGGTTTCAGAGAAAGTTGGATTTTTTGTAATCGGAGACTACGGCCGAATGCCACTGATCAAAATAGAAATTTAGAGACCAAGTTCAGAATTTTTGGTTGGGAAAAAGACCGGGCTTGATCAGACCCTAGTTCGGGACTTTGATTGGAAAAGTGGAAAATTAGGGCTTCTGCAAAAATGGGAATTTTTGAAATCTGTGACCACGGCTAGAAGCTCCTCAGAAAAATAGAAGCTTAGAGCTTTGGATCAAACCTTTTTATTGGGAAGAAGAGTGGGCTTCATCAAACCCTAGTTCGGGGTCAC
Source organism: Larix kaempferi (assembly GCA_027924585.1). Classification (NCBI taxonomy): domain Eukaryota; kingdom Viridiplantae; phylum Streptophyta; class Pinopsida; order Pinales; family Pinaceae; genus Larix; species Larix kaempferi. The sequence continues at coordinate 2,915,096 of BSBM01000392.1, forward strand.
GTCTAGTGAATCCAAAAGTTTCAAAGGAAAAATTGAGGAATGACACTTTGCAGTTTTCAAATTTTGAATATGCCAGCTTGATCAGCTCATCAAGGCGCATATTTCTATCTTTTCGGAAGTTTGAAATTCAAAGTTTGATTTTTTGGGGTTTCTTTTACAAACCCTAATCCAGCTCTAGGTCCAGTTCTTGCGAATCAAGTGGATTGGGTTAATCCTAGAAGAAGATGGATTGGTCACCTGCATAAGTGAAGAAGGTCCTGTTTCAGAGGGAGATGAGGCTAAGGCCTTACATAAGAAGATTACAAGCGATCTCGACAGGTATGACTCATCGAGGTAGGTTTCGAGATTTGTTCATGATTAAGTTTATGGTATGTTTGTCTTCATGTTATTATGGTTAGTACAGTCTTCATTTTAGATTTTCTGTATCACCTTAACAAAATTATGAATGCATGATAGAAGATATTCATTGGTTAGGGTGTTGACACTTATGATTGTACTAATGCATTATGGTGTTGTATGAGGTTTATGTTGTTTGCTAACATAAAAGGTACACCAAGAAAGACAAATCATGTTCTACTTCAAGAACATATGATCATGGCGACATGAAGACAAAGATTCATCCATTGTCATGGATCACATAGAAGATATACTTACGAGGTGTGTATAACTTGTTTCTACAATGGTTAACTTATGAGACATGCAGGTTACTAGCACAAGTCACTGAAGAGAACCAGAAGACATTATGCGGGTATGTTAGACATAACTAGCTAGCATCCTAATCTAGGTATGTTTTTCCTATATCAAGCTAGAATCCAACCTTGTGTTAGGATCTTACACTGTTGTGTTGTTGATAATGACTAACCAGAAAAATCATGAAGGTATAGGTTTGAGTAATCATGGGTTTATGCATATTATATCTCTTATGTTGATTGATGATTTAACTAATCAGAAGAGTTCTATGATCAAATAAGAATATGCATGAGTAAAAGAAGACTTCCCTGAAACCTTAGATACTAATGTTTATTATCTTTGTTTGAAATGATCATGAGTATACATGCTTAAGATTATTGCGTTTTGATAGTATTAAGAATATACTAATGAATGTATAATTATGTATGAGACCTCAATGATAACACAATGATGATACTAATAAGCATGCATAGTGATTAAGGATGGATATAAGTTCAAGGACAGGTAATCCAGAAAGCAAAGATCAAGAGGGAGCACACTCCAACAGTTTCTGCAAGGATACAGATATTCAGAGGGAGTTGACCACTTCTCACAATCCACATCAGAATGGAGTTGCAAATATTCAGATGGATTCCACCCAACAACCAAACAAAGATAAGTATTTCAAATTGTCATTTCTTACATAATGCTATTCAATAATGTATATGCTTATGTTCCTAGAATTAGGTTGTGTATTATGCATATTAGAATAGTTGCATTGATGAACAGTATACTACTAATATACATGGGTAAGTGGCCTATGGCACTGTACAACATTCCATTGCTACTTATCTAGAATGAAACCTCTTTGCTGACATGTTAGGAGTTGTGCACACTCTTAACAATGTTCTGGTAGATATTGGAAGGCATCTAGAAAGTTACGGGATATGGATAAATGTTGTATTGAAGCATTGGATAAGATAATTGCATGACTATATGACATATTTATTTATGTGTAAGAATTTGTTCTGAAAACTATGAGATGTTTTCTAATCATGCAATTTAACTTGTTGTGTAGGAAAGATCGTATACCATCACCTACAAAAGAAGGACTACAACATTTGTTCAGCAACAATGTTATCTATTGAAAATATTGAAGATATTGAAGTTCCCAAGATCTAGGAAGAATGCCATGATCAAGGAGTACAAGTTGATCATGAAGATGTTTGGGATGCAGTCCCAAGACCTGAAGGGTAGTTTGTAGTGACTTCCAAGAGGATCTACAAGATCAAGCATGCTGCAGGTGGTAGCATAGAGACTTTTGCTCCTATAGACAGATACACTTCCATTAGATCAGTACTTGCTCTGGCTACAGTGATGAAGTGGAGGATACACCAGATGGATTTCAAGACAGCCTTCTTGAATGGTGTAGTTGAAGAAGAAGTGTATGTGGAGCAGACACTTGGTTCTGAGACACATGACAGGGAGTCATATATGTGCATAACTTGGTATGGTAGGATAGATAGCTTTCTCTCCAGTTTGGGCTTTAATAAGAGTAAGGCGGATTCCAACCTTTACTACAAGGTTGAGGAAGGAAATCCAGTGACACTACTTTTGTATGTAGATGACCTGTCTATCACAAGCGAAGATAGATTGATTGCCGATACGCAATGGAAGCTTACTGCCAATTTCGAGATGAAGAACTTGGGTATGATGCACCACTTTCTAGATATGGAGGTGTGGCAGAGTGCAGATGGAATCTTCCTTGGACAAGGGAAGTATGCAGTAGAGATCCTAAAGAGGTTCGAGATGATGGACTGGAAGGCCATGGCCACACCTATGGCATCGAACCTGAAGCTTCTGTGTGATGCTTCATCTGATCCAGTTGATGTCACTGTGTATCGTTAGATGATTGGGTCCTTGATATACCTGATGAACACGAGAGCAGATATTTGATTTGTGGTGAACACATTGAGCCAGTTCCTGACAGATCGGAGGAGTGTTCACCTGGTTGCTGTAAATCATATTTTGAGGTACCTGAAGGGTATGGTTGACTATGGGCTCAAGTATGACATGAATCAAAAGTTTAACCTATAGGGTTATGTTGATTCAGACTAGGCAGGCAGTGCTACAAATAAGAAGAGCACTCTTGCATGTTGCTTCAGTATGGGATCAGGTGTGATCTCTTGGTTTAGCAGGAAGCACTCCTTTGTAGCACTGAGTACAGCCGAAGCAAAGTATGTTGCGACGAATGAGCATGATGCAGATGTACTGACCAAGCCATTGGGTAAAGTGCAGTTTGAGTACTTCAGAGAGACGCTTGGTGCACTTCAGATCGAGGTTCCTTCCAAAAGGAAGTGATGAGTCCAGAAGATGCAGATGCACATGAGTTTTTCTGACATGGTTGATGTGTTCTCCCATGGTTGTGATGTAATTGCTAAGCCATTCTCACATGGTGGTAGATGTGTTCTCCCATGGTGTAGATGTAACGGCTGAAGCCATTTTTCACATGGTGGTAGATGTGTTCTCCCATGGTGAAAAACTAAGGGCTGGAGCCTTCCCCGAATGGTGGTAGATGTGTTCTCCCATGTCGGTGGTGTAAGTGTTGGATGATGTGCATCTGGGCTGTGCTTCGTGGATGATGAGATGATCTGAAGAGGACGATGCTAGGATGATTAGGAGGATCATGGATGATGAGCATCAGGACGATGCTCCAGTTACTGCTCTGTATATGCATCAGGATGATGCTGGATATGATCATTTGGATCATTTATATGTATATGTATGTACGCATCACGTTGGATGCTGGATATGATCAGTTGGATCATTTGTATGTATTTTGTATATGCATCATGTTGGATGCATGGACCATGTATCTGTATATGTATCAGGTGGATACATTGTATGATCAGGTAGATCATGTATGTTGATATGTATCATGTATTTGTATTTGTATCAGGTGGTTACACTGTATGATCAGGTGGATCATGTATGATGATATGTATCAGGTAGATACTTGGTATGCATCAGGTGGATGCATTGTATGATCAGGATGATCATGATGATGAGCTTCAGGGTGTTGCTCCAGATGATATGTATCAGGATGGTATAGTGATGATGACCAGTGTGATCATGAGCATCAGGCTGATGCTTTGTGCGATGATAATCCGTTGGATCATGAGTATCAGGTTGATACTTGGAGATCATAGATGATATGTGGTAGGTTGTGCTTGAATAGCATGTAATCAGTCCTGGGAGATCTTGCTGGTCGTGCTGCGGCACATAAATGTTCCTGGGATACTCTTTCTGGTATTGCTATGTAGTATGTAATCAGTCCTCAGATATCCAATAGGTTGAGCTGTGTGCTCGTAATCAGTCCTGGGATGAGGTATTACTACGGAGACATGTAATTAGTCTTGGAGATCCAAGAGGTTGAGCTGTGTGCTCGTAATTAGTCCAGGGATGCTCTTTAGAGATCTTGCCAATTGTGCTATGGCACATAAATGTTCCTGGGATGCTCTTTAAAGGTTTTGTCTATCCACATGTAATTAGTCCTGGAGATCCGAGACGTTGAGCTGTGTGCTTGTAATAAGTCCTGGGATGCTCTTTAGAGATCTTGCCGGTCGTGCTGCAGCACATAAATGTTCCTGGGATGCTCTTTAAAGGTATTGTGGAGGAGATGCATGTAATCAGTCCCGGGAGATCTTGCGGGTCGTGCTTAGGCACATAAATGTTCCTGGCATACTCTTTTCGGTATTGCATCCGCACATAAAATTAGTCCTGAGAGGCCACCTCTATCAGACCATTCGCACAGATGATGAAGACCTACAGGTGGTGGGCCTACATCCAGTATGAAAAAGGACTAGCTCTGTAGAACTTCCTATGACGAGTAGATTCAAATATTGATTGAGATAGCAGCAACAGTGATGATGATGATAACGCGATGATGATTATGTATTGACGATGATCCAGAGAAGATGACTTGTGTTAGAAGACCTGTGTCGAGAAATACCTTCTTAGTTAAGAGGGAGTGTTGATGTATATGTAACTTAAGAATGTATTTCACATATATGTATATTGTATTCCTATAAAGATGTTATTATTCCTCTATACATAAGTGGTTGTATTCCTATAGAGATGTTATTATTCCTCTATACAGAAGTGTCGTCATTTATATTGTAAGTGTCGTAACTTATACTTGATGGGTTATTAGACCACCTTGTTAGGGTCGGCCCTGTATAAGTCATGTGGTTAGAAGGGTTATTAGACAACCGTAGTGGGGGTCGGCCATCTAGGTCAAAGGGTTATTAGACCACCCTATTGGGTGTCGGCCCAGTCAGCATTGTGTTATGTGGTTAAGTTAAGGATGACCTAGTAAGGGTTATTAGGCAAGTCAAGTCTAGTATAAATAGAGATCGGGAGATCTCTATTTAATCATTCTATTCAAACATTCACACTTTGGAGAGTGGTGCACTTGTGGAGGAGGAGGCTCTGCTACTAGGAGAAGACTATCTCTTGTATTCTGGTTGTATCATTGCTCTATCTATCTCTGAGGAAGTTATTGGGGTTTTTCACCTTTATGGTTTTCCCCAAGTAAATTTGGTGTCTCTTGTGTGCTTGCATTATTGTGTCCATTATTGATATGCTGTACATGTTGTTCTCTCAGTTAAGATCCTAGATCAGATTGAAGTAAATTCTGAAAATTTAACAATTAATTAATTAATTACTGGATAATTAATTAATTGCTAACTTAAACTATTTCTGAGTGGTATTATTTTCATTTAAATAATTATTGCTAATAAATGTTCCAAGTGGTTGATGACTTGGCCAAGAATTTCGAATTGATAAGTGAGCCAAACTTGCCTAAGTGATGAAACTAAAAAAATCAAGGAATTACTTGGAGTAAAAGTCAAGTAAGCACTAGAGTCCAAAAATGTTGCCAAAAATGAGAAAAGATGAATATTTTAGGAAAAGCAGCATAAATCCAAAAAGAAGGAAAGTTCAAAAAAGAAGGAAAGTCAGAAAAAGAGGAAAAAAGAAGGAAAGCCGAAGCAAAGCAAGGAAAGTATGTCCACTCATGGGTGACATATTCTCACAAGTCACCAAGCTAAGTGAGTTTCTCAACAGGTCGACAAAAATTCTATTTAAGAAGGTTTCCAACTTCATTCAAGAACTTTGGTACTTTCCAATTTTGGTTTGAGAGCTCTGAGCCTCTCTAGTTGAGTGATGTGCCTCAACATGTTTGCTTGGGAGATCTGTCCCAAGGCCATGTGAGTTTCTTATGAGTGTTAGGCAGGTACAGAACATGATGCTACAGCTAATAACATTCAAATCAGTTTATCAATGAAGTCATACAGACAGTTCCAAGAGAAGATCTCTCATTCAGTGAAATTCTAGCTAGTTTTGGTGAAGTTTATCAAGCTGAAGATGAATGCTCCAGTGAATGAGCCCAAAAAATGATGGAGGGTTGGTTCAGCATTATCTTCAGCCAACAGTGATGTCCAGTATCAGAAATCATTCTCAAAACTGATCCATTCTCTTCTTCTCCTTCATTCTCACAACCATAGCTAAATTTTGAGGTGTTTTCCCCATAAGGAAGAGAAGATTTGGGGATAGCTCTCCATACTCTTCCAGAGAATTAGTGTGCAGCCATATCCTCTGTTTCATACCTGTTGAATATCAGATTACACGTTCAGAACATAGATTGGGGCATTACTTCTCTTCTTCCAGTCATTCTATGGCTCTATGAGGGGGTTTCCTAGCCTATAATTCATTGTATTAAGGAGGAGCTATTAAATGAGTGCAAACTCAGTTCAGCGAGTAACATTTCAAACAGATGATGCTAATTACATTATATCAAAGCACTCTAATATTTCATAATAGATTTTACATTTAAATAAAGTCAGTACTTAATTCATAATAGAAGACTAGCTCATTGAGCATTGTTTAATGACTAGTTTCACTAAAATGACTGTCAAATTTATTCTAAATGTCAGATCTGATTTCTATAAGTTGTAGGACATCATTACTACACCATACTAGCCAAATAATGTCACACTTTAAGAATTTGGAAGGATTTACCCTTTTTTGGTAAAGCTTAAAAATTGACTAGCTATGTCATCCCCGCAGGGTCTAAAATCTCCAAACTTCCCCTACTCTTCCCGAATCTTTATGATTGTTGTCCAGAGTATTTATTGTGCCTATTTGACCATCATAACTCAGTTTTGTACCCACCCAGTATAGTAAGCATATGATGGTGCGCCCAGGAATCTTTGCGGTAGGCTTCAGCAGTAGCTGATGTCTGAAACATAAATGGCCCCAGTGCTTTGTGCTTAGGACTTTCGCTCTGATATTAATATTTTCTGCTGCAAATTTCCCATACAAATTCCATAACTGAAATTTCGTCCCACCATCCTCAGATTCAGTCTCCATCCCCCTCACTAACATCGTGCTCGGTTTGAAAAGATTATTAAGAACTTTATGTAGTGAATTTTATTAAAATTTCCGAAGTTTAGTTAATATATTGGTTAAATCTTCCCAAGGATATTATAGTGGTGTCAGAGCACTTTCCGTGGCTCAGCCTGTGTAAATTTAATCTCAGTGGAAAATTAGTTCAACACTATTTTCAAATTGTAGTTGTGGAATTCGTTCCATGTCATGGAATATTCAGACTTTGAGTTGTATGAGGAGGAATATTGCTTTTATGAAGAGTATGGTAATTATGATGAGCAGTATGAAGAATACTGCAGACAGTATGAGGAAGAGAATCCCCAATAAGTACCTTCCATAAGCATCTCCTATGAGATCATGATGGGGAGAAGAGACTATGGTTATTTTGATAGCCCTATTGAGGAAAAATTTGCATGTTCCACAGCCAAAGGTCAACCTCCTATGGAAGTGTTAATGAAAGATATGAAAACTTTATTGGATGCATGTGACTTCACAAGAATTTTTGGATCCTCTTCAAGAAGACCCTCCAAGAATCTTCACCCTAAGACAACCAAGGAGAAATAGGACCCAAAACCCAATCATGAGATTGTTGACAAAATGGAAGAAGAATCTACTGCAATATTCTATGATGAGGATCTCAAGATCATCTCGGATGAGATTGGTACTATTAGGGGTGTTGAACCATATTTCATATCAGATCTAAAAGTAGAACATAAATCAGATCCAAAGACACCACATGAGCTTCACAAGGTAGTAGAAATTGACCACACATCAGTTAGATGTGAACTAGTAGAATCAGTGGTAGAACAAGGCACCATAACCCCACCCATCGAAGAGAGAAGCATGATGCAAAGGAATGGACCAATTTCGGATTTTTGTACTAAATTGTGTCATGATGATGTTGTAGCCACATCAGAAGACAATTACTGCATAAGGGATTCCCTGGATGTTGATTTTCATATCCTGGGTGATAAGGGTGAATGTAGTGACCAAGCTGAATCACTAGAAGGGTGTTTGCAGGATGCCTACATGGACGGAAGAGAATCTACTAAGTAATGTCTTAAGTGTGAGGAAACATCGAAAAATGTGTACTCTCACATATATGTGGGGGACATGGAGATTCCCATTCATGAAGGTGTTGTGGGTGCAATATCCATGGGGAAAGAAGAAGTTCTGGCAACAACAGAAACTAAAAATGAGAAATTGATGGAAGGCCAAACCACCAACACTCCACCTCATAAGGAGGATAACATGACACCTGGTGAGTTATTAAATTCTGATTTTTATGTGTCATTATTTCAATCTAATATGGCAGCCACTTCTAGTAAAAAGTTCAGAGTGGTTGAGCTCCCTAGTGATGAGGTTCGGAATTCTGATGTCAAAAGGAAATGCAATGAGAAGGTTGGAACTTTGAGAGAAGATCTTTCCGGTATACCCAGGAGGAATGAGCAATTAATTTGCAGCCCAAATTATGTTGTTGAGGACCTAAGAGATGAATATATTGCAGCAGCAATATATGGATCAGATTTCCAAACTTTGAGTGCACTGCATAAAATCACTCCGGTGATGGAAAATGAAGAGGAGAAACATTTGCAAGAACCTCATCTTCTTTTAGGGTCATTGAAGATGGATGAATAGAAGATCCAAGAGGCCCTGAAAATTCTCCATCACACTCATTCTTCAGTGTCGAGGTTGTGTTGGGAAGCTACTTTAAGGGAAGATCAATATCTCTTTGCAGCCATGGAGAATATCCATAAAGCAATGTCCACAATCAAAGGTAATTTCTCACAGTTGCTTTTAGATAAAGATTACATGTTTGAGCTTGTTGAATTGTTGCGGGATGCATCATGGCATGATGAAGAAATCATTTGCAGATATGAAAAAGAGAACTATAAGCTCAATGATGAATTGATGTCCACCCAAGATTCTTTGAGAAGCACTCAAAGTGCCCTCCAAGAATCCAAGACGGAGATGTTATTGCTTCATGCAAAGTTGCAAAGATCCTCCCTACCCTCCTACACACCATTCAATCAATTTCATTGGGGTGAAAGCATTCATGATCATAAGGAGGAACCCCATGAGATGGTGGATCAATAGGATCATTTATCTTTACATGTGCTTGAGGAGTGTGCAGATTAGTTTGATGAAAACCAAGCACCTTATCATTTCCTATGGGAAATTGAGATGTTCCATAGAAATAGTCACTCTCCCATGGAAAAGTGGGATGAGAGCACCCAATTTGGGCCAGCCAATAATGATGAAGTTGCATCCATAAGTCTGATTACTGAAGGTTACGGACATACAAAGAAGGTTCATAGTCCTTCCCCTTTTGTCAGAGATTCAACAATAACAATGGGGAAAGAACAGTGGGTGAAGAAGTTTTTCTTGTTGATGCCACATGTACAACAGGTGGATCATGATATGCTCCTATGGGAGATAGATCTTATTGCAGCAAAGATGGCTGATTTCAGCTCATGTGAATCAGCAAGCAGGATCTGTGATTCACCTACCAGATGGATGGATAGAGGTCTCGCTAGTAAAGAAAATTCTAGAAGGTAAAAACATCACTTGTTTCTGCAATAAATTTCTTATTATAATTGACATTGTCTTGAATTGTGAGCACCAACAAAAGTATATTTTGCAGCCATTTGATGTCACTCATCCACATATGGATTGGGTGAAAGATTACTGGACAAGCATGAAACTTCCTTGCAAATTTTTTTATGTTGATGGTCAAGGGAAGGCAGCTAAGCAGGCAAGTTGCCAAGTTAAATTAACGAAACATTTTACTTGCAGAGTTTGGCCTATGTGGAGGGAATCCACATGCTGGGAAGGATGCTTGAAATTTTTCTCCAATGGAAAAGAGTTGAGCCATTGGATGTTTTCACTGGAAGATACATTTTGCTCCCCACTTGGTTTAGTTGGAAGCAATGCCCTAGCAGTTATTCCCTGGATGAAAAGACACATGTTTGACGACAGATTCTTTAAAATTATTCTGATGATGGGGGAAATGGAGTTGATACTTTGGGATTCTAGCATACACTTGGCTAATAAACTTCCAAAGATGACAAGAGAATTCTTCTCCTTGCAGGAGAAGCAATGGGACCCAGGAATTCTACTCAGTTATCCTAACAGTGTTAAAATTCTTTTCATTGTTGGCTAATGGCATATGTAAATTATACGACAATTTGTTTTACATAAACATTTTTCCTGAAGGCCTAAGTAATTTACAGATTGTTCAATGGATGGGGGACAATGATAATTAGAGTTGGTGTAGCAGAAGCTTGGTGGAATCCTGACATTGCTTGAGGACAACCAATCTTGGGAAGGGAGGACTGTCATGTTCCCAAATTTTCCTATGGTCCATGGGGATGATTTTGGCCTAAGTCACCTAGGCATTAATTAAATAATTAATGGATGGATGAAGTAGGATTCCTAATGATGAATTTGAGGAATTTAATGGATAAAGAGGCCCCCACATGAAGTTATTAACCCCCAATTCAAGTGCTAAGCTGATTTATTAATTAATTGGGGAAATTTTGAGGCATTACACCTTATTAATTCATTAATTACTAGATAATTAATTAATTGCTAAGTTAAACTATTTTTGAGTGGTATTATTTTCATTTAAATAATTATTGCTAATAAATGTGCCAAGTGGTTGATGACTTGGCCAGGAAATTCGAATTGGTAAGTGAGCCACACTTGCCTAATTGATGAAACTCAGAAAATCAAGGAATTACTTGGAGTAAAAGTCAAGTAAGCATTACAGTCCAAAAATATTGCCAAAAATGAGAATAGAGGAATATTTCAGGAAAAGCAGCATAAATCCAGAAAGCAGGAAAATATGAAAAGCAGGAAAGTTCATAAAAGAAGGAAAGTCAGAAAAAAGAGGAAAAAAGAAGGAAAGCCAAAGCAAAGCAAGGAAAGTATGTCCACTCATGGGTGACCTATTCTCATAGGTCACCAAGCTAAGGAAATTTCTCAACAGGTCAACAAGAATTCTATTTAAGAAGGTTTCCAACTTCATTCAAGAACTTTGGTCATTTGCAATTTTTGTTTGAGAGGTCTGAGCCTCTCTAGTTGAGTGATGTGCCTCAACAAGTTTGCTTGGGAGATGTGCCCCAAGGCCATGTGAGTTTCTTATGAGTGTTATGCAAGTACAGAACATGATACTGCAACCAATAACATTCAAATCAGTTCAGCAATGAAGTCATACAGTCAGTTCCAAGAGAAGATCTCTCATTCAGTGAAATTCTAGCTAGTTTTGGTGAAGTTTCTCAAGTTGAAGATGAATGCTCCAATGAATGTGCCCAAGAACAGATGGAGGGTTGGTTCAGCCTTATCTTCAGCCAATAGTGATTTCCAGTATCAGAAATCATTATCAGAACTGATCCATTCTCTTCTTCTCCTTCATTCTGACAACGAGAGCTAGATTTGGAGGTGTTTTCCCCATAAGGAAGAGAAGATCTGGGGATAGTTCTCCATAATCTTCTAGAGAATCAGTGTGCAACCATATCCTCTATTTCAGACCTGTTGAATATCAGATTACACCTTCAGAACAGAGATTGGGTCATTACTTCTCTTCTTCCAGTCATTCTCTGGCTCTATGAGGGGGTTTCCTAGCCTATAATTCATTGTATTAATAAGGAGCTATTACATGAGTGCAAACTCAGTTTAGTGAGTAACATTTCAACCTGCTGCTGCTAATTACATTATATCATAGCACTCTAATATTTCATTACAGATTTTACATTTAAATAAAGTTAGTACTTAATTCAGAAGAGAAGGCTAGCTCATTGAACATTGTTTAATGACTAGTTTCACTAAAATGACTATCAAATTTATTCTATATGTCAGATCTGATTTTTGTAAGTTGTAGGAGGTCATTAATACACCATAATAGCCATATAATCTAATACTTTAATAATTTGGAATGATTTACCCATTGTTTGTAAAGCTTAAAAATTGACTAGCTCTGTCATCCCGGCAGGGTCTAAAATCTCCAAACTTCCCCTACTCTTCCTGAATCTTTTGAATTCTTGTACAGAGTATATATTGTGCCTATTTGACCATCATAACTCAGTTTTGTACCCACCCAATGTAGTAAGCATATGCTGGTGCAACCAATAAGCTTTGCGGTAGGCTTCAGTGGTAGCTGATGTCCGAAACATAAATGGCCCTAGTGCTTTGTGCTTAGGACTCTCCCTCTGATATTAATATTTTCTGCTGCACATTTCCCATACAAATTCCAGAACTGAAATTTCATCCCACCATCCTCAGATTCAGTGTCCATCCCCCTCACTAACATCCTGCTCGGTTTGAAAAGATTATTAAGAACTTTATGCAGTGAATTGTATTAAAATTTCTGAAGTTGACTTAATATCTTGGTTAAATCTTCCCAAGGATATTATATCAAGCCAAGGCTCAAGGGTTCAACCCTCATTGTACAAGATGCCATATCGCTTATAATTTTACAACGAACTGTAAAAACAAATTACATGTTCAAAAGAAATCTCGGTGAAACCAAAATTAGACCGGCATCGGTGCTAAGCTTCACCTTTTTCCTTCCAAGTTACAAATAGGATGGCCATAGGGAATCACCGAAGCTTACCAGGGCCCAAGCAGCTCTTATCCCACTCTTGCCAACCTTAAACAAATGTGGAGGAATTGACCTGTCAAGGTTATCAACAAGGCAACTGGTTAAATCATGTTATATAAGAAGTAACTCAAACACATTATTTTAAAATGATGTATCATTAAAACACTCGTCAAAACACTTAAGGTTGACTGTGACATTATGTTCAAATTCATCAGCACACCTAAGCAAATTCCAAGGAACTTCACCAACGTATGCAATGGTTGTGCTTACAACATCAAAACCTGTGGTGCAAAGATTCACCATCGAACCCAGTAAGGGTTAAAAAAATTTCTAAAAGGACTCTAGTTCATATAGCTTGCAGTTGACAAAGATACATGTTACGAGGTCTTAGTATCGAAACCCTGGAGGAACTTGTGACAATTGATTACAAACCCTAGATTTTCGAGAGTCCGTCGGCCTGTCCTACCACATTCGATGCCGAATGAATGTTCCAAGTTAAGCCTTGTCGAGGTCAATCAAAACATAGCTAGGGTTTAACGTAAAACCCAAGAACCATCACATGAAGACTTGACATGGGATTTCCAATGGCAATTCCACCAAGAACACATTAAATAACATTAATTGTTACAGCTATCGGATCCAAGTACTCCTGCCAACACAGAGTTCCATCATGATTAAGTACATGGTCTTTACTGTGTAAATATATATAGTATATAGTATATAGTCAGGTCGTATTACATTTACATGACCATACTTATGTAACACTATGAGTTGTAAATCATGATCATATTATTACCATATTAAAATATTCAAGCAAAAGAACTATAGTTTTATATACACAAATACATTAAGCTATGACCATAATACAAATAAAACAATATCGTATAAATATGACATTGAAGTATGAAGTTTAAACTCTATGAGAATCATGGTGAATAAATAGGCCAAATCTTAAGCTATGTATAATGTATACATCTCAAAAATACATATATATATATATAGAATCATAATGAATAAAATACTCAAATTCGTGATCATAGCTAGGGTAGATCTTACCCTTGTACAAATTAAGTTCTCTATACATTTGTACTTAACATTGAAGACTAAATGAGGTACAACAAGTCATTATGACATACATCGATTATGCTTCAGTTTGGAATCTCAACCCTTACCTGTGATGTGTAACAGAAGTTTAAGAGCGTTAGCTTTAAATAGCTAAGTAAGCCTGGGGGTAGCCATAGGACCCCTTCATTACAAAAGAAAAGAAAAAGTTAGTCTCTATGATTAAAATTAAACGAATAAATGACGATGTACACTATGAACAAGAAACAATTCTAAGTAATCAGATTTTGAAATATCATATAAACAATTGTAATGATTATGCATTTAGAAAAAAGAATAGTGATTACATGATAAAGTTATAGCATTGAAATAGCTAGCCTAATTCTTCATACAATATCACATATTAATAGCATTTACGACAAAGTATAGAAATCACTACATGCAAGCAACGTAAGTCTTTCAACACCGATGAACTTATTAAGTACTGGTCATCATAGAAATTAATTGGTCAGTGGTTAAATAATTTAAGTTAACATTAATGATACTTTTGCATAACAAATATAAGCATTTAATGCTACATAGAAAATTTTAAATTTTTGTGAATTTTGGGGATGTTACAAATGAGGAGTCAAATTAGGAGCTCATGGTTGATGGACCAACTTTTGATGGAGTTGATGCATCCACATATTTGGTGGATACTTGTTGCATAAATTTGGTTCATCTTTAAACCAATGGCAGAGAGCTGAGACATTGGGAGCACTCACATAGGGAAGCATCTTGCTTTCCTGTTGGAGCATAGGGCTGGAGTGTCTCTTCTTTTTCTATTTTAGAGAAAAGACACATGAGTGATATTCTTGCTTGCATCTATGGAGACTTATTGGATATATTTTACACTTTTTGTGAGAAGCAAGGCCTTGATGTACTTGTGGTGATGGCTATCCTCTTTGTGATTGGACATGGTACTTTCACATTTCATTGAAACAACAATGTTTTAATTTTTTCTACTTGTGTGCATCAGGCATATGAAGTACAATCTGATTTGCATGTGGTTGGGGAATTTGAAGTCAAGGAGGAACATGATCTCCATTCGATTGAACCAACCATGATGGATGACTATTATAGAGAGTTGAATCACCATTCTCCATCTAGATCACTAAGTTGGAGTATGAATTCATCCACCAATTGGGTGGATAGTTACATGAGGGAGTTGAGTACCCCAAGAAGTAAGCTTGTTGATTGCATTAACGGAAAGTTTATGGACACATCATCCATATTTTTTTATCTATTGTATAGTAATTTAAGGCTTCTATGTGTTGTATTTAGTATACTTGGTTGGACATGGGATTCCCATCTATGTATTAGGAATTGGGATTGTAGTGCTAGTTTGCACATGGATTACGAGGAGATTCAATATTCCCTTTGGAGTGATGAAGTTCCAGTTTTTTGTAGTGTTTTAGACATCTCCCATGATGAGATATTCTTTTTGTTGACACTGATGTTTGTAAGGATATAGTTAAGATAATGGGACTCTTGAATTCTTTGGGATGATAGTTTTCCACAAGCAACAGTGCTATTGGGAGACATGCATCAATGGTGGTGCGATACAAGAATTGATGAGTCATTTCAGTTTGCATTGATGTCTAGAGGAGTGCAACATAAGCAAGGGGACCCTGGGATTAATCTTGAAGATCAAGATATAACTAGAGTGGTGTAGGAGAAACATGATGGGATTTTGGTGTTTTTCCTAGAATTGAGGATTTTGATTCTAAACAGTTAACAACATATTTTGAGGAGTGAGGTAACTAGTTGGCTTCAAAGATGGTTGGAGTTGGTTTCTTGCTGGAGGAAAAGCAATCTTGGGAGGGGAGGAAAGTCATGTTCCCATTTTTTCAGCACCATGAAGCAGATCGAACACCATGGATCCTAGTAATAGAATGATCTAATTAATTAATGAGGGGTTAAGTTGGGGCATTTAATTAATTAGGAGTTTGAATTAATTTTTATCCAAAGTTTATTATGGACTTGGAATATTTATTTCTCATGAATTTAATATTTTAATGTGGAATAAATGAGGATAATGATCCATTAAAGTGCATGAGAGGATAAGGTTGACTTGGACTTAGATTAGGGAAGAGGCAAAGAGAAAGATTCCAAAGATAGGAAAATCAGAGAAAAGGAAAGAAAGTGTAGCAAATAAGAAAAGAAACAAAAGGTCAGCAAAAGGAAGATAAAGCAGAAAACAGGGAAAATCAGAATCTATACCTTTCTTCTGTGAAAACCCCTTTACAACAGGTCTGGCCTTGTACCGCTTCTTGCCTCCTTCTTCTTCCTTGAACCTGTAAATCCATTTGTTCTGCAATGCTATTTTACTAGTAGGTAGCTGAACCAAATCCCAAGTCTGGTTTCCTACCAATGAGTACATCTCCTCATTCATGCCTTGCTCCCACTTCTTTCTAGTTTCCACCTAGATTTCTTCTTCATAACATTCTGGCTCATCAACATCAGTCATCAACAAATAATACATTGAAGGAGAGCATTGTTCAGGGAGTCTACTTAACCTGGTAGATCTTCTTACAGTGGTAGGAGTTTCAGGCACTTGCTGCTATTCTTGATTTTCTGGCACCTTTGGAACTTCATTTTCTGTAATTTCATCAAGTACTATGTACTTTGTGTTTTCCTTTTCCTGTTTCTTTCCCTGCAATTGATCTTTATACACGACCTTTTCATTGAATATCACATCTCTACTTCTAATGATTTTTTTATTTTCATTATCCCATAAACGATAACCAAAATCATCAACCCCATATCCAATAAAGGTACATTTCTTGTTTTTAGCTTCAAGCTTTGTTCTATTTTATTTATCAATATGGACAAATGCTTCACAACCAAACGTTCTAAGAAACGAGTAGTTTACCTTTTTATCTATCCATGCCTCCTCTGGAATACCACCATCCAAAGCACTTGAAGGTCCTCTGTTTATTAAATAAATAATAGTATTTACAACATCCGCCCAAAACTGTAAGAGAAATCCTGCATGTAGTCTCATACACCTTGCATGCTCCATGATCATTCTGTTCATCCTTTCTGACACACCATTTTCTTGTGGTGTTCCTGGGACTGTCTTCTCTCTACGAATCCCATGGTATGAACAGTAACTATCAAACTCCTTGCCGCAGTACTCACCTCCATTATCAGATCTGAGACACTTCAACCTTTTCCATGTCTCATTCTCAACCAAAGCTTTCCACTTCTTAAAAGTAGAAAACACATCAGATTTCTATCTAATGCAATAAACCCAAGTTTTCCTAGTTGCATCATCAATAAATGTAACATAATAATGAGAGACACCAAGATATTGTACCTAAGCCGATCCCCATACATCTGTATGCACTAGCTCTAAATTTTTATTCTTCTTCTATTTCCGAACCTTGAGAAATGTGACTCTCTTCTATTTTCCATAAACACAGTTTTCACAGAATTCCAAAATTACCTGCTTCAAACCTGGAAGCAACATCCTTTAGTGGAGAATCTGCATCCCCTTCTCACTCATGTGGCCAAGCCTATGATGCCACAATGCTGCATCTATTCCTGTGGAAGCTAAAGAGATAGAATTGTCAGTATTATGAGGACACAAATACAACATACCTATCCTGTCTCCTTTTGCTATCACCATTGATCCTTTAGTGATCTTCCACCATTTTTTTCCAAATGTAGATAGAAAGTTGCCATCTCCCAACTACCCTGTTGAGATCAGATTTCTTTTCATAGCAGGAATATGCGTAACATCTTTCAATAGCCAGTCAATTCCATTCTTAACTTTTATCCATACCTTACCCATTCCAACATTTTTACATGGCTCATCATCACCCAATAAAACATTTCCAAAATATCCAGGAACATACTCATGAAAGTATTTCCTATGGGATGTAGCATGACATGAAGCTCTTGAATCTACTACCCAATAATAACTAGTATTATCTAATGCAAGAATCAAAGCATCTTGTTGTCATGTACCCACCTACTGACCCAATAAGAGAGGGTACATGATAGCAATGTGTGGGGCTTTTCATAAAACTCAGCCAAGTCATTAGCATCATATGAATAAAAACATTGGTGTGCAGATACAAATTAGGCAAAATGCACAGCGGAATTGAAACTAATCCACACATAATTCATGTCCATCCAGCATATCAAAATAGTCATCAAATTAATGCATTGCAGAAGTAAATACACAGATAGAAAACACTTATCTTCATTGTGCAATTGTCCAAAGCAACTAGCTATGTCGCTACAACATTCCACCCAACTGTAGGCTCTTCGAAAACATATACTGATTCCATTCGAAGGCCACCCCCGAGATGGGCATGATATCTACAAGGAAAAAGGGGATTTCAAACTCATACACAGCCAAACAGCCAAATAGTCAGTTGGATCTAAGCCAAGCCAGACCACTGCTGGGTTTATCAGGCTAAATCTGAACCCTCTTCAATTGTGGATGCTTCCACTCAAGTTCAAGCCAAAACAATGGAAACCCATTTCAACCCCAACAATCTCCTACACACAGAAACTCATGAACTGGGCATGGGTACACATAACAGCAAAATCTCAAGTATTGGGTATGAAGGGAAAACGTGGGCAACCCCAAAACGAAATGAGGAATTGGAAAACAACACTAGAAAGGCAATTTCATTTTTAGAAAATGTTTGGGGACACCCAGGAGCAAAAACGACCTCCATTAAACCCCCAATTCGTGGATCTCTTCTCTCATCCACTGTGCTAACCAAAAAGAGTTTGCAGGCATGGAAAAATGTAGGAAATTGTAAAAATGTGGAGGATAAAACCCCAACAAGCCAAAACGCCCAACAGGCTTCAAATAAAAATGCCTATCATGCCAAAAACGCCCAGCAAACTCCCAAAAATGCCCAGCAGGCTTCAAATAAAAATTCCCAACAAGCCAAAAATGCCCAACAAACTCCCAAAAACACCCAGCAAGCTAAAAACACCCAGCTAGCTTCAAGAAAAATGCCAAGCATGCTCCCCAAACGTGAGAGGGTGAAGTCTGACTCTGAAGAATAGCTTGGGAAGGAAATTCGTGGGAGTTTTCTTGCTGAAGAAGGAGAAAACACATTTTTCCATGAGGGTGGCTTGCCCATACTCGAATTTGGAAAGCCATACCTCCCCAACCCCCAAGGCATTAACTTCTTCACCCACCTCTTGGGAGAAATGAATGATTGGGCACCAAAGTCAACATGGGTAGTTGAGGGTTTGATGGGTTCTCTCATTGAAACTTGGATTGACTCAATTGGCTCAAGGGTTTTGAATATCCTCCTCCCAATTCCTTGCAATATCATGCCCCCATCTCTTGTTGCATTGCATAGCTAGTTGTGGGCATTTATATTAAGATGCATATTTACAATTCCCATGGTTCACTAGCACATGGGGAGCATAATTTCAAATACTTGCCTCTTCTAGATCGAGCATTCACTACCGAGGCCTTCGCCTTGAGCTCCACGCTAGGAATCATACAAAATATGCATACAATATTTACATTATAGCCCAAGTATTACAAGGGTCAAAATGGGGGACATGACACTTATAACACATCACCTGCTACATTTGCTTCCTGGGTAGTTTCCTTCTGTGCATCTCCTTTCTTCTTTAGAGATCTATAGTCTTTCTTTAGATGTCCTTTCTTTCAACAGTTTTAGCACTCCATTTTTTTCAGTCTGGCCTTGGATCTACCCATTTTAGACTTGCCACGATTACCTTGGCTCTTTCCTCTCTCCTTTTGTCTTCCCTTGCTCTCCATGGTCAACGCATTACCTGATGTCTCATCTGTTCTTTTTCTTCGCATTTCCTCGCTAAGAATAACACCAATAACATCATCAAATTTCAAGGTGTTTGAACCAGAGACAGAGTTACTTACAGCCATGACCAAGCTATTCCAACTTTCTTGCAATGAACACAAGATTAGAGGAGCCCTAACCTCATCATCAAAGTTCACACTTACAGAACTTAGCTGATTTGTAACCGTATTAAACTCATTTAAACGATCAATAATAGATCCACCTTTAGACATCTTCATCTTAAATAAATGCTTCATTAGAAATACCTTGTTGGAGGCTGAGGATTTTTCATACAACTTACCCACTGAGCTCATCAAACCCTCCATTGTCATTTCTTTTGAGATATTGAAAGCCACCGACGAAGCCAGGCTTAGCCGTATTGTTCCCAGATCCTTTCTATCAAGAACCTCCCATTCTTCGTCCTTCATAGCCGTTGGTTGCTTTGCTCTTCCTCCCAATGGTAGGAATAGATCCTTCTGGTACAAATAGTCCTCCATTTGCGTCTTCCATAACTTGAAGTTTTGGCCATTAAACTTCTCGACCTTAAACTTTCCTTCTTCTGCCATTGCTCCCACTCGAACCAAAAACCCTAGCTTCCTGTGGGTTTATCTGCCAAATAGACCATCGGCTCTTATACCAATTGTTAGAAAAATAGGATCGCAGAGCAATAACAATAAACAAAAATGCAAATATAATCACACACACATTACAAGAGAGACACAAATATATCATGGTTCACCCCAACTTGGGATACGTACACACTGAAGTTGTCAGTCCTTATTATTATTATCTCCAGCAAAGTGAAGGGATACAGCCTCCAGCACAGCCGCTGCACTTCCTCTTCACTGTCTCACAGTCTTTCTTCTCAGATCTCAGAGATCTTAATAATGCATAAAACCTAATACATCTTTCCCTCATCGTATTACAATGACTTTCTTTTATAGGGGAAATACAATGGGAAAATACCTCGGAATACTCAAAACCATGGGACCGCAAAATAGCTGGCGAAAATCGCCCCAAAAATTTTCATAGGGGGCATAGCCCTCAAACCCCCATTCTTGGGGACTCTGCCCCCAAACCCCCGCTAAGGGACTGCTGGCCCCCGGACCCCTCTAGAACCCTGTGTAGGGCGATTCCCCCCCACTACGGTGAGTGTACAGTCCACCTACTTATCATATAAAACTTGGGTACAAACACGGCTGAAACAATATCATCTATGAGACTGGAAGATCTGGCTCCACAACCAACATGCCAGATGGTGGACTGCACATAAGAAGACACTGACCACATGGGATCAGTGCAGAATCAAGATGCAAATTAGGTTTGCTGAGAAGGTTACATTAGCTTTTGAGAAATACAATGGCTAGACGGATCCGCGGGATCACATTGAAGCATGCGCACAAGCTTGGGTAGAACATCCACCAAGAGAATGAGTATATCTATTCGTGCACACGCTAGAAGAACAAATTCCAAAGAAGTGGTACCTAGATTTGGAATTGCGCAGAGGCACCGCAGATTGGTCTGCACTAACCACGAGTTTCCAGATGGATTTCAGCTTCGAGGATGAACATCCCAGTATCAATGACACACTGCAGATCATAAAGAGGAAAATATTCAGTTTAGATTGTCCGCAAGGGAACATGACACTAGAAGAATTTTTTGGTGCAGAAAGTATACCTGCACGCCTACAGCCTGAATGGGAGGAGCAGTTAGAGGAGGCTCTTCATTGTAATCACATCGTGGAGGAAGTCGAGATTTGAGTAGAGAGCGATGAGGAGGACCCGCGTAATATACACATACCTGAGTCAGAGGGATCACGCAAAGTAGAAGGACCCCCATCAGAAATTCCACATATGAGTGGACCTGTGAAAACAAAGAAAGTGAACATTGGCACCAGCAAAGAGCCAAGGTTCATAGCTATTGGAGATTATTGGGATGAAGATACAGTTAAGGAGCTCGCGGGTATATTATAGGAATATCAAGAATTATTCTCGACCAAGTTCACAAAAATGAAAGGTATCTTGGGAGACTTGAAAGTGATGAAAATTCCTCTTAAGCCTGGCGTGAAGCTTGTGAAACAGAGACCATATAGACTAAACCCATGCTACAAAGAATGAGTTAGGGTAGAACTTGACAAGATGATCGACACAGGAATCATTGATCCAATTGAAGAGTCGGAGTGGATAAGCCCGATGGTTATCCAGGATAAGAAAACAAAGGGAGAGATTAGAATCTGTGTAGATCTGAGGAAGCTGAATGATGCTTCGATGCATGACCCATTTTCTACCCCTTTTATGAATGAAGTGCTAGACAATGTCGGAGGGAATGGGGCATATTCTTTCATTGATGGATTCTTTGGATACCATCAGATCAGGATTGATCCAATAGAAAGACACAAGACCACATTTTCCATGGAATGGGGATCGTTCCAGTAGACAATGATGCCCTTTGTCCTAAAGGATGCACCTGCTATATTTTCCAGAGTGGTCATCGCATCATTCAAGTACTTCATACATAAGTTTTTAGAGGTTTACTTTGACGATTGGACTATATTCTGTTTACTGAAGAACCATGCTACGAACCTCAGAATGATGCTCGAAAAGTGCCAACAACATCAAATCTCATTGAATTTGAAGAAATGTGTTTTCTGTGTTCCATATGGAGTTCTATTTGGACACATTGTATCCAAATAGGGATTGATGGTTGATCCCACCAAGATCGCAGTCATCGTGAATTTACCAATGCCTAATTCAGTAAAGAAGTTGTGCACTACATTGGGACATACTGGATATCACAGGAAATTCATAAAAGGGTATGCCCAGATAACCGTAGCTATGGAGAAGCTACTGAAGAAAGATTTACCATTCATCTGGAATGAGGAATGTGAGAAAGGCTTTGACACATTGAAACAGAAGATGGTCACTGCGCATATCCTAGTTTTTCCAGACTGGGAGAATCCGTTCCACGTTCATGTCGATGCATCATGTATCGCATCGGTTGTTGTCCTTGCACAGTCGGGAGAAGGAGGTTTTGATCATCCTATTGCCTTTTCCAGCAGAAAACTATCATATGCTGAGAAGAACTATACCACGACTAAAAGAGAGGGACTCACGATGGTATATGCGCTGCAGGAGTTCAGGCATTACTTGCTGGGTGCGCATTTCTCTATGTTTACCAACCATTCTGCTTTGAAATACCTTGTCAATAAGCTAGTGTTAGGGGGGCACATATTCATATGGTTACTACTCTTTCAGGATTATGGCTTTGAAATTATGGTTAAATTGGGAAGGTTAAATTTGGGACCTGACCATCTGTCAAGAATTGAGTCGGGCGAAGAACCTATCAATTTGGAGGACAACCTACCCTATGCGCAGTTGTTTGCTACACAAGTTGCAGATGCATATTATCAGGACATTATTGACTTCTTAACTATAGGATTTGCACCCATAGAGTTCACTATGCAGTAGAAGAAGCAGCTGGTAGTGCGCACCCCAGACTTCACTATTATTTCCGGCCAGCTATATAAGTTTGGACCAGATGAGGTACTATGCAGATGTGTACTAGCGCATGAAAAACCATTCATATTGGCGGATGCACACTCAAGAATCACAGGAGGCCACTACGTAGGAAGAGCTACTGTGTAGAAGATACTGCGCGTAGGGCTATGGTGGCCTACAATTCACAAAGACACAAAGGAACACTGCCAGAGTTGTGATGTCTGTCAGATGACAGGGAAGCCATCATGCAGGGATGAAATGCCCTTAAATCCGCAGTTGACATTGCAAGCCTTTGAAAAGTGGGATATTGTCTTTGTGGGTCCTATTAAACCACCACGAAAAAGAACTGGTGCGAGGTATATCATTACTGCTACCGATTATCTCACCAGATCGGCAGAAGCAAAGCCTATAAGAGACTATAGCACAGCTACAGCCACAGAGTTTATATATGAAAATATCCTCACAAGATTTGGATGCCCAAAGATATTGATGAGTGACGAAGGCACTCACATTCTGAATAAGACCATTGCAGCCTTAACCGAAGAGTTCCACGTTCATCATCAGCACAGGACGCCTTATCATCCGTAGGCGAATGGAAGCGTTGAAGCATTTAAGAAAGTATCTACCGATAATTAAATATAAACTTAATTTTTCTCCAAACCCTAGAGTCGGCCCCATAAAACATTTTTGACTATTCTATATTTCAAGGAATGATGAGGGAGATAATCAACTCAGCATCGCTTATGTCCTGATGATGAGACAAGGATGGCTCGAAACGTAGACCACATAAATTCACTTACTGCAGACTCTCCACAAGATTCCAGCAATAATTCTCACTGCGGATTCTCAGCCATTTCAATTTAAGAAAGTGTTGGAGAATGCGCTAACCAAGATATGCAATGTCAATTGGGATGATTGGGACCTACGTATTCCATCTACGCTATGGGCATACAGAACCACCTGCAAGAAGCTAACTGGCCATACACCTTTCAGGTTTTCTTATTGGAAAGAAGCAATCATGCCGATGGAATACATTATTCCTAGTTTGAGAATCGCATCATTTACGGGCATGGCAGACTGCGACGCACTGGAAGAGAGACTCTTACACATGGTTGGTCTGGAAGAGGATTGCTTCATTACGATATTTCACCAATAAGTACAAAAGGAAAGGAAAAAAGCATGGCACGATCGTCACATCAAGAACAAGTCGTTCGAGGTAGGTGATCTAGTCCTCCTATACGATAATAGGTTCATAAAATTTTCAGGGAAGTTTAAGATGCATTGGCTTGGTCCATATATTGTATTGCATGTTACTAATGCTGGTGCAGTTCAGTTAGCCACATTAGCCGAGGATACCTTGCCTACCTTGATTAATGGAAGTAGAGTAAAACCCTATCGGGATAGTCCTGCTTCGCAGAACCCATGACGGTTGTCAATCAAAGAATTCTAAGCGTCGAGTACAGTTGAAATTGGGCACTGGAAAGCTGAATGAATCTGTACGTGATGTATATTATGAAGTATGTATATATCGCGCAGAACAGGTGCAAGGTGCTGCTGTGAAAATAAAAAATAAAAAATGAGTCACTGCTCAGGACCAAGAATGACCTACTGCGCAATTGGACGCACCGTTCTGAAAAATAGCCGTTATAGTGTCGGTGCAGAAAATAGCCATTATATAGCCGTTGCTAGCAATCGCTTCGATAATTAAAGCAAAAATAACCGTTCTGAACCAGATTTTGAAGGACAAGACCAAAGCATCTGCTGGATTTGGCTAACGGACACCACCATTAATGCTCACCTAGCCGTTGAGGGGTGCCGAGGGGATCCGCTGCGCCTATAAATAATGCTACACTCTGCCTCGTGGGCGTTACCAAACACTTAGAATTTTCAACACATACTCCCCTCTGTGCCATCTACATTATCATCTAGAAACCGTGTGAGTTTTCACCAGTATATGACTGAAAGATTCTATACTCAAGAAGAATTCACAGTTCAGGAGACAGTGTGAATTTTTTAGCATGGAGGGATTGAAGGGTTAATGAGAACCCCAGCTAAGAAAGTTACTCTTGAACCAGGATAGGCATCAAGAAGGTCACCAAGGCATAGTCCCATTATGGAAGACAAAGGCAAGAATCCGGTGGCACCATGAACAAAAATTCCTAAGATGGGTTTTGTAGGGGAAAGGTCACCAGTAGCAGACAAACACATACCACTGACTATGACCCCGAACTACATCTCACCGCATGCACTGGACGCACCTGTCTTTAAGCTGCTGAAAAATGCAAAGTATGAGATCCCGCTGTCACCAATATCGAAGCATGTCCAACGAGCCGACAATCTCCTCGGAAAAATCCAAAAATGTAAATGGGAGGATTACGACCTTGTGGCAATACAGAAAGAGGAACCCCATGACCCAAAGTTCCTGCAATTCCAACCTGACTAATACATGTGCTGGAAGAAAGATGCAAAGGGAGAGCTAAACTTGGTAGTCGAAAGCTGGCTGGCAAGGGTAGCCCAGTCAGGATTGCTTAACCTACTTAGCCTCCTCCACTTTGATAGGATCCCGGAGCTCAATGTGGTGGTAAGAACACTGATGGCACGCATGCATCAAGGTTACTTATGGCTGTACCGTAATGTGGACCTTAACATTGACCTAATCCACCGCATTACAGCTCTCAGCAAGAGAGGTAAATATCCAAAAAATTTCTTTCAAGGGAAGAGCAAAGATAAAGAGGTAGTGGCCCTAATGAAGAAAACCCAGGATGCCATCAAAGGAAAGAGGGATTTTTAGACAGAAGAAATTGACAATAGGGCGATGAGGTTTGTCACACAACTTTTAGGAGGAAAGATCCTGAGGAAATGCCAACCTTTAGAAGTAAGTGCGAGCGCAGTACTACTTGGTGCTGCGGCAGCGGAGGGAGAACAATTCAACTGGTCGCAGTACCTGTTGAACGAATTCATGGAAGAACTCAATGAGACACAAGTTAGTGGAGGCAATTTCCATTTTACATGGCTTGTAGTCTTAATTTCTTTTTTGGGATGGAAGCAACTAAAGGATTACATTGGAGTAATCATTAACTCTGAAGACTGCAGGGGATCGCGTTACTCAAACCTCTTGCCAAATCTGAATTCGTAGAGGCAAAACGCGACCACAGAAGTGTTTTTTGAGTACTACAGCCAACTACGTGATGCCATTGTGGTGACTCCCAGGGTTACAAAGTAGGTAACTAGTAAATACATCTGCATCGTCGATTTTTATGCTAACATGCACAGTATTCATATTTAACCAAAAGCACAGCAGAAAAAGGCAGAACAATATGCAGGAAATTACCATTTGTATGAGGATGACATCGACAACATAATGAAAGAGTGGCCTGTAGATTTCCATGTAGAGGTTGTTGATGTCCCCGGCGACTCTGATGAGGATGAACCAGCAGCAAAAAGAAAGGAGCCGGAGAGCCCTGGCCATAAAAATGGAGCACGCAAAAAGCAAAAATCTCATAAAGACAAGTTAGACACAGTCCTCAAGGAAGATGATTTTGACATGATCTAAGTTAGGTTCACAGAACAAATGGACGATCTCATGACTGACAAGGAGAAAAAAGACAAAGAAATACAAGATACTTTAGCCAATAATTTGGCCGCATTGGAGGGAATTACGCTAAAAATTGAGGAAGTACAGAAGCGGTTACCCCCACTACATGACTCAGAGTCTGAAGGGAAGTCTGGAGGGACTTCGCAGCGGCAACAGCAGCTGACCATGGTCGTCCCTGTGAGGTCATGCATCATTCATCTGGATATGAATACGATTAATCTTCCTATAGTAGAACAATTGATGTTAGATACGAAGGATTTCGAGTGGGTAGAGCTTGACCTAGCACAAATACCACTACCAGGCCTACGCTTTTTACAAATGCAGTGTGTAGAGGAAATGCACGAAAGAACCGTCGATGCGCTCAGGGGACAAGCTGAGTTGCAGGAAGCCAACCGGCAGCTAGAGGAAGATAGTTCACAAAGAGTTATGCAGCTCGAAGATGCAAAAGATCATCGGCTAAGGCTGGAGGCCACGATCAGCATGGCCGTAGATGGCATCGATGAATTTCAAATCCAAGCGGAACCTGCAGACACCATTGTCAAGATTGGAGAACTTGTTACAAACCTCAAGACACAAATGCAGGTCATGGAGATTCTCCATGAGGATAAGATTGTTGCCTTAAAGGAGCAATTCAATCCTCAGACCTCGCCGAATGAGCAGCAGTTATGAACAAAGGAAGTGAAAACTATAGCAAAGACCATTGCCATAGATGTGGCCAAGTGTCAAAAACTGTTGGAAGTAGCATCAACAGCATTCATGATCCTAGAAGAGGACCTGGCATTACAGGAGGTAAAGGATGGTGTAAAGAAAAACAATACTGCACTGGAGCAGCTGGATGCAGAAGTAAAAGTCCTTCTACCGAGGGATAGACTGCCAAACTACAGTGAGATCAACACACTAAAAAAGGAGGTGCATGCGTTGAGGGAAAAGGAAACTGCACTCGGAGATAAGTCACAAGCTCTACTGGAGGATGCCAGCACGATCTCAAAGGAGATTGAGGAGAAGATAAAAGAGATACACACCAATCAAGTGCAAGTGGAAGGTCAGGTTGACGAAGAAATCACGCTGGAAATAATGGACATAGTCCGACAAGTCTAGCAAGAAAGAAAGCAAGTGGTCGACAAGCTGTTCGATACATACAATGAGTTCGCCGCGAAGTTAGCTCCGCAGCAGGAGGAATAACTTGGAAAAGATGCAAGTGGCTTGGGGACGAGCCACATCTACGTGTTAGGGCCTATTGGGCCTGGCCCAAGTGGGGCATTTTGAACAAGTATCATTTTTTTTTGGAACGTCAAAGCTGAGCGCAACTCAGCCCAAGTATTTTTGTTATTTTGTGTAAGTTTTGGGGATGCTACGAAGTTGCACACAACATGGTATCAGGAAGCTGCGAAGATCAGTGCTGTGAGGATGCAGTACCATGAAGTGTCCAGTCTACAAGGATCCAGCAGGGTAGACTATTGGATGAGGAAGATGGCATGTGTGTCAGATAGACCAGTAGTGGTCCAATTTTTGTAAAGATGCTCCAGGTATGCCAAGCAGTGGGCAGAAGTGAATCAAGAAGAAAGCGACTGGTCACACATTCAAAAAATGCAACCACCTGTACGAGTCGGTCAAAGCCATTAGAGGAATAACGGATTAGCGAAAGCGACCTGTTGGCATGCATGCGAAAGGAAGGCCAATAGCGACATGGGCATGCACGAAGGGCAGGTCATGATGGAGGATTTGCTACCAGGTGCCAGCTAGCTCAATGAGTTGGAAACTGTAACCATTTTTGGTAAACATAAGGGTTTTTGGCCGTGTATTGTAAAGACATGATAAACGGGCATGATTTATAAATAAGGAATGATTTTGTAAGGGAAGGGTTGCACTCTTAAATTTTGATTAAGCGTAGACTATTGTAGAATCTAAAAGCTTAAAAAGCCATTGTAAAGGCTTTATAGCTGAGTGCGTAGAGACCTGTCTGAGAGAGAAGAGAGTCTGCAACTGAGTGCGCAGACTAGGAATGGTTGTAGCCTTTCCATAAAGATCAATATAACAACTGTTCTTGTGGACGTAGCCTCCATCTGGGGGGTGAACCACGTTAAATACTGTGTTATGTGATTGTTGTGTGTTTGATGACTATTCATTTGCTTAGCTTGGAGGTTAATACCGCAGCATCTGTGATGTGATTGCTTTTGTATGTATTCGCCACAGAGAATGGGAATAATATGTTAAGTAATACATGTATGGATGAGTGTTAAGTGTTTAACAAGTATAAGTCTAGGAATGTGTGAATCAGTTAAATAATCACACAGCGAAACACCGAACTTAAGCACAGCGTAGGAGCGTGCAGTGTTGTATGTTTATTCCAAATTGCATGCATCGTAATGATAAACCCTTAAAGTATTTTGAATGCATGAAGAATGGTACTTGGTTAAGGTTGGACACCCTCGAATCCCCACGAAGTCCCGTAGACGGGTTGGTCCAAGTCTCTGCTTCAAGGTAAGCTATAAATAGGTACTTCCACCCGACAGAAGATAGTCCTTACCGTGCAGTGCCTGTCCGCAGCAGCCTGTAAGAGATTGCACTACTTGTCCCTTGTCCCACTCCTGCATCACAAGGTTGTGGAAACTTGATTCTGCAGCCACCCCCTCAGCTTCACCTCGTGTGAGACCTTAGGCTATGCACAACCTTGTTCTGAAAGCGCCGGTGATTAGGGGTTTTGTTGGTTCCTTGAAGCGTGAAGTACCTAGGTCTACATTGGAAACCTCTAACTCAGTATAGACAACCAACAATAGCCCTGTGCGCAATACCTTCGGCATAGTATCCCTTCTAGCATAGTTTCCGCGGACAATTCCTGAATGCGCATAAGCTAATATGAATGGTTTATCATGCTCTAGTACACATCTGCGTAGTACTTCATCTGGTCCTAATTTGTATAAATGGCCTACAATGATGGTGAAGTCTACGACGCACACTACCAGCTGCTTATTTTGCTGCATAGGCAGCTCTGTAGGTGCAAACCTAGTGGTTAAAAATTCAATGATGTCCTTATAGTAATCATCGACAACTTGTATAGAAAACAACTACGCATCAGGCAGATTGTCCTCCAGATTCATAGGCTCCTCTCCTAACTCAATCCTTTATAGGTGATCATGCCCTAAATTCAACCTGCCTGGCCTAACAACAATTTCAAACTAATAGTCCTGAAAGAGTAGTAACCATCTTCATATGCGCACCCCTAACACTGGCTTATTGACCAGATATTTCAAAGCAGAATGGTCAGTGAACATAGAAAAGTACGCACCAAGCGAATAATGTTTGAACTTCTGCAGCGCATATACCATCCTGAGTCCTTCTCTTTTAGTAGTGGTGTAATTCTTCTCAGTAGATGATAGCTTTCTACTATAAAATGCAATGGGATGATCAATACCTCCCTCTCTTGGCTGAGCAAGAACAACGTCCAATGCGATACATGAAGCATCAACATGGACATGAAACGGCTTCTCCCAGTCTGAAAAAACCAGAATCGACGCAGTGACCATCTTCTCTTTTAGGGTTTCAAAGCCTTGTTGACATTCTTCATTCTAGATAAATGGCATGTCTTTCTTTAGTAGCTTCTCCATAGTTATGGTTATCTACGCATACCCCTTTATGAATTTCCTTTAATAGCCGGTATGCCCCAATGTGGTGCGCAACTGCTTCACTGAGTTTAGTGTAGGCAAGTTTACAATAACTGCGATCTTCGCAAGGTCAACCATCAAGCCTTGTTTGAACACAATGTGTCCCAACAAAATTCCATAGGGAACACAAAAAACACATTTCTTCAGATTTAATGAAATTTGATGCTGTCTGCATTTTTCCAGCATCATCCTGAGTTTCACGGCATGGTTCTTCAGCAAACCGAAGATAGTCCAATCATCAAAATAAACCTCTAAAAATTTATGTATGAAGTCTTTAAATGCTGCGACTACCACTCTAGAAAATATGGCAGGTGCGTTCTTCAAACCAAAAGGCATCACTGTGTATTGCAACGACCCCCATTCTGTAGCAGAAGTAGTCTTGTGCCTATCCGTTGGATCAATATTGATCTGATGGTATCCAGAGAATCCATCGGTAAAAGAATATGCCTCATTCCCTCCAACATTATCAAGCACTTCATCTGTGATAGGAGTACGAAATGGGTCATACATTGACGCATCATTCAACTTCCTGAGATCCACACAAATCCTAATCTCACCCTTCATTTTCTTATCTTGGATAACCATTGGGCTTATCCACTCAGATTATTTGACTAGATCAATGATCCCTGCATCGAGCATCTTATCGCGTTCTGCCTTAACTCGTCCTTTGTATCTTGGGTTTAGTCGATATAGTGTTTGCTTCATAGGATTTGCGCTAGGATTAAGAGGGATTTTCATTAGTCCTAGGTCTCCCAAAATGCCTTTCATCTCTATGACCTTGGCCGGGAATAATTCTCGATATTCCTGTAGTATACCAAAGTCATCTTCAACTATATCTTCATCCCAATAATCTACAATAGCTGTGAAATTTGGCTCTTCACTCGTGCCAATGTTCACTTTTCTTGTTTTCACAAGTCCATTCATATCTGGAATTTCCAGTGGAGGTCCTTCTACCTCGCGCGATCGTTCTGACTGAGGTATCTCTATATTGCATGGGTCCTCATCATCACTGTCTGCTTTATCATCGCCATCCTCAGCGATGTGATAACAATCAAGAGCATGCTCTAGCTGCTCTTCCCATTCCGGCTATAGTCTTGCAGGTACGTTGTTTGCTCCAAAGAATTCTTCTAATGTCATATTTCCCTGTGCACATTCCGATATGAATATTCTTTCCTTAATAGCCTGCAGCGTGTCATTGATACTTGGATGTTCATCTTCGAAGCTGAAATCCTACTAGAAGCTCGCGGTTAGGCCAGACTAGTCCGTTGTGCCCCTGCGCAACTCCAAGTCTAGGTACCACTTCTTCGGAATCGGTTCTTCCAACGTGTGCACAAACAGATGCACCCATTCTGTATGTCGCCTTTCTACCCAAGCTTGTACACAAGCTTCAATATGATTCCTTGAATCTCTCTAAAAATTATATTTTTCAAAGGATAGGGTAACCTTATCAGCCAACCTAATTTGCATCTTAATTCTGCGCTAATCCCATGTTGTCAGTGTCTTCCTATGCGCATTCCACCATTTGGCAGGTGTCCCGCATAGTGCCATGTCTAATGCTGAGACACGGTATTCATTTGCAACTGCTGCAGTATATTCTTTGATAAAACAATAAAGATTAGATAAACTATCATAGGTAGGGATTAGAGTTACATATTTTCCAATCCAGCGGAGTGACTTCGTGATCCACACACATTTTCTGGAAGATACTTCATGCAATCTGTTTTGCCAGTTTTCCAATCTTGTATTAATATAGTCAGCAGTATTGGTCATATCTTGGAAATACGGTCCAATTCTTGGGCTCTGGATTCTTCTTGAATGGGTTCAACGTATCGGTCACCCTATGAGGGGTCCAATGGTGCGATGACCCTGATATCATTGCCTTCAAATATCATTTTCATGGTCTTCAAATTGATAATGGTGGAGTTAGTCATTGCCCAATCGATACCCAGCATCGCTGGATAAGGATGGCTATCATCGACGATTTCAATTACTTCAAAATTGGCATAGCTTCTCACACCGTCAATGTCAACTATAGTATTGGGTAACCTTCCCAAAGGTATACCTATCCCCTAGTTAGCTGTTCTTAACTGTAGAGGTGACCACTGTAACTTTGGTTTTCGCATCTGATGCCATGTCTGCTTGGTCAAGACATTTACTTCGAATCCAAGATCAAGAATGATCTCATCGATCTTGTAGTCCCCAATTTGAGCAGTTAACCTCATTTCCCTCCCTATTCTCTTAGGGTTCTTGGTTGTGCACTCTCTTCACAGCATCATCTTGAACTTGCTTTACACTCCATACAGCTTCACATAGAAGCTAGTGCCGATCAGGGTCTTCTAGACCTATTCCTTTGAATATCGGTAGTTTTATATCATTATCTCTTATTCTCCTTCCTAGTTGTGTACCACCCTGAGTAGAGCTATGATTTTGCGGGGTGTTTTGAGTGGAAAAAATAAAGGGAATATTCGGAATAGTGGTATTCTGCGGGATATTTTGAGACTGGGTATTCTGAGCTCAACTAGTCTGAGTCGGGATGGTCTGAGCACCTACTCCTGCTGTGCTAGTAGTATTGACGCTCTGCGGGGTGGGTTGCGACAAGCTCGTAGCGGGTGGGTTCTAATCTAGGGGTGGCGCGGTTTCTGCAATCGGTGGATTGTAAGGTGTAATAAGGTGGATGGTGGCTGATGACAGCATGGTCTGATTGTTAAGGTCACATGGGATTTCAGTATCCACGTGGAGTCCAGGTCCTCCCGGATTCTTTCCTTATTAAACTTATATCTCTTTCCACTTCTCAGATTATGTGTCTCTTCGTCAGAATCACTAAAAATGCTATTGACCATGACAGATTCAAAATTATTACTGCATTCTTAAAACGCCTTTCTTAGCTAAAAGAATTTTAATGTTTAGACTAAGATTGTTCAGGTACTTACCTCTTAATCCTTCGAAAAAGTATGCTTCATCTTGGATGTAGGATTTCAGCGTGTCTACAGTGAATTCTGTTACAAATCCTTCAAGTATGATATCAACCCAGAAGTTGACTGCTCGCAATAGTGGGTTGTCTATTGCTTTGAGCTACGTCGTGAGCTCTAGAGTCCACTCTGTAGGTACTCCTCCTTGGAAATAGGTTTTCCTTTTTGTGAGTCGCGATATCCACTCATGTAGCTCATTTCCAAATGAATCCCAAAATATCTCGTGAATATCTTTCCACAAATATCTGTTCAACCACTCTATGTAAGAAAGACATGGGTGTCTATTCTCTTTCTTTGCAAAATCTCTTTCGATCTTATCACACCAATTCCATATCTCTTTCTTCTCAGGATGCCAATTGACTGAACCCAACGGGAACTGGTATTCTTCATCACACATTACTTTTCGCAATACACTATCGTATCATTGGTCTTAGCCGAGCAATGGAACCATTTGTTGGATTCTATAACTGAGCTAGAGGTTTCCAATGTAGACCCAGGTACTTCACGGTTCAAGGAACGAACAAAACCCCTATTCACTGGCCCTTTCAGCAATAGACTGCGAACAGTCTGAGGTCTCACCTGAGGCAAAGCTAAGGGGGTGGTTGTAGAATCAGGTTTCCACAACCTCGTGATGCGAGCGTTTGCAAGGACTAGCAGACAATGTGATAAGGGACTCTTACTGTGGAAAAAACTGCGCGAAGTCTCTACTTCGCGGTGGATACTTCGTCAAACTGTGGTGCCGTGCACCTAGCGCACCCAAGGACTGTGCAATGTTAGAATTGCCTTGCATTACGACGATAAGCTATTAAAAACTTACCTCACAGGACTCAGCATGGGTCGGCGCGTCAACTAGACTATGCATCTACTCCAGGACTTGATTAACTCTAACCAATCTTAATTAACATTCTTTATGCATTCAACATACTTAGACTATAATCGTTGTGGTGTATGCAATTGAATAAACATACAATACTGAGCGCTCCAATGTTGTGCTCAAATCCAATGTTCAACTATGTGACTAACCGACAAATTCATACATTCATAGACTTATAAGTGTTGAATACTTAACATTCATCCACACATGAATTGATTAACATATTATCCCCATCATTTCCTACGGCGAATACATATAAAAGCAATCACATAACATATAAGTGCAGTATCAAACATCTGTACCAAGAAAATGAACAGTTGCAAAACACAACATTCACATAACAAAGAATTTAACGTGGTTCAACCCCCGGATGGAGGCTACGTCCACAAGAACGGTTGTTAATATTGATCTTTTTGGGAAGGTTACAATCGTTCTTAGTCTACACACTCAGTTGCAGACTCTCTTCTCTCTCAGGTAGGTCTCTGCGCACTCAGCTGTAGAGCCTTTACAATGGATTTCAAGCTCAATATTCTACAATAATCAATACTGACCAAAATGAAGAGTAACCCTTCCCTCACAAAATTGTGCCTCATTTATAGATCATGCCCGTAGGTCATGTCCCTACAATTCGCCAACCAGAAACCCTTAGGTTTACAAAAAGAGTTACAGTTTCTAGCTCATCGATCTAGCTAGCGCCTGGTAATGAATCTTCCATTGTGGCCTTCCCTTTGCGCATGCCCATGTCGCTATCAGCCTTCCAGTCACATCCGTAGCTACCCGTCACTTTCGCCGAGTCGTTCTTCCTCTAACGGCCTCGTGCGACTGGTCAGGTAGTGGTATCTTTTGCATGTGTGACCAGTCGCTTTCTTCCCGATCAACTTTTTCCCACCACTTGGCACTCCTAGAGAATCTTTACCAAAATTAGACCGCCGACGGTCTATCCGGAACATGTGCCATCTTTTCCATCCAATACTCGGCCCTGCTGGATCCCTAAAAAATGGACACTTCATGGCACTGCATCCTCACAGCACCGATACTAGATTGCGAGCAACTTCACAGCATCCGAAAGCGTATACAAAAAAGGTATTTAGGCTGAACTGTGCTCAGCTTTGCAGCTCCAAAAATACTTGTTCAAAATTGCCCCACTTGGGCTAGGCCCAACACTTAGTTTTGCGGTTGGTTTTTACCATGGTTGCGTCCTCTTCAGCGGTTCTATTGATTACGTTGGGCATTTTGGTGTTGTGGCTAGTTATGTTGTGCATATACTTTCCCTTGAGAAGTGGGAGGATTTTTGGGTTGCATCGTTGCTAAAGCAGGCTGCGGTGGATAGTAGGCTTAAGGGTTTGGAGGTGGTCTAGGTGCCTATTGTGGTTGCTTATAAGGCTGAGCTATTGGAAGTGTTGGGGCAGCCGGTGCTTCCTGTGGTTGGTAATAAGCCGATGGGGCTTATCAGTGAACAAGTGTATGAGTGCCCTATTGTTGATAATATGTAGGAGGTGCATAAGTTGAAGTTGCATGACCATAACACTGTGGTGGACATGAGGATCCATGAGTGTGGTGTGTCTGTGCCATGGGAGCATACGAAGTTGTGGCTCCGGATTGGGATGTGGCCAGAGAAAGGTCAAGGCTAGAGTTATTAGGCGCAATGGAAAAGGGTTGTCTGTTTAATGTGACAGTTCCAATAATTCCATCAGCGGCGTGTGATGCCCCGATTGTGTCATTCTGAGAAGAATCGCCACAGGGGGAATCAGGTAAGATGGTATACAAATAGCCTGACTGCGCATAAATTAGATTAGACTGTTGTGCTTTGAGAATGGCTTCTTCCTCCGACTATGGTCATCCAGATGCCACATCTTTGGCTATGGATGGAAGTAGATATTTTAGGAACTAATCCAGGAAGATACGGTCATCCAGCTTAATTTTGGATAGACTACAGTGTCTACGCCATTCATGAATGTTGTATGTGATGTGGGTAGCCATATTTTGTCTACAAGACAATAAGATTTCAACTCATGCGTCATAGCGGATGGGTAGCTAAAAGAATTGTAGGAAAGTAGAAACAAGGGATGTGAAAGTGGGGTGGATCCCATGAGGCTATTCTATATACCACTTGGTTGCTGAGCCAGTG
The DNA here is from genome assembly GCA_027924585.1 of Larix kaempferi. Taxonomy (NCBI): domain Eukaryota; kingdom Viridiplantae; phylum Streptophyta; class Pinopsida; order Pinales; family Pinaceae; genus Larix; species Larix kaempferi. The sequence continues at coordinate 2,951,450 of BSBM01000392.1, forward strand.
AACGTTCTTTGTAACAAACGCAGATGAATTCAGTCATATACTATAGAGTTAGAGGAACACCATAGATGAAAAGACATAATGTGGTTTTGTGGATCTTCACCAGCCTTCCCTTCAAACTTGGGGATGTCTCATGGGAGTTTAGTTTGCATTTGGGGCCAAGTAGGATAATGTCTAATAGGATCGTTTGTTAATCTTTCCAGATCTGGTAGGTTAAGACTAGCCATAAATAGCAAAGTGGTGGAAGAGTGTGACATGGTCATCGGGTTATATGTGCTGGTGGTAGCATTGTTGATCAGGTCACTGCCCCCAATGGGAATACTAGCCATGAGGGGGATATGACCCCCAAATAGAGGTGTTGTATTGGTGGGAGAAGGGCTAGCACCTCCAAGTGTAACCTGGGTTACATATGGGTTTGGATTGGGTATAGTAGACCCTGGGTTTGGTATAGTAGCAGGTATGGTAGAATTGGTTCCTGTCAAGGGCATTCCTAGGGTAGGTGTAGGTGCCATGTTGGGCATACCTAACGTACTTGTGGTAGTTCTGACTCAAGTGTTGGTGGATGCTCCACCAACAGTTTCTAGGTTGAAAGGGTTAGAAGTAATACCATCCATGGGGCTAGATGGTGTTGTGTATGTAGGGTATTCTGATTCTGTGTCAGAATCAAATGTAGTATATGGGGCATCCAAATCGAGTGACGAGGATCTTTGTCGATGACATGTGGAGTCAAGTGACAAGGCTCTACGTATGTGACGTGTTGTTTCAAGTGAACCCTGCTGAGGGGGTTCACCATGGAAGCGCCGAGAATGTCTCGGGGATTCAATGATGATAGACTAATAGTCAGACTATTGGTTCGGGGCGAGTGAAAATATCTAAAGCCCTAATGCAACCATGTGTGCGGGAGGGGAGCGTAAAAATAAGACACTCAGGCCAACAACTAAACTCAAAACACTTAAGGTAACAATTGTGCTATGGTAAGTGGAGTGATCAAAAAGGGTGGTCAAAAAACCAACAAGCAAATGTCTGCTAAAAAAAAAACTTGGTATACTCACTAAACCAAGGGGAGGTAAAGGAGCATGCAAACACCTAACTAAACAGGTATTTATGGTTGAAACAAGACGTATGCTCTGCAATGTGATGAAATACAAGTCAGACAATTAGAATTGTAGAACCAAAGGCTAGATATCCCCCTACCGGGAGGGACACTGGGTAGACAATCTTAAAAGATAGGCCACTAAGATACCATGTTCATGACACATCCAGAAAGGTGAATCTGCATCTCCTATTCTATCACCATTGTACTCCCACAAGGGTGGTACAACAAGAACGACGAGTATGTGTCCTTCGGTGACTAAATGGATTGTGGTATTCCACTCAGGCATCCCGAACCAGTCTTGCTACTTCGACCGTCCTAAGGGAGGGGCCTTTCCGACGAATTGGTGTATAACCATGTTAATAAGTACTAAGGGATTTTGGTACCCTAATAGACATCAACAATGTCTCAAATGAAAGTGAGTGAGGGGTGTTATTTGGATACCTATCCCCTCAATCCTACCTAACTAGAATATTCTTTTGATGTTCCCCAAGTGGGATTAGACAATTGGTTGAGTTAAGTAAAAAAATTTAATGGCTCACTTTGATTTAATGGTGACAGAGTGTGTGCAGCTGCGGTTATGTACCAAAAAAAAATGCCTCGCTTGGGAGAGTACTTATCAAATTAAAATGATGATTTCAACTTGCAAATATGAAAAAATAAACTATAAATGCTTAACAATTTTTTTTCAATAAAAATACTGAAAAAATTCCCAAATTGATATGGTAAAGCAAATAACGGGAAAAAAAAAATCTAGTGCTGCAAATAAAACAGTGGGCTATCAAAGTTCAGGGGAGATTTGTAGAAGGATCTAGGTCAAAATGGGTGACAAAAATCGAAAGACGAATCGCTAGGTTTGGGATGAAATCGCAACTGTTTGAGGCAAAACTAGCGATTTGGATCATGACTGTTTGGGAAAATCGCTCGATTCGGATTGCAACTGAGGGGCTCTAAGTCGTGCTATCAGATCGTGCATGTGGATTTGAAATGCATGATCTGGATCGTAGTTAATTGGGAAAAGGGTGCATTCTTGGCGGAAAACTTAGAGTTTTTAAATCGTAGCTTTCGGCTAAACAACTGCGATTTGGATCGTGCCTGTGGGTCTAAAAAGTCGAGATTTATGGGATGGAAAAAGTCACCAAAGACAAAAGCCAAAATTTAAAAAACGGGACCATAGAGGCTGTGGAAAAGGCCAAGGGTTGGGGCAGCAAGCTATGGGGTCAGTGGGAATGCAAATCTATAGTAATAAAGCTAAATTACAAGAAAATAAGAGTAAATCTAGATCTAAGGAAAGATTCAAAGATTCAAAAGAAAGCAGAGTCGCCAAAAAATGTAGCTTGGTTTTTCAAACAAGCTTGTGGTAATGAGCACCTACTAACTTCGTAGTAGCAGTTTAGATCTGTCACGAACCCAAAATTTCCAGAAAATTTAAAACTTTTCTAAATGCCCAAAAATGCCACTGAAATGTATGCGAAATATAAAGTATGGGTTTACTCTCTTAAATTATTGCTTACAAATAATTAAAAAAATTTCAATGTTTATTACTGTTTATAAATGTCATTATAATAATTAAGGAAAAGACCTCTTAATGAAATTCATGTATATTAAGTACTATCTCTTGTCATCTTTGCATGAATAGATAGATGTTTTACCTTTAACTAAAATCAATGCTTAACTTAAGATGTCAACCATTTCTTAAATCTTGCGGAAACACAAACTTCATTATGTCTTAATATACATCCTTTAAGAAACATATACTTCTTTCAATAAAACAATCTAAATGGTAACAACACAATCATAATCATAAGAGAAGCATTGTATCAACAACCAACCTTCTATATGAATTGTATACATCAAGGTAATCATAAACATTTTTAAGGACAGAATCAAGTACTCATACATAAGACACTTTGAGAAACACCCTAGGAAACATAGGAGACAAAATATAATGTGGTTCACCCGTACACGGGCTAGTCCACAAAGGTGTGTGTGCATCTTTTATTATTCTTTAAAGGAAATCAGAGATTACAATCCAGCAACATTGTTGCGATAAATCTCCTTCTAAAATCTCGAAGCCTTTCATCACAAGGCTGCAATATATAATTACAATTTCCTTGAGAGTTTTCCACAATAAAAAATTATATCCTTAGTTACATTACCTAGAGCCAGATTCTCAGATCTCATACCTTCTTTTAAGAAGTTACTATTGGACTCTAAATTATAAAACAAGGAATTAATATTATATACATGTTCTAAGACCAAAGATTGCCTTAACCACTCTTTTATTATGCTTATAAAAGGGTTATGTATCTTTCCTTTTACCCTTCCATAGATTACATAAAGAAATAAGTATGAGATTAGATAATACAATTAACATTCTCTTTTTGACTATTACTTATATATATCCCCAAAGCCATATATACATATCTCATTACATATATAACGTGAGTTATTATGTTTACAATGGTCCACCATTGTTTATGTATAAGAAGTGTGTGAAATAGTAGAGGTCACCTCCTAAAGAACTTTTACAAGGGTTAAACTTCTAATCTTATGAGATAAGAAATACTCTTATGAATAAGAGAATTAAATACTTTTGTTTGGTTTTATAAAGATTAAGACCCCTTTTTAATCTTACTCCCATTCTAATAAAGATCTCTCTTAGTATTTAAATTTGTTACTTTCCTTTAACAATCTGATACATGCTATCATAGATGATCAAGATCTATTTTAACATGTTTAGTATTAAACCATCTCTTTCTTTCTTTGCTAATCATGGTGAATATATGGTTCTCTTTTATATAATACATAAAGATATAAAATTATGCTCCCAACCCTAGATATCTAAGTGATAATGCTATACAAATTCAATTCTATGTAGAGAAACCAAAACAAAACAAATGAACTCTCCTTTAAACTATCGAACCATTTAATATTATCAAAGTCTAGCCCAAATGTATTGTAATATTATTAACATAATATTTCTAATACTCTTTTAAAAATTACTAAGTTACAATCTAGTTTCCATAATTCATTCCACTATTATCTATGTAATAGTACCAATATATAATTCATAACCAATAACGAAATACAATATATAAAAATATTTAATCTTAACTTTTAATTTCGTACAAGAATTACAAAGTGTTACTCACGACTACAACGATTACGGATTTATAATAATCAACCTAGTTTCCATCAGGAAACATACTTATATATTTCAAATGGAAATCAAATACCATACTTACATAAATATAGATCTAAAAAGAAATAATACTATTATAACAATTAAAAAGAAGATTATGTGTTCCTTCTGTACTTAAGAGAAAATCCTGCGGAAGTACACTATGATGGAAGCCTAAAACTGAGAATGGTTGTGTATAAAAGAGATCAAGTCTCGGTTCATAAACTTAAGATAAAAGAAAATACAGAGATCTTCTAACTTGAAAATATCGAGGCCTGTCAATTTGTATATATATATAAGTATATAACGGAAGTTTAGCCTAGTGTAAGACACACTGAAACTAGCGAAACCCTGCAAACTAAATGCAATAGGGACTATAGATCTAGATCCCCATTCATGCCGAGGTCTCGTCAAGCTAGCCTTACTTTGACTCTCTACAGGAAACAATGCGGCTTTCAGACATTTCGATGAATGATCTACACGATTTTAATCTATGGAATTCTATCCATGTTTAAGCATTTGGAAGGTATAAAGAACGATATATATATGATCTTTGATCTCACCGTGACCTCATCGAGCTGGCATTAACCTGGATCTTTACAAATTTAAATGCAAAGCAGACACTTTAATTAACTGTATACTACAAACAATAGGGATTTATAGATCCTCGTTCACCGAAGTCTCAGGAGCTGGTGTAACCCTAACTCGAGCGGAAAAACAATGCAAAAAGAGAAATAAACTGTTTTGCCTCATGGAGATAAAAATATCAAAACAATTACTTATAATGAGGACTCGGCTATATTGGGAGAGCGGTACCTTTCTAACAGAGCTAAAAATTGTTAAATACATATAAATATATCTCAACAATAAATAATCAATACATTCTTACCTCTACAACGCATTGTAAGAAAAGATGATTCGGCTTCTCCTCCATTTCGTAGTCTCCAAAATCAGGCATCCAACTGTGGGAATGAACCTCTCTCGGAGGCCTTCCTCCTCTCCCTTCGGCGAGCAATGGAATAAATCCCATAACCAAAAGAAAAAGACCCCCCTTCTTGCCGATGCAAAACAAATATAAACAACAATCGTGCTTTCCCAACCGTTAGGCAGGTGGCATGTTTATCAGCTCATCACCCTACGCGTGGAGGAGACAACTCCCAAACAAAACGTGAATCCCTTGCCAATTGTGTTTGCTAAAGGCAGATGGCACTCGCATGGTGAGAGGCGTCTTAAGAGAGGAGACAAGACTCCTTAAATCTCTCAAACAGTATCAACACCTTTCCCACTCCTCATGTTAATTGAAAATCTTAAATTAGAAACCACGCCAAGTGGTAAGCTCAGCATAACTACTATGGGTCGACTTCCTCAAAGAAAAGTGGCCGACAACAAATCCCATAAAAATGGTTCGTGTCCCCTCCTCTTATGATTGAGATGAAATGGGTTGTTATAAACTTAAAGGTCGATTATTACATCTATTTCTAAATATAATCCTCCCACTTAAAGGCTATACTCTTTCGTTGTTTATTCATACTTTATAATGTTGGGAAATACAACATTTGTATTTGATATAATGATGGTAATCATAATGTATTATGCTTTTTATAATGTTATTGTCATGTAATAGTTATGTTAGAGTGTAAAAATTTTCTTTATCAAAACTTTATACAATAATTTAGGTGCATATCATAATTTGTACTATAAAGGAATATTATGTTTATATATCTATATATACATAATCATCTATAAAAGTTGCCCCTCATTATAAAACATTTGTTTAGAGGTATATTTCTTATAATTACTATGGTGAAGCTCTTTTTTAGAATTTTATTCAATTCAAAGAGTATCTTTCTTTTAACAATATATATATATGAATAATTACTTTATAAGTATCATTCTCAATAACCCTTTCTTACATCTATATTTGACACAAAAAATATATATAAGATCCTTCTAACTATTTAGTTTATATTTGATTTTTCTTAGGTGGGCATTCTTAGAAATTTTTGTTTTAACGAGGGTCGTTACTAGTTCCTTTTTCCCCAAGTATTTATGGGTACCAAGGTGTCATAGGTTGTCATAGACATCTCGCCCCTAGTGCATTTCATTGGCCCGTCTTGTAGTTGTATTACAACTCCCAATGCCCCAGGTCTACAACTTTAAGAAATAGATACCATTTCATACAACGGTTACCAGTGGGGCCTTGGCCTTGAGCTCCTCACCAGAAACGTTTACAATTATGTTTACAAAAATAATAACAATAGGGATTAAAATATGGGGGTGTTACAAGATTAAAGAGTAAAAAAGTAAAAAGTTAATCTAACATGTGCATATTGAAATCTACTGTAAACAATAAAAAACTCAGATCTACAATGTAAAACGCATTTTATATATGAAAAAATAGCTTTACAAATGAGATATTACCTCAAATGGTGAGGATGGTTGAGTTTGAACAGCTGCAAGGGTGAGGTGCTCCAATGCTCCAATGGTTTCTTCTTCTCCAAGATGCTAATGGGGATCTTCAAACTCAAAAAGGAGGCTAGGGCTCTCAAGAAAGAATTTGGCAGCATAAGGATAGGATGAATGTGGATGAATAATGGGGAGCCTCTATCACCTTTTTATATCTTTTGGGCAATGGAAAATACAACCATCGTTTTAGGTAACCAACGGTATTGGTAAAAATGGTTTAGGTTTCCTTTTCCTCTTTTTCCCTCTTTTTTCCTTTTTTGAATATATTTTATATTTTTATTCCCTTTCAACTATTTTTTGGGAATTTTGGACCCCTTTGGACGGTTTTTTGTATTTTTTGAGGAGAAAAAGATGGATTTTGGTCTTTTTGGTGACCTTTTGAGGGTTTTAGAGGCTAAAATGGTACGAAAAGTAAATGGATCATGTGAATAGGGAAATGAGCTGATGAGCACTTTTTGGGTGTTAAGAAAAGGCCACATCATCACAAATCATTTAGGGTCAATGGATCTCTAATTGGTTCCCTATCCATTTCCCCATTTTCCCATTCCCTTGAGGTAAGCACCATCTCTACATTGAGATCAATATTTTTTATGAGCCCTGAGTGTTTTTAACCAAACTTGCACCACCCACGGGTCTCTATTAGCATAGTCGCGCATAACTCGCAAGCATAGATTCCTCAAACCGCATCTATTCCACTAACCTATGAATTTAACAGATCCTACCTGCGCGTACACAGAATCAAATTTTAAACCAACATTTAAAATCCAAAACTCCATGGAAAATCTTTAAAAAATAATGGAAAATGAAAAAAAGGAAGATAGTTGTTACCTGCAAACAGAATCAAAAATCGTTCTCGGGATTGATCGTATGCAATGCAAGAATTCGTAGGGAGTTTTTATCTCCTAGAACGATAAATTGGTGAATATGGGTTAATTTGTTTTTTGTTACTATTATTATTAAATATCTTTTGGTTTTTACCCAGCTTACATAGTTTTTAACCCCATTTTGTCATATTTTCTTAATCTTAATGACTAATTGAACTATTTTGACTAGGTTATGGCAGATAAAGGCGTTTGTTTTTACAAATATGCCCACATTGGTGCTCTTTAAAAGGCTTGTATTCTCATGGCATGTTGATTAAGTCTCCACATTTCATCTATACCTTGTCACATTTTATTTTTTAGGACCCCTTTTACACCATGGACTCTGATTTTAACTTTCCATTTTACCCTCTATTGCCATTGTTATTCCATTGTTATGACCTACCTTAACATGGGTCGCCCTATATAGGAAACTATTTCATATTGGTTCCCATGTCGTTGCTTGCCACTTTGGGAAGTTGTCACTTATAAAGCAAAACTTTATTAAGCGGTTTTCATCAAGTTCCCATCGAATAATTATTGTAAAAACTTTATGTTATTATTTTATTATTGGTGTTCTGAACAAGTGAGGCCAACATAATATGTAAAAGAATTTTAAATTAATAAATAGTTATAACTAAGAGAATCAAGCTAGAGGTAGCTATTAAAAGAGTGTTTGTTGACCGACAAGGAGGAATGATAAGTGTCGAGCAAAGAGCCCAAGTGGTAAGGATAGTTAATATAGACTAGACTGATGCAGAAGGCATCCTCCCTAAAAATCAGGGCAAAACTCAAGATGGAGTATTGATGGAGAAGGTCACTCATAAATGACCAAGTCCTAGGAAAATCATATAAATATTGAACCCATTGAATGAGAACGAGGCTTGTGATGGATGGGAAAGAGAACTTGTAGTGTCCCCTCCTACCAAACCAACGAGATAGGGAGGACGTGGTGCTCAATCCGGGCAATTAGCCCCAAAACGTTATAATTAAAAATCATTGATGCAAGAACTGTATCTGTGCAAAAAACGACGGTAATCAAATAAATGCTATTGATCTCTAACACACATTCAAAATTCTGTGGCAGCCATGAAATAAAGATCTGTGCAGAATTATACAAGATCATATGGAAATGCCTAAACTTTTAAAAACACAGCAGAAGCAAATTCGTTTAATACATCCACATACATTCATAACGTTCATCAAATGATAATTGCCAATTTACACAAGAGAATACTTATCTCAATAAGGCAGTCCCAAGCAACTGGCTATGCAACTGCAACGTTCCACCCAACCATAGGCCAGTGTGCTCCTCAATCTCTCAGCACCACTGCCACCCCCGAGCTGGGCATGATCTCTACAAGGAACCAGGGAACAACAGACTCACACATAGCCAAGCATACACCAAGATGAGCCAAGCCAATCTACAATTGGGTTTATCAGGCTGCTAGGAGATGGAAAGGAAGAGTTGCTAAGCTAGTGAGCTCCAGCACAGAGCCAGGGATAACCTTGCAATATCTATCTAGCTTGGCACCCACAATACCTACACACCCAGCACAAGGAAGTATTCTTTTCACTGCTGTGCAGTCCCTCAAGCCATACCTTCCCTATCTAGTGCTCTCAGGGTATGCATAGAAGAGTAACCAAAGCCCTCTTGATCTTTTTGAGAGGTTGTCTCCCCCACTAGGTTTATCAAGCCACTTCTATCCATTACCACTCCAACACTTCAGCTCACAGGCTCAAACCAAGAACAAGGATGCACATAACAGCAGAGCCCCACTTGCTGGGCATGAGGAAAACGTTTTCCACAGTGGAATGCGTGAGATGGGGTTTCAACTAACCCAAAAAAACGTGGGAACCCACAAAAACGAAATGGGAAGTTGGTGAACAACCCAGGAAGCCAAATCCGTTTTTAGAAAAACGTCCTTGGACATTCAGGGGCAAAAACGACCTCCCTACAGTCCTCAAAACGTGGCCCTCCCTCTCCCAACTGTTATATACTGCAAAAACGACTCCCAGGCATGGAAAAATGCAGTATTTAGATGAAAAACGTAAATGGAAAGACCCCCAGCTAACTCCCCCTGCGTGAATCCGTGAAGACTGCCCATTCCCCATGGCTTTGGGCACCATTTCGTGGGTGGTTTCTTGCCCCACAAGAAAAAACACGATTTTCCAAGTTGATGGCTTGCCCATGCATGAAAATGGCTTGCCCATACTCTTTCATTCCCAAGGCATTAACTACCTTAACCAATTTCTTGGAAAAAAATTAAATGATTGGGTACATGAGACAAAATGGGTAGTTGGTGGTTTATGGGTTTCCCCATTGACACATGGATTAATACCATTGGCTCAAGGTTTGAATAATTTCCCTCCCTTTTCCTTGTAGAGTCATGCCCCATCTCTTTTGTTGCATTGCATAGCCGGTTGTGGGTTTTTCATTGAAAATTCATAATTACATGATGTCTTATATACATTGTGCCCATCTCGCACAAGAACCATGGGCATCTATTTTTAATTGCCGATACATGAAACGCTAAATCAATGGTGGGGCCTTGGCCTTGAGCTCCTCACCATGATTAAATTACAATATTTACATCATTTACGGTTTAATACAAAGGGGGTCAAAATGGGGACATTACATTCCCCTCCCCTTACATTAGCACTGTCCTCAGTGCTCATCAAAATTGAACAAAAATGGATATGCCACCCTCATGGCATCCTCCAGCTCCCATGTAGCCTCATCGGGACCGTAGTGCTTCCATTGCACCTTTACCTGTCCGATGGCTCGGTTCCGGAGCAATGTTACCTTCTTGTGTAGGATGCACAATGGATCGGTTTGGAATTCTCCCTCGGGTTCCACCTGGATCACATCCCAATTAATCACATGGTTAGGATCATGTACATATTTCTTAAGCAAAGAGACGTGAAAAACATTATGAGCTTTAGTGCTAGCAGGCAATGCAAGTCTATATGCAACTGGTCCTATTCTTTCAAGCACTTCAAATGGCCCACAATATCTAGGTGATAGCTTGGCACAACTCCCAAGCTTCAAGGAACTCTTCCTTGATTTCACTCTAAGATATACATGATCCCCAACATTGAATTCCCTATGCACTCTATGTTTATCTGCATAGCTTTTCTGTCTATCCTGGGCTGCTTTTAAATTTTGCCGGATCTTTGCAACTTCTTGTTCCATTTCCTTAAGCAATTTTGGCCCAAGTACAATTCTGTTCACTGGATTGTCCCAACTCACTGGTGTCCTACACCTTCTGCCGTACAAAGCCTCATAAGGACTCATACCCAATGATGCTTGTTGCCCGTTATTATATGCAAATTCTACCAAGTGTAGATAATCCTCCCACTTGGATGGTTTGTCCATTACATACATGCGGAGCATGTCTTCAAGCACTCGATTTACTCTTTCAGTTTGCCCGTCTGTTTGAGGATGGTATGCGGTACTAAAGCTTAGCTGTGTACCCAAATCTGCAAAGAGCCCTTTCCAGAAATTGGAAGTGAACTTGGTATCCCTGTCAGAAATTATTGCCTTAGGCAACCCATGTAATCTGAAAATTTCCTTCATGAAAATATTTGCAATGGCATCGGATTTATGTGTGGACTTAACCGGTATAAAATGTGCTGCCTTCGTTAACTTGTCCACCACAACCATGATGGAATCATGCTGTCTCTTAGTCATTGGCAATCCTGTAATAAAATCCATGGATATTACTTCCCATTTCCATTCTGGAATTGGCATTGGAAGCAATAAACCTGTTGGATGTTGGTGTTCACTCTTCACTTGTTGACATTCCATGCACTTAGAAATGTACTCAGCAACATCCTTCTTCATGCCTGGCCAGAAATAATATTTCCTTGCTGTAGCAATTGTTTTCTGATATCCTGGGTGACCAGAGTATGGAGCTTTATGGATCTCATCCATAACCATTCTCCTTAAATATGCCGCATTTGGAATATAGACTCTGTTCTTATAAGTAAGAAGTCCGCCTTCTTCCAAATGATAGCCCTCATACTTCCTTTCAAGGTTTTGTTGCTGCAATTTTCCCTTTATCTGCTCATACACTTCATCCTCCACCATATGGTTAACAATCTGCTGCCTCAAATCTGGTTGGCAAGTACTAAGCGCTGCCACGTGCATTTCATGTACCTTCCTGTTGAGTGCATCAGCCACCTTGTTTTCTTTCCCTTTTATGTGTTTGATCTCGAAATCAAATTCACACAAAAATTCCAACCATCTAGCTTGCCTAGTATTTAAAGTTGGCTGATCAAACAAATATTTCAGACCACAATGGTCTGTCCTTAACTCAAATTTCCTTCCCATTAAGTAATGCCTCCACATCTTTAAAGCATGTACTATGGCTGCAAGTTCTATATCATGAGTAGCATAGTTCTTCTCGTGCTCCTTCAACTTTCTTGACTCATAGCATATCACGTGGTTATCTTGCATAAGAACTCCTCCAAGTCCTTGATTGCATGCATCGGTACACACCACAAAATCTTTTTCCGGGTCTGCAATCTTTAGAATAGGTGCACTTGTAAGAAGATTCTTCAACTGTTGAAAACTTTCCTCACATCTTGGTGACCATTCAAACTTTATCCCCTTCTTTTGCAAAGAAGTGATCGGGTTAGCAACTTTGGAAAATCCTTCGATAAACCTCCTGTAGTAGCCAGCAAGGCCCATAAAAGATCTCACATCAGTCACATTCCTTGGAGTTGGCCAATTCATAATGGCTTCAATCTTCTCAGGGTCTACAGATATTCCTTCGTCGGAGATGATGTGACCCAAATAATGAATTCTATCTTTATAGAAGTCACATTTGCTCAACTTGGCATACAGCTTATGCTCCCTTAATAATTGCATTGTCATTCTCAAATGTTCTTCATGTTCTTCTTCATTCTTGGAATAGATGAGAATATCATCTAGGAATACAAGAACAAACTTGTCCAAATACTTGCTAAAAACATTATTCATGAGACACATGAATGTAGCCGGTGCATTTGTGAGACCGAATCGTACCACTACAAACTCATAGTGTCCATACCTCGTTCTAAAGGCTGTCTTATGAATATCTTCTTCCTTGATTCTTACCTGATGGTAACCAGACCTCAAGTCAATCTTTGAAAATACCTTTGCTCCTCTCATTTGATCAAAAAGGTCATCAATTCGGGGCAATGGGTATTTATTCTTCACTGTGACTTTGTTCAACTGCCTATAGTCAATACATAACCTGAGTGTTCCATCTTTCTTTTTCACAAATAGAACAGGTGCTCCCCACGGGGACACACTTGGCCTAATGTATTTCTTTTCCAGCAACTCTTGTAATTGCATTTTTAATTCTAGTAATTCCGGGGTACTCATCCTGTACGGTGTCTTAGATACTGGTGCCGCTCTTGGCACAAGTTCAATTGTAAAGTCAATGTCTCTCTTTGGAGGGAGTCCCGGAATCTCATCAGGAAAAACATCCCTGAATTCTTGCAATACCCGATAGTCCTCCAATTTCAGAGTTTCATTCTCTGTTGCCTCTAAAACGTGAGCTGCATACAATTGACATCCCTTCCTACAGAACTTCTTTAGTTGCATGGCTGAAACCTGTCTAACAGAAGTCACCTTTGGAATGCCTTTTACAACCCTCGGTTTTCCTTTCTCGTCCATGCATTCAAATGTCTTATTGTAGCAGTCAAGTTTAACCCTGTGTGCTTCTAACCAATCCATTCCAATGAGAATATCATAGGAACCAAGTGGCAAAATATTCAGATCTGCATAAGTGAATAGCCCATCCATCTCTAATGGACATTTCTCTACTATTTCGCTAACTTTTCTCTTGGTTCCAGTGGCTAGTTGAACTAACCAAGATTTACTATGCTTTAATTTCTTGAAAGTGCAAACCTCAACAATTCTAGGAGTGACATAACTGTGAGTAGATCCAGGATCAATCAAAATAGAAACAGATTGCTTAGCAATCTTACCTTCAACCTCAACCACAGTTGACTGATGATCTGCTTGGCGGTCGTCCACTGCTGCATAGATTCTAGGGATTGTCCTCGCCACTTGACCCACAGTTCCAGCTCCTTGGATGTTGTGAACTTGATTTGCATTCCCATTCCTATGTGGACAGTTCCTAAGCATGTGGTCTCCTCCACAACCCCAACATTGAAGTGGTTCTCTTGGCTCCTTTGTATCTCTTGGCTTGTCTCCCATCATCCTAGTTGGCTTAGTCACAACCTGTGATGGTTGCCTTTGCTGATTCCGGAATTGAGGAGGCTTGAACCCCTTCTTCCTTTGATCAAACTTCTCATTTTTCTTATCCTTCCATGCCTTATGGAATTCTGGTTTGCTTCTATTTTGATCAAAGCAATACTTGGCCTTTCTTACGGCCTCTTCTAGAGTTCGAGGTTCATCAAACTCAATTCTGTCTTTATATGACTGGGGTAGTCCACTTACGAAACGCTGAATTTTGACCTTATCATCTCGAATATACTTGACATACCTCAGCAGCTCCAAGAACTTGTTTGCATATTCTTCCATGGTCAATTGTCCCAATCTCAGCTCATGGAACTCTTTGATCTTATCATCATAGTACCTATCCGAGAGGTACTTCTACTTGAAGTATTTCTTGAACTGCTTCCACACGATCTTCCTTTCGTTGATCTTCTTCACTTGCCTGGTGTGTTCCCACCATATAGATGCTCTTCCATTCAAGTTGAAGATGGCTACCCTTGCCTTCATATTTCCTGAGTAGTTTTGGACTTGGAAGTATTTTCTCATCCCAAGAAGCCAATCTTCAGCTTCTTGACCAGATTTTACCTCTCCGTCAAATGTAGGAGGTTTTGCCTTTTTAAATTCCCCATGTGAACTGTTCTTGTAGTGCTTCTTCCTCTTGCTCCTGTGAGATGACGAGCTTGAACCCTCAATGGATTCTTCAGAGTCAGATGATTCATTAGAAGAGATTTCTGGACTATATGTGTTGTCTGTAGAAATTCTTCTTGGGCTACTGGCCCTCTTACGGGAATTTCTTCTAGAGCTACTTCCACCCTTTTCTGGATTTGATATCTGATGCCCAGAGTTTATTTGCCTTTGGATGTCTGTTAAACTCTGCAGCATGGCTGCATTCAGCTGATTTTGTTCTTCCTGAGCTTTAATTATTCTTTCATTATCTTCCCTACAGCTTTGCAACTCCACCCTTAGGCTTCTCATGGTGGCTGCAACATCTGGAGGGGTCTCTTGATTTCTTCTCCCATTGGATTCTGTTTCAGCATTCTCAACCTGTATGTTCTCCCCCATGGCATCTGTCTCAGGTTCATAGGGATCCTGTTCATCATTCATGATGTGCATTTTCTTGGCCCAACCAAGATCCAAAATTTTTCCACTGTATTATCTAGAGTTTTATCCTGCTGTAACTGTGACTCTCTGAAATGTGTTCATCAACACAATTGTTAGCTGCATTACATTCTCAAAATTTACAAATTACTTCATGCACATGGGAAAACATTATGTTGACAATTCGTCAAATCACAACAACGAAACTATGAGGGGAAAAAGAAAAAGGGGGTCAAGGGGGCTTGCCCCCTTCGTTTTTTTTTTTTTACACGAATCACGCCTCATCGGGCGATTCGCTGAATCCTGCCGCAACGGGCAGTTCGCGAAATCTGGCCGCGACGGGCGATTCACAGATTACTCCCGCAAACACGGGGAGATTCGCGGTATGCTCCCGCAACTGCGGGGCGGTTGGCCATAGGCTTCCGCGATGAGCGGTTCCCCAGCGCGCCTCCGTTGCGGGGCGCTTCACTATAGGCTTCCGCAACTGCGGGCCGGTTGGGTGAAGCCCTCTGCAACTGCGGGGCGTTTGGCGGAACCCTTCCGCAATTGCGGGGCAGTTCGGCAACGGCTTCCGCGCGGCGCGGTTCGGCGACGGCTTCCGCAATTGCGGAGCAGTTCGCCGAACGCTTCCGCAATTGCGGAGCCATTCGGCGAAGGCTTCCGCAGCTTCGGAGCCGTTCGCGGAATGCTTCCGCCGCAATGCTTCCTCGATTTCGGGTGATTTTTCGGAATGATTCGGCGAAGTCTTCCGCAGTTGCAGAACGATTCGCCGAAGTCTTCCGCAGTTGCGGAACGATTCGCCGAAGTCTTCCACAGTTGCGGAACGATTCGCCGAAGTCTTCCGCAGTTGCGGAACGATTCGGTGAAGTCTTCCGCAGTTGCGGAATGATTCGCCGAAGTCTTCCGCAACTTCGGAACGACTCGCCGAACTCTTCCGCGTTTCGGAACGACTCGCCGAACTCTTCCGTGTTTCAGAACGACTCGCCGAACTCTTCCGCGTTTCAGAACGATTCGCGGAATCCTTCCGAAATTTCGGAAGAGAATTCCTTCCGCAATTTCGGAAGAGAATTCCTTCCGCAATTTCGGAAGAGAATTCTTTCCGAAAAATTCCGACACTTAGAAAAATTCTTCACTAAAAAAAAAACATTTTTCTCCGCTGTTTCGGAGCCATTGGCTGAATTCTTCCGCAATTTCGGGAAGGTTCGCGTAATCCTTCCGCAATTTCGGGAAGGTTCACCGAACTCTTCCGCAATTGCGGAAAGGTTCGCGAAACCTTTCCGAAATTTCGGAACGACTTCCCGAAACGGCTTAAAACACAATTTTTTTCAAAAACAGAATTTTTTTTTTTTTTTTTTTTCCAAACTCTTAAGAAAACTTAACTTCTTCTCTTTTCTTTTACTATCAGTTTTGGCCCATAGCGGCCCAGTGTTGCAACGCAGCTCTGATACCATAAGTGTCCCCTCCTACCATACCAACGAGATAGGGAGGACGTGGTGCTCAATCCGGGCAATTAGCCCCAAAACGTTAGAATTAAAAATCATTGATGCAAGAACTGTATCTGTGCAAAAAACGACGGTAATCAAATAAATGCTATTGATCTCTAACACACATTCAAAATTCTGTGGCAGCCATGAAATAAAGATCTGTGCAGAATTATACAAGATCATATGGAAATTCCTAAACTTTTAAAAACACAGCAGAAGCAAATTCGTTTAATACATCCACATACATTCATAACATTCATCAAATGATAATTGCCAATTTACACAAGAGAATACTTATCTCAATAAGGCAGTCCCAAGCAACTGGCTATGCAACTGCAACGTTCCACCCAACCATAGGCCAGTGTGCTCCTCAATCTCTCAGCACCACTGCCACCCCCGAGCTGGGCATGATCTCTACAAGGAACCAGGGAACAACAGACTCACACATAGCCAAGCATACACCAAGATGAGCCAAGCCAATCTACAATTGGGTTTATCAGGCTGCTAGGAGATGGAAAGGAAGAGTTGCTAAGCTAGTGAGCTCCAGCACAGAGCCGGGGATAACCTTGCAAGATCTATCTAGCTTGGCACCCACAATACCTACACACCCAGCACAAGGAAGTATTCTTTTCACTGTTGTGTAGTCCCTCAAGCCATACCTTCCCTATCTAGTGCTCTCAGGGTATGCATAGAAGAGTAACCAAAGCCCTCTTGATCTTTTTGAGAGGTTGTCTCCCCCACTAGGTTTATCAAGCCACTTCTATCCATTACCACTCCAACACTTCAGCTCACAGGCTCAAACCAAGAACAAGGATGCACATAACAGCAGAGCCCCACTTGCTGGGCATGAGGAAAACGTTTTCCACAGTGGAATGCGTGAGATGGGGTTTCAACTAACCCAGAAAAATGTGGGAACCCACAAAAACGAAATGGGAAGTTGGTGAACAACCCAGGAAGCCAAATCCATTTTTAGAAAAACGTCCTTGGACATTCAGGGGCAAAAACGACCTCCCTACAGTCCTCAAAACGTGGCCCTCCCTCTCCCAACTGTTATATACTGCAAAAACGACTCCTAGGCATGGAAAAATGCAGTATTTAGATGAAAAACGTAAATGGAAAGACCCCCAGTTAACTCCCCCTGCGTGAATCCCTGAAGACTGCCCATTCCCCATGGCTTTGGGCACCATTTCGTGGGTGGTTTCTTGCCCCACAAGCAAAAACACGATTTTCCAAGTTGATGGCTTGCCCATGCACGAAAATGGCTTGCCCATGCACGAAAATGGCTTGCCCATACTCTTTCATTCCCAAGGCATTAACTACCTTAACCAATTTCTTGGAAAAAAATTAAATGATTGGGTACATGAGACAAAATGGGTAGTTGGTGGTTTATGGGTTTCCCCATTGACACATGGATTAATACCATTGGCTCAAGGTTTGAATAATTTCCCTCCCTTTTCCTTGTAGAGTCATGCCCCATCTCTTTTGTTGCATTGCATAGCCGGTTGTGGGTTTTTCATTGAAAATTCATAATTACATGATGTCTTATATACATTGTGCCCATCTCGCACAAGAACCATGGGCATCTATTTTTAATTGCCGATACATGAAACGCTAAATCAATGGTGGGGCCTTGGCCTTGAGCTCCTCACCATGATTAAATTACAATATTTACATCATTTACGGTTTAATACAAAGGGGGTCAAAATGGGGACATTACAGAACTATCTGATTCAAGAGATGGAATTTTGACAAGTCTTTGTCCTTGTGGTTCAAGAAACAGGATCGGGGGTTTCAAAGGAAGTAACTTGGCTATTGTGGAAGTTGGTTGGGACGAAAAACGAACTCCAGATTTGATTTCCAATAGTTTGGTATCTAGGTTCAATTCTATACATTCTTATTGTGAATTAATAAAGTTTAATTATTCCTATTAGTGTTTATTATATATTGAATATTTTCTTTATCAACTTTTGTTTTCGAATGTTGATATGTTGATAAGCAAAATAAGAAACTTATATATTTGCATCGAGTTTTGTAGTTTACTATTTATAAACTAATTTATATATAAATGCTAGGATACTGTATTTATACAAAATAGAGCTATAGAGTAGGATATAAGATATACATAAATATAATTATGTTTCATGCATATATATATATATGTGTGTGTGTGTGTGTGTGTATAGACTTAATGATAGATCTCAGATACTTTTTCAAATTCAAAATGATCATTCTAAATAGAGATGAATGAAAAAAAATACATAGAGTTGATGAGAAAGACGAGAGGCTTCTTAAAATGCGAGAAGCATTCTAGAGCAAGGAGGCTTTTAAATATAATCAAAATACAATAAACATGCTAATAGGGTCCATACAAATATTTTTAATACTCGGAGCTACGGAATTTTAAACCATATATGTAGAGAAAAGGGGATTTAACCCTGAATAATCCACATATAAAAACTATAAGTATTTACAAGCAATGAACATTATCTATAGAACCTGAGACAAGAGCATTGAAGCTATAAATAACATCAAATGAACATATACATATCAAGAGTTATGAGAAAATGCACAAAATAGTGTCAACACGAAGAAGCCGAAGATTAACTGACAAGTTTATAGATTTCATTAATAGGAAGATCAAATAATTATCCATGATATAAATAGTATCATTCACATTAATAACCCGAATCTCTCGGTGGTTTAAAAACTAGACTAAATATCTAAGCGAGACATTAGAAGCATAAGGGTTAAACCTAGACTTTGATTTGAATCCCAAATCGCAGAGTGTTTTAGTACATTATATCTTTGAAAACTGCCATAGTAAAAGTATGAACCAAGAAACATTATAAACTATATCTTTCCATTACAATTCAGAGGTGGATGCCTTGGGTATTTCTTAAGAACCAAACTTAAAATCTATCAATGGGTCACTTGAACTTGAGAAGCCATATTCCCTAGTTTCGAAAACCCTGTTAACACAAGAGTTTAAATGCATTATAACTGGTCAGCTGAGAGAAGGCTTATCCATTCATGGTTTGGTGGAGTGTGGGTTCCATCACATGCATGTCCCAGTAAGGTCCACACCATTGAATTGATACCCAAAACAAAATAGAAAACCAAATTAGAAATATGGATTTACGAAAACTCCAAAGAGTATTTAGAACTTAAACAATTCGTAAGGTTAAAACTTACTAGTCATTTTATATCTAGAGGTCTTAAGAAACCCTAGATACAACTGGTTCAATAATCTAGCTTCCCTCTATCTCAGCAATAAGCAAACACTAAATCACCACTAAAACCCTAAATGGGTAAGCTTTCACCAAGAATAGTTATCTACCATCACTTTTCAGAATAAAGACAAGTGGAATGGTTACGTCCATAAACACAAGTTATGCACAACATTATTCTCTTATAATGATTAATTATTTATACAAATTCAATGTTTAAGTGAGGATAACTTACTGTAGTTTCTGTCTCCTCCTCACAACCTCCAACATGACCAAAGCAAAACCTCCAGGATCGTAGCTTCCAAACCTTCCACAAATTCGAGCAAAAACTTACTATACAATTGTTGAGCAAGTTATGACCTCTATAAAACAAAATATGGAGCTTGGATCTATATCCTTCATCGCTCCCTCACTTCTATGTTTCTAGTTTCTTTCACTTTAAAAAAAAGAGGGAAATGTAGGAGAGCTTGACTGAATTTCTCCATTTAGCACGACGATATGGTTTCACATACCAAGTGTCCACACCAGGGAGAAACCCTTAGTAGGTTTTCCTGTGTAACCAAGAAATGAACCATATAGTAATCCAAGAATCGGTAGTATCAAATCATGGTTCGAAGAGGCGAAGAATTAAATGATCACACTTTCCAAGTCGAACCAACCCCGAGGAGGAACTGATCCAAATATTATGATCAAGTCTAGTGTCCATATGGAAGGTTGGCACGCAATCATTAGAATTGAGGTCTAGAAGCAATTTAATACATCACATGGCCATATTAAAATCATGGTCTCGGTGTCAAGATCATATACCTCGGTTATCAAAGAAGAACAAGGTCAAAACCTTAGGTTTCGAGTAAGGTCATAATCACACCTTAGAACTTAAACATTGACACTTAGTTATACTAGGATTTTAAATTGATTGACAACATATACATACCTTGGTTGATATAAGATCCAAATAAAAGGATCCAAGGAATAAATCAATACGCCTCTAGGCATTAAAACCCCAAATCCTTGGAGTTAGTATACAGTAGGAAGTGTAAATGCTACCAAACAATTTTAGGTTGATTTTAAAAATATAATCACAAAATGCCATATATAAACACATAGATTCCTATTATCTGATCCTCATTACTTCCTAGCCAGCTCAGATATAATCTTTGAGTAAGTAGTTTCAGAAAATAGTATTTTGAATCCTAAATACATTAAGAATATTTCCTAGGAAATGATTTTATACTTTTGAGAAAAAGGAATCGATTTTTTTATATAGGTTAATTGAGGTTGTGACAAATTGGTATCAAAGCACGGCTACAACACTCAGCCTAAAAGAAGGACCAACACCTAAGTAAACATAAGCAAAAAACTAACTTATGTTACAATTTTATTCTTTTTGTTTTCGGGAAGAGAAAAATAACCTTGATTTTTGTAGGAAAAATTGTAGAAGTTGAAATGTCTGCTAAAGAAGAGTTCCACCCTAAGCAACAAGAAAACATTGATCAATAAAATATTAATGATGGTAATTTATGGGTGAATCTCAATGAAAGTAGAAACAATAATGAATATGAATTTCTACAATCAGTAAATGATTTGAAAGCAAAATTGCAAAGTGTTAAAGAAGATAACGAACGCATTTTAAAAGCACAAGAAGAAATAAATAATGTCTTGTTGACCGAAATTCATACTTAGGAAGTAGAGAATAATAAAAGACCAGATTTAGAAATTGTAATAACAACATATTATAAGCGAAAGGAAAGAAAATTAGAATTTTCAGATAATGACACCGAGTTTTCAAGTGGAAAATCAGCTAAACAGAGTAGACATAATTTTAAGTAGTTTAGTGAAAGTAGTGATAGTAACCAATGGAGAAGAAAATGTAAACCTTATAAAGAAATTTCTGGTGAGTTTAATAAAATCAAACCTCCTATATTCAATGGTGAGATTGAAACAAGAGAAGAGGAAAGGGCTTGGATTTTAGGAATGAAAAAGTATTTTTAGATCTTTAACTAATCTAATGAATTGAAAGCAAAAATGGATAGTTATAATTTAACTGGAAAGGTTGGCATCTGGAGGCAAGATATTAAAAAGGTAAAATACATTAAGGAACGTTACTTAACATGGATGATTTCTAAAAATACTTTAAGGGGAAATACTTATCGGAGCAGTACTATGAAGAAAAGGCTAAGGAATTTTATGACTTTAAATTATGAACCATGACAATGAAAGAGATATGTAGTAAGTTCCTGAGCTTATTACATTATGTACCTTATATTATTGATGAAAAACCTAAAATACAATACTTTCTTAGTTGTTTACCTACAATTTATAAATAAAGAATTGAATACGATAATCCCAAAACATTAGATGAAACTATGAGAAAAGAAAACTTATGTTATGAACAAAATAAGAACATAAAAGACAATGTAGTAATCTAGAAAGGAAAAAAGACGTGAAAATTTTGAACGAAGGAAGAGAGGAGAAAAAATATTTAAGAATTATGGAACTAATTATAGGGGTTACCAACGAAATAATTACAAGGGTAATAAGCCATTAAATCCAATAACACACAAAGGAATAGAAATGCCTACTTTTTATAATAAAAATACTACTCAAAGGGAACCTCTAAAATGTTGGGAATGTGGAAAGCCACATTATTTTAAAGACTCTTTAGTTAGAATAAATAATTTCAGCAATATACACACTATTAAAGAGGACACTACCATGGGAGATTGTTGACGCAGTGTCTATCGACAAGGGTTCACTTCATATTGTCGCCAACAAACTATCAACCCAAACTCCCTTATAAACCGGCCCGGAAAGGTCCAACCCTTCCCAACAACACTTGCAGAGCAAGTGCAGTCTCACTCGAGATGGATAAGGGGGCTATTGGAACCAAGTTTTCGCAGTTGTGTAGAGGATATGCACACATTACCGTCACACTAACCAAATATTATAACATTCACAACATACTATTAACTTATCATTCACATATTTCAATGAACATTTGAAACAACACATTCGACATACTTATTCAGATTAGCATTACTCCTACAACATATTTGCATCAACCAATGTAAACATTCACATAACATAGTTCTCTTTCATCATTGCATAAGATTAAAGATAGAGATTACATCATAACCGAACATCCCCATTCATTCACCAAACCTACGGAATAAACCTCGCAGAAACTGTCAAGACATCATATCGCAGATACAAAATGAACCCAAAAAATAGGATGATCATCCAAACTTTGATGCCCTTAGGATTACAATCCTATTCCATTTATATGATTCTATTCTATTACAAAATGGTACACATGACTGACTATGCAATTTCTTTTGCTCCCAGGAATACCACGAATGATCCTTCTTTCGCAGAATCACCCTCTCACACCTATAAACTTCCGCACTTCCTATGGATCTATTCCATGCCAATAGGCCCCCAACACAAACTTGTGGCTCGTCCCGAGCCACCTCAGTTGGATGCTATCAATCTACACTTCTCCGTCGCTGTACTATCCTTCTGAAAACTGTTCTTTCCGTCTGGAACTCGCTGTTGTTTATTTCTCAAACTTGTACCTTGATCTCTAGATTGCTATCATGTACTTCTTGAAATCATCCTCCAATCTCTTGGAACCTTGATAATCTACCTCTCAAGCACCTACTACCCTACTCTACAGTGGTGCCAGACTAAGGAGAAGTTCATTGGTATTGCCAAGGTGGGAAATAGGCCGACTGCTTTGGGACATCTCTTTTGCACCCTGCACTGTCGCCTACCAGGGCCAGGGGGTCTACTCCCTTGGTGTTATGGTGGTCATCAGGACCATGACTATTCTAACTACCCCCACATGCTTAAACATATCGGTTGAGACATCATGTCTGCTCCTCCCAATTGTCTATGCTGCTTCCTTTTCTGGTTGTTCATGCACACTCATCGTTCTAGCCTGCAGTGCACCTGGTGTGCTACCACATGAAATGAAATGGATCATTTCCACAACCTCCTTGAAATTCCTAACTTATCTTTTTTCCTCACCTACTCGCAGCATCCATTTCTCTCGAATGGTAAACTCCACTTAGATCTGCGTAGCCTCCAGTGTCTGTATTTATGCCTTTCACCTTCTTGGACAGCTGGTGCAGAAATCATTCACGAATTTGTTTACCTGATGTGCTGATTCTGTCATCATTTATTTCCTGCATGTTGAGATCGGACTTCCTACATGTGTGATGGGTTACCATACTTCTCCCAGTTTCCCTTCGTTGCAAGAACTGTGTGAACCGTTACTCGTGGTGCTACCGGCCATGCTGCCCCCATGTGTTACCATGTGCCAAACGTGTCTGGCCCCAGTGCCAAAAAGACGGATCATTCGAAAGAGTCTTATCTACTGACGGTCCCAGAATGATTGTTGATTGGACGGGGTTGCAACCCTGTAGTTTTCACTACGAACTGTGACACAACCACTCCTACTTGCACATTCCCCCCCGTCTTCTATTCCAGCTGGTGTGCCTTCTGGCCACCTGGTATCTTGCTTTTTTTTTCATCGTCAACTATGCATCGGATCATGGTGATAGGGCTTCGGCCTATACCCATTGATTAATTTAGGTAACAGTACTCCATCAAGGCTTTGTAACTACACTGTGCCTCTGTTGGTTATGAAAGTGACAACGTATGGTCCTAACCAGTGCATTTGCAACTTGCTAGGCTGTTTCACAAACTTACTATCATACAATAGAACTGTATCCCCTTTCTAAAAGTTCTTCGTCTTGATGTGGTGGTCGTTCCACGCGTTCTGGAGGTCTTTTTCTACCTTCTGATGGAACCCTGTGATGAATCGATCTTCGCCAAGCTGTATTAGTTGTGTCAACCGTTCTTCCAGTGCGCCATCGTCACTCATCCCTGTTGCTGCCACGATGCGCAAGCTCTGAACGATGTATTCCATGGGCATAACTGCTTCCTAGTGTCACATCCCCTTCCATCAACCCGATGCAAGCAAGGGAAACATGACCAATCTACCAAGCTTAATTGGTAAATTTAGCCCCATACATTACTAAGAAATGCATAATAAATAAAAACTTGTGTGTGTAGGCTCATACTTCAAATAAATGCAGCAGAAATAAAACTTGTATTAACACACACAAATTGAAATGCATCATCATATTTATATCAAGCAATTGATGAACCAATAGGTAGAGAATCCATCCCATTCTCATGCTATTGATAGGGTTCATATCAATTCAATTAACATGAATAGTTATCATTCAAAATTAATACATTGCAAAACATAGACTGCATATAATTTTAAACACAGAGAACACTATCTTGAACATGAAGTTGTCCAAACAACTAGCTATGTGAGAGCAAATTTCCACCCAACCATAGATCTCTGTCCAGCTTGTATTCTTTCAGCTAAGAGATCACCCCCGAGCTGGGTTGTGTATCCACTAAGGAGGAACTAGACAGGCTCACTCACAGCCATGGTTTCACTCAACAACTATGCTAAGCCAGTGAGCTCAACCACAGAGCTACAGGCATCTCAAATGTATTCAACAGTATAGCACCCACAATACCTACCTCACCCAACACAAGGAAGGTCCCCTTCTCTGCTACATGTCCCTCAGGCGTCCCTTCCCTCCAGTGCTCTTCAGGATGGGCATAGAAAGGTCCAACTACTAATTCCTTGAGATTCTAGCCTTCACTGGGTTTATCAAGCAAATCCAACCTCTGCTCAGTCATTCATTATTTGATTTCTCACAATTATGTTCATCAAATAACTCAATCCTGTCACTGGTTTTCTGGGCTATAAAAACTGGGTTTTCCAATGGATTTCGAGGTATCTAATACTCTCAAATTCATCCCAAGGTTCATATCTATGGATCCCCCATTGCATTTTACTATCAAATACCAAATCTGGGCATTTTTTGGCTCTTCAAAATGTGGGTTCTTGCAAAGTTGCGATTTCTGGTTTTTCTCACTGCTAGCAATTCGTAATGCATGAAAATCAATGTTGGGTTCTTAAACAATGGAATGGGAATGAGGAAGAAGCAACTCTCATGAGGTAGAGTGACTTGTGGTACAAGAAAACAGATCCCATACTCTGCCATATGAATTTTTGGGCTGCCCATTCTCCATTGAAGCCATGGACTAAAATCTTCAACAATTTCCTTACAACAGAAATAAATGTCATCAAGGGAAGTCAAATGGGTTCTCACCATGACATTTGGTATCATATGGTTCATCCCCACAGCCCCCTCACCACTCCCTAGTGGATGCACATGCCCCTTCTCATTCGTTGCTCCCATAGCCAACTTTGGTATTTTATTGCAATATTAATATTTACATCAATTTACAATATCCCATGGCTTAGTAGCACATGGGAAACAAAATGTCAGATGCTTGTCCATTTTAAATAAAATACAAACATACACTAGCAGGGCCTTGGCCTTGAGATCCATGCTAGGGGAAACATACATCGCATGTATACAATATTTACATTAAAAGCCAATATAACATAAGGGTCAAAATGCGGTATTACACCTAGCCGTAAACGAGCTTAAATGGGATCTGGCTAGTCAATCACTTCGATGTGGTGCGATATGCCCACAGGACCGCTGGGATTTTTAGGTCCCATTCGTCCTGGTTCATATTGAACACTTTGGTTAGACCATGCTCCAATATCTTATTGAACGCCTCAACTTTCCCGTTTTCCTAAGGGTGGTAAGGTGTACTCTTCTTGTGATGGATCTGAAATTCTTCTATCATCACAACAATTGTTTAGTTAGCAAAGTGCGTCCCTTGGTCACTTAGTAGTACCTTTGGGAACCCAAACCTAGTGACCACATTTTCAAATAGGAATTGTGTTGTCATCACAGTAGAACAATCTCTCACTGGTGTAGCTTCCTCCCAACATGTCAGTTAGTCTGTCGCAGTGATGATGTTACGCGACCTTGTTCTCTTCCCAGGTGGGTTGATGGGTCCCACAAAGTCAATAGCCCATTTGTCGAAGGCCTGCAACATTACTTCTAGTAGTAGTGGCATTTCATATTGACATGAGAGCTTCCCAGTTTGTTGGCATATGTCGCAGCTCTTGGCATATCCTGTGGCATCTCGATGCAAGGTTGGAAACCATAGCCCTACTCGAAGGATCTTCCTCGCAGTTACTCATCCACCATAATTTCCCCCAGCAATTCCGTCATGAGCTTCCAACAAAATTTGTTCTTGTTCATGCGGAAGGACGTATCGTTGTAGAATCTCATTTGGGCCCATTTTATATAACTCTCCTATAATTAGATGGAAATCTGCAGCTTATACCACTAACTATTTCTTTTGGTTGGTAGTGAACTCAGTCAGCACCTCCCCTATCGCCAAAAATTGAAGGATTTGTTCATAGTGGTTATCGAACATGCCAATCCTAAAAAACTGAGTGTCCGATAATCCTTCATCGATGCTCCTTAGTTCCTCTCCCAATTCTATCCATGAGAAGTGATCAGGTCCCGTGTTTAATCATCCTGGTTTTACGATAATCTCAAAATCAAACTCCTGAAGCAACAATAGCCAGCGGCAGATCTTCCCCCTTAACACAGGCTTGTTCACCAAGTATTTCTGCACGGAATGATCCATGAACATCTTGAAGTGGCCCCCTAAAAGGTAAATCCAAAATTTCTGCAAAGCATAGACCATCGCTAACCCTTCCCGCTCGGTGGTCGTATAGTTCTTCTCCGCAGTAGACAATTTTCTACTTGTGAATGCTATCAGGTGGTCAATGTCGTTGGTTCCTGGTTGGGCCAAGATGACACCAAGGGTGATTGATGATGCATCGACATGTACATGGAATTCCTTCGTCCAATCCAGAAATGCGAGGATTGGTGCTTCGACCATCTTTAGTTTCAATATGTCCAATCTTTTCTGACATTCCTTGGTCCATTCAAACTTAGCATCTTTCTTTAGTAACTTCTCCATCGTTGCCGTGATTGTTGCATATCCTTGAGTGAATTTCCTGTAATAACCTATGTGTCCCAATCTTGCTGGTAATTTTTTAGCCATCGTTGGTGGTGGGAGGTTGACAATGATGGCAATCTTATCCTGATCTACAAACATTCCTTCTCTGCAGACAATGTGTCCTAACAGTATGCTAAACGGTGCACAAAAGATGCACTTCTTGAGGTTCAGGGAAATTTGGTGTTGTCGACAATGTTTTAGCATCAGTCTTAAGTTTGCGACATGATCCTTGACTAACCCATATACCGTCCAATCATCCATGTAGACAGCGATAAACTTATGAATATAATCTTTGAATGCCGCTACCAATCTTCTGGAAAATATTGCGGGAGAATTTTTTAATCCAAATGGCATCACTATGTACTGAAAGCATCCCCACTCTGTGACAAATGTAGTCTTGTGTCGATCTTCTTTTGCAATCTTGATTTGGTGGTAGCCCGAAAATCCGTCCATAAAGGAATATATTCCCTGACCTCCTACTCCTTTGGGCACCTCATCCGCGAATGGGATCGAGAACGGATCATGTAGGCAGGCATCATTTAGTTTCCTTAGGTTGACACATGTTCGTACTTCGTCAGTTTTTTTGTCCTGGAAAATCATTGTACTGATCCATTCTAATTCCTCCACTGGTTCTATAATGCCTGCCTCTAGCATTCTTTCAAGTTCATCTTGCACTTATTCCTTGTATCTTGGATTCAATCGATATGGTCGTTGCGTAACTGGCTTCGCATCAGGTTTCAGGGGGATCCTCATTTCCCCTAAGTCTCCAGAAATTCCCTTCATCTTTGAGAATTTTGTTGGAAACAAATCCTAAAACTCATGCAGTAGGTCAGTCACTTTTGCAATGGTCAACTCGTCCTAGTAGTAACCAATGCTCTCAACCTTTTGGTTTTCCTATGACCCAATGTTTACCTTCTTGATCTTCAATGGTTGTTGAAATTTGTCCGATGGTATATCGGGTGCCACAACACTGCGACTGTCCTCTAATTTTGTTACATATGTAGCCCTAGGGTCATCGTCATCTTTGGGCTCTCTGGCGACATTGTAACACTCCGTCATCATTTCTAGTGTCGCATTCCATTGGATTGCCATTGGTTGTCCGGTTGGTAGGGCTTCAAATATCTTCACACGGATTGTTCGTAGCGCGGTGTGGATTAAGGGATTTTCGTCTGAGAATGAGAATGTTTGGCTGAAGCTAATGGTAATCTGTTCCCAAGATTTCATCCCATGTCGCAGTTCTGTTGCGACATATGAGCTCCGTGGTACCTCGTCCAACATGTGTACAAATGCATGTACCCACTCTTGTCGTTCTCCTAATGCCCATTGATGTTGATAGGCATTCAGATGTGCCTTTGGGTCCCCTCGTCCGTCATATCGTATCTGGTCGTTCTACGCAGCTTCATCGAACCAAACCTCCATGAGTCATTGACATAGTGGCCAATATGTAATGTTTGATTTATGTGCTACCCACCATCGTGCAGGAGTAGCCTTCAGGGCTTCCTCCAGGTCCAGGAGACACTATGGTTCCGCCACTTTTTCCTCAAATTCTAAAATAAATGTGTCCAAATTGGGAAATCCCTCATAGGTAGGTAACACATATTCCTCCGTGGCTACCCTTTGTAGGGACTGTGTTATCCATGCACATCCTCGAAAGGACACTTCATGCATCCGGTTCTGCCAATTCTCAAGGGCCTCATCTGAATCGGAGGATGTTGAGTTGTCGCTCCGCCATTCTAATTCTCCATTCATGGTGGGGTCAACATAATCCTCAAAAATGTTCTACAAATTGTCCCATCCTTCCGTAAAATCGTCTCTGGCTGGATCCGTATAGCGCATTCCTTCCGCGGGATCTAGTGGTGTGATGACTCTCATTTCCTGATTCTGGAATGACATTATCTTTTTCTTAAAGTTGATACTTGCTTGATTCTCGATAGCCTAGTCTATCCCCAACAATATCGTATAGGGACTGGTGTTCTCCACAATCTTAATGACATTGAAATCTGTATACGTTCTGAGCCCTTCAATTTCAACCAGAAGTTGACATACTCGACCAAGTGGGGTGACCTTGCTCTAGTTCGCCAGTCCCAACTCTACTGGTGACCAGGTCATCCGCGGATTTCCCATTGTCTCCCATGTCTGTTTAGTCAAGATATTCACGTTCGAACCCAAATCTAGAATGATTGAGTCGACATCAAATTCTCTGATCTGTGCAGAAATGCGCATCTCCCTACCTGCCTTTCTTTTATGTCATAGATTGACTCAATGTTCCAGTCGTGCACCTCCTCATTGTTCTAGCAGACTACCTATCTCTTCCAATACATTTGGGTCCTTTCCCAAATCCAAGCAACTCCCCAAGAAGGCTTTTAGAGTGTTTTCCTTCCTTCGTGACTTCATCAAATCGAATGTTGGTGGCATGTCATAGATTTATTCTTCAAGAGGTGTCTTCCTCCTATTCCTCATTGCATCCTTTTCCTCCAAAAAGTTGTCCTTTTCCACCTCTGCACCGACGGTGACCCCCTTTCGCCGTGTTTGTGTTGGTCTAACATTGGTGTGTGTTTTTTCGTCACCCGTCACTGCCCCTCCTTGTGTCACTCTCCCAACCGTTGCGTAGTTACTTCTGGCTTCTGTCGAAATCATCTGTACAGTAGGTGGCATATTCGGATTAT
This sequence comes from Larix kaempferi, assembly GCA_027924585.1. Taxonomy (NCBI): domain Eukaryota; kingdom Viridiplantae; phylum Streptophyta; class Pinopsida; order Pinales; family Pinaceae; genus Larix; species Larix kaempferi. Next base: position 2,981,749 of record BSBM01000392.1, read on the forward strand.
TTGGATTGTGGCTTTGGGGTGGATGTTTAGTTTTCCATTTCACGATAAGCTAAGTGTAGTATTCTATGCTATGGTCTACAATATTGTAGTATGTACACTACGGTGCAGGGTTTGGAGAATCCAACTGATAGTGCCCCTGATGTCCGCAATTGTAACAAATGATTGGAACTCTTCCTCGTCCAGTAGCTCCTCCCTGTCCCATACTGCTACCTCGACCTACGTGGAATCATCCCCTGAAACCTTCATGTGGTGGTCCATATTGTTGATACTACGGTTTCTCGTACTGTGGCTGCTGATACTATTGTTGTCCATACTGGTGTTGGCCATACGGTGCTGGTGGATTCAGCGGGTTCCCATACTGCGGCTTCCCATATTGCCCTAGTCGTATTGTTGTGTTTGGTTAAACAATAGCTATCTATATTGCGATTGCTGCTGCACCACCGGTGGCTCTTCTCCCTTCATAAAGTTTGTGTTAGATGTTCGTTCTTGGAGTAGATCATAGGCCCTGCAGTCATTCTCATCATGGCCAACCGATCGGAAAAACTTGTAATATAAGTTTGTTGGATTTGATACCATATTTTGCAGATATATGCATTCCTTCGTTCGATGCACTCTGGTCTGACAGACAGTACACCATGCCATGCCTTTTTGGCGAAGGGGTTTTCGTGCCCCCAACTACAAATACTCACAGAATTCTGGGTAGTTTTCCTTATGGTGCCCCTCAATTCTACATCTGTTGCACCATACATCTCCGCGGGTTTCCTTTCCCTTCTTGATATCCTCCAATTCCAATGTTAAATTGGTGAACTGCGCCTAAACTCTATCCATTCCCATCCCTGCTTCTCCGATTGGTGAAGCCTCTAGTTTCATCGTAATTTCTAATGCTTTCGCCTGTCTTGCAACTTTTTGTTGCATCAGCGGCCCTCGGATATGCGGTACCAGTCCTGCGATGAACAATTCTTTATGTTGCAGCGCATTTATCGGAAAGCTCACTTTCAGTATCAGTGTCTTTTATCGCTGATCGAATTCCCACACTAACTCATTTGGGAATTGCTTAATCTCCTTAATCTCAGTGACATATTGCAACTCAAATTTTGGTTTTTTAAATTTGTCAATCATCGCCGTTTTTACCTATGCCACTATTTTGGTTGTTGTTCCCACTTGAAACTTTACAAACTTCATGTACGAGTGTAATGCTTGACCCCTAAGGGTTGTCGCTAGTTGTCCCATATTTATAGCATCGTCCTAATCCTGCTTCACGGTTTAGACTGCTTCGCATATAAACCAATACTGTTCAGGATCCTCGATCCCATCCCCTTAAAAGGTGGGTATCTTTGCCTCAGCCGCCATCCTAATGTTTCTAGTATTGTTATTCACTGAAGCGCTACTCTTGCCGTTGCACATAGGGAATCTCTGGGAGTAGTTTGGATTTCTCCCTATAAAATTCAGAGTAGTGTGCGGGGTCGAAGGTATGTGGTAACTTACAATCTAACCTCCTTATACCTCTGGGGTATCCTGGTCAATGTATCCTTTGAAATAAGGTTTCCTACTCCCTTTTGGTCCTGTCTCACAGTTCTCTATTCTGGTCCTCTCAGGAGACTCTCTCTCAATCCTCTTCTTCTTAGGACGCTGGAATATTGCTCCACTCCTCAAGGTACCACACTCTTCGTCAGCTTCCCTTTGAAACTCGTTGTCGCTCATGTCCATATACCACAGCTTTCCGTCAGTCTCGCATTTACGCGATACCTTCACCCTCACACACCGATTCTTCTAGTCATCACAAGACATCTTCAATATCCCTTTTTCACAGACAAGCATTTTAATCCACAGTTTTAATGATGACACAAATATTCTTCTTGGCCCCCTAAAGAAGTTCCTTTCGGCATCACTATACAACTTGATAGTATCTACCGGGAACTCAGTTACGTACCCTTCAAGGATACTGTTTACCCAAAAATCAATAGCTCGCTATACCTTATTGTTGACTTGCTTCAGTTGTCGCACCAACTCTAGGGTTCAACACTCATGTTTGGTCTTCTGATAGTGATTCTTTCGGAATGTCAGTTGTGCTAGCCACTCATGCAGCAACACCGGGAATTCACAAAAGAATATTTCATGGATGTCCAAGTAGATGTATCTCTCTAACCAACTGGTCATTGTTTGTTTAGGATCTCGCTTCTCGTTGTCTGCGAATTCCTCCACCTTTTTGTCGAACCACACTTGGATCTCTAGTTTTGTCGGATGCCACAGCATATCCTCTTCTCTTCTTCCTTAAGGTCCTGGCAAAGGAACCATTTTTTGATGCAGTCTCTATCATCAGGGGTTCACTTCATACTGTGTCCAGCAAACTATCAACCCAAACTCCCATATACACCGGCCCAAAAAGGTGTAACCCTTCCCACCATCACTTATGCAGCAAGTGCAGTCTCACTCGAGATGGATAAGGAGGCTACTGGAACTAAGTTTCCGCAGTTGTGTAGAGGAGATGCACGCATTACCTTTTCACTAAGCAGAGATTATAACATTCACAACATACTATTAACTTATCATTCACAAATTTCAATGAACATTTGGAACAACAGATTCAACATACTTATTCAGATTAGCATTACTTCGACAACATATTTACATCAACCAATGTAAATATTCACATAACATATTTCTCATTCATCATTGCATAAGATTAAAGACATAGATTACATCATAACCGAACATCCCCATTCATTCACCAAACCTATAGAATAAACCCTGCAGAAACTGTCAAGACATCATAGCCCGGATACAAAACGAACCCAAAAGATAGGATGATCATCCAAAACATTGATGCCCTTAGGTTTACAATCATATTCTATTTATATGCTTCTATTCTATTACAAAATGGTCCACATGACTGACTTAACTAATCTAACAATTTCTTGTGCTCCCGGGAATACCTCGAATGATCCTTCTTTCGCTGAATGAACCTTTCGCGCCCGTCGGCTTCTGCACTTTTTGTGGATCTATCCCATGCCAATAGAGATATAGCAAGAAGCATTCCAAGAATTAACGCAACATTGGAAAACAATCAAGCAGATCATCAAACATCTATGGTGGAAATAGAAGGTATGTTAAAAGATAAACCAATCTCTATACTAATAAATCCTGGTGCAATTTTATGTTATGTTTCACCAAGAATTGTAGAGCTGTGTAAATTACAATAAAAAAAATTTGAAAAGTATTGGTTAGTTCAACTTTCTATAGGAACGAAGAGAAAAGTAACTAGTTTTGTGAAAGATTGTGAATTTAATCTGAATGGTTTTAAGATGCAAGATCATTTAAATACTATTCCTTTAGGATCTTATGATATGTTGATAGGAATGGACTGGTTAGAGAATCATAAATTAATTTTAAATCGTTATGATAAAACCTTCTCATACATATATGAAGAAAGTAATACTATTGTAGTAAAAGGAATTCCAAGGAAAATCACTTTTAGAGAAATATCATCCTTACAAATGAAAAGATCTTTTTGTAAAGGTTGTAAGGTATTTGTAGTTCATATAATGAATGACAGGGAGAAAAATAATAAAATTAAAGTAGATGACATACTGGTTTTAAAATATTTCAAGGATGTATTTCTGGAAGAAATTCCTGGATTACCTCCAAAACGTGAAATAGATTTTACTATTGACTTCATGTTGGGAACGGTACCAGCCTAAAAAGATCCATATCATATGAATATCTTGGAATTAAATGAATTAAAGTAAAAAATACAAGAATTAATAGATAAAAAGTACATCCAACCAAGTGTTTCCCCATGGGGAGCACCCATATTGTTCGTAAAGAAAAAGGATGGTACTTTACGAATATGTATAGATTATAAACAACTAAATAAACTGACTATTAACAAATAGATATCCTCTATCTCGTATTGCTGACTTGTTTGATCAATTTTGAGGAGTAACAATATTTTCTAAAATAGACTTGAGATCCGGATATCTTCAAGTGCGGATTAAAGATGAAGATATCTTTAAAACAACTTTTAGAACTAGATATGGTAATTATGAATTTTTTGTAATGCCCTTCCAGTTAACAAATGCTCTAGAAGCCTTTATGTGTTTCATGAATAGTATATTAAGCAAGTATCTGGATAAATTTATAGTTGTCTTTATCGATGACATATTAATCTTAATCTATTCTAAGATAAACAAGAGCATGAAGAACACTTAAAAATAGTTTTATAAGCATTAAGAGATGTTGGGAGCAGCCCAAAAACAAGAATTTTTTATGGTGAGGTACAATTAGGTGAAGCCTAACATCGGGTAGTTTTGGAGAAGAACTCCACAATTCCCGGGAGTAGGGTATGAAGAGAAGAGCAGTTGATAGGAAAGGACCAGTTGTCTTAGTAAATACGTTGTACTAAGGATAGCTAGAGGTAGTTGAAATAGTTAAGGATGAAACGATGAATTGACAGCTACAAAAGTAGAGAGTAAAGAAGAAGAATGGTGCAAAGGATGTGCCACTGTAAATTCATAGCCCCGCAGTCAAAACTACGACTATGAGATGGAGAGTTAGAGTTAGAAGAAGTGGTACAAAACCAAAACGACGTTACAATGAAGTTAAAGCAAAGTGTGGTCAACAGGAGAACGATGGGGTTTTGTGTTTAAGGGTACTATGGGGGTTCGCCCATAGTTATTGTAATATATGACCTCAAGCACATCTATATAAAGGGTTATTTTTGTATAAGGAAGGGTTGGGTTGTTGTTGGTCCTAGAAAAGGTTAGACACAGGTTGGTCTAAGATAGATCCATGAGAGAAAAGACTCTACAGATGAGTGCACAGAGATCTATTGTAGAGAAGAGTCGGTAGCTGAGCGCATGGACTGGAACTGTTACCCCTTCCAATTAATATAATAACAGTTCACGTGGACGTATCTCCCATCCAGGGGGGGTGAACCACGTAAATCCCCATGTTATGTGTATGAATCTATGATCTGTTTTGTGTTCATGTTATATTATGTTTATGTATTTGCTTTCATATGAATGTTAATGGAGATCATATGTTAAGTAACTAGAACACATGTGTTTGAATGTTGCAAATAAAATTAAGTGTGATGAATGTGTAGTTACAAGAGTAAAGACAACAGTGGTTACAGTGAAGTCTGTAGGTTGTTGATAACTGGAAAGTGCAAAGTCAGATGTGATATTATTATGTTGAGTATATACTAGCTTAGAGACACATTGCAAGGTAACTTTCCATGTTAACGCATCACCATGGTTATGGAAACCTGATTCTGTAACCACCCATATTCATCTCAAGTAAGAATTCATCCTGTTCGCAGGTTGATGCCAAAAGGGCCAGTGAAAGGGGTATTTTTTGGGATCTACAAATAGCTTTGCAGAACCTAGGTCAACCCAGAAAATGATAGTATCCAACAATGATTTCGTTGTTGCACTATATATATGTAGCTGAGCATCACAATGCTTATGTGTCGTGCTTGAACTGATATTTTGGTGATGTGTCATGTTGATGTGGAATCCAAAGAAGAAATAAATACATAAATGGGTAATCCAAATACAATGTGAGTTTGCGAACAAAGAAAACAAACATCTACATCTTACCATAAAACAATGGTTGCAAAGGTACATATTTACTAAGTTGCATGAAGTTTTCTTCACATATTTTTCTAATGAGCTATATGAATGGATATCGAGGCTAGCAAAACGAAAAAAAATCTTTAAGGGTGAAGAACCTATAGCTTGGAATCCAGAGTTTATTCAGAGCCTTATATGGATTGACAACCACATTTCAAGAGAAATAGACTTTTTGTTGGATAAATTACTAGAAGGCTATATTAGAGAGTTTTTTGTGGAAACTCTAATGTCTTACAGCCCATTGGAAGGATATTGTTTTCAAGGATTTAGAGGTAAGTATCTGAAAAACTTGAGTTTATGCATTAAAAAGCTATTAACTGAAAAAGGTATATTAAAAATGAAATAACATTCAAAGGATTTGAGTATGTAATGTTCAGAAACACAGATAGTGATACAGATGAAGACATTGGTATTTTGCGTAGAGAAAAAAGATATAAAGTCAGAAGTAGAAAGAGGTCTCGTGAAGCTTAACCTCACACATTCCTAGAAACTGAGTTAGGAAGTGATACAAATTCATCGAAAGATGAGTCAAATAGTGAAACAACACCTAAATTTATTGGCTATTATCCTATCACTCCGCATAATTTATATTTGAAGAAATAAATATTACTAGTCCATAGAACACTAGTAGTAGTGATACTGCAGAAGCAAGCACTGAAAATCAATCAAATAGTCATGTACCCCCATCGTTTCAGAACCCTATACCTCCTAGAAGAAAGATGGCAAATGACATAAAGCCACCTATTTTTAAAGGAACTGGTCTAGAAGACCGAGAGCAACATTGGTTTCTCTGTGATGATGTCTGGAACGTTAAGCAAGTACAAGATGATGCTATAAAACAAGCTCCGCTAGTCACCACGTTAAGAGATAGAGCTTTAACATGGTTCATGAAATATTTTGTTGGACAAAACAAAACATTAGCATGGATCAAAACTATGCTGATCAGGGAATTTAAGAAACCTAAGTCAGAATCTCAGTCCATTACAGAGACGAAACAAATAAAATAGAAACCTAATGAGATTGTATGGGAATTTGATGAGAAATTCAAAGCCTTGTTGGATCAGGTTAGCTTTGATATAGCACCACAATAGAATCAAGAATGTTTTATAGATGCATTGTTGCCCCACATTAGATTACCAATGATGCAACAGAAGGTTGATTCACAAACAAAGGCATTAGAAATTGCGATGAAAGTAGAATATTCGCCCATAGGAGAAACTAGTACAGGCATGGTACATATATAGACATAGTTAGCAAACCTAACATTACAATTACAAGATATGAAGAAAGGAAAAGAAGCAAGAGGATAGGTATGGTGTACTAAATGTAAAGGAGAAGGACATTCCAAGGAACACTATCCTACATTCAGAAATCACCTCGCTAATGGAACATCAAATCCATTAAATAAGCCTCTAGGACCATGGTGCAAGATTTTCTGATGTAGAGGACATTGCCTAGAGGACTGTTACCTACTTCAGAAGCATGTATAGACACCGAAGAATCTATACTACACATTTTTTAAGTCAGTTGGCCATGATGATACCAACTATAGAGCATACGTCCTTATGATAGAAAGAAAACATGATGTTTAAAGAGTCCAAGGAGAAACACAGAACAATAATGAAAATGCATAGTACGCTCAAGGCACATACAGAGGACGTGGTGGATATAGAGAAAGAGGACGTAACATTGGACAAGGATGAGGAAGAGGTCATATTGTCTGCTATAATGCTCAGCCTGGATATTTATCAAGAGACTGTCAGAACCCATGCACTGCTTGTAACTAGTGTAAGTCATTTGACCATATCATTGAAGCATGTCCCATTTTTCTAGGAAAAATGAAAGAAAAAAGACCACAAGGACATAAACAGAATGTTCAAATTATTGCAGATGAGAAAATAAACGAAGATCGTGACATCCATGTTGTAATGTGAAGTGGAGCTTTAACAAGAAATGACAGGATGAATGAAGTTTCGACTTCTGATGATCGCATGAACAATTGAAAGCCTACTAATGGGCCTTGTGTAAGAAAAGCACTTGGAAAAATGCATGTATTCAATCCTAACAAAGAAAAAGAAGTATTCATGGAAACAAGAAAAGGCTTTCAGGACTCAGATCCTTTGACCACAAGCATCCAGTTTCAAAGTGATTCAACACTCGTACGAGACATTCTGACCTCGTATGATGGATCATGAACTTCACCGGACCAGGTAAGTCCTATCAGACAATTTATACTTTGCCGCATAAATATTCTAAGACATGAAACCGCCTTAGGATAACTACAGAACATGTTGGGATAGTAAGAACAATGTAGTATAGTAAATTATGCACATAGATTTGTCCATCATATCAATAACCATAGAACGAGAGGAAGAGAAATGAGGCTAAGAACATATATTGATGATTTTGAAATCAACCAGGTCATTCTCGATCAACTCTCAGAGGTGAACGTGCTGACAAAACAAACATGGGAACAACTGGGGAAGCCAAATTTATCTTCGTATCCTATACCATTGATATTAGATAACCAGCATAAGGTTATACCTTTTGGGAGGCTATCATGTGTTCCTGTTGATATTGATGGAGTGTGAAGTAAAGCAAACTTTGAGGTTATTGAGATCATAGATGACAATAATATTTATCTTGCACTATAGGGGATTGATTGGGAAATTGATAACCTAGCAATTATCAACTTGAATAAAAAACAAATGATATTTGAAGGACCGGATATCAAGGTTATCACATCCCTGGACACTTCACAAGGAGCAAGGTATGTTGAGCCAGTACAAGAAGAATGAAAATCACAAGAACTTGATAATTTCTATAAGATGACAGTGAATGAAGCATATCACATTAACCCTACAGATGATGGAACATTGAGTTGGATATGTGATAGTTCTTGCGTATCAAAAGCAAACGTAGGATTGCAGAACTGGTAGAGCCGAATGCACGAAGTATCGACTAGATGATGTGCAAAGATAACAAAGTCACTCCTTTGGATTGGAACATAGGTAAATACAATTCCAACTTATGATGGTTTAAGTAATATCCATGCATTCCTGAATGAATATTTAGTATGTTGAGTATGGTTGTCATTGATGACAAGCCATTAATGAAAAAGGAGTAACAAGGTTGATGGCATGGCAAGCATGAGATGGGTGGTTTGGGCATTGAGACACTATGTGGTCCAAATGACCCTTTTTGTGGTAATTTGTGTGTTGATGGGGTAATGGCACTTGGAAATTATATGATCATGATGGAGCTTGTATATAGATTGAAAAAGAAGTCTTTAATGTCTTCTTGAATGTTGTAACTATGGTGATAGAGGATTGGTACCTGTAACATGAGAAGAAGCCCATATGTATGGTGAAGAATCTTTGAACCCACAAGATGGTCTTTAAGCCATTTCTTGTTGATATTTTTCCCACAAGCTAAATTAGGGTCTTAAAGTGTGTTTTTTGGATGACCACAATCCTTAGAGAAATTCCCATAGAGTTTGTAATTGAAGTGGAATTTTGTGTGAGAAAAATGCCCGCAAAGGATGTAAAATATTCCTGCAAGTTCACATTTTGTGTGAAGCAAATGCACTTAGTAAAGATGCCCGCAGGCCTTAATAATATGCCCTCGTAGCTTGAAAAAAATGTTCGTAGACTTATGAAAATTCCCTCCTAGCAAGTGGTAATTCCCACAGGGCCTGTAAAAATTCCCGTAATTGTGAAGGAACTTCCTGCAATTGATGTAAGGTCAAGAAAAATTCCTGCCAACAGTAATAGAAAATTCCCACAGGCATTTAGGAAATATTCCCACACTTGGATGAAAAATTCCCGCCACCATAAATTGAAATGCACTTAAAATGCCTGGAAGTCTTGGATTGAATGCCCGCAGACACTTGATGCATTGTTGGTTAATGGATTGAATGAAGACATATTCACATAACATATGGGATTATTAAATAACGACGTGGAAAACATTTATTGTGAGAACATCAAGCAAATAAGGATTTCGTAAAAAAAATATTTTTAATTTGAAAACAATATGACAAGTCGGCTCAGTCAATGATAAAAAATATAATAATAAAAATAATTTATATGGAAAGTTAGTATAAAAAAAGATATCGCATTCATTTATAGGGAGGAAAAATTTGGTAGACAGAGCTATGATTTTCGGACACCCTCTGAGGAAATGTTCAGGTATATAGTGAGGCAGCAACAGTGTGAGGCAGCCACAATAGTGAAGCATTTTTCACCTCTGTTTTGAAAGTTTTTTTTTGTGCTCAAAATTTTGGGATAGACAGAGATTGAGGAAGATCATGGATTTTCATGCCCTAAATTTTGCATTGGGTCACAATGGCCTAAGAACATTGGACATATTCATTAGAGTTTGTCAAATTGATGCTAAAGGTCAAATAATTGCCAAGGAGGAAAATTACTAGTTTCCTAGGTTTGGGGTGGAAGCTTTGGGATTTGGAATAAGGGCGATAATAAATGATGTTTTAACATTATAATGTCATAAATATTTAATAAAGGATATAAATAGATATATACAAGTGAAAATCAAAGTGGCATTTGATCATGAAGACACATGGAGGAAGTGGGACCCACATATGGCTAGATTTCCCCCACTAAACTTGGCATGATGCTCTCACCAATTTGAATTCAAGGTGAATGGTAACATACTTGGGCGATTTCAAAGGGTATTATTCATGGCATGACTCATCCAAGGTATAAATATAGAGGAAGAGTAACTCCCATGGAATAGGAAGAGGCAATTTGGAGCTAGTGGGACACTTGGGCTCGATTCGCTAGCTCTATGACAACAATGATGAAGATGCTATGATGCATATCACACAAATAAGAAATGAAGGTTGACATATGACATATATGACATGTCAGGTCTAAAAATAGCCTCCAATAGGGTGCTCAAGGGAGTTAGGGAAGCTAAGATGCTTCCATATGTAATTTGGTGGAAGTGGAAGACTATGAATTGTTGTACAAGTGGCGTTCTTTGGAATCTCTTCCCAACTTGAGTTGGCATGAGACTCTTGGAAGAAATTAGATCCATGGAGGACATTAGAAGTTTATAAATGTCAATAATAAAGAATTAAACCATATTTTGATGATTTGTAGAATTTGCAATTGCATTTGTGTAGAAGGAGAGCTAGTGGATGACTAGTTTCTTGCCTCAGCCAATTTCGAGGGTGAAAGATTCCCATCCAAGTTGGTAATTGGAAATTCCATTCAACCATTTCATTTGTATATTTAATGGAGTCTTTATTTGCAGGTGTAAGCTACAAGGAAGTTCACGCTTTCTTCTAGTGGAGCACATTCTCTCAACCATTTCATGTTTTGATGGCATATTCTTGATCCTTGAGGGAGGGCGTTTTTGGTGAGCTAGTGTAGTCTTTGGGGGAGCTTCTCATGCCCCATTTATTTTTTAATATTAATTACATACTTTTTTCTTCATTTCAAGAAAGTTTCAAGTGGAAATTCCAAGTAGAAATTTATAAATCTCATTTTAATGAAAGAATAGTGACATTTCCCAACTACCTGGATGTATGCCAATGTATTGATGATGATTTCGAATGGAATAATGTTTATATGATATATTTATGATGTATGGAATTCCATTTATGATTTTTACAAGTTTCATGTTCATCACTAAAGCATTTGAAGCCATCTTGCTCAGTTTATTTTCATTTGGAAGAGATTTGGTGCCATTTCCCCAAGGGTTGAATTAGTGATTTTTGTTGTTGTTTGGGAGAAGGTTAGAACAAACGTAATAATGAATTAATGGTGCAAATGAGATATAAATAATCTAATTTATACATACCCTACCTCTTTTCATAATTTTGAGTGGTTTTGGAGGCATTTGGAGAGGCATTTTCAGAACTTACCCTGGGGGATTTGAACCTCAAATTGCGAGTTAAATTCCATACTTTGTCCAGAATATTAAACAATTTTGAAGAAGTATTTTGATGGTAATAAATCATCCCATAACATCATAATCAATTGCAAATATCATTCATACACCTTCACTGAATATTTATTAGCATTTGAATCCAATTGGAGACCTGGAGACCAATACTAGTCAAAGGGAAATTACTAGTAAAGTTCCCTACATTGGTCAGAATTGAATGTGGATTTGAAGAAGTATTGGAAGGTTCCAAAATCATCCTTGAAACACATATATATGTTCTAAAATCATCCATACACCTTCTCAGAAGATTCAGGAGCATTTAGAATAATTTGGAGACCTAGAGCCAAAAACTAGTCAAAGGTCGAATAAGGGGAAAAAGTGGAAAATTTGTCATTTTAATAAAATTAATAAAAAGGGATATTACAGTGGTATCAGAGCATCATCTTGGAACCTGATGTGGTATGATATTCATGAGTACAAGAATTCAGGTATCACCATTAGATATTGAAACCAAAGTGCTTTTGTTGAAGACGGAAAAAAAAGTAGGAGAAGAAGAGCAAATTTTTTGAGGAAACTATGACTAGGGATGAAAAGAGAACCTCATATGATGGTGAGGAGCATACAAAAATAATGAAAACAATCATTGAATATATGACCAAGCAACTTAAGGAAGGATTAAAATTGTTGGCTATTGAACTTGAGAGAAAAATTATTGATTTTAAGAAAACCAAGGGGAAAAATGCATCAGTTTGCTTGAAGGAGAAAAAGGAGGAGACCCATGAACCACCTAGTTCTGAAATAGGTGAAGTAGAAGAAGCAGTTCATGAAGAGGATCCAAATTCAATCCCAAGTGACTCTAAAAAATATGAAGAGATGTCACATGAGCATGAAAAATATTTTATTCAAAATATTGAAGATTATTTAGAGATCCAAACACTTGATGTGGCGGAAGAGGAACTTGAATTGTCTCTTGATGAAGATTATGCAATTTTTAAAGAAGAGCATTATTTATCTACATTGGAACCAATCTATGACAGAGGTTTCACACCTTTTAAGGAGCTGCATGATACTAACCATATGGATCCTTCCCATGATCAAACTTCTGCACTTTTTGATCATTTGGGTGACTTAGTTCATTCTCCTACATCCTACAATTCCATGTTTTGCAGCATTAGTCTCATTGAAGTATGGGTGAAAGGTTTTTTTTATGGTGCCACATGAGGAGTATGGAACTCTTAGATTTACTTCTTATGATGACATGGGTGGAGTACATTCTTATTCACATTTTCAGCGGCATCCTTTGTTACTTTATGATGATGCACATCTACATGGATGTACCTATGATATGCATTCGAGTAACTTGAAGACTCATGGTTTTTCTCGCTCAACACTTGGTTCATTTGATGTTGGAGGAACTTCACCCAAAAAAATGGTGAATAGATTTATGCTTGAAGAATATTTTTGTTGGAATCCACATACTTTGTTATATCTTTATGATTCTCACATTCATGGATGTATGGGTGAGACTTCTTTGAGTTCTTTGAAGTCTCCTTGTTTTTTCTGCTCATTATTCGGCTCAAATTTTAGTGTATATTCTTCATTCACTTCTTGGATGAAAGAATACATGGCTGACTATTTTGATGCATATCACATCCTTTTGGAGCAAAATTATTGGACAGGGATCCTCACCTATGTCATTGGAGCATATTTGATTGGACACTTTAAGATTGTATGTACCTAGAAAATGGTGGTCTACTTGCTTGGACGTATAAGCACTTTCATGACTGTTTGATGAAGCATCTTCTTGATGTACATTTTCATTATGTTGTTATGTACTTTGATGATATATATTTTGTACTCATGATGTTTGCAAGAATGCATACAATAAATGGGATCCAGGAATCCTCTTATCTGATGGTATGGGTTGGAGAGCACTCTTGATTGTTGGGGTGCAATACAAGCAATGGGACCCTGGAATAATTTTTGTCATTGGTTTCATTTTTTTGGGGGAAGCAAGTAGTACGGGAGATGGATTTCCCACTTAATAAATTAATTTTTATCAAAGTAGTGCAGTAGCAAGAAAGGTGTTTCCTCTCTAAAATATTCATGGAAACTCAAAGACTCAAGGTTGGGCAATTCAATGACAACTTCAAAGAATTATACAAAAAGCAGGTTCTTCAACACCCATGTTTAAAATTGCTTGAGGACAAGCAATATTGGAAAGGGAGGATTTGTCATGTCCCAAATTTATCATTGGGTCACAATGGCCTAGGAAATTTTTCCATATTCATTAGAGTTTGTCAAATTGATGCTAAAGGTCAAATAATTGCTAAGGAGGAAAATTACTAGTTTCCTAGGTTTGCGGTGGAATCTTTGGGATTTGGAATAAGGGGGATAATAAATGATGTTTGAAAATTAAAATGTCATAAATATTTAATAAATGAGATAAATAAATATATACAAGTGAAAATCAAAGTGCCATTTGATCATGCAGACACATGGATGAAGTGGGACCCACTTATGGCTAGATTTCCCCCACTACACTTGGCATCATTTTCTCACCAATTCAAATTCAAGGTGAATGGTAACATACTTGGGGGACTTCAAATGGTACTATTCATGGCATGAATCATCAAAGGTTGAAATATATAGGAATATTAACTCCCGTGGAAGAGGAAGAGGCAATTTGCAGCTAGTGGGACACTTGGGCATGATTCCCTAGCTCTATGACAACAATGATAAAATTGCTACAACACCTATGAAACAAATAATACCTGAAGCCTAACATATGACATATATGACATGTAAGGGCTATAAATAGCCTCCAAGAGGGTGCACAAGGAATTTAGGGCAGCTAAGATGCTTCCCCATGTGATTTGGTGGAAGTGGGAGACTAGGAATTGTTGTACAAGCGTCATTCTTTGGAATATCTTCTCAACTTGAGTTGGAATGAGCCTCTTGGAAGGAATTCGACCCATGGAGGACATTAGAAGCTTATAAATGTAAATAACAAAGAATTAAACTAGATTTTTATCATTTGTAGAATTTGTAATTGCATTTGTGTAGAGGGAGAGCTAGTGGATGACTAGTTTCTTTCCTTAGCTCACTTCGAGGGTGAAAGATTCCCATCCAAGTTGGTAATTGGAAAGGCCATTCAGAAATTTAATTTGGATATTTAATGGAGTCTTTATTTGCAGGTGTAAGCTATAGGGAAGCTCATGGTTTCTTCTAGTGTAGCACATTCTCTCAACTATTTCTAGTTTTGATGGCATATTCTTGATCCTTGAGGGAGGGCGTTTTTGCTGAGTTAGTGTACACTTTTGGGGAGATTCTTTTGAGAATTATATATAGGATCAATACCATGAAATAATTCTAATAGCCAAGAATATTGAAGCAAAGAAGTTCTCACAAGAATTATTCAAAGATATGCAAGAAAAAGAGGATACGTTGAAATAGAAAATAAGAGAAGGAACTCAATTGATGGAAAGATTATCTCATGTATTATTCCTCAATGTAAATAAAATATATAATACATCTCAAGAGAGAAAATAAGATTCCTTAAAGGCAAGTTGTAAAGCACAAAAAGTAAGGCTTACTAAAAACATTAAAAAAACCCCTAGATGGCAAAAGCAGTTTTCAAAACTGTGCTAGAGGTGCACAAATTTGGCAAGTATGGTATGGAAGCTCATGAGTGAGGTAAAATGGAATGTAATGGTTGATTTAGAAGATAGTATATGATGTGTAGGTCGAATTGGTCAAGTGGTAAGAGTTTCCAAGTTAACTAGCTTTTCCTTATCCACTAGAAAGTAGAAAAAAAAGGATAAAGCTATCTAAATCAGGAAAGTGTCTTTCTGATTCAAGAATGGAATAAAATCAGACAGAATCCAAGGAAATCTTATCTAGAATTTGTCCAAATTCATTTTTGTGACTTAGGATGGCAAGTGGTCCACTAAAAGACAAAACTGGCCCTATTTAGCTAGTCAAAACTTAGGAAATTAATCTAGATGACTAGTAAAATATATCCTAACTATTTAATGGGTTTTTAAATGTTCCAACACCCTCCCTTAAGCCTGACTTTTTGAGGTGAAATACAAGAAATATAGGGCCAAAGCAACAAGGCTTATGGTCACCCCAATACATAAAATTATTAGTCCATGTAGGTGAGGAAAGAAGGAAAACCACTTGGGAAGAAAACCTCCCCTCAAGATCATGGCATGCACCATAATAATGCTCTCCAAACTTCAAGCAGGTAAGAACTTGGTCAAATGTCTAGAGGAATATTCTTCTTGGGAAGAAGTGGAATGTGCTCACTATACTTGAGCTTCTTGAGATAATATCCAAATGAGACTTGATGATGTCCTCCATCTTCTGTGCAATCGGTTCCAAAAATCATGCAGTGAAATAGAAGCAAGAGTGAGAGAGAGCAAAACTAGTCACTCCAAACTGTAATTTTGCCTTCATAGAATTCAATAACACACCAAATATCAACCCAAGGAGAGGTTCTGAGTGTGTATGATCTGCAACAACTATTTGATGATTCGAATCAAAAGAAATATGAGAGAACAATGATGAGAGATGGAAATTTTGAATTCTTCAACAATAAATTTCTGCCATTTGATCTACAGTACCTGCAAAACAAACTCTCTGAAACTCATACTGGAAGGCTAATTTAATTAATAACTCCAAAGGCTCTAATTCCATGTGAGAATTATATATAGGATCAATACCATGAAAGAATTCTAATAGCCAAGAATCTTGAAGCAAATAAGTCCTCACAAGAATTATTCAAAGATATGCAAGAATAAGAAGATACGTTGAAACAGAAAATAAGAGAAGGAACTCAATTGACAGAAATATTATCTCGTGTATTATTCCTCAATGTGAATACAATATATAATACATCTCAAGAGAGAAAATAGAATTCCTTAAAGGAAAGTTGTAAAGCACAAAAAGTAAGGCTTACTAAAAACATAAAAAAAACCCTAGGTGGCTAAAGGAGTTTTCAAAACTGTGCTAGAGGCGCACGAATTTGGCAAGTATGGTATGGAAGCTCATGAGTGAGGTAAAATGGAATGTAATGGTGGATTTAGAAGATAATATATGATGTGGAGGTCGAATAGTTCAAGTTGTAAGAGTTTCCAAGTGAACTAACTTTTCCTTATCCAATAGAAAGTAGAAAAAATAGGATAAAGCTATCTAAAACAAGAAAGTGTCTTTCTAATTCATGAATGGAATAAAATCAGACGGAATCCAAGGAAATCTTATCCAGAATTTGTCCAAATTTATTTTTGTGACTTAGGATGGTAATTGGTCCACTAAAAGAAAAAACTGGCCCTATTTAGCTAGTCAAAACTTTGGAAATTAATCTAGATGACTAGTAAAATATATCCTAAGTATTTAATGGGTTTTCATATGTTCCTACACTTCTCATGCCCCATTTCATTTGTAATATGTATTAGATACTCTGTTCTTCATCTCCAGAAATTTTCAGGTAGAAATTCCAAGTAGAAATGTATAAATATATTTTTAATGAAAGAACAATGTCATTTCCCCACTACCTAGATGTATGCCAATGTATTGATGATGATTTCAAATGGAAGAATGTTTCTCTGATATATTTATGATGTTTGGACTTCCATTTATGTTTTTTACAAGTTTTATTTTCAGCACTTAAGCATTTGAATCCATATTGCTCAGTTTATTTTCATTTGGAAGAGATTTGGTGCCATTTCCCCAAGGGTCGAATTAGTGATTTTTGTTGTTGTTTGGGAGAATATGAGAACATACTTAATAACTAATTAATGGTGAAAATGAGACATAAATAATATACTTTAGACATCCCCTACCTTTTTTCATAATTTCGAGTGGTTTTGGAGGCATTTGGAGAGCCATTTTCAGAACTTACCTCGGGGGGATTTGAACCTCAAATTGAGAGTTAAATTCCATACTTTGTCCAGAATATTAAACAAGTTTGAAGAATTATTTTGATGGTCATAAATCATCTCGGAACATCAAAATAAATTACAAATATCATTCATACACCTTCATTGAATATTTGTTAGCATTTGGAGCCAATTGGAGACCTGCAGACCAATACTAGTCAAAGGGAAATTGCTAGTAAAGTTCCCTACATTGGTCAGAATTGAAAGTTTATTTGAATAAGTATTGGAAGGTTCCAAAATCATCCCCAAAACACATATATATGTTCTAACATCATCCGTATAGCTTCTCAGAATATTCAGGAGCATTTGGAACAATTTGGAGACCTAGAGCCAAAAACTAGTAAAAGGTCGAATAAGGGGAAAACGTGGAAAATTTGTCATTTTATTAAAATTAATAAAAGGGGATATTATAGTGGTATCATAGCATGATCTTGGAACCTGATTTGGTCTGATATTCACGAGGACAATTAGGTACCACCATTAGATATTGAAACCAAAAGTGCTTTTGTTAAAGAGGGAAAAAAAGTAGGAGAAGAAGAGCAATTTTTTTGAGGAAACTATACTAGGGATGAAAAGAGAACCTCATATGATGGTGAGGAGCATACAAAAATCATGAAAAAAATCATTCAAGATATGACCAAGTAACTTAAGGAAGGATTAAAATTGATGGCTATTGAACTTGAGAGAAAAATTATTGATTTTAAGAAAACCAAGGGGAAAAATGCATCAGTTTGCTTGAAGGAGAAAAAGGAGGAGACCCATGAACCACCTAGTTCTGAAATAGGTGAAGTAGAAGAAGTAGTACATGAAGAGGATAAAAATTCACTCCCAAGTGACTCTGAAAAATATGAAGAGATGTCACATGATCATGAAGAATATTTTATTGAAAATATTCAAGATTATTTAGAGATCCAAACACTTGATGTGGTGGAAGAGGAACTTGAATTGTCTCTTGATGAAGGTTATGTATTTTTAAGGAAGAGCATGATTCATCTATATTGGAACCAATCTATGACAAAGTTTTCACATCTTTGAAGGAGCTGCATGATACTAACCATATGGATCCTTCTCATGATGAAACTTCTGCACTTTTTTATCATTTGGGTGAGTTAGTTCATTCTCCTACATCCTACAATTCCATGTTTTGCAGCATTAGCCTCAATGAAGTATGGGTGAAAGGTTTTTTTTTTATGGTGCCACATGAGGAGTATGGAACTCTTAGATTTACTTTTTATGATGACATGGTTGGAGCACATTCTTATTCACATTTTCAGCAACATCCTTTGTTACTTTATGATGATTCACATCTACATGGATGCACCTATGATATGCATTCAAGTCACTTGAAGACTCATGCTTTTTCTTGCTCAACACTTGGTTCATTGCATGTTGGAGGAACTTCATCCAAAACTAGGGTGAATAGATTTATTCTTGAAGGAATTTTTTGTTGGAAACCACATACTTTGTTATATCTTTATGATTCTCACATTCATGGATGTATGGGTGAGACTTCTTTGAGTCCTTTGAAGTCTCCTTGTTTTTTCTGCTCATTATTCGGTTCAGATTTTAGTGGAGATTCTTCATTCACTTCTTGGATGAAAGAATACATGCCTGACTATTTTGATGCATATCACATCCTTTTCGAGCAGAATTATTGGACATGGGATCCTCACCTATGTCATTGGAGCAGATTTGATTGGACACTTGAAGATTGTATGCGCCTGGAAAATGGTGGTCTACTTGCTTGGATGTATAAGCACTTTCATGACTCTTTGATGAAGCATCTTCTTGACGTACATTTTCATTATGTTGTTATGTACTTTGATGATATATATTTTGTACTCATGATGTTTGGAAGAATGCATACAAGAAAATGGGATACAGGAATCCTCTTATCTGATGGTATGGGTTGGAGAGCACTCTTGATTGTTGGGGTGCAATACAAGCAATGGGACCCTGGAATAATTTTTGTCATTGGTTTCATTTTTTGGGGGGGAAACAAGCAGTATGGGAGATGGATTTACCACTTAATAAATTAATTTTTATCAAAGTAGTGCAACAGCAAGAAAGGTGTTTCCTCTCTAAAATATTCATGGAAACTCAAAGACTCAAGGTTGGGCAATTCAATGACAACTTCAAAGAATTATACAAAAAGCAGGTTCTTCAACACCCATGTTTTAAATTGCTTGAGGACAAGCAATATTGGAAAGGGAGGATTTTTCATGTCCCAAATTTGGCATTGGGTGACAATGGCCTAAGAAAAATTTTCATATTCATTAGAGTTTGTCAAATTGATGCTAAAGGTCAAATAATTGCGAGGAGGAAAATTACTAGTTTCCTAGGTTTGCAGTGGAAGCTTTGGGATTTTGAATAAGGGAGATAATAAATGATGTTTGAACATTATAATGGAAAAAATATTTAATAAATGAGATAAATAAATATATACAAGTGAAAATCAATGTGTCGTTTTATCATGAAGACACATGGATGAAGTGGGACCCACATATGGTTAGATTTCCCCCACTACACTTGGCATCATTTTCTCACCAATTCAAATTCAAGGTGAATGGTAACATACTTGGGGAACTTCAAAAAGTATTATTCATGGAATGAATCATCCAAGGTCGAAATATATAGGAAGATTAACTCCCATGGAAGAGGAAGAGGCAATTTGCGGCTAGTGGGACACTGAGGCTAGATTCCCTAGCTCTATGACAACAATGATGAAGATGCTACGACACCTATGACATAAATCCGACCTGAAGCCTGACATATGACATATATGAAATGTCAGGGCTAAAAATAGCCTCCAAGAGGGTGCGCAAGGAAGTTAGGGCAGCTAATATGCTTCCACATGTGATTTGGTGGAAGTGGGAGACTAGGAATTGTTGTACAATTGGAGTTCTTTGGAATCTCTTCCCAACTTGAGTTGGAATGAGTCTCTTGGAAGGAATTCAACCCATGGAGGACATCAGAAGCTACTAAATGTAAATAAAAAAGAATTAAACCAGCTTTTTATCATTTGTAGAATTTGCAATTGCATTTGTGTAGAGGGAGAGCTAGTGGATGACTAGCTTCTTGCCTTAGCAAACTTTGAAGGTGAAAGATTCCCATCCAAGTTGGTAATTGGAAAGGCCATTCAGAACTTTAATTTGGAGATTTAATCGAGTCTTTATTTGCAGGTGTAAGCTGTGAAAATCCTCACAGCAAATCTAAGAGATGATGTATACCTGACAAGAAAGTAATTGATTAAGCAAGAAAATAGAAGAATAGTGGTCAATGCCGTATAATGAGCAACAGATAATAATACAATAGAACTTGGATAGAAGAAAAAATACTTCACACACACACTAATTAATTAATCACAATATGGAAAAATAAATAGTACAATGCATGAGGATTCAAATGTATAAGGTGGAAATTCATAGTAGCCTTCATGGAGTGATCAAAGGATCACTGTAGTGTCATCAGCGCACAACTAGTAGTTTATCTCATCATCAGTGGAGTCATCAATGCTCAAGTAACTCTCAACCATCAGTCAAACTGTGTCTAACTGAGTGTGGTAGGTGTAACTAAGTGTAACTGAATTAAGGAGGCTCATTGGAGGGTGCATGAGGAGCTAACTGGAGTCAGAATGGGAAGTCTAGTCTCACTGGAGATCCATCAGAGTGATACAGTCAGTTGAGAGTCAGTCTAGCCTTAAATCAAGGAAAGAGCTGATGATAACTCAATTAACTGAAGTGCAATTGAGTGGTAGGTGAGAGAGGGCGCATGAGATGCATGCAATTACATGAAGGGGCACACTAAGCACTAGGAGGGATAAAACAGATCTGAGAGAAGCTCCTAGGGGCTAACTAACTGAGGGCTAGGTGCTAAACTGATGACTGGGATGCCTGCAAATGCATGCAAACCCTAAATAATGCATACAAACCCTAAAAGTGCATGCATGACTGAAAATGCAAATAATGAAAATGCTGCTAGGACTAGGATGGAGTATAGGAATATCGTAACACCCCCCCTTAATCCATCCTGGGCCATGGTAACTAAGACCAAAGGTCACCCAATACAATGAATAATAACAGTCAATAAACCGAGGAAATGGGGAAAACCTCATGGGAAAAATACCCCCCCTCAAAATAGACTTTAAGGTACACACAAAAATAATTGCTCCAAACTCAAGCAGGTGTGATGCTTGGTCATATGTTTGTAGGTATCTTCTTCTTGGGAAGAAGTGGATCATGCTCCAAAAGCATGTGCTTGTACTTGCTCTTCAGATCGAATGTGAAGAAAACAAATCCAAAAGTATGAGGATGATCCTTGAGCCTCTGATTTGAATCAGCTGAGGTAAGATAAAAAACATGAATATGCAAATATTCTTTTGTCTTCTTCTTCGAACCATCATGGGTGAGATTATGCCAAAAAGAACCATAAAATAATAATGATTGCTTGAAATCCAAATCAGATTTAAGATTTGATGAATAGTTTCTTGAGATCTCCTTTGAACCAGCAGGGGTGAGATCAAAACCATCATATGCATGAGAAATTATCTCAAGTAGTGTTTTCTTAGAATCCAAATTAGATCCAAGACTTGAATCATGGTTTCTTGAGATCTCCTTTGAACCATGAGAGGTGAGATCAAAACCAATAAATACATGAGAGATTATCTCAAGCGAATGGCAATGGTTTCTTGAGATCTCCTTTGAACCATAAGAGGTGATATCAAAACCAGTAGATGCATGAGAAATTATCCCAAGCGGGTGGCAATGGCCATATTCTTCAATAACCTTATGAAAGCATGGAATAATGATCATATAGTAGTAAATAAGAGGTGATTGCTTGAGGAGAGCGAATGAATTACCTCCAATATCTGATTTTACCTCTGAAATAATCATTTGATCATGATGCAAACCAACAGAATCTGGTGCAAGAGAGGATTTAGGACCTTTTTCAATATCTAGAGTGTGAGCTGGCACAGAAATAGAAGAAATTTGGAGCATGAGTGTATAATCTGCAAGTTCTTCTTCCTTGTGGACAAATTCAATATGAGATGTGGTTGACACTGGTTCATGATCAATGAGATCATCAAGGAGGGCGAATGCATCACTTTGCTTGCTCTTAAGGGGTTTGGACCAATTCCTTCATTCTGTCTGCCAAATATTACATCTAGGTGTGCTGATAGCTCTTTTGGTGATGAAAAATCAGGGAGGTCATATAACATCCACTCATCCATAGCAAACATCATGGCTGCAATAGCTCTTCCACCTTCATCTAACCAGTCATTCTCTTCTTCAGAGGATTCGAACTCTCTTTCAAAACAATGATCAAAGAGACCATTTTTCTTCAAATGTGCTATCATCAGTGGTTTCCATTCATCATAGTTGAGTGGAGAAAGAAGATCATAGTTGAATGGAGAAAGAGGAGGGATTTATTCTGAATACATTGAAGCTATAGAAGACCTGCAAAAACAATAGAGAATATCTGCAACTGCTACTGCTGCAAAAATGCAAAAATTGCTGCAACTGTCGCACTCGAAATCTGGATAATAACATGCAAAAAAATCTCAGGAATGGAGATAAACAATACTCTCAACATGCTTTTATACCATGTGAAAATCCTTACAGTAGATCTAAGAGATGATGTATACCTCACAAGAAAGTAATTTATTTATCAAGAAAATAGAAGAAGAGTGGTCAATGCAGTATAATGAACAACAAAATAATAATATAGTAGAACTCGGATAGAAGGAGAAATACTTCAGAAACACTAATTAATTAATCACAATATGGACAAATAAATAGTACAATGCATGAAGATTCGAATGTCTAAGGTGGCAATTCGAATTAGCCTTCATGGAGTGATCAAAGGATCACTGGAGTGTCATCGGAGCACAACTAGTAGTCTATCTCATCATCAGTGGAGTCATCAATGCTCAAGTAACTCTCAACCATCAGTCAAACTGAGTCTAACTGAGTGTGGTAGGTGTAACTGAGTGAAGGAGGCTCAGTGGAGGGCGCATGAGGAGCTAACTGGAGTCAGAATGGGCAGTCTAGTCTCATTGGAGATCCATCGGAGTGATACAGTCAGTTGAGAGTCAGTCTAGCCTTAAATCAAGGAAAGAACTGATGATAACTCAATTAACTGAAGTGCAACTGAGTGGTAGGTGAGAGAGGGCGCATGAGATGCATGTAATTGCATGAAGGGGCACACTAAGCACTAGGAGGGCTAAAACTGATCTGAGAGAAGCTCCCGGGGGCTGGATAACTGAGGGCTAGGTGTTGGAATGATGACTGGGATGCATGCAAACCCTAAATAATGCATGCAAACCCTAAAAGTGCATGCATGACTAAAAATGCTGCTAAGACTAGGATAGAGTATAGGAATATCATAACATAAGCTATAGGGAAGCTCATGGTTTCTTCTAGTGTAGCACATTCTCTCAACCATTTCAAGTTTTGATGGCATATTCTTGATCCTTGAGGGAGGGTGTTTTTGGTGAGCTAGTGTACTCTTTTGGGGAGATTATTTTGAGAATTATATATAGGATCAATACCATGAAAGAATTCTAATAGCCAAGAATCTTGAAGCAAAGAAGTCCTCACGAGAATTATTCATAGATATGCAAGAATAAGAGGATACATTGAAGCAAAAAATAAGAGAAGGAACTAAATTGATGGAAACATTATCTCATGTATTATTCCTAAATGTGAATACAATATATAATACACCTCAAGAGAGAAAATAAATTACCTTAAAGGCAATTTGTAAAGCACAAAAACTAAGGCTTACTAAAAACATAAAAAAAAAACCCTAGGTGACAAAAGTAGTTTTCAAAACTATGCTAGAGGTGCACGAATTTGGAAAGTATGGTATGGAAGCTCATGAGTGAGGTAAAATGGAATGTAATTGTGGATTTAAAATATAATATATGATGTGTAAGTCATATTGGTCAAGTGGTAAGAGTTTCCAAGTGAACTAGATTTTCCTTATCCACTAGAAAGTAGAAACAAAGGATAAAGCTGTCTAAATCAGGAAAGTGTCTTTCTAATTCAAGAATGGAATAAAATCAGATAGAATCCAAGGAAATCTTATCCATAATTTTTCCAATTCATTTTTGTGACTTAGGATGGAAAGTGGTCCACTAAAAGACAAAACTGACCCTATTTAGCTAGTCAAAACTTTGGAAATTAATCTAGATGACTAATAAAATATATCCTAAGTATTTAATTGTTTTTAAATGTTACAACACTTTTACTGCCCCATTTCATTTGTAATATTCATTAGATACTCTGTTCTTCATCTCCAGAAAGTTTCCGGTCGAAATTCCAAGTAGAAATGTGTAAATCTCATTTTTAATGAAAGAACAATGTCATTTCCCCACTACCTGGATGTATGCCAATGTATTGATGATGATTTCAAATGGAAGAATGTTTCTCTGATATATTTATGATGTTTGGACTTCCATTTATGTTTTTTACAAGTTTCATTTTCAGTAATTAATTGCTAAGTTTATTTTCATTTGGAAGAGATTTGGTGCCATTTCCCCAAGGGTCGAATTAGTGATTTTTGTTGTTGTTTGGGAGAATATGAGAACATACTTAATAACTAATTAATGGTGAAAATGAGACGTAAATAATATACTTTAGACATACCCTACCTTTTTTCATAATTTCGAGTGGTTTTGGAGGCATTTGGAGAGCCATTTTAAAAACTTACCCAGGGGGGATTTGAACCTCAAATTGCTAGTTAAATTCCATACTTTATCTAGAATATTAAATAAGTTTGAAGAAGTATTTTGATGGTCATAAATCATCTCAAAACATAATAATAAATTACAAATATCATTCGTATAGCTTCATTGAATATGCTTAGCATATGGAGGCAATTGGAGACCTGGAGACCAATACTAGTCAAAGGGAAATTGCTAGTAAAGTTCCCTACATTGGTCAGAATTGAAAGTGGATTTGAAGAATTATTGAAAGGTTCCAAAAGAATCTATGAAACACACATTTATGTTCTAACATCATCCATACACCTTCTCAGAAGATTCGAGAGCATTTGGAGCAATTTGGAGACCTAGAGCCAAAAACTAGTCAAAGGGCAAATAAGGGGAAAAGTGGAAAATTGGTCATTTTAATAAAATTATTAAAAAGGGATATTACATGGATGCTATAGGAAGCATCAAATTTTATCTCTATAGATTGATATGGCTTGACGGGGATAGTGAATGATACAAAAGATTGGGCATGATATTTGTTATGCAGACTCTTGTATAAGCAGCTTATACATGGGCAGGAATATAATCTTTGATGACTTGAAATCATCCTAAGCACTTGAATTTGGCATGTACAAAATCTTTGAAGAGATGAGTAGCATTGATACATGAGTATACTTGAACATTTTATTGTGACAATAGTGACATGATAGTCGACAAGTTGATGACAGTTACACCTACTGTAGAATGATTTGATAGAGTAACAAAAGTGGACAAATTTGTTGAAGCAGAATTGATGACAAGTGCAACAGTTGATGAAACGTGCATGAAAATAGCTTGGAAAGGACTAACATGAGTGGGTAAAATTTTGATGACAGTAATGAGTATGCATTTTCAATATGGGCCTTGCACAGCTTTTTCATAGTTGGATCTAACAAAAAACAAAGATGGGTCTTGGAATAGAAGTCGGTGCTTCTCAGTCAGTTGAAGCTAATGCAAGCTCGAAGGTTGTCGCCTCCATTATACTTCATATCAAATTAAATATAATAATGTTTACAACGCTTATCTTGTGATGTGTCCCTAATGGTTTTGTATTTATTGATTAATGTTGATGCATTTAGTAACTTGCAATTGATGATCTCTGTTTAAGTATTGAAGAAGTGAAATTGGTAAAAAGTGTTGGCCCACTTATTCACCCCCCCTCTCATTGTGTCATTGTTTCCAACAAATTTTATCAGAGCAGGCCTTCACCACAATCCTATGCATCTTGAAGGAGATCTATGGACATGCAATGGAACCCCAAACATAACTCCCAAACAATAATGTTCCAGTATTTGACATAACAGATTATTTTGTTTGGAGAAGCAAGATGAAAATCTACTTGAAGAAGTTTGGTGTCTGGGAGGTTGTGGTAAATCCACCCAGTAGTTCCAACAAGAAGACTATGACTACCGGACAAAAGGAGGTAATGAAGGGAAACTCTATTTCTCTAAGTTTTCTTATAGATGGACTCTCAAACTCTATCAAAGAGAGTGTAGGAGAACACACTTCAGCCAAATAACTATGGTTTAATCTGGAAGGTGAATACGAAAAAGGAAACCAAGACACAAATAATAAAACATAAGATAAGCCCATTGAATATGTGATTCAAGAACAAAAGAAAGATCAAGATTCAGAAATTAGTAGAGGTAAGGATCCTTCTTATTGCAGTAGCAATGATTTTGATGAAATGGTAAATGATCTTAAAGATGCTAAGTAAAAAATCCTAGCACCCATTTTAAGGGAAGAGGATGTCATGGACAATTCTATACTTAAACAGAAAATTTTGCAGTCCTTCCAAAAATACCATGAGATGTCAATAGATCTATTCAAGAAGCTCAAGTCAAGTTTACAAGATGAGCTAAAAGGAAAAATTGATGAATTTGAAAGACTAAATATTAATCTTACCAGTCAAGAAGAGACTAGTGAAGAAACTAAAGAGCTTGAAGAAACAAGAATGGACAATATTGATTTGAATACTCAGTTGGAAGAATCCAGAAGGATAGAAGAAGTCTTGAAACACAAATTGGGTGAAAAAGTGAAGACTTGTGAAAAAATTGAAATGGAAGTGGTTTGACTCAAGAAGAAAATTGAAAAGTCAAGTGCCTATATCAAGTTCAAAAACAACTCACCTATCTTGGATTGTCAAAGATCTCCATTTGACAAATCCGGTCTTGGATTCAACAAGGAAGAAGGAAAAAATAAGGTTGGTACATGGTATCCCAAGACTCCTAAAGAAATCCATTGAATGTCCAAGAATGTAAGCAAATATCCTCAGCAAGAACCTGCACAACATAAAGAAGACTTCAAAAGATCACAAAGATATAAAGAAGTTGGTCCCACACCTCAAAGCAGATTCAAAAGAGAGACAACTCCAAGATTGAATCAATCACTCAGGTATGGAAATAGTTTTAATGGCTATTTCTGTTCATGTAACGGTTTTGGTCACAAGGCTATGGAGTGAACATGCCATGGAAGAAGAAATGTTGGCAGTCTAAATTACACAATTAGATGTTGGACCTATAACCGAGTTGGACATATTGTTGCTACATGTCACACATTGAGATGCTTCACATGTGAGTCTTTTGTAACAAAGCCAAATACTATGCAAGTCCAAGAAGACAACCTATGAGGAGTTCTTTATATACATCAACAAGGAAAGTCAATGAATCTTGGAAGATGAATAATGCAGGGATATTTGAAGCCCAAAAGAAATGTGATCACTGCCAAGGACATTCTCAAGTATGGATGGAAAAAAATGTTTTGTTAAATCTAAATGAAATTGGTCAGTGCACTGAATATGGCTTCCATTTCGAAATCCAAGATTGAGTTCTTTCAAAGAACTCACTATACCTTGAGTTCATGGTACTGGAGGATGAACAATAAGGAAAATAAATTCTACTCTAAGCTAAGAAATAGGTCCTAGGATTGGATGGAAAAGTTTGACAGAAGGAAAGTAGACAAGGATTAATTCTAAAAAGTGTGGGGTAGTAAAATTTGTCTTTATGTGACTCATAAAAGATGCATATTGATAGGGGGAGTAGTGTGGTAAGAAGATGGAGCACAAAGCAGATGATCCCTAAGACAAGTCAGAGATAGTTGAAGAGCTCGATAGTAAAGTAAATCTTAGAATGCGAATGGGCCAAATACATAGTACTACATACTATTGATGAGAACATCTTCACTCCAGTACCAATCGAAAGAGGAAAGTCCACTTATCAATTGATTGAAGGAACTCTTATTTTAGACTGTCAAGCATAGAACTCATCCGTAATAGTTACAACAAAGGTACAACCATTAAATATGTACTTATACAAAGGATCAAGGACAAAAATTTTGAAGTGTTTAAGCTAAGGGGGATCTAGAACAAAAGAGGAGTAAGCACAAGTTTTTTGAAGAAAGATAAGATGGATAGTATGATAACTGGAGAAGAAGACTGAAGAACAATCTCATACTTCAAGACATGACTATGTTGATGTATTTGTAACTTCAGAAGATGTTCACTTGTATTTTGTATGTATTACATGTGTACTTTATTGTATCCCTAATGGATATGTATTATTATTATGATTGGAAGTGTCGGCATTTGTATTTGCAAGTGTTGCAAGTTATATTGTAATTGTCGTAACTTATATTTGATGGATTATTAAACAACCTTGGTGGTGTCAGCCCTGTATGAGTCATGTGGGTTAAAGGGTTATTAGACCACCCTAGTGGGGTTGGCCCAGTGACAAGTGGTCGTGGGTTATTAGACTCTCCTAAGGGAGGTCGGCCTAGTTAGAGTTAAAGGAAGGTCAAGTCATTGTATAAATAGAGAGTGTGACTCTCTCATTCTATTCATTCACACACTCACTCAGTTTGCATTAGTGAGAGAGAGGAGGAGTGTATACAAGTGGAGGAGGAGTAGCTACTACATAAATTTATCTTTTGGGGATTCATCTTTGTGATCTTTGTAATTGTGCTTATTCTATCTCTAAGGAAGTTGCGGGGTTTTTCACCTTCTTGGTTTTCCCCAGTGAAATGCTTAATGTCTCTTGTTTTTGATATGTTGTACATGTTGTTCTCTCAATTAAGATCCTAGATCATATTGAATTAAATGATGAAAAACTAACATGTTATCGGAGCTAGCTTGAAGGAAGGCATTGTATGGCATTTATGACATTTTTTGCACTTGCGACAAATTAGAAGCTAGGGCTTGATACAGTAAAAACTAGTCATCGTGGCACTTTTGATATAAATCAATTTTGGAGAAGGTTAAGGTTCTAAAACATTTACAGGACAAATATGAAATGCTCATGTACCTTGTTTCTGAAGATCAACATCATATTCATTTTACTTTGTGAGATATGATTCGTAGAAGTTAGGGTTTCTTCTTCTTCCAGAATGCATCCCTAAACAAGTGACCTAGGAGCAAAGGTCATATCTCGGGCTAGGAAGCTCAAAATGGAATTTCGTAAAGAGTGGAAGTTAGGGAATGAACTTTCATTTTCCAGGTCTGGGTTTCAGAGGTTGAAGTTGAAACACTGACACGTGCCACTTCGTACAAGTTTGCTATGCTGTTTAATCCCATAAGAAGGTCATTTTGCAACACTTGGAATATCTCTCTCATGTAGAATCTATTTGAGGTCAAATCTATGGATTTGGAAAGAGGACAGGTCAGTCTACCACAAGATGAAGTTTCAGACCTTGAGGATCCAAAATTTCAGAGATACATCAAAAACAATATAGCATATATTTCTGTCAAAACAAAATTGGATTCCAAGCACTTTCATTTTGGGCTTGTCACTGCTGAAGGAAATTAGGGTTTCTGCAAAAGTTGGAATTTTTGGAATCTGAGACCACGTCTAGATGCTCCTCATCAAAATCAAAATTTAGAGACTAAGATCGAAGTTTTTGGTTGGGTAGAACCCCGGGCTCTATCAAACCCTAGTTCGGGTTTTGGACCAGAAAACCAAAATTTGACAGAAGCTGCAGATCCGAAACTTTCAAAGTCAATTTTTGGAGTTTTCAAAATATGAACACACCAGCTTGCTAGCCTCATTCATTTGCATCTTCCTATCAAGAAAGAAGTTTGAATTTTTAGGGTTTCTATAACAAACCTTGATCCAGCTCCAGATCCAATTTCAACAAATCAAAGTGGATTGGGTTAATCCTAGACGAGAATGATTTGGACACCTACATAAGTGAAGAAGTTCCAGTTCTAGAGGGAGATGAGGATAAATCCTTACATAAGAAGACTACAAACAATACTGATAGGTATGACATGAGGAGATACATGTATGTCTTGAAATATTTTCATGATTAAGTTTATGATATGTTTGTCTTCATATTAATGGGGTTTGTACAATCTTGATTAATTTTAGACTTGTCTTATCACCTTAGTAAAAAAAGTATGAATGGATGTGAATAATAGAAGAAATTCAATGATTAAGGTTATGACACTTATGATTATACTAATGCACTGTGGTGTTGTATGAGGATGATGTTGTCCACTAACATGAAAGCTATATCAACAAATTGAAGTCAAGTTCTAGATCAAGAACATATGACCATGGTGACATTAAGAAAAAGAATCATCCATATTCATGGATCACATAGAAGCTCTACTTATGAGGTATGTATAATTTGGTTCTACAATGCTTAACTTATGAGATATGCAGGTTACTAGCACAAGCTCTCTAAATCATTGAACATAAGAAAGAAGAATTATGTGGGTATCTTAGACATAACTAGCAAGCATGATAATCCAGGTATGTTTTTCCTATATCAAGTTAGAATCCTACCTTGTGTTAGGATCTTATATAAGTACATCTTTTGTATAATTGATAATGATTAATCATGAATTTATAAGTTTGAGTAATCATGGGTGTATGCATATTATGCTTTTTAGTTTGATTAATGATATGAAAAACTAGAAGAGTCCTATGGTCAAATAAGAATATGCATCAGTAAAAGAAGTTCCCTCTGAAACCTTGAATACTAATGCTTGTGATAAATTACCTATGTATAAAATTATCCTGACCATACATGTTTAAGACTATTCAGAATCATAAGGTTTTGATAGTATTGAGATTATACTACTGAATGTATGATTATGTATGAGATCTTGAGGATGACACAATGATGACACTAGTGCACACTTAAGCATGTATAGTGGTCCGGGTTGGGTAGAAGTTCAAAGACATAAAATATATTATAAAGGAAGCAAAGTTCAAGAGGGAGCACACTCCAGTTATTCCTGCAAGGAAGAAAAGATGAAGAGGGAGCACACTCCAGTAGTTCCTGCAATGAAGCAAAGATTGACAGGGAGTCCACCCAACAACCAAAGAAAGATAAGTATTTGAATTGTCATTTATTATATATATGATTACTTAAATGATGTTGTCCAGTCATGCACATGCTTATGTTCCTAGATTTAGGATGTATGTTATGCATATTAGAAAAGTTGCACTAATATGCAAGTAATGGGTAAGTGGCCTATGGTACTATACAACATTCCATTGCTACTTATCTAGAATGAAACATCTTTGCTGACATATTGGTAGTTGTGCACACTATTAACAAATGTTCTGGTAGAGATGGAAGGCATCTAGAAAGTTACCATATGAATACAGGATATGGACGAATATTGTATTGAAGCATTGGCTAAGGTAATTCCATGACTATATGACATATATTCTTATGTGTAATGTTTTGTTTTGAAAACTATGAGAAGTTTCTAATCATGCAATTGAATTTTACTTGTAGGAAAGATCATGTACAATCACCTACAAAAGAAGGACAACGACATTTGTTCTAGCGACGGAGTTCAAGAAAGCTACCTATTGAAGATATTGAAGAATCTGAAGTTCCCAAGACCAGGGATGGAACAATGGAAGGATTCCATGATCGAGGAATACCAGTTGATCATGAAGAATGGGATGTGATCCCAAGACTAGAAGGGAAGTCTACTGGGACTTCCAAGTGGATCTACAAGATCAAGCATGTTGCAGATGGTAGCATAGAGAAATACACTTTCACCTGTAGCTAGATACACTTTCATCAGAATAGTACTTGCTCTGGTCGCAGTGATGAAGTGGAAGATAGAATAGATGGATGTCAAGACAACTTTCTTGAATGGTGTAGTCCAAGAGGAAGTGTATGTAGAGCAGCCACTTGAGTTTGAGACACATGACAAGGAGTCACATGTGTGCAAATTGAAGAATGAATTGTACGGTTTGAAGCAAGCACCCAAGACATGGTACGAAAGGATGGACAACTTCTTGTCTAGTTTGGGCTTTACCACGAGTAAAGCGGATTCCAACCTTTACTACAAGGTTGAGGAAACCAATCCAGTGATACTCCTACTGTATGTGGATGACCTTTTAGTAACAGTCGAGGATAGGTTGATTTTCGACATGAAGAGGAAGCTAGCTACCAAGTTCAAGATGAAGGACTTGGGTATGATGCATTACTTTCTAGGTATGGAGGTGTGGGAGAGTGCAGATGGAATCTTCCTTGGACTAGGGAAGTATGCAATAGATATCATGAAGCAGTTCGGGATGATGGACTGCAAGGCCATGGCCACACCTATGGCATCGAACCTGAACCTATTGAGTGATGCTTCATCAGAGTCGGTTGATTCCATGATGTATCATCTGATTATTGGGTCCTTTATGTACCTGACGAACATGAGACCAAATATTCGCTTTGTGGTTAACACATCGAGCCAGTTCTTGATGGATCTTAGACATGTTCACCTGATTGTTGTAAAGCATATTCTGAGGTACCTAAAGGGTACGGTTGATTATGGGCTCAAGTATGATGCAAATCAAAAGTTTAACCTGGAGGGTGTCGATGTATTTGTAAGTTCAGAAGATATTCTTCTATGTATTACCCTTGTACTTTATTATATTCATGATGGAGATGATTTATTCCTCCAATCATAAGTGTTGTCATTTGTATTTGTAAGTGTTGCAAGTGTCGCAAGTGTTTCAAGTGTCGCAACTTATATTTGATGGGTTATTAGATCAACAGTGTGGGTTCGGCCCTGG
Source organism: Larix kaempferi (assembly GCA_027924585.1). Lineage (NCBI taxonomy): Eukaryota > Viridiplantae > Streptophyta > Pinopsida > Pinales > Pinaceae > Larix > Larix kaempferi. The sequence continues at coordinate 3,015,023 of BSBM01000392.1, forward strand.
TTGAGTTAAGTGGTTGGGTTATTAGAGTTCCGTAGGAGGTCGGCCTAGTTAGTTTATTGGTAGGTCAAGTTAGTGTATAAATAGAGAGGTTGTGTCTCTTATTCTATTAAATCACTCACTCATCCAACTCGCATTAGTTGAGAGAGGAGTGCACACTAGTGAAGGAGGAGTAGCTTTTGGAGACATCTATCTTGGGTTTCATCATTGTGATCTTGTATTGTGGCCTATTCTATATATGAGGAAGTTGGGGAATTTTTCACCTTCTTGGTTTTCCCCAAGGAAACTCTGTGTCTATTGTCTCTTGTGTTTATGATTGATATGTTGTACATGTTATTTTCTTAGTGATCCTAGATAATATTGACTAAAATTATCGAAAAATTAACATGGTATCAAAGCTGACCTAAGAAGAAGGCACTATGTAGCTATGGAAGCTAGGGCTTCTAAATTTTTGGGTCTCTATCAATAGATTGTCAAAGGCAGGAGGCTATATTGACTATCCTAGAAAGGGCACATCTTTCTATCGAGACAGAATTCAATTCTGAGGATTTTCAATTTTTGACCCGTCACTGCTGCAGGAAATTAGGGTTTCGGAGAAAGTTGGAATTTTTGGAATTTGAATCCATGGCTGGATGCTCCTCAAGAAAATTGAATTTTAGAGCACAAGATTGAACTTTTTTGTTGGGTAAAATACCGGGTTTCATCAAACACTAGTTCGGGATCTTGTCTAGAAGATCCAAAAGCTTGAAAGGCATTTTTGAGGGGTCAAATTTTGCAAATCTCAAAAACAAAGTATACCACCTTGACCAACTTAGCAAGGCGCATGTTTTCATCTATTCAGAATTTTTCTATTCAAAGTTTGAATTTTTAGGGTTGCTCTAACAAACTCTAATCCAACTCCAGATCTAGTTTTTAGCAAATTAAGTGGTAAGACCTAAATATTTTTTTTTTTGTAAGTGAGATGGACAAAATTCTATTAATAAGATCCAATAGTACAAAAAAAGTTACAAAAATCCCACCAAGGAGCTGAACAGACCCAAGCACATCCCCGTGGAGACAGGATCACCAACTCAGAACTTTAACTTCAAAAATACATAAACATCAACCATCCAGAATCACATATACATCAACCATCCAGAGGGTCTCCCAAAATCTTAGAGAGCTTAAAGAAGCTAACGGAAAAAGACGATATGCATCATGGCTTCAAATCCCAGAAGAGGAGGGGAATCGTTCCTTGCAGCCTTCCTGACAGGAAGCTTAACATATAAGAAAAAATGACAAATACTAACAAAGACCACAGATAACAATTATTCCAACCTCGACATCCCATGCTCCTCACTTATTGCATATGACGGGGACTGCATGCTGAGGTCGTTCATGAGAGATTCTAGAGTGCATGTGTTTTCCATTTCTCTTTGTTGAAGATTCTTCAGACCCTCAATTATCTCTTTCATATGGTTCACAGTGCTCTTCCAAGCTTGAATTTCCCTGGCTAGGAGAATTTTGCATGACCAATAAGGGTTAGCAACAATCTGGCAGCCCAAATTATTCTCAATCTCATCTTGTAGAGATATCTCCAGATGGGCGATCTAGCTTCCAATGGTCATCAGTGTCTCCTTTGCATATAAATGCACCCAATCAAAATGCGAGGGAGCGGAGTCCTTATGGGAACTAGCCTGAGGTTCAGAGCTAGTCCCTGTGTGTCATCCCCGACTCCCAGGATTTCTTCCAGAGCCTCGGCGACTGGAAAAATGAATACTAGGAGCCATAATTTGAAGAAAGAATGTCCCAGAGGAGGAAGAAAATCCACCAGCTATGTTAAGACAACTAAGGCGCACATGAAACCAAAACAGCATAACTGAAATCCGGGAGAGACGAATGGCTTTAACGGTGCATATTGGGATGCCTTCGTCACCTTCCCTGAACTTATAAACCGTGACCCTGCATCTGGATATGGAATACGTGCCAGCCCATAAATTCCCATTAGTTCCCATAATGCCCTTTCTTTGCTTGCAAAAGCTCTTGCATGCCTAGAACGTGATAAGCCTGTTGAACTGGCTGCTAATAGTACCATCCCATCTGCTAAAAGTGAGGCTTCCATCACCTCTATACTTCATCCTATAAGGGAAATAAAGCTTACGCCGGTCTTTCCCGTCCTCCTGGAGTGAACGGTGTAAAATAGTAATGCAGATGTGAATGGGGATACACGGTAATGAAAGCCGCCGCTTAGCCATATTAAATACCACCTCGGTGAATGACAACCCTTTAGTATGAAGCTTCACCAAGAACATGATCGATGCCATGCGTCGGTGGATTGGCTGGATGTGTCTCTTCTGCACTTTCAACATGTGGGATTACATCCATGTGTTGTATGGGTTCTTCCCGAGGGAGAAGATCAACGGCTACGATCTCCTCAAAGCGGCGATGCGCCACATGATCGCATAACTCAATTCGGGAGCCAGCTTTGAAGGTAGACTGATCCATCAACCCCTTGTTGGCTAGCGCATCAGCCGGTTTATTGCCATTACGTCGAACATGTAAAAACATTATGGCCAGAGAGGTTTGCAAATTTTGTTGGAGTTGGTTTAATCTACACTCCCATCTCCAATTGCGTGAGACAATGGAAACCATCACCCCCCTCTGGATGCGTCCCACCATAGTTATAAAAATGATAGAATCCCCTTGCACCGTCAGAGGCAGCCATTTCTTCAATAATTCCCATCTGATGTCATTGACCATGCCTTCGAGTTCTGCAACATTATTAGTTGTTTCACCCAGGTTACCCCAGAAAACAACCATCATAGAGCCGAAGTTGTTCCTTACCGCTCCCCCCAAAACCAGAAGGGCCCGGACTACCTTTTGCAGCTCTGTAAAAGTTCAATTTTAGGGTACTCATCGGAGGAGTTCGCCATACATCAGGGCTTAGAGTTTTAGTTCTGATTCTGATCTGTTCCGTTGGTTCTCGAGGTAAGCTGTAAATACCCCAAGCATTCAAAATGATTATTTCTGTAGGATCAACATGGCCCTTTTCTAGGTGACAGTTTCTAATGCTTATGGTTTCCTTAAGGTGTATTTCAATTGTTAGCCAAATGGTTTCCATGTTTCTTTGCTTGTTTTCGAAGATTCTGAGGTTATGTTCCTTCCAAATTTCCCAAACCACAAACACTGGAAATAGTTCCCAGAGCCCGTTGAGAATTTAGTTTTTGAAAGGGTTAGCTGTTCAGATTCAATATGCTAAGACAAAAAATATCAGCATTACATTCCATTTCACAATAATAGCATATACAGGATCACTGAAAGAACAACAAGCACAACATAAACACAAGAGACACAGATTTATCCTGGGAAACCCTCACGGGGAAGAAAACCTAGCAAAGCTTCCTTAATATAGATGACCAGCAAATACAAAGATGTAATCCACAACCAGGAGCTCCTTCTCCTCCACAACAGATCTCTCTCTCACTTATGCGCTGTTCACTCTCACTTATGCGTTATTCACAAGTGAGTGCAATGTGTGTTAAATGAGGAACACGCCTCCTCTATTTATACACAACTCCGACTTGTATTTTATATTAACTAGATCAGCCCCAACTTAACCACTAGGTTAAACACCCCATTACAACTGACTGGGCCAACCCCTCTAGGGTGGTCTAATAACCCTTTGACCGACATAACACATATAGGGCTGACCCCCACTAGGGAAGTCTAATAACCCAAGTTACCACATTCCAATAGAGGAATAAACATCTTCGGATATACAATAAGGTCTTCACGGAGGAATGAAACATCTTCGGAATAATAAAGTACAAATATAATATTCCTAGAAGTTACAATATTTCAACACTCCCCCTTAACGAGAAGGATATTATAACAACATCTGTTGGAGCAAGGAGTCATCAACTACATCATACATGATATTTCTATAAATCATTGGAAGCTTTATTTATTCATCAATAGTAACTCAAGTAGTTAGTGGAACATCTTTAATACTCGAACATCATCTTCTGCAGTACTTGAATAGCTACAGCAACATCATCATTTGGATCCTCGCGATCAACATCATCGTCGTCATACGATCATCAGCATTGTCATAACATGATCATCAACATCGTCATCATATGATCATCAACATCGTCATCACACGATCATCAACATCGTCATCACACAATCATCAGCATCGTCATCACACGATCATCAACATAGTCATCACACGATCATTAGCATCGTCATCATACGATCATCAGCATCGACATCCCACGATCATCAGCATCGTCATCACACGATCATCAACATCATAATAGCATACCCTGCAATATACATGATCAATTTAAGACACCATAACATGTCTAGGGACGATACATTCCACTCGTCAACTTAGATAAAGTCTAGGGACCACTTTCTCGAAGACATATGTCTACGGATCAATTCAGGGACCAAATTCCAGGGATGATACAATCCCCTCTCGTTCACTAGGGACCACTTTTTGGAGACATCTGTGTACGGATCAATTCAGGGACAAAAGTCCAAGGATGATACAATCCCCATCACGTACATTTTGAACTAGTGGTTTTGGGATGATGCAATCCCCATCACATATATTTTGAACTAGTGGTTCTGGGATGATGCAATTCCCATCGCGTACATTTTGAACTAGTGGTTCCACGATGATGCAATCCCCATCACGTACATTTTGAACTAGTTGTTTCGGGATGATGCAATCCCCATCACATACATTTTGAACTAGTGGTTCTAGGATGATGCAATCCCCATCACGTACATTTTGAACCAAGATTTCAGGGATGATGCGATCCCCACCACAGTGCCAGTCCTTTTTCATACTAGATGTGACCTAGATTAAATCTAGGATTTTATCACCTGTGAATGATCACCTGCTACAGTCCAGGAGTGAACATTACATCATTACAGGACCTGCGAATGATCACCTGCTACTACACTGAGCAGTCCAGGAGTGAACATTACCTCATTCCAGTCAACCATAGAGCTAATACTGTTTCAACTGGGGTGTGACCTAGATCAAATATAGGATTTACAGCCTGTGAATGATCACCTGCTAATCTAGGAGCGAACATTACATCATTACAGGTTTCATGAATGATCACCCACTGTTGAGCAGTCCTGGACCGCACATTACATCATTCACCAACATCTTTCTCGAAGACAAGAGTCTACGGATCAATTCAGGGACCGAAGTCCAAGGATGATACAATCGCTTCCTTGTCCACTTAGACAAAGTCTAAGGACCATGCATCAACCTCATCGTCGTAACCAGAAACCTCATCGTCGACCTCATTGTCGGAACATATAACCTCATCATCGTAACGAGAAACCTCATCATTGACCTCATCGTCGGAACAACTAACCTCATCATCAATACAAGTGTTCACACCAATACAAGTATCCACATCATCAATACAAGTATCCATACCAATACAAGTGTACACATCGTCAATACAAGTATCCACACCAATACAAGTATACGCATCATCAATACAAGTATCAACACCAATATAAGTATACACATCATCAATACAAGTATTCACACCAATACAAGTATACACATCATCAATACAAGTATCCACATCAATACAAGTATACACATCATCAATACAAGTATCCACACCAATACAAGTATACACATCATCAATACAAGTATCCACACAAATACAAGTATACACATCATCAATACAAGTATCCACACCAATACAAGTACTATACACATGATCAATAGAAGTATCCACACCAATACAAGTATCCACATCATCGACGTTATCGTCGATACAGGCAATCTCATCATCAGCGACCATATCACTCCCCCTTTCGAGGAGGGCCTTTCTGAACTACACCAAGCTTGTCTTGGAAATACTCAAACTTTACTGGAGATAGAGGTTTGGTCAACAAATCAACAATTTGTTCATCAGTGCTCATATACTCGAGCTTGATAGCTCCTTTTTGCACCATATCCCATATATAGAAATATCGGATCTCTATGTGTTTTGACTTATCATGGAACACTGGATTCTTTGTCATCTTGATACAACTGGTTGTCACACAGGATCAAAGTGAGGTCCATCTCTAAGTCAAACAATCCTTGTAACAACTTCCAAATCCATAGCGTTCCACAACTAGCAGAGCAAGCAGCTATATATTCTGCTTTAGTTGTACTGAGAGACACACTATATTGCTTCTTGCTAGACCACGAGATCATGGCAGATCCCAAACAATAACATCCACCTGATGTGCTCTTCCTATCTGATACACTTCCTTCCCAATTAGCATCTTGTGTAGCCAGACAATCTAAAGTCATGATCTCCAGGACAACATAGACCAAAGTCTATCGTACCCTTTAGGTACCTCATCACATGCTTTGTAACTATGAGGTGAACACATCTAGTTTCCACTAGATATTGACTCAAGGTGTTCACAGCAAAGCATATATCTGGCTTGGTATTCATTAGATACATTAATGACCCAATAATCTGTCTGTACAGAGTCACATCCACTAACTCTGATGATTCATCAGCTAACAACTTGAAGTTGGAACCCATGAGAGTGGCCATTCCAACACATCAAATCTTTTCAAGATTTCTCAGCATACTTTTCTTGGTTGAGAAAGATTCCTTCTAAGCCTTTTCATGCTTTCAGTCCTAGGAAGTAATGCATCAATTCAAGATCATTCATCTCGAACTTTGTAGCTAGCTTCTTCTTGCTTTCCGTGATCTGCTTCTCATTCCCTGTCATAAAGAGATCATCCACATACAATAATAGTATCACAGGTTCATCATCCATAACCTTAAGGGAAAGGTTAGGATCAACTTTACTTTGGTAAAGCCCAAGCTTGTCAAGAAGCTATCAATTCTTCCTCTGTGACTGAACATCAGTCACACTTTGCATTGAGTGATCTTCTGCATATCTATTTGTGCCATCTCTCGTAAGATGGGTCTACTGATATGCACCTAAATATCATTCGAACTCTGTGGCGAGTTCCTTCTGTATATAGATACCATCTTCAACCTTGTAGCTAAGGTTGAAATCTGCATCACCCATGGTGATCATTAATCTCATCAAATGACTATCGATCCTGGGTAACCGTACAGAGCTTTCTTCAATTGAATCCTGGGAGTTTTCTCGATTCGCACTTCTTCTTCAATCACATCATTGAGAGAATAGTATTTATCTAGCTACTTGGAGCAAACTTCTCATCATGATCCTCTTCCTCTTTCTAAGAGAATCTTCTAGCCACAAGCCTTCTATAGTATGTTTGATTTGTAAATCTTATTGTTGAACATCCATCACTTGTTCAGTGTTCATCATTCTTCATGATCTTTCCTACAAATCAAAATTAAGTACATGATTAGTAATACTTCATAATCATCAAATCATGTTGACATGATAACCTATTATGCATACAGATATGATTTACATAGTTATGCTACTATATTGACCAATACTTTGGCACAACACTTTTCCATATCCTGTATGCATACAGTGGCTATCTAGATGCCTTCCATCTCTACCAGAACATACTATTGAGAGCGTGCACAGCTCTCAGCATGTCAACAAAGAGGTTTCATTCTAGACAATCAACAATGGAATGTTTGTCCAACTTACCAATCATATGCATATTAGTAGTATACTGTTCAATGCTATATGGATGCTTACACTTAGCATGATATATTCTAGGAATACAAATATGCATACAACTATTACGGGAAATATCATAGACTAATCAGTAATTCAAATAACAATTCGAAGACTTATATTTTTATGTCTTGTGAGGTTGCATCCTTCTTGGTCTCAACTTCCCTTCCATGTCATGAGCTTCTATCCATCCTTGACCACTATGCATGCTTAAATGTGCACTAGTGTCATCATCGTGATCTCATACATAATCATACATTCATTAGTATAATCTCAATACTATCAAAGCATTATAATTCTAAATAATTGTTAACACCCAAAAAGTGTTCACTACCTCATCTACCACATTACATGGCTCATTTGTCCATTTTCCTACCATTTTTCCTTAAAATCCCAAAAAATCCCATTAAAAAGCCTCCAAAAGGCCACAAAACCATCAAAATAGCCTCAAAAAGGCTAAAAAACTCCCTTTTCCTCCAAAAATATCCAAAATTCCTCTAAAATAGCAAAAATCCCCTAAAAAGGGAATAAAAAATATAAAATAATGAGGAAAAGGAGGAAAAAACCCTATACAGCTGCCCTAAACCATATGGTTCCCAAAACCATGGGTCAGCACTCCATTACCAAAAAACTATAAATAGGTGATGGAGATCCCTTATTTCACATCCACAATCATAAGCACCCTTACTCTACCAAAATCTCTCTTGAAACCCTAGCTCACCATTGAGCCACTTTCACCTTGAGAGCCCCTTTTGGCCCATTTCCACCATTGGAGAAAGAGAAGGAGCACATTGGAGCTTGGAGAAACCCTCTTGGACATTGCAAGGGCTTCATCAACCTCCACATTGGAGGTAATATCAATACAAAAACCATTATTTAAATTTGTTGTTTATGTTTCATGCACATGTTTTAGAGTAGTTTTGCATTTCTGTTTTATCATAATAATTTCCATTTACTGAACTGCTACTAAGGAGTCCCTTCTCCTTAGTAGGTGCTCATTTGCACAAGCTAGGGGTAAAACCCTAGCTACAGTTTTGGCGACTCCCCTATATTTGAATTTCTGGTTTCAGTTTAAAATTTGTTTTCCTTTCGGCTGTCCCTTTTGGCTGCCGTACACCGCGTGTTTTCCCTCTGCAGTCGCGTCCCGACCGCGTCTTTCAGGCCCTTACCTGCGACCCGACCGCGGCTCTCAGACTGCTTCCGACGCCCTGCCGGCGGATTCAAATCTGTTACCTGCGATTCGACCGCGACTAATAAGCCTGTTTGCTGCGATCTGATTGCGCCTGTCGGCCATTTTCCCGCGTCCCGACTGCGGCTTTCAGCCTCTTTCCTGCGTCCCGACTGCGTTTGTTAGCCTTTTTCCCGCGACCCGACTGCGTCTTTTTCCCTGTTTCCTGTGTCCCGACTGCCTCTGTCGGCCCAATAGCCGTGACCTATCTGCGTATGTTTCCCTTAAACCCGCAGTCCGCCTATTCTGATTCGCCACAGACCCGCGGTCTGATTTCTACATTTTTTCCCTAATTTGAGCCCAGCCCCTTTTGCTGCAATATTTTCTGCATCTGAACAGCCATCTGTCCTACCTGCAGCCCCACTTCCCTATAGCCTTTTCTGTAACATAATTTATGTTCCCTTTACAGAATCTTTTTAAAATTTCAGTATTTTTAATTCAGAAAATTTTGCAAGTTAAAGTTTCAAATTCAGTATTATTGATAGTTAGAGGTTTCCCCCCTTATGGCACTTCTATTTTGGGTTCATCACCTCATGAGCACACACTCTGTCACATAATTCAAGTGAGCCTTAAAAAGTACCTAACTCAACCAACATTCTAACCCCACTTGGGGAACACAAAAGAATCTTTGTAGTTAGGTAGGATCGGGGGGATAGGCTTCCAATAACACCCCTCAGTTACTTACACTTGAGAAATAGTTGTTGTCCAAATAGGGAACCAAAATCCCCTAGTACTTTTTGGCACGGTCACGACCAGTTTATCAGAGGGCCTCTCCCTTAGGAGGGTTGAAGTCGGGAGACTGGTTCCGGAGGCCTGAGTGGAATACCGCACTCCATTCAGTAACCGAAGGGCTACCTTTCGCAGTTCTCGGGATATCCCTGTATAGGGGTATTGCGGTTAAAGGACCAAACGACAGATTCACCTTTCTGGACGTGTCATGAATGGGGTATCTTAGTTGCCATTCTTCTAGGATTGACTACCCGGTGTCCCTCCCGGTAGGGGGATATCATAGCCACTTGGATTTCCTATTCATATTGTCTGACTTGGATTTCATCACCTTGCAGAGGATATGTCTAGTTGAGTCAGAATACTTTTAGTTAGGTGTTTGCATGCTCCCTTACCTCCCTTTGGTCTAGTGATTCCACCATTTTTTATTTTTAGGAAACCTGCTGCTTGTTGGTATTCTGACCATCTTTGTTGATACTCCACTTATTGTAGCACAGCTATTACAGTAGGTGTTTTGAGTTGGTTGTTGGCCTGAGTGCCTTGTTTTTTGAGCTCTCCTTCTGCACACTCGGTTGCACTAGGATTTTTGAGCTGTTTTTCTACTCACCTCAACCCACAGAGATTTGACACCATCTGTCACCATTGAGTCCCCGAGACATTCTCGGTGCCTCAGGGGCGAGCCCCCACAACACGGTTCACTTGACACCACCCGTCATCGCCACAGATCATCATCACTTGATACCACTTATCACATATCTAGAGCCTTGTCACTTGACTCCACTCGTCGGTGGCATAGGACTCCATCACCAGATATTGACGCCCCTTACTTTACCTCCGATTCTGACGAAGAGTCTGAGAACCCTATTTACACTGCCCCTACTAGCCCCATGGCTGGCACGACTTCCACTCCTTTTGCTATAGGGACCATTGGTGGCACATCCACCACTACACCAGTTACTACACCTGTTTTGGGTATGCCCGCCATGGGGCCCCCATCTACTGTTCCCCTCACAGCACCTATTACCGCAGCGGGAATACCTATCCCCACTCCATCAGTGGCTCACACTACCCATGGTGGTGCAGGCCCCTCCTAAACTACCTCCATTCCCTCACTTGGGGGCACCATCCCAACTCCTGTCCCTCCACTTGGGGGCATGGGCCCCAACCCGATCCAACCCACTACTGTGTCACATCCTTCTTCCAGTTTGCCATTCATGGCTAGCCTCAACCTACCTAACCTGGCCAGATTGACCAACGACCCTATCCAACACGACCCTGCGTGGCCTCATATGCCTACCAAGCTCCCCTCTGACATCCCTAAGTTCGAGGGAAAGGCCGGTGAGGACCCACAAAACCATATCATGTCTTTCCACCTATGGTGTTCCTCTAACTCCATAGTAGATGACTCTGTTTGCCTCTGTCTCTTACAGCGCACCTTCACTGGCTCTGCAGCCAAGTGGTATATCGAGCAACCCCACGGGACCCATGCCACCTTTGCTTCCCTTGCCTCGACCTTCCTGTAGTTCTTCCAGTTGCCTGTCCGCTATGATGCAGGCATTGAGATCCTCCTATCCTGCAGACAAAACACGGCTACCCACATCACGGACCACATCCATGAGTGGCGTCGATGCCGTAGCTTATGCAAGATCAAACTAGACGATCGTATCTTCCTAGATTGGTTCCTCAAGTCCCTTCTCCCTGTCATTGCTAAGGATGTGGCATCAGAAAGACCCCAGTCTGAAGAAGAGGCCATCCTTAAGGCCCAACAGTTCGACCTCATTTACGCCCAATCGGGTTACCTCTATACCATTATACCTGACGCCCCTCACGGCGATTCCTCCCAGCATGATGTACCAGGGGCATCCCACGCTGCAGACGGTATCATTGGCCAAGTTTCGTCGCATCCCCAACCATTTTCTATAGCACGTCCTACCCCTGGCCCCGACCTTTCGTGGGCTACCTCACAGTCTGGAGAAACCAACTCATATGCTCCCATGACACATCACCGCCACTCCCATGGACCCTCATGTCCACCTCAGTGCTTCGATCATGCGACTCCTGCTTACACTCCCCCAGTCGCACCTCAGTCCTATTACCACCAACAGGCTACACCAGCTCCTGCGCCTTCACCAGCACAACCCGCTTATTATTTGCCACCGGCAGCCCCTGCGGCCAACCCACAACCCGCTCCGCAGCCATATTAGCAACCCCCTCAAGTTGCTGCACCTGCGCAGCCTCCACCTACATATCATCCCCCGCAGCCTGCTCCCGCACCTGTGCAACCTCAGAATCCACCTGCTGCCCAAGGGCAAGTTTACGCCCAACAGAACCCGCAGCAAAACCAGAACAACCAACGTAACCAGGGCCAACAAAACCGTGGCAAGGGCCGTAATCGTGGGAACAACCAACCTGCAAACCAAGTTGGTCAACCAGCGAATCCCCCCGACAGTAATAATGCGGCCCCTGCTAACCAAAACCCTGATCGCCCGCCCAAGCAGGCTAAGAACCCCAATTTGCGAACAAACCACCCTTATTCTATTTGCGGGGTCTATGGCCAATATACACATGCTTGCCCACACTTGGAGCGAGATCGACAACTTTGGGTTGATGATGCCCATCGCCAAGGGCATGCAGCTCCTTAGGCGCCACCTAACCCCCCTCAATCTCAGCAGCCACCTTTGGTGTTGCAAAACCCCTTACCAACCCAAGGCATCGTGAACACTCATCCGTTGGCTCCCCCTCAAGCCAACGTGCAACCCCAACAACAGATCACGTACGCTGCTCCTGATCAACCCATGTTTGACTCGGGAACCCATCACTTGTTGATGATGTCATCCACTAACGTCAACCTCCAGACCCGTCGGAACCAGTATGGCTCCACCACTGAAGCCCCTCCTGCTGAGAAAACTCCTAACGTTCATCCCACTGATCAAGCATTACGCATACCCCCGCCTCCACTAGAGGGCGCTCCCAAAGTACCTCGTTTCCCGCTTCGCCGTATCAACAACAACCCCAATGCGCGGGCTGCGTCAAACTACAACGTCATCGATGACTTAGCCCAATCTCCCGCAGCCATGTCTGCATTAGAAGTCTTGAAAAAATTCCCTTCTCAGTGCAAGACTCTACTATCCGCCATTGGGGCGATTGACCCACATGATTCGAATTTAATGGCATTTGATTTGGACCAATCCGAACCACGCCTGCCTTCCTCCTTAGCATTCCAAGTTTCTGTTTCCATTCGAAATCTTGTCATCCATCGATGCATCATCGATGAAGGTGCCTCCACATGCATTATGTCTACATTCATATGGCAGAAGTTGGGATCCCCTACTCTCCAGCAGTCCACCATTGCATTACGCGCCTACGATGGTCGGTCGGCCCAGCCCCAAGGCCTCCTACCCAATGTCCCCGTCCAGCTAGGTGGCAAAACCGTCCTTATCGACATCGAGGTAGTCAATGCCTAATTGGATTATAACCTTTTACTTGGATGCAGTTACATGTATGCCATGTGGGCGGTTGCCTCTTCCATTTTTCGCACCATGATGTTCCCCCATGAGGGATGCGTGGTCAAGCTTGACCAGCTCACCTACTATGATCCCAGTGCTCCCGCGACACCCAAAAATGTTCTCCCCATGGTTGAACAACCTGTTTCTCGTGCCACCACCTCATTTGTCTCCTCTACGGGGCCTGGAGTTTACTCAGACGCGCCGATGACCTCCACCTTCCAATCCATTCCTCCCCTGTCATCTACGCCCGAAGTGTCTGACTTATGTACCTTGTCCCACGATAACCAACCACCTAATCATCAACCACCCTTGTTTCCTAAACCACCATTGGTACCTAACAACATTGGTGTTACACCTATCCATACAATCCCCTTCCTAGTCCCTCCATCGGGAGTAGTAAGCGCCCCGGTCATGGCTACCCTTAGCCTCCTTGGGTTAACCTTGGGATTACCCGTCTGGTACCTTTCACCTCCCGTTCCCCCGCCGACACCAAGCGTCATCCTCCAACCGGTGCAACCCATGGCTACTACCACTCAGCCACCCCCTGGTGTCTCTACCCCTTCGTCCTCCATGACTCTCCCTCCTACTCCCAAACCCACTGGGGGCAGAGGGCCACAACCTTACACTGCTGTACCACCTCCCAAGACAGTAAAAAACCCTCCAGTGTTTCACACTCCTCCCAAATGCTCATTGTGCGATGAGTTAGTTCATGTGACTCATCAGTGTCCACAGTTACCAGCCTTACAGAAACACATGCAGATGCTCGACGACGACCCCAACATCCCGGTTGTCGAACTAAACCCCACCCCCAAGCCTAAAGACAAATCCTTGCATACCAACCACCCCTGTTCCATATGCGGTGTTTACGGGCACTACTCCCATCATTGTCCCGATCTCCTGGATTACAGAGTGGCTCTCTATGAGATGAACAATCTGGATCTTGAGACGGCACCACCCACAATTGAGGAGATCTACCCCCCGGTCTCTTCCCCTTCAGGAGAGGTTAATACCATTTATATGATCTCTTCAACCACTACCCCCTCGTCAACTGATTTGACGACACAAACTTTCTGTACTGATGAGGAGATTCTCGAGGCCCTCACTGCCCCGGATTATCCCTAGGATGATATGCATCATCGTTCCTACTTCATCCCAGAAGAATCCTCCTCTAGCACAGCCACCCAATTCGCGGTTGAATCCAAAGACTTTCTCCCCACCAAGGTTGACTGGTTCAAGGACCCTATTCCCGCTCCTGACACGTTCGAGGAGGGTAACATGGCCAACATCCGACCCGTCATCCACATAGATATCTCTGACCCACCTGGCGTCAATGAATGCATTGCCTTAGGAGCCTCCTGTAGTGAACAAGAGATTGAGGAGTACCGAAAACTCTTCCGAGAATTCCGTGATGTCTTTTCCTGGTCCTATACCGAAATGCCCGGTCTTAACCCTGCCATTATAGAGCACCACATTGACACATGGCCTGATGTACCCCCCGTTCGTCAGAAATAGCGACCCATTCATCCCTCAAAGCTCCCAGCTGTCAAAGCCGAGATTGAGAAACTGCGCAAGGGAGGGTTCATTTATCCTATTGCCTATACCACTTGGGTTTCAAACCCCGTTCCTGTTAACAAAAAACAAGGCACCATCCGAGTATGCATTGACTTCCGCGATTTAAACTGTGCTTGTCCCAAGGACAACTTCCCCACGCCATTTATTGACCAACTCATCGATGCATGTGCGGGGCATGAAGTCCTCTCCTTCATGGATGGTTTTTCTGGATATAACCAGATTCAGATCCGTAAGGAAGACCAGTACAAAACTGCCTTTACTACCCCATGGGGCACCTTTGCCTATCGCGTCATGCCTTTCGGCCTCAAAAATGCGGGTGCCACCTTCCAGCGGGCCATGACCTATTGCTTTCACGACTTGGTCCATATCCTGCTAGTCTACCTTGATGACCTTACAGCTCGTTCCCGGAAACGATCGGACCACCTTAACGACCTTTGGCAAGTTTTTCTGCGTTGTCGCAAATATCAAATCCGCTTGAACCCACACAAGTGTGTCTTTTGCATTCCGGCAGGCAGATTGTTGGGTTTTATTGTTTCCCATAAAGGAATTACTGTTGATCCCCTGAAAGTCCAAGCCATCTTAGACCTTCCCTCTCCTCGCACGCTCCGGCAGCACCAAAGTCTGCAAGGGCGATCCAATTTCCTTCAACTCTTCGTTCCTGATTACGCCACTACCGTTCACGATTTCTTGCGCCTGCTCCGTACCCACATACCCTTCGTCTGGGATGAGCAAGCAGAAGCTGCATTCGAAGCCCTCAAGAAATCTCTCACACAAGCCCCTCTCATCTCCCCTCCAGATTTCTCTCAGGATTTCATCCTATACGTCTCGCCATCCGAGCATGCCGTGTCTGGAGTCTTGGTTCAAGAAGACGCTTCTCACCAGGAGCATGTCATTTACTACGTCAGCCAGACCTTGTCTGGCCCACCCCTACGTTACCCATATGAGGAGAGACTCGCCCTAGAAGTTGTCTTTTTCGTCCAAAAATTGCGACACTACATCTTAATGAGTCATACCACAGTCGTCGCTGACTCTAACCCCATGGTATATCTTCTAAACCGGTGGCTCCTACAAGGTTGTGTTGCTAAATGGGTCATTATCCTCCAGGAATATGACCTTACTTTCCGAACACCGAAGAGCACTAAAGCCCTCGCGCTTTCCCAGCTCATTATTGATCTCCCTTCCCTTCTCCCGGCCAAACCAATCTCCGATGAGTTACCCGTCAATCATTTGTTCACTATCTCGTATGATGACCCATGGTACGGTGATATTTTGTTATACCTGCACACGCAGAAGTTCAGACCCAAAGTCACTCGTAATGGACGTCGTCGCATCCGTCACTAGGCCTCTCGATATCTCCTCTTAGGCAATGTCCTTTACCGGCGAGGGGTTGACACAATTCTTCGTCGTTGCCTTACACACGAGGAAGCTGAACACGTCCTTAATGATTGTCATAGCGGTGCCTGCGGAGGCCATTTCTCAGGGATGGCCACCGCCCAAAAGGTTGTCCGCGCCGGATACTTCTGGCCCACACTTTTCACCGACTGCATCACTGCGGTCAAGCATTTCCATAACTGTCAACTTTTTGCCCCTAAGGCCCGGACACCACCTGCTCTGTTACACCCAGTCGTCACCGTTGGTCCCTTTTGTAAGTGGGCCATCAACTTCATGGAGTGTAGACCCCCGTCTGCCAACGGCCACAAGTATATCATTGTCTCCGTGGATTACTTCACCAAATGGGCGGAAGCCATGCCTACCTTCAATTGTACCGCTGACACTGCTGCCCGTTTCTTTTCAACCATGTTATCACTCGATTCGGGGTCCCTAAACAGTTGGTTTCAGACCATGGTTCCCACTTCGAAGATGCCATCTGGCGTGAGTTATCCACCCTCCTAAAATTTGAACACCAATTTTCCTCTGCTTACTACCCCCAAGGGAACGGCCAAGTAGAGGCCATTAACAAAATCCTCAAAACCATCCTTCAACAAACTGTTGACAAGCATAAGTCCAATTGGCACCACATGCTGTTCCCTGCCTTATGGGATTACCGTACATCCACTAAGACCACCACTGGTTTTACCCCATTTCATTTAGTTCACGGTGTAGAGTCTGTCCTTCCCATTGAATGTCAGATTCTTGCCTTACGCATCGTCGTTGAGCTTCTCCCTGACACCTCCCCCCTCGAGCAGCGTTTACTGACACTCGAACAAGCTGATGAAGATCGTCGTGCCACTCTCCAGAACATCGAAGCTGCCAAGAACCGCTCCAAAGCCGGTTATGACAAACATGTTCACCCTCGAACTTTCCATGAAGGGGACCTCGTCCTTGCCTATGACCAAGCCCATGACAAAATTGGGAAAGGGAAGTTTGAATCCATGTGGCAAGGCCCTTACATCGTGCAGACCTACCTCGGCAAGGGGGCATACATCTTAGCCGACTCCGAAGGCCATCCTTTGCGCAACCCCCATAATGGGTTGTATCTTAAGCGTTTTTATCCATAAATGAAACCGTGGCCTCATTGGTCCGCATTGTACAGTTTTCTCTCTTTTTTGTTTTTCACCTTTTTTACCATCACCTTACATTCATCATTTCTGCATGATCACAGATGGACCATCTTCCACCTTGTTACACTGGCTTTGCTGATGGCGCAAGTCGCTGGTCTCCCAACCTGGCTTCTGCAGCATGGGTCTTATACTCCCCTTCCAATGAGATGATTCACCTTGACGGAATATGTATAGGCGCTGCTACCAATAACCAGGCGGAGTATGATGCTGTGACCGGTCTCCTGACTGCAGCCCTCCAGATGGGCATATGTCACCTTCATGTGTTCCTTGACTCCCAGCTACTTGTCTCCCAGCTCAACAACTGCTACCAGGTGCGTGATCCCTGCCTTTTTAGAAAATTCCTGTGCGCAAAACAACTCAGCCGACAGTTTGAATCCATAACATTCACACATGTCCCAAGTGTTGGCTCGGTTTTGCAACCAAGCTTAGTGCTATGGGCACCTGCTAACTAGTAGCAGCAGTTTCAATAGAAATAAAAACAATAAACTAAATAAACAATACTTTTCATGGATCTAAACAAGAATCTAAGCAAATAATGTAAACATTTCAAAATCAAGAACAAGAAACATAATAAATAATTTTTTGTATTGAAAAGTGGGGGGCAAGCAAGTGCTTGCGATATTACCTTCAATGGTGAAGGTTGATGTTGAGCAACTCCCAAGATGAGTAGCTCCAAACTCCAATAGGTCTCTTTCTCCAAGGTTGCTTCAATGGCTAAAAGTGCTCAGGGGAGATTTCAGCAGCATAAGGATGAGATAATGGAAGGATGTGAAATGAGGAGCCCCTACCACCTTTTTATAGGTTTTGGTGGTGAGGAATACCATTTGTGGTTTTGTGGAAACCAAATGGTATTGACCAACATGGTTTAGGTACTTTTCCCTCCTTTTTCCTTTTTTGAATAAAAATAATATTTTAATTCCCTTTTTAATATTTTTGGGAATTTGGACCCTTTTTGAGGGTTTTTTATGATTTTCTTGGAAAAATAATCTTTTTTAATGGAAAAAGGGGTGTACTAAGGTCTTTTGGTGACCTTTTGTTGGTTTCAGAGGCTCAGATGGTGGAAAAGTGGACAAATGGGTCATGTGAGTAAGGGAATGAGCTAGTGAGCACTTTTTAGGTGTTAACAGATTGCCCCCTGATGTGTGAGGGCAGGAGCTCATCGTATGGCCGATAGACATCATAGTTCGTTTGTCCTTTTTCTGGGTTTTAGGGGAGAGAAGAGACCGGTTGGAGACTGGAGCCATGGCCCTTGGAAGCTGCAAAAACAAAAATATTACATTGCCTCAATATGAATGAGGTATAATCTCTGATAAAGGACGAGGCGGGCATTCCCATGCTCGTATCAAGACATATACAAAACAATTAGTCCCAAGAAGGGGGATCTAATACGTAAAGAAATATACTGGTACATCATAATGGTCCAGAGGGGACATGATTGTGGGATATACTCATGATCATGGATCTCAATAACTGATACACTGGAATAACTGTTGAACTGCTGAAACTGAAGGTGTCCAACATCTGTATGGACTCAATGACTGTGAGCCATCTCTAGGGAGTATTGTAACTGTATACTCAAGGGAGTATGAAACGTGGGTAAATCTGAATACTGTCGCCATGCGCAGCACGGATATCTATAGAAAAAGTGTAACTGGTGTTATCCATAGGAAGACTCTCAAATGTGGAGGAGTCAGGAGGTATCCGGGGTCTTCGACTAATAACTGAACGGACCAATACCCTGTGCGAGTCTCAACGATGCGATCAAGGTGTTGAAGTCGAGCATGTGAGAAACAACCATTGGGAGAGGCACTGAGGATTCCTCTCGAAATGATTCGTAGGCACTCATCATAAATGGTAATGAGTCCAAGACACAGGGGCCTCTAGGTCTATCCTCTGGAATCAATGTGGTTGTCGTCAACAGAGGGAGACCAACAACTAACAAGGCAATGATGTTTCCTTGCTAGGAGCACGAGGTGTAAACTGAAGTGATGTAGTACTGCTGGTAGGACTGACATACTTGTGGGGATGGGAAATAACTGGGTCAAAAATGGGTAGACTCAAACTTCCTTTGTTCAGAGCAAGATGACGTGGTTGACCTGGCAGCGTAGGGAACTGACTTGTAGGTGTGGGGATCATCTTTTAGGGACTGAAGGGTATGTACTGACTCTGGGGGGGGAGGACAAGCTGATGGTAGCTGTCGAGGGAGTTTCAGGGTGACATACTGCAGAATACTCTGAACAAAGGCGACCAAAATGGGGAAGCTGCTATGTGAGTAGATATGATCTGTCGTGGCGCCAAGAGGCACCATTGATTCCTTCTTCGTAGTTTTAATGAGCTCCAAGAAGGGATAAAAGTGTGCTCTAAACTGGTACGGTCCTGTGGATTTTATGAGCCCAGGGCGGCTCATGCTCATGGTTGCTTTCATGTTTAGAGAATGTGAAAGCGGTAAGTGGACTCTGGTGGTGTTTCTTTTTCGTAAGTTAGTCTCCAAGGCCCGAAAAAGGATAAAATGATGCGGATGGAGAACTCTTCTAGCCGATGTGACTAGAGTATACCTTTTTCGTAATTAATCTACGAGGTCCGGAAAAGGGGTAAACTTATACCAGGTAGACGCCCTTTCAGATACGTTTAGCGAGCATGAAAGGAAGCAAGATTGCTCGGCGATCTTTTCATTATTTTAGGAGTCAGAAAAGAGCTTAACAGAAACTCCCTAAGTGGCTTTTTCGTAAAAAAAGGGGTTGCTCGACCCGAAAAAGGGATAAAATTATACCGAACACAAATGGATTGATGAGGGCGAGAAGAGGTCTCAAGCATCGTCATCTGTGCGGAAAACTGGATCCGGTAACATAAGACACATCGAAAACGGAGAACGGCCGATGTGGCATGCAAACCGAGGCGACAAGGGGGCGTGGAAAAAATGCCCAGAAAATCTAAAGGTGAGAGCGAGAAATGGTCTCAAGCATCATCACGAGCGCAGAAAACTGAATCCGGCGATATAAGACACATTGAAAACGGAGAACGGCCGATGTGGCACGCAAACCGAGGCGACGAGGGGGCATGGAAAAAATGCCCGAAAAATCTAAAGGTGAGAGCGAGAAATGGTCTCAAGCATCATCGCGAGCACGGAAAACTGAATCCGGCGATATAAGACACATCGAAAATGGAGAACGGCCGATGTGGCACGCAAACCGAGGCCACGAGAGGGGCTAAAAAATGGTCAAAAAATGGACCCCGTGAAAACGGGAAACGGAAAGAACCTCTATGAAGTTCTCGCTGTGCTGATCCCAACGGTACCAACGGTTTGAGAAATGGACTTCGTAGGACACCGCAATGGTTGTTTGAAATTTGTGGAATTTCTATAAATAGGACGTGGGGCCCAATATGACATGTCATTGTTACGTGCGAGTTTGATAGAGCTGTCAGAGCTTTTTCTTGATTTCCGGGAGATTTCACCGTTGGTTTTCGATTTAGCGAGTTGCAGGTAACTCTATTCGCCTTAACCTAGTCAATTATGTCTTTTTTGTTTGGCGGTGGGCCCCCGAAGGCCGCGAAACTCCACGTTGACTCTCCAACGTGGAACCGCGCGGGTTTCGGGGCTGAACCCGCGATGAACCGCGCGGGTTTCAGGCTCACAGTCGCGATGTTCATCGCGACTGTGAGGTCGGAACCCGCGATGTTCATCGCGTGTTCATGGGTGACAGTCGCGATGTTCATCGCGACTGTCTGGTCAAAACTCGCGATGTCCATCGCGGGTTTTTGCATGGAACCCGCGATGGTCATCGCGGCTTTTTGTGGAAAAGCCGCGATGGGCATCGCGGCTTTTTGTGTAAAAGCCGCGATGGGATTTTTCTAAAATTTTTATGCTGGGGCTAAAAATTTCGTGTGTTTTCTTGGCAGGATGTTGCGGAGAGCTCAGTCCGTGTGGCGGGAGAGAGAGATTGATGCCAAGATCATGTTGAGGATCGAGAATGATGGAGGGGTGAGACAGACCCTAGCCATGAGCGGACTCTTGAAGTTCGCTCAGATACCTCCTATCCGTTCAGTGAGGAGACTCCTGAACCAGCTCGTGCAGTGGTGGGTGCCGGCAGAGGGTGCCTTCATTATTGGTGGTGAGAGGTTGGAGATTACTCTCACTGATGTATATTTTTTGACTGGTTTACCTCGCTTGGGTGAGGTGGGTGATATTTCTCCGAGGTTGCCTCCAGGTGTGGATATGGAGGACCTCTTACAGACCTTCTGTGGGGATGACGTTGTTTTGGTAAACAGCTCTATTAGTCTGAAGTTCCTACGTGAGTGGGATATGCGGGCTGTTGGTGCCTGTGTTCTGAGGGTTTTGGGTGCTGCTGCACCACATCGTATGTCTGGGGGGGAAGACAATGATGGTGGACTCCGTTCTACGGGGTACTTACTACGCTTGGGCTCAGATGTTCTTGGCCGGTGTCCGGAGAGATCTGGACAAGGCCGTGAGAGAGGGAGGTGAGTTCTGTTACGCCTCTTTTTTATGTTGTTTTTTCTTTGAGCGGGTGCCGACCTTACGGCCACACGTACCCGTTCGTGCTGGTCTTCCTAGTGAGCCTCGTATGATGAGGTGGGGGCAGATGATGCCCCGTGCTGGCGGTGGTATCCGTGGCTTCTTCACAGAGGACTTTTACCAGCAGTGGGAGCAGATGCCACTGGTGATCGAGGACTATCCATACGCCGGCATGGACTACCGGGGAGACCCAGAGATGCCACGTGCCCCAGGACAGGCCTGGAGCTTAGACGGTATGTTTTTGTGTATTATGTTATGTTATATCACATGTATTATGATTGATCATGATGATATCTGTTGTATAGTATCTGATGGTTTTACTTTCTTTGTGCAGATATAGGTCCAGTACCACCACCTGACTATGTGGCTCGGCAGGGGCGGTCGATGGTGGTTGCTCGTCCCCCAGTACCTGTACGTCCTCCTCGTGGTGGAGGATATGCAGCCCGTGGGCGAGGGGTTGGCCCTCACGACGATGCTATAGATGGTGTCCGGCGGACTCTAGCCCGGATCGTAGATGGGCTCCCCGCGGATGGCTGGAGGGACCTTGATCGGGACATTTTGCAGGGATGTCTAGCTGCGCCGCCTGAGTGGCAGTCACTTCTGTTGAGGGCAGCGGTGTTTGTTGCGAGACACGGGGGTGGTAGAGGAGATGCTCCGGCAGGGCCGGCTCAGGGGAGGATACGTTTGAGGGATGATCCAGCAGGGCCAGCAGAGCGGCGAGTTCGGGGTCGTCCTGACCCGGCTGGGCCGGCGGAGGTGGAGTCGGAGGAGGAGCCGGAGGAGGAGCCCGAGGATCCTGAGGATCCAGATGAGTAGACGCCATTGTACTTGCCCCCAAATGCTCATGAGCATATGGGGAATCATTTTTTTTGTATGACGGATGTATTTTTTGTATATTGAGTGCTGGGGGCACTTATGACATATTGACTATTCGATTTGTATATATATGTGGATATATATTTTGGATATATTGTCGTGTATGCACGTGGATGCACATTTGTCTTTTGTATATGCCCATGGAGGCACATGTTATGCACGTGGATGCAGTGTGTTTGTAGATTTATATATGCCCGTGGAGGCACATGTTATGCACATGGATGCATTATTTTGGTTTGTTTGTTTTATGCCCGTCGAGGCACATGTTATGCACGTGGATGCAACATTGGTTTTTTGTATATGCCCGTGGAGGCACATGTTTTGCACATGGATGCATTTTTGTTTATGGATATGACATGATGTGATTGGTGTGCCAGTCGAGGACACTGTTGGCCATATGGTCTGCTACACTATTGAGGTGTCTTGGGACATGTGTGAATGTAATGGATTCAAACTGTCTAACCATTTGTTTAGTGCGCAGGAATTTTCTGAAAAGACACGGATCGCGTACCTGGTAATCATTGTTGAGCTGGGAAACTAGGAGCTGTGAGTCCAAGAAAACGTTGAGGTGACGTATGCTCATCTGGAGAGCAGCGGCCAGGAGACCGGTCACGGCATCGTATTCAGCTTGATTATTGGTGGCGGCACCTAAACATACTCCATCAATGTGAATTAACTCATGTGAAGGGGAGTATATTACCCAAGCTACGGAGGCGAGATTGGGAGACCAACGGCTTGCACCATCAGCGAAACCGACATAGCAGAGTGGAAGAGGCTCCATCTGTGGTCATGCAGAGAAAACAAATATTTTAGGTTTTTTGAAAAATTTTGTGAACGAAAAATGTATGCCTATACTAAAATGGACGATGGTGTCCATGAGATTTTCTATGGGTAAAATCTTTTAAGGTATAACCCGTTGCGTGGGTTGCGCAGGGTGTTTCCTTCTGAATCGGTCAGAATGTATGCCCCCTGCCCGAGGCAGGTGTGTATGATGTAGTGGCCTTGCCACATAGACACGAACTTTCCCTTTCCGGTTTTATCATGAGCTTGATCGTAAGCGAGGACAAGGTCTCCCTCTGAAAAGGTTCTTGGGTGGACGCGTTTGTCGTAACTTAGTTTCGATCGTTGTTTAGCATCTTCCATGTTTTGAATGGCGGTGCGCCGATCTTCATCGGCCTGCTCTAGGAGCATTAAACGTTGCTCGATCGGGGAAGTATCCGGTAGGAGCTCAACGGCGATGGTTAGAGCAGGGATCTGGCACTCAATAGGGAGGACAGATTCGACGCCGTGAACTAAATGGAAAGGGGTAAAACCGGTGGCGGTTTTGGTCGAGGTGCGGTAGGCCCATAGTGCCGGGAAAAGCATGTGATGCCAATTGGACTTGTGCTTGTCTACAGTGCGTTGGAGAATGGTCTTCAAGATTTTATTGATCGCTTCGACTTGGCCGTTTCCTTGGGGGTAGTAAGCGGAAGAGAAATGGTGTTCGAATTTCAACATGGTTGATAATTCCTTCCAGACGGCATCTTCGAAGTGAGAGCTGTGGTCAGAGACTAGCTGTTGTGGTACTCCGAAACGAGCGATAACATGGTTGAAGAAAAACCGCGCTGCAGTGTCGGCTTTGCAATTATAGGTCGGCATGGCTTCTGCCCACTTGGTGAAATAATCTACAGCCACAATGATGTGTTTGTGACCGCCGGCTGACGGGGGGTTGCAGTCGAGGAAGTCTATGGCCCATTTGCAGAATGGTCCAACAGTGATGACTGGATGAAGGGGGGCAGGAGGGGTTCTTGCTTTGGGGGCAAATAGCTGGCAGTTCTGGCAATGCTTGACTGCGGTGATGCAATCAGTAAACAATGATGGCCAAAAGTAACCGGCCCGAATGATTTTCTGGGCGGTAGCCATGCCGGAGAAATGGCCTCCACAGGCACCGCTATGACAATCATTGAGGACTTGTTCTGCCTCACTATGGGATAGGCAGCGGCGTAAGATAGTATCAACGCCTCGTCGATAGAGTACATCCCCAATAAGTAGGTATCGGGGGGCGTGGTGTCGTATGCGACGGCGTCCATCACGGTCGATGTGTGGTCGGAATTTTTGCGTACGAAGGTAAGTCAAAATGTCTCCGTACCAAGGGTCGTCAGACGAAATGACGAAGATCTGTTCGTCAATCAGGTCCGTTTGGATGACGGGTGATGTTGAAGAGGATGGGAGATCTGTAATGAGGTGAGCAAGCGCGAGGGCTTTGGTGCTTTTGGGAGTCTTGAAAGTAAGGTCATATTCCTGGAGGATAATGACCCATTTAGCGACACGACCCTGAAGGAGTCGCCGGGTGAGGAGGTAGACCATGGGGTTGGAGTCGGCGACGACCGTGGTATGACTAAGCAAAATATAGTGTCGCAGTTTTTGTATGGAAAAGACTACATCTAGTGCTAATCTTTCCTCGTATGGGTAACGTAGAGGTGGGCCAGATAAGGTCTGGCTGACGTAATAAATCACATGCTCTTTGTGGGAAGCATCTTCTTGTACCAAAACTCCGGACACGGCATGTTCAGATGCCGAGACGTAAAGGGTGAAGTCTTGGGAGAAATCCGGTGGGGATATCAAGGGGGCTCGTGTGAGAGCTTTCTTGAGGGCTTCGAATGCCGTGTCTGCCTGTTCATCCCAAACAAAGGGTATGTGGGTACGAAGCAAGCGTAAGAATCCATGGACTTTGGTAGCATAATCCGGGACAAAGCGCATAAGAAAATTGGACCGCCCTTGCAAGCTCTGAAGCTGTCGAAGCGTGCGAGGAGGGGGAAGTTCTAAGATGGCTTTGACTTTCAGGGGATCGACAGTGATTCCGTCTTGGGAAACAATGAAACCCAACAACCGGCCCGCCGGGACGCAAAAGACACACTTGTGTGGGTTCAAGCGGATTTTATATTTGCGACAATGCAGGAAAACTTGCCGGAGGTCGTTAAGGTGGTCTGATCGTTTTCGGGAACGAGCTGTGAGATCGTCGAGATAGACTCGCAAGATATGGACCAAGTCGTGAAAGCAATAGGTCATGGCTCGCTGGAAAGTGGCACCAGCATTTTTAAGGCCAAATGGCATGACCCGATAGGCAAAGGTGCCCCATGGGGTGGTAAAGGCAGTCTTGTACTGATCCTCCTTGCGGATGTGAATCTGGTTATATCCGGAAAACCCGTCCATGAAGGATAGGACCTCATGGCCTGCACACTCATCAATGAGTTGGTCAATGAATGGCGTGGGGAAATTGTCTTTTGGACAAGCGTGGTTTAGATCGTGGAAGTCAGTGCATACTCTAAGGGTGCCTTGCTTTTTGTTGACAGGAACGGGGTTCGACACCCAGGTGGTGTACGGAATAGGGTAGATGAACCCTGCTTTTCGAAGTTTCTCGACCTCAGCCTTAACAGCGGGGAGCTTGGCAGGGTGAATAGGTCCCTGTTTCTGACGAACAGGGGGTACTTCCGGCCATGTATCGATGTGGTGTTCAATAATGGCGGGGTCGAGACCAGGCATCTCGGTATAGGACCAGGCAAAGATGTCTCGAAACTCTTGAAAGAGTTTTTTGTATGCCTGAGTTTCTGCTTGAGTGCAAGATGCACCCAGCGAGATGAGCTCAGGTTTCCTTGGTGTTGTGGAAATGTCTATCTGTATAGTGGGGGAAATGTTGGACATGTTCCCTTCTTCAAAGGCATCCGGTGCTGGGATGGGGTCCTTTAACCAATCGACCTTAGCGGGTATGAAGTCTTTCGACTCGACTGATAGCTGGTTGGATGCGGTGGAGGTAGATGCTTCCGGGAGGAAGTACGAGCGATGATGCATATCATCCCAAGGGTAGTCGGGTGCAGTGAGTGTCTCCAAAATCTGCTCATCAGTATTGAAGTAGTCAGACCATAAATCAAGGGGTTCTGGTTTGAAGGTTGTTGAAATCATATATATCGTATTGACTTCTTCCGACGAGGATGATGGTGGGGGGTGGATTTCCTCGATGAGGGGAGGAGATATCTCTAAGTCGGCATTGTTTAACTCGTACAACGCTGCTCTATAGTCGGGTAGATCAGGGCAATGGTGAGAGTAGTGGCCGTAAACACTGCATATAGCACAAGGATGGTTAGTGCGCAGTGATTTGTCGCGAGGCTGTAGAGGTGGCTCTAATCTGAGTACTGGGATGCCGATGTCGTCGTCCAACATATTCATATGCTCTTGGAGTGCCGGTAAATGTGGGCATTGATGAGTTGGATGGCCAATTTCATCGCATAATGAACATTTGGGGGGAGCTCGAAACACCGGTGGGGGTTTGACTGCCTTAGGAGGTGGTATAGCAGTGTATGGTTGTGGACCTCTGCCCCCAGTGGGTTTAGCGAGAAGAGGGGGATCCTTTGACGTCGAAGCAATCGTGAGACCAGGAGGAGGTTTCATTGACGACGAAGGGATATTCAGGTTAGGAGGAGGTGTCGTTGACGACCAAGGGATTGTGACACCAGGAGGAGGCTGATTAGTGGTAACAATAGGTTGTACCGGTTGGAGGATGACGTCTGGTGTCGGTGGTCGAACGAGAGGCGGAATATACCACACGGGTAATCCCAATGTTAGCCCGGGTAGGCTAAGGGTAGCCATAACCGGGGCGCTTACTACACCCGAAGGAGGAAATAGGAAGGGGATGGTATGGATGGGTGTAACGCCAATGTGACTGGGGATCAATGGTGGTTGACCGCCGGGTGTTTGCGTATTCTGCGAAAGCGTACAGAGGTTCGCGACTTGGGTCTCCGGTGACGGTGGTGGAATGGCCTGGAATGTAGAGGTCATTGGTGTATCCGAATAAAGTCCGGGTGCCACAGAAGACACAAAGGAGGTAACTGCACTAGAAGCGGGTTGTTCAATCATGGGAAGAACATTCTCCGGTGCTGCAGGGGCGTTGGGATCATAGTAGGTGAGTTGGTCAATTTTGACCACGCGTCCCTCGTGGGGGAACATCATGGTGCGGAAGACGGAGGAGGCGACCGCTTTCATGGCGTACATGTAACTGCGGCCAAGTAAAAGGTTATAGTCGAGCTGGGCGTTAATGACCTCTATGTCGATGAGTACAGTTTTCCCACCTAATTGGATGGGTACCTTGGGTAATAAACCCTGAGGTGAAGCTGACCGGCCGTCGTAGGCCCGCAATGCAGTGGTGGATTGCTGGAGAGCAGGGGATCCCAACTTCTGCCAAACAAAAGTGGACATGACGCATGTGGAGGCACCCTCGTCGATGATACATCGATGGATGACAAGATTCCGAATAGAAACGGAAACTTGGACCGCTATGGTAGAAGGCAGCCGTGGTTCAGATTGGTCTAAATCAAAGGTCATCAATTTCGAATCATTTGGGTCAATCGCCCCAATGGCGGAAAGTAAAGTCTTGCGCTGAGTAGGACAGGTTTTTAAGACTTCTAACGCAGACATGGCTGCGGGAGATTGAGCTAGGTCATCTACGATGTTGTAATTGGACGTAGCCCGTGCATTGGGGTTGTTGTTGATTCGGCGAAGGGGGAAGCGAGGTGCTTTAGAAGCGCCATCGAGTGGAAGCTGAGGTATACACAATGTCTGATCAGTGGGATTAGCATTAGTATCCTTTTCAGCGGGGGGGGCCTCAGAAGTCGGTCCGTATTGATTCCGACGGGTTTGGATATTGACGTCAGCGGTGGACATCATCAATAAGTGGTGGGTGCCTGAATCAAACATGGGTTGGTCAGGAGCTGCGTAAGTAATTTGTTGTGGTTGCACGTTGCCCTGTTGGGGAGCTAACGGCTGAGTGTTCACCACTCCTTGTGTTGGAAAAGGGTTTTGGAGGACCAAAGGTTGTTGTGGAGGTGGTGGGGGGTTGGGTGGTGGCTGAGGAGCCGCCTGCCCTTGACGATGGGCGTCATTTGTCCATAGTTGTCGAGCTCGCTCGAGATGTGGGCAAGCGTGGGTATAGTGGCCATAGACACCGCAAATGGAACAAGGATGGTTTGTTCGTAAATTAGCATTTTTAGGTTGCTTAGGTGGCCGATCAGGATTCTGATGAGCGGGCGCCGCGTTATTGTTTTGCGGAGGATGGGTAGGCTGTGGAGCTTGGTTATGGTTTTGATTGTTTCCACGGTTTCGTCCTCTACCTCGGTTTGGTTGCCCACCCTGGTTGCGTTGGTTATTTGGTATTGGGGCTGCTGTTGTTGTGCGTACACATTCCCATGAGCATTGGGGGGATTCTTAGGAGCCGCAGGTGCGGGAGCAGGTTGCGGTGGATAGTATGCAGGTGGAGCTGGAGGTGGTCCAGTTGCCTGTTGGGGTTGTTGGTACCCCTGAGCTGGTGGAGGTGTGAGGTTAGCCGGTGCAACCGGTTGTGGGTAATGCATGGGCTGTTGTGGAAACTGCATGGGGTTTTGTACCGTAGGTTGAGCATAGTATGTAGGAGGTACATATGCTGATGGCGCTTGGCCATAACAATGTTGTGGACAAGAGGGTCCATGAACATGTTGGGTCTGGTTTGTTGGAGCATAAGAAGTTGTCGCTCCGGAACTGGATGTAGCCCTAGAAAGGTCTGGGGCGGGCATGGTGCTCACCATACTGAAAGGTTTTGCTTGCGGTGTAATTTGGCCAATAATGCCATCAGCGGCATGTGATGCCCCTGGTGTGTCACCGCGTGCAGAGTCACCTCGTGGGGCGTCAGGTATGATGGTGTATAGGTAACCTGATTGGGCATAGATAAGATCAAACTGTTGGGCCTTAAGGATGGCCTCCTCCTCAGACTGGGGTCTTTCAGAAGCTACATCCTTCGCAATGAGGGGAAGGAGGGATTTAAGGAACCAGTCTAAAAAGATTCGATCGTCTAATTTGATCTTGCATAGGCTTCGGCGCCGACGCCAATCATGAATATGGTCAGTGATGTGCGTGGTTGTGTTCTGTCTGCAAGACAGTAGGATCTCGACGCCCGCATCGTAGCGGACAGGTAGCTGGAAGAATTGTAGAAAGGTCGAGGCAAGGGAGGTAAATGTGGAATGCGTCCCATGGGGTTGCTCGATATACCATTTGGCTGCGGAGCCAGTGAAGGTGCGTTGTAAAAGCCGTAGGCGGATTGAGTCATCCACTATGGAGTTTGAGGAACACCATAAGTGGAAGGACATGATGTGATTTTGGGGGTCTTCTCCAGCCTTACCCTCGAACTTAGGGATGTCAGAGGGAAGTTTAGTGGGCATATGGGGCCAAGCAGGATCATGTCTGATGGGGTCATTTGTGAGCCTAGCTAAATCTGGCAGGTTGAGACTTGCCATGTATGGTAGACTAGCGAATGTGGTGACCGGAACCGGGACTTGCCTAGTCATTGTGGTATGGTGTAGGGGTCCAGTAGCTCCTATAGGTATGTTAGGTATGGAGGGTATGTGCCCTCCAAAAGGTGTGGCCTGATATGGGTTAGCACTCCCAAGTGCAACTTGGGTTATACTTGGGTTAGGAATCGCACTAGGGATTCCTGGTATAGCACTACCGAGTGCAACATGGGTTACACTTGGGTTAGGAATCGCACTAGGGATTCCTAGGATAGCACTCCCAAGTGCAACAGGAGTTACACTTGGGTTAGGAATCGCACTAGGGATTCCTGGGATAGGGTTTGTGGAAACTGAAGGGGGTATGACCCCCATGTTGGGCATGCCCATGACAGGTGGTGGTCCTGTGCTAGGCATTCCTGAATGCGGAGTGTTACCCATATTGGGCATACCCAAGGGGGTGGCTGTTGCCGTTGATGGTACTACCGCAGAAGGGTCTGCGGATGTCTGACCTATGGTTAATGTGTATAGTGGATCAACTGGTGTTCCAGACATAATTGTGGTTGGTGGTAACTCTGCGGGGTTTTCGGATTCTACCTCCAAATCAAAGGTGAAGTGGGGTATGTCAGAATCGGATGACCGTCTAAATGATCGACGATGTGTCGAATCAAGGGATAATGCTCTGCGTCCGTGACGTGGAGAGCCAAGTGGACTAAACTCTGGGAGTTCGCCCTGTAGACGACGAGAACGTCTAGAATTCTCAATGGTGAGAATATGTTTTTTATTTTTTAAAAAATTGTTTTAAGTATCAGGTGGTGATATATATGTAAAAGACTCAAAACCCTAATGCAACCAAGGGTGCAAGAAGGGGGGTGAAAAAATAAGGCTCACAGGCCAAAAAATCAATCCTCAAAAAATGCACTTATCCTAGCAGCTGTGCTACAATAAGTGGAGGAATGCAACAACCGGTCAGAATACCAACATGCAAGCGGCTCCTAGAAAAAATAGGTGTAAATAGACTCAAAAGGTGGTAAAGATCATGCAAACACCTAATCTAAAAGTATTGTGACTCAAACAGACGATATCCTCTGCAAGGTGATGAAATCCAAGTCAGACAATATGAATGTAGAGACAACGGCTAGATATCCCCCTACCGGGAGGGACACCGGGTAATCAATCCTAAAAAGACAGGCTACTAGGATACTCCGTTCATGACGCGTCGAGAAAAGGTAAATCTGCCGTTTGGTCCTTTGATCGCAATATCCCAATACAGGGATATCCCGAGAACTGCGAATGGTAGCCCTTCGGTTACTGAATGGGTTTCGGTATCCCACTCAGGCTTCCGGAACCATCCTCGCGACTTCAACCCTCCTAGGGGAGAGGCCTTCCCACAAACCGGTTGTGACCGCGCCAAAAAGTACTAAGAGATTTTAGCTCCCTAATTGGACAACTTCTATGTCTCAGATGTATGAACTGAGGGGTGTTATTGGAACACCTATCCCCCCAATACTACCTAGCTACAAGAATTCTTTTCGTGTTCCCCAAGTGGGGTTAAGAGTGTGTTCAAATTAGGGTACGTTTTAAGTCTTAGTTCAATTAAGTGATCGTGTGAGTGCACGTGAGGTGTTGTAAACTGAACTTGGAAAAATTAAATGCTTTTAAGGGAAATTTTCAAAAAATAAAGGATTTTTCGAAAAATAACAAGCAAATATTTAAGACTTTTTTCACTAAAAGGAATTAATATGCTTTTTCAAAAAATAACTCAAAAAATAAAGGATTTTTTGGATTTATGAAAGCAAATAATAAACTCCTTTTTTTAAAAGAAATAAATGGATTTCTTCGTTTCAATAAAAATTGCTAAGGGCAAGATTCTAAAGAAGTAAATAAGAAAAAATTTGAATCTAGATAAAGAATGCAAAATGAGTCTTTCTTTCACTATCTTGAAAATTTTTAAAAAGATTTCTAGGTATGCACTTTTAAATAGTAAAAAAAATTTTCAAATCTGTAAACTATGCAGAATTTCGTACTGTAAAAAATTTGCTATGGGCAGAAAGTACAGTAAAAAAAAATTTTTAAAATCGGGATGGCCGAATGGAAAAATTCAGCCGCGCGGGTTTTGGACGAACAGCCGCGATGGGCCGCGCGGGTTTTGGCCGCACAGTCGCGATGGACCGCGCGGGTTTTGGCCGCACAGTCGCGATGGACCGCGCGGGTTTTGGCCGCACAGTCGCGATGAGCCGCGCAGGTTTTGGCCGCACAGCCGCGATGAGCAGCGCGGAAAAATGCAGAAAAGTCGCGATGGACCGCGCGACTGTCTGGAAAAAGGCCGCGATGGACCGCGCGGAAAAACGCAGAAAAGCCGCGATGGACCGCGCGACTGTCTGGCAAAAAGCCGCGAGGCGGAAGCCGTGCACGGAAACCGAGAAACGAACCCGAAAATTGAAAATTTAGGGCTGTTTATGGGGCCAAATCTCAGAACAGCAATGGATCTGCTGTCTAAGATGGTAGATCTATGGATCTAAAGATTAAAAACTCATAAAAACTAAGATTTAATGGCAAAGCTAGAGATCTAAAGTTCAAACCAAAGCGGAGTCGCCAAAAACTGTTGGCTCGGTTTTGCAACCAAGCTTAGTGCTATGGGCACCTGCTAACTAGTAGCAGCAGTTTCAATAGAAATAAAAATAATAAACTAAATAAACAATACTTTTCATGGATCTAAACAAGAATCTAAGCAAATAATGTAAACATTTCAAAATCAAGAACAAGAAACATAATAAATAATTTTTTGTATTGAAAAGTGGGGGGCAAGCAAGTGCTTGCGATATTACCTTCAATGGTGAAGGTTGATGTTGAGCAACTCCCAAGATGAGTAGCTCCAAACTCCAATAGGTCTCTTTCTCCAAGGTTGCTTCAATGGCTAAAAGTGCTCAGGGGAGATTTCAGCAGCATAAGGATGAGATAATG
Organism: Larix kaempferi; assembly: GCA_027924585.1. NCBI lineage: Eukaryota > Viridiplantae > Streptophyta > Pinopsida > Pinales > Pinaceae > Larix > Larix kaempferi. The sequence continues at coordinate 3,047,929 of BSBM01000392.1, forward strand.
GAAGGATGTGAAATGAGGAGCCCCTACCACCTTTTTATAGGTTTTGGTGGTGAGGAATACCATTTGTGGTTTTGTGGAAACCAAATGGTATTGAACAACATGGTTTAGGTACTTTTCCCTCCTTTTTCCTTTTTTGAATAAAAATAATATTTTAATTCCCTTTTTAATATTTTTGGGAATTTGGACCCTTTTTGAGGGTTTTTTATGATTTTCTTGGAAAAATAATCTTTTTTAATGGAAAAAGGGGTGTACTAAGGTCTTTTGGTGACCTTTTGTTGGTTTCAGAGGCTCAGATGGTGGAAAAGTGGACAAATGGGTCATGTGAGTAAGGGAATGAGCTAGTGAGCACTTTTTAGGTGTTAACACCAAGAGCCCAAAATAGTGTCACAGATCAAATGGAAAACAACATCCTAGATTGGCATATCATCACACCATGTAACACCCACATCATGCATCATCATCCCATAACATCTCATAAAAATATATAAAAACCCAAAAAAGATTGCATCGCATCAACATTTGCATCCATGTACATAAACCACATTCATATCCATAGGGGCATCCACGTGCCTAATCATACATACATCATGTTGCATCACATAAAATACACAAGGGGCATCTACGTGCCCAACATCCTAGCCTACTTGCATCCACGTGCAATGTAAACATATCATAAATCATAAAGCGCATCCACGTGCGTACGACTAAAACAACATCATATAAAAGGGTGCATCTACGTGCATATATATATATATATATCAAAAAATACATGTTCAGTGCTATACATGTCCTGAGTACCCCTGTACTCAGCTATAAAAAAAATGGCTATACATCCCTAAAGCCTCATCAAAATACATGCCGTAGCTACAAAACTCGGCGGGCGTTCCCTGCACTCCCTAATGAGAGTCGTATCCTGCATCACTGCCTGCATCGGCTGCCTTTGAGTCCTCCCCTTTCTCCTCCTCCGGCAAGTCCTCATCTCCTACGGGCTCCTGTGCCCGTGCCCGGTCCACCAAGATCGCCACACGGATCGCTATGGATCTGAACTCTCGGGGTGCCCTCATGCAATCGTGAACCACGTCCGGATCGACGTCCCGCCATCCCTCGTCGGTCACCCCTATCAGCAAACAATCTAGTAGTGCCTGTACCGACTCCAGTGTCCCCTCCGCATCGCGGCGACGGACCTCCCCTCATTCAGGCAGAGCTGGAATGGCCACAATCCCCCTCCGTGCCATATGTCAGTCACAGTATATCAATCTACTATCATATATATAAAACATGACATCCATAACATGCAAGCAAACACATACGTACCATTGGGTCCCCATGCCTGTCCTGGTGCTCGTGGCGCCTCTGGATCTCTCATGTAGTCCATGTCCCTATACGGGAAGTCATCCAGTGTCAATGGTATCTGGAGCCACTGCAGGTACAACTCCTGCGTAAAATACCTACCCACGTCGCCGCTACCACGGGGACGCATCATCTCGCCTCACCGCACCATCCACGACTCCCTCAAACCTCCTGCCCTGATCGGCACCCGTGGCCGCAGTGTGGGTACCCTCTCCATAAAGAAAGCACACAAGAAGGAACCATAGCAAAACCCCTTGCCAGATTCCTTCGCTGCCGTCAACTGCCGCTGAACGTAGGTCAGGAACATCTGGCCCCACGCGTAATACACCCCATCCAGTACGCGCTCTATCATCTGCATCTGGCCCCCCGACACCTTCTCAGGTGACTGGGACCCCAATACCCGAACCACACATGCCGCCATGGCCTGCACAGATGGCTCCTGTAGGTCCCTCACCAGGAGTGCATTCCTATGCACCCGTGCCTCTGGACCACAGTACCTCTCTAGCATGTCCTCCATGTCTACGTCCGCGGTGACCCGCGGCTGTGTGTCTGCCACTCTGCCCAGACAGGGAAACTCCGTCAGAAAATATACATCGGTCAGGGTGAGGTCCACCCTCTCACCCTATACCCGGAGAGCCTGTATGTCCGACTCCCAGAAACTAATCAGCCGGTTTAGCAGCAACGCTGCTGACCGTATCATAGGTATATGTGCGAACTTCAGTAGTCTGCACAATCCCAGCACAGATCGCACATGGCGATCCCCTCGAATCATGGCCACGATCTCATCAGGGATCTCCCGCTCTCTCCATAGAACCTACGGCATCATGTCAATCACACAAAGTAGACTCATCAGACTCATGTCCAAAAATAAGCCCTTCCCCTCCCCTCAGAAGACCCTCATAGCTCGGCCCAAAACCGTGGCTTTAGGGCTTCCTGCCGCGGTTTTCGACCGCGGCTGTCAGGCCTACACTCGCGGTCCGTAACCGTGTCTATTCGACCTAACCCCGCGGTTTGGCACCGCTTGTTCCTCCCTGGAACACGCGGTACTAGACCGCGTATCCAGTCGAGAAACACGCGGTCCCCAACCGCGTGGTTCACCCCAAAACTCGCGGTCGCCAACCGCGGTTTCGTCCCCCTAACCCGCGGTTCACCCCACGTGGACTGTACAAATAGCCCTGGGACCCACTACCCAACCCCCGACCCTAAAAAACATGTAGGTATGAGTTTGACGGAATACCTGTATCTCCCGGATCTGAAATCGGCCGGTTGGATCGTCCAGAAATGCCACCTCAGCTCTGGTCCACTCTGATCACAAGTCAAAGTCAAATAGTACAAATGACACATGTCATGTTGGACCCACTCACTATTTATAGTCAGTTGACTTTTTCTTGTTTTGGCCATTCTGACCCCATACAGAGTCCATTTTTAAAACCGTTTCCACCACTGGAATCAGCACGACGCGACCATCATAGTGGTCACCTTGTTGCATTATTTTTGGCCCGTCATTTTTTGTCCATTTTTTAGACACCACTAGTCGCCTCGGTTTGCGTGCCACATCGGCCGTTCTCCATTTTTCACATATTTTATATCATCGGATTCATTTTTTCGAGCCGGTGATGATGCCTGAGATCATTTCTCACTCTCACCCCCATATTTTTTGGGTATTTTTCCAAAACGCCCCCCATCGCCTCGGTGTGCGTGCCACATCGGCCATTACCCATTTTTGACACTCTTTATATCGCCGGATTCATTTTTCCGAGCCCGTGATGATGCTTGAGATCATCTCTCGCTCTCACCTAGTACAATTTCAACATTGTTTCCCAACACCTTGCTGCGTCGGTTTGAGTGCCACATCGGCCGCCATCAGATTGTTCCACACTTTTACATGAGCCATTCACTCCTGTCATACTGCAAATGTTTCATTATTTTGCCACCATTTCATTCACCCCGCAAGGAGGCCCACCAGTGTTCCCCCCTACCCTCGTTCTTGGTCATCATTACTAATCCTTGATTGAACAGTTCCTCCTTACCTGGCCATTCCTTTTGTTCGGTATAATTTTATCCCTTTTTCGGGCCGGACAAGTCCTTTACGAAAAAGGAACTTAGGGAGTTTTCGTTAAGCTCTTTTCTGACTCCTAAAACAACGAAAAGATCACCGAGCAATCTTGCTTCCTTTCATGCTCGTTAAAGTACCTAAAAGGGCGTCTATCTGGTATAAGTTTAACCCTTTTCCGGACCTGGTAGACTAATTACGAAAAAGGAATACTCTAGTCACACCGACTAGAAGAGTTCTTCATTGCATCCTTTTATGCTTCTTTGGGCCTTGGAGACTAAACATACGAAAAAGCAACCCCGTGGAGTCTTCTTATTTTCTTTCAGACTCTCTAAAATTGAAAGCAACCATGAGCATGAACTGTCCTGGGCTCGTTAAATCCACACGAAAGTACCATTCCATTACTTCAGAGTCTTCTTAGCACTTTCAGACTCCTTAAAATTGAAAGCGACCACGGGCATGAACTATCCTGGGCTCATATAAATCCACACGACAGTATAATTTTACACACACTTCTTCTAGTTCCTTAACCCATGAAGAAGTACCCTCCCGTGCCTCCTGGCACTATGATCGCTCATCTTGGCAGCACCCCCAATCAAGTCTCCTTTGTTCAGAGTATTCTGCAGTCTCCTTCCATTTTACCCCAGCTTGAGTCTCCCTTATCCCAGTTACCCTCCCAGATCCATTACAGCTATGATCCCTTTCCCCTCAGTCAGTTTCATATGCTGCCCGATCATCCCCATTATCCTACTCTGAACAAAGGAAGTTTGAGTCCACCCACTCTGCTTGCCCAGTTGTCCCCCCACAGTTGGTCAGTCCTGCCATCAGTACTATCACATTTCGGTTCTCCACCTCACGCTTCTGTCAAGGAAACATCATTGCCTTGATAGTTGCAGGTCTCCCTCTGTCGACGAAAACCCCTCTATTCCAGAGGATAGGCCCAGAGGTCCCTACGCCTTGGACTTATCACCATCTGTGGTAGGTGCCTACGGACCATTCTGAGAGGAGTCATCATTGCCTCTCCAAGTGGTCGTTTCTCACATGCTCGACTTCAGCACCTTGATCGCATCGTCGAGAATCGCGTAGGGTTATATCCCATCAGTTTTTAGTCGAAGACCTCGGATTTCCCCCAACTCTAGCACATTGGTGAGTCACTTCGGAACGCCCAGTTATATGTTCCCGTGGATGTCCGGGCTGCGTTGGCGATTGTATTTGGAATCCATCCAGCTATATGCTTCCTTGAGTACCCAGTTCCGTTCCAGTTCAGTGTACCATTGAGAGTATGACCCTTGTCACTCTGATCCAGCAGCTCCTCAGTTCCTTCGGTACCACATTCAATAGCACTATCATCATTCCAGTACACCAGTTCTTCAGTTCACACATGATCAGCACAGCAGTATGTCCCATATTTTGTGTCCCCTCTGGACGCTTATGATGTACATAGTGGTTATCTATGTATCTTATAGGTCCCCCTTTTCGGGCCTCACAGTTCTTTTTATGTATCTTGATACGAGCATGGGTATGCCCGCCTCGTCCATATATTGAGATTCTGCCTCATTCAGTTTTTGAGGCCATGTATATTTCAGGTCCCCATATTTTGGACCCCATTGTTATTATGTTATATTCTTATACGAGCATGGGTATGCCCGCCTCGTCCATATGATCAGATGATTCCTCATCCATTATTGAGGTTATGTACTTTTAGTTCTTGCAGTTTGTTCAGGATCGTTGTTCCGGGCTTCAGTTTGTTTCTTCTCTTCTCCATACCCCAGGAAAACCATTCTTGACTTATGATGTCCATCGGCCATACGATGAGCTCCTGCCCTCGCACATCAAGGGGCAATCTGTTAACACCCAAAAAGTGTTCACTACCTCATCTACCACATTACATGGCTCATTTGTCCATTTTCCTACCATTTTTTCTTAAAATCCCAAAAAATCCCACTAAAAAGCCTCCAAAAGGCCTAAAATGCCTCCAAAAGGCCACAAAACCATCAAAATAGCCTCAAAAAGGCTAAAAAACTCCCTTTTCCTCCAAAAATATCCAAAATTCCTCTAAAATAGCAAAAATCCCCTAAAAAGGGAATAAAAAATATAAAATAATGAGGAAAAGGAGGAAAAAACCCTATACAGCTGCCCTAAACCATATGGTTCCCAAAACCATGGGTCAGCACTCCATTACAAAAAAACTATAAATAGGTGATGGAGATCCCTTATTTCACATCCACAATCATAAGCACCCTTACTCTGCCAAAATCTCTCTTGAAACCCTAGCTCACCATTGAGCCACTTTCACCTTGAGAGCCCCTTTTGGCCCATTTCCACCATTGGAGAAAGAGAAGGAGCACATTGGAGCTTGGAGCAACCCTCTTGGACATTGCAAGGGCTTCATCAACCTCCACATTGGAGGTAATATCAATACAAAAACCATTATTTAAATTTGTTGTTTATGTTTCATGCACATGTTTTAGAGTAGTTTTACATTTCTGTTTTATCATAATAATTTCCATTTACTGAACTGCTACTAAGGAGTCCCTTCTCCTTAGTAGATGCTCATTTGCACAAGCTAGGGGTAAAACCCTAGCTACAATAATCTTAAGTATGTATGGTCATGATCATTTCATACATAGGTATACTTACCTAAGATCCTAACAAAGTAGGATTCTAACTTGATATAGGAAAACATACCTAGATTATCAAGCTTGCTTATGTCTTAACATACCCAAACAATATCTTCTTTTCTTCTCTTCAATGATTTAGAGATCTTGTGCTAGAACTTGCATATCTCATAGGTTAAGCACAGTAGAAAAAATTTATACATACCTCGTAAGTAGAACTTCTATGTGATCAAGGATTATGGATGAGTTTTTGTCTTCATGTCATCGTGGTCATGGAACATGATTTGTCTTTCTTGATGTACCTGTATCTTGTTAGCAGACAACATCAACCTCATACAACACCACAGTGCATTAGTACAGTCATATAACCCTAAGCAATGAATGCCTTTTATCATTCACATGCATTCATACTATTACTTGGGCGATAAGACAATTCTAACATTAATCAAGATTGTACTAACCTAAATAATATGAAGACAAACATATTATGAACTTAATCAAGAATCAGATTTGAAAACATACTTGTATCTCCTTAAGTCATACCTGACGAGATTTCTTGTAGTCTTCTTATGTAAGGCCTTAGACTCATCTCCCCTTGAAACTGGATCTAGAGCTTTATTAGGGTTTTTCAAAGAAACCCTAAAAATTCAAACTTTGACCTTCACACTTCAGAATGGATGGAAAGATGTGCCTTGTTGATCTGATCAAGCTCGCATACTTCAATATTTAAATCTCCAAAATTTGACCCCTCAAAATTGCCTTTGAAACTTCTGGATCTTTGTTAGGAACCTATGTAAACCCTTCTCTTTACTATGTTAGTATATTGTTGTTGGACGCATATGCTTTGTAAGTCGTCTCGTAGTATTTGTTGATCCGTAGTTTATATTAGCCCATAGTATTGACCCATAGTATTGGACGCATATGCTTTGTAAGTCGTCCCGTAGTATTATATGTCCCATGGTTTTGACTCATGGTATTGGGCATAGACTTAGTATATAAGTGTGTGTTGAGGTCATTTAAGGACAGTGAAGTTAATTGTATTGAGCTTGCTCAAAGGAGGTTGCCCCCTCGAAGTGGCCCGTGATCAATATAAAAGTGATTCTGTTCTATTATTTCTGCTATTTCGCATATTCTTATTAATTAATTGTTGCAGGTGCATCACATCTGGTATCAGAGCACTTTCTTGGGCTCGCTGGGTGAAATTTCTGCCAAAATTTTTTTTTCGCATCTGTTGCAGGTTCGGATTTGGGAATAATCCCTATCCGCTTAACTGTGGGAAGTACTTGGGTATAAGCCCTAAAACTCATTGTGAGGAGTACCACAGGAACCCCGAAGTAGCTGGCCCATTGAGAGGACCTGCCAGCGAAAAGGGAAACGAACCCTACCCGATTGACTAGTTCCTCCCGTGAGGTAAACCAAGAGCTGTCGTTTGTGGCAAAGCGGTTATCAGTTTTACCTGAGTCATGGAGTGAGGGGTACTGCCCCAATACGCAAGCCGTCAGACAGCATTGGTGGCCGAGTGAAAACCCTGAACTATTAGGAAGCCGCACATACCTGGGGTCCATATCTACTTTCAGCTGAACTATTGGCGATCACTGCTGCGCCGTTTCAGATCCATTTTGCAAGCCATTCCAGATCCATCCGTTCAGCATTGTTCCAGATGCCTTCCGAACCGTAGCCGCTCCAGATCCAGCCATTCGGCGTTGTTCCAGATTCCTTCTGAACCGTAGCCGCTCCAGTCTGTAAAAAAATAAAAAAAATTAAAAAATTAAAAAAAAAAAATATCCGAGCCGTAGCCGCTCCCGTCTGAACAAAAAAAAAAAAACACCATGGAGGAAGCACTTGCAGCCATCCAAACCAAACTCCAAGATCTGGATGAAAAATTTCTCAGCCTCCATCTTCAGCATTCAGCCATGAACAATAACCGATAGCCAGAATCTTTTGCAGCCACCGGGTTCTCTTCTTCCAACAATTTTCGTGGGCCGAAGCTTAATTTTCCTCGCTTCAATGGTATTGATCCGACTGGATGGACATACCGAGCAGAACAATATTTCAGTCTGCATAATACTTTTGATGTCCAGAAAGTTCCACTTGCATCCTTTCATTTGGAACAGGAAGCCCTTCAATGGTACTGTTGGTACATCAAAGCTCATCCCGAGCCAAACTGGACAGATTTTTGCCAACTCATTTTGCCACGATTTGGCCCTAGTGCTTTTGATGATTTCACAGGAGCACTCACTAAACTTCACCAAATTGGCACAGTGAGAGACTATCAGACAGAATTTGAGAAATTGGCCAATCACACAGAAGGATTGTCTGATGAATTCTACAGGAGTTGTTTTATAAGTGGTCTCAAGGATGAAATTCGCTCAGAGGTCAAAATGTTTTGTCCCAACACAATGATGGAAGTCCTAGGGTTGGCTAAGCTGGCTGAGGACAAGATTGTAGCTCAACAACGCTCCAAACCCACCCTTGTTCCCTTAAGAAATATGGGTTCCCAACGACCTCCCATCACGCCTTCTCCTCAACCAACTCCTATCAAGCATTTGTCTGAAATAGAAATGCAGGCACACCAAGAAAAAGGGATTTTCTATAATTGTGATGAGAAATTCACTCGGGGACATAGATGTGTTCAACAAAAGCTCTATCTCTTAGATGTGGATTCTCCACCTGCCTTAGAACTTGGTGAAGAAGCTACAGATACAGTGGATGATCAGATCGACATTCAACACCCGCCTGTTGACACCCCATTTTAGGACGACCCACCTGAGATCTCTCTCCATGCTGTAACCGGCGTCACCACCCCACAAACAATGCGGGTCAGGGGATACTTCAAGAAGCTCCCTCTTACCATACTCATTGATTCTGGTAGCACTCATAACTTCATTGACCCTCGGATTGCCAAACAGGCTGATTGTTTTGTCCATCCTTGCTCCAACTTTGAAGTCATGGTTTCCAATGGGGGCACCTTACCTTGCAAGGGGAAGTGTCACAATGTGCGTATCTCTATGGAAGATTATAACCTACACTCTGACATGTTTTCCTTTCCCTTAGGTGGATGTGAGGTGGTTTTGGGCGTTCAATGGTTACGCACACTTGGCCCCATCTTATGGGATTTTGCTGAACTTTGGATGCAGTTTAAAGTCAATGGGGCATAACACAAATTTTTGGGCTTACAACCAGGGTCTCTCTGCATCATCAGTTCACATCGCCTGGAAAAAATCCTTAAGAAGAATTCACATGGTGTCATCGCTCAGCTCAATTCCATTCAGATGCACCCATCAACAGTCTCCACTACTTCCTTGGATAGATATGCAGGTATCTTTGCTGAACCAATGCGCTTGCTACCTTCACGAGACCTTTCCAGTAAGAATTTAGCCACATCTACCTCTCAGCAGGAAATGATGGCTATTTTGCATGCAGTACAGAAGTGGCAGCCATACCTATTAGGGAATTATTTATACATCAAGACTAATCGCCTGAGTCTGGAAAATTTTCTGGAACAATGGGTCTCCTCCCCAACACACCTGAAAGGGGTTATTCAACTCATGGGTTATCCCTATGTGACCACTTACAAGAAGGGTAAGGACAATATGGTGGAAGATGCTCCTGCTTGCACAATTGATGACCCAGTTTCTCTTACAACTCTTTCTCTGCTTGTTCCAAATTGGGTGCAATATGTTCAACAGAGCTGTCTCTTCTATGAACTCCATGCTTCTTCATCAACAAGGCACTCTGGGTTCTGCAACATGTATGACCAAGAACAATGTAACTTCTTTTGGCAGGGACAAAAAATGACAATTCAACAGATGGTGGCTGACGATGATACTTTCCAAGTCAACAAGGGTGAAACGACACTCCTTTCGGGATTGCTCAAACCCTTGCCCATCCCTAAACAGCTTTGGACAACTATTTCTATGGATTTCCTAGTAGCGCTTTGGTGGTACAATACCACATCTCACAGGACACCATATGAAGCGGTCTATGGAAAAACACCGCATGCAATTGACTCGGTTCTTCAAAACCGCCATCAGATTCTTCTCATTCTACAGGACAATCTTCACATGGCCAGAATTCGCCTGAATCAACAATCTGATCAGCACCGTTCTGAGTGCATTTTCCACGCAGCTGACAGGGGTCTTCTTCATCTCCATCCTTCCAAGCAATCCCCCTTGACATTCCAAAGGCGTCAGTGGCCTGAAATGCAACCCAAGGATGCTACCGGGGAACCACTCCTTCAGCTTCTGCAGCAATTTCTCCAACCAAAACTTTGAGGACAAAGCTTTTTCTAAGGGAGAGGGGATGTTAGGAACCTATGTAAACCCTTCTCTTTACTATGTTAGTATATTGTTGTTGGACGCATATGCTTTGTAAGTCGTCCCATAGTATTATATGTCCCATGGTTTTGACTCATGGTATTGGGCATAGACTTAGTATATAAGTGTGTGTTGAGGTCATTGAAGGACCGTGAAGTTAATTGTATTGAGCTTGCTCAAAGGAGGTTGCCCCCTCGAAGTGGCCCGTGATCAATATAAAAGTGATTCTGTTCTATTATTCCTGCTATTTTGCATATTCTTATTAATTAACTGTTGCAGGTGCATCACAATCTTCTTGACAGGATCCTGAACTAGGGTTTGATGAATCCCACCCTTCTTCCCAATCAAAAGGTTCGATCCAAATCTCTAAACTTCTATTTTTCCAAGGAGCTTCCAACCATGGTCGCCGACTTAAAGAATTCCAACTTTTGTAGAAGCCCTAATTTTCCACCTTTCCGATCAAAATCTTGAATTAGGGTTTGATCAAGCCCGGCCTTCTGCCCAACCAAAAAATTCGATCTTGGTCTCTAAATTTCAATTTTTATGAGGATCATTCATCCATGGAATTCGACTCTAAAAATTCCAACTTTCTCCGAAACCCTAATTTCCCACAACAGTGATGATTCAAGAATGAAGGTGCTCAAAATACAAATTTGTTTTGACAGAAATATGCACCTGATTGTTTCTGGTGTAACACCGAAATTACGAATCCAAAATGGTCTGAAACCCTTTCTTGTGGTAGCCCAATATGCCCTCTTTCCAACCCCATAGGTATGACCTCAATTGGATTCTCTGAGAGAGAGTTATGCCATGTGTCGCAACGTGACCTGTTTATGGGATAAAACAGGAGAGCGAACATGTACGGCGTGCCATGTGTCACTGGCTCAACTTCAGCCTCTAAAAACGTTACCTGAGATAGTATAGTCCGTGGAATACCTGTCACATTTTATGAAATTTCATTTGGAGCTTCCTAGCCCAAGTTATGACCTTTTTTCCTAGGTCACCGGATTATGACTGAGATCTTGAATAGGCAGAAACCCTAACATGTACTGATCATAACTCACAAAGTACAACAAATATGAGGGTGTCCTTTGGACACCAGGTACATGGGAATGCTATCTACGACCTGTAAAGGATTCATATCCTGACCCTTTGTCAAAATATATTTATAGTGAAAGTACCACGATGACTTGTTTTTGCTATACAAAACCCTAACCTTCAAATTGTCGCAAGTGAAGCAAGTGTCGTAAGTTCCATACATTGCCTTCCTTTAGGTTATCTCTGATACCATGTGAAGATTCAATATGCTAAGACATAAAATATCAACATTACATTCCATTTCACAATAATAGCATATACAGGATCATTGAAAGAACAACAAGCATAGCATAAACACAAGAGACACAGATTTATCCTGGGAAACCCTCATGGGGAAGAAAACCCAGCAAAGCTTTCTCAATATAGATGACGAGCAAATACAAATATGTAATCCACAACCATGATCTCCTTCTGCTCCACAACATATCTATCTCTCACTTATGCGCTATTCACATGTGAGGGCAATGTGTGTCAAATGAGGAACACACCTCCTCTATTTATACACAACTTCGACTTGTATTTTATATTAACTAGGTCAGCCCCAACTTACCCACTAGGTTAAACACCCCATTACAACTAACTGGGCCGACCCCTCTAGGGTGGTCTAATAACCCTTTGACCCACATAACACATACAGGGCCGACCCCCACTAGGGAATTCTAATAACCCAAGTTACCACATTCTAACGGAGGAATAAACATCTCCGGATATACAATAAGGTCTTCACAGAGGAATGAAACATCTCCGGAATAATAAAGTACAAATCTAATATTCTTAGAAGTTACAATATTTCAACATTAGCCAGCCAGTTTTCCAAGGTTAAATCCAGGAGACCATATGTTCATGCTATCTGTCTGAATCTCTCCTTCCCCTTGCCCCAGAGAACCACGGCCAATGTGCATTCATCCAATAGATGGTTGATAGATTCGCTTTCATGTACGCATATGCTACATCGTGAGGGTCTTGAGAAACCTTTTTTCCTAAGCTTTTCCCAAGTTAGAATACGAAGGTGAAGCAGTAACCAACCAAAGGTGGCAATTTTGGGCCAATGATGGAGCCAAACTTGTTTCCATCTTTCCTCCTGTGGCCTATAGTTGTAACCCTCCAAGAGGGCTACCGCTTCAGCACTGGTAAAGTTCCCAGTATTTGAATAGCCCCATCTGATTTTGTCCTAGCCTCTAGTCACTGAGATTTGGCGTTTGAGTGGTTAGATTCTGCGGTTAGATTGTCCTTGTAAAAATTTTCCATATTTTCTTCCTAGGTTAGATTCTACCACCATTGTAGCAGTTTCCAAGGTATGAGTTGAGTTTCCTCGAGGCCCAGTTCCCAGAAGTCCCTTACTTTTTCCCATGGGCTACTCTGTAATTGTTGGAAAAGCTCCTAGTTATCCTGCATTTCTACCAATTTAGGGAATTGCTACAACGCATCGTGCAGAAAGGATGCCGAAGCTCCATCTCTTATTTCCCAAAAACTATACCTTTTTACTAGCTCTTGATTCATCTGAGCCAACATCCATATGCCCAAGCCCGACTTATCCTACATGAAGTAGATAAGATCCTCCTCGGGCCATAAGGGTGCATAATTCATGTGCCATAACTTCGCTCAGGTTTCCTCTCTGTGTGTGATCCATCTCCACCAAATTTTGGCCCCCAACACCTTTTTTGTACATAGAGGATCCCTAAGACCGAGGCCCCCCAGTCCTTTTGGAGTGCAGACCGTTTCCCATTTCACCAAGGCCCATTTGCTTGGGCCATGAGTACCACCCCACAGAAAATTCCTTTGAATGTTACAATTTTTTTTCAGAACAACATTGGGTGCAGCCAACACCGAGAATAAATAGACCAACATCACTTGGAGGACCAATTTTACCAAGATGAGCCGGCTAGGAAAGTTCAGGGCCCTGTGCGTCCATAGTTCCAATTTTTTCTTGAGTTTATCAAGTAGATCTTTCCAGGAGATTTAAATTATTATGGATTCCATCAGAGGTGGCCCCAGGTATTTAGAAGGTAGTAATCCTTCAGAGAATTCCAAAATCCTTAAGATATTACGGTGATTAATTTTGGGTGTGTTGAAGAAATAAACCTTCGATTTTTCTTTATTAATCTCTAGGCCACTGCTTCTAAGGAAGATGTTTAGGATGTCCTTGATATTTTTTGCTTCCTGCACCGAGGAAGGTCCCATGAGCATTGTATCATCCACAAACTACTAATGGGTTTGGGGATTAAACCCATTGCATAGATCAAGACCCTGGATGGCATTACTATTCTGAGTAGCCCGTAGCATTCTACCCATGCCTTCTACAATGACAATGAAGAGAAAAGGTGATAGTGGGTCCCCTTGTCTAATTCCACGAGATGCTGAAAAGGGTTGAGAGGGGGTGCCATTCACCAGAAGAGAGAAGAAGGGGGAAGAGACTAGGCTCAGAACCCATTCAATCCATAAGTTGCTAGAGCCAAAGGCTTTTAACATCCTTGCAAGGAAAGTCCAATTTAGCTTATCATAGGCTTTTGATAAATCCAGTTTGAGAAGCATACCTAGGATTTTGTCCTTCTTCACCAATTGGATAGTTTCATGCACTAGAATTATACCATCCAGAATTTGATGACCTTCCACAAATCCAGCTTGTTCTGGTGAAATGATCAAAGGGAGAAGGGGGCAGAGTCGGTTAGCTATGACCTTAGTTATGATTTTATATATAACATTGCAGAGGGCAATAGTTCAAAATTTGTTGGGGTCCTCTGTTCCCGTTTCATTAGGAATGAGAGTAATAAAGGTGGCATTGAGGGCTTTGAGGATGCCCCTAGTCTTATGGGAATCTTCAACAATGGCCAAAACCTTTGTTTTCACCCAGTCCCAACAAGAGTGAAAAACGTTGGTGGTGAAACCATCTAGTACAGGGGCTTTGTCATTTGCCATCTGTTTAACCGCTTCTTCAAGCTCTTCCATTCTGATTTTCTCCATGAGGAGTTTGTTATGTTATTCCATGACCAAGCTCGGGTAATGTTTGAAAAATTGCTCCCTTTCTCTGCTTCTATTGATATTACGTTCCTCAAGTAGGTCTTGAAAGTGGGCATTTAGAGTCTGTTCCAACTACAGTTGAGTTTCCACTACGCTTCCATTTTCTCTTTTTAGCCTGACCACTCTATTCCCATGGTGATGTTGGATGGCTGCTTTATGAAAGAACTTGGTATTCCTTTCCCCAGCTTTTAACCAATGGCTCCTGGATTTTTGCTTCTAAAGGAGCTCTTCTTGGTGATCTTCGAGGTTAAGTTCTTGTAGGAGATTATGTTCTCTTTATTTTAGCTCTGCTAAGTGGCCATGCATCATAGCCTCCATTTGAACCTCTTCAATTTTAAGGTCGAGCAACTTATTAGCTTGGAAGATGTTCCCGAAGGTTTCTTTATTCCATTTCTTGATTTTACCTTTTAGGTATTTTAAATTTTGTTGGAATTTGTACATCCTGGTGCCTGGGACCATGGGACAAGACTGCCACCACTGTCTCATTTGATTTGGAAAATGAGGGTGAAGAATCCAAAATTGTTCAAATCTAAACGGCCTTCAAAGGTTTTCCCCTATTCTTTTCCATTCCAGGCTTATTGGCTAATGGTTTGATCCAGCTGCCAAGAGCACCACTACTGTTACTTCCCCACCACCCATAATGATGGATTCAGAGACCATAACTCTGTCTAACCTTGATGCTATGCTTCTGTCCCCAGCCCTTTCCTTGTTCCAAGTAAACCAGCCATTAGAAGTGTTGACATCAATCAGATCCATATTTTCAATGACCTCCGAGAATTCCTCGCTACTGGGGTGTAAACATCGAAGTCCCCCACTCTTCTCTGCTAGATTTTGAATCAAGTTGAAGTCACCTCCTATAATCTAGGGAAGGGTACCAGTCTCTCTTTTGAGGCTTTGCAGGGAGTTCAAGAAGGAGTGCTTAAGGTGCACCATTGACGGTCCATACACATTAGACAAGAATCCTCTTACACTTGTTCCTAAAACATGAAACGAGGCCGATAAAATGGATCTTGAGGCCATCCAATCTGTTAAACTAACCTCATTTGGATTCCAGAGGATGTCGATTACTCTGGCAGTACTGACAACATCAATCGCCATGGTTTCACCTTTTTTCTAGACTTTCTTTCTTATTATTTTAAGGTCCTCTTCAGAACATTTAGTTTCCTGAAGCAAGACTATAGTTGGTTTCTCTAATTCAATCTTTCGTCTTAGGAGACAGGTCTTCAGAAGACTCTTACAGCCTCTAATATTCCAGGATGTGATCCGCATCTTATAACTTATTAGGGGTTGGAGAAGCTAGGGCTGCATCAATAGTGGGATACTGGCCTGAGGCCACCAGATTCCTACCTATCATTTGAACTCTCTGCGTTATACTACGCCTCCACCTTTTTTCTCCCCTACTTAATTTTTTCCCTTCGGATTCCTTAAGAGGTTAAGATTTTATACCCAGATATTTGTGATTCTTGCTTTTGATGATAGCTTTATCCAGGAGAGAGACTTGTTGTGGAGAGGTTGGGGTAGTGTTCTCCACTATGCATGCTTCCTCCAGGCTCTCTAGATCCAGGTCTCCCAAATCCATTTCATCTCTGCCTTCCTCTGGCGATGAGCTTTCTTCCCTTGTTTCGTTTATCGTTGGCTCCTTGACGTTAGTCTTAGTCTCCTTTTCTAGGGGTGCTTCAGTTACCTCCTCCCTAGTCTCCTTGGTTGCTTCTTGAGTTTCTGCTTCATTTTGCAATGCCTCAAACCTGTTATGGATCATGGATTTCTTGTGTATCTCCGGGCCCCCTACCTTCTTTGCTTGTTGTTTCTTGTTCGCTACTTTCTTGAAACCGTCTTGATCTTTACCTTCATCATCTAGCATTCCTTCAAACTGTTTATTTAGAGGAAAATCCCTGAAAAAATGCCCATGTTCACGGAATCTGTGACATCTAAACAGGATTTGTTCATAATCAATGGACTGGAACCAGTCTTCATCCTCCCAAGTAATATCAATTCCTTCTGGGAGGTCTTGGGATATATCCATATAGAGACAGATTCAGGTGTAAGAGGTATATTGCATCTTCTTGGTTTGTTCTGATGCTTTGACGAATGTCCCCAATTCATTGCCTATCTCAATAAGGATTTCCTCCTTCCAGTATTCGGAGGGTAAAGACTACAACCTTATCCAGATCGGGGCTATAGTAATATTTTCTTTATCTGGGTTGAAGCGCTCCTTCCAAGGACGAAGATACAGCGCCACAGAATTGAAGAAATAAGGTCCATTGTCAAAAATCCTTTTTTGGTCCTCCTCATTAAAGAAAATCACTGTGAAAAAGCCTTTAGCCCCCAGTTGTAGATCATAATGTCCCTGGGGTTTCCATGTTGTATTGATCCACCATACAAGTTCTTTTTCAGCAGGCCAGATGCCAACGAATTTCCCAATTAGAGCATGTTCTTTCATGTATTGTATGTCGGTTCAAACTTTATCTGATTTTATTTGTAGTTTGCGTACCTTCTTTGCCTTTGGTAGGAATTGCCCAGGCTTTCTGGGTTCTGTCATTCCCTGATCCAACTTGGCCACTTCCCTGGTCCCTGCTTCCACAATCCCCTCCCCAACAGCAGGGTTTTGTTTCAGATTTGTCTTTTTCCCTTTTTCCAGCGCTTTTGTCGAGTCCCAAGCCTCATTGCTAGGATTCGTGCTCATGCCCTTCCAGATCCGTCCTTCGAGGAGTCCCTGGTGGTAATCGCCGTCCGCAACACTGAGCTTGAGGTACATAGTTCAGAATCCTTCAAAAACCTCTGTCACACCTTCCTCCTTCCATCTCTAGTTTTTCTGATTCAAAAAATCACCTCCAGAGTCACCAAGACCTAAATCTTTTATTTCCATTTGATTTTCTCATTAACATGTCTCAGCACACCAAGCTTGAGGATAAGCTTGAAGGGGATGATAACTTCCGAGCATGGAAGTATAGGATTGGGTTAATCCTAGAAGAAAATGAGTTGGACACCTACATACGTGAAGAGGTTCCAGCTGCAGAGGGAGAAGAGGCTAAGGCCTTACACAAAAATAACTTGGTCAGAGCCAAGAGAATCATTGATGATTCTATTCAGGACCATCTCATACCCCATGTGTCTTCCCTAAAGACAGCTAAGGAGAAGTTTGACTCTTTAACAAAGTTGTTTGAAGGAAATAACATAAATTAGAAGATGACTCTGTGGAACCAATTGAAAGAGGTAAAGATCCAGAATAGAGAGACCATCCAATCCTACTTTTCTAAGGCCTCTCAAATCAAGGAACAACTTGAAGTTGTGGATGAAGTAGTAGAAAATGGATAAATTTTCATTACCACCTTGAATGGCCTACCTAGGTCATGGTACTCCTTCATCCAATAAATATGTGCAATAAAGAAATTGATCTCTTTCAGTGGACTATGGGAGGAATGTTCACACGAAGAAGCTTGGATTGTGGCCCGAGAAGAAAAGATGGGAAGTGAAGATCAAGCTCTCACAGCACACACCAAGAAAAGCAAATTTAAGAGAGAGCCACCTCATCACAACAAATATTCTCGCCACCATCCAAAAGAGAAGAAAGATATGAGATGCTTCTCATGCAATGAGAAAGGACACTTTGCTTCAGAATGTCCCAAGAGAAGGAAAGACTCCAACAACAACAAAAACAACAAGAACATCAAGAAGATGTATCATGCTCATGCTGTTGAGGATGATGAACCTCCCAAGAAGAAGAATAGGGAAGAAAGTGAAGACTCTTCAAGTGAGGAAGAATATGTGTTTATCTCTGCTCTCACAGGTACTATCTCACATGGGTGTGATTATTGGCTTATTGATAGTGGGGATTCCAAACACATGACGGGGTTTAAAGAATCCTTTGTAGACCTATCTGAATATGAGTCACCTCACAAGGTGAAACCTGGGAATGACTATCAATATCCTCTAAAAGGAAGTGGTGAAGCATCCTACAAATTAGACTATGGGAAGTATTTAAAGATGAAAGATGTTCTATATGTACATAGACTCAAAAAGAATCTTCTCTCCATATCATCTTTGGATGCAAAGGGAATAAGAGTTGCATTTATAGATGGCCAAGTACTCATGTGGCCAAAAGGTAAGACAATATATGATGCAGTGGTGATTGGAGAGCAAGAGGGAGGATTGTACAAGTTGAAGGGACAACCTGAACATGCCATAGTACATGAGTCCATGGAGCCAAGTGAACTTCGGCATAGAATGCTTGCACACATGCACTATAAAGCCCTTCCAATTGCAAGCAAAGTAGTAGAGGGTATTCTTGAAATCCAATCAAAGCATGAAGGTATTTGCAAAGGTTGTGCAAAAGGAAAGAAAGAAAAGAAGGCATTTCCAAGTAGTGAAAGCAAAGCAAAAAGAATCTTGGATATTATCCACTCCGATGTATGTGTTCCAATGTCATCCATTTCTCTGAGTGGGTATGTATACTATGTTTCTTTCTTGATGATTTCTCTAGGAACACTTGGGTTTTTTTCTTGAAGAATAAAGATGAAGTGTTTGATAAGTTCAAGGAATTCAAACCCTTGATATAAAATCAAACTGATAAGAAGATCAAGACCTTCAGATCTGACAATGGCAGAGAATTCACCTCAGGAGACTTCAAGAAGTTATGCAGTGATTCAGGGATTAAGAGGGACTTGACTACTCCTTATAATCCACAACAGAATGGAGTTGCAGAAAGGAAGAATAGAACTATCATGGAAGCAACATGGGCAATGCTACATGACCAGGATCTGCTTATGCACCTATGGGAAAAAGCAACAGGATAGCTATATGAGTGCAAAACAGAACACCTCACAAGACACTTGACAACAAGACACCTGAAGAAGTTTTCTCTCGTAAGAAACCAGAAGTTAGACATCTCAGGATATTTTTCTTTCTAGTATACACACACATTCCAAAGGAAAAGAGGACAAATCTAGATGCTTCAGGAAATAAGGGCATCTTTGTGGGTTATAGTGAAAGCTCGAAGGCTTCTAGAATCTACTTTCGAAGGTTCAAGAAGATTGACATCAACAGGGATGTGACTTTTGATGAAGACTCAGCATATGTCAAATCTAGGAAGACACCTATTGAAGACAATGAAGAACCAAGGGTAACTAGAATTCAAGACACCACTATGAATGAAGCAATTCTAGAAGAAGATTGTGAAATTGAAGATCCACAAGAACCTGTAGATCCACCCTGTGAGAAGCACTCTCACAAGAGGAAACCTGCATGGGCTAGAGAGCTCACTGAAGATGCATAAAGGTATGGCATTCCAAAAGACGAACACAGAGAAAGGAAAAGGACAAGGTCACACAACAGATATGTTTCCTTGCTTTGTGAAATTATGAACAAAGAACCTTCCAGTTATGAAGAAGCAGTGGAAAAGAAAGAACGGAAGGATGCCGTGGTTGAGGAATGCTTGTCGATCATGAAGAATGATGTTTGGGATGCGGTCCCAAGACCAGAAGGGAAGTCTGTTGTGACTTCCAAGTGGATCTATAAGATCAAGCATGCTTCAAATGGTACCATATACAAATAGAAGGCGAGATTGGTAGCTCGTGGCTTCTCCCAGAAAGAGGGAATAGATTATGAAGAGAATTTTGCTCTTGTAGCCAAATACACTTCCATCAAAACAGTACTTGCTCTGGCTGCAATGATGAAGTCGAAGATACACCGGATGGATGTCAAGACAACTTTCTTGAATGATGTAGTTGAAGAGTAAGTGTATGTGGAGCAGCCACTTGGTTTTGAGACACATGACAGGGAGTCATATTTGTGTAGGTTGAAGAAAGCCTTGTATGGCTTGAAGCAAGATCCTAGGACTTGGTATGGTAGGATAGACAACTTATTATCCAGTTTGGGCTTTACTAAGAGTAAAGCGGATTCCAACCTTTACTAGAAGGTTGAGGAAGGAAATCGAGTGATACTACTATTGTATGTGGATGACCTGTTTGTTATAGGTGAGGATGGGTTGATTGCTGACACGAAGAGGAAGCTTGTGCTGAGTTTGAGATGAAGGACTTGGGGATGAAGCATTAATTTCTAGGCATGGAGGTGTGGCAGATTGCAGATGGGATCTTCCTTGGATAAGGGAAGTATACAGTAGAGATCCTGAAGCAGTTCATGATGATGGACTGCAAGGTCATGGCCACACCTATGGCATCGAACCTGAAGCTATTGTGTGATGCTTCATCTGAGCTGGTTGATGTCACAGTGTAGCGTCAAATGATTGGGTCCTTGATGTACTTGATGAACACAAGACCGGATATTTTCTTTGCGGCAAACACCTCGAGTGAGTTTTTGACAGATCCTAGACATGTTCACCTTATTGTTATAAAGCATATTATGAGGTACCTGAAGGGCACAGTTAATTATGGGCTCAAGTACGATGCAAATCAAAAGTTTAAACTGGAGGGTTATGTTCATTGAGATTGGGAAGGTAGTGTTGCAGATAGGAAGAGCACCTGAGGGTGTTGCTTCAGTATCGAATCAGGTGTGATCTCTTGGTTTAGCAGGAAGCAATCCTGCGTAGGATAGAGTATAGCCAAATCAGAGTATGTCGCTGCTTGTTTGGCCAGTTGTCAGGCAGTATGGCTGAGGAAGCTACTGTCTGAGTTATTTGATCTCCTATTGGATGCTACTTATATCTTCTGTGACAACCAAAGTTGTGTGGAGTTGTATTAGAACCCGGTGTTCCATGACAGGTCAAAGCACATCAAGATCAAATATCACTATATCAGGGATATGGTGCAAAGAGGAGCAGTGAAGCTCCTGTATGTTGCGATGGATGATTAGGTTGCATATGTGTTGACTAAACCATTATCCAGAGTGAAGTTTGAGTACTTCGGGGAGAGGCTTCGTGCTCTTCAGATAGAAGATACTTCGAGGAAGAAGTGATGGGACACATTTGCTTGAGCGATTCCAAGCATGGTGGTAGGAGGATCCTTCCCATGGATGTGGATGGAAGCTCTATGTGATGAGCATCAGGGCTATGCTCTAGATGATATGCATAAGGACAATGCGGTGATGATGATCAGGATGATCATGTGTGATGAGTATCGGGATGATTCTCCCGTTGATGTACATTAGAGTGATGTACTATATGATGATCAGGACGATCATGCAATGATGATGTACATCAGGATGATGTATGGTATGATGACGATCATGTTGATCATTAGCATCAGGATGATGCTCCATGCAAGGATGATCATGTGGATCATGAGTTTCAGGACGATACTCAGAGTTCGTGGATATGTGGCAGGTTGTGCAGTTGCATGTAAAAGATCGTGGGAGATCTGATAGGTTGAGTTCTGTGCTAGTACTCAGTCTTGGGATGCGCTTTCGATGTTTTTCTAGGGATCCATGTTATCAGTCCTAGAGATCCGATAGGTTGAGTTGTGTGCTCGTAATAAGTCCTATCATGCTCTTTAGATATCTTGCCGGTCGCGCCTAGGCACGTAAACTGATCTTGGGATATTCTTTTAAGGTTTTGCCTAATCACATGTAATCAGTCCTGGAGATCCAATAGGTTGAGTTGTGTGCTCGTAATAAGTCCTGGTATGCTCTTTAGAGATCTTGTTGGTCGTGCTGAGGCACATAAACTGATCCTGGGATACTATTTAAAGGTTTTGTGAAGGGATGCATGTAATTATTCCTGGGAGATGTAATTATTACTCTGAGGCACGTAAACTGATCCTGGGATGCTCTTGTCATGTTTTGCATATAATGAGTGATGAGATTCCACCTCTATTACACCACTCGCAGAGATGATGAAGACCTACATGAGGCTAGGCCTACATCCAGCATGAAAAAGGGATGGCTCTGTAGAACATCCTATGATGAGAAGAACTATGAGATAGCTGTGATGCACCTGCAACAATTAATTAATAAGAATATGCGAAATAGCAGAAATGATAGAACTCAGAATCACTTTTATATTGATCATAGGCCACTTCGAGGGGTCAACCTCCTATGAGAAAGCTCAATACAAATAACTTCATGGTGCCTTCATAGGTCTCAACACACACTTATATACTAAGTCTAGGCGCCAATACTATGGGTCAAAACCATGGGCCACTACAAACTATGGATCAAAAATACTACGGGCGACTTACAAAGCATATGCGCCAACAACAATAACACAAACTATTGATCAACAAATACTACGGGACGACTTACAAAGCATATGCATCCAACAACAACATACTAACAAAGTAAAGACATGGGTTCCTAACATCCCCTCCCCCTTAAAAAATGCTTTGTCCTCAAATATTTAGATGTGGAAATTGTTGTTGAATCTGAAGGAGTGGTTCCCATGTAGCATCCTCTGGTTGCATGCCGTGCCACTGAATTAAGACCTTTGTGATAGAGTGAGAGCGAAGCTAACGCGTGCACCGATTGAGGATGGCCTCCAGTTCCAAAAGGATGGATCCTTCATTATCCAGTTCAGGTAAAATCATTTTTCTGTTGATGTTGGTGCCAAGAACTTTCTTCAGACAAGAGACATGAATGACTGGATGAATGCGAGAAGAAGGAGGAAGTTTCAATTTATAAGAAACGGACCCAATATTCTGAAGAATCCGATATGGCCCATAGAACTTTGGAGAAAACTTATGAAGCCCTTTGAGTTTCAAGGAGGATTGCTTGTACAGCTGGAGACGAAGAAAAACCATATCGCCGACTTGAAAAGTGCGCTCAGAACGGTGCTGATCAGCTTGTTGCTTCATGCGATTTCTGGCCATTCAAAGATTGTCCCGCAAAATGTGAAGAATCTGATTGCAGTTTGGAAGGACCGTGTCAACTTCCTAAACTGGTGAACCGGTGGGGGTGTATGGAAGAAGAACTGGAGGTGCCTGACCATAGACTGCTTCATATGGGGTCATTTTAGAGGCAGTGTGGTAAGAGGTATTGTACCACCATTTAGCGAGAGGGAGCCACTTTGCCCACTGATGTTGTTGTTCCGAGGTGAAGCAACGAAGATAAGTTTCCAAGCATTTATTGATAATTTCAGTCTGACCATCTGTTTGTGGGTGATACCCTGAACTCATCTTCAGTTTGGTGCCAGTGTGGTGAAATAGTTCTGTCCAAAAATGACTGGTGAAAGTTGCATCACAATCCGAGACAATGGAAGAAGGGATGCCATGAAGATGAAAGATATGGTCCAGGAAGATTTGAGCGACGGAGGAGGGTTTATAGGGATGGCTGAGAGCACAAAAATGACTATATTTGGAGAGGCAATCAACCACAATGAGAATCACTGTCTTCCCACCAAATTTAGGGAGCCCTTCAATGAAATCCATAGAAATATCTGTCCAAATCCGTGTAGGTATGGGCAAGGGTTCAAGCAATCCTAGAAGGAGTGTTGTTTCACCCTTATTGCGCTGGCAGGTATCACATTCGGCCACCATCTGTTGAATTGTCCTTTTCATGCCCTGCCAAAAGAAGTTATGCTGTGCTCGTTCATATGTTTTGAGGAACCCAGAGTGCCCTGCCGATGGAGAAGCATGGAGTTCATATAAGACAGCTTGTTGAAGATCTAGGCTCTGGGGAAGCACCAGAAATCCCTTGTATCGTAGAGAAGCACCATCCCAAGAGTAATGTGGGAAAGCAGAAGGGTTGTTGGTCAAGCGTTGGATGATTTGAGATAAGGAAGAGTCATTGACATAACCCTGTTTAACAGATTGCAACCAATTTGGAACAGGCATAGAAATAGTTGAAAGAGAACCTTGGGCATCAAATGTGCGAGAAAGAGCATCTGCCACAATATTGTCTTTACCCTTCTTGTAAGTGATCTCATAGTCATAACCCATGAGTTTGCTAATGCATTTCTATTGTGCCGGGGAGGAGACACACTGTTCCAAGAAATATTTCAGACTCTGGTGATCAGTCTTGATGCATAAATGATTCCCTAATAGGTAAGGCTGCCACTTTTGTACTGCATGCAAAATAACCATCATTTCCTTCTCATAGGTAGAGGCAGCTAAATTCTTACCTGAAAGGGATTTACTGGTGAATGCAATGGGGTGTTCATCTTGAAGGAGAACAACACCAAGTCCATTGCCGCAAGCATCACTCTCAATAGTGAAGGGCTTGGAAAAATCGGGCATAGCTAGAACAAGTGTAGTACACATAGCTTGTTTTAGTTTGTCAAATGCAAACTGAGTAGCAGGTGTCCATGTAAAGGCATCATTTTTCAATAAAGTAGTTAATGGAGCTGCAATCTTCCCATAATCCTTGACAAACTTCTGGTAGTAGCCAGTCAACCCCAAAAAACCACGAAGGCTCTTGAGTGTCTGAGGATGCGGCCAATTGTTCATGGCATCGATTTTGGCAGGATCCACGCAAACCCCTTGTGCTGAGATAATGTGCCTGAGATACTCAACTTCCTTCTGTCCAAAAACACATTTAGACTGCTTGGCATGGAGATGATGGTCAGAGAAAAGTTGCATGACAAGATCCAGATGCTGGAGATGTTCATCCCATGTTTTACTGTAGCTGAGGATATCATCAAAGAATACCAGAATGAATTTCCGCAAGTAGGGTCGAAATATTTTATTCATTAAGGTCTGGAATGTGGAAGGAGCATTAGTGAGGCCAAAGGGCATGACCAAAAACTCATAATGGCCATCATGTGTGCGGAAAGCTGTTTTAGGGATATCATCCTCATGAACCCGAATTTGATGATACCCAAAACGAAGATCCAACTTGGAGAAAAAGTGAGCCCCATGAAGCTCATCCAGAAGCTCATCAACAACAGGAATTGGAAACTTATCCTTGATGGTGAGGTGATTAAGTGCTCATAAGTCAATGCAGAGGCGCCATGACCCATCTTTTTTGCGGACAAGAATAACTGGAGAAGAAAAGGAACTGGTGCTTGGGCAAACAATACCTTGCTTCAATAAGTCTCGAATGAGCATTTCAATCTTCGTTTTTTGGTGAAATGGGTAGCGATAGGGCCTGATGTTGGGAGGAATGCTGCTAGGAAGGAGCTGAATACGATGGTCTTCTGGCCTGGAAGGTGGCAATCCCACTGGTTCAGCAAACACACCTGTATATCGATCCATAATTTGTTATAGATCCAAAGGAGTAGAGGAGAACGCTGATGGTTGCATCTGAATGGAATGGATCTGAGCAATGACACCATGTGAATTCTTCTTGAGGAGTTTTTCCATGCGATGTGAACTGATGATGCTAAGAGAACCTGGTTGTAATCCTGTCAATGTGTGTTTTTGTCCATTGAGGAAAAACTGCATCCAAAGTTCAGCAAAATCCCATAAGATAGGGCCAAGTGTGTGTAGCCATTGAGCGCCCAAAACCACATCACATCCTCCTAAGGGAAAGGTAAACATGTCAGAGCGCAAGGTATAATCTCCCATAGAGATACGCACATTTCGACACTTCCCTTTGCAAGGTAAGGTGCCCCCATTGGAAACGATGACTTCAAAGTTGGAGCAAGGATGGATGAAACAATCAGCTTGTTTGGTGATTCGAGGGTCAATGAAATTATGAGTACTACCAGAATCAATGAGTATTGTAAGAGGAAGCTTCTTGAAGTAACCCTGACCCGCATTATTTGGGGGGTGGTGATTCCAGCTAAAGCATGGAGAGATATCTCTGGCTGGTCATCCTGAGACGGAGGGTCAATAGGCAGTTTCTGAATGTCGACCGGAGCATCCAGTGTTTCTGGATCTTCATCACGAATTTCAGAGGCAAGTGGAGAATCCACATCCAAGAGATAGAGCTTTTGCTGAACACATCTATGTCCCCGAGTGAATTTCTCATCACAATTATAGCAAAGCCCCTTTTCTCTGCATGCTTGCGTCTTTGTTTCTGACAAATGCTTGATAGGAGTCGGTCGAGGAGCCTACGGTATAGGTGGTCATTGAGAACCCATATTTTGGAAGGGAACAAAAGTGGGCTTGGAGCATTGTTGGGATGCAATCTTGTCTTCTGCCAACTTAGCCAACCCTAGGGCTTCCATCATTGTGGTGGACAGAACATTTTGACCTTAGAGCGGGTGGCATCCTTTAGACCACTGATAAAACAACTCTGGTAAAAGTCATCAAACAATCCTTCGGTGTGGTTGGCTAGGCTCTCAAATTCGGTTTGATACTCTCTCACAGTGCCAATTTGGAAAAGTTTAGTGAGGGATCCTGTGAAGTCATCAAAAGCACTAGGACCAAATCGTTGCAAAAGGAGCTGGCAAAAGTCTGACCACTTGGGCTCTGGATGAGCCTTGATGTACCAACGGTACCATTGAAGAGCTTCCTGTTCCAAATGAAAGGATGCCAACGGAACTTTGTTAACATCAAAAGTATTATGTAGACTGAAATACTGTTCTGCACGATAGATCCATCCAGTTGGATCAGTACCATTGAAGCGAGGAAAATCAAGCTTCGGACCACGGAAATTGTTGGAAGAAGAGAACCTGTTGTCTACTGAAGACTCGAACTGCCGTTTGTTGTTTATAGCTGAATGTTCAAGATGGAGGCCGAGAAATTTTTCATCCAGATCCTGGAGTTTGGCTTGGATGGCTGCAAGTGCGTCTTCCATGGTTTTTGCTCCTGCACGGGTGACAACCATCTGGACTTGGGAAAAAATCTGAAGGGTAATTGGGGTTTGACTAGGTGTTGGACACTATCGACTAGACAGGGGAGCAAAAATGAGGATTTCAAAAGCAGGGTGAAAGAATGGGAAAATTTGGCAGAGGGGGACAAAGAAGCAGAATTCAGAAAGGAACTCTGTGGTAAAATTTGAAGGTGATTGGGTGAAATCTGAGGAAGTTATGGCAAACCCTAAAAATAGACAAATGTGGGATTTCGGGCTTTGGGAAGGGGAATTGGGGATAGGGTCCCCAGGAATGAAATATGCAGAATGGGATGACAGGGGTTCCCCGAAAATTTCAAGGGAAACAGAGTGAAAACAAGGGAGATATGGAGAAAAAACTGAATTTTTTTTTTTTTCGACTGGAGCGGCTACGGCTTGGATTCTTTTTTTTTTTTTTTTTTACAGAATGGAGCGGCTACGGCTCGGAAGGGATCTGGAACGGCTTGCAAAATGGATCTGAAACGGCGCAGCAGTGATCGACAATAGTTCAGCTGAAAATAGATATGGACCCCAGGTATGTGCGGCTTCCTAACAGTTTAGGGGTTTCACTTGGCCACCAATGTTGTCTGACGGCTTGCATATTGGGGCAGTACCCCTCACTCCACGGCTCAGGTAAAACTAATAACTGCTTTTCCACAAACGACAGCTCTTGGTTTACCTCACAGGTGGGAACTAGTCAATCAGGTAGGGGTTGTTGCCCTTTTCACTAGCAGGTCCTCTCAATGGGCCAGCTACTTCGGGGTTCCTGTGGTACTCCTCACAATGAGTTTTAGGGCTTATTACCAAGTACTTCACACAGTTAAGCGGATAGGGATTATTCCCAAATCCGAACCTGCAACAGATGCGAAAAAAAAATTTCGCAGAAATTTCACCCAGCGAGCCCAAGAAAGTTCTCTAATACCAGATGTGATGCACCTGCAACAACTAATTAATAAGAATATACAAAATAGCAGAAATGATAGAACTCAGAATCACTTTTATATTGATCACAGGCCACTTCGAGGGGGCAACCTCCTATGAGCAAGCTCAATACAAATAACTTCACGGTGCCTTCATAGGTCTCAACACACACTTATATACTAAGTCTAGGCACCAAAACTATGGGTCAAAACCATGGGCCACTACAAACTATGGATCAACAATACTACGAGTGACTTACAAAGCATATGCGCCAACAACAATAACACAAACTATTGATCAACAAATACTACGGGACGACTTACAAAGCATGTGCGTCCAACAACAACATACTAACAAAGTAAAGACATGGGTTCCTAACAATAGCTCAGTGATCGAGATGTCGTGTACACCAGCAGTGATGATGATGATGCTCTGTGATCCAGTGATGATGATCCAACTCCAAAATTGAAGACTTGTGTCGATATGTATTGATGACCTATGTTTAGAGAATACCTTCCTAGTTAAGAGGGAATGTTGATTTATTTGTAACTTCAAAAGATATTCTTTATGTATTAGACTTGCACTTTATTATGTTCATGATGGAGATGTTTTATTCCTCCAATCATAAGTGTCATCATTTGTATTTGTAAGTGTCGCAAGTGTTGCAAGTGTCACAATTTATATTTGATGGGTTGTTAGACCACCGGTGTGGGGTTGGCCTTGGTTGAGTTGAGTGGTTGGGTTATTAGAATTCCTTAGGAGGTCGGCCTAGTTAGTTTATTGGAAGGTCAAGTCAGTGTATAAATAGAGAGGTTGTGTCTCTCATTCTATTCATTCACTCACTCATCCAAATCGCATTAGTTGAGAGAGGAGTGCACACTAGTGGAGGAGGAGTAGCTGCTAGAGACATCTATCTTGGGTTTGATCATTGTGATCTTGTATTGTGGCTTATTCTATCTTTGAGGAAGTTGCGGGGTTTTTCACCTTCTTGGTTTTCCACGAGGAAACTTTGTGTCTATTGTCTCCTTTGTTTATGATTGATATGTTGTACATGTTATTCTCTTAGTGATCCTAGATAATATTGAATGAAATAATCAAAAAATTAACAGAGGATTATGTTGATTCAGATTGCACAGGCAGTGCTGTAGATAGGAAGAGCACTTTGGGTTGCTGGTTCAATATGGGATCAACTGTGATCTCTTGGTTTAGAAGGAAGCAATCTTGCGTAGAACTGAGTACAGTCGAAGTAGAGTATGTTGCAGCTTGTTCGTCCAGTTGTGAGGCAATATGGCTAAGGAAGCTACTATCTGATTTGTTTGATCTCCAGTTGGATGCTACCTGTATCTATTATGAAAACCAGAGTTGTGTGAAGTTGTCTGAGAACCCAATGTTTAATGACAAGTTGAAGCATATAGATATCAAATATCACTATCTCAGGGACATGGTGTAGAGAGGAGCAATGAAGCTCCTGTATGTTGCGATAGACGAGCGGATTGTAGATATGTTGACCAAACCACTAGCCAGAGTGAAGTTCGAGTACTTCAGAGAGAGGCTTGGTGTTCTTCAGATAAAAGATACTTTGAGGAGGAAGTGATGGGACACATTTGCAGGAGCCATTCCAAGCATGGTGGTGGGATGATCCTTCCCATGGATGTGGATGTAAGTGTTATGTGATTATCATCAAGACAATGCTCCAGATGATATGCACCAGGACGATGCTATGATGATGATCAGGATGATCATGCGATGATGATATGTTTCAGGATGATGCTATGATGATGATCAGGACGATCATGTGTGGTGAGAATTAGGTTGATGCTCCAGATGCTGTACATCAGGATGATGTATTGTATGATGATGATCAGGACGATGATGTGATGATGATGCACTGTATAATGATGATCAGTGTGATCATGAGCATCAGGATGATGCTCCATGAGAAGAAGATGATCAGTGGGATCATGAGTATCAGGATGATACTCCATGGCCGTGGACAGGTTGTGCATAAGCATGTAATTAGCCCATGAGATCCGGACAGGTTGTGCTAGTCACGTAAAATATCATGGGATGCTCTTTAAAGATCTTGTGGTTGTAAGAAACTCTTTTAAGGTTTTGCTAGACCACATGTAATCAGTATTGGATATACGGACAAGTTGTGCTAGTCACGTAAAATATCTTGGGATGCTCTTTAGAGATGTTGCAGTTACAAGACACTCTTTTAAGGTTTTGTGGAGAAAACATGTAATCAGTCTTGGAGATTCGGACAGGTTGTGCTAGTCATGTAAAACATCCTCAGATGCTCTTTAGAGATCTTGCAAGTCGCAAGACACTCTTTTAAGGTTTTGTGGAGGTCACATGTAAAATATCACGGGAGATCCTATAGGTTGAGCAGTAAGCTCGTAAAAGTCCTAGGATGCTCTGTGGAGGTCTTGTTGACGCACGTAATCAGCCCTAAGAATTCCATAGGATGGCATGCTCGCAGATATGATGAATACCTACAAGAGGCTAAGACTACATCCAGCATGAAAAAGGGTTGGCTCTATAGAACATCCTATGATGAGAAGAATTGAGAGACAGCACCAATGATCGCGATGACGGGTACAACAGCAGTGATGATGATCCAGCTCCAGAAATGAAGACTTGTGCCTATATGTATTGATGACCTGTTTCAAGAGAATACCTTCCTAGTTAAGAGGGAGTGTTGATGTATTTGTAACTTTGGAAGATGTTCACTTGTATATTGTATCTATTACATTTGTACTTTATTGTATCCCCTACGGAGATGTATTATTCCTCCGATTGGAAGTGTTGTCATTTGTATTTGCAAGTGTCACAAGTTATACTGTAAGTGTCGTAACTTATATTTGATGGGTTATTAGACCACCTTGGTGGGGTCGGACTTGTTTTAGTCATGTGGGTTAAAGGTTTATTAGACCACATTGGTGGGGTCTTCCCTATATGAGTCATGTGGGTTAAAGGGTTATTAGACCACCCTAGTGGGGTCATCCCAGTGATAAGTGGTAATGGGTTATTAGACTCTCCTAAGGGAGGTCGGTCCAGTTAGAGTTAAAGGAAGGTAAATTCATTGTATAAATAGAGAGTGTGACTCTGTCATTCTATTCATTCACACACACACTCAATTTGCATTAGTGAGAGAGAGGAGGAGTGTGCACAAGTGGAGGAGGAGTAGCTGCTGCAGACATTTATCTTTTAGCGAATCATCTTGGTGATCTCTGTATTGGTTCTTATTCTATCTCTAACGAAGTTACCAGGTTTTTCACCTTCTTGGTTTTCCCCGGTGAAATGCTTTGTGTCTCTTGTCTCTTGTCTCTTGTCTCTTGTGTTTGATATGCTGTACATGTTATTCTCTCAGTTACGATCTTAGATCATATTGAATTAAATGATGAAAAAATAACAGACTTCTGTTAATATCAAGGCACACCTGCAAACAACAATTGTTATGGAGGACAACTAGAATGCCTGTCAAGCGAAGATATCTTGATGCATTTTTTTAAAAATTCTACAGGGTAGATCATTGAGCTTGAACAAACCTCACTATTGAGCTTGAACAAACCTCACTAATTTCACTCAAGAACTATAGAGAAGAAGAAAAATAATTGAATCAATATTCACACATGAAACTGATAAAATGATAAAAATCGTTGTAATGTCATTCATCGGTTGTAAGCTGGAAAAATTATGAGAGTACAATAAAATGAATTCGAATACTACTAAGGTGATTCGAATTATCCTCAATAGAATGTCTTGGACTGCATTGGAGCCATCACCCAATCATTGGTAGTGACCACCGATAGTCAAAGATCAGTCAAATAATTCTAACTGAGTCTAACTGATGCATGTGGCACTAATCCAAGGAAGGAGAGTCCAAGGTGGGTGCATGATAGACTGCTAATAGTCAAGTGGCACTCTGATATAGGCAACTGGGATATACAGGCAGTTAACTGGGAAATCAATGGATGAACTGAATGAACAATGTATGAACTAACTAATGAGGTCCTAGATGTGTGTAGTAGGGTTGATTAGTATTCAAATGATGAAAACAATGCACACTAGGTAGGTAGGAGTCATACTGATGGCTAGAGACAGGATCCAGGGAGCTCAAAACTAAGGACTAGGTGTTGGGACACTACCATACTGATGAATGAATGCATGCAGAATGCATGTAAAGCATGCAAATACATAAAAGATGGTGAGAATATTCCAACACCCCCCACAATCTGAACTATGACGAAACACATAACTAAAAACTAGTAGGGCCTTGGTAGTTGAGACCAAAGGTCACCCCATACAACAAATCTAAAAAAAAGTGAGGAAAGAGGGAAAAACCAATTGGAAGAAAGCCCCCCCTCAATATAGACTGTAGCAAGTTGATCAATCATGTACATCACTCAACCCAAAAGGTAAGTGGACTTCTTTATCGAGAAAGGATCCATCAGAAATAAATGGATCAATGTGAGAAGGATGAAACCTTCCATTTTGAAAATCAGATCTAGTTCTCCTTGTATCAAGTGGATCTCCAACAATATAACTGGAATATCTAAGAGTAGCATCTTCCCATCTAGGAAGAGGAGGATATTCAGGTTCAAGATCATCAAGTTCTTGTGGATCTGGATCTATCATTCACTCATCATCACTGTTAAGTGCTAGATATTCAAGTTCTTGTGGATCTATATCTAGCAGTCGCTCTTCATCACTTTCACATTTCGATTCATAATCTGAACTCTCATGGGATGAAGCTTAGCTCTCTTGCTCATCAAGTAGTGGTGGTGTGGTGGGAAAGTTGTCTTGCTCAACATAATGAGCATCTTGCAGTGGCCATACCTCAAACTGAACACTCCTTTCAAGGAATGTGTGCATATTATAAGGATCAAGAAGTTTGTAGGCCTTTGCACTCAGTGCATAACCCACCAACATACACTCTCTTCTCTGTGGATCTAGGGATCGTCTTTTCTCTATTGGAATCCTTTCCTAAGATCTGGATCCAAACAGTCTTAGATGAGATGCATCAAGTTCGTACCCAATCAATGCTTCAAAAGGAGTTATCCCTTTTAGTCCTTTGTGAGGGGCTCTGTTCTAAAGGTAATCTGCACAATTGATGACCTCTTCCCAAATACTAGGATGCAATCCTTTTGACTTTAGCATGCAGGTTTCCATCTCCTTTAATGTCCTGTTCTTTCACTCTGAAATACCATTTTGATGTGGTGTGTAGGGAACAGTAAGTTGCATCTCTATGCCTTATTCAACAGAAAAGGATTGGAATTCAGTCTTAACATACTCTCCTCCATTATCATTGCGAAGGGACTTGATATTTCTATCTAAAAACTTTTGTACGAAAGACTTGGAAAACTTAAAGTGTCCAAATACTTCTTATTTCAATCTGAGAAAATATACCCAAGTAAATATGGAAATATCATCAATACAAGTTAGGATATACCTTGCCTTGTTCAAAGAGATATCTGGAAGTTGCCCTGAAACATCACTGTTAATCATTTCAAGATATTGAGAGGCTCTCCTCGCCTTCCCTTTCTCAAAATTATGTACTGGATGCTTGCCCATCAAGCAAACTTTACAGTTGCCTTTTGCAAACTTGATATTGGGTAGTCCTTCAACCATGTTTTGAGTGTGCATGTCTTGCAAGTACTTGTAGTTGAGATTCCCAAATATATCATGCTAGAGTCTACTCTCTTCATTTTCATGTGTGTGAAGAGCAGATTGTTTTGAGTAAGGTAGGAAGTGAGAAAACTCATAGAGTTTTGAGTTGTGATCAGCAACACCTTTTTCTATGATTCTTCAAAGTGATATCTCCTAGATTTCGACCTCATTTGGACTGAAGATCACCTTCTTGGGAACTCCATTTTGGGTCATCTGGTAGACTGAAAGTAGGTTGGCAGTAAGGGTAGGAACATATAGTACATATAAGAAGTACCCATGCTAAAGATTGATCCTTCCAATCCCCTTAGAGGAGACCTCAGGATCATTCCCCAACAAGATTGAAGGGCCAATTGTGCATTCAAAACCACAGAGGAGATTTTTGTAGGAATACATGTGTCTTGATGCTCCTGAATCAATGATGAAGGAGGAATATTTTGAAGCACCTACCATGAGTGCATGTCACCACTCCTTGTCCTTAGATCTTGAAGATTTAACTTCTTTCCTCCTAACACATGGATGTACTATAAGGTTGTTATTTTCAAGTAGATGAGCCATTAGATCTATTTTCTTATTCATACAGGAACTCTCAGGATGGAATCCTCTGTTACAGTAAGTACATTTAGATTTCTCCTTGTGATATTTCTTTCCTTTCATGGAATTTGAAGCCCCTTCTGACTGATATGGAACCTCTCTTTTATTCTGCTCGTTCGACTTTCTGTCTTTTTTTTTTTCCTTCCCTTTTCCATTCACTCTCTTACCTTCAGCAGCTACAAGAGATGAATCCTTCTTGGGTTTGATCATTCCCATGTGCACAAACATTTCCTCCTCTTATGTGAGAGACTGGATGAAGTTTTTAAGAGTGAAAAACTGGCATTTTGGGATGGATAGATTCACTTACTGGAAGGTGGAGATAAAAATTGAGTAATCAGGGCCCAATTTTGATAGAATGGATAGGATTAGATGCTTCTCTTATTTCTCTATTCCACATGCCTTCAATTGTGAAATCCGCTTTTGAACCTTGTAAAGAACTCATTGATTGAGTTGAAACTGCAGGGACTTAGGGAGATAAGCTCATTTTCCAATTTGTGACCCTTCAAATCATTTTTCTTCCCAAATAGAGTTTCGATCTTGTCCCAAACTTCTTTAGGAGTCTTGAGATCAATGACATGAAAATGTAGATCATCGAAAATGATGAGGAGTGGCATTCCATCTGCTTCATCGATTATATCAAGGTACTTTGATTTCTCAACTGCTCTAGTGGGTTCGACTGCTGAACCATTCAACACTCTAGAAAGACTTTTGGACTTCATGGATATTTTCATCTTCGATTTCCATTAGAAATAGTTGAAGGAGTTTGATTTTAGATCCATGGTAGTTGCTGAATTCAAAACTGAAGATGGAGTAAACATGCAAAACAAATGAATTTTTCGTAGGATATTTGTTGCAAAATCTAAAGAACAATGATTTAGGACAATTTGCACATGTGACTGGATCCTTCGCACCTAGCTAGACCCCACTGATTATATCCAATGAATTCGAGACAATTGCACCAGGAATTGCTATGGAAATCCAGAGGCTTCTTGTGCTCTCTGAAAAACAACTGCTCAATAAACTGATGCAACTGTTGCTATTGCTGCAACATGAAAATTTGTATCAAGTTCTGATACCATGTGAAATTCTATAGGGTAGATCACTCAATTTGAACAAACCTCACTAATTTCACTCAAGAATTGGGGAGAAGAAGAGGAATAATTGAATCAATATTCACACATGAAATTCAAAGAATGATAAAAATTGTTGTAATGGCATTCATCAACTGTAAGGTGGAAAATTTATGAGAGTACAATAGAATGAATTCAAATACTTCTAAGTTCATTTGAATTATCCTCAATAGCATGGCTTGGACTGCATTGGAACCATTACCCAATCAGTGGTAGTGAACACCGATAGTCAAACATCAGTCAAATGAGTCTAACTGAGTCTAGCTGATGCATGCTAGTATATGGAAGGAGACTCCAAGGTGGCCGCATGATAGACTGTCAGTAGTCTAGTGGCACTCTGATATAGAGAACTAAGAGCTATAGGAAGTTAACTAGGAAATCAATGCAATAATTGGCTGATCAATGTATGAACTGACTGATGCGGTCCTAGATGTTTGTAGTAAGGCACATTAGTATCCAGATGATGAAAACAATGTGCACTAGGTAGGTAGGAGGCCTGCTGATGGCAAGAGGTAGGCTCCAGGGGGCTCAAAACTAAGGACTAGCAGCTAGGAGACTACCATATGAATAATTGGATGCATGCAGTATGCATGCATGCATGCAGAATGCAAGCAATGCATGCAAACACATAAATGATGGTGAGAATATACCAACGGATATTTCATCTTGAAATACATCTTTAAGTTCTTTCAAGATAATAAAATATTATATTTTATGTTTCGTTTCATCATTGTAGTTTTGAATACTTATTGCGTTCAACTTACAACCCTTCCTAACACTTATTTTAAGCCACAATGGAGAAATTTTTTGCATAGAATTATTTTTAGGTATTCCTTTTACGAAAATGGAGTTTCCTAAATTATCAATACAAGTGAATGTATTTTCTAAACAATTTAAAGTTACGTGATGTTTTTCTAACCAATCCATCCCAATCAATACATCATAGGAACCCAGGTGTAATAGACCCAAATATCCTAAAATTTATGGAAGATTAAAAACTTTTACTATAATTGAATCAATTGGAATTTATAACATACTACGGTTCTTCTTCTCATATATAATCACTCATGACACATAATGTTTACCGATAAACATATAACGTATGTAAACTTCATAAATCAACCATTTATACATGAATATTTATATATTGACCTTTAAATAAAGTGTACACATAAATCTAACATATCACTTCTTCTTAGAATTATGTTGACATAAAATTATTTACCATATTAACTCCCTGATCAACAGGGTAATATAACCATAATAAACTTAACATCCTAAGTTAACATGATGATAAAATTACAACAATTTTAAGTTCTTCCATTAAACATTTACCACCTAAAACATGTATCTTAATCCACATATTTAGTAACACTTGGATTAATATATTCTTTCTCACTCCTTTTACTTTATTTTAGTTAACCTCATCCTCTAACAATTCATAATTAAGCCATAGGTGTTTAATGTTTACACTTGGATCGAACTTTGCATAAGTATATATTTTTAAAGTCATAAACATATTTTTGTTCTACATGACATTTGCCAAAGCCATCATTTTTAAAGTTGATCCTGAAACAAGCTTAAATCAACCTCTGAGGTCGATCAAGCAAGAAAGGGAAACCACATATCAAATTATTAGTGTTTAATTCCTTATATCGCCATTCCTCTTATATATATATATATATATATATATATATATATATAATTTTTATTTTTTCATTTATAAACTATACAAAATGAGGCCGATAAATTTTAAGTTTAGACAATGTATACAGTCATCATGAAAATTCTACCCTCATGAACTTTTTGGATTTTCACAAGTCAATGGGTTGATCGCGGAATTAAAGGAAATCTATTTAAAGGTTGAACAGAGAATCACTATTCATGCCTCTAACTTTCCAATGGAGCCAAGGTGAACGTTAGTGTGAGTTGACGTAAATAATATGAGACATTAGGTTGCAAATCCAGGGAATTTGCTATCGATTTTCAACAAGACATTGATTATGATCCATCTGGATTAGAAGGGAAGTAGTTGATAGAGATTTGGAGCGGGTAAATGTAAATATTTTACACGTGATCAAATGTATATCATGATGTTGGTTTATGCTGAAGCAATAAGAAGATTTATGTGCAGATTCAAGGATCAAAAACTCTGTATGTTCGGAAGCGAATTTTAATAAGGTTGAAAAAATTCAGAACCGACCGATCTATCGACAAGGTACCACCAGTGTCTATTATCATAGTGTTAGTGCTAACTATGTTAAATATATAGCATCATGATACATTCTCCAAACAAATCTTGTGTATTCAACATTTATCCTCCCGTATAGAGGTGAGCACTTTGATTTCCTTCCATCTAAAGGTTATTTCACTCGTATAGAGGTAATTGATCAAATTAATGATGTTTTAAAGTTTTGCGGGACAACTCTTCGAACTTGTGTGTTTCAAGTCATGATTATCATGTGAACCTTATGTATAAAGATATCCATGAGATGGACATCCTCTATAGAGGTGGACCTTCCGTATAAAGGTCATGATTTACTTGTTAAAAGAATTCATGTTTGTGATATATTATTAACCATGATCACTAAATTGCTATTAAGTATCCTTTAGAGATTGATTACATCTAAAGTGAATTACTGTAGCATATGATCATTTGGTCCGGAATAATATAACATGATCACTGTATCCAATAATTCTTCTTAGTATAATGTAATGTGATGGATAATTAAAGTTAGAACATATTGAACATACAGTAAGAGATAAACAAATAAAAGAAAAAGCATAGAGATCAATAGAACTCAAAATTTTCCATGCAGACACTTTAGCTAATTAAAGATAACTCGAATTATTAAAGCTTCAATTCAGTATCAATGCTTCAGTTAAAGAATTAGTTAAGGATATGTCTCAGTTAACTACAGAACTCACAGTGGTCACTTCAACTAAATCAATCTTCATGATTTAAGTTAACTAAGTGTTAAATAAAAGGGACTAGTTAACTAAAGTAGTTACACTTTAGTTAAACTAAAAGACGACACTTCAATTAAAGAGAAGATCTAATTAACTAAGTGTTATTACATGACGACACTTATGTTAAACTAAAATATGACATGTGAGTTGTGACACTTGCATGTCGACACTTAAGTTAGCCACCTAACTAAGTGGGAAATATTTCAGTAAAGAGGCAAGTTCATCCTAAGTGATAGCTCAGTGAGATGAAGCACTACATGAGATGTGGGGCACGCCACTCCATGCAAGATTAATACATCCAGTTTGAGGGAGATTTTATCCTGAAGTTAGAAGTTAAAAATAGATGAGAAAAATGTATAAATATGGTATACATGATTGTTGAATCCACTGTGAAGAGTTTTCTCTTTTCCATTGAAGGCAAGGCGCTTCTCTTTGTGCAGAGTATTGTTCGTGCTTGTTATTTTTGTGTTGTACGCACATCTAATTGATCTCTCCATTCCTTCTATATATTCACCAACAATTTTGGTGATCTCTTATCTTTCGAAAGCAATCTTCTCTATTTTAAAAGAAATCATTCTCCGCTATCCATTATATTATACTTAAAAGAATTATTGGGGTTTTTGTTCTCACAATTTTGAGTATTTTCCCCATGGTATATCTTATGTTATGGTTGTATGAATTTTATGGATTTAATTATCTCATTGCTTCAATTCTCATCATCTAAAAGAGTTAAAGCTCAAAGCTCAACCAAATTTCAACATGGTATAAGAGCTCAGGGCTTGAGGGAGCTCAGTTTTGCATGCTAGCTAGATCCTACGTAGAGCTTGAGAAGTTGAGCATGAGATTTGATGACTATGGAATCAGTCTCGGTAGGACCGGGATACCATCTTGAGGGCACCTCGATCTTCAACACTTGGAAGGATAGGATTCTCAACATCGTAGAGGGACATGACTTGTATGGCTATGTATCCATTGTGGTGGAGGAGCCTACATCTAATGTAGGGAGCATCAACTTCAAGAATAATCAATCTAACACTAAACGGATCATCTATGATTCAGTAAAAGATAAATTGATGCCCATAATCACACCATTGAATACCGCGAAAGGATTTTATGATACATTGACTAATCTATATGAGAAGAAGGCCCCTAGTCAAAAGATGGCATTGAAGAATAAGCTTAGAAAATTAATGATGGAGGGAGATGAGAAAAATGCATCCTTCTTCTCCAAGGTGTCTTAGGCAATAGATCAACTTGCTAGTATTGGAGTAGTTGTGGATGAATGTGATCTTCTCCAAACTACTATTGATGGTCTCCCATCCTCATAGGACACATTCTTCACTGTGGTAAATGGCTGAGAGGTGGAAACTAACTTCTTAAGGTTGTGTCATCAATTCCTCTAAGAGAAGGGGTGAATCCAGAGAAAGTCAATGTGTATCAAAGAAGAAAATATTTCCCTCACGGAAAGAATGAAGAAAGGAAAGGAGTTCATCAAAGAGGTGAATCCATTCAAATCCTTTGTTGAACTCCTTCTTATTCCAACTGAGAACCAATGATATCCTACATGTGGAGGGCATTCTATATGTTCCAGGCTTGAAGAAAAACCTCCTTGTTGGTAACTATTATACCTTATAGTAGGGGAAAGGATGCTATCAACGTACATGGTGTGACAAACAGATACATTATATATTGCATTAATTACTATGAATGAAATGAGATTAGGATTCAGAAATCAGTACCTTTTTCTCACGGTTGGTCCTAGCTTTTGTCCAATCTCCAAAGTAATATGCCTGCAAAATAAGTCAACCTTCCTCAGTGTATCTTAACTGTAAATATATAATGAAATTGAAATAAATCTAACATTAATTACAATCATATATTCAATAGAAAAGACATTCCATTAGTACGGGAAGGGTATCTCAATCTTTATTGTCAAACAAATGTAGCTGAATACAGTTTTTACCTGATATGTTCAAACACTTATGCAATCGCGTTATGGGGTCATGCTCCTCTCAATGACTTAGAAATTCCTCCAGCGTAACTATAGCTTCTTCTTCATTGGCCCCTTCCTCATGGATTCCCCTTGTATTTATGTCCCAAGTCTGGAAGTTGGATTCATGAGGTAGTTGAATTGGGAGGTTGGGGGAGTTACAATACCAACCTCAACTAATCCTAATTCGTAATCTTAATATATTTTTCCATTTCATCTTAACATGTGCATAGGGATCATACTAGTAAACCAATGCATAGTATGCAACTAGTGTTCTTGCAAATAGCGCACACAAATTTTGAGGTAAGTGCACGGGTTGTCTTCATTGGAACCTGTGTTTTGTGCCCTAAATGCCAGTTGCAAGAGTAGCGCACTTATAATGAAAACTGCAGAAAAAATATAATTTTCAGCTAAAGAGGTGTGATCTCAGCAGTAACTCATCCAAGGTCAATTCATCTCTTCTATCCATAGTGTCCTTCGTGTGATCAACAGAGCAATGTGATCATGGATGGAGAAGTGCAGATTTGACCTATAAAATATGCCCCCTAATGTGTGAGGTCATAGGGAAACGATGGCCAAAATAAATTATAATTCCAAGTCAGAGGAGGAGCAAGAAACCACAGTACAAGGTCACAAAAGTACTTGAAAACAATGATTAAGGTTAGCGAGCAATTACAATCTTGACATCATATAGATGTTCGATATGATACAGCATGATGTCCAACACATAGCTGGGAGATGTATATATTGCATGGCCACTAAAATACAAGCATGCATCCATGTCAAAAATAAGAGATCACAGCCATAACAATTAGCTAGATCTATGTCTCATGAAGAGACAAAAATGAGTGTGGCTCAGTCTTGAGTAGCTTGGGTGATAACATAAATATGATGATGCTATCAGAGTCCCAAGGTCTTCATCCAAAACATCCCAAGGTATGAACCCTATCCATGTGAATAAATGAGGTGAAGACGAACATCAGGGGTACCGTTTGAGTATTGATCATTGATGTATACCGTTAACAAACACGAGGGCTTCCATCAATAATGATAATGGGGCCCAAGGTACCTAGTACGTTCCAACAAGTGTGAATAAGTGGACTTGAAGTCGAACACTTGAGGAACCCTCCGAATATGAGACATTAATGTATTCCCATTATTCGACAGCGAGGGAAACTACCATTGATGACTGCAATGCCCAAGGTACTAACCGAAACTCTAAACTTCTTTCCCAGAGCATGATGGGAAGAAGTCTGCTAGAAGGGAGGCCTTAATGCACCCTCCATCATCCAACATGAGGAACACTCAAAATTTTTAGTTGATTTGGATTAGGACTAATAGAAGATGAAACATACTGACACCAGGATGGACGACACATGAAGTCAAGATAACTATAGAATGGATGAGACATGTTGTATCCTTCAATAGTGAGCACGACACAAAAGTGACGTAGGAAGCTTTTAACATGACGGGAGCATGATATCAACCTGCAATGTAGGAGACATTAGAAGATTCTCCATATTATTGGAAGAATAACCAATCAGAGGAGTAAAAACTATGAGATTAGGTTCACCCAAAGGTAAAAAATTGAAACCAAACTTAATGATGGACTCAAGTAGGTGTTGTGTTCAAGGGCATAATGAGTCCAAGAAAGAAAACGCAATAGTATTTCTTCATTTCTTGAAGAAAGCTCAAAGAAAGAGGGAGAATACTACTTGACATAAGCCCAACCATGTATAAATATTAATGAGCCCATGGGAGGAAGACTCAAGACCTTCTTCATTTTTTATAGAGTTTGAAGAAGAGATAGATGAATACTCTATAACACTGATCCATGGATTTTAAAATCGAGCTTGGATCGGTTCATGATCGTCGGTGTTTTCTTTTTTGAGGAGTCTAAAAAAATTTAACAATAACTGCATACACCTACCTGTGGAATTTAGTATCAATCCTGAGTTGGTATGTGCTCGCCAGTCTTTTCCTGTTTAAAAAGTTTGAAAAAATAAACAATCCTCTATATACCTTCTCATGGATTTCACATCGAGCCCGAGTAGGTGAATGCTCATTGGTGTTTTCATGTTTCGAGAGTCTGAAAACCATAAAGAAGACTCAAAAAAGTTCTTTTTCTTACAGTTAGTCTCCTCCCCTGAAAAAGTGTAAAATAATGATAGAAGAACACTTCTAGCCACGTATGACTAGAGTATACCTTTTTCGTAGCCAATCCACAAAAGTCCGGAAAAGGGGTAAACTTATACTTAGGTGGATGTTCTTGCAATTCCTTTAACGAGTCTGAAGAGAACAAGTATGCTCAACAATCTTGTTTGTTTTTGAAAAGTCAAACAAGGGCTTAAAATGACTTAAACAGCTTTAGGAACATAAGTAACATGACGTGCCAGATGATAGAATTCTAGACA
This sequence comes from Larix kaempferi, assembly GCA_027924585.1. Taxonomy (NCBI): domain Eukaryota; kingdom Viridiplantae; phylum Streptophyta; class Pinopsida; order Pinales; family Pinaceae; genus Larix; species Larix kaempferi. The sequence goes on from BSBM01000392.1 coordinate 3,090,671, forward strand.
ACCAAGTTAGTGATAAATCATATAATCAAGACAAATTTTCTCGATGACAAAACATACTGGACAATATGGTACCTATATTGATATGTCAATGAATAAAACAAATCTCAATAGATCAATTCTTAAAAATATAGTAAAAATTTGAAATGTATACTTTACCTAATCCACCAAACTTCAAAAGCATTGGTGAATTAAAATAAACATTTAAAAAAAATAAAACTATACCACATTTAAAAAGTGGGTAAAAATTTAAAACCAAATTTCTATAAATAGTTTCAAATTAAAAATCAAATTTTACCATTTGAAGGTTTTAGGGAAAAGTGTGGAGAGCAAACCTCAACTTCCCGTAATGTCCCTAAATCGTAAAAATTTAAAATTTTCTACTTACGGCTGACATTGTCTATTCGGTACATATTTATCAAATTAACTTCAACACTGGAGTTTAAAATATAGGACTCACTTTAAAACTTAAGGACATACTTAGTTTCATGTTTCTTAAATTATGGTCTATGGCATGATGTACCTACGGTAACCATATTTACTTTGACTTTTAAATGTTTTTGCAGAAATGACATACTAGTATAAAGTTGATGCTTACTTAGTGGTCAATATTTTTATCTCCATGTTTTGCATATCTTCAAATTTGGTTTAAAAATCCTAAAGGTGTAAGGTTTGAAGATCTAAGAGTTTGGAAATTACTTATGTGCTTAAATTAGGGTGGATGGACTTTGTGAGAGGAGTAAGAATACTCTCGAGAGTTGATAATGTTTACTTGGAAAGACTGTCGAGAGGTAAGGACTCGGTAATTAGCTATTCTGGATTTACTTAGCATGATTTGCTAAAGCTTTTACTTGGAATTGTTGTTTTGTAGGTGTAAGCAAGGTCTTCATAAAACATTCCTAAAACATTCTTATAAGCTATTACCTAGTGACTACTCTAAACTATATGGTAATGAATTGGGTCAATGAACTTTTTGGAAAAGGGATTAAGTAATAAAATGGTGGCATGGTGAAAATCGAAATGCAAATGTAACTATAGGAAAGGAAAAGTATTCGCATAGAATGTGGTGGTTGTAGAATTGAATGCTACCATGTGACATTCGTATGATGCTTTCCAGCTAGACGAGGGTTTTACGCCATGGCTTTAGTGACCGGTGCTATCAGTTTGTGAAATTTGTAGTGGTGAAAACAACTTACTATTGCTCTCAGGGTTTTCAACGTTTCCACGCTTGACTTGAGCTATGCTCATGGTCAGCGTGCACCTTCATTTGATATATGAGGTAACTACCCTACTCATAAGCTGCTAATCCATATTTACAATTTCACTGTACGTCGTTTCCTTTGTTTATCATGCTAATTCCTCTTTGTTATGTGGCTTGAAAAGCAGGGTTTAGGGAAAGATATTGTAGTCGTTTGAGGTGGAGTCTTAACCAGCAAGAGAATGGGTTTTAGCGCGACCCTGGTAAGTCCAGGACCATTCATAGCTCAGCTTCTCCCTCTTCGTAGCACTGGGACACAATGGTTGAACTAAAACTCAGTATTGAATGTTGACTTGTAAGAAAAAGGTTTCCCTATGGGCTTTTAGTTTTGTGGGTTTCGTTTCTGGTCATGCCCAGTCTAGTGAACATACTAAAGGAGACTATGGGTGTTGATTGGGCCCCTTTTGTTCGATGGTTATACATTCCCTATGTATGTAATCCAAATTCTGAGTTTCATTTCCAAGTTGATACAATGTTGATTTAGAAAGAAGGGATCAACCCTTACGATTGTATTTATATACTGTAAAGAGATTTAGAAAGATGAGACTGCAAATCATCACTTAAATATTTGGTATTGTTTATTTATAGCATTTTCCTAAATGGTTTTGGCTTTTGGTAATGGTTTGTAAAATCGTATCTCTGCCTATGCGTTTTCTTCGATTGAAACGTTTACTAATGTTTTATTAGTTGATTTGGAAGTCTCTGTTGGTCTATTTGCATCCTGATTGTTTATGCTTGGATATTTGTTTAAACGCTTGATGGGTGGAAACATGACTCATCAAAGGGACTATTAGAAATTTGGGCAATAATCTATTGTATGCTTCACTTCTTTTATTTAATAGAAACGTCGAGTCCTGGAAAATTCACACAGTAATTCCTTTATCTAGAACATTAGGGTTCTGTGTTTGATCCAGTGTGGTATGGAAGCTCCATTTGGAATATTTAATGGCACAATGCTAATAGTGTTTAGCTATGTTTATTTCATGCATTGGGTCTTTAAAGGTTCTCTTCCTTGTCATGATTTCTAACTCCTGTAGCTTGCGTGAGTTTGAAATAAATGAATGAAAATGATCTAAAGCTGGGTCATATTGTGTCTTTGCTTTCGTGTTGTAATGGTTTGGGGTTTTGACCGAAGATAGGGCCAGTGTTTGATAAGAGGGTTTAAGACCTTGAATAAAATGGCGTAGTTAGATGCTTTATGTTTGAAATCGTATGTATGGAAAATGATGCCCTATGCGGCACTGATCTTTTATTCAGTCTGTAAACAGTTGATTTTGCAATAGTAGGTTTTATTATTGGTCTGTTTTTTTAGTTCTTTCGAAATAGATAAAAGAAAATGGAATAATGGAGAGAGTAGCTTAGGTCGACTCCGTTCGTTTAAAAAGAAATCTCATGATCCCTTGGAGGGCCTTTCTATATATGGTATTTAATGTTGGTTTACCTATTTCGATGATTTAAATAACTCAAAGAATTTAAATGTACAATGGTAGGAAGTTTGGTAATTCAATTTGTATTATAATGGTATAATGTAGCATAGGACAAGCATTTAGTTTTAATCATATTTTGATACTAGGGTTTATCTAGGTAGATATCTAGCATAGGCTAGCAATGCTAGCCATGCTAGATCTTGTTAGTCTCATAAAGTAACTTAGTACAGGGTTTTACATTAGAAGAAAACTACAAATCAGAATATACATGAATTAAAATATGGAGTTTAACCCTAGGAAGCCCATGCCATTTGTCCCTTGCTCCATAAACAAGAATCATACTTCTAATGTATAGAAACAGAAATGATGTAAGACATTTTGAAATATGAGTCTTATTAGTTGTGCAGAGAAATTGTAATTTTGTACTCGGTTCTTGAAGCTTTCCTCTTCCTTGCGGAACCTGCACACTCAAACACTAACTAATGGAAACTTTACGTGTTGATATGACTGACCTGTAGAATGATTTTCAGCTAGATAACCTTGGGACTACCATGTTCCTCCCAACCATGAGCCTTAGACCATTCCTGGTTCTAACTGGATCCCCCTGAGCTGGTTACAACATGCAATAAGAGAAGTAGAGGCCCTAGGGTAAGCTGCTGATCAGATCCAAGAAATATAGTAGGTTGCTTCAGTTCTGCAGAATAATTCTCTTCTATTGCCATAAGAGAATTATAGTAGGAAAGATGATCCCTCTCTTGAGATCTTCCCTTCTTTATATAGGTGAGTTTGTTTGGAATATAATTGTTTGAGTTTAAATAATAATATTCAGTTTTTAATTTAATTTAAATTATAATATTTATGCAAGATATTTTATTTAACTATTCACTCCTAGTTTATCTAGGACCTTTATTTTGTTACTATTAGATGTATCTTTAAGTTGGATCACATATAGTAATAATACTATTAATAATAGTAATATTAATAATGACATGAGAAGTATCTCATGCATAACCATTATGCATAAGAAATTTTTTCTTTTATAAATAATAAATCTAATTATTCAATAATTAAATATGACAACTCTTTGATTTAATTATGTACATACCATAATAATTCTTCGATAAATACTAAGTACAAGGTCCAACTCTTTGGACAGGGTCTTTTGGTAAGCTTGGATAGTTGGCTAGGTTAGGTACCTCTTGGTCTCTCTTGCATGTTGGATTCCCTCGTTTAACATGGTAGTTCCTGCAGTCCTTGATGAAAGGTAGAAAATGATTCATTTAATAAATAGATATGATGGATATAAGTGCTATTCAGAGTCTTCTCGACTGAACACTTTTAAGATCAAGTAACCCCGAGTGCTCTTCATAGATTTAGCTCAAAAACATTACATGGGCATTATACTAGTGCAATTCCAGAGCCTCCCGCTCAACACTAGTTCTAGAATGTGGTTGTGAAGCACATATAGATGTACAAATGGCCTCGGATCCGGTATTCATTATCAAGCTTAGAGTCCTCCAGGGCCTATGCCCAACACTCTACATAAATCGCGGCATATGGCCAGTACATAATAAAATCCTCTAGGTATATCGGGGCTTATGCCCAGTACATAGGTCATCTTTGTGTTCCTAAGTCCATGCTTGAGACACCATATAAATTAATCATGTTAATCATAAATCTGCACAGTATGTAACAAAAGGTCATCTAAGTATATTAGGGTTTCAACCCAATCTCATAATAAGAACATAAATCAATACATTAGGGCTTTCTTTCCAAGTATATAACAATAATCTGCATCAGTCAGGGTCCACGCCCAATATGTAAATCTATAAAATAAACAAATCATGTGCATTGGGGCTTATGCCTAATAATCAAAATAAATCATATGTATTGGGGATTTAAGCCCAGTATATAACATCAGAAATAATTAGTCAAAATTGGGGATATTACACTTCCTTTGCTTGTTGCGATCAAACTGGGCTATCAAACCATCTTCCACTTCTTCCAAGTAAGTTATCTCATCCTGCTCCTTCAATTGGATGCAAATTTATTGTTTTTTGGTGGTCAAATTTAATTTTTATTGAAGTTTTAAATATGTTTCTACGTGTGTGGGTTTTTTTTGGAAAAAGACTAGCGCACTCGATAGAAGAGCATTGGTCTATTTGCAAAACATCATCGTTCAGGACACTACTGTCTATATAAGACAGTAGCACACACCGTAAGAAATAGGGAAAAAAAGAAGTTTGAGCAATGCAATACTTGTTTACTTGGCAGGGTGGTTCTTGTGTGGCGTGAAAGAGAGAATTAGGAGATGGATCGACAAGTTATGGACGATCCATTGACCCTTCATGCATTGAAAAGATGCGGGCTATTGAAATTCTATCGAATGGTCAATATATGAGCGCATACCCGTCTGCTCGAAAGGATAATAAAATATTGGGATGCGAATGTTGGAGTGTTCAATCTCCAAGGGGAGATTCTCGAACTTAATACTGATGACATCTACTTCATCATTGGTCTCTCTCGAAGAGGAGATGTGGTGAATCTCTAAGGTACCTCTCAAAATGTGGGTGCCTTATCCATGGAAGATTAGATCAACACCTACTACCTACTGGGTACTGAAGAGACCAGTAGTCAAGTTTCCATTGCAACCATTGCAAGCATCCCACTAAAATTCATCTTGATTATTCTGAACCGGATGGGAGGAAGCGCAACACAACACCTTGCTTCGTGGAACTGTATGCATGTGGGCATAGAAATCTTGCATGGGATAGTGTATGACTGGTGTTCTAGCTTACTAGTGAACATGAAAATTCATCTTCCCGGGTGAAAAACAGATAGGATGAAGAACTTTGGTAACAGAAGTATTCTTTGTAACTTTTTCTTTGAAAGGGTACCTACATTCAGTCTAGGGATGGCCTTGCCCGTACTCAATCCTCGCGAGCCACTTATGACTCATTGGGGGAAATATTCCTACGTCAAGATAGTGGCGAGGGCAATGTTTGCTATAGTGAGGATGATTTATGGGCATGGTAGGACCAACAGGTGCTAGCTTTAGAGCAGTTCCCTTATGCGGGTGTAGACTTCCGTAATGATCCTGAGCTAGCTCTTCTTCCAGGATCAGCCTGGGGAGAGATAGGTAAGTTTGGTTTTGAAAAATTATTTATTTATTTCATTTTATATATATGATTTTTAAATGAGTTTGAGACAATGAATAAATTGTCTTATGTAGATGTTGGGCCTGTGCATACTGATGGACACCCTCGTACCTTTGTGCGACTAGTCATTGCAGGGGCAGCCGATGCCATGCTGGTGAGCATCGAGGGGAAGGTGAGTTGATTGACTCATGACATACCTATGTACAAGATCGAGCAGATGTTGCTCGCTATGTAGGAGGATGTTGTAGGTGTGCCTCCAGCATGGATCAGGCTACCTACGAAAGTAGCTAGGCTAGTCATCTGCTACAGAGAGGTTGTGGCAGAGATGGTAGAGGTAGTAGAGGCCTCTCCTTATCCATAGGGGAAGGACATATATATGTGTATTTCTTTAGATCATCGAGCCCTTTTTGTATTATGATATGACATTGTGAGAGACTTATGATTGAAACTCATATATTTTTTGATAAGGCTTATATACAGTATCGACTTTATTTACATTTGCGTTCTTATGTTTATGTGTGAATTGTTTATTATGGATGTGTATGATGTAGATGCCAATCTAAAACATAATTTGCATATGAATCATCTAGATCATTTAAATTTCTTGGAATGTGTTGATATGTAATGTAATCAAATTATCTCTCAAGTAACTTAACTCGCAAGAACTGACGTAGAAAAATAGGATATCTAACTTGATATTCACCCATTAACTAAAACACAACCAGCTGCGAGTCGAGTCTGACCTCTATATGTGAAATGCCATGGAAAAGAGCATCTTGGAGTAATTCTATGATCGCACTGTGTTCAGCCACATTGTTCATTGTGGGACCCAAACAAGCCCCTCCCCAAGAGACCAATTGACCAGTCGATGAGTAAATAAATGAAGCAGCTGCAGCCAAGTGACGGGTGTGGCAACTAGCACCATCAACAAATCCTATAAAGTGTTCAGTCGACATCTAAAACACAAAGCAGTAGACACATAAGATGTAACGACAACCACAAGAAAAGCTAACTCTACAAAATGTACAACTATAATACATGAAAATGCATAGAGGCCTAAGTGTAGTACTTTTTCAAGTAGAGCCCATTTCTAGGCTGCGGCAACTTATTACCTTCATAATCCATCAAATCATAAGCAACCTTCTTGAAAACCTTAGAGACTATGTAAGGACCGAGCCACATAGACTTGAACTTGCCATCTCCTAAGGGTTCCTTGTCCTGGTCGTAGAGAAAAACAAGGTCTCAATCGGGAAAAACCCTATGTTTGACAGACTTATCATATTGACCTTTCACTCGATTCTTATGTGCTTTGATTGATTTGAGCGCATTACAGTGCTTCTCATGAAGATGTTCTAGGTGCAACATGTTAATTTCTAAGCAGTAAATCAATATACTCTAGGATCTTTACTGAGAGAATAATATGAACAGTATATCAATGCATAGCAATCATAGCAAGTATGTCAATCATCACAAGAAGCAAAACATAAGAGACAATAGACACATAGAGTTTCCATGGGGAAAACCCTAAGATGAAAAACCCCACAACTTCCTCAGAGATAGATAGAGCAATAGTACAACCAAAGTACACAGAGATAGACTCCTCTTAGTAGCTGATCCCCCTCCTCACATGTGTACCACTTTTAGAGTGATGGAAGTGTGAGTTCTGAAGTGATCCAAATAGAGATCGAGAGATCTCTATTTATACTTGTGCTGACTTCCCAATAAACTTATGGGGCTGACTTGTCTAGCTTAGCACAATAACCTCATATTACATTAATCCAGGCTGACCCCTTACAAGGTGGTCTAGTAACCCATCGGCAAGTTAACACACTTGCGACACTTGTCAATGCAAATGACGACACTTCCGTATAGAGGAATAATACATCTCTATAGGAGTACAATAAATATATAAATGAAATACATTCCAAAGTTACATATACATCAAGACTCCCTCTTAACTAGGAAGGTATTTCTCGACACACATCTGCTAGCACAAGTCTTCTTCTCTAGATCATCGTCATCGATGCATCGTCCTCGAATCATCATCATCGTCACTGCTGCTGCTATCTCAACCAATCTCTGAATCTACTCATCATAGGAAGTTCTACAGAGCTAGTCCTTTTTCATACTGGATGTAGCCACCACTTGCAGGTCTTCGTCATCACTCGCCATACTGTGGAATCCTCAAGACTTATTACGTGCGTCACAAAACCTTGAAAGAGCATCCCAGGATGGTACGGGTACACAACTCCAACCTGTCGGATCTCCCAGGGCACAAATTACATGTGATTGTCACAAAACCTTGAAAGAGTCTCTTGACTAGCAAGAACCCTAAAGAGCATCTGAGGCCTCTTTCATCCTATCCAGATCTCCAGGACTTATTACATGTGACCCGAACCACAAAACCTCACAAGAGCATCCCAAGATGTTATGGGTACACAGCTCCAACCTGAAGGATCTCCCAGGGCACAAATTACATGTGGTTACCACAAAAACTGGCAAGAGCATCCTAGGATGTTACAGGTACACAACTCTGACCTAAATGATCTCCCAGGGCACAAATTACATGTGGTCATGGCAAAACCTTGAAAGAGCATCCCAGGATGTTACGCGTACACAACTCCGACCTGAAGGATCTCCCAGGGCGCTATTATATGCCATAGGACAAAACCTTGAAAGAGCATCCCAGGATGTTACAGGTACAAAACTCTAACCTGAAGGATCTCCCAGGTCACTATTATATGTCCTCCCAGAGCAATGTCTCGAAAGAGCATCCCAGGTTGTTATAGGTACATAGCTTCGACCTATAGGATCTCCCAGACATGCTCATCTGCACAACCTGTTCCATGGCCACAGAGTATCATCCTGATACTCACCATACATCAGCCCTGATGTACACATGATCATCCTGATCATCATCACTGCATCGTCCTGATGCATGTCATCTGGAGCAACGTCCTGAAGCTCGTCAACCATGATCATCCTGATCATACAATGCATCTACCTAATGCATACCAAGTATCTATCTGATACATATCATCATACATGATCCACCTGGTCATACAATGTATCCTCCCCATACATACATAGATACATGATCGAACTAATCACACAATGTATCTACCTGATACATATCAACATACATGATCTACCTAACCATACAAAGTATCCACCTGATACATATACAGATACATGGTCCAAGCATCCAACATGTTGCATATACAAAGTACATACAAATGATAAAATGATCATATCCACCATCCAACATGATGCATATATACATAAATGATCGAACTAATCATATCCACCATCCAACATGATGCATAAATACATAAATCATCCAACTGATCATATCCAGCATCCAGCATGATGCATACACACATACAGGATCCAACTGATCATATCCATCATCCAACATGATGCATACAAGGCATAAACTAGAACATTATCCTAATGCTCATCATCCAGCGCTTACATCCACAGCCATGTGAAGGATCCTCCTTCCAAAATGCTTGGAATGGATTCAGCAAATGTCTCCATCACTTCTTCCTCGAAGTGTCGTCGATCTGAAGAACACCGAGCCTCTCTCTAAAGTACTCGAACTTCACTCTGGCTAGTGGCTTCGACAGCACATCTGCAATCTGCTCATCCATCGCAACATATAGGAGCTTCACTGCTCCTCTCTGCACCATATCCCTGATATAGTGGTATTTGATCTCTATGTGTTTCTACCTGTCGTGGAACACCGGGTTCTCAGACAGCTTCACACAACTCTGGTTATCACAAAAGATACCAGTAGCCTCTAGTGGTAGATCAAATAACTCAGACAATAGCTTCCGTAGCCATACTGCCTCACAACTAGCCAAACAGGCTGCAACATACTCTGCCTCAACTGTACTCAGTGCTACGCAGGACTGCTTCCTGATAAACCAAGAGATCACACCCGATCCCATACTGAAGCAACACTCAGAAGTGCTCTTTCTATTTGCAACACTGCCTGCCCAATCAGAATCAACATAACACTGTAGGTTAAACTTTTGATTCACATCATACTTGAGCCCATAGTCAACTGTGCCCTTCAGGTACCTCAGAATATGTTTTCAGCAACTAGGTGAACACTCCTCGGATCCATGAGGAACTGGCTCAATGTGTTCACCGCAAAGCAAATATGTGGCCTTGTGTTCATCAGGTACATCAAGGACCCAATCATCTAACGATACATATTGACATCAACTGGCTCAGATTAAGCATCACATAGAAGCTTCACGTTCAATGCCATAGGTGTGGCCATGGCCTTGTAGTCCATCATCCTGAACCTCTTCAAGATTTCTATTGCATACTTCCCTTGTCCAAGGAAGATTCCATCTGCACTCTGCCACACCTCCATGCCTAGAAAGTAGTGCATCATCCCCAAGTCCTTTATCTCGAACTCGACAGCAAGCTTCCTCTTTGTATTAGCTATCATTCTATCATCTCCTATTACAAATAGGTCATCCACATATAGGAGTAGTATCACAGGATTGCCTTCCTCAACCTTGTAGTAAAGGTTGGAATCCACTTTACTCTTGGTAAAGCCCAAACTAGATAGAAAACTGTCCATCCTACCATACCAAGTTTTAGGAGCTTGTTTTAAGCCATACAAGGCTTTCTTCAATCTGCACACATATGACTCCCTGTCATGTGTTTCAAAACTGAGTGGTTGTTCCACATACACTTCCTCTTCAACTACACTAGTTAAGAAAGTAGTCTTCACATCCATTTGGTGTATCTTCCATTTCATCACTGCAGCCAGAGCAAGTACTGATCTGATGGAAGTGTACTAGGCTACAGGAGCAAAAGTTTCTTCATAATCTATTCCCTCTTTCTGAGAGAAGCCACGAGCTATGAATCTTGCCTTGTATTTTTCTATGCTGCCATCTGCAGCATGCTTGATCTTGTAAATCCATTTGGAAGTCACAACAAACTTCCCTTCAGGTCTTGGGACAACATCCCAAACATCATTCTTCATTATTGATTGGTATTCCTCGACCATGGCATCCTTCCATTCTTTCTTTTCCGCTGCTTCTTCATAACTGGAAGATTCTTTGTTCATGATATCATAGAGTAAATCAACATAGCTGGTATGTGATCTTGTTCTCGTCTTTGCTCTATGTTCTTCTTCTGGAATGCCATATCTTTCTACATCTTAAATGAGCTCTCTAGCCCATGCAGGTTTCCTCTTGTGAGAGTCCTTCGCACGAGGTGGATCTACAGGTTCTTGCGTATCTTCAATTTCACGATCAACATTTGGAATTGCTTCAGTCATGGTAGTGTCTTGAAATCTAGTTTCCTTAGGTTCTTCATAATATTCAACAGTTGTCTTCCTTGATTTGATGAATGCTAAGTTTTCATCAAATGTTACATCCCTGTTGACATCAATCTTCTTGAACCCTGGAAAGTATATTATGTAAGCCTTCGAGCTTTCACTGTAACCCACAAAGATACCCTTCTTTCCTGAAGGATCCAGCTTGGTCCTCTTTTCCTTTGGGACATGTGTATATACTGGACAACCAAATATTATGAGATGGCTGACCTCAGGTTTCTTACCAGAGAAGACCTCTTCTGGTGTCTTGTTGTCCAATATCTTGTGGGGTGTTCTGTTCTGCACATATACAGCTGTCATAACTGCTTCTTCCCATAGATGTATAGGTAGATCCTGGTCATGTAGCATTGCCCGTGCTACTTCCATGATAGTTCTATTCTTTCTTTCTGCAACTCCATTCTATTGTGGATTGTAAGGAGCAGTCAACTCCCTCTTAATCCCTAAATCACTGCATAGCTTGTTGAAGTCACCTGACGTGAATTATCCACCATTGTTGGATCCGAAATTCTTGATTATCTTATCATTTTGGTTCTCCATCAAGGTTTTGAATTCCTTGAACTTATCAAATACTTCATCTTTGTTCTTCAAGAAGTAAACCCAATTCTTCCTGGAGAAGTCATCAATGAAGGAGACATAGTAATCATACCAACTCAGAGAACTGGATGACATCGGACCGCATATTTCAGAGTGGATGATTTCCAAGATATTTTTAGCCTTGCTTTCACTGCTTGGAAATGCCTTCTTTATGTTCTTTCCTTTTGCACATCCTTTGCAAACACCTTCATGCTTGGTCTTGATTTCTGGGAGACCTTCTATAGCTTTAATCACAAGTGGTAATGCTCTGTAGTTCATATGTGCAAGTCTTCTATGCCAAAGTTCACTTGGCTCCATGGAATCATGTACATGGCATGTTCAGGTTGTCCCTTCAATTTATACAAACCTCCCTCTTTCTTTCCAATCACCACTACATCATCTATGGTCTTTCCCTTTGGCCGCATTAGGACTTGGCCATCCACAAATGCAACCCTCATGCCTTTTGCATACAATGTAGAGATGGAGAGTAGGTTCTTCTTGAGCCCAGGCACATAAAGAACTTCTTTCATCTTCAAAGACTTTCCGGAATCTAGGTTGTAGGAGGCTTCACCACTTCCTTTAATGGGGTATTGATAGTCATCCCCAAGTTTCACTTTATTGGGTGATTCATGTTCAGATAGATTTACAAAAGATTCTTTAAACCCAGTCATGCGTTTGGATGCCCCACTGTCAATAAGCCAATCATTACAACCATGAGAATAGTACCTGTGAGAGCAGAGATTAGAACATACTCTTCTTTTCCTGATGACTCATCATCACTTTCTGCTCTAGCCTTCTTCTTTGGAGGTTCATCATCTTCAGCAGCATGAGCATGGTACCTTATTTTGTTGCCCTTCTTCTTCTTGTTGAAGTTGTTGTTTTTGTTGTTGTCCCTTTCGTTATTGGCTCATTCTAAAGCAAAGTAACCCTTCTCATTGCATGTGAAGCACCTTAGATCCTTCTTATTCTTTTGGTGATAGTGAGTGGATCTCTTTTGCTTAGAGTGCTCCCTTTTAGTATTGCTTCTTTTGGTGTGAGCTGCGAGAGCTTGATCTTCACTTCCCATCTTTTCTTCTCGTGCTACAAGCCTAGCCTTTTCTTGTGAACATTCCTCCCATAGTTTACTGAAGGATATCAACTTCTTTCTTGCACAAATCCCTTGAATAAAGGAATCCCATGACCTAGGTAGGCCATTCAGAGTGGTCATCACAATTTCTCCATTCTCCACCATTTCATCTATAGCTTCAAGTTGTTCCTTGATCTGAGAGACTTTGGAGAAATAAGATTGAATGGTTTCTCCATTCAACATCTTGACCCGTTTCAATTGATTCCGTAGAGTCATTTTCCGATTTATGTTCTTCCCTTCAAATAGCTTGGTTAGGGAGTCAAACATAGCCTTGGGTGTCTTTAGAGATGACACATGTGGAATGAAATGGTCTTTGATAGAATCAACAATGATTCTCTTTGCCTTGACCAAGTTCTTCTTATGCAATAGATAAGCCTCTTCATCCTCTGGGATAGGGACCTCTTCTTTTATGTATGACTCCAACTCATTCTCTTCCAGGATTAACCCAATCCTATACTTCCAAGCTTGGAAGTTATCAGCCCCTTCAAGCTTATCCTCAAGCTTGGCATGGTGAGACATCTTAAAGAGTACTTCAAATGGAAATAGAGAAGATTTAGGTCTTGCCACTTGATTTGTTGAAAACTGGATCTGGTCCTGGATTAGGGTTTGTCAGAGAAAACCCAAAAATTCAAAATGTGAATTTCAACTTTCTGAAAGGATAGAAAGATGCGCCTTGATGAGTTGATCAGCTTGGTGTATTCAGAATTTGAGATCCGCAAAGCTTCACCCTTCAGAAATGCCTTGAGTCTTTTTGGATTCACTAAGGAGGACCCTGAATTGGGGTTTGAGTTTCCCGGAGTTCTACCCAACAAAAAATCTCTATCCAAAGCTCTAAACTTCGATTTGTGCAAGGAGCTTCCATCTTTGTCTTCAGATTCCAGAAATTCTTATTTTTTAGGAAACCCTATTTTTTAGGGCCAAAACTGAAAGTGATTAGAATTGAATTCTGATTGGACAGATAGATTCTCCTTGATGAGTAGAATCAATCTACTATACTGCTTTTCCAAAATCTGTGGAGAGAAACCCAATAAACAAGAAACCTTGGTTTCCCTCACTACACAATGTCTTCTTCTCAAGTTAGCTCTGATACCATGTTAATTTTTTAGCATTAATTCAATATACTCTAGGATCTTTACTAAGAGAATAACATGAACAGTATATCAATGCATATCAATCATAGCAAGTATGTCAATCATCACAAGAAGCAAAACATAAGAGACAATAGACACATAGAGTTTCCGTGGGGAAAAACCTAAGGTGAAAAACCCCACAACTTCCTCAGAGATAGATAGATAAATAGTACAACCAAAGTACATAGAGATAGACTCCTCTTAGCAGTTGATCCTCATCCTCACATGTGCGCCACTTTCTGAGTGATGGAAGTGTGAGTTCTAAAGTGATCCAAATAGAGATCAGGAGATCTCGATTTATACTTGTCCTAACTGCCCAATAAACTTATGGGGCCGAATTGTCTAGCTTAGCACAATAACCTCATATTACATTAATCTGGGCCCACCCCTTACAAGGTGGTCTAATAACCCATCGACAAGTTAACACACTTGCGACACTTGTCAATACAAACGACGACACTTCCGTATAGAGGAATAATACATGTCTATAGGAGTACAATAAATATATAAACGAAATACATTCTGAAGTTACATATACATCAACACAACAAACATTCTTCTAAAACTGAAGTGTAGGGGAGTAGTTGGACAACCAACTTCAATGAAGGATTTTCGTATTCAACCAGAACAAGTGCTTCTATCCCTTGAACAAGTTGAAAGGGAGAGAACCCGGTTGTAGTATTGACATTAGCTCAATATGCCCAAAGAGTTGGATACAACATGATGTGCCAGTTGGTTCGACTAAAATTAATGGTCCTTTGCAAAATGGTTTTCAAAGTTTTATTTACAGCTTCGACCTGACCATTCACTTGTGGATAAAACAAAGACAAATGTTCCTGCTAAAAACCTAACATGGTGTATAAATTGCTCATCATGTTGTTCTGAAAGTGTCGAGCCTAGTCTATAGCAATCTATTTGGGTACACCAAACCTAGCAATGATCTGGTTAAACATGAAGTAAGCAGTCTTGTCCCCATCTGCTTTGAAAGTAGGCATCGCCTCGACCCACTTGGTGAAGTAGACAATGGAAACAATGATGTTATGATGACCTCTAGCAGAAACTGGACTGCAATTCATTAAATCAATCGCCCACTTGGTGAAGGGGCCTGCTATAATCACATGATGGAGAGGAGATGGGTGTGCTCTCATATTTTTGGTGAAAAACTGACATGGCTGATAGCATTTCACAGCTTCCACACAATCTTTGAAGATCATGGGCCAAAAATAACCAGCACGCAGTATCTTCTGGGTTTTTGCCAACCCAAAAAGATGACCCCCATAAGCTCCACTATGAGCATCATTCAATATTGTTTCGGCTTCCCTAAGGTCAAACAATAGGGTAAAATGGAATCTATGCCACGTTTCTACAGAGTGTCAGAAATGATGAGATAGTTCATTGAATGACTCTTAAGTTTTCATCTTTCATCCCTAGAGAAAGTAGAAGGACACCTCAAAGTTTGCAGATATACTAAAATATCCCCATACCATGGGTCAGAGGACGCAATAAGGAAGATGTGTTCATGCGGGAATGATGAATCTTCTTCATTGTGTACTATTTTTGTAGGAAATTCAGAGATCAGTTTGGCGAAAACCTATGACTTCTTTGACATAGAAAATTGAAACACTAGGTCAAATTCATGTAAGATTACAATCCATTTATTGAATTTCCACCGATGATATGTCGCGTGAAAAAATATTGAAAGGGGTTGACCTTAGCAATCACTATGGTAGTTTACAATAAGATATAGTGATTTTGCCTTTAAACAAAATGGACAGTAGCTAATTCCAACTTCTCCACATAAGAATACTTAATGTCAGGAGTTATCAAGGCACGCGACAAATAGTAAATGACATGCTCTTGGAGATTGTCATCTTCCTGAACAATTACTATGTCGATCGTGTATACTGATGCAGCCAGGTGAAGGATTAAATATTTCATATTGTCTGGTGGGCTCAACAAGGGGGCTGAAAATAATGCCTTTTTCAAGGCCTCAAATGTTGCTTGAGTAGCCTCATCCCAGAGAAAATAGGTATCTTGTTTGAGAAATCTCATGAAACCTTTTGTGATTTTGGCATAGTTAATGATAAAGTGCCGTAAGAAGTTGGACATACCTTGGGGACTCTTAAGTTGTACTAGGATTCGAGGAGGAGGCATATTTACAATATCCTCAACTTTAAGTGGATCGACCATGATACCATGACTGGATATAATAAAACCCAGTAAATGTCCAGACTCGACGCAGAAAACACATTTATTAAGATTCAATCAAATCTTGTAATATCTGCATCATTCAAACACAAGTCTCAAGTGATTGAGATGATCCCATCTCTTGCGAGATCGCATTGGGAGATCATCAAGATAAGGTTCAACTACGTGCTTGATATCATGAAAAGCGAAATTCATTACATGCTGAAAGGTAGATCCAACATTCTTTAAGCCAAATGGCATCTTCCGATAAGCAAAGGTTCGCCAAGGACAAATGAAAGTTGTTTTGTGCCAGTCTTCAGGTTATATCTGAATCTAGTTATATCCTGAAAAACCTTCCATGAAAGAAAACATTTCATTGCCCGCATACACATCGATAATCTGATCTATAAATGGTGTGGGGTAATTATCTTTAGGACAAGCTTTATTTAGGTCCTAGAAGTCTGTGCAGACTCGAATGGTTCCTTGCTTTTTATCTACCGGAACACGGTTCAAGACCCATTCCATCATAGCAATTGGATAGATGAATCTGGCTTTGAGCAACTTTTCGACTTCTGGCTTAATGGCTGCTTCTTTTCTAGGATTGACTTGACGGAGCTTCTGTGTGATAGGATTAGCATTGGGGTAAGTTATGATGACATGCTCTACAATGGCAGGGTCGATGCCTAGCAACTCCTCGTAAGACCAGGAAAAAATGTCATAGAATTCCTTAAACATATTGGTGTACACAGTAATCTCCTCAGGAGAAAAAGCTGCTATAATGAAAAGGTTTTCCACAACTCCAGGTTTGATGGAAATGTTGATCACGATGGTTCTCGATATGTTGGCCATATTCCCTTCGACAAAAAATGCTTTTGAAGTGGAAGGGATAGGGGAGAAATAAACATTACCACTAGGTCTCATAGAAAACTCTCCTCTCAATATCATGTCCAGATAGTGAAGAAAATATGACCTGTGGTGCATGTGTTCCGAAGGATGGTCCAAGCCTATCATTGCTTCCAAAATAGCCTCATCACAGGGCAAAACAGTATCTAGATAGTCAAAAGAGTGGATGGAGTCCACTGAGCATGCCGGTGCATAGTCCATATCTGAATCAACAGAGACCGATGGAGTCACGATATCATCTATTGCAGCATGTTGTGTGTTAGCACTCTATAATTTTGGGCAAAGATATATGAATTTATCCAAATACAACATAAAAAATCATTTTTAGGACTGATTTTGCTCTCTATTCATTTAGCAAGGTTTAAGGTTTATTTTTATAAAACAAAAGTACTAAGCCAAGCCTAATCTCAAATTAATTTTCCCAAGCACTACGCACCTGTAATCACAATACACGAGTCAAGCCAAAATATCGCAAACCAAATCCCAACGCCCAAGCACTAAGCTAACATGTCAAGCATTGCTGGTGTCAAAACTTGAAAGGAAAATGCAGAGGTTAAGGAATGAGATTCCAAATATGGGTTTGAAGACACCTTTCCGAATATTTCTTTTCGAGACATGTAGAAAAAGATGTTTTGGGATTGGACAAAATAAGGTTGAGTTAGAAGAATCACAAATGACAAAGGAGAAAAGTTCTAAATAATATCACACAGGTGGTTTGTGGAAAACATACGGTTGCAAATTACAGACAGAATTAGTGTATTCTCCTAAGGAAGAGGCATAAGCGGTCAGTTAGGGCTAATAGAGATGGCCTTTCTAAGTTTTGATAGAAAAATAAAAAGAGTTGTGAGGGTAAAGGTATGAAATGGCTTGTTCACGATCATCTCCCACCAATGATGTGCTGCCAATGAAGGAGATGCACCTTTTGAAAGAGAATGAAGGCCAACTGAAAAGTTTCTTCAAGAATCTAGAGGCCATGTGTACATGGTTTAGTAGTTTGATCATTTAGAGTTCATGTATCGGTGGTAACAATTGCCTTCAAAAGGAGAGATCGACGGCTCATGATGCATTTTACACTGTCCACATGCAAAAAAAGGAAGGGAGGGTTGGTGGTTGCAAAATACAAACAACCATCACACGTGTCATTCTCAGTACGTTTCACAATCAAGAAATGGTGTGGATAAAACAATTTTTTACAAGTTCCGAAATGTGCATTTGTAATAAGTATGATGAACTATGATGACGAGAGGTTAAAACTTGAGGAAGAAGCTAAAGTGTTGGCTGCACAAGATGATGGAAGTGGAGAGGCACTAGATCGATTATATGAATGTCTAGAATCCTTGGATGCTGAAATGATAGAAAAGGGAGCTGCTGAAATTTTTATTTGGTTTAGATTTTGGTAAAAAAAGGGTAATCCAAAAGGACAAGTGACTTCTCTGGTAATTGGCGTATGTGAATAGCACGGGCGCGAGAATTATTCATGAACCCTACAGTTTTGTTACTAGATCAACTTATGAATCATATTGATCTTGAAGCTTGTGTATGGCTCGAGGAAATGTTGAAAAACTTTGATTACATTTTGGTTATAGCATCATATTCTCAAGTTTTCCTCAATGAAAAATATGTCAAGATTTCTGCCAAGTTTGTATCTGCAGAGATAGGATACCATATAGTAACCCTAAACATGCGAAGAATTGAAAGTATTAGTGGTTCATTCATGATCCAAGGGTCGATCTTCAATTGAGCTCCCAAAATATTGTTCAGATTAGGACCCATCGTCCACATTTTGTAACTCATTTCATAACTTCTACGATTCATCTACAATCAATGTGCAACAATCTCAAGGTTTCTATACAGCTTGATAAGATACAGAAGGTTTCAAAAGGTCCCGGGTCACGTGGAGGTCGTGGGATATAAACCTCCCATATATATGGTTCAATGCATATGTAGAATGCAATCCACTGTACAACATTTTTGCAACAATTGCAAGACATAATGCACAACAAGCCATTTTGATTGCAAGAAGTGACAAGAGGATACATGAAAATATTTTCATTTTTCTTGTTTTAGAAGGTATTTTGCTTCAAGGAGATGGATGGAATGGTGTTGTCTGGCATGTTGGTGTGAAGAATGAGGATGACTGTGTCATGAAGCCCATACAATTTCCTTTTGGATATAATTTGAATGAGAAAATGCTGGCATTCAGAGAAATAATAGAAGATCGCACAAGAAGGGTGTTTATCTACACACAATGATTATGATCCCCGACAGATATAGAACTTGGAAATATGAAAGAAATCAACGCTTTTTATTCTTGTTGTCGGTGAGTTAGGTGTATATTTAAATAAAAAGGAATTTATCAACTTAAGCATGAAACTATTATGGTACTTGGCATAGGGTATCCAATGGGGGAACACTATAAAAGTGTTACAAAATCACTTGCAAATAGTATTTTCTCACATAGTTGACACAAAATCAATGAACAGTTAACAGTAAGAGTACAGATGGGAGGAAGATCTGGATTTCTAAGTACTAAAACTAAAAGATAGAAGCCCATCTTGAGGACACTTGGAAGGTGGAAGGCAAGTGGTAGCTTTGAGACCTAAAATTAGCAGATTCAAGAACATTCCAAATTTCTTTGGATTCCTTCACTTGAGATATTTTTCAACCATTCCATATTTGTTTTATTTGTGGAAAATTAGTTAGTTCGTGGTTCCAAAAATCTATTTTTAGAAATACAATTAGTTAGGGTTTGCTCATGGAGCATTTTAGTATAAATTTTGATTTCCAGAATGTAAGGCGGTTCGAATTTCCAGTGAGGAGCAGACCCATTTTTGGTATTGAAGTTCTCTTCAAAAATTAATAAAAGATTTTATAGCTAAGTAGCTATTTATCAAGGATTCGTGTGTTGCCCATAGTTATAGTCTATATTTTTCTCTTCTTATATGTGCATATTTACTTTCTTTGTTATACTTTCCATTATGTCTTATCTTCTATGCTCAGATGAAAGTTTGAAATGAATTGAGATTCATATGTTTATTCCTTGATTCATCGGGTTTGAGTATCCATTACTTCTCTAAAATCAATGGTGGATTCATCTAAAATTGGTGCCCATTATTGGTGGAATGTCTTTCTTTCTTTCTTTACCACCTGTAAAATACTCTCACTATAATGAGACAACTAGCTTGCCTTTGCAAAAATCATTTGTTTATCTGCTGGTCCATATATCTTCTAGTTTCGACTTCATTCCCAATGAACTATTTTCCTTGCTTGATTCAAAGCCCATTTTCTAAAATCTTGTTCCTATTAATGATCTAGCCATTGTTCTTGAGTAAACAATTGATTACCGAGGTGACATTGGGTGATTGAATTGTATGAGAGAGCCCTCTTTGGATTGGAAGGGCTAGCTTCTAATCCTAAAGTTTGGTTTGAGGTTACCTCGGGGTTTCCTTGATAAATCCCAAGGTAAATTCCAAGTGCTAACATTGTGAATCTAAGTAGGCCACTTCTGCAACAGATAAGGGCACAACTAGTTCTGATTCAGTGGGGAGAATCCATGGATGAACACTCCTCAGAACCAATAAAATGAACAGGAATAGGTACGCAACAGTATCCATTAATGAACCATAAATCCCTACTCCTAAAATCTCACTAGTTGGGTGAGACTGATCAACCAACAGAATTGTCGAATCCGAAGAAGCTTGGTTTTTCTTCCGAGAAAATGAAAGTTGATCAACTATGATGATCTTGCCTTCATGAGGGAACATTATAACTTGGAAAACAGACAATGGAATTGCTTGCATTGCATATGTCCATCTCCTACCCAACAACAAATTGTAGTCAAGTGGAGCATCTAGTACTTCAACCTCTACTGATACTATCTTCCTGCAAGTTCAACGCCAAATGATGGTACGACTCCATGTGGATGGAACGATCTTCTATCAAAGGCAGTAAGAAAGGTGTTCGAGGGGGCTAATTCGGGTGATCCCAAATCCTTCCAGCAAGAAATAGACATTACGCATGTAGACGCGCCCTCATCTACAACAACTCGTCTAATGGTGTTGGGACCATGGACTACTTCTATTTGGAGATCGACGTGGTACGGAAACCAGAGTTTGATATTTGACATATCAAAACGAGCAAGCATATTGGATGATTCTACGCTCTCGATCGCTGCAAGGAGTGCACTGCATTGTAATGGACAACTTTGTAGTACTTCCAAAGTGGACATAGCATAGGGAATTTGGGCTAAATCCTCCACAACATTGTAGTTAGGAGAAGCCTGTGCATTAGGACTGTGCACAACCCATTCGAAGACACCTTTCGGAATCTTCTCTAGTGAATCTACTCATCTCTTGATGTGGAGAGGGGTAGATGATTCAGGAACATCTTTATTTCTTTACTGCGAATCTGGAGTATAATTTCTGGCCCGAGTTTGTAAAAGCGTATCCGAATTAACCATGTTGATAAACAATTGATCAGATGATGAGGCATGAGAGATGCCTCCAGCATTGGAGTTGCCAGAAGTGGAACCTTGTTCGTGAGGGGATGGGTCCTTTAAGACAGTTTGTTTCTTCTCATGGAGTAGCTTTTGGGATTCTTCCATCAAAGGGCATTGATGGGTGATGTGGTACTCTTTGCATAAATTGCAAGGGAAATTCACTTTCTTTTTATCCTTTTTTCCTTCCTTGGCATTTTATGTGTTCTTGGGATTTTGGTGGTTCCCCTCCCCTTTCTTTCCCTTTCTTTTTGTGATGAACCTGCAATAATTAATTAATAACACACGAGATAGCAGAAATAACATAACTCAGAATCACTTTTATTGATCACAGGCCACTTCGAGGGTGCAACCTCCTTTGAGAAAGCTCAATACAAAATAACTTCGTGGTACCTTCATTGTTCTCAACACAAACTTATATAATTAATCTAGGTGCCAATACCATGGGTCAATACCATGTGTCAATACAAACCATGGACCAATACAAACTATGGATCAACATATACTATGGGACGACTTACAAAGCTTATGTATCCAACAACAATAAGACAAACTATGGATCAACAAATACTATGGGACTACTTACAAAGCATATGCATCCAACAACAATATGCTAACAAAGTATATAGAAGGGTTGACATGGGTTCCTAACATCCCCTTTCCCTTAGAAAAAGCTTTGTCCTCAAAGCTTTAGATGTGGAAATTGATGCAGAATCTGAAGAAGAGGTTCCCCTGTAGCATCCTCGAGTTGCATTCCGAGCCACTGACGCATTTTGAGTTTCAGGGAGGATTGCTTGGAAGGTTGTAGATGAAGAAGAACCATATCAGCTACACGAAAAGTGTGCTCAAAACGGTGCTGATCGGCTTGTTGCTTCAGTCAAATTCTTGCGATGTGAAGATTGTCCTGCAAAATGAGAAGAATCTGATCACGGTGTCAAAGAACCAAGTCAATTGCGTGAACTGGGGAGCTTCTGAGGGTGTATGGAAGAAGAACTGGCAATGCATGTCCATAGATTGGTTCATATGGTGTCCTTTTAGATGTGGTATTGTACCACTCAAACGCTTCTAGGAAATCCATAGAAATAGTTATCCAAATCTCTATAGGGATGGGCAAGGGTTCGAGTAGTCCCGAAAGGAGTGTTGTTTCATGCTTGTGGACCTAGAAAGTATCACAGTTAGCAACCATCTGTTGAATTGTCATTTTCAGTCCCTGCCAAAAAAAGTTTCATTGTTCCCAGTCATACAGTTTTAGGAATCTAGTGTTAGTTTTTCAGAAATTTCAATCTGATCTAAAATATTAACTGAGACAATAACATGTATCGCATATCTACAACATATCAATCATGGAGATAATAATGCAATCACACAAGAGACACAAAGTTTCACCGGGGAAAACCAAGAAGGCAAAAAACCCTGCAACTTCCTCAGAGATAGATAGAGCAATGATACAACCCAAGTACAAGAGATAGTCCTCCTAACAACAGCTTCTCCTCCTCCACTAGTGTGCCATTCTCCAATGAGTGTGTGAGTGAGAAAGTGAATGATCAAATAGAGTGCCTCCCGCACTCTATTTATACTTGACTTGCCTTGCCTAATAAGCTTTACTAGGTCGGCCTTAACTTAACCACATAACATAATGCTGACTGGGCTGACCCCCAATAGGTGTTAGAAAAACAGGATCGCAGAGCGATAACAATAAATAGAAATGCAAATATAATCACACATACACATTACTAGAGAGACACAGATATATCGTGGTTCACCCAACTTGGGCTACGTCCACACTGAATTTGCCAGTCGTTATTATTATTACCGTCCAGCAAGGTGAAGGGATACAACCTGCAGCACAACCACTACACTTCCTCTTCTCTGTTTCACAGTCTCTCTCCTAATCTCAGAGATATTTACAATGCATAAAACCTAATACATCATCATCCCTAGCTATATTACAATGTCTTTATTTTATAAAGGAAATACAATGGGAAAATACCACGGGATACACAAAACCATGGGCCCGCAAAACAGCTGGCGAAAACAACCGTGTACAGTCCACCTACATATCATATAAAACTGGGGTACAAACACGGCTGATACAATATCATCTATGAGACTAGAAGATTTGGCTCCACAACCAACAATCTCCCACTTGGAGATTGATCACAGCAACTCCACCGCTGCTGCACTTGCTGGACTTGGACTTGGCAAATTTATCCTCTTCACCTTCATGCTAGAAGGCCAACTGAAACCGAGCATCAATTCAGTTTCTCTCTGGTCACTACCTTTGTGAACATGTCTACAGGATTCTGGCTAGTATGTATCTTTTCCAGCTTCAATAATTCATCTTCTAGAATATAGCGTATGAAATGGTACTTGAACTGTATATGTTTAGTCCTGGAATGGAATGCTGAGTTCTTTGCAAGGTGAATGGCACTTTGGCTATCACTATACAATCTGCTATCCTTCTGCTTCTTACCCACTTCCTCCATAAACCTCTACAACCAAATCATCTCTTTACTAGCCTCTGTAATGGCAACATACTCTGCTTCTGTTGTTGAAATTGCAACAACCTTCTGTAGTTTTGAAATCCAGCTTACTATTGTTCCACCTACAGTAAATAAATACCCTGTGGTGATCCTCCTGCTATCCTTGTCAACTACCATATCTGCATCAACATATCCCTGTAGAACAGTGTCTGAACCTCCAAAACATAATGCCTCAGTGGTAGTACCTCTCAAATACCTGAGAATCCATTGTACTGCCTTCCAATGTTCTTTACCTGGATTGTTCATATATCTGCTCACAACTCCCACTGCATGTGCAATATCTGGTCTTGTGCACACCATGGCATACATCAAGCTACCAACTGCTGATTGATAGGGAATATTGGACATGTAATCTGTCTCTTCTTGTGTCTTGGGACACATTTCCTTACTTAGACTGAAATGTCTAGCCAAAGGTGTACTTACAGGTTTTGCATTGTACATTCTGAACCTCTCCAACACCTTTTGTATGTACTCACTTTGAGACAATGTCAATTTGCCATTTTTCCTGTCTCTCGTTATTCTCATACCAAGGATTTGCTTTGCAGCACCCAAATCCTTCATCATAAATGAATTAGCTAGCTTCCTTTTGAGTACATTTATATCCTACATGTCAGACCCTGCAACAAGCATGTCATCCAGATACAATAACAAGATAATATATCTTCCATTGTCTAGCTTCTTGAAATAAACACAGTGGTCAGAATGACATCTACTATAACCTTGTTCTTTCATAAACCCATCAAAATTTAGATACCATTGCCTTAGGGCTTGCTTCAAGCCATATAAGCTCTTTTTCAACCTGCATACTAGATCCTCCTTACCTTTGACCTCATACCCTTGTGGATGCTACATATATATTTCTTCCCCCAAATCCCCATGGAGGAAGGCTGCTTTTACATCTAACTGTTCAAGATGCAAATCTTCTACCGCCACTAGACTTAAGATAGTCCTAATTGAAGTCATCTTAACAACAGGAGAAAATATTTCATCAAAATCAATACCTTTCTTCTGTGCAAACCCCTTTACAACAAGTCTTGCCTTATACCACTTCTTACCTCCTTCTTCTTCCTTCAACCTATAAATCCATTTGTTTTGCAATGCTCTTTTACCAGCAGGAAACTAAACCAAATCCCAAGTCTGGTTTCCTACCAATGAGTCCATCTCCTCATTCATGCCTTGCTCCCACTTCTTTCTAGTTTCCACCTGCATTGCTTCTTCATAACATTCTGGTTCATTAGAATCAGTCATCAATAAATAATACATTGAAGGAGAGTATCGTTCAGGGAGTCTACTTAACCTGGTAGATCTTCTTAAAGTTGCAGGAGTTTCGGGTACTTGCTACTGCTCTTGATTTTCTGGCACCTTCGGAACTTCATTTCTTTAATTTCATCAAGCACTATGTACTCTGTGTTTTCCTTTTCCCGTTTCTTTCCCTGCAACTAATCTTTATACATGACCTTTTCATTGAATATCACATCTCTACTCTTGATGATTTTGTTATTTTCATAATCCCATAAACGATAACCAAATTCATCAGCCCCATATCCAATAAAGGTACATTTCTTGGATTTAGCTTCAAGCTTTGTTCTATTTTCTTTATCAATATGGACAAATGCTTCACAACCAAACGTTCTCAGAAATGAGTAGTTTACCTTTTTATCTGTCCATGCTTCCTATGGAATACCACCATCCAAAGCACTTGAAGGTCCTCTGTTTATTAAATAAATAGCAGTATTTACAGCATCTGCCCAAAACTGTAAGGGCAACCCTGCATGCAGTCTCATACCTTGCACACTCCATGATCGTTCTGTTCATCCTTTCTGACACACCATTTTCCTGTGGTGTTCCTATGACTGTCTTCTCTCTACGAATCCCATGGTATGAACAGTAACTATCAAACTCCTTGCCGCAGTACTCACCTCCATTATCAGATCTGAGACACTTCAATCTTTTTCGTGTCTCATTCTCAACCAAAGCTTTCCACTTCTTAAAAGTAGCAAACATATCAGATTTCTGTCTGATGCAATAAACCCAAGTTTTTCTAGTTGCATCATCAATAAATGTAACATAATAATGAGAGCCACCAAGAGATTGTACCTAAGCCGGTCCCCATACATCTGTATGCACAAGCTCTAATTTTTCATTCTTCTTCTCTTTCCCAACCCTGAGAAATTTGACTCTCTTCTATTTTCCATAAACACAGTTTTCACAGAATTCCAAACTTACCTGTTTCAAATCCGGCAGCAACTTCCTTGAGTGGAGAATCTGCATCCCCTTCTCACTCATGTTGCCAAGCCTATGATGCCACAATGCTGTATCTGTTCCTATGGAAGCTAAAGAGATAGAATGGTCAGTATTATAAGGACATAAATACAACGTACCTACCCTGTCTCCTTTTGCTATAACCATTGATCATTTAGTGATCTTCCACCACTTTTCTCCGAACGTAGATAGACAGCCGCCATCTCCCAACTGCCCTGTTGAGATCAGATTTCTTTTCAGAGCAGGAATATGCCTAACTTGTTTCAACAACCAATCAGTTCCATTCTTAAGTTTTATCCATACCTTACCCATTCCAACAATTTTACATGGCTCATCATCACTCAATAAAACATGTCCAAAGTCGCTAGGAACATACTCATGAAAGAATTTCCTATGGGGTGTAGCATGACATGAAGCTCCTGAATCTACTACCCAATAATCACTAGTATTATCTAATGCAAGAATCAAAGCATCTTGTAACACATCACCTGCTACATTTGCTTCTTGGGTAGTTTCCTTCTGTGCATCTCCTTTCTTCTTTAGAGATTTGTAGTCTTTCTTCAGATGTCCTTTCTTTCCACAATTCCAACACTCTATCTTTCCTAGTCTAGACTTGGATCTGCCCGTTTTAGACTTTCCACGATTACCTTGGCTCTTTCCTCTCTCCTTTTATCTTCCCCTGCTCTCCATGGTCAATGCATTACCTGATGTCTCACCTGTGCTTTTTCTTCGCATTTCCTCGCTAAGAATAACACCAATAACATCATCAAATTTCAAGGTGTTTGAACCAGAGACAGAGTTACTTACAGCCATGACCAAGCTATTCCAGCTTTCTGGCAATGAACACAAGATTAGAAGAGCCCTAACCTCATCATCAAAGTTCACACTTACAGAACTTAGTTGATTTGTAACCGTATTAAACTCATTTAAATTATCAGTAACAGATCCACCTTTAGACATCTTCATATTAAATAAACGCTTCATTAGAAATACCTTGTTGGAAGCCGAGGGTTTTTCATACAGCTTACCCAATGCTTTCATCAAACCCTCTGTTGTCGTTTCTTTTGAGATATTGAAAGCCACTGACGAAGCCAGGCTCAACCGTATTGTTCCCAGAGCCTTTTTGTGAAGAACCTCCCATTCTTCGTCCTTCATAGCCGTCGGCTGCTTTGCTTTTCCTCCCAATTGTAGGAATAGATCCCTCTGGTACAGATAGTCCTCCATTTGCATCTTCCATAACCCGAAGTTTTGGCCGTTAAACTTCTCGACCTTAAACTTTCCTTCTTCTGCCATTGCTCCCACTGGAACCAGAAACCCTAGCTTCCTGTGGGTTTAACTGCCAAATAGACCTTTGGCTCTGATACCAATTGTTAGAAAAACAGGATCGCAGACCAATAACAATAAACAGAAAAGCAAATATAATCACACATACACATTACTAGAGAGACACAGATATATCGTGGTTCACCCAACTTGGGCTACGTCCACACTGAATTTGCCAGTCCTTATTATTATTACCGTCCAACAAGGTGAAGGGATACAACCTGCAGCACAACCATTGCACTTCCTCTTCTCTGTTTCACAGTCTCTCTCCTGATCTCAGAGATCTTTACAATGCATAAAACCTAATACATCATCATCCCTAGCCATATTACAATGTCTTTATTTTATAAGGGAAATACAATGGGAAAATACCACGGGATACCCAAAACCATGGGCCCGCAAAACAGCTGGCGAAAACAGCACCAAAAATTTTCTTCGGGGGAATTTCCCATGAACCCCCATTACTCGGGGGCGCTGCCCCCGCCGAGGGACGACTGGCCCCCGGACCCCCCAGCCAGTGGGGATGGTCCCCCCTGGAACCCCGTGGGGGGGCGATGCCCTACCACACCTCCCCGCTGGGGTGAGTGTACAGTCCACCTACATATCATATAAAACTGGGGTACAAACACGCCTGATACAATATCATCTATGAGACTAGAAGATCTGTCTCCACAACCAACAATAGGGTGGTCTAATAGCCCTTTGACCCACATGACTTATATAGGGCCGACCCCAACAAAGTGATCTAATAACCCATCAAGTATAAGTTATGATACTTACAATAGAAATGATGACACTTTCGTATAGAGGAATAATAACATCTCTATAGGAATACAATATACATATATGAAATACATTCTGAAGTTACAAATACATCAACACTCCCTCTTAAATAGGAAGGTATTTCTCGACATAGATCTGCTAGCACAAGTCTTCTTCTCTGGATCATCGTCACTGGATCATCATCATCGAATCATCATCATCATCACTGGATCATCGTCATCGAATCATCATCATTGTCACTGTTACTACTATCTCAATCAATCTCTGATCTACTCATCATAGGAAGTTCTACAGAGCCAGTCCTTTTTCATACTAGATGTAGGCCGACAACCTATAGGTCTTCATCATCACTGGCCATACTATGGAATCCTTAGGACTGATTACGTGCGTTAAGCCAAAACCTCGAAAGGGCATCCCAGGACTGATTACGAGCATACTGCTCAACCTATCGGATCTCCCAGGATCTTTTACATGCAACTGCACAACCTATCCACGGCCACGGAGTATCATCCTGATACTCATGATCATATTGATCATGTCATCTCAGCGAGCAAGCCATCAAGTAGGTACACCTTAGGACTGGTTACACTACCTCTACAAAACCTGCAAGATCTCCCATGAATGATTACATTGCCTCTACAAAACCTGCAAGAGCACCTCAAGACTGATCATATGCCTCTGCAAAACTTGTGTACCATACTGTCACATCATCATCTTCAGATCATCGTCATCATCCACGGAGCACAACCCAGATGCACACACAATGTCTCCAGTATGGGAGGACTTTCCTACCACCATACGAGACCCAGTCTACCAACATGCGAGGACTTTCCTACTACCATGTGAGACACAGCACTTACATCAACCGACATTGGAGGAATTTTCTACCACCATTTGGGAAAGGCTCACAGCACTTACATCAATGACCATGGGAGGACCAACCTACCACCATGTCGGAATGGAACAACACTTACATCAACGACCATGGGAGGACCAATCTACCACCATGTCGGAATGGAACAACACTTACATCAACGACCATGGGAGGCCCAACCTACCACCATGTCAGAAACGCCCAGCACTTACATCAACGACCATGGGAGGACCAACCTACCACCATGTCAGAATGGAACAACACTTACATTACCGACCATGGGAGGACCAACCTACCAACATGTTGGAATGGCACAGCACTTACATCAACGACCATGGGAGGACAAACCTACCACCATGTCGGAATGGCCCAACACTTACAGCAATGACCATGGGAGGACCAACCTACCACCATGTTGGAATGGCCTAGCACTTACATATTACCATGGGAGGAATTTCCTACCACCATGTAAGAATGGCTCCAGCCCTTACATCTTACCATGGGAGGACTTTCCTACCACCATGTAAGAATGGCTCCAGCCCTTACATCTACACCATAGGAGGAATTTCCTACAACTATGTGAGAATGGCTCATGTGCATCTGTGTCTTCTGACTCATCACTTCCCCTTGGAAGGTATCTCGATCTGAAGTACACCAAGTCTCCTTCTGAAATATTCAAACTTCACTCTGGCCAGCGGTTTGGTCAACACATCGGCTATCTACTCGTCTTTCACAACATATAGGAGCTTCACTGCTCCTCTCTACACCGTATCCCTGATATAGCGATACTTGCTCTCAATGTGCTTTGACTTGTCATGGAACATTGGGTTCTCTGACAACTTCACACAACTCTGGTTGTCGCAATATATACAAGTAGCACTCAACTGAAGATCAAACAAATCAGACAGTAGCTTCCTAAGCCATACTGCCTCACAACTAGCTGAAAAAGATGCGACATACTCTGCTTCGGCTATACTTAGTGCCACACAGGACTGCTTCTTGCTAAACCAAGATATCATACCGGGTCCCATACTGAAGCAGCACCCCGAAGTGCTCTTCTAATCAATGGCACAGCCTGCCCAATCCGAATCAACATAACCCTCTAGGTTAAACTTTTGATTCAACTCATACTTGAGCCCATAGTCAGCTGTACCCTTCAGGTACCTCAGGATATGCTTTGCAGGTATCAGGTGAACATGTCTCGGGTCTATCAAATACTTTCTCAAGGTGTTCACCACAAAGCAGATATCTGGTGTCGTATTTGTCAGGCACATCAAGGACCCAATCATCTGACGATACATCATCACATGATCATCCTGATCATACACTGCGTCCTCCTGATGCATACAAAGTATCTACCTGATCATACTTAATACATATACAAATACATGATCCAACTGATCATATCAAGCATCCAACATGATGCATATACAAATACATGATCCAACTGATCATATCTAGCATCCAACGTGATGCATATACAAATACATGATCCAATTGGTCATATCCAACATCCAACATGATGCATATACAAAGTAGTAATTGGAGCATCGTCCTTATGCTCATCACACAACGCTTACATCCACATCCATGGGAAGGATCCTCCTCTCACCATGCTTGGAATGGATCCTACAAATGTGTCCCATCCCTTCTTCCTCAAAGTATCATCAATCTGAAGAACACCGAGCAAGAAAGCTCTCTTGACATCCATCTAGTGTATCTTCCATTTCATCACTTGCTTTGTATTTCTCTATGATTCCTTCTACAACATGCTTGATCTTATAGATCCACTTGGAAGTCACAACAGACTTCCCTTCAGGTTTTGGGACCACATCCTAAAAATCATTCTTCATGATCGACAGATCCTGGCATTCTTCCCGGATCCTGGGAAATTCAATATCTTCAATAGATAACTTTGTTGCTGGAAAAAATGTTGTAGTCCTTCTTTTGTAGGTGCTCGTATACGATCTTTCCTACAAAACAAGTTAAATTGCATGACTAGAAATATCTCATAGTTTTTAGAACAAATTCTTACACATAAAGAAATATGTCAACCAGTCATGAAATTATTTTAGCCAATGCTTCAATACAACATTTATCCATATCCCATAACTTTCTAGATGCATTCCAATCTCTACCAGAACATTGTTAAGAGTGTGCACAACTACCAACATGTCAGTAAAGAGGTTTCATTCTAGATAAGTAGCAATGGGATGTTGTACAGTGCCATAGGCCACTTACCCATCACATGCATATTCGTAGTATACTGTTCATTAATGCAATTATTCTAATATGCATAATACACACCCTAAGTCTAGGAACATAAGTATATACATCATTGAACAATATTATTTAAACAAACAAATATGCAAGAAATGATAATTCAAATACTTATCTTTGTTTGCTTTGTAGGCCAGAATCCCTCTCAATATTTGCTTCCTTGCAGGAACGACTGGAGTGTGCTCCCTCTTGATCTTTGCTTCCTCGATTACCTGTCCTTGAACTTATATCCATCCTCGACCACTTATGCATACTTACTAGTATCATCATCATGTTATCCTCGAGGTCTCATACATACTTTCATTAGTATAATCTCAATACTATCAAAACACAATAATCTTAAACATGTATAGTCATGATCATTTCAAATACAGATAATAAACATTAGTATTCAAGGTTTTAGGGAATACTTCTTTTACTCATGCATATTCTTATTTGACCAAAGGATTTTTTTGGTTAGTCATATCATCAATCAAGGTAAGAGACATAATATGCATAAACCCTTGATTACTTACATTTCTAACTTCATGAATAATCATTATCAACCATACAACAATATCAGATCTTAACACAAGGTAGGATTCTAACTTGATATAGGAAAAACATACCTGGTTATCATATTTGCTAGTTATGTCTAGCAATATCTTCTTGTTCTCTTCAATGACTTGTGCTAGTAACATGCATATCTCATATGTTAAGCATTGTAGAACCAAAGTATACATACCTCATAAGTAGAGATTCTATGTGATCCATCACAATGGATGAATCTTTGTCTTCATGTCACGATGGTCATATGTTCTTGAACTAGAACATGATTTGTCTTTCTTGATGTACCTTTCATGTTAGCGGACAACATCAACCTCATACAACACCACAAATCATTAGTACAATCATAAGTGTCAAGGCCCTAATCAATGAATATTTGCATTCATAATTTTGTTAAGGTGATACGACAAGTCTAAAGTTAATCAAGATTGTACTAACCTTAATGAAGACAAACATACCATAAACTTAATCATGAACAGATCTCGAAACATACCTAGATAAGTCATAACTGTTGAGATTTCTTGTAATCTTCTTATGTAAGGCCTTAGCCTCATCTCCCTCTGAAACAAGAACTTCTTCACTTATGCAGGTGACCAAACCATTCTCTTCTAGGATTAACCTAATCCACTTGATTTGCAGAAACTGGATCTGAAACTAGATTAGGGTTTTGTCAAGCACTCTATTTGCAGATAATTAAATATCAAACACACAGAGTATATGAAATTTATTGTCAACCCGAGAAAGTCTTTTTATTTCAAAGGATAAGTGCACAATATATGCTTAAACACAAAACCATTAGAAGTGAATACTTTTATCTTCTATCGTTCATGTTCATCCCAAGAATCTATGCAATCCCAATTGCCTTCTAACTGCTATACTACAATTCTTTTCTATTATGCATCAAGAAGAAATGGTATCAGATCTAATCAACGATTGCAAGAAGGAAATCTCATTCGCATTCTAAAAATAATCACTTGTCTAATCTAATCAAGCTGGGAATCATAAAGCATGACCTGAACATTACTCTAGAACTTTTAATGAAAGAGATTGAAGCAACTGTTCTAAGAAATTGAATTGCAAAATATAAATCAATCAACACATAACAGGAAAGCTAAATTGTAAGAGCTCCTGGGATTACGTCTCAGCTGTAGGATGAACACGGCAGTGTGAACAGAAATTGAAATGTGTAAAGCAAACCTGACTCAGTCGACTGTTATTCTATACCATTCACCAATCTCACAGAAATATAATCTTTTACTGAGAAATCCACATAATAAATATTGATGCTGCGTACAAAAGAAAGAACAAAGCATCACACAACAAGAAAGATGAAATCCTAAATTAACGCAGAAATCTCTGTGGAAGACGGGCCCAGTCTTCACACAGAGACGCTAGTTGAACAACACTCTCTTTAACTCAGAAGTAACTCCTTATATTAACAGAAGAATGAGTACACAGTTTTGGCTTGGCTGCTAATACAAGATAAATTAATTGTTTGCTGTCCAACCCCTCGGTCGAGGCAATTCCCCATATTTATACATACAATTTGCAACATCTAAACCTATAATTGGGCAGCCATGAAGATCTCTGATCTTCAGGCACCCTAAATAATCTAGCTGTTACAATGCGTGGCAGAACTGAAATATCCAAATATGAGAGAGTTATTAATTGCCCCAAGAGTGGCGGTCCTTCCAGCTCACAGCTGGACTCGAGCAGCGACATACTTAAGATAGAACTTTCTGTTACAGCTGCCCTGTCACGAGTGTGCCTTGATTGACGAATCGAGCCCCAAGGAACCTTCTGCAAGCAATGAACGTCCCTTCCTTCATGACTTGTTCAGCTCCGATCTTCCTGCAGTCTATTTGTCTTACTACCTTCATAAATCGCATCATGTTAGCACAAATTAAGAGATGCACAGCTTTAATCATCACGATCATAAGTATTAATACAATAAAACAATAATCGGCCATACCTTGGTAATTTGGGGAATAAGATAAGGACAATAAGTCGAATTGCCAAGGTAATTGGTGTAAGACAAGGGAAGGGAAGATGATAAATGATGGTCAAAAAGGGCCAATTCTGGGCTCAACATCTCCCCCCAACTACCCTGTTGCATGTTCTCATGCAACAACCTGCATCTGAATCTTGAACTGAGCTCTGTCAAGGAGAGAGGAAGGAATGTAGGTAAATCAGGCATCTCATCTATCTTTTTGAAAGGCCTCTGTGAGCAACCCGGCATCTTCCAACTTCACTGTTTCCCTTCCACTGCTACTTGCTTATATCTGGGAATGCACTTGGTGTGGTGGGAATATTTCTGCAGTTCTTTTATGCTATGCCTGGGGGAGTTGAAAAGAAATCCTCAATCTGAATCCAACTCAATGACATCTCTAGGAGGTGGAAGCACTGGTTCTTGTGGGACAGTGTCTTCCTGCGCATCTAATGTTAACAGGAGAGTTGCTGGTTCTTGTGTAACAGCAACATCCTTTAACCCTTCTTCAGCAGCTACCTTTATTGCTTTTGGAGACACTGGTTCTTGTGTAACAGTCTCTTCTTTGTCCTTCTGCTGCTGAGACTGGGTATCCTTTTCAATTTGCAGCTCCTCCTCCAAGATTTCAGTGTCACCTGAGCATGGTGTCTGTACCTGTTCATCTTCACTCCACTGTGTATCAGGAATGATATCCATTCCCAGGTTATCTTCCAACTGCAATTCAGGAGTTCTTGCTGCAGTTTCCAAGGATGTTGGTTCTTGTGTAACAACATCCTGGCTTACCTTTTCATCCTTCTTTTGCTGCAGCTCCTCTTCTATAAGTTCTGTATCATGAGAGCTCTCTGGGGTTACAACCCAGAGTTCATCATTAAATGCCAGAGTATCCTCTGTCCCAGCTTCTTCTTCTGTCTGCTCAGCCAGTTGGACAGTCATATTCAGGGTTGCTGGTTCTTGTGTTGCAGCATCCTGTTCCAACTTATCACTGTCCTGCCTTTCCGTTTCTTCTTCTAAAATTATTGTGTCCTGGGAACGTTCTGGGGTTACAGCATAGAATTCTTCACTACCCTCCAGAGTATCCTTCGGCTCCATGATCTCTGTATCGTGGGAACATTCTGGGGTATCACTATATTCTTTTATAAGCTCCAGAGCATCCTTCATTCCCAGTTCTTCTCCCATCTGTTCTATAATTTCTATGTTGTGGGAGCATTTTGGGATTGCCATACATTCCTTATAAATTTCCAGGGCATCCTCCACTCCCAATTCTTCTCCCATCTGTTCTATAACTTTTGCATCATGGGAAGTGGCAGCTGCAGCAAGGATGTTTAAAGGTGCTGGTTCTTGTGTAACAGCACCTTCTTTCTCCACTGCTTTCCCTTCTGTGGCTACAGGCTGTTGTGCTGAATAGGTGCTAAGTAAAATTTTATGGCCTGCTTCCTCAAAGATCTCCCCACAGGTGGGGCAGAGTATTCGCTCATCCTTTTCTCCAGCTCCAACAGAAGCTGATTCCTCCACTTGGTCTGCAGCCTCTATTAATGTGTACGTCTTTCTTCCACCCTGCTTTCTGCAGGTTTCCTTCCACGTTTCCAGCTCCCTTCTAAGTGCTTGGAGGTCCTCTTTCAGCATTGCATTCTCATACAAGAGTCCCTCAATTCCAGGTTCTTCCTCCACTGGCCTTTGTGGAGCATCCCTCGGTTTTGGCGTAAGGATTGGGGGTTCAACCTGTGTTTCTAAGGTTGCCCATTTTTTTCTAGCTGCCTCTGCTGCTATGATTGATCAAGTTCGTTTCCTTCTGATTGGTGCCACTAAATCAAACTCATTGGTGGCCCTCTTCCTTTTCTGTGGCGTTTTCTTTTGTGACTTTCCTTTTTGTGGTGTTTCTTCTTGTGGTGCTGGAATATAGGGGGGCAAAACTGAAGTTAAAGAAATATTTCCCTGCCCCCCATGCTGTTCTTCTTCAATCACAGCTCCTCATCCTACCCACTCAGGTGAAGACTCGATTGTGACCAGCTCAATATCTTCTTCCATTGCTCTAGCTCTGTCATCTTCAGGTTCCATTGTCGCAGCATTTGATGCTGCTCCAATTTCACCTTCTGCTGCCGGAGCTACCCTGTTATCTAGGTTTTCCACGAGGGTTTCATCTACATTGTCGCCTGAAGGCTCTGTTTGTGCTTCCCCTCGCTCTCCTTCAAATGCAGTGTCATCCCCCACTGGTTCTGCTTGTGCTGGGGATTCATACACCTCGAATGGCTCTACCTGTGCCCCTGGTTGTTCTTCCTCAGTGGTTTTACCCACCCCAGATGGTCCTGCCTGTGCCCCCAGTTGTTCTTCTTCTGTTTCATCCCTCCCCCCAACTTCACTGGAGGAACTCCGGTCCTCCTGTTGTGGCGGAACCGGTAATTGCTGCAATGGGATGACCCTCAAGGGAACAGGTTGCTGTGGTCGGGTTATAAACTGTTCCCATGTTATATTATGTTGGGCAAGGGTTCTTACAATAATTAACTTAATGAGGCCATGGTGGGTGAGAGAGGACAGTGGGTGCTTTGCAGACTGGACAAATGTTGCCATATGACGCAAGTCGTGCAATAAATAAAATGGAATATTCAACAAAATTCCATGGCGGAGATGAGAAAGCAAAGGAAGTTCAGAGTTATACACAGTTTGGTATCTATCTTCGCAGGTAATGTACTTCTTGAGGAAGAAAGCAACCTGGTCCCATGGCTGCGGCAATGACTTCAGTGCAATCCCTCTCCTGGATGCTTCAACTTGCTCCCCTGGAAGTAAAAATTTTTCTCGTGCAACCATTGTAGGGACTCGACGGTTAAACCAAGGTTTTCCCACCATCGGAATAGCTGTAACCTCGGATATAATGAGCTCAGAGACGTCTATACACAGCCCCCACACCGTGGAGTGAGTTTTGGTAAGATTCAAGGCAAATTGCAGGGCTGCGTCCCGATCGAATCCGTCCAATCGCTCAAAGAACTCGACCCAGCCAGCAGCTTGAAAAATGGCAAGAACTTGCAGATTCCGTCTGAGTTCCCGGGTATTGAAAGGTTCATGGCGAACTAGAATGCCCATGGTCCTAGCTGCAAGATGAAACTGCTATTCAACAGAGTACAGGATCCCAGAATGGAAGTTGCAGCACAGAGAATGCACTAATCGTTGAGCGGAGACGTTGAGCGAATGAGCTAATTCGGAAAGTTAAGCACAGAGAAGCGTTTAAAATTTTCATGCCGAATTGGGGAAGGTGGCAGTTATTAGTATTACGTCGTACGAGGGAAAGGTTTAATCAGGTATAAATGATGGTACGAGTGAAGGTATGGCCAATATCGCTTAAATGATATCAATACTTAATCACGTGATAAATGAAAGCCATACCTCATGAAACTGTGTGTCGGAAGGCTGCGGAAACTGGTGGAGCATGCAGTTGGTGACGTCATGGAGCCGAACGCATGCACAGTCAGCCGTGGGATCATGATGACTCGGATAAGGCACTAATTTCTTTCGCCGGTGAAACACAAGCCATCGCATCCTGGGGGTTGGAATGATGAGTTCGCCGGCATGACTGGGATGAATCAGCATCATGATTAGCAGGTTGAAACAATTCTTCTGTTAACACGGGAGTTACTACTGCAATTTGCCAAAGAAATGATAACGTGGCCGATGAAAAAGCTTGCTGCAGCTGGCGGGAAAGAAGTTGCAGCCACCGGAAAAGAATTCACGGCAGCCGGAAAAAATTTACGATATCAGGGAAAATTACGGCTGTCACGGAAAAGTTTTACGGCGGTGGGAAAAAAAAACTTACAGCTGGCGAGAAAAGATTTGACGACTATGGGAGATATATTGCAGCCGCTGGAAAGAAATGGCAGCTACCGGGAAATGATGTGGCAGTGACTTGGTTAATGAGGTGGCAGCCGCTGAGAAATAAGGTGGCAGCCGCTGGGAAATGAGGTGGCAGCCGCCAGAAAATGATGTGGCGGCTGCGGGAAAAAGATGTTGCAGCTTCAAATGTTGCAGCCGCCGAAGTTACAGCCGCCGAAATTGCAGCTGCCGGAATTGTAGCTGCCAGAGTTGCAGCTGTCGGAAAAGATTTGACGGTTGACGGAAGAAGGACATTACGGCTACCGGGAAGTGAAATGGCCGTGGCTGGTAAATGGAGTGGCAGCGGCTGGGAAATGGAGTGGCAGCTGCTGGGAAATGGAGTGGCAGCTACGGAAAATGAGATGGCAGCCGTGGGAAATGAGGTGGCAATAACTGGTGAATGAGGTGGCAACCATGGGGAAGATGAGGTGGCAGCCGCGGAAACTGGAGTTGCAGCTGCCGATGTTGCAGCCGCTAATGTTGCAGCCACCAATGTTGCAGCCGCCGATGTTGCAGCCGCTAATGTTGCAGCCACCGATGTTGCAGCCGCCGATGTTGCAGCTGCCGAAATTGCAGCTGTCGGGAAAGATGGACGGCTGACGGAAAAATGGCATTATGGCTACCGGGAAAAGGAGAATATGGTTGCTGGAAAAGGATATACAGCTGCCGAAAAATATGTTGCAGCTGCCGGAAAATATGTTGCAGCTGCGGGAATTTTTTTTTATTTTTTTATTTTTTCAA
The DNA here is from genome assembly GCA_027924585.1 of Larix kaempferi. Taxonomy (NCBI): domain Eukaryota; kingdom Viridiplantae; phylum Streptophyta; class Pinopsida; order Pinales; family Pinaceae; genus Larix; species Larix kaempferi. The sequence continues at coordinate 3,129,484 of BSBM01000392.1, forward strand.
CACAAGGACAGCACAGGGAGATTTTCATTACGGGCCCAAACTGATCGTTCTCCTGGCGCTTCCCTGAAATTTTTTTAAAAGACGACAACAAGCAAAGAGATCAAATGCAAAGAGAAAGAAAATGACAACTATACGCTACAGCAAGAAATTATTTATATACAGCAAATATAGTTTTCAGTTTAAGATTTGGCAAAGGTAGAAAAATGTTCCTGCTCTGGTGCCAATTGATAGTTTGGATCAGCAGCAATCTGTGAAATGAATGCATCTTTCGAAATGGGCTTCCGATACAGTCACAGTCTGTGGCCATTAGCAAGTAATGGTATACGGTTTTCATCAATGGTGACCAGGCGAACAGTGCCGTTGTCAAATACCCTGTCAACCAAATATGGACCCAGCCATCTTGTGCGTAATTTCCCTTTAAAATCCTTCTTGAATCTGGAGTCGTATAATAGTGCCCAGTCTCCTTCACGGAAGATTTTCTTTTTGATGAATCGGTCATGCCAATTAGATCTTTGTTGCTGAAGCAGCACAGTCTGATCTACCGCAGCTAACCGTTTCTCATCCAATTCATTTAATTGATTCAATCTTATTTTCTGGGCTTCTGTTACATCCAGGTTCATTTCAATGGCTTTTTTCAGGGTCTTGATCTCAAATTCAATTGGAAAGATGGCACTCTTTCCATACACCAGATCATAGGGAGAAAAGCCCGTAGTGTTACGCCAAGTCGTGCGATATGCCCACAGTGCTTCTGGAAGCCTGTCAGCCCAATCCCTTCGATGGCTTTTAACTGTTTTAGTAAGGATTGCTTCGATAACTTTATTAGTGCTTTCCACCTTACCATTGGCATGGGGATGATAAGGTGAAGCTATCTTGTGCTGCACATGATACTTCTGGAGCAAGGATTCAAATTGGTGTGAAATAAATTGTGGTCACCCATCGGTAACTACTTCCTTTGGTACCCCAAAACGGGTAAAAACTTCACTGTACAGGAAATCAATCACCGCCTGGTCATTTGCCTTAGCCAAAGCTACAGCTTCTACCCACTTGGTCATGTAATCTGTACACACCAAAATGTAAACCTTCTGTTTGGAAGGAGGGTTGATAGGACCAACAAAGTCCAATGCCCATCTATCAAACGGTTCTAGTACCACTTGGGGCTGTAAAGGCATCTGATCTGTCTTATTAGGTTGGCCCATCCTTTGGCAGCTGTCACAGGACTGAACATATCTTTTAGCATCTCTGAACAGTGTCGGCCAATAACAGCCCACCCGCAACGCCTTATGCCCTGTTCTTTTTTCTGTAAAGTGTCCTCCGCAAGGTTCATCGTGACAGGCCTTCAGTATATGAAATATCTCATCTTCCCTTACACATCTTCTAATTTCAAGATCAGGTCCCGTGTAAAAGAGATGGCCTTTGAGCCAACAATACCTGGCACTTTGCTGAATAATTTTTCTTTTCTCTCGTTTAGACATATGTGGCGGAAGCTTCCCTGCAACTAAATAATTAGCAATGTCTGCATACCAGGGTGAATGAGCTGAGAGTGCGAATAAATGTTCATCCGGGAAAGCATCCTCAACAGGTGAACTGTCATCACTGTTAGTAAATCGTGATAAAAAATCAGCAACAACATTTTCTTTTCCAGGTTTATCTATAATAGTAATATCAAATTCCTGTAATAATAAAAGCCACCTGGTTACTCTGGCATTAGTGACAGGTTTATTCATTAAATACTTAATGGCAGAGTGGTCAGTATGCACAACTGTAGGATACCCAGTAATGTAATGCCGAAACTTATTAATAGAATCAAAAATAGCAAGGAATTCTTTTTCAGTAACAGTATAATTTAGTTCAGCAGGGGCTAAGTTTTTACTAACATAATAAATAGCATAAGGTACTTGACCATCCTGTTGTCCTAGTACTGCTCCAATGGCGGTATCAGAAGCATCTGAAGAAATGTGGAAAGGTATGGTCCAATTAGGTCCCCTTAAAATAGAGGCTGTGGACAGTTTCTCTTTAAGCTTATCAAATGCTGTCTGGCATGCTGTACTCCATACAAACTATGCGTCCTTCATTAACAATGAAAACAAAGGAGAAGCAAGTTTGGAGAATTTTTCTATGAATCTCCTGTAATACCCAGCATGTCCCAGAAAACTTCGCACCTCTTTCTGAGTTGAAGGAGTTGGTATATTTTTTATCACCTTAATTTTTGAAGGATCCACTTGAATACCATCAGTAGAGATGAAATGTCCTAATACCACCCCCTCACTCATCATCATGTGGCATTTTTCAGTGCTTAGTGAGAGGCGAGCCTGTTCACAGCGAATTAAAACTTTCTTTAAATTTTCCAGTGCTTCCTCAAAATCCCTGCCATAAGGAGTAAAATCATCCATAAAAACTTCCATGCTATCATTTACCAATTCAGAAAATATGCCAATCACAGCTCTTTGGAACGTTGCAGGTGCATTGCACAATCCAAAGGGAAGCACCCTGTAGGCGAACATTCCCCAAGGGCCAGTGAAGGTGGTCTTATCCTGATCCTCTGGAGCAATCTGAATTTGATTGTACCCACTGAACCCATCCAGGAAGGAGAAGAACTTCTTCCCAGATAGGGTATCAAGTACCTGGTCAATAAAGGGCAGAGGAAAATGATCCTTTTGTGTAGCTTTGTTCAGCTCCCTATAATCGACACAGACTCTCCATTTACCATTTTTCTTGGGTACAATTACAAGTGGGGAAACCCACTCACTATCTGAGATAGGATAGATAAATCCTGCTTCCAAGAGTTTCTGGATTTCTTCCTTCACTATATCCCTCAGATTGGGGTTCATGCGTCGTTGGGGTTGACATACAGGCCGGGAGTCGTTTTTAATATAAATATGATGAGTGCACAGACTGGAAGGAATACCCTTCATGTCTGTATACTCCCAGGCGAATGCCCCCTTACGTTCCTTCAAGAGATTTGTTAGGCGCATCTGTTCTTCTGAGGAGAGACCAGGGTTGATGTTCAAAGTTTTTCCAGGCTCTACCTCAATAGGAATCCTTCTCGAGTTTTTCAAGACTGGGATTATGTTTGTGTCATTGACTAGTGCTTCCTCCGTAAGTTGTTCTTGTTCTTCTTTACCGAGGGTACTGTTCAGGAGTTGATAAACTTCCTTGTCTACTGAAGCAGGTTCGCTAATGAAATTATTAATGGCATCGTCTTCTGTTTCGTTTTTAAAGGTTAGTGCCTTCCCTATTGTTAGTAATGGCTGAACATCTTCCTCCTCTTCATGTTCTATCCAAAGGGAAGTTTCAGCTTCTAGACTCGACCGTGTTGGAGGGTACAGGGTGAGGTTTTTGGTTTCCATACCATCAGATATAGTCATAGATCCTGATCGACAGCTGATGCAAGCATCAGCTGTAGCCAACCAGGGCCTCCCCAAGATCAATGGGTGTCCCCCCAGCTATGATTTTGGTTGTAATACCAGAAGGTCGGCAGGGTATTCCCATGAGTCTACTGAAATAACAAGGTCATCCAAAATCCCTTCGGGTCTGATGGTGGATCTGTCTACCAATTCTAAGATAGTAGGGGTCGGTCTAATATTGGTGAATCCGAGCTTCTTTACAGTCTCCATTGTTATAACATTGATCGCAGCTCCTAAATCTACTAGTACGTTGGGTATCTGCGTTTGTCCTATGTGTACAGTGACAGTAGGATTGTCGGGTTCCTCATACTTGGTTATAGGGGTTTTTCCAGTCATTAAAGCGGATAAATTCCCTATAACATGAACAGTAGGAGGATCTCTGGGTTTCCTTCCCGGTCTTTTAGTGCACAGGTCCCGAACAGTTCTAGCATAAATAGGTACATCTTGAAGAGCTTGTAAAAGGGGAATCTTAACATAAAGGTTCTTCAATTCTCCTAAGAGATTGAACTGAGGTTGCCCCCCTATTTGTGGTAGCATCAATCTCTCAGGGTATGGTGGTTGCCTTACCAGCTGGGTAGGCTGCGTGTTATCCACTTTATCGTTTAATGTTTCAGTCGTCCCATCTGAGGGATGCTCAGCATCTTCAGTGTTAGGAACCGGATCAAATGGATGCTGGGAACTCTCTTCTTTGTCATGCACAGATGGTGGAATATTTTCTGAAATTACACGTTCTACTATCTTCCCAGACCGTAAGCGAATATCATTACAAGGTACAGGGGAAAGAGAGTAGGCCGGCATATTGAGAGCTTCCAATTGCTGGACTGCTTTATTATTTGGGTTAGGGTTGGGTTGGGCAGGCAGCTGAGGCCGTATTGGTAAGTTAGGAACAGGATTATTTTGCAGCTGCAGCTGCGACTGCTGAGGTGGGTATTGAGGATATTGATGAAATTGAGGATATGGAGGATACGGTAACTGTTGAGGTGGAGGTGGTTGAGGAAACTGGTTCCCAGGATGGAAGTTCCTCCATCCAGGAGACCATGAGGTAGGTTGATGTGGTGGCTGTGTCCAAGGACTCCATGAATTATAACCTTGCATCGCAGGTTGAGGGGAATTCCACTGAGCATAATTTGAAGGGAATTGTGTATTCACATTTTGCATATTAGTATTCCAATTATTTAAATTATTCAAAAATGGAAATGAATCGGGAGACATACCTTGATTCCGGGGCTGCCATGGTTTCTTCTGTGCAATGAAGTAGGCTGAATCCACCTCTGGAGTTGATGCCTGCAGAACAGCCTTCACTTGGGGCAATGTGGGGCATTCTTTCATATCATGGTTCAGCTCGCACAACTGACACTCTTGTATTTTGTCAAGAGGGCATTCTTTCAGTGGATGAGTCTTTCTACATCGGGGACAAAACACACCTAGTGTGAGATCCTCCACTGCCTGTCTTTGCTTGGCCTTCAAGACATCAATCTCTGAAGAGATAGAGCTCATCATTTCTGTTTTAAAATTTTCAAGAAGATTTCCTATCTCCGCCCGTGTAGCTCCCCCATTGGATGACTTCTGAGTTCTGTCGAAGACATCACGTTCCAGCTTATCTCGTTTATTCTGCTTGTTATGCCTAGAAGATCCCCTGGAGTATCTCTTACATAATTCCACAATTGTCTCAAAGGGTTCTTTAGAGATATCTCCCTTTCCTAATAAATTTAGCATGTCTAAACAGTCGTCCCTGATCCCTCGAAGCAGGATTATCTTAAGCACATCTAGTCCCATGTTCGTCTGCCCAGCTCTCTGCACATTGTACAGCAACCTCTCTACAAAATCCTCCAAGCTTTCATCCTCCTTCTGTACCATCTTGAATAGCTCCTCCCTTTTGTCCCTGGTGTTGCAATATTCTTGATATTTTTCCAGGAACACTTGCTTCATCTTATTCCAATTAGCAACATTTCCTCCCCCAAGGCTCATGAACCATCGTAATGCATTGTCCTTCAGGGTGGCAGAAAAAAGCTTCAACTTTTGAGCATCTGTGACATAATCATAGCTGCGACAGAGGATATCGAATTCAAAAAGAAATTTGTCTGGATCTTCTGCCGCCCTGCCATGGAAGCGAGGCAACACCGACGGTGAGATGTTCTTCATAGGCGCTGTCCCCTCTAGCTGCTATATTGGGAATTGCAATGTAGCCATGGTTTCTTCTGGCGGGGAATCATCTTCACGATGGTATTGTACCACTGCTTCTTCCTCTTCGTTCTCATGTCTGTTATTCATCTTTTCTTCTGTATCCTCTCCTTCGTTTGTTCCTTTGTTCCTTACCTCAGTTGTAACAGCTGCGTATTCTTCAGTTGCAACAACTGCGTATTCTTCGGTTGTAACAGCTGCGTATTCTTCAATTGCAATAGCTGCGTATTCTTCGGTTGTAACAGCTGCGTATTCTTCAATTGCAACAGCTGAATCGGCCGTTCCTTCTTTAGCAGGAGTATATGCAGGAATCAAAGCTGCTCCTGTATCTTCCACTGTAGATCCTGATGCTAACGCTCCAGGATCAGCAGGGCCTCTTTTGATAGGAGTCTCCCGTTGACGAGATCTGACAGCTGAATCAGTTTTGTCAACAAGGTCGTCGATAAATGTTCTTCTACCCAGCGGTGGACCTCGACCACGACCCCAACCACCTGTACTGTTAGTAATTTGTGGGGTTTTGGGGGTTGGGAGGTGATCGCATTTTACCCTCCTCATATTCATGCGAAGCAGATCATTTTAAAAACAAACAAAAAGACTGTCTAAAAAGCAATTATCAGATCAACTAATGACTAGTGTTTAATTTTCATCCTTCCCCGGCAACGGCGCCAAAATGTCAAGCACTCTATTTGCAGATAATTAAATATCAAACACACAGAGTATATGAAATTTATTGTCAACCCGAGAAAGTCTTTTTATTTCAAAGGATAAGTGCACAATATATGCTTAAACACAAAACCATTAGAAGTGAATACTTTTATCTTCTATCGTCCATGTTCATCCCAAGAATCTATGCAATCCCAATTGCCTTCTAACTGCTATACTACAATTCTTTTCTATTATGCATCAAGAAGAAATGGTATCAGATCTAATCAAGGATTGCAAGAAGGAAATCTCATTCGCATTCTAAAAATAATCACTTGTCTAATCTAATCAAGCTGGGAATCATAAAGCATGACCTGAACATTACTCTAGAACTTTTAATGAAAGAGATTAAAGCAACTGTTCTAAGAAATTGAATTGCAAAATATAAATCAATCAACACATAACAGGAAAGCTAAATTGTAAGAGCTCCTGGGATTACGTCTCATCTGTAGGATGAACACGGCAGTGTGAACAGAAATTGAAATGTGTAAATCAAACCTGACTCAGTCGACTGTTATTCTATACCATTCACCAATCTCACAGAAATATAATCTTTTACTGAGAAATCCACATAATAAATATTGCTGCTGCGTACAAAAGAAAGAACAAAGCATCACACAACAAGAAAGATGAAATCCTAAATTAACGCAACAATCTCTGTGGAAGACGGGCCCAGTCTTCACACAGAGACGCTGGTTGAACAACACTCTCTTTAACTCAGAAGTAACTCCTTATATTAACAGAAGAATGAGTACACAGTTTTGGCTTGGCTGCTAATACAAGATAAATTAATTGTTTGTTGTCCAACCCCTCGGTCGAGGCAATTCCCCATATTTATACATACAATTTGCAACATCTAAACCTATAATTGGGCAGCCATGAAGATCTCTGATCTTCAGGCGCCCTAAATAATCTAGCTGTTACAATGCGTGGCAGAACTGAAATATCCAAATATGAGAGAGTTATTAATTTCCCCAAGAGTGGCGGTCCTTCCAGCTCACAGCTGGACTCGAGCAGTGACATACTTAAGATAGAACTTTCTGTTACAGCTGCCCTATCACGACTGTGCCTTGATTGACGAATCGAGCCCCAAGGAACCTTCTACAAGCAATGAACGTCCCTTTCTTCATGACTTGTTCAGCTCCGATCTTCCTACAGTCTATTTGTCTTACTACCTTCATAAATCGCATCATGTTAGCACAAATTAAGAGATGCACAGCTTTAATCATCACGATCATAAGTATTAATACAATAAAACAATAATCGGCCATACCTTGGTAATTTGGGGAATAAGATAAGGACAATAAGTCGAATTGCCAAGGTAATTGGTGTAAGACAAGGGAAGGGAAGATGATAAATGATGGTCAAAAAGGGCCAATTCTGGGCTCAACAGGTTTCTCAGAGAAACCCTAAAAATTAAGACTTTGAATTTCAAACTTCTTAAAGGATAGAAAGATGTGCCTTGATGAGCTGATCAAGCTGGTATACTCATAATTTGAAAACTGCAAAGTTTCACCCCTCAAAATTGTCTTTGAAACTTCTGGATCTTCTCGACAAGATCCCGAACTAGGGTTTGATAAATCCCACCCTTCTTCACAACGAAAAGGTTCGATCCAAAGCTCTAAACTTCAATTTTTCCAAGGAGCTTCCAACCATGGTCACAGACTTCAGAAATTCCATCTTTTGTAGAAGCCCTAATTTTCCACCTTTCTGATCAAAATCCTGAACTAGGGTTTGATCAAGCCCAGCCTTCTACCCAACCAAAAAATTCAATCTTGGTATCTAAGTTTCGATTTTGATGATGAGCATCCAGCCATGGTCTCTGATACAAAAATTCCAACAGTCTCCGAAAATCTAAATTCCAGGAGCCATGAATGAAGGTGCTCAAAATCCAATTTTGTTTTGACAGAAATAGGCACCTGATTGTTTCTGGTGTAACTCCTAAATTTCAGATCTATAGGGTCTGAACATTCTACCTGTGGTAGCCTGACCTATTAAATTTCCAACCCCACCGGTATGACTCAAATGGATTCTTTGAGAGAGAGTTATGCCAATTGTTGCAACGTGACCTGTTTATGGAATAAAACAGGAGAGCAAACTTGTACAGAGGACCACATGTCGCCAGTTCAATTTCGGCGTCTGAAAACCTTATCTGAGAAACTACAGTCTGTGCCCCACCTGTCACTTTTTATGAAATTTCATTTGGAGCTTCCTAGCCCAAGCTGTGACTTTTTTTCCTAGGTCACCCATTTATGACTAAGATCTAGAAGAGGCAGAAACCCTAGATTGTACTGATCATAAATCACACAGTACAATGAATTCAAAGTTGTGCTTCGGACACAAGGTACATGGGGATGCTATCTATGACCTTTAAAGGTTTTAGATCTTGAACCTTTTCCAAAATATATTTATAGCGAAAGTTATACAATGACTGGTTTTTGCTATATCAATCCCTCGCTTCGCAAGTGCAACAAATGTCATAAATGCCATACCATGCCTTCTTTCAGGCTAGCTCTGATACCATGTTAGTTTTTCAGAAATTTCAATCTAATCTAGGATCTTAACTGAGAGAATAACATGTATAGCATATCTACAACATATCAATCATGGACACAATAATGCAAGCACACAAGAGACACAGAGTTTCACCGGGGAAAACCAAGAAGGTGAAAAACACTGCAACTTCCTCAGAGATAGATAGAGCAATGATACAACCCAAGTACAAGAGATAGTCCTCCTAGCAGTAGCTTCTCCTCCTCCACTAGTGTGCCACTCTCCAATGAGTGTGTGAGTGAGAAAGTGAATGATCAAATAGAGTGCCTCCCACACTCTATTTATACTTGACTTGACTTGCCTAATAACCTTTACTAGGTCGGCCTTAACTTAACCACATAAAATAATGCTGACTGGGCAAACCCCAAATAGGGTGGTCTAATAACCCATCAAGTATAAGTTACAGCACTTACAATATAAATGACAACACTTATGTATAGATGAATAATAAGATCTCAATAGGAATACAATATACATATATGAAATACATTCCGAAGTTACAAATACATCAACACCTAGACTGCCCTGCTGATGAAGAAGCATGGACTTCATAGAAGAGATAGCCCTATTGAACAGATTTCACCCAATTTGGAACAGACGGAGAAATAGTTGTAAGAGAAACTGGGTCATCAAATGTGCGAGAAGGAGCATCTGCCACCATATTGTCCTTACCCTTCTTGTAAGTGATCGCATAGGCATAATCCATGAGTTGGATAACCCATTTCAGGTGTGCTGGGGAGGAGACCCATTGTTCTAGGAAAATTTCCAGACTTTGGAGATCAGTCTTGATGTAGAAATAATTCACTAATAGGTATGTCTTCCACTTCTCTACTGCATGCAAAATAGCCATCATTTCCTACTCAGATGTAGATGTGGCTAAATTCTTACTAGAAAGGACTCTTGAAGGTGACAAGCCCACTTGTTAAGCAAGGACACCTGCATATCTATCCAAGGAAGTAGGGGAGACCATTGATGGGTGCATCTGAATGGAATGGAGTTGAGCGATGACACCATGTGAATTCTTCTTAAGGATATTTTCTAGGCGATGTGAACTGATGTTGCAGAGAGACCCTTGTTGTAATCCCTTAAATTTGTGTTGTTTCCCATTGACTGAAAACTGCATCCATAGTTAAGCAAAATCCCATAAGATGGGGCCAAGTGTGTGTAACCATTGAATGCCTAGAACCACATCACATCCGCCTAGGGACAAGGCAAACATGTCAGAGTGCAGGTTATAATATTCCAAAAGAATACACACATTGTGACACTTTCCCTTGCAAGGTAAGGTGCCCCCATTGGCAACAATGACTTCAAAGTTGGAGCAAGGATGGACAAAACAATCAACATGTTTGGCAATCTGAGGGTCAATGAAGTTATGAGTGCTACTAAAATCAATGAGTATTGTAAGAGGAAGCTTCTTGAAGTAACCCCTGACCCGCATTGTTTGGCGCGTGGTGACGCTAGATAAAGCATGGAGAGATATTATAATGCCCGCCTCAACACTTATGTTTGATTTTGGTTATTTTGGGCTTATGATTGATTATATCATTTGAGACCTACGAATGATTAACTATTTGAGGGTACTGGTTTGAAGTGACCTGGAGTTATAAAACTTGGACCATGAATGATTGCTTTAAACTTTATCTGTGAAATGAAAATGGTTAGAAAAATGATGATTTGCTTATACTCGACTGGCTGAGAAAATGATAATGATGAATATTGGAATTACTTGAAATGAAAAATGATGAATTGTTCATATTCAACTAACTGAGAAAATGAAAATTATGAATGTTGAAATGTCTATTAGTGCACCGCTACTAATATGCATTTGAGTGTGTGTGTAGTGGCAGGTGAGACGATTTACCGACTGACCCACAATGGAATTACAGGGGTCGTAAGAATGGAAAGAACACTTAAGGGTACGACGATTGACTATCTAACCCAATTCACGCATTGGTGAAGCTGTTTCAGCTCACCCGGGGAAGCGTATGCCGTACGGGCAAGACCATAATGAATTGGTCCCGTACGATGAGTTGAGGGGTGCACAATAAGGAGAGCCTTATCCCTCAACATACCTTAGTCTCCGAGGAGCGTAGTTGAGAGATCGCGGTAACGAATCCCGATCGCTATGCAGTACTCCCCATAAGAAGAAAGAAAGATACTGTTGGAAGGGCCTGCCAAAGAGGTACCTAGATGAAAGATGAATGGAAAAATAAAACTACTCATACATAATTATTTCTATTTGGTTGTCGAAATCTTTGCTTTTCGTAAAAGTTGTGTCGGTTCGAGTCCCCATATGTCACTGACCACTAAGGGACGAGATAACAATCATGACATTCCTCCTGATTGCCTCGAATCTTTGCTTTTGACCAACGCCTGCCGGTCCTTCCTGCTAGTATGGTTGAGAAAAAAATTTGAATTTAGAAAAGATAATGTTCTTTTTTTTTTATTCAATGGAAATATATTTTAATTATTTCAAAATGAAAATATTTTAAATAAAATAAACAATTATCTTAAATATTTTCTTTTTAATATAAAAGAAAAAGAAAAGATGGTAAATAGAATAAATAGTTATCTAAATAAAATATTTCTTTTATTTTAGAAAAAGAAAAAAAGAAAACAAAAAGATTTAAAAAAGAATAAAGAATTATTTGAATAAAATAATCTATTTTATTATAAAAAGTAAAAAAATTGAATCCTGTAAGAAAATATTTTTAAATAAAATATTTGCTCTTATACAATAGAAAAAGAAAAGGAAAATAATAAAATAAACTTGGATCTTTCTACAATAGCTAGATTAGAGAAGACAAACACAACTGAGACTCTATTAAAGACAACCACACCTACCTTGCACTGATTTAGGGAGTTAGGTGTACACTTTGAGTGAGGAACAAACACTTGTAATTGAGATTAAAAGTAATTAAAATATTAAATTAATTCAAGAATGTGCAGGGACACACACATGGCACACAAGAATTTGCTATATAATGAGGGAGGAGAAGGAGATAAGCCTCTCTCTTGCTCCCTAATGCTGGATGGTCATCATAATCTCTGATTATTTTGATGATCCTTGTATTTGGGATTAACCGGGACGAAGATTGGGAGATTCTTTCGGGAGGCTATTTGTGTGTGTTCTTACGACCCCATGAGCTCAGGGTTTCGAGGTGAAGAAAATTAACCTTGATACAGTAGGGTGGTCAACCAAGGGGCTGTCGGTATATTCGTCCAAGCCGGGTTGATCGGATATCAAATCGACCGCTACAACAATGATTTACTCCAACTCGAAGTCGACATCTGAATCAGGTTCAATTTCTTTAAGATTCGTTTTGTTTCAATATTAGAGATTTTATTTATCTCTCTATTCAGACCTTATGCTTTAAAAAAAAAAAAAAAATCGATGGGAGGGCATCATCGTAGTACCCATTCCCTTCACAATCTTCTGTGTTTAGTCCAGATCTGAATGGCATCTGTATGTTTAACTCATGTCTTATTAAACTTCTCTGTGGATGCTCAAAAATCGGACAAGCGTCTTCATGATATTCGGTTCTATTTCTTGTTATGGCTGTTATCTTTTCTCTTTGGGTGGAATCTTGGGCGCAGATCTATTCTGTATTGAAATCAATACTATTTCTTTTATTTCTGTAATCCTTTATGGGTGAAACATTAGATGTGGATTCATTCTGCAAACGAATTCGATCTACTCTGTATTGAATTAATTCTATTTCTTGTTATCACTGTAATCTTTTCTTTTTGGGTGAAATCATGGTCGCAGATCTATTCTGTATTGAAATCAATACTATTTCTTTTATTTCTGTAATCCTTTATAGGTGAAACATTAGATGTGGATCCATTCTGCAAATGGATTTGATCTACTCTGTATTGAATCGGTTCTATTTCTTGTTATCGCTGTAATCTTTTCTTTTTGGGTGATATCATGGGCGCAGATCTATTCTGTATTGAAATCAATACTATTTATTTTATTTCTGTAATCCTTTATGGGTGAAACATTAGACGTGGATCCATTCTGCAAATGAATTCGATCTACTCTGTATTGAATCGGTTCTATTTCTTGTTATCGCTGTAATCTTTTCTTTTTGGGTGAAATCATGGGCGCAGATCTATTCTGTATTGAAATCAATACTATTTCTTTATTTCTGTAATCCTTTATGGGTGAAACATTAGGCGTGGATCCATTCTGCAAATGAATTCGATCTACTCTATATTGAATCGGTTCTACTTCTTGTTATCTTTTTATGAATGAAATATTGGGCGTAGATCTACTCTGCATGGAAATCGATTCTATCCCTTTTTATCTCTGTAATCTTTTTATAACCCTCATCTCGACTTGGCAACTCTAAATTCCAGATCGAGTTTTTATAACCCTCATCTCGACTTTGGAAACTCTACATTCCAGATCGACTTTTATAATCCTCATCTCGACTTTGGAAACTCTAAACTCCAGTTTTGATTTCGAAAGTATTCATTCTGGCATGTGACATTAATCCATAGATCGAATCTCTTCTGATGTAGCCCTAACTCTGGATTGATATCATAACTCTCATCCCTGTGTGCAAGCATTGATGTACAGTTTGACTTCCGCCTTGTACCCAACCTCGTTGGTAACATCGATCTTCGGGTTGAGCTGTTCCTACCACTGTCCCGTAACTTGAATTCTCTTTTAATGTTTAATTGGTTTACATACGAATTTTATATATATTTCTGGATGAGAAAACCTGAGTTACAATTGTTTCACCGCTAGAATAATAGTTACTTGCCTGAGTATACTGTAAAATTTAGTGAAATCGTAGCTCTTGGATTAAAATAAATGAAATGCTGGTATGTAGGTAGGTGTATATTTCATAGCATGATATTCATACTCTATCAAGGTAGAATGGAGTAATAGTATCGAGGTGAAGTGTTCAAGGTTATATCGATTTCATATTCGACAGAATGGATGTGAAATGAAAGACGGGATTACTATTGTTATGTCGATTAAATATGGTTGACGGTCATGGTAGTGAAGTGAACTATTGTTTAGCATCAATAAATTAATATTCATTGAGTAGATTATTATATTTGTGCAATTTTATAAAATGAAAGATTGAATTAATGATGTTATGTTAATTAAATATGCTTCATGGTATTGGTATTTAAGTGAACTATTGTTTAGTATCAATAAATTAATATTTATTAGTAGATTAGTATATTTGTGCAATTTTATAAAATGAAAGATTGAATTACTCATGTTATGTCAATTAAATATGTTTTATGGTGTTGGTATTTAAGTGAATTATCGTTTAGCATCAATAAATTAATATTCATTGAGTAGATTATTATATTTGTGCAATTTTATGAAATGAAGGATCGAATTACTATTGTTATGTAAATCAATATTTCATTTAGTAAATTAATATTTGTGTTGTTTTTAAATATTGATATATTTATTTAAGAGTCATGTGTTGATAGGTCAATTCTTCCCTTGGTCAAATGTATTGTAAAACAAAAATTAAAAGGGTAACCAAAATGTAGGAACTATAATTGTTTTCCTAAATTTTCTTCGATAATAAGTTGAATAGTGATAATCACCTCCCAAGTTAAGTTATGACATGGATATGCTCGAGTATTGTTAGTACAAAAATAAAAAATAAAAAATTCACTTGTTGATCTTGACAGACTCTAAAGATATCTATGGTTGTTCATCCTGAGATGGGGGTTCAGTAGGCGGCTCCTGAATGTTGACCTGATCATCCATTCTATCTGGAGCTTCTTCACCAGTTTTAGAGGCAGGTGGAGAATCCATATCCAAGAGATAGAGCTTTTGTTGAGCACATCTATGTCCCCGAGTGAATTTCTCATCACAATTATAACAAAACCATTTTTCTCTATGTGCCTGCATCTCTGTTTCAGAGAAATGCTTGATAGGAGTTGGTCGAGGAGCTGGCGGAATGGGAGGTCATTAAGAACCCATATTTCAGAAGGGAACAAAAGTGAGTTTGGAGCATTGTTGGGCTACAATCTTGTCTTCTGCCAACTTAGTCAACCCTAGGAATTCCATCATTGTGTTGGGACAGAACATTTTAATCTCTGACTGGATTTTATCCTTAAAACCACTGATAAAACAACTCCTGTAGAATTCATCAGACAATCCTTCTGTGTGATTAGCTAGTTTCTGAAATTATGTCTCATACTGTCTCATAGTGCCACTTTGATGAAGTTTAGTGAGTGCTCCAATGAAGTCATCAAAAACACTAGTACCAAATCGTTGCAAAAGGAGTTGGCAAAAATATGTCAATCTTGGCTTGTCATGAGCCTTGATGTACCAATGGTACCATTGAAGGGCTTCCTGTTCAAAATGAAAGGATGCAAGTGGAATTTTTTGGACGTCAAAAGTATTATGTAGACTGAAATACTGTTCTACATGATAGATCCATCCAGTCGGATTAGTACCATTGAAACAAAAAAAATTCAAGTTTTGGACCATAGAAATTGTTAGAAGAAGAGAACCCATTGGCTGCAGAAGATTCTTGCTATCGGTTATTGTTCATAGTTGAATGCTGAAGACGGAGGTTGAGAAATATTTCATCCAGATCTTGGAGTTTGTTTTGGATGGCTGCAATTGCTTCCTCCATGGTTTTTGCTCCTGTGCAGGTGACAACCATAACCAGGAGTTTTTTTTTTTTTGGGGGGGGGGGTGGGGAATGGATAGAAAAACACAAACAAAAGCTTATTTAGTAAAGGGAAATTTGGATTTGGGAAAAACTCGGATGGGTAATTGGGGTTTGACTAGGTTTTGGACACTTTCTGATGGATAGCGAAGCAAAAAATTGGGATTTCAGAAGTATGGTGAACGAATGAGAAAATTGGTCAAAGAGGGACAAAGAAGCAGAAATAGGGAATGAACACGGTGGGAAAATGTGGAGGTGAGTGGGTGAAAATTGAAGAAGTTATGGCAAACCCTAAACATAGACAAATGTGAGATTTTTGGCATTGGGAAGTAGAATTTGAGATAGGGTCCTCAGGAACGAAATATGTAGAATGGGATTGCCGTGGTATCCATGAAGTTTCAAGGGAAACGGAGTTAAAACAAGGGATATATGGTGAAACAACGGAGATATGGATCTGCAACGATGCAAAAGGGATCAGAACAAATGGATTTGAAATGAAGTGGAAGGGATCAGCAATAGATGGATCTGAAACGACGTTGAATGGATCGAAAGAGGATGGATCTGAAACAAATTTCGGAATAGATATGAAATGGATGGATCCGCAATGGCTGGATTGGATCTGAAATGGCGTGGAAGTGATTGGAAACAGTTCAGTTGAAAATAGATATGGACCCCAGGTATGTTCGGCTTCCTAATAGTTTAGCGGTTTCACTCGGCCACCAATGCTGTCTTACGGCTTGCGTATTGGGGTAGTACCCTCACTCCACGGCTTAGGTAAAATTGATAACCGCTTTTCCACAAATGACAGCTTTTGGTTTAGCTCATGGGTGGGATCTAGTCAATCAGGTAGGGTCATTGCCCTTTTCACTAGCAAGTCCTCTCAATGGGCCATCTACTTTGGGGTTCCTGTGGTACTCCTCACAATGATTTTTAGGGCTTATGTCCAAGTACTTCCCACAGTTTAGTGGATAGGGATTATTCCCAGATCCAAACTTGCAACAGATGTGAAAAAAAAATTGTCAGAAATTCCACCCAACGAGCCCAAGAAAGTGTTATGATACCAGATGTGATGAACCTGTAATAATCAATTAATGAAAACACATGAGACAGAAGAAATGATAGAACTTAGAATCACTTTTATTGATCGCGGGCTAGTACTAGGGGTAAATCTTCTTTGAGCAAGCTCGATACAAAATAACTTCACGCTACCTTCATTGGTCTCAAGACAAACTTATATAATAAGTCTAGGCGCCAATACCATGGGTCAATAGCATGTGTCAATACAAACCATGGGCCAATACAAACTATGGATCAACAATTACTACTGGACGACTTACAAAGCATATCCTTCCAACAACAATAAGACAAACTATGAATCAACAAATACTACGAGACGACTTACAAAGCATATGCGTCCAACAACAATATACTAACAAAGTAAATAGAAGGGTTGACATGGGTTCCTAACATTTTTATTATTGTGGGATGCCGAGGGCCCTTTTGATTCGTCTGCACTTGTTATAAAAATTATGTTTGTGAAGGGGAGGTTGCAACTATAGTTGCTTTTGTAGTAGACTGTTTAACAGATAAGGTGTGAACTTGATTAGTTAAAGCTCCAAACACTGCAGAATCTACTAAACCCACGATGCCATCAACATGTGTTATAGGCTTGGGTTTACCTATATCTATTTTAGATCTCGGTGCATCGGGAATAAGCTCATATAAGAGCCCACACTAAGCATATACTAGATCAAGTTGTTGGGTTCTAAGGATAGCTTTCTCTTCGAATGACACACCAGAAGTTGCTAGTTCCTTAGAAATATAAAGAAGGAGGGATTTGAGATACCACTCTAATAGGAACTCTAGAGGGATGTCGGATTTAATGAGCCTCTTTCTCCTTCGCCACTCCTGAATAGGGTAAGATAAGTGAGTGGCTTTTTTATGTCTGAAAGTTGACTGAAGGTCTGTACCGGCATCATACGGACAAGAAGTTGAAAGTGATTCGAAAAAACTATTTCTAGATCCCAAAATTATCATAAGTAGCTGCAGGTAGTTCAATATACCATTTAGTTATGACACTAGTCAAGGTTCTCTGAAAGAGCCTCAATCTGATGGAATCATCATTCAACGAATTAGAAGAGAGCTAGATATGAAACGTAGTGACATGGTCACCAAGATCTTCAGTAGTCATACCTTCAAACTTTGGAATGTCCGAAGGCAGCTTGGTTGGAGCTGATGGCCATGTAGGAGCTGATGGCTAGGAATACGGTAGGGGAAACCTCCAAAACCTGGCTCATGTACTACTGGTTGGGGTTTCCCCCAACCATCAGTTGTGAGGTAAAAGCATTGTTAAAATTTCCCCACCCATAAGAAAGAGGATTGCTTCCCGGGGCGCTTTTCCATTGCGGTTGGGTGTTATCCCCTCCGTAATGTGGGTTAAAAATGTTACCACCCCCACCAACAAATAGTGAGAAGGGGATGCTCCGTATAGGTATATTAGATGGATTTATATTATAAGTTGTGTAGGTTTAAAACCAGGGGCAGTTGTAATGGACGATGTCATCATCGAACCCATAATAGGTATGGATGCAGTGGGGATTCATCCTACTAAACATGTGGAAGGAGCAGACTGTATTATACCTTGGAGCTATTGAGTAAAAAGAGGTTGACTAAACGTCACTGAATTTATCCCTGTCAAAGTGATATTAGCTGGTACAAAATTCAGGGTAGAGACGGTATCTGATGTCGATTCTTGTGAGCTCGACATGCCTATAGTACCAACATTAAAACTAAATTACGTGCTCGAAGCAGAAGCAGTCTACGAAGAGCTAGTTGTCACAGTGTTTGTAGAGGAAGGAGACAAAAATCTCGAAACCATAGTTGTAGTAGGAGTTTGAGGAACTCTTGTCTCATCTCCAGGATTAGTCATGGAATGACAAGGGGTAAATCAGTACGCACTATACTTGAGTTGGCCTAGAGAGTCTACAGTTAACAGTAATGGATCATTTTTTCCAGTGACGGGAAGGTTGAAAGGAGTGCTAAACTCTTGAGAAGTTAAGTCCTCAACCTCAACAATATCAAAGACTTGTTGATCCTGAATTATGATCTGTGATTCTCCAGGTGGTTCAGTTTCACTAGTAAGTTTGTATGAACCACAGGAATCTGTCCTATGACATCGTGGTGGCAGTGGAGGCTCCACAATGTGTGGTGGAAGGTTTTTCAACCTTTGTGACCTATGCAGAGGTTGATCCTCCACAACTATATCAAAAGAAAACTATCTATGAAAACCTAGTGTCCACTAATCGACAAGGGAGCAAACAACATACCACTAAAAAAATGTCATAAATTGATCAAAACCAGGAAAACAAAGCTAATACTCTCAAAAGAAAGTCTAGGATGATGAGGGCCCAAAACAAACCAATAGATTATCGACGGTTAGTTACATGGCGTCCAATGGAGGTCCTCTGGGTGCAAGTGTTTGAATCACCAAAGCGCCCTCCTAAGATTACTGCAAAGGGTTAGCTTCTCTGTCTGTCTGAGGTGTAGTGCAAATAGCCTTCGACTATACTTATGAAGAGCCCTGAGGTTAAGATACTAAGAATACCAGAAATACAAAAATACCCAAGGGAATAGTCGTCAGCCTAGCCAAGACGCATGGGCAGGGTAGCAAAGCCCGGAATCCAAAAGCACTTAAAAGTACTAGTGGACCCCTGTATGCAAATAAGCTCTAGTTTATGTTCGAAAGGAAAGTGAGGGGGTATCCTCAAGAGTTCCAATATCACACCACCTCGTGCTTAACTCCATTTTAAGTGGAGATTTCCAAGGATACTTTGATATAAGTGGGGTTTCCTAAAAGATTGTTTTACTATGATTATTGCGCAATGAAGATGATTCGGGCAGTT
The DNA here is from genome assembly GCA_027924585.1 of Larix kaempferi. Classification (NCBI taxonomy): domain Eukaryota; kingdom Viridiplantae; phylum Streptophyta; class Pinopsida; order Pinales; family Pinaceae; genus Larix; species Larix kaempferi. The sequence goes on from BSBM01000392.1 coordinate 3,148,891, forward strand.
TAAAGTGATCTACCCCGAAATCCTAGCCTAAGCTAGTTAATGTAGTGTAAAACCTAAAAAAGAAAATTTTCTAATTGATTTTATTAGATGTTCTTTTTAAAGTTGTTTCTTACTCAATAGGTAGTGATGTGTGTGGTATTGTTTATGACAAAAAGTAAAGTGTGTACAAAATGATGCATAAAACTTCACAAAAACGCTTTTTCGTTTATGTCTTTAAAAATATAAGATAGGAAATCATAAGCATAAACATTTTTCTTTTTTTTTAATTTTCAAAGTAAATAGCCAAAACGATCTATCCTACCTCGAAAAATAATGGCAAATATTACAACTAAGCTACCAATTTTCAATTTTGATCTTTTCTTCTATTTGTAAAAGAAAATGAATCTGAAAAAAGGAACAGGCAATATCTAATAGGAGTGTCGGTAAAGATAAAAGGCCTAATGGCTTAAACCAATCAAATCAAAAGACTGACAAAGACTTGACCTACAAAGTTCTTTCAGTGAAAAACTCTAAATTTGGAACAAGATGCAAAAGAAAAAGTGAAAGTTCATGCATACAATGGAAAAACAAACCAAGAGGTTGCTCCTAAGCATCAAAAACCCAAGAAAGACATCTTCCAAATAGATAGGGTAGGCAAGCAAACCAAGGAAACTCTACCGCCACACAAACTCAAAAGGAAAAGCTATCAAGAAGACTTCAACCAACTCAGACTGACCTGAACAGAAGCTCAGAAGGTATCCAAACCATCAAAACTTTCAAAAACACCCAAAATACTTCTAACTGAGGTCAAACCCTAAAATGAAAGGAAAAAATCAGCAAACATGTGCAGGTATTGCGACAGACAACAAGCATAGAGTGTGCAGGTCTGTATTACTGCAACACATGTCTAGGGAAAAAGATGCACTACTCTAACTAGCAGGGAGTTGCGCACAGGTTCAAAATACCTAAAAAGTAGAAAAGACACCTAAAAACGAGTACTGAAGTAAGTGAAGCAATCCAAAGGGGACTTTCAAGAGGTTAAAACAAGACTAAAAAAGACAAGGATGTCTCAATAACAGTCAGAAAATAAAATAAAATGCCAAAAGTAGACCCATCGCCCTGAAAACCAAACCCTACTGAGAAAGGCTCACACCTACAGGAAAATACGCAGCTTTCTGGTATAACAAGCAGCGCAAGCAACTAAAAGCACGTGGGTATCACTGAGAGAGACTCATGTTCATTTCAAAATATGTGCTTATGTATGCATAGAAGACCAGTGCACAGGGACTAAAAGGAAATTAAAAGGGCTTTGCACAATCAGACTGAAATGAATCAAAGCAAAAGTAAATAGCAAAGTAACCTACAAAAACCTCACAGAAATCCATTAGACTGTAAAAACTTAAGAAAACATAAATAAGGTCCCCATAGCAGAAATGAATAGGCTCTCCACAGTGGAGTCACCGGTTATATTGTTAAGGATTATACCCTATAGCAGGGAAAGGATTCTATCAATGTACATGGGGTGACATATACATACATTATATCTTGCATTAATTACTATGAATGAAATGATATTAGGATTCATAAATCAGTCCCTTTTTCTGATGACTGGTCCTAGCTTTCATCCAATCTCCACAGTAATATACCTGCAAAATAAATCAACCTTCCTCAGCGTATCTTGACTGTAAATATATAACGAAATTGAAAGAAATCTAACATTAATTAAAATCAGAAATTGAATAGAAAAGACATTCCATTGGGATGGCAAGGGTATCTCAATATTTATTTTCAAAAAAATGTAGCCAAATACAGTTTTTACCCGATATGTTCAAACACTTCTGCAACCGAGTTCTGGGGTCCTGCTCCTCTCAATGACTTAGAAATTCCTCCATCGTAATAGTAGCTTCTTTTTCATTGGCCCCTTCCTCATGGATTCCCCTTGTATTTATGGCCCAAGGCTGGAAGATGGATTCGTGAGGCAATTAAATGGGGAGGTTGGGGGAGTTACAATCCAAACCAAAACTAATCCAAATTCATAATCTTAATATATTTTTCCATTTCATCTTAACATGTGCGTAGGTATCATACTAGTAAACTAGTGCACAGTATGCAACAAGTGTTCTTGACAACTAGCACACACAACTTTTGAGGTAAGTGCGCAGGTTGTCTTCGTTGGAACCTGCATTTGGTGCGCTAGATGCCAATTGCAAGAGTAGCGCAATTATAATGAAAACTGTAGTAACTCATCCAAGGTCAATCCATCTCTTCCATCCATAGTTTCCTTTTGTGTGATCAACATAGCAATGTGATCAAGGATGGAGAAGTGCATATTTGACATATAACACTCCTCTCAGTTCTAGTTCTTAGAGACAAAGGCTTCCGAGTTATCTTCATGGATAGCAAAGCACTTTTACGTTGGGAATATGGCCAAGGTGGAAGATTGTCATTGATGGCAATCAATATGGACAAGGATGAAGATGCAGGTAACTAGATGATGACAAGAGTAGCAAGCAAATTACATAGCCATGGTTGAGGATGAATACAAAATAGATGGTGGTGAACTGATTGTCTGATATTACAATGCAAAAATTAATCCACAAACAAAGGATTTTGAAATTGTTCAAATCCCTCTTCAATATTACGTGTGCCTAGTTCTGTGAAAAAACAAAATCTAGTAGCAAATATGTTAAAGATATTCGAAATGCAGAAAGTTGAAAGAAGGCTTGCCAAATGGATCTAAGATTACTAGAAAAGGGATAGTCTTGGAGGATGATCCAAAGCATCAAATGATTGTTGATTGCAAAGCTTTACCCGTTGATATCAAGAATGAAATTGTTATTATTCATATTATTCACAATTTCATTCATGACAAATATAGGTCGAAGTTTCCTGAGTTAGAGTCTCTTGTGCACCATCCAATTGATTATGCTTGAATTGAAAAGAAAATTAGAAATGAGATCGATTTAACTCTGGTTGATCTTGAGGGTCTTTTACCTTCGACAATCATTATGGTTGTTTTTGTCACTACATCTACTACTAGTGGGAAGCTTCTATCGGAAGAAGACTTGCAGACAAAAAAAGAAGAAGAGAGATTTGGATTTTGTTGAAGAGTAGGATAGGATACATTGCACCCAATTTGTCTGCTATTGCGGGAAGTGCAGTTGCAGCGAAATTGATGGGTACTGTAGGAGGTCTATTTTCATTGGATAAAATGCCAGCTTGTAATGTGCAGCGTCTAGGAGGAAAGAAAAAGAATTTGGCTAGATTTTCAACAGCAACTTCACAGTTTCGTGTTGGATACTTTGAAGACAAAGACTTACAGCTTGAAAATTCATAAGAGAAGAAGAAGAACAACAACTTATTGAAATGCAGCTAGCATGAGTCCACCTCCTCCTCAGACTTATGTTGCAATTGCCAGTGCTGACAGTTCAATAGCAACAACAATTGTTATAAGTGAAGATGAGAGTAACAGGCCGCCGAGCGTACCAAGAATAAGTGATAATAGCAACAAAAACATACCAAGGACGAGGAGCATACCAACAGTAACTGAGAATAGGAGGACGAGGAACACAGCCAGAGTAAGTGAGATTAATAGCAACACTGTGAGGCCGAGAAACATAGCACAAATAACTGAGAATAACAGCATTGTGAGCCCGAGAAACATACCAAGAATAAGTGAGAGTAATAGCATTGAGAGGCTGAGAAACATATCAAGAATAAATGAGAGTAACAACATTGATTGGACGAGTGTATTGTGGAGATGGAAGAGGCGTTTTTGCAGAGGAGACGAGAGAATGCCTATAGAAATCCAGTAACAAAATCCTTCGCAAGAGATGACTCAGGAATCGTTTGATCATGCCAATCAACAGTCACGATTGAGTGCTTGTTTTGAGTGTATCCCACATTGGTTGTGCAAACAAATATGTATGGCTTTATAAATCTCGCGCTTCACTAACTCATTCAACGCGTAGTTCAAAGTTAGTCGAGTGCTCTGGGCGTCTAGTTCTCCACAAAAAGAACACCAGCCCGGAGCTTGGGACGCCTATGTGGACCCCTATCTTTTGCTGCGTGTGGCAATTCTGTCCGACGACATGAAATTCTGTCCCACAGCGTGGATGGTGACATGGAAAAGACAAGTTAATTTATAGAGGTAGACATCGATGAGGTTAAATGAGTAGATGATGTGAACGATGACTTGGTAGTAAGTATGGTCGAGATGCTGATGTGAAAATGACATGGCAGAGGAAGTTTGACAATGATCAAGTATTAAAAGTTGTCGTGATCAATGGATTGAAGACCATGTCGCAATCCAAGTTATATACAAATTAACAAGCCCTCGATAGTGTGATGACTGACTACTTATCGAGTTCTTATTGTATCGCAATCCTAAATTACCGTAGAGTAAAACCCTTTTGGTTGAATGTGATGGGGATCACGATAGTTGTGAAATAAAAATAGCAGGTCTCCAAAATAGCGGATAAACTTGTAAAGAGTTAAGCGGAATTAGCAGGACAGTGATGTTTATAACCAAAAGTTAGTGGATGGTTAAAAATAATGGACATCCGACAGCTTATTAAAAAGGGTTGTATTTTAATAAATTTATGTTATATTATTATAACATTTTTCATATTATACCAACGATAGTTTATAAAAACAAATTAAATATGAAATGGCATGATGTTTCAAATGTATGGTTAAAGAGACATGACCTTAATTTTGGACACTTCGAAAAGGTATATATGAAGGGGTCTTTTAGTTCTTTATAATAATAAAAAATGTGAAGTAAAGAAGAGACCAAGCGTAGTGTAACTGCAAGTATGTATTGAAGATCATAAGCAAAAGAAGAGGATGCATTAAAGATCAGAAGCAGTTGCATGGAAGTTCAGAGGCAGATGCAGAATAAGTAGGAGTCCAAGATGTTAATGGAGAAATCTAATTATAGGGTGGCAAGGTGGTGCTAGGGTAGGTCGGTGCCTGCGAAAGGGAGTTGTTGTTTCCTTGTGAGTCGTCGCTGACTAAACAGCGGGTCATAGCCTCCTACCAGTTGGTGCTGGTGAATCTAGGGTGTGGGTGCATCCTGATTGGTTGGTGCCGATCGAATTCTATTGTAACTTGTAAAAAAACAATTTTGCAGATAATAGAAGAGCTTTGGTGGTTTTCCCTTTAGGGTTCCACGATAAAATGTTGTGTCCATTTGAGTTTATTGTTTAATAAAATGTTTAATATGTGTGCTTAAAATAATTGGAATTAAAAGAAAAAGTTTACAATACTGATTCACCCCTCCCTCTTAGTATTGTTGATATTCCATCAATAGGTATCAGAGCTGGTCCCTTTAAGGATCAGTCTAACAAACTGAAATGGAGATCCAATTAAGCACATATGGATGGACTAGAAAGTGACTCTCAGAATGAAACTCCATTACTAGAAAAAAGGGATTACATATTTTGGAAGACAAGAATGGAATATCATCTAAAGGCATTAGGATATGATGTTTCAGATGCAGTTTTCAGTGATTACCTTCCACCAAACAAAATAAGGACTCCAACCCAAAAGAGAGCCAAGCAAAGTAACTCAAAGGCAATGAATGCAATCCTTAAAGGATTACCTAATGATGTCAAAGCAGAGATAGGTAAATGTGACTCTGCAAAGGAACTTTGGCATAGAATAAAGGACCTCTACACAAATAAGAAGTTAGATGAAGCATGCCAATCAGAACGAAGTTTAGTCTACAACAATTCCAGTGAAGATCATTTTGAAGAAGACTCAAATTGTGGAGCAGAAGTCAATCTTGAAGCTGAGCTTGTGAGTGCTCTAGATGATCTGAGAAGATATAAACAAAGGTGTAAATATTTAAAGCATCTCATGTTGGAGCACAGGATGAAACAAGGTTCAAAGAAGAAAGAACTTGAGCAAATCATAGTTGAATTTAAAATCGAAGTTCAACTAGATGAAAAGCGATTGGAATGCTTGGAACAATCTCCTAATACGGAACAACAAAAGATTGAAGAGCTAAAACAACAGTTGCTTGCAAGTGAGGAAGAAAAGAAGACTTTAAGAAGACAATTAATGTCCTCAAAAGAGGAGCTACAAAGTTCAAGACAACAAGCAGCCATCAGCATGGAAGAAACCAAGAAGGAAGTTGTTGTACTCAAGCATCACTTGAAGATTGTTGAAAAGTTAAAAAAAGGATCTGACGCCCTTGATAAAGTTCTTAGTCTACAGAGATATCCCTCAGACAGATTTGTCCTTGGATATAGCCAGATATGCATGACTGAAGGATCAAGATCTATTGCTCAGATTGATGATAAGGGTTGTGATGATATCTCCAAAGAAACAACCATGCAATAGAAGAACCACATGAAGGAAAACTTATGTCATCAGAAGATTTCTCATTCTCATTTGAGGGACTTCAGAAGCAATGACAATGGAAAGAACTATCACAAGCAAAGGAATCCTAACAACAAGACTTGTTTCAGAAGATACTTATAGATGTTCAAGGGTTACTGTTACTCATGCAATAACTATGGACATAAAGCACCAAGTTGTCAAGCATATGGAAGACTTAACAAAATTAGGAGAAATCATGAGACCTGTGGCCCCTCTCCAAATTATCCAGTTGAATGCTATAATTGTCATAATTATGGTCACATTGCCTAAAGTGAGATGCACCTACAACAATTAATTACTAAGAATATGCGAAATAGCAGAAATAATAGAACAGAATCACTTTTATATTGATCACGGGCCACTTCGAGGGGGCAACCTCCTTTGAGCAAGCTCAATACAATTAACTTCACCGTGCCTTCAATGACCTCAACACACACTTATATACTAAGTCTATGCCCAATACTATGAGTCAAAACCATGGGACATATAATACTACGGGACGACTTACAAAGCATATGCGTCCAATACTATGGGTCAATACTATGGGCTAATATAAACTATGGATCAACAAATACTACGGGACGACTTACAGAGCATATGCGTCCAATAACAATATACTAACATAGTAAAGAGAAGGGTTTACATAGGTTCCTAACATCCCCTCTCCCTTAGAAAAAGCTTTGTCCTCAAAGATTTGGTTGGAGAAATTGCTGCAGAAGCTGAAGGAGTGGTTCCCCGATAGCATCCTCGGGTTGCATTTCAGGCCACTGACGTCTTTGGAGTGTCAAGGAGGATTGCTTCGAAGGCTGTAGATGAAGAAGAACCCTGTCAGCTGCATGGAAAATGCGCTCAGAACAGTGCCGATCGGCTTGTTGATTCAGGCGAATTCTGGCCATGTGAAGATTGTCCTGCAGAATGAGAAGAATTTGATTGCGGTTTCGAAGAACCGAGTCAATTGCCTGAACTGGGGAGCTGCTAAGGGTGTATGGAAGAAGAACTGGCGGTGTTTGTCCATAGACCGCTTCATATGGTGTTCTGTGAGATGTGGTATTCTACCACCAGAGCGCTGCTAGGAAATCCATAGAAATAGTTGGCCAAAGCTGTTTAGGGATGGGCAAGGGTTTGAGCAATCCCGAAAGGAGTGTCATTTCACCCTTGTTGACTTGGAAAGTATCATTGTCAGCCACCATCTGTTGAATTGTCATTTTTAGTCCCTGCCAAAAGAAGTAACATTGTTCTTGGTCATACCTGTTGTAGAACTCAGAGTGCCTTGTTGATGAAGAAGCATGGATTTCATAGAAGAGAGAGCCCTGTTGAACATATTGCACCCAATTTGGAACAAGCAGAGAAAGAGTTGTAAGAGAAACTGGGTCATCAATTGTGCAAGAAGGAGCATCTTCCACCATATTGTCCTTACCCTTCTTGTAAGTGATCACATAGGGATAACCCATGAGGTGGATAACCCATTTCAGGTGTGTTGGGGAGGAGACCCATTGTTCCAGAAAATTTTCCAGACTCGGGAGATCAGTCTTGATGCAGAAATAATTCCCTAATAGGTATGGCTGCCACTTTTGTATTGCATGCAAAATAGCCATCATTTCCTGCTGAGAGGTAGATGTGGCTAAATTCTTACCGGAAAGGTCTCGTGAAGGTAGCAAGCGCATTGGTTCAGCAAAGATACCTACATATCTATCCAAGGAAGTAGTGGAGACTGTTGATGGGTGCATCTGAATGGAATTGAGCTGAGCAATGACACCATGTGAATTCTTCTTAAGGAGTTTTTCCAGGCGATGTGAACTGATGATGCAGAGAGACCCCTGGTTGTAAGCCCATAAATTTGCGTTGTGCCCCATTGACTTTAAACTGCATCCAAAGTTCAGCAAAATCCCATAGGATGGGGTCAAGTGTGCGTAACCATTGAACACCCAAAACCACATCACATCCGCCTAAGGGCAAGGCAAACATGTCAAAGCGTAGGTTATAATCTTCCATAGAGATACGCACATTGTGACACTTCCCCTTGCAAGGTAAGGTGCCCCCATTGGCAACCATGACTTCAAAGCTGGAGCAAGGATGGACAAAACAATCAGCCTATTTGGCAATCCGAGGGTCAATGAAGTTATGAGTGCTACCAGAATCAATGAGTATGGTAAGAGGGAGCTTCTTGAAGTATCCCCTGACCCGCATTGTTTGTGGGGTGGTGACGCCGGTTACAGCATGGAGAGAGATCTCAGGTGGGTCGTCCTGAAATGGGGTGTCAACAGGCGGGTGTTGAATGTCGATCTGATCATCCACTGTATCTGTAGCTGCTTCACCCAGTTCTAAGGAAGACGGAGAATCCACATCCAAGAGATAGAGCTTTTGTTGAACACATCTATGTCCCCAAGTGAATTTCTCATCACAATTATAGCAAAGCCCTTTTTCTCGGCGTGCCTACATTTCTATTTCAGACAAATGCTTGATAGGAGTTGGTTGAGGAGAAGGCGTGATGGGAGGTCGTTGGGAACCCATATTTCTGAAGGGAACAAGGGTGGGTTTAGAGTGTTGTTGAGCTGCAATCTTGTCCTCAGCCAGCTTAGCCAACCCTAGGACTTCCATCATTGTGTTGGGACAAAACATTTTGACCTCTGAGCGAATTTCATCCTTGAAACCACTTATAAAACAACTCCTATAGAATTCATAAGACAATCCTTCTGTGTTATTGGCCAATTTCTCAAATTCTGTCTGATACTCTCTCACTGTGCAAATTTGGTGAAGTTTAGTGAGTGCTCCTGTGAAATCATCAAAAGCACTAGGGCGAAATCGTGGCAAAATGAGTTGGCAAAAATCTGTCCAGTTTGGCTCGGGATGAGCTTTGATGTACCAACGATACCATTGAAGGGCTTCCTGTTCCAAATGAAAGGATGCAAGTGGAACTTTCTGGACATCAAAAGTATTATGCAGACTGAAATATTGTTCTGCTCGGTATATCCATCCAGTCGGATCAGTACCATTGAAGCGAGGAAAATCAAGCTTCGGCCCACGAAAATTGTTAGAAGAAGAGAATCTGGTGGCTGCAAAAGATTCTGGCTGTCGGTTATTGTTCATGGCTGAATGCTGAATATGGAGGCTGAGAAATTTTTCATCCAGATCTTGGAGTTTGGTTTGGATGGCTGCAAGTGCTTCCTCCATGGTGTTTGCTCCTGCACGGGTGACAACCATAACTAGGTTTTTTTTTCTTTTTTTTCTTTTGTGGAATGGGTAGAAAAACACAAACAGAGGCTGATTTAGTAAAGGGAAATTTTGATTGGGGAAACAATCTGATGGGTAATTGGGGTTTGACTAGATTTTGGACACTCTCGAAAGGACAAGAAAGCAAAAAGGGGGATTTCAGAAGCGGGGTGATAGAATGAGAAAATTTGGCAGAGAGGGACAAAGAAGCAGAGTTCATAAAGGAACTCTGTGGTAAAATTTGAAGGCGATCAGGTGAAATCTGAGGAGGTTATGGCAATTCCTAAAAATAGACAAATGTGGGCTTTCGGGCTTTGGGAAGGGGAATTGGGGATAGGGTCCTTAGGAATGAAATATGCAGAATGGGATGACAGGGGTTCCCCAAAAATTTCAAGGGAAACACAGTAAAAATAAGGGAGATATGGAGAAAAACTGAATTTTATACTCTTTTTTTTGGTTTCAGACTGGAGCAGCTACGGCTCAAAAGGGATCTGGAACAATGCCGAATGGATTGAAAACTGCTGAATCTGGAACAGCTTGCAAATGGATTTGAAACAGCGCAGCAGTGATCAACAATAGTTTAGCTGAAAGTAGATATGGACCCCAGGTATGTGCGGCTTCCTAATAGTTCAGGGGTTTCACTCGGCCACCAATGCTGTCTAATGGCCTGCGTATTGGGGCAGTACCCCTCACTCCACGGCTCAGGTAAAACTGATAACCGCTTTGCCACGATTGACAGCTCTTGGTTTACCTCACGGGTGGGAACTAGTCAATCAGGTAGGGGCCGTTGCCCTTTTCGCTGGCAGGTCCTCTCAATGGGCCAGCTACTTCGGGGTTCCTGTGGTACTCCTCACAATGTGTTTTAGGGCTTATGCCCAAGTACTTCCCACAGTTAAGCAGATAGGGATGATTCCCAAATCCGAACCTGCAATAGAAAAAATTTGGGCAGAAATTCCACCCAATGTTAAAAAACCGGATCTATATTGCTCAGAATCACTATTGTAGCATGTTTCTGGAACTGGAACAACCACTCTGCTTCTACCCATGAAAGCGGAATAGAAATCTGGGCACTCGGTCAAAAAAAATCTCCGCGGCCGTCACCGAAATTCTGAAAAATTGCTGATTTTAAATCCGCGATATCTCCACTTTTAGAACTCCAAATGAGATGATTGTTTTTTTGAAACTGCGTATTTTTGAAAGAGGAATTCAGATATGCAATTGGTTTCTTCTGATTCTATGCAGGAAGTTTCAGAAATTGATCTGAAAGTCGCTTCCGAAAAAAAGAAAAAATTTCCCACTTGTGCCAAGGAAAGTGCTCTGATACCAGATGAGATGCACCTGCAACAATTAATTACTAAGAATATGCAAAATAGCAGAAATAATAGAACATAATCACTTTTATATTGATCATGGGCCACTTCGAGGGGGCAAACTCCTTTGAGCAAGCTCAATACAATTAACTTCACCGTGCCTTCAATGACCTCAACACACACTTATATACTAAGTCTATGCCCAATACCATGAGTCAAAACCATGGGACATATAATACTACGGAACGACTTACAAAGCATATGCGTCCAATACTATGGGTCAATACTATGGGCTAATATAAACTACGGATCAACAAATACTACGGGACGACTTACAAAGCATATGCGTCCAATAACAATATACTAACATAGTAAAGAGAAGGGTTTACATAGGTTCCTAACATAAAGATGCACAACAAGACCACCTAGACCAAGATACACAAAGGTACGGAAAAGAAAGACTGAAGTACAAAACAAAGAAGATGATGAAAACCCCATCCTTAAAGTTGATGGAGTGTCAACATAAGAGAAACATCATTCAAATGAAATCCTTATAGTAAAAGAAACCGCGGAGCATGGAAGATCATATTGTAGCAATCCTATCATCGAATGGATTAGTTGGTAATATTAAAAAAAAAAAAATTCTTGAAAAAATCTTGAAGGAAGAGTGATGATACTTTAGAAGAACAAAAGGAGTAGATGTTCAATTGGTTGTACAAAGATGACAAAGACAGAGCAGCATTGGAGTTATGATTTGTGGACATCAAAAAACTATGTGTTTTGCAATATGACAATATGAGCAAGATTATGGAGCATAATGGCTTGTTACTGTAGGTACAGTGGGTGTTCAAAACATGAATGAAAATTCAAAGTTTGATATAATCTTTGGCTTGTTGACAAAAGAGGTTGTTGGACTCTAATTGTAAATAAAGGAATCAAAGTTGCAGTTTCTACAATAAATATAGAATAGTATGATACACTTACATTGCTGCTTTAAAAGTGAAATACTGCTATGAGCAAAACTCCTATTTTAGCTATGGTGCTGTTATGATGGTGACCTTTCTCTTAATGAAAGAGGAAGAAGAATAATATTGTCTGTTTATAGATTGATATTGACGAGTTTCACCCTCATAACATTGTGCAGCCTTTAAAGAAGAACATAGGGTGTGCATAGCTATTATGTCTTTAAAAAATAATTGAGGACACAGTTATTTATGGTGGAATCCATAGTGATTCAAAGGGGGATGTAGAAAGGATCTACAATTGATATTAGAATCTATAATTGGTATCAATTAGTATGAGTAATCCATTCTCCTCTTCATATTGAGGAAGATGAGATTATAGCACAATCTCATGGAGCAGATCCATCAATTGGTTCTATCAAGCACTACATGAAGCTTCATAGCTTGTCATAGTATTAGTTTGAGAGGACATGGCAGTAAGAGACACTCAGTGGATAATTATGAAGCATTGAACAAAAGAGTTAAATACAATTCCTTTAGTAGATTTGAAGATAAGGGAGATGTCACTAGAAGAGGTAAAATAACTATAAACAGCAAGAATGGGACATTAATGACAGGGGGAATGGTCTGAAGAATGAGAAGAGTGCATGTGTACAAATGACACATAGGAAATGCTTCTTCAATGCATATCCAAGAATTGGTATCAGATTTGCAATCATCCAAGGTTACTGCAAATAGCCAAAGAAGACAGAGAATCCAAGCAAAGTGATGATACAATTGAGAATTTCATGGATGATAGCTTCAGAGTTGATGATATGGCTCAAGACTTCTCCAAGAGAATGAATATGGAAGACTTCCCGAAGAAGAGCAGGATATGGCATGGGAAAACCTTAAAAAGGTTCTTGGAATCAGAATCATTCCATGGAAATCACTCATGCTGAGATGGTCCTGTTAAAAACTCACCCTGTTGAACAAAACAACTGGGAGAACAGAGCCGTGGTGTTTGCTATGAAAGACAGGAAAAGGTTACGGGTGATATACTCTCCAAGTTAAACCTCTCATGAAACTAATGCATCAATAGTAGCATCAAGTCAGGGGGAGAGTTGTGATATGAATTGAAGGAGAGTTGTGGTCAGATTTGAGGTAAATCTCTTATTTATGTGGATAATGTTGAGGCAATCCATCCTAGTTAAAGAAAAAGATGTTGCAGAGATAGTTGGAACAAACAGAATCTTCACTTCAGTAGTGGAAATCACAGACAGAAGCATCAGCTCAGGGGGAGTCTGAAATCAAAGCCAGAGGAAGTAATCAACCCTTTGTCCTTGATGTCAAAGGGGGAGAAATGGAATTGGTATTACCATCAATGCCAAAGGGAGAGATTGTTGGCAATATGGCTAAGGTTTTAGATTGTCATTGATGGCAATCAATATGGAAAAGGCTGAAGATGTAGGTAACTAGATGATGACAAGAGCAGCAAACAGATTAAATAGCCATGGCTGAGGATGAATACAAAATAGATGGTAGTGAATTGATTGTCTGAGATTACAATGCAAAAATTAATCCACAAACAGAGGATTTTGAAATTGTTCAAATCCCTCTTCAATATTACATGTGCCTGGTCATGTGAAAAAACAGAATCTAGTAGCAAATATGTTAAAGATATTTGAAATGCAGAAACTTGAAAGAAGCCTTGCAAAATGGATCTAAGATTACTAGAAATGGGATAGTCTTGGAGGATGATCCAAAGCATCAACTAATTGTTGATTGCAAGGCTTTACCAATTGATATTAGGAATGAAATTGTTATTATTCATATTATTCACAATTTCATTCATGACAAATATAGGTTGAAGTTTCTTGAGTTAGAGTCTCTTGTGCACCATCCAATTGATTATGCTCGAATTGAAAAGAAAATTAGAAATCAGATCGATTTAACTCTGGTTGATCTTGAGGGTCTTCTACCTTCGACAATCATTATGGTTGTTTCTGTCAGTACATCTACTACTAGTGGGAAGCTTCTATCAGAAGAAAACTTACACACACACAAAAAAAAGTGGGCTTTGGATTTTGTTGAAGAGTAGGATAGGATACATTGCACCCAATTTGTTTGCTATTGCGGGAAGTGCAGTTGTAGCGAAATTGATGGGTACTGCAGGAGGTCTATTTTCATTGGTTAAAATGCCATCTTGTAATGTGCAGCATCTAGGTGCAAAGAAAAAGAATTTGGCTGGATTTTCAACAGCAACTTCACAATTTTGTGTCGGATACTTAGAAGACAAAGACTTAAAGTTTGAAAATTCATAAGAGAAGAAGAACAACAACAATTGATCGAAATGCAACTAACACGAGTCCGCCTCCTCCTCATACTTTTGTTGCAATTGCCAATGCTGACAGTTCAACAGCAACAACAATTTTTATAAGTGATGATGAGAGTAACAGGCCGCCGAGTGCACCAAGAATAAGTGAGAATAGCAACACTCTGAGGCCAAGAAACATACTAAGGATGAGGAGCATACCAACAGTAAGTGAGAATAGGAGGACGAGGAACACACCAAGAGTAAGTGAGATCAATAGAAACACTTTGAGGCCGACAAACATAGCAGGAATAACTGAGAGTAACAACATTGTGAGCCCGAGAAACATACCAAGAATAAATGAGAGTAACAACATTGATTGGACAAGTGTATTGTGGAGATTGAAGAGGTATTTTTGCAGAGGAGACGAGAGAATGCCTATAGAAATCCAATAACAGAAGCCCTCACAGGAGATGACTTAAGAGCCGTTTGATCATGCCAATCAACGGTCACGATTGAGTGCTTGTTTTGAGTGTATCCCACATTGGTTCTGCAAACAAATATGTATGGCTTTATAAATGCCTAGCTTCACTAACTCATTCAACGCGTAGTGCAAAGTTAGTGGGGAGCTCTAGGTGTCTAGTTCTCCACGAGAAGAACACCATCCCGGAGCTTGGGATGCCTATGTGGACCCCTATATTTTGCTACGTGTGGCAATTCTGTCCGATTGCGTGCAATTCTTTCCCACGGCGTGGATGGTGACATGGCAAAGACAAGTTAATCTATGGAGGAAGACATCGACAAGGTTAAATGAGTAGATGATGTGAACGATGACTTGGCAGTAAGTATGGTTGAGATGCCAATGTGAAAATGACATGGCAGAGGAAGTTTGATGATGATCAAGGATTAAAAGTTGTTGTGATCGATGGATCGAAGACCATGTCGCAATCTAAGTTATATACAAATTAACAAGCCCTCGACAGTGTGATGATTGACTACTTATCGAGTTCTTATTGTATCACAATCCTAAATTACCGTAGAGTAAAACCCTTTTGGTTGAATGTGATGGGTATCACGATAGTTGTGAAATAAAAATAGCAGGTCTCCAAAATAGCAGATAACCTTGTAAAGAGTTTAGCGGAATTAGCAGGACAATGATGTTTATAACCAAAAGTTAGTGGACGATTAAAAATAATGGACATCCGACAGGTTATTAGCAAGGCTTTAATTTTAATAAAGTTATGTTATATTATTATAACATTTGTCATATTATACCAATGATAGTTTATAAAAACAAATTAAATATGAAAGGGCACAATGTTTCAAATGTATGGTTAAAGAGACATGACCTTTAATTTTGGAAATTTCGAAAAGGTATATATGAAGGGGTCTTTTAGTTCTTTATAATAATAAAAAATGTGAAGTAAAGAAGAGACCAAGCGTAGTGTAACTGCAAGTATGTATTGAAGATCATAAGCACAAGAAGAGGATGCTTTAAAGATCAGAAGCAATTGCATGGAAGTTCAGAGGCAGATGCAGAATAAGCAGGAGTCCAAGATGTTAATGAAGAAATCTAATTCTAGGGTGGCAAGGTGGTGCTAGGGCAGGTCGGTGCCTGCGAAAGGGAGTTGTTGCTGGTGAATTAAGGGTGTGGGTGCATCCTGATTGGTTGGTGCTGATCGAATTCTATTGTAACTTGTAAAAAAACAATTTTGCAGATAATATAATAGCTTTGGTGGTTTTCCCTTTAGGGTTCCACGATAAAATGTTGTGTCCATTTGAGTTTATTGTTTAATGAAATGTTTAATATGTGTGCTTAAAATAATTGGAATTAAAAGAAAAAGTTTACAATATTGATTCACCCCCCCCTCTCAGTATTGTTGATATTCCATCAATTGGTATCAGAGCTGGTCCCTTTAAGGATGAATCTAACAAACTGAAAGTGAGATCAAATTAAGCACATATGGATGGACTAGAAAGTGACTCTCAGAATGAAACTCCATTACTAGAAAAAAGGGATTACATATTTTGGAAGACAAGAATGGAATATCATCTAAAGGCGTTAGGATATGATGTTTGGGATGCAGTTATCAGTGATTACCTTCCACCAAACAGAATAAGGACTCCAACCCAAAAGAGAGCCAAGCAAAGTAACTCAAAGGCAATGAATGCAATCCTTAAAGGATTACTTGATGATGTCAAAGAGGAGATAGGTAAATGTGACTCTGCAAAGGAACTTTGGAACAGAATAAAGGACCTCTACACAAATAAGAAGTTAGATGAAGCATGTCAATCGGAACGAAGTTCAGTCTACAACAATTCTAGTGAAGATCATTTTGAAGAAGACTCAAATTGTGAAGCAGAAGTCAATCTTGAAGCTGAGCTTGTGAGTGCTCTGGATGATCTGAGAAGATATAAACAAAGGTGTAAATATTTAAAGCATCTCATGTTGGAGCAAAGGATGAAACAAGGTTCAAAGAAGAAAGAACTTGAGCAAATCATAGTTGAATTTAAAATCGAAGTTCAACTAGATCAAAAGAGATTGGAATCCTTGGAACAATCTCTTAATAAGGAGCAACAAAAGGTTGAAGAGCTCAAACAATAGTTGCTTGCAAGTGAGGAAGAAAATAAGACTTTAAGAAGATAATTAATGTCGTCAAAAGAGGAGCTACAAAGTTCAAGACAACAAGCAGCCATCAGCATGGAAGAAACCAAGAAGGAAGTTGTTGTACTCAAGCATTAGTCGAAGATTGTTGAAAAATTCAAAAAACGATCTGAAGCCCTTGATAAAGTTCTTAGTCTACAGAGATATCCCTCAAACAGATTTGGCCTTGGATATAGCCAGATATGCATGAGTGAAGGATCAAGATCTATTGCTCAGATAGATGATAAGGGTTGTGATGATATCTCCAAAGAAACAACCATGCAGTAGAAGAACCACATGAAGGAAATTTTATGTGATCAGAAGATTTCTCATTCTCATTTGAGGGACTTCAGAAGGAATGACAATGGAAAGAACTATCACAAGCAAAGGAATCCTAACAACAAGACTGGTTTCAGAAGATAC
Organism: Larix kaempferi; assembly: GCA_027924585.1. Taxonomy (NCBI): domain Eukaryota; kingdom Viridiplantae; phylum Streptophyta; class Pinopsida; order Pinales; family Pinaceae; genus Larix; species Larix kaempferi. The sequence goes on from BSBM01000392.1 coordinate 3,166,099, forward strand.
TTACAGATGTTCAAGGGTTACTGTTACTCATGCAATAAGTATGGACATAAAGCATCAAGTTGTCAAGCATATGGAAGACTTAACAAAATTAGGAGAAATCATGAGACCTGTGGCCCCTCTCCAAACTATCCAAATGAATGCTATAATTGTCATAATTATGGTCACATTGCCAGAAGATGCACAACAAGACCACCTAGACCAAGATACACAAAGGTATGGAAAAGAAAGACTGAAGTACAAAGAAAAGAAGATGATGAAAATCCCATCCTTAAAGTTGATGGAGTGTCAACATAAGAGAAACATCATTCAAATGAAATCCTTATAGTAAAAGAACCCCCAAAGCATGGAAGATCATCTTGTAGCAATCCTATCATAGAATGGATCAGTTGGTAATAAAAAAAAATAAAAAAAAATCTTGAAAATATTGTGAGTATTTTGATCACAGAAGATCTAGGAGCTATGGAGAACCTCACAAAATCGAATTAATTTGCAAAAATAGTGGAAAAACTTGAAAAAGAAGATAATTTTACACACAATGTATGCTGAATCTCTTGATTAACTGACTGTCTAACATGTGAAAATGTTAGTAACAGGTTTTTATTACATCCATGAGAAATTCGAGAGCATTAGGTGGCTCAAGCTGAGTGTACAAGTCAACAATGCCAAATTGGCCTCAATCCCCCCTAGGTGGGTCCAACTCAATCCCAATCACCCCAAACAGTCACGAATTCTGGTGTGGAGGTGGCTGAAGCATGCTGGGTCATTAATGAGCTCAAGGTAGGCGTGGGTGATCAAGTATAGGAGTTTGGGGGGCCCAAGGGAGCATTAAATGCTCCAAATCTAGCCAAAAATGGGCAAAATCCACCCTAGCGCCCTTGGTCAACTGAAATTCCCCAAAACAAGGAGAGAGGGCGCACCAGCAATTAATGAGGGCACACTTGTGGACAAAACAGGAGGCTGGGTGAACTGGTTTGGTTGGAAGTGGGTGTGAACACTCTCAAAAGTGGGTTTTTGACCAACTGTAGTCACCTAGTCCAAACTATGGTTTAATTAAGCACATGAGCAATAAAAATTTATGGATTATGGTACTAAGTGTGGATTACAGTTCTAACACCCCCCCTTAACCATAACTTAGTACATCTCATGAAAGATAAGTGGGAGGCCTTGGCAACAAAGGCTCAAGTCACCTCATTAGAAACAGAAATTTTATTTGTCCATATGAACCGAGGAAAAGAAGTAAAACCTCATGGGATAAAAACTTCCCTCTAAAATGGACATGGGGCTGAACCTACAATTAAATTGCGGCAATCACCATCCATCACTCACTCCAAGCAAAGCTCTCAAGTGAGTGAAGGTCTTCTCAGTAAAGCACTTGGTGAAAATATCTGCAGTTTGCTCGGTGGATGGGCAATACTGCAGTGAAATCACCCTGTCATGCACCAAGCCCCGAATGTAATGCATGTGGATCTCAATGTGCTTTGTTCTTTGCCTCTGTACTGGATCGGTAGATATCTTGATGGCACTTTGATTATCCACCCAAATATTGGTTGGAGAATCAATAGCAACACCAAACTCCCGAAGAATGCCTTGCAACCAAACACACTGTGTGGCTGCGTTCACTGCTGCCCTGTACTTGGCCTCTGCTGATGAAAGAGAAATTGTATGTTGTTTCTTACTTGACCAGAAAATGGGACTTTCAGCAAACATAAACACAAAACCTGAAGTGGACTTTCTATCGATGGGATCTCCCGCCCAATCGGAATCAGAAAATCCATCTAGTTGAAGTGAAGAACCAGCTGCATAGTGTACCCCAAAGTTCTTTGTTCCTTGGACATAATGAAGGATCCTTTTGGCTACCTTCCAATGGATCTCATGTGGCTGATGCATATACCTTGCTACAGCACTTACAGCATAAGACAAATCAGGTCTTGTATGTGTAAGATACAACAAACTTCCGACTAGCTGCCTGTAGAGAGTGCAATCCACCAATGGAGAGTCTTCAAATTCACCTAGTTTTATGCGTGAAAGGAATGGGCACTTGGCTGCCTTAAATTCAGCCATTTTAAACTTGAATAACAGGTCTGAAGCATACTTAGGTTGACTCAGCAATATACCTCTCTCAGATTGCTCAATTTCCAAACCCAAAAATTGCCTTAGCAATCCTAGGTCGCTCATGGCAAATTCACTGTGCAAAGAAGCTTTAATTGAGCCAATTTGTTTGGTGCAGCTCCCTATAATTAAGAGATCATCAACATACAGTACAATGACCTGCAAATTATCATCACAATGCTGCAAATAAACATTTGGATCAGACTTGCATCGACAGAAACCAATTGAGAGCAAAAAGGCATCCATTTTGGCATACCAAGCCCTGGGGGCTTGCTTGAGTCCATAGAGTGACTTCTTCAACCTGCATACAAGTGTGGGATCCTCTTGGAATCCTTCAGGTTGCTGCATATATATCTCTTCCTGTAGCTCACCATGCAAGAATGCACTTTTGACATCCATGTGGTGAACTTCCCAACCTTTACTAGCTGCCATGGCTAGAGCTAGTCTAATTGAGTCCATCTTTGCAACCGGTGCAAAGGTCTCTGTATAATCCACACCATGGATTTGTGAGTAGCCCTTAGCCACTAACCTAGCCTTATACTTCATATCAGAACCATCAGCAACAGGTTTGGTTCGAAAAATCCACTTACATTGCACAAGTTTCCTCTTGGGAGGAAGAGGCACCAAATCCCATGTTTTGTTCTCTTGGAGAGACTGGAATTCTTCTTGCATTGCTGCTCTCCACATTGGATCATGATGAGCTTCCTGATATGATGTTGGATCAGATCCAATCATCATATAACAGTGATCAGCAAGTTCACTTTCATTTGCAAAGGAAGCATTGATTGTTTGAGATCTAGTCTTCCTAGGCTCTTGGGGATTGCCTGCCAATTCACCTGCAGCTTGTATGATTTTCTCAGCCCACTTGGGCCTTGATGGTGTCTCATGTACATAAATGTCATCTTCAGCCATGTCATCTTCAGCAATATCAGAAAAATCAGAGGTGGAATCATCACTAATTTCATTAAGGTGTGGAGGAGAGGAGCTTTCCCCCGGTGCAAGCTCAAAATCTGGAATTGGTTCTTCTTCGAATTGCACACTTCTCTCAATGAAAGTTTTGAGTGTGGATGTGTCAAAGAGCTTGTATCCCTTTGTGTCCTCACCATATCCAACCATGATACATTCCCTGCTCTGTGGCTCCAAAGCCTTCCTCTTTTCTGATGGAATTCGAGCCCATGCTCTAGACCCAAAAATCCTGAAATTTGACACATTTGGTTTTTGGCCAAACCATGCCTCATAGGGGGTTTTTCCTTTGACTGATTTGTGAAAGGCTATGTTCTGAATATGAGCAGCACAATTGATGGCTTCAGCCCATAGCTTAGGGCTTAGATCCCTAGCTTCAATCATGCAAGTAGCCATCTCCTTGAGAGATCTATTTTTCCTCTCTGCCACACCATTTTGCTGAGGTGTGTAGGGGATTGAATGTTGCATTTGGATGCCACATTCCTCACAAAGGTGCTGAATGTTATTATTCACATATTCCTTTCCATTATCAGTCCTAAGGATCTTTATCTTATGACCACTATGGTTCTCCACTAGGGCTTTCCAAATATTCAATTTCTCAAACACTTCTGACTTCAATTTAAGGAAGTAAACCCAGCAGAATCGAGAGTAGTCATCTATGAATGTAAGTACATACCTTGATCCACCATATGATGGAGTGGGAAGAGGAACAATGAGTTCTGAATGTACCAATCCAAGTGGTTGAGTGGCTCTCCTTGCCATTCCCTTCTCATAGCTGCGCTCAGGATGCTTTCCAACTACACACCCAATGCATGCACCATTTGAAGATCTGATTTCTGGAAGCCCTTCCACCATCTCGTCCTTGTGCAATTGCTGGAGATATTTGTAGTTCATGTGGCCAAATCTTTCATGCCACAACTTGGAGGTCTCGTTGGCATGAGAGACACGAGCATGGTCACTAGAATTTGGAATGAAATTTGAGAATTTGTACATTCTCTCATCATGATCAGCATACCCTACTGCCACAACTTGATTTGAGGAAATTTCTGAGATTTCTACCAAATCTGGAGTAAATGTCACTCTCTTGGATTCTCCTGTATGGGTCATTTGATAGACTGATAGAAAATTTGCAGCCAATGAAGGTACATAGAGCACATCACTGAAATAACCATGCTCCATGTCAATCCTACCAATCCCCTTGGTCTGGATTTCTGAATCATCTCCCATTCGAACTGTTGGGCCACCATTCGAATGCATAGAGGAGAAGAGCTCTCTGGATGAAACCATATGTCTGGAAGCTCCTGAATCAATGATGAAGGAAGAGGGATTCGAAATACCTGCTACCAAAGCATGACACTTCTCCTTATTGTCAGGGTTTGAGGTGCTCTCCTTCTTCCTTGCGCCCTCAGGGACTGGGATGTTGTTCTTCTCCAGCAGCTGCGCCATTGAGTCAGTGGTTTTCTTCATACATGAGCTCTCTGGATGCCATCCCCCATGACAATAGGTGCATTTGGTCTTTTCCTTTCCCTTCTTTTCCTTCTCCTTTGACAGATTCGAACCCCCATCTGCAGACTTGGTCTTATCAAACTTCCTCTTCTCTTGCTGCTTCGAATTCTTGGCTTTCTGCTTTCCTTTGCTTGCATTTGAAACACCCATTGCCAATGCTTGGTCCTTTGATTTTATGGTGCCCATCTGAACTAGTTTGTCCTGCTCCTGAGTGAGACACTCCATGAAGGTGGCTAGTGATGGCATTTGCCAATTTCGAAGGGTCATTTTGGCTGAGTGAAATGTGCTAACAAATACAGAGAATTCTGGGCCTAGCTTCGAAAGGATGGACAGAATCAGTTGTTCCTCCTTCTTAACAATTCCACATTATTGCAGTTGAAGCACCAGTGACTTGAATTTCGTGAAGAACTCCTGGATGGTTTCAAAATGCGCTGGGCTCAAGCTGATGAGCTCGTTTTCAAGCTAGTGGCCTCTCAGTTCATCAGTTTTCCCAAAGAGTGATTCTAGCTTCACCCATACTTCATTGGGGGTTGTCAAACTGTCTGTATGAAACAAGAGTTCCCTTGAAATGCTCAGGCATAGCAATCCATAAGCTTCATCAAGTCGATTGTAGTACTTTGCTTTCTCCACAGCAGAGTTTGGCTCCACTTCTGTGCCCATGGTCACTCTATAGAGACCCTTAGATCTCAGCCTGATGACCATCTCAGCATTCCAATCGAAAAAATTGAAGGGTGTGAGCAACATTTGGTTTGCCTCCATGACTGCTGCGTTAATGGTGAGAAAACTACTGAAACACCTGCAAAAAACACTCAATTTTTATCTGGAAATCCTCTCTAGAATGTAGTTCAATGCTCAATATTGACCTGCAACTCACTAAATCCACGATGGCTCTGATACCATGTGAGTATTTTGATCACAGAATATCTAGGAGCTATGGAGAACCTCACAAAATCGAATTAATTTGCAAAAACAGTGGAAAAACTTGAAAAAGAAGATAATTTTACACACAATGTATGCTGAATCTCTTGATTAACTGACTGTCTAACATGTGAAAATGTTAGTAACAGGTTTTTATTACATCCATGAGAAATTCAAGAGCATTCGGTGGCTCAAGCTGAGTGTACAAGTCAACAATGCCAAATTGGCCTCAATCCCCCCTAGGTGGGTCCAACTCAATCCCAATCACCCAAAACAGTCACGAATTCTTGTGTGGATGTGGCTAAAGCATGTTGGGTCATTAATGAGCTCAAGGCAGGCGTGGGTGATCAAGTAGAGGAGTTTGGGGGGCCCAAGGGAGCATTAAATGCTCCAAATCTAGCCAAAAATGGGCAAAATCCACCCTAGCGCCCTTGGTCAACTGAAATTCCCCAAAACAAGGAGAGAGGGTGTTAACACCTAAAAAGTGCTCACTAGCTCATTTCCCTATTCACATGACCCATTTGTCCACTTTTTCACCATCTGAGCATCTGAAACCAACAAAAGGTCACCAAAAGACCTTGGTACACCCCTTTTTCCATTAAAAAAGATTATTTTTCCAAGAAAATCATAAAAAACCCTCAAAAAGGGTCCAAATTCCCAAAAATATTAAAAAGGGAATTAAAATATTATTTTTATTCAAAAAAGGAAAAAGGAGGGAAAATTACCTAAACCATGTTGGTCAATACCATTGGTTTCCACAAAACCACAAATGGTATTCCTCACCACCAAAACCTATAAAAAGGTGGTAGGGGCTCCTCATTTCACATCCTTCCATTATCTCATCCTTATGCTGCTGAAATCTCCCATGAGCACTTTTAGCCATTGAAGCAACCTTGGAGAAAGAGACCTATTGGAGTTTGGAGCTACTCATCTTGGGAGTTGCTCAACATCAACCTTCACCATTGAAGGTAATATCGCAAGCACTTGCTTGCCCCCCACTTTTCAATACAAAAAATTATTTCTTATGTTTCTTGTTCTTGATTTTTGAAATGTTTACATTATTTGCTTAGATTCTTGTTTAGATCCATGAAAAGTATTGTTTATTTAGTTTATTGTTTTTATTTCTATTGAAACTGCTACTACTAGTTAGTAGGTGCCCATAGCACTAAGCTTGGTTGCGAAACCGAGCCAACAGTTTTTGGCGACTCCACTTTGGTTTGAACTTTAGATCTCTAGCTTTGCCATTAAATCTTAGTTTTTATGAGTTTTTAACCATTAGATCCATAGATCTGCCATCTTAGACAGTAGATCCATTGCTGTTCTGAGATTTGGCCCCAAAAAACAGCCCTAAATTTTAAATTTTCGAGTTCGTTTCTCGTTTTCCGTGCACGGCTTCCGCCTCGCGGCTTTTTTCCAGACAGTCGCGCGGTCCATCGCGACTTTTCTGCATTTTTCCGCGCGGTCCATCGCGGCCTTTTTCCAGACAGTCGCGCGGTCCATCGCGACTTTTCTGTGTTTTTCCGCGCTGCACACCGCGGCTTCGCGGCCTTTTTCCGCGCTGTCCATCGCGACTGTGCGCCCAAAACCTGCGCGGTCCATCGCGACTGTGCGCCCAAAACCTGCGCGGTCCATCGCGACTATGCGCCCAAAACCTGCGCGGTCCATCGCGACTGTGCGTCCAAAACCCGCGCGGCCCATCGCGACTGTGCGTCCAAAACCCGCGCGGTCCATCGCGACTGTTCGGCCAAAACCCGCGCGGCCCATCGCGGCTGTTCGTCCAAAACCCGCGCGGCTGAATTTTTTCATTCGGCCATCCCGATTTTGAAAAATATTTTTTACTGTACTTTCTGCCCATAGCACATTTTTTACAGTACTAAATTCTGCACATTTTCCAGATTTAGAAAAAAATTTTACTATTTAAAACATGCATACATAGAAATCTTTTTAAAAATTTTTCAAGAAAGTGAAAGAAAGATTCATTTTGGCATTCTTTATCTAGATTCAAATTTTTTCTTGTTTACTTCTTTAGAATCTTGCCCTTAGCAAATTTTATTGAAACGAAGAAATCCATTTATTTCTTTTAGAAGTTTATTATTTGCTTTCATAAATCCAAAAAATCCATTATTTTTTGAGTTATTTTTGAAAAAGCAAATTAATTTCTTTTAGTGAAAAAAGTCTTAAATATTTGCTCGTTATTTTTCGAAAAGTCCTTTATTTTTTGAAAAATTTCCCTTAAAGCATTTAATTTTTTCAAGTTCAGTTTACACACCTCACGTGCACTCACACGATCACTTAATTGAACTAAGACTTAAAACTTACCCTAATTTGAACACACTCTTAACCCCACTTGGGGAACACAAAAAGAATTCTTGTAGCTAGGTAGTATTGGGGGGATAGGTGTTCCAATAACACCCCTCAGTTCATACATCTGAGACATAGAAGTTGTCCAATTAGGGAGCTAAAATCTCTTAGTACTTTTTGGCGCGGTCACAACCGGTTTGTGGGAAGGCCTCTCCCCTAGGAGGGTTGAAGTCGCGAGGATGGTTCCGGAAGCCTGAGTGGGATACCGAAACCCATTCAGTAACCGAAGGGCTACCATTCGCAGTTCTCGGGATATCCCTGTATTGGGATATTGCGATCAAAGGACCAAACGGCAGATTTACCTTTTCTCGACGCGTCATGAACGGAGTATCCTAGTAGCCTGTCTTTTTAGGATTGATTACCCGGTGTCCCTCCCGGTAGGGGGATATCTAGCCGTTGTCTCTACATTCATATTGTCTGACTTGGATTTCATCACCTTGCAGGGGATATCGTCTGTTTGAGTCACAATACTGTTAGATTAGGTGTTTGCATGATCTTTACCACCTTTTGAGTCTAGTTACACCTATTTTTTCTAGGAGCCGCTTGCATGTTGGTATTCTGACCGGTTGTTGCATTCCTCCACTTATTGTAGCACAGCTGCTAGAATAAGTGCATTTTTTGAGGATTGATTTTTTGGCCTGTGAGCCTTCTTTTTTCACTCCCCTTTTTTGCACCCTTGGTTGCATTAGGGTTTTGAGTCTTTTACATACATATATCACCACCTGATACTTAAAACAAATTTTTACATAAAAAAACATATTCTCACCATTGAGAATTCTAGACGTTCTCGTCGTCTACAGGGCGAACTCCCAGAGTTTAGTCCACTTGGCTCTCCACGTCACGGACGCAGAGCATTATCCCTTGATTCGACACATCGTCGATCATCTAGACGGTCATCCGATTCTGACATACCCCACTTCACCTTTGATTTGGAGGTAGAATCCGAAAACCCCACAGAGTTACCACCGACCACAATTATGTCTGGAACACCAGAAGATCCACAATTTACATTAACCATAGGTCAGACATCCGCAAACCCTTCTGCGGGAATACCATCCATGGAAACATCCACCCCCTTGGGTATGCCCAATATGGGTAACACTCCACATTTAGGAATGCCTAGCACAGGACCACAACCTGTCATGGGAATGCCCAACATGGGGGTCATACCCCCTTCGGTTTCCACAAACCCTATCCCAGGAATCCCTAGTACGATTCCTAACCCAAGTGTCACTCCTGTTGCACTTGGGAATGCTATCCCAGGAATCCCTAGTGCGATTCCTAACCCAAGTGTAACCCATGTTGCACTCGGTAGTACTATACCAGGAATCCCTAGTGCGATTCCTAACCCAAGTGTAACCCAGGTTGCACTTGGGAGTGCTAACCCATATCAGGCCACACCTTTTGGAGGGCACATACCCGCCATACCTAGCATACCTATAGGAGCTACTGGACCCCTACACCATACCACAATGGCTAGGCAAATCCCGGTTCCGGTCACCACATCCGCTAGTCTACCGTACATGGCAAGTCTCAACTTGCCAGATTTAGCTAGGCTTACGAATGACCCCATTAGGCATGATCCTTCTTGGCCCCATATGCCCACTAAGCTTCCCTCTGACATCCCTAAGTTTGAGGGAAAGGCCGGAGAAGACCCCCAGAACCACATCATGTTCTTCCATTTATGGTGTTCCTCCAACTCCATAGTGGACGACTCTGTCCGCCTCCGTTTATTACAGCGCACCTTCACTGGCTCTGCAGCCAAATGGTATATCGAGCAACCCCATGGGACGCATTCCACATTTACCTCCCTTGCCTCGACCTTCCTGCAGTTCTTTCAGCTACCGGTCCGCTATGATGCGGGCGTTGAGATCTTACTGTCTTGCAGACAGAACACAGCCACGCACATCACTGACCATATCCATGATTGGCGTCGGCGCCGAAGCCTATGCAAGATCAAATTAGACGACCGAATATTTTTAGACTGGTTCCTTAAATCCCTCCTTCCTCTCATTGCAAAGGATGTAGCATCTGAAAGACCCCAGTCTGAAGAGGAGGCCATCCTTAAGGCCCAACAGTTTGACCTTATCTATGCCCAGTCAGGTTACCTATACACCATCATACCTGACGCCCCACGAGGCGACTCTGCACGCGGTGACACACCGGGGGCATCACATGCCGCTGATGGCATTATTGGCCAAATTACACCGCAGGCAAAACCTTTCAGTATGGTGAGCACCATGCCCGCCCCAGACCTTTCTAGGGCTATATCCTGTTCCGGAGCGACAACTTCTTATGCTCCAATAAACCAGACCCATCATGTTCATGGACCCTCTTGTCCACAACATTGTTATGGCCAAGCGCCATCAGCATATGTACCTCCTACATACTATGCTCAACCTACGGTACAAAACCCCATACAGTTTCCACAACAGCCCATGCATTACCCACAACCGGTTGCACCGGCTAACCTCACACCTCCACCAGCGCAGGGGTACCAACAACCCCAACAGGCAACTGGACCACCTCCAGCTCCACCTGCATACTATCCACCGCAACCTGCTCCCGCACCTGCGGCTCCTCAGAATCCCCCCAATGCTCAAGGGCATGTGTACGCACAACAACAGCAGCCCCAATATCAAAATAACCAACGCAACCAGGGTGGACAACCCAACCGCGGAAGAGGACGCAACCGTGGAAACAATCAAAACCGCAACCAGGCTCCACAGCCTACCCAGCCCCCGCAAAACAATAACGCGGCGCCCGCTCATCAGAATCCTGATCGGCCACCTAAGCAACCTAAAAATGCTAATTTACGGACAAACCATCCTTGTTCCATTTGCGGTGTCTATGGCCACTATACCCACGCTTGCCCACATCTCGAGCGAGCTCGACAACTATGGACAAATGACGCCCATCGTCAAGGGCAGGCGGCTCCTCAGCCACCACCCAACCCCCCACCACCTCCACAACAACCTCTGGTTCTCCAAAACCCCTTTCCAACACAAGGAGTGGTAAACACCCAGCCGCTAGCCCCCCAACAGGGCAACGTGCAACCACAACAAATAACTTACACAGCTCCTGATCAACCCATGTTTGATTCAGGCACCCACCACTTATTGATGATGTCCACCGCTGACGTCAATGTCCAAACCCGTCGAAATCAATACGGACCGACTTCTGAAGCCCCCCCCGCCGAAAAGGATACCACTGCTAATCCCACTGATCAGACATTGCGTATACCTCAGGTTCCACTTGATGGCGCTTCTAAAGCACCTCGCTTCCCCCTTCGCCGAATCAACAACAACCCCAATGCACGAGCTGCGTCCAATTACAACATCGTAGATGACTTAGCTCAATCTCCCGCAGCCATGTCTGCGTTAGAAGTCTTAAAAACCTGTCCTTCTCAGCGCAAGACTTTACTTTCCGCCATTGGGGCGATTGACCCAAATGATTCGAACTTGATGACCTTTGACTTAGACCAATCTGAACCACGGCTGCCTTCTACCATAGCAGTCCAAGTTTCCGTTTCTATTCGGAATCTTGTCATCCATCGATGTATCATCGACGAGGGTGCCTCCACATGCGTCATGTCCACTTTTGTTTGGCAAAATTTGGGCTCCCCTGCTCTCCAGCAATCCACCACTGCATTGCGGGCCTACGACGGCCGGTCAGCTCAACCTCACGGTTTATTACCCAAGGTACCCGTCCAATTAGGTGGGAAGACTGTGCTCATCGACATAGAGGTCATTAATGCCCAACTAGACTATAACCTTTTACTTGGCCGCAGTTACATGTATGCCATGAAAGCGGTCGCCTCCTCCGTCTTCCGCACCATGATGTTCCCCCATGAGGGCCGCGTGGTCAAAATTGACCAACTCACCTACTATGACCCCAACGCCCCTGCAGCACCGGAGAATGTTCTCCCCATGATTGAACAACCCGCTTCTAGTGCTGTTACCTCCTTTGTGTCTTCTGTGGCACCCGGACTGTATTCGGATACACCAATGACCTCTACATTCCAGGCCATTCCACCACCGTCACCGGAGACCCAAGTCGCAAACCTCTGTACTGTTTCACAGAATACGCAAACACCCGGCGGTCAACCACCATTGATCCCCAGTCACATTGGTGTTACACCCATCCACACCATCCCCTTCCTATTTCCTCCTTTGGGTGTAGTAAGCGCCCCGGTTATGGCTACCCTTAGCCTACCCGGGCTAACATTGGGATTACCCGTGTGGTATATTCCGCCTCCCGTTCGATTACCGACACCAGACGTCATCCTACAACCGGTACAACCTATTGTTACCACAAATCAACCTCCCCCTGGCGTCGCGATCCCTTCATCGGCAACGACACCTCCTCCTAACCTCCATATTCCTTCGTCGTCAATGAAACCTCCTCCGGGTCTCACGATTCCGTCGACGTCAAAGGATCCCCCTCTCCTTGCTAAGCCCACTGGGGGCAGAGGTCCACAACCCTACACTGCCATACCACCTCCTAAGGCAGCCAAACCCCCACCGGTGTTTCGAGCTCCCCCCAAATGTTCATTATGCGATGAAATTGGCCATCCAACTCACCAATGCCCACATTTACCGGCACTCCAAGAACATATGAATATGTTGGACGATGACATAGGAATCCCAGTAGTCAGATTAGAGCCACCTCTACAGCCTCGCGACAAATCACTGCGCACTAACCACCCTTGTGCTATATGCAGTGTCTACGGCCACTACTCACACCATTGCCCTGATCTACCAGACTATAGAGCAGCGCTATACGAGTTAAACAATGCCGATTTAGAGATATCTCCTCCCCTCATCGAGGAGATTCACCCTCCACCATCATCCTCGTCAGAAGAAGCCAATACGATATATATGATTTCGACAACCTTCAAACCAGAACCCCTTGATTTATGGTCTGACTACTTCAATCCTGACGAGCAGATTTTGGAAACACTCACTGCACCCGACTACCCTTGGGATGATATGCATCATCGCTCGTACTTCCTCCCGGAAGCATCTACCTCCACCGCATCCAACCAGCTATCAGTCGAGTCGAAAGACTTCATACCTGCTAAGATCGATTGGTTAAAGGACCCCATCCCAGCACCGGATGCCTTTGAAGAAGGGAACATGTCCAACATTTCCCCCACCATACAGATAGACATTTCCATAACACCAGGAAAACCTGAGCTCATATCGCTGGGCGCATCTTGCACTCAAGCAGAAACTCAGGCATACAAAAAACTCTTTCAAGAGTTCCGATACGTCTTCGCCTGGTCCTATACCGAGATGCCTGGTCTCGACCCCGCCATTATTGAACACCACATCGATACATGGCCAGAAGTACCCCCTGTTCGTCAGAAACAGCGACCTATTCACCCTGCCAAGCTCCCCGTTGTCAAGGCTGAAGTCGAGAAACTTCGAACAGCAGGTTTCATCTACCCTATTCCGTACACCACATGGGTGTCGAACCCCGTCCCTGTCAACAAAAAGCAAGGCACCCTTAGAGTATGCACTGATTTCCGCGACCTAAACCACGCTTGTCCAAAAGACAATTTCCCCACGCCATTCATTGACCAACTCATTGATGAGTGTGCGGGCCATGAGGTCCTATCCTTCATGGACGGGTTTTCCGGATACAACCAGATTCACATCCGCTAGGAGGATCAGTACAAGACTGCCTTTACCACCCCATGGGGCACCTTTGCCTATCGAGTCATGCCCTTTGGCCTTAAAAATGCTGGTGCCACTTTCCAGCGAGCCATGACCTACTGCTTTCACGACTTGGTCCATATCCTGCGGGTCTATCTTGATGACCTCACAGCGCGTTCCCGAAAACGATCAGACCACCTTAACGACCTCCGGCAAGTTTTCCTGCGTTGTCGTAACTATAAAATCCGCTTGAACCCACACAAGTGTGTCTTTTGCGTCCCGGCAGGCCGGTTATTGGGTTTCATTGTTTCCCAAGATGGGATCACTGTCGATCCCCTGAAGGTCAAAGCCATCTTAGAACTCCCCCCTCCTCGTACGCTTCGGCAGCTTCAGAGCTTGCAAGGGCGGTCCAATTTTCTTAGGCGCTTTGTTCCTGATTACGCCACCAAAGTCCATGGATTCTTACGCTTACTTCGTACCCACATACCCTTTGTTTGGGACGAACAAGCAGACACGGCATTCGAAGCCCTCAAGAAGGCTCTCACACAATCCCCCTTGATATCCCCACCGGATTTCTCCCAAGACTTCACCCTTTACGTCTCGGCATCCGAACATGCCGTATCCGGAGTTTTGGTCCAAGAAGATGCTTCCCACAAAGAGCATGTAATTTATTACGTCAGCCAGACCTTGTCTGGCCCACCTCTACGTTACCCATATGAGGAAAGATTAGCCCTAGCTGTAGTCTTTTCCGTACAAAAACTACGACACTACATTTTGCTTAGTCATACCACGGTCGTGGCCGACTCCAACCCCATGGTCTACCTCCTCACCAGGAGGCTCCTTCAGGGTCGTGTCGCTAAATGGGTCATTATCCTCCAGGAATATGACCTTACTTTCAAGACTCCCAAGAGCACCAAAGCCCTCGCGCTTGCTCACTTAATTACAGATCTCCCGTCCTCTTCGACATCACCCGTTATCCATACGGACCTGATTGACGAGCAGATCTTCGTCATTTCGTCGGACGACCCTTGGTACGGAGACATTTTGACTTACCTCCGTACGCAAAAATTCCGACCACACATCGATCGTGACGGACGCCGTCGCATACGACACCACGCACCCCGATACCTACTTATTGGAGATGTACTTTACCGACGCGGCGTTGATACTATCTTACGCCGCTGCCTATCCCATAGTGAGGCAGAACAAGTCCTCAATGATTGTCATAGCGGTGCCTGTGGAGGCCATTTCTCCGGCATGGCCACCGCCCAGAAAATCATTCGGGCAGGTTATTTTTGGCCATCATTGTTCACTGATTGCATCACCGCAGTCAAGCATTGCCAGAACTGCCAGCTTTTTGCCCCCAAAGCAATAACCCCCCCTGCCCCCCTTCATCCAGTCATCACTGTTGGACCATTCTGCAAATGGGCCATAGATTTCCTCGACTGCAACCCCCCGTCAGCCGGCGGTCACAAACACATCATTGTGGCCGTAGATTATTTCACCAAGTGGGCCGAAGCCATGCCGACCTATAACTGCAAAGCCGACACCGCGGCGCGGTTTTTCTTCAACCACGTCATCGCTCGTTTCGGAGTACCACAACAGCTAGTCTCTGACCACGGCTCTCACTTCGAAGATGCCGTCTGGAAAGAATTATCAACCATGTTGAAATTCGAACACCATTTCTCTTCCGCTTACTACCCCCAAGGAAACGGCCAAGTCGAAGCGATCAATAAAATCTTGAAGACCATTCTCCAACGCACTGTAGACAAGCACAAGTCCAATTGGCATCACATGCTTTTCCCAGCACTCTGGGCTTACCGCACATCAACCAAAACCGCCACCGGTTTTACCCCTTTCCATTTAGTTCACGGTGTCGAATCTGTCCTCCCTATTGAGTGCCAGATCCCAGCTTTACACATCGCCGTTGAGCTCCTACCGGATACTTCCCCGATCGAGCAACGTTTACTGCTCCTAGAGCAGGCCGATGAAGATCGGCGCACAGCCATTCAAAACATGGAAGCCGCTAAACAAAGATCGAAACTAAGTTACGACAAACGCGTCCACCCAAGAACCTTTTCGGAGGGAGACCTTGTCCTCGCTTACGATCAAGCTCATGATAAAAACGGAAAGGGGAAGTTCGTGTCTATGTGGCAAGGCCCCTACATCATACACACCTGCCTCGGGCAGGGGGCATACATTCTGACCGATTCAGAAGGCAACACCTTACGCAACCCACGCAACGGGTTGTACCTTAAAAGATTTTACCCATAGAAAATCTCATGGACACCATCGTCCATTTTTTAGTATAGGCATACGTTTTTCGTTCACAAATTTTTTTTCAAAAAACCTAAATATTTGTTTTCCCTGCATGACCACAGATGGAGCCTCTTCCACTCTGCCATATCGGTTTCGCTGATGGTGCAAGCCGTTGGTCTCCCAATCTCGCCTCCGCAGCTTGGGTAATATACTCCCCTTCACATGAGTTAATTCACATCGATGGAGTATGTTTAGGTGCCGCCACCAATAATCAAGCTGAATACGATGCCGTGACCGGTCTCCTGGCCGCTGCTCTCCAGATGAGCATACGTCCCCTCAACGTTTTCTTGGACTCACAGCTCCTAGTTTCCCAGCTCAACAATGATTACCAGGTACGCGATCCCTGTCTGTTCAGAAAATTCCTGCGCACTAAACAAATGGTTAGACAGTTTGAATCCATTACATTCACACATGTCCCAAGACACCTCAATAGTGTAGCAGATAATATGGCCAACAGTGTCCTCGACTGGCACACCAATCACATCATGTCATATCCATAAACAAACATGCATCCAGGTGCAAAACATGTGCCTCCACGGGCATATACAAAAACCAATATTGCATCCACGTGCATAACATGTGCCTCCACGGGCATAAAAACAAACAAACCAAAATATTGCATCCATGTGCATAGCATGTGCCTCCACGGGCATATATAAATCTACAAACACACTGCATCCACGTGCATAACATGTGCCTCCATGGGCATATACAAAAGACAAAGTGCATCCACGTGCATACACATCAAAATATCCAAAATATATCCACATATATATACGAACCAAATAGTCTACATGTCATAAGTGCCCTCAGCACTCGATATACACAAAATACATCTGTCATACAAAAATGCTTCCCCATATGCTCATGAGCATTTGGGGGCAAGTACAATGACGTCTAATCATCAGGATCCTCCGGATCCTCAGGATCCTCCTCCGGCTCCTCCTCCGACTCCACCTCCGCTGGCCCAGCCGGGTCACGACGACCCCGAACTCGCCGCTCGGCTGGCCCTGCTGGGTCGTCCCTCAGACGTATCCTCCCTGGTGCCGGCTCTGCCGGAGCATCTCCTCCACCACCCCCGTGTCTCGCAGCAAGCACCGCTGCCCTCAACAACAGTGACTGCCACTCGGGCGGTGCACCGAGACATCCCTGCAAAATGTCCCGATCAAGGTCCCTCCAGCCATCCTCCGGAAGTCTAGCTACGATCCGGGCCAAAGTCCGTCGAACACCATCTATAGCATCGTCCTGAGGGCCAACCCCTCGCCCACGGGCTCCAAATCCTCCACCACGAGGAGGACGTACAGGTACTGGAGGACGCGCAACCACTATCGCCCGCCCCTGCCGAGCCACATAGTCAGGTGGTGGTACCGGACCAATATCTGCACAAAGCAAGTAGAACCATCAGATACTATACAACAGACATCATCATGATCAATCATAATACATATGGTATAAACATCACATAAGACACAAAAACATACCGTCTAAGCTCCAGGCCTGTCCTGGGGCACGTGGCATCTCCGGGTCTCCCCGGTAGTCCATACCGGCGTATGGATAGTCCTCGATCACCAGTGGCATCTGCTCCCACTGCTGGAAAAAATCCTCTGTAAAGAAGCCACGGATACCACCGCCAGCACGAGGCATCATCTGCCCCCACCTCATCATACGAGGCTCGCTATGGCCGGATTCAGTTTTCCGCGCTCGTGATGATGCTTGAGACCATTTCTCGCTCTCACCTTTAGATTTTCCGGGCATTTTTTCCCACGCCCCCTCGTCGCCTCGGTTTGCGTGCCACATCGGCCGTTCTCCGTTTTCGATGTGTCTTATATCGCCGGATTCAGTTTTCCGCGCCCTTGATGATGCTAGAGACCATTTCTCGCTCTCACCTTTAGATTTTCCGGGCATTTTTTCCACGCCCCCTCGTCGCCTCGGTTTGCGTGCCACATCGGCCGTTCTCCGTTTTCGATGTATCTTATGTCGCCGGATCCAGTTTTCCGCACAGATGACGATGCTTGAGACCTTTTCTCGTCCTCGTCAATCCATTTTTGTTCGGTATAATTTTACCCCTTTTTCGGGCCGAGCAACCCCTTTTACGAAAAAGGCACTTAGGGAGTTTCTGTTAAGCTCTTTTCTGACTCCTAAAACAATGAAAAGATCGCCGAGCAATCTTGCTTCCTTTCATGCTCGCTAAACGTATCTGAAAGGGCGTCTACCTGGTATAAGTTTACCCCTTTTCCGGACCTTGTAGACTAATCACGAAAAAGGTATACTCTAGTCACATCGGCTAGAAGAGTTCTCCATTCGCATCATTTTATGCTTTTTCGGGCCTAGGAGACTAAACTTACGAAAAAGAAACACCAACAGAGTCCACTTACTGTTTTCAGACTCTCTAAACATGAAAGCAACCATGAGCATGCGCCGTCCTGGGCTCACAAAATCCACAGGACCGTACCATTTCAGAGCACACTTTTATCCCTTCTTGAAGCTCATTAAAACTATGAAGAAGGAAGAAGGGTGCCTCTTGGCGCCACGACGGATCATATCTACTCGCATAGCAGCTTCCCCATTTTGGTCGCCTTTGTTCAGAGTATTCTGCAGTATGTCACCCTGAAACTCCCTCGACAGCTACCATCAGCTTGTCCTCCCCCCCCAGAGTCAATATATACCATTCAGTCAAAGCTATGATCCCTGCACCTACAAGTCAGTTCCCTACGCTGCCAGGTCAACCATGTCATCATGCTCTGAACAAAGGAAGTTTGAGTCTACCCATTTTTTGACGCAGCTATTTCCCATCCCCACAAGTATGTCAGTCCTACCAGCAGTACTACATCACTTCAGTTTACACCTCGCGCTCCTAGCAAGGAAACATCATTGCCTTGTTAGTTGCTGGTCTCCCTCTGTCGACGACAACCACATTTATTCCAGAGGATAGACCTAGAGGCCCCTGTGTCTTGGACTCATTACCATTTATGATGAGTGCCTACGAATCATTTCGAGAGGAATCATTACTGCCTCTCCAAATGGTTGTTTCTCACATGCTCGACTCCAACACCTTGATCGCATCGTTGAGACTCGCACAGGGTATGGGTCCGTTCAGTTATTAGTCGAAGACCCCGGATACCACCTGACTCCTCCACATTTGAGAGTCTACCTATGGATACAACCAGTTACATTTTTTCTATAGATATCCGGGCTGCGCATGGCGACAATATTCAGATTTACACCTGTTTCATACTCCCTTGAGTATACAGTTACATTTATTCCCAGATTTGACTCATAGTCTTTGAGTCCCTACAGATGTTGGACACCTTCAGTTTCAGCAGTTCCACAGTTGATCCAGTGTATCAGTTATTGAGATCATTCTTATTGAGATCATTCTTATTGAGATCATTCATGATCCTGAGTATATCCCACCATCATGTCCCCTCTGGACCATTATGATGTACCAGTATATTTCTTCACGTATTAGATCCCCCTTCTTGGGACTAATTGTTTCGTATATGCCTTGATACGAGCATGGGAATGCCCGCCTCGTCCTTTATCAGAGATTATACCTCATTCATATTGAGGCCATGTAATATTTTTTGTTTTTGCAGCTTCCATGGGCCGTGGCTCCAGTCTCCAAACGGTCTCTTCTCTCCCCTAAAACCCAGAAAAAGGACAAAAGAACTATGATGTCTATCGGCCATACGATGAGCTCCTGCCCTCACACATCAGGGGGCAATCTGTTAACACCTAAAAAGTGCTCACTAGCTCATTTCCCTATTCACATGACCCATTTGTCCACTTTTTCACCATCTGAGCCTCTGAAACCAACAAAAGGTCACCAAAAGACCTTGGTACACCCCTTTTTCCATTAAAAAAGATTATTTTTCCAAGAAAATCATAAAAAACCCTCAAAAAGGGTCCAAATTCCCAAAAATATTAAAAAGGGAATTAAAATATTATTTTTATTCAAAAAAGGAAAAAGGAGGGAAAATTACCTAAACCATGTTGGTCAATACCATTGGTTTCCACAAAACCACAAATGGTATTCCTCACCACCAAAACCTATAAAAAGGTGGTAGGGGCTCCTCATTTCACATCCTTCCATTATCTCATCCTTATGCTGCTGAAATCTCCCATGAGCACTTTTAGCCATTGAAGCAACCTTGGAGAAAGAGACCTATTGGAGTTTGGAGCTACTCATCTTGGGAGTTGCTCAACATCAACCTTCACCATTGAAGGTAATATCGCAAGCACTTGCTTGCCCCCCACTTTTCAATACAAAAAATTATTTCTTATGTTTCTTGTTCTTGATTTTTGAAATGTTTACATTATTTGCTTAGATTCTTGTTTAGATCCATGAAAAGTATTGTTTATTTAGTTTATTGTTTTTATTTCTATTGAAACTGCTACTACTAGTTAGTAGGTGCCCATAGCACTAAGCTTGGTTGCAAAACCGAGCCAACAGAGGGCACACCAGCAATTAATGAGGGTGCACTTGTGGACAAAACAGGAGGCTGGGTGAACTAGTTTGGTTGGAAGTGGGTGTGAACACTCTCAAAAGTGGCTTTTTGACCAACTGTAGTCACCTAGTCCAAACTATGGTTTAATTAAGCACATGAGCAATAAAAATTTATGGATTATGGTACTAAGTGTGGATTACAGTTCTAACAAATATCTTGAAGGAAGAGTGATGATACTTTAGAAGAAACAAAGGAGTAGATGTTCAATTGGTTGTACAGAGATGACAAAGACAGAGCAGCATCGGAGTTATGATTTGTGGACATAAAAAAACTATGTGTTTTGCAATATGACAAGATGAGCAAGATTATGGATCATAATGGCTTGTTACTGTAGGTACAGTGGGTGTTCAAAACTTGAATGAAAATTCAGAATTTGATATAATCTTTGGCTTGTTGACAAAAGAGGTTGTTGGACTCTAATTATAAATAAAGGAATCAAAGTGGCAGTTTCTACAATAAATATAGAATAGTATGATACACTTACATTTCTGCTTTAAAAGTGAAATACTGCTATGAACAAAACTCCTATTTTAGCTATGGTGCTGTTATAATGGTGACCTTTTTGTTCATGAAAGAGGAAGAATAAGAATATTGTTTGTTTAGAGATTGATATCGATGAGTTTGATCCTCATAACACTATGCAGCCTTTAAAGAAGAACATATGGTGTGCATGGCTACTATGTCTTTACAAAATAATTGAGGACACAATTATTTATGGTGGAATCCATAGTGATTCAAAGGGGGATGTAGAAAGGATCTACAATTGATACTAGAATCTACAATTGGTATCAATTAGTATCAGTAATCCATTCTCCTCTTCAGATTAAGGAAGATGAGATTATAGCACAATCTCATGGAGCAGATCCATCAATTGGTTCTATCAAGCACTACATGAAGCTTCAAAGCTTGTCATAGTGTTAGTTTGAGATGACATGGTAGTAAAATACACTCAATGGATAATTATGAAGCATTGAACAAAAGAGTTAAAGACAATTCCTTTAGCAGATTTGAAGATAAGGGAGATTTCACTAGAAGAGATAAAACAACTATAAACAGCAAGAATGGGACATTAATGATAGGGGGAATAGTCTGAAGAATGAGAAGAGTGCATGTGTACAAATGACACATAGGAAATGCTTCTTCAATGCATATCCAAGAATTGGTATTATATTTGCAATCATCCAAGGTTACTGCAAATAGCCAAAGAAGATAGATAATCCAAACAAAGTGATGATACAATTGAGAATTTCATGGATGATAGCTTCAGAGTTGATGATATGGATCAAGACTTCTCCAAGAGAATGAAGATGGAAGACTTCCCAAAGAAGAACAGGATATGGCATGGGAAAACCTTAAAAAGGTTCTTGGAATCAGAATCATTCCATGGAAATCACTCATGCTGAGATGGTCCTGTTACAAACTCACCCTGTTGAACAAAACAACTGGGAGAACAGAGTTGTGGTGTTTGCTATGAAAGACAGGAAAAGGTTAGGGGTGATATCCTCTCCAAGTTAAACCTCTCATGAAACTAATGCATCAATAGTAGCATCAAGTCAGGGGGAGAGTTGTGATCTGAATTGAAGGAGAGTTGTGGTCAGATTTGAGGTAAATCTCTTATTTATGTGGATAATGTTGAGGCAATCCATCCCAGTTATAGAAAAATATGTTGCAGAGACAGTTGGAACAAACAGAATCTTCACTTCAGTAGTGGAAATCATAGACAGAAGCATCAACTCAGGGGGAGTCAGAAATCAAAGCTAGAGGGAGTAATCAACCCTTTGCCCTTGATGTCAAAGGGGGAGAAATGGAATTGGTATTGCCATCAATGCCAAAGGGGGAGATTGTTGGCAATATGGCCAAGGTTGAATATTGTCATTGATGGCAATCAATATGGAAAAGGCTAAAGATGCAGGTAACTAGATGATGACAAGAGTAGCAAACAAATTACATAGCCATGGCTGATGATGAATACAAAACAGATGTTGGTGAACTGATTGTCTGAGATTACAGCGCAAAAATTAATCCACAAAAGAGGATTTTGAAATTGTTCAAATCCCTCTTCAATATTACATGTGCTTAGTTTTGTGAAAAAATAGAATCTAGTAGCAAATATGTTAAAGATATTCGAAATGCAGAAAGTTGAAAGAAGCCTTGCAAAATGGATCTGAGATTACTAGAAATGGGTTAGTCTTGGAGGATGATCCAACGCATCAATTGATTGTTGATTGCAAAGCTTTACTATTTGATATCAAGAACGAAATTGTTATTATTCATATTATTCACAATTTCATTCATGACAAATATAGGTTGAAGTTTCCTGAGTTAGAGTCTCTTGGGCACCATCCAATTGATTATGCTCGAATTGAAAAGAAAATTAGAAATCCGATCAATTTAACTCTGGTTGATCTTGAGGGTCTTCTACCTTTGGCAATCATTATGGTTGTTTCTCTCAGTACATCTACTACTAGTGCGAAGCTTCTATCAGAAGAAAACTTGCAGACAAAAAAAGAAGAAGAGGGCTTTGGATTTTGTTCAATAGTAGGATAGGATACATTGCACCCAATTTGTCTGCTATTGTGGGAAGTGCAGTTGTAGCGAAATTGATGGGTACTGCAGGAGGTCTATTTTCATTGGCTAAAATGCCATCTTGTAATGTGCACCATCTAGGTGCAAAGAAAAAGAATTTTGTTGGATTTTCAACAGCAACTTCACAGTTTCATGTCGGATACTTAGAAGACAAAGACTTAAAGCTTGAAAATTCATAAGAGAAGAAGAACAACATCAATTGATCGAAATGCAACTAACACGAGTCTTCCTTCTCCTCAGACTTTTGTTGCAATTGTCGATGCTGACAGTTCAACAACAATAGCAATTGTTATAAGTGATGATGAGAGTAACAGGCCGCCGAGCGCACCAAGAATAAGTGAGAATAGCAACACTGTGAGGCCAAGAAACATACTAAGGACGAGGAGCATACCAACAGTAAGTGAGAATAGGAGGATGAGGAACACACCAAGAGTATGTGAGATCAATAGCAACACTGTGAGGCCGAGAAACATAGCAGGAATAACTGAGAATAACAGCATTGTGAGCCCAAGAAACATACCAAGAATAAGTGAGAGTAACAGCATTGAGAGGCTGAGAAACATATCAACAATAAATGAGAGTAACAACATTGATTGGACAAGTGTATTGTGGAGATTGAAGAGGCATTTTTGCAGAGGAGATGAGAGAATGGCTATAGAAATCCAGTAATAGAAGCCTTTGCAGGAGATGACTCAGGAGCCGTTTGATCATGCCAATCAACGGTCATGATTGAGTGCTTGTTTTGAGTGTATCCCACATTGGTTGTGCAAACAAATATGTATGGCTTTATAAACGCCTGGCTTCACTAACTCATTCGATGCGTAGTGCAAACTTAGTGGGGAGCTCTAGGTGTCTGGTTCTCCACGAGAAGAACACCATCCCGGAGCTTGGGATGCCTATGTGGACCCCTATCTTTTGTTGCATGTGGCAATTCTGTCCGACGGCGTGCCATTTTGTATGACAGCGTGGATGGTGACATGGAAAAGACAAGTTAATTTATGGAGGTAGACATCGACAAGGTTAAATGAGCAAATGATGTGAACGATGACTTGATAGTAAGAATGGTCGAGATGCCAATGTGAAAATGACATGGTAGAGGAAGTTTGACAATGATCAATGGTTAAAGAGTTGTTGTGATTGATTGATCGAAGACCATGTCGCAATCCAAGTTATATACAAATTAACAATCCCTCAGTAGTGTGATGACTAACTATGTGTCGAGTTCTTATTGTATCACAATCCTAAATTACTGTAGAGTAAAACCCTTTTGGTTGAATGCGATGGGGATCACGATAGTTGTGAAATAAAAATAGCAGGTCTCCAAAATAGCGGATAACCTTGTAAAGAGTTTAGCAGAATTAGCAAGATAGTGATGTTTATAACCAAAAGTTAGTGGACAGTTAAAAATAATGGAAGTCCCTCAGGTTTTTAAAAAGGGTTGTATTTTAATAAACTTATGTTATATTATTATAACATTGTCATATTTTAACAATGATAGTTTATAAAAACAAATTAAATGTGAAAGGGTATGATGTTTCAAATGTATGGTTAAAGAGACATGACCTTTAATTTTGGACACTTCGAAAAGGTATATAAAGGGGTCTTTTAGTTCTTTATTATAATAAAAAATGTGAAGTAAAGAAGAGACCAAACGTAGTGTAACTGCAAGTATGTATTGAAGATCATAAGCACAAGAAGAGGATGCATTAAAGATCAGAAGCAATTGCATGGAAGTTCAGAGGCAGATGCAGAATAAGCATGAGTCCAAGATGTTAATGAAGAAATCTAATTCTAGGGTGGCAGGGTGGTGCTAGGGCAGGTTGGTGCCTGCAAAAGCGAGTTGTTGCTTCCTTGTTAGTCCTTGTTGATAGTGGGTCGTAGCCTCCTACCAGTTGGTGCTAGTGAATTAAGGGTGTGGGTACATCCTGATTGGTTGGTGACAATCGAATTCTATTGTAACTTGTAAAAAAACAATTTTGTAGATAATAGAAGAGCTTTGGTGGTTTTCCCTTTAGGGTTCCATGATGAAATGCTGTGTCCATTTGAGTTTATTGTTTAATGAAATGTTTAATATGTGTGGTTAAAATAATTGGAATTAAAAGAAAAAGTTTACAATACTAATTCACCCCCCACTCTCAGTATTGCTGATATGCCATCATTTTATGTCCTAAGAACAAAAGCCTAGAATCTGTTGCTGTGATTGGAGTTCAAGAGGGAGGACTCTACAATGTACCAGGGAAATACATTTAAGCTATGATTCACAATGCTATCAGTCCATGCGAGCTATGGAATCGAAGGCTTGAACACGTACACTGCAAAGTGCTACCAGGACTTCAAATGACAGTAAATGCCCATATTTGATTTTGACCATGATAGTGTATGTTTGGGTTGTGGACTTGGGAAGATTCTTAAGAAAATATTTTCTAGCAGTTCTACTAGAACTAAATGGATTTTAGATTTAATACCTTCTGATGTATGTGGTCCAATGTCATTGTTAAATTTTTAGAATTTACTTCAATCTGATCTAGGATCTTAACTGAGAGAACAACATGTACAGCAAATCTACGGCATATCGATCATGGACACAATAATGCAAGCACACAAGCGACACAGAGTTTACTTGGGGAAAACCATAAAGGTGAAAAACCCCAATAACTTCCTCAGAGATAGATAGAGCAATGATACAACCAGAATACAAGAGATAGTCTTCTCCTAGCAGCAAAGCCTCCTCCTCCACAAGTGCGCCACTCTCCCAAGTGTGAGTGAGAGAGTAGAATGTGTAAAATGAGAGAGACACTCTCTATTTATACACTAACTTGACTTGACCTTTACTCAACTAGGTCGGCCTCAACTTAACCACTTAACATAATGCTGACAGGGCTGACCCCCACTAAGGTGGTCTAATAACCCTTTGACCCGCATGACTTATACAGGGCCGACCCCAACAAGGTGGTCTAATAACCCATCAAGTATAAGTTACGACACTTACAATATAAATGACGACACTTCCATATAGAGGAATAATAACATCTCTACAGGAATACAACCACTTCCGTATAGAGGAATAATAACATCTCTATAGGAATACAATATACATATATGTGAAATACATTCCGAAGTTACATATACATCAACACTCCCTCTTAACTAGGAAGGTATTTCTCGACACAGGTCTTCTAGCACAAGTCATCTTCTATGGATCATCGTCACTGGATAATCATCATCGAGTCATCATCATTGTCACTGTTGCTGCTATCTCAATCAATCTTTGAATCTACTCATCATAGGAAGTTCTACAGAGCTAGTCCTTTTTCATACTGGATGTAGGCCCACCACCTGCAGGTCTTTATCATCACTAGACATACTGTGGAATCCTCAGGACTTATTACATGCGTCACAAAACCTGGTTGTAGCATCCCAGGCTATTACGAGCACATAGCTCTACCTGTCGGATCTCCCAGGAGCACATTACATGCGACCCATCACAAAACCTGGCTGAAGCATCCCAGGCTATTACAAGCACACAACTCTACCTGTCGGATCTCCCAGGAGCACATTACATGTGATCTCACCACAAAACCTGGCTGAAGCATCCCAGGCTATTACGAGCACACAGCTCTACCTGTCGGATCTCCCAGGAGCACATTACATGTGGTCCACCACAAAACCTGGCTGAAGCATCTGAGGCCTTTTTCATCCTGTTCAGATCTCCCAGGATCAATTTACATGTGGTCATGGCAAAACCTGGTTGAAGCATCTGAGGCCTTTTTCATCCTATCCAAATCTCCTAGGAGAAAATTACATGCCATAGGACAAAACCTCACAAGAGCATCTCAGGATATTACGGGTACACAACTCCGGCCTAAAGATCTCCCAGGGCACAAATTACATGTCCTCTCAGAGCAATGTCTTGAAAGAGCATCCCAGGCTATTACAGGTACATAACTCTGACCTATAGGATCTCCCAGACATGCTCATCTACACAACCTGATCCACGGCCACAAAGTATCATCCTAATACTCACCATACATCATCCTGATGTACACATGGTCATCCTGATCATCATCACTGCATCGTCCTGATGCATGTCATCTGGAGAATCTCGCCATACATGATCATCCTGATCATACAATGCATTCATCTGATGCATACCAAGTATCTACCTGATACATATCATCATACATGATCTACCTGATCATACAATGTATCCACCTGATACATACATAGATACATGATCCACACAATGTATCCACCTGATACTTATACAGATACATGGTCCAAGCATCCAACATGATGCATATACAAAAATACATACAAATGATCCAACTAATCATATCCAACATCCAACAGGATGCATACATAAGTGATTCAACTGATCATATCCAGCATCCAACATGATGCATATATATATATATAAATGATTCAACTGATCATATCCAGCATCCAACATGATGCATATATATATATATAAATGATTCAACTGATCATATCCAGCATCCAACATGATGCATATATATATAAATGATCCAACTGATCATAACAAGCATCGTCCTCTTCAAATCATCTCATCATCCACGAAGCACAACCCAGATGCACATCATCCAGCACTTACACCACCGACATGGGAGAACACATGTACCACCATTCGGGGAAGGCTCCAGCCCTTACTTTTTCATCATGGGAGAACACATCTACCACCATGTGAAAAATGGCTCAGCAATTACATCACGACCAAGGGAGACCATATCAACCATGTCAGAAAATCTCATGTGCATCTGCATCTTCCGAACTCATCACTTCCCTTTGGAAGGAACCTTGATTTGAAGTGCACCAAGCCTCTCTCTGAAGTACTCAAACTGCACTCAGGCCAACGGCTTGGTCAATACATCTGCAACCTAGTCATACGTCACAACATACTCTGCTTTAGCTGTACTCAGTGCTATGCAGGACTGCTTCCTGCTAAACCAAGAGATCACACCTGATCCCATACTGAAGCAACACCCAGAAGTGCTCTTCCTATCTGTAGTACTGCATGCCCAATCTGAATCAACATAACCCTGCAAGTTAAACTTTTGATTCGCATCATACTTGAGCCCATAAACAACCAGATCAGATGGAGCATCACACAAAAGCTTTAGGTTCGATTCCATAGGTGTGGCCATAGCCTTGCAGTCCATCATCCCGAACCTCTTCAAGATCTCTATTGCATACTTCCCTTGTCCAAGGAAGATTCCATCTGCACTCTACCACACCTTCATGCCAAAAAAAAATAGTGCATCATCCCCAAGTTCTTCAACTTGAACTCGGTAGCAAGCTTCCATTGCATGTCGGCAATCAATCTATCCTCACCTATTATGAACAGGTCATCCATATACAAAAGTAGTATCACTGGATTGCCTTCCTCAACCTTGTAGTAAAGGTTGGAATCCGCTTTACTCTTGGTAAATCCCAAACTGGATAGAAAGCTATCTATCCTACCATACCAAGTTCTACACATATATGATCCCCTGTCATGTGTCTCAGAACCAAGTGGCTTCTCCACATACACTTCTGCTTCAATTACACCATTCAAGAAGGCTGTCTTGAAATCCATCTGGTGTATCTTCCACTTCATCACTGCAGCTAGAGCAAGTACGGATCTAATGGAAGTGTATCTTGCTACAGGAGCAAAAGTCTCTATGCTACCACCTGCAGCATGCTTGATCTTGTAGATCCTCTTGGAAGTCACTACAGACTACCCTTTGTGACTGCATCCCAAACATCTTCATGATCGATTGGTACTCCTCGATCATGGCATTCTTCCCAAATCCAGGGAACTTCAATATCTTCAATATTTTCAATAGATAACTTTGTTGCTGAACAAATGTTGTAGTCCTTCTTTTGTAGGTGATGGTATACGATCTTTCCTACACAACAAGTTAAATTGCATGATTAGAAAACATCTCATTGTTTTCAGAACAAATTCTTACACATAAAGAAATATGTCATACAGTCATGCAATTATCTTAGCCAATGCTTCAATACAACATTTATCCATATGCTGTAACTTTCTAGATGCCTTCCAATCTCTACCAGAACATTGTTAAGAGTGTGCACAACTCCTAACATGTCAACAAAGAGGTTTCATTCTAGATAAGTAGCAATGGAATGTTGTACAGTTCCATAGGCCACTTACCCATGTATATTAGTAGTATGCTCTTCATCAATGCAACTATTCTAATATGCATAATACACAACCTAATTCTAGGAACATAAGCATATACATCATTGAATAACATTATGTAATAAATGACAATTCAAATACTTATCTTTGTTTGGTTGCTGGGTGGACTCCCTCTAAATCTTTGCAACTCCATTCTAATGTGGATTGTGAGAAGTGGTCAACTCCCTCTAAATATATGCATCCTTGTAGAAACTACTGAAGTGTGCTCCTTTGCTTTCTTGCAGGAACAACTGGAGTGTGCTCCCTCTTGATCTTTGCTTCCTAGATTACCTGTCCTTGAACTTACATCCATCCTTAATCACTATGCATGCTTATTAGTATCATCATTGTGTTATCCTTGAGGTCTCATACATAATCACACATTTATTAGTATAATCTTAATACTGTCAAAACATAATAGTATTAAACATGTATAGTCATGATCATTCACAGATAATAAACATTTGTATTCAAGGTTTCAAAGAAGTCTTCTTTTACTCATGCATATTCTTATTTGATCATAGGACTCTTCTGATTAGTTAAATCATCAATGCATAAACTCGTGATTACTCAAACCTATACCTTCATGATTCTTATGGTTAGTCATATCATCAATTATGGTAAGAAACATAATATGCATACAGCCATGACTATTCAAACCTATGACTTCATGAATAATCATTATCAACAACACAACATTATAAGATCCTAACACAAGGTAGGATTCTAGCTTGATATAGGAAAAACACACCTGGATTAGCATGCTAGCTAGATATGTCTAACATATCCGCATAATGTCTTCTGGTTCTCTTCAGTGACTTGTGCTAGTAACTTGCATGTCTCATAAGTTAACCATTGTAGAACCAAGTTATACATACCTCGTAAGTAGATCTTCTATGTGATCCATGACAATGGATGAATCTTTGTCTTCATGTCACCATGATCATATGTTCTTGAAGTAGAACATGATTTGTCTTTCTTGGTCTACCTTTTATGTTAGCAGACAACATAAACCTCATACAACACCATAATGCATTAGTACAATCATAAGTGTCAACACCCTAACCAATAAATATCTTCTATCATGCATTCATAATTTTGTTAAGGTGATACGACAAATCTCAAATCAAGATTGTACTAACCATAATAATCATGAAGACAAACATACCATAAACTTAAACATGAACAAATCTCAAAACATACCTCGATGAGTCATACCTGTTGAGATCGCTTGTAATCTTCTTATGTAAGGCCTTAGCCTCATCTCCCTCTAAAATAGGAACTTATTCACTTATGCAGGTGACCAATCCAACTTCTTCTAGGATTAGCCCAATCCACTTGATTTGCAAGAACTGGACATAGAGCTGGATTAGGGTTTGTCAGAGAAACCCCAAAAATTCAAACTTTGAATTTCAAACTTCTGAAAGGATAGAAATATGCGCCTTGATGAGCTGATCAAGTTGGTATATTCAGAATTTGAAAACTGCAGAGTTTCACTCCTCAATTTTGCCTTTGAAACTTCTAGATTCACTGGACGTGACCCCGAACTAGGGTTTGATGAAGTCCACTCTTCTACCCAATCAAAAGGTTTCATCCAAATCTCTAAGCTTCTATTTTTATGAGGAGCTTCCTGCCGTGGTCATAGATTTCAAAATTTCCATTTTTGTGGAAGCCCTAATTTTCCACTTTTCTTATCAAAGTCCCGAACTAGGGTCTGATCAAGCCCAGCCTTCTACCCAACCAAAAATTTTGATCTTGGTCTCTAAATTTTGATTTTTATGAGTAGCATTCAGCCATGGTCTCCGATTACAAAAATTCCAACTTTACCTGAAACCCTAAATTCCGGAAGCCATGAATGAAGGTGCTCAAAAATAATTCTGTTTTGACAGAATTATGTACCTGATTGTTTCTGGTGTAACTCTGGACTTTTCAATCCACAAGGTCTGAAAATTTTTCGTGAGATAGCCCGACCTGTCATCTTTCCATCCCGACAGGTCTGACCTCAATTGGATTCTCTAAGAGAGTGTTATTCCAAGTGTCGTAACGTGACCTGTTTATGGGATAAAACAGGAGAGCGAACTTGTAGGGCATACCATGTGTCACGGGTTCAACTTTGGCCTCTGAAAAATGTTGCTGAGATAGTACAGTTTGTGTACTACCTGTCACTTTTTACTAAATTTAATTTGGATCTTTCTAGCTCACGTTATGACCTTTTTCCCAAGGTCACTTGATTTTGACTCAGATCTGGAAGAGGCAGAAACCCTATATTGTACAGATCATAAATCACAAAGTACAATGAATTAGAGGTTTTCCTTTGGAGACAAGGTACATGGGGATCTTATCTTCGACCTGTAAATGTTTCATATCCAAAAACATTTCCAAAATAGATTTATAGCGAAAGTGCTACGATAACTGGTTTTTTCTATATCAAGCCCTAGCATCGTAAGTGAAACAAGTGTCATACATGCCATATCATGCCTTCTTTCAGGATAGCTCTGATACCATGTTAAATTTTCACAATTGACTTCAATTTGATCTAGGATCTTAACTGAGAGAATAACATGTACAGCAAATCTACAGCATATCAATCATGGACACAATAATGCAAGCACACAAGAGACATAGAGTTTATTTATGGAAAACCATAAAGGTGAAAAACCCCAATAACTTCCTCAGAGATAGATAGAGCAATGATACAACCGGAATACAAGAGATAGTCTTCTCCTAGCAGCATAGCCTCCTCCTCCACAAGTGCACCACTCTCCCAAGTGTGAGTGAGAGAATAGAATGTGTAAAATGAGAGAGACACACTCTCTATTTATACACTAACTTGACTTGACCTTTACTCAACTAGGTCGGCCTCAACTTAACCACTTAACATAATGCTGACTGGGCCGAACCCCACTATGGTGGTATAATAACCCTTTGAACCACATGGTCGACCCCCAATAGGGTGGTCTAATAACCCTTTAACCCACATGACTTATACAAGGCCGACCCCAAGAAGGTGGTCTAATAACCCATCAAGTATAAGTTACGACACTTACAATATAAATGACGACACTTCCATATAGAGGAATAATAACATCTCTTTAGGAATACAACCACTTCCGTATAGAGGAATAATAGGATCTCTATAGGAATACAATATACATATATGTGAAATACATTCCAAAGTTACATATACATCAACAGTCATCCCTCTCCCTGAGTGGCTTCTTATATTATGTATGATTCATAGATGATTTTTCTTGGAAGTCATGGATTTAGTTCATGAAGGCTAAAAGTGAAACTCTTAGCAAATTTAAAAAGTTTAAATCCCTAGTTGAAAACCAGAAATAAAATCACATCCATGCATTAAGGTCTGGTAAGGGAGGTAAATTTGATTCACATGCATTTAATGAGCTGTGTAGTGATGGAGGAATATATAGATAGTTAACAGTACCATATAACCATTAGGAAAAAAGGGTTTTTAAAAGAAAGAATAGAACCATATGTGAGGATACAAAATCCATGATGCATGATCAAGATATGTCTGCCTCATTATGGACAGAAACCACCCATACAATTGTGTACATCTAGAATAGAAGCCTACATGCGATTCTAGAGGAGAAGACACAAAAATAAGTGTTTATCGGTGATAATCCATACATTTCAGACTTGAGGATATTTGGCATCCCAGTATACATTCATGTACTGAAATAAAAGATAACAAAGATGGATCCTTCTGGAAAGAAAGGCATCTTTATGGTTTATAGCGAGTCATCCCAAGCATATTGAATATATGCTTTTGGCAAGAGACACATTGAGTTCATCCGAGATGTTACCTTCCATCAGGAACATATTTTCAAAAGATCAAAAGAGATTCAATGTGATTAATAGATGGAGGATCCAGAGTCTTATTCTCCCCATTCAGAGTTAGAGAGGGGGAAACCCGAATATGGCGTAGATTCACTATATCCTAAAGAACCAGTAGAATTGGTTGAGAGGTCACCTGATGAACCTCCCAATAAAATAAGATCTTCTTGGTGCCGATACATCTTACAAAATGTAGAGAAACATGGAGCACTGGAAGGCTCATCCATAGAGTGCGAGCAACCTAACATATATTCAAGGTATGTTTCACTAATGAGTCACACCAGTGAATCAGAACCATACTCATATGAATAAGATGCAAAGAACCATGTTTGAAAAGATGAAATGATAGAAGAGTACAACTTTATAATGAAGAATGATGTTTGGGAGGTTGTTCCCAAACCTGTTGGGAATTCCATTCTGACTTCCAGATGGCTTTACAAGATCAAGCATGTTGCGGATGGTAGCATTGAGAAGTATAAAACCATATTCATTTCCAAAAGTTTCTCTTAGAAAGAAGTCATGGATTATGATGAGATGTTTCCCCTGTGGCAAGCTACACCGTAATCCAATCAATTATTGCACTTGCATCTGTTTTAGGATGGAAACTTCACCAGAGGGATGTGAAGACACCCTACCTCAATGGTGAGGTTTAGGAAGACGTTTATATTCAGTATCCTGAAGGATTTGTGGTGCATGGGAAGGAGTCCCATGTTTTCTAGCTAAATAAATCTCTATATAGGATTAATCATGTCCCCATGGCTTGGTAATCTAGAATTGATAGCTACATTCATAAACTAGGGTTTTGTAAAAGTGAAGTTGATCCAAATTTGTACTTCAAAGTAGTGAAGAACGAACTGTTTATATTGGTTCTATATGTTGATGATTTGTTTCTCAGTGGAGAGGAACATCTGATTGCTTGGTGCAAGAGGGATCTCACCTCAGAGTTTGAAATGAAAGACTTAGGTACAATGCACTAATTTCTTAGCCTTGAGATCTAGCAAAGAAAAGAGGAAATTTTTCTATCTCAAGGGAAGTACAGTGTGGATATATTGTGTAGGTTTGGCATGATAGATTGCAAATCTATGACTACACCGATGGTTTTCAATTTGAGGAAACTTCATGAGTAAGGCTCTGTATTGTTGATGTATTTGTAACGTTGGAAGATATTCACTTGTATATTGTATGTATTACATTTGTACTTTATTGTATCCTTGATGGAGATGTCTTATTCCTCCTATTGGAAGTGTCGTCATTTGTATTTGCAAGTGTCGCAAGTTATATTGTAAGTGTCATAACTTATATTTGATGGGTTATTAGACAACCTTAGAGGGGTCGTCCCTGTATGAGTTAAGTGGAAGGGTTATTAGACTCCCTTAGGGAGTTGGCCTAGTTAGGATAAAAGGTAGGTCAAGTTAAAGTATACATAGAGTGGTTGGACCACTCTATTTGCTCATTCACTCATTCATCCAACTCGCATAGTTGAGAGAGAGGAGTGCATACAAGTGGAGGAGTAGCTGCTAAAGACATCTATCTTTTGGGGTTTCATATTTGTGATCTTTGTATTGGTGCTTATTCTATCGCTAAGGAAGTTGCAGGGTTTTTCACCTTGATGGTTTTCCCCGGTGAAATGCTTTGTGTCTCTTGTCTCTTGTGTTTGATGTGTTGTAGATGTTTTTCTCTCAGTTAAGATCCTAGATCATATTGAATTAAATCATGAAAATATAACATGGTATCAGGGCTAGCCTGAAGGAAGGGATTGTATGGCATTTACGACACTTGTTGCACTTGTGACAAATTGGAAGCTAGGGCTTGGTTTAGTAAAAACTAGTCATCATGGAAATTTTTCTATAAATCTATTTTTGAGAAGGTTCGAGATATGAATTTTTTACAAGAAGAATATCCAACATAGAAGTACACTGTGTAAAAATTTCAGCCTCATATTCATTGTACTTTGTGAGATATGATCCTTACAAGTTAGGGTTTCTGCCTCTTCCAGAATGCAGCCCTAAACAGGTGACCTAGGCATAAAGGTCATATCTCGGGATAGGAAGATCCAAATGGAATGCCATAAAATGTGATAGTTAGGGAACGGACTGTAGTTTCACAGGTCTGATTTTTCGAGACCGAAGTTGAAACAATGACATGTGGAATCCATACAAGTTCGCTATGTTGTTTCATCCCATAAACAGGTCACATTGCAACACCTAACATATCTCTCTCATGGAGAATCCATTGAGTCTTAGGTCTGTGGTGTCAGGAAGATGATAGGTCAGTCTACCATAGGTCAAAGTTTCAAACCTTGAGGATCTGAAATTTTAGAGATGCACTAGAAACAATATGGCATATATTTCTATCAAAACATAATTGGATTATGAGCATTTTCATTTTTTGTCTTGTCACTGCTGTGGGAAGTTAGGCATTTTGACAGAAGTCGAATTTTGGAGTGCTCTCAGCATAGGATTTATCTCCTCAAAAAAATGAAAATTTGGAGACTAATATCAAATTTTTTGGTTGGGTAGAACCTCAGGATCTATCAAACCCTAGTTTGGTTTTTGTACCAGAAAAAAAAGAAAACTAGAAAACCAGATTTTGACAGAAGTTGCAGATCTGAAATTTGTAGGTCATTTTTGGAGGGTCAACTTTTGGAGTTTTCAAAGTCTGAGCACACCAGCTTGCTCGCCTTAGTAAAATGCATCACCCTATCCAGACAGAAGTTTAAAATTCCAAGTTTGGATTTTTAGGGTTTCTCTGTCAAACCCTAGCTAGCTCCATATCTAGTTTCAGGAAATCAAGTGGTAAGACCTAAATCTTTTATTTCCAATTAAGTTTCTAATTAGGATGTTTCACCACATCAAGCTTGAGGATAAGCTTGAAGGGGATGATAACTTATGAGCATGGAAGTATAGGATTGGGTTAATCCTATAAGAGAATTAATGAGACACCTACATAACTGAACAGATTCCAGTTCCAGAGGGAGATGAGGCTAAGGCCTTACATAAGAAGAACTTGGTCAAGGCCAAGAGAATCATTGTAGATTCTATCAAAGACCATATCATACCACATGTGTCTTCTCTAAAGACATCCAAGGAGATGTTTGATTCATTGACCAAGTTGTTTGAAGGGAAGAATATAAATTAGAAGATGACTTTGAGAAACAAATTGAATAGTGTAAAGATCCAGAATGGAGAGACCATCCAATCCTAGTTTACTAGGGTATCTCAAATCAAAGAACAACTTGAAGCTATGGATGAAGTGGTGGATAATGGAGAAATTGTGATGACCACTCTGAATGGCCTACCTAGGTCATGGGATTCCTTCATTCAAGGAATTTGTGCTAGGAAGAACCTTGTCACATTCAGTAGGCTGTGGGAGGAATGCTCACAGGAAGAACCTTGTCACATTCAGTAGGATGTGGGAGGAATGCTCACAGGAAGAAGCTTGAATTATAGATGGATAATGAATACCAAGCTCTCATAGTACACACCAGGAAGAATAAAAACAAGAGGGAGCATCCTCATCAAAATAAGTGTAAATGTTAAATTTTGAGCATTAATTCAAAATACTCTAGGATCTTCACTGAGAGAATAACATATATAGTATATCAATGCATGACAATCACAATAAGCATGACAAGCATCACAAGAATCAAAAGCATGAGAGACAAGAGACATAGAGTTTCCGTGGGGAAAACCCTAAGGTGAAAAACCCCACAACTTCCTCAAAGATAGAGAGAGCAATGGCTCAACCAAAGTACAACCAAAATACACTGAGATAGTCTCCTAGTAGCAGATCATCCTCCTCCTCACTAGTGCGCCACTTTCTGAGTGAGAGAGAGATAACTTTTCCGAATGATCTGAAATAGAGATCACCTGATCTCTACTTATACTAATTTGTTTGTCCAATGACCTTATGGGGCCGACTTGTCTAGCTAGGTACATCCACATAATAATATATATATTTTAGGGCCGACCCCACACATGGTGGTCTAATAACCTGTCGGCAAGTACACACACTTGCAACACTTGTCAATCCACATGACGACACTTCCTTATAGAGGAATAACACATCTCTTATAAGGGTACAATAAATATATATATAATACACAGATGAAATACATTCTGAAGTTACATATACATCAACAATCCCTCTTAACTAGGAAGGTATTTCTCGACACAGATCTGCTAGACAAGTCTTCTTCTCGGGATCATCGTCATCGATGCATTGTCACCGTCATCATCACTGCTGCTGCTATCTCAACCAATCTCTGACTCTACTCGTCATAGGAAGTTCTACAGAGCCAGTGCTTTTTCATACTGGATGTAGGCCCACCACCTACAGGTCTTCATCATTACTGGCCATACTGTGGAATTCTTAGGACTTATTACGTGCATCACAAAACCTGGCTGCAGCATCCCAGGCTATTACGAGCACACAGCTCTACCTGTACGATCTCCCAGGAGCACATTACATGTGACCCATCACAAAACCTGGCTGAAGCATCCTAGGCTGTTATGAGCACACAGCTCTACCTGTTGGATCTCCCAAGAGCCCATTACATGTGGTCCACCACAAAAACTGGTTGAAGCATCTGATGCCTTTTTCATCCTATCCAAATCTCCCAGGAGCAAATTACATGTGGTCATGGCAAAACCTGGGTGAAGCATTTGAGGCCTTTTTCATCCTGTCCAGATCTCCCAGGAGCAAATTACATGCCATAGGACAAAACCTTGCAACTCCGACCTGAAGATCTCCCAAGGCAAAAATTACATGTCCTCCCAGAGCGATGTCTCGAAAGAGCATCCCAGGCTGTTATGGGTACGCAACTCTGACCTATAGGATCTCCCAGACATGCTCATCTGCACAACCTGATCCACGACCACAAAGTATTATCCTGATACTCACCATACATCATCTTGATCATCATCACTGCAACATCCTACTGCATGTCATCTGGAGAAGCTCGTCATCCACGATCACCCTAATCATACAATGCATCCATTTGATGCACACCAAGTATCTACCTAATACATATCATCATACATAGTGTATCCACCTGATACATAGATACATGATCCACACAATGTATCCATCAACATACATGATCTACCTGATCATACCTGATACATATCAATATACATGATCTACCTGATCATACAATGTATCCACCTGATACATATACAGATACATGGTCCAAGAATCCCACATGATGTACAATACATACAAATGATCCAACCGATCATATATAGCATCCAACATGATGCATACATACATATAAATGATCCAACTGATCATATCCAACATCCAACATGATGCACACATACATATACATATAAATGATCCAACTGATCATATCCAGCATCCAACATGATGCACACATACATATAAATGATCCAACTGATCATACAAAGCAGAAACTAGAACATCATCCTGATGCTCATCATCCAACGCTTACATCCACAACCATGTGAAGAATTCTCCTTCCAACATGCTTGGAATGGCTTCAGCAAATGTGTCCATCACTTCTTCCTCGAAGTGTCCTCGATCTGAAGAACACCAAGCCTCTCCCTGAAGTACTCGAACTTCACCCTGGCTAGTGGCTTTGTCAACACATCTGCAATCTGCTCGTCCGTCACAACATACAGGAGCTTCACAGCTCCTCTCTGCACCATATCCCTGATATAGTGATATTTGATCTCTATGTGTATCAACCTGTCATGAAACATTGGGTTCTCAGATAGCTTCACACAACTCTGGTTATCACAGAAGATACCAGTAGCATCCAACGGGAGGTCAAATAACTCAGATAGTAGCTTCCGTCGCCATACTGCCTCACAACTAGCTGAACAGGCTACAACATACTCTGCCTCAGCTGTACTCAATGCTACCCAGGACTGCTTCCTGCTAAACCAAGAGATCACACCTGATCCCATACTGAAGCAGCACCTAGATGTGCTCTTCCTATCTGCAGCACTGCCAGCGCAATCTGAATCAACATAACCCTGCAGGTTAAACTTTTGATTCGCTTCATGCTTGAGCCCATAATCCACTGTACCCTTCAAGTACCTCAGAACATGCTTTACAGCAACCAGGTGAACACTCCTCGGATCCATTAGGAACTGGCTCAATGTGTTCACAGCAAAGCAAATATCCGGTCTCGTGTTCGTCAGGTACGTAGAGGACCCAATCATCTGACGATACATCATGACATCAACCGGATCAGATGAAGCATCACATAGAAACTTCAAGTTCGATGCCATAGGTGTGGCCATATCCTTGCAGTCCATCATCCCGAACCTCTTCAGGATCTCTATTGCATACTTCCCTTGTCCAAGGAAGATTCCATCTACACTCTGCCACACCTCCATACCTAGAAAGTGGTGCATCATACCCAAGTTCTGCACATATATGACTCCCTATCATGTATTTCGAAACCGATTGGTTGCTCCACATATACTTCCTCTTCAACTACACCATTCAAGAAAGCAGTCTTGACATCCATCTGGTGTATTTTCTATTTCATCACTTTTATATTTCTCTATGCTACCATCTGCAGCATGCTTGATCTGATAGATCCATATGGAGTCATAACAAACTTCCCTTCAGGTCTTGGGACTGCATCCCAAACATCATTCTTCATGATCGATGGATCATGGCATTCTTCCATTTCTTCATCCCAGATCCTGGGAACTTCAATATCTTCAATAGATATCTTTGTTGCTAGAACAAATGTTGTAGTCCTTCTTTTGTAAGTAAAGGTATACGATCTTTCCTACAAAACAAGTTAAATTGCATTATTAGAAACATCTCATAATTTTCAGAACAAATTCTTTCACATAAAGAAATATGTCATACAGTCATGCAATTGTTTAAGCTAGTGCTTCAATACAACATATATCCATGTTCCATAACTTTCTAGATGCCTTCCAGTCTCTACCAGAACATTGTTAAGAGTTTGCACTACTCCCAACATGTCAGCAAAGAGGTTTCATTCTAGATAAGTAGCAATGGAATGTTGTACAGTGCCATAGGCCACTTACCCAACACATGCATATTAGTAGTATACTGTTCATTAATGCAATCATTCTAATATGCACAATACATATCCTAAGTCTAGGAACATGAGCATATACATCATTGAACAATTTTATTTAAGCAAACAAATATGCAAGAAATTATAATTAAAATACTTATCTTTGTTTGTTTGTTGGGTGGACTCCCTTTGAGTCTTTGCTTCCTTGCAGGAGCTGCTGGAGTCCTTCTACACCTTTCTGTTATGGAATGTAGAGAGATGGACAACTCCCTCTAAATATCTGCACCCTTGCAGAAACCACTGGAGTGTGCTCCCTCTTGATCTTTGCTTCCTGGATTACCTATTCTTGAACTCATATTCATCCTTGCTCCCTATGCATGCTTATTAGTATCATGATTGTGTTATCCTTGTGATCGCATACAAAATCATACATTCATTAGTATACTATTAAAACACAATAATCTCAAGCATGTATAGTCATGATCATTTCAAACAGAAATAGTAAGCATTAGCATTCAAGGTTTATATAGGATTCTTAAGGTTAGTAATAACATGTCTAAACCTGTGATTACTCAAACCTATGACTCTTCTGGTTAGTCATAACATTAAATAAGGTAAGACATGTAATATGCATATACCCATGATTATTCAAACTTATGACTTCATGAATAAACATCATCAATCATGTCATGCATATTTATATGATAGATCCTATGATATAAGAAACACATACCTGGTCACCATATTTGCTAGTTATGTGTAGCTATGTGTTCTTGTTCTCTTCAATGACCTGCATAACTCATTAGTTAACTTTTTGCAAAAACAAATTATACATACCTCTATGTGATCCGTGAATATGGATGAATCTTTGTCTTTATGTCACCATGGCATGTTTAGGTTGTCCCTTCAAATTGTACAATCCTCCCTCTTGATCTCCAATCACTACTGCATCATCTATGGTCTTTCCCTTTGGCCACATTAGGACTTGGCCATCCACGAATGCAATCCTCATACCTTTTGCATCCAATGCAAAGATGGAGAGTAAGTTCTTCTTGAGCCTAGGTATATAAAGGACTTCTTTCATCTTCAAAGACTTTCCAAAATCTAGGTTGTAGGAGGCTTCACCATTTCCTTTGATTAGGTATTGATAATCATCCCCAAGTTTCACCTTATGGGGTGATTCATGTTCAGATAGGTTCACAAAAGATTCCTTAAACCCATTCATGTGTTTGGAAGCCCCACTGTCAATTAACCAATCATTACAACCATGGGAGATAGTACCTGTGAGAGCACAGATCAGAACATACTCTTCTTCACTTGATGAGTCATCATCACTTTTTTCCCTAGCCTTCTTCTTTGGAGGTTCATCATCCTCGGCAACATGAGCATGGAACTTTCTTTTGCTTCCCTTCTTCTTCTTGATGGAGTTGTTGTTATTATCCCTTTTATTCTTGGGACAATCTAAAGCAAAGTGACCCTTCTCATTGCATGTGAAGCATCTTAGATGCTTCTTATTCTTTCGATAGGATCTCTTGTAGCAAGAGTGCTCCTTCTTGGGCTTGCTTCTTTTGGTGTGAGCTGCAAGAGCTTGATCTTCACCTCCCA
Source organism: Larix kaempferi (assembly GCA_027924585.1). Lineage (NCBI taxonomy): Eukaryota > Viridiplantae > Streptophyta > Pinopsida > Pinales > Pinaceae > Larix > Larix kaempferi. The sequence continues at coordinate 3,207,724 of BSBM01000392.1, forward strand.
TATTTTCCTCACAAGCTACAAGTATAGCTTCTTCTTGAGAGCATTCCTCCCACAATTTACTAAAACAGATCAATTTCTTTCTTGCACAGATTCCTTGAATAAAGGAGTCCCATGACCTAGGTAGGCCATTCAGGGTGGTCATAACAACTTCACCATTGTCCACTACTTCATCCACAGCTTCAAGTTGCTCCTTGATCTGAGAGACCTTGGAGAAGTAAGATTGAATGGTTTCTCCATTCAACATCTTGACCCCTTTCAATTGATTCCGTAGAGTCATCTTCTGATTTATGCTCTTCCCTTCAAATAGCTCGGTCAGAGAGTCAAACATCTCCTTGGGTGTCTTTAGAGAAGACACATGGGGTATGAGATGGTCTTTAATAGAATCAGCAATGATTCTCTTTGCCTTGACCAAGTTCTTCTTATGCAATACCTTGGCCTCTTCATCCTTTGGGATAGGGATGTCTTCTTTTATATATGAGTCCAACTCATTCTCTTCCAGGATTAACCCAATCCTATACTTCCAAGCTCGGAATTTATCATCCCCTTCAAGCTTATCCTCAAGCTTGGTGTGGTGAGACATCTTAAAGAGTACTTCAAATGGAAATAGAAAATATTTAGGTCTTACCACTTGAAATGCTGAAAACTGGATCTGGTCCCGGATTAGGGTTTGTCGAAAAAACCCTAAAAATTCAAAATGTGAATTTCAAATTTCTGAAAGGATAGAAAGATGCGCCTTGATGAACTGATCAGCCTGGTGCATTCATAATTTGAGATCAACAAAGTTTTACCCTTTAGATTTGCCTTTTTGTCCTCCCGGGTTCACTAGGGAGAGCCCTGAATTAGGGTTTGAGTTTCCCGGAGATCTACCCAGCCAAAAATCTCGATCCAAAGCTCTAAACTTCGATTTTTGCAAGGAGCTTTCAGCTGTGTCTTCAGATTCCAGAAATTCCTATTTTTGTGGAAACCCTAATTTTTAGGGTCAAATCTGAAAATGCTCAGAATTGAATTCTGATTGGACAGGTAGATGCGCCTTGATAAGTAGAGTCAATCTACTATACTGCTTTTCCAAAATCTGTGGAGAGAAACCCAATAAACAAGAAACTCAAGTTTTCGTCACTGCAAAATGTCTTCTTCTCAGGTTAGCTATGATACCATGTTAAATTTTGAGCATTAGTTCACAATACTCTAGGATCTTCACTGAGAGAATAACATATATAGTATATCAATGCATGACAATCACAATAAGCATGACAATCATCACAAGAATCAAAAGCATGAGAGACAAGAGACACAGAGTTTCCATGGGGAAAACCCTAAGGTGAAAACCCCACAACTTCCTCAGAGATAGAGAGAGCAATGGCTCAACCAAAGTACAACCAAAATACACTGAGATAGTCTCCTAGTAGCAGATGATACTCCTCCTCACTGGTGCACCACTTTCTGCATGAGAGAGAGATAACTTTTCCGAATTATCTGAAATAGAGATCACCTGATCTCTATTTATACTAATCTGTTTGCCCAGTGACCTTATGGGGCCGACTTGTCTAGCTAGGTACATCCACATTATAATATATATATTTCAAGACCAACCACACACATGGTGTTCTAATAATCCATCGGAAAGTACACACACTTGCGACACTTGTCAATCCACATGACGACACTTCCTTATAGAGGAATAACACATCTCTTATAAGGGTACAATAAATATATATAAAATACACAGATGAAATACATTCCGAAGTTACATATACATCAATAGTAAACACCACCACCAGAATCAGAGGGAGAACCTTGGAAGATCCAAGAGAGATCCTTCTCACATTCGATGTTATACTTGTGATGAGAAGGGACACTATTCCAGATATTGCCCCAGTAACAAAAGCAATTCCCTCAAGAAGAAGAACAAAAGGAGAGGACATCATGTTCACACTGCAGAGGATGATGAACCTCCAAGGAAGAGAACCAAGGAAGAGAGTGAATATTCTTCAAGTGATGAAGAATATGTATTGTAATGAAGTTTTACATGAAAGGAGTAGAAGAAGCTACTGTAAAGTTGGACTCCGGAAAACAAGTAATGTATGGAAGAACCTCTCATCCATTTTCAACATTGGTTAAGGTGAATGCTATCAAAGACTCCTGTAGCTCCTTCCAGGAAGCAAAGATTGAGAGGGAGTCCACCCAAAAAGAAAACATACATAAGTATTTGAATTTTCATTTATTGTATATATGATTACTTAAATGATGTTGTTTAGTCATGTACATACTTATGTTCCTATATTTAGGATGTATATTATGATTTTTAGAAAACTTGCACTAATGAACAAGATACTACTAATATGCAAGTAATCGGTAAGTGGCCTATGGTACTGTACAACATTTCATTGCTACCTATCTAGAATGAGACCTCTTTGCTGACATGTTGGGAGTAGTGCACACTCTTAACAATGTTCTGGTAGAGATGGAAGGCATCTAGAAATTGACCATATGAATATAGGATATGGATGAATGTTGTATTAAAGCATTGGCTAAGATAATTGCATGATTGTATGACATATGTCCTTATGTGTAAGAATTTGATCTAAAAACTATGAGAATGTTCTAATCATGAAATTGAATTTAACTTTTAGGAAAGATCATGTACAATCACCTACAAAACAAGGACAAGGACATTTGTTCCAGTGACGAAGTTCAAGAAATCTACCTATTGAAGATATTGAAGAATCTGAAGTTCCCAAGATCAAGGATGTAGTAATGGAAGGATTCCATGATCGAGGAGTACCAATCAACTATGAAGAATGATGTTTGGGATGTGGTCTCAATACCAGAAGGGAAGTTTGTTGTGACTTCCAAGTGGATCTACAAGATCAAGCATGATGCAGATGGTAGTAGAGAAAAATACAAGGCAAGGTTTGTGGCTCCTGGCTTCTCCCAAAAAGAATGGATAGATGATGAAGAAACCTTTTGCACCAATAGCCAGATCCACTTCCATCCGAACAATACTTGCTTTGGCTGCAATGATGAAGTGGAAGATACACTAGATGGATGTCAAGACAATGTTCTTGAATTATGTAGTGGAAGAGGAAGTGTATGTGGAGAAGCCACTCGGGTTTGAGACACGTGACTGGGAGAATCATGTGTGCAAAATGAAGAAAGCCTTGTACGGTTTGAAACAACCACCTAGGACATGGTACAACAAGATTGACCGCCTCCTTAGTAGTTTTGGATTTCCCAAGAGTGAAGCGGATTCCAACCTTTACTATAAGGTTGAGGAAGGAAATCCATTGATACTCCTATTGTATATAGATGACCTATTTGTGACAGGTGATAATGGGTTGATTGCTAATACAAAGAGGAAGCTTGCTTTCGAGTTCGAGATGAAGGACTTGGGTATGATGCATTACTTTCTAGGCATGTAGGTGTGGCAGAGTGCAGACGGAATCTTCCTTGGACGAGGGAAGTATGCATTAGAGATCCTAAAATGGTTCAGGATGATGGATTGCAAGGCCATGGCCACACTTATGGCATCAAACCTGAAGTTATTGAGTGATGCTTTATCAGAGTTGGTTGATGCCATTATGTATCATCGGATGATTGGGTCCTTGATGTACCTGAAGAACACAAGACCAAATATTTGATTTACTGTAAACACATTGAGCGAGTTCCTGACAGATCCTAGACATGTTCACCTGATTGCTGCAAAGCATATTCTAAGGTACCTGGAGGGTACGATTGATTATGGGCTCGATTATGATGTGAATCAAAGGTTAACCTGGAGGATTATGTTGATTCATATTGGGCAGGCAATGCAGCAAATAGGAAGAGCACTTCAGGGTGTTGCTTCAGTATGGGATTAGGGGTGATATCTTGGTTTAGTAGGAAGTAGTCATGCGTAGCACTGATTACAGCCAAAGCAAAGTATGTCATAGCTTGTTCGGCTAGTTGTGAGGCAGTTTGGCTAAGGAACCTACTGTCTGATTTATTTGATCTCCATTTGGATGCTACTTGTATATTCTGTGACAACCAGAGTTGTGTGAAGTTGTCTGAGAACCCAATGTTCCATGACAAGTCAAAGCATATCTAGATAAAGTATCACTATTTGAGGGATATGGTGGAGAGAGGAGCAGTGAAGCTCATGTATGTTACGACGAACAAGGAGATAGAAGATGTGTTGACCAATCCACTACCCAAGGTGAAGTTCAAGTACTTCAAAGAGAGGGTTGGTGTTATTCAGATTGAAGATACTTCGAGGAGGAAGTGACAGGACATAGATGCAGGAGCCCTTCCAAGCATGGTGGTAGGAGGGTCCTCCCAATGGATGTGGATGTAAGTGTTGTGTGATGAGCATCTCCATGATGCTCCGTATGATCATGTACATCTGTTTGATGCATTGTGGATGATGATGATTCGTATGATCATGAGCATTCGTATGATGCTCCATGGCCGTGGATATCCTGCAGGTTGTGTAGAAGCATGTAATCTCTCCCTGGGAGATCTTACAGGTTGTGCTTGGGACATAATCAGTCCTGGGATGCTCTTTCGATGTTTTTCTTATTCGCATATAATCGCTCCCTAGGAGATCCTATAGGTTGAGCAAGAAGCTCGTAATCATCTTGGGATGCTCTTTCGAGGTTTTGCTTGTTCGCATGTAATCGGTCCTGGGAGATCAAATAGGTTGAGGAGAAAACTTGTAATTAGCTATGGGATGCTCTTTCAAGGTTTTGCTTGGTCGCATGTAATCAGTCCTGGGATATCTTATAGGTTGAGCAGTAAGCTCGTAATGAGTCCTCAGATACTCTTTTCAGGTTTTGCAGATGCACATAATCAGTCCTGAGATTCCATCGGATGGGCCATTTGTAGAGATGATGAAGACCTAAATGGAGGCTAGTCCTACATCCAGCATGAAAAAGGGCTGGCTCTGTAGAACTTCCTATGAGGAGAATAATTGAGAGATAGCACTAGTGATTGAGATGACGAGTATAGGAGCAGTGACGATGATGCTCAAGTGATCCAATGACGATGATCCAGATCCAGTATTGAAGACTTGTGCCTATATGTATTGATGACTTGTGACAAGGGAATACCTTCCTAGTTAAGAGGGAGTGTTGATGTATTTGTAACTTCAAAAGATATTCACTTGTGTATTGTATGTATTACATTTTTAGTATCCCCAGCGGAGATGTCTTACACTTCTGATTGGAAGTGTCGCAAGATATATTGTAAGTGTCGTAACTTATATTTGATGTGTTATTAGACCACCTTAGATGGGTCGGCCCTGTACGAGTTAAGTGGATGGGTTGTTAGACTCCCTTAGGGAGTCGTCCCAGTTAGGGTAAAAGGAAGGTCGAGTTAAAGTATAAGTAGAGTGGTTGCACAAATCTATTTTCTAATTCATTCATTCATCCAACTCACATAGTTGATAGAGAGGAGTGTGCACAAGTGGAGGAGGAGTAGCTGTTGAAGACATCTATGCTTTGGGGTTTCATCTTGGTGATCTTTGTATTGGTGCTTATTCTATCTCTGAGGAAGTTGCAGGTTTTTTCACCTTTATGGTTTTCCCCGGTGAAATGCTTTGTGTCTCTTGTCTCTTGTGTTTGATATGTTGTACATGTTGTTCTCTCAGTTAAGATCCTAGATCATATTGAATTAAACGATGAAAATCTAACATGTATCAGATCCAATAGATCCCACTTTGTATATATAGATTATAGGATGACTAATGTACTTGATACATTTGAGGCCTGATATATGTTATGTTGTGAGAATTCTAAGTCAACTTATGTTTGATCCAAGACATAGACACTGGACAGCTACTAAGCATGTGCTTATGTACCTTCGAGGTACAATTTCATATTGACACAGATATGCCTCCAGTGGAGGAGTCATGTTACTTGGTAATACAGAATCAGACTTGGAAGGAGGAATTGTGTACTATAAGAGAACATGTGGCTACTATTATAGCCTAGGATCAGCTATGATATATTGGTCTAGCATGAAGTAGGACTCTATAGCCTAGAGCACTGCCAAGGAAGAATACATAGCTGCTAGTGTTTCCTACCAAGAAGCAGTGTGGCTGAAAAAGATACTTGCAAAGTTGTTTGGTGAAAATCTTGATCCTATTGTTATTAGGTGTGACAATCAGAGTTGCATCAAGCTTTCCAAAAACCCAATGATTCATGACAAGTCGAAGCACATTGAAATGAAGTATCAATTCATTAGATATATGGTATAGAAAGGTACAATGAAACTTTAGTACATTACTACTAATGAGCAGATTGCAGATGTGTTAACAAAACCTATGTCAATGATGAAGTTCGGGTACTTCCAAGACAAGCTTGGTATGGTAGAGAATGCCTGCCTCACTAAGAGGGAGTGCTAAATATACAACACCAAGAGACATTCTCCAAACAAATCTTGTGTAGTCAACATTGATCCTCTGGTATAGAGGTCAGCACTTTTATTACCTTTTGTGTAAAAATTATTCCTCCCATATAGAGGCAATTTATCAAAGTAATGATCTTGTAAGGTCTTGTTGGACAAGGTTTTGAACTTGTGTGTATCAAGTCATGATTATCATGTGAACCTTCTTTATAAAGGTATCCATGAGATGGACCTCCCGTATAGAGGTGAACCTTCCATATTGAGGTGGAATTTCTATATAAATTTCATTCTTTAATTGTTAAAATAATTAATGTTGTGCGATATATTATTAACCATGATCACCAAATTTCTATTAAGTCTCCTTTACATATTGATCCCCTCTAAAGTGAATTACTTTAGCATATGATCATTTGGTCCAGAATAATATAATATGATCACAACATCTGATAATTATTCTTAGTATAATGTAATGTGATGGATAATTAAAGTTAGAACATATTAAAAATGCAGTAAAAGATAAAGAAATAAAATACAAAGCATAGAGATCAAGAGAATTCGAAATTGACCATGCAAACAATTCAGCTAATTAAAGAGAACTCAAATTATCAAAGATTCAATTATAAAGCTCGAGTTATAAAGATTCAGTTAAGTATCAATGCTTCGGTTAAAGTACCAGTTAGAGATATGACTCAGTTAACTAAAGAACTCACAGTGGTCATTTCAAGTAAATCAATCTCCATGATTTCAGTTAACTAAGTGTTAAATAAAATGGACTAGTTAGCTAAAGTATTTACACTTTAGTTAAACTAAAATACGACACTTCAGTTAAAGAGAAGATCTAATTAACTAAGTGCTTTTGCATGACAACATTTATGTTAAAGTAAAAGACGACAAGTGCGTTGTGACAGTTGCATTCAACACTTAAGTTAGCCACATAACTAAGTGGGAAAGATTTCAGTTAAGAGGCGAGTTCATCCTAAGTGTTATAGGCCAAATCTGCACTTTTCCATCCATGATCACATTACGTTGTTGATCACACAAGAGGACAACATGGATTGAAGAGCAAGGTTTCCCTAGATGATGTATGGACTAGACGTACTCCTCTGCAACTGACAAACCCTATTTTTACCTTCATTTTGGAATGTGTGCTACCCTATAGGCATCAAAGGGGCGCACATATCCAGTATGCCCTACTCTACAGGCATAAGAGGGGCACACACCAGCTAGTATGCCCTACTTTACCTCTTGCATAGTAGCGCACACCTCAAAAATTCTTGCAAACGCTGGTTATAAAGCACTGAAGTTGCATATTGTGTGCTACTCTACTGTGAAAAAAATTGAGCACATCTGAAGATGAAATAAAAAATATATATTAATTTGACGAATTGGGATTAGTTGAAGTTGGTTTGCAACTTCCCCAACCTCCCAATCAGACTACCTCTTGATCCAAACTACCTACCTTCTCCCATAAATACAAGGGGGATAGAGGAGAGAGGGGGGGACAAACTATCCATTAAGGGTTGTTATGCTGGAGGAATTCCAAAGTTAGTGTGAAGAGAAGGAGCCCAGAATCCAGTTGCACAAGCACTCTGAATGATCAGGTATAATTGTACTGATTATTGCTTTTTGACAATAAAGGTGGAAATACCCTTCCTGTCCCAATCAAATGTCTAATAGATTGCATATTTGTTTGGTTTAATGCTTGATTGTATTTGATGTCTAAATTGCATTTCAATTTCATCATTGTTATATCAGTCAAGATACGCTGAGGAAGGTATCTTTTGTATTGCAAGTTCACTAAATGGAAGATCAAGTGAAGAATCGATCGAAGGAGCAAGCGAAAGCTAGGATCGAACGTCATTAATAAGGTATGCCTTCAAGAATATTGATCTCTTTCCTTTTGTAGAAGCCTATGTGATATGATCAATGTATTTACCTGTCACCCAGAAGCTGGTAGTGTCCCTCTGCTCACTATAGGGTAGAAATCCCGAACAATAGACTCGCGACTCCACTGGGGACCGATTGTTTTCTCCTCTAGGAGACCTAATTGGTTTTCCTTACAGCACTTTTTGGTCTTTTTGATCCTCTGAGAGGCCCTGTAGGTCACTATTACCTGTTTATGCTTGCTTGACTCATCTCAGTCTGATGTTGCAAGGCCTATTTTTGACCTCCTTTGTCATGTGCGCTAGTATTCCTTGTATACAGTGGCGCATACCTGATCATGAGTGTTGATTTCACTATTGTACAGTAGGGAACATCTCCCAATGTGCGCAGGGTTATGCATTGCATAGTAGGGCATATTCCTGTAACTCTCCGTTTGTTGTTAGGTTTTAATTTTCACTTGTTTGGTCTCATTTCCAATCTTTTTCCTTTCCTTCTTAACTGATCCTTGAGGTTTGTATGCCCTTCCAGAGTCTTGTTTGCCTCTCCTATGTCCCTTAACTCATATTTGCTTCCTTGAGTAATCTTTGAAGTGTCTTGCTTGTTTGTGACACTTTTTGAAGACCGTGCACTATTCCATGTTGGACATAGCTGCATTCTCGTACCCTAGATGCTTGTTGCAGTCATACAAACCTTTGTTTGATAACATTTGTTGTTTGTGGCAACACTAGCACGCTTTGACGGTGTCTTGTTCTTTGATTTAGGGTTTGACCCCAAGTTGGAATCCTTAGGGTGTTTTCAAAATCTTTTTGAGTCTAGACACTTTTTGATTGCTTTGTGATTGTAAGGTCATCTTTGGTTCAGTTGCCAACCTTTTGCTTGGCTTAGTGTTTTCTTAGGGCTTTTTGTGCTTTGGAGCAACCTATGAGGTTTGCCTTTCCGTTACATGCATCTCTTATCCCTATTTTGTTTTCTCTTTGTTTCCAAGCCCAAAGCTTTTTCCTTTGAAAAAATTTGTAGGACAAGTCTTTGTCAAGTCATCAATTTGATTTTTGTGAGCCTTAGAGTTGCTTTTCCTTACTCACATTTCTCTTTTAGATCTGACTTGCTTCCATTTTCAAGTTCTTTTTCTTTTACATATATCAGAAAAGGAAAAAAATGAGTTTGGTAGTTTAAAGCAGTGAGACTTATAATCATTTTGAAGTAGTGTAATTTACTTTGTTCTGAATTTGAAAAGAAAATAAAAAAGAAACCTGTTTTAGGTTTGCTTAGTTTTCATTTTGGAAAGAGCATAAACGGAAAAAGAAAAAGAGTATTTTGTTGTTTTGAAATTTGCTTCATTTACGCACTTTACTTTCTGTCACAACCACGCCACACAATGCACTGCAAGCTTTGAGTAAAGAACTACCCTTAAAAAGAATAATTAATAAAATTTATTAGTAACTTTTCTTTCTAGGGATGTCACTACACCATCTAGCTTAGGCTAGCATTTCAGATTAGAACGCACTTTAACCATCCGAAACCATTTTCATTACTCAATAATCGTAGTGAGACTATTTTTAGGTAAACCCATTGACATCAAATTTGTTCTGGAAGCTCCACTAAAACCAAAGTTAAGCATGAGGTCTTGCGAAGGTGAAATAGTGAGGACACCCCTTCACTTTTCATTCAGAGCATACAACAAGGATGGTTCATGCATGGGGATGCTTTTGGATTTCTGGCTTAGCTACCCTGCCCATGCGTTCTAGTCAGACCTATGACTATCCCCCAGAGCTTCTTTCGTGTTAGTGGTCACCTTAGTATCTTGAATTTAGGGCTTCTTACAGAGGTGGCAGTGAAAGGCTATTTTCATTGTACCTAGGAAAAATACGGAAGGTAACCCTTTTCAGTAATCTCGAGAGGCAGGTTTGGTGATTCAAATGCTCGCACCCAGAGGACCTGAACTGGACATCGTATAACTGTTCTTCGATGCTCTACTAGCTTGTTTTGGGTTCTGATCATCCCAGACTTTCTATTGAGAGTATTGACCATCCTTGTTTGCTTAGTTTTGGATACTTAGGATTTTGTACTGGTGTGCTCTTTGTGCCTCTTGACCTTAGTTGGCCTTAGATATTTCTAGCCCATTGAGTCGGAACTATGGATAGCATCCTGGTGAGCACCAATCAAGGGACCCCCATTCAAGGAGATCCTTGTGCTTTTCCATTCATTGGGAATGTTAAGTCAGTAAATTTTTCTCCATTTTTGATTTATTTTCTCCAGTTTTGGTTTGTTTTTCAATCTACCACAGTTAAATTTTTGGTTTTAAGTTTTAGTTTTAGTCTCCTTAGAAACTCTATGGGTGATTGAATAAGTTTTGAGCCCATTCTTTTTAGGTTTTATTTGATTTTTGTTGATCTTTTATATTTTAAAGGGGGTTAAAGAAGGTCATATTTTCAAAAGTTGATTCATTAATGTGTTTAGACAGCAGTTAGACTTGTTTCTTAAACCAAGTAACTTTTAAAACCTCCGACAAATTAGCAGAAAGTTGAAAAACTGCGAAATTCTGGCATGGAAGCTATTCTTGTAGCGCTAGACAAAATTTTAACAAAGGGCGCGCTACAAGAATATCGCGGCCCTTTGTTTTTTCAAATTTCAAACAGATTTCAATCATGATTGCAGTATGTGAGTCACTAATCGCCTTGTGTGAGTGTTTTAACACGTGTTTACTGCAGTTTAAGCATGATTTTAGTTGGTTATCAGTCGCGAAGCAGAGCAGGCTCATCATTACATATTATGCGGAATCAGTTGGACAAAAACCAGCAAATCCCAGTCTAAGCTGTCAAATTTCTCTTTCTACACGCATTATTATAGGAGAGGAGTGTTCATGAAGAAGAGTTAACTGCTAAAAAGGTGGATTGTGTTGCTGTGAAGAGAAGACAGTGTTTTTAACGCCAGTGAGAATTAGGGATTCCAAATTCATTTACCAGTAGTCAAAGAAATGATATGAAGACACCTATTCTCATAAGAAGAGACCGTTGATACCCCAAAACGAAGCTTTAAGCCACGATAGATGAGTAATTGACAGGTATTCCGATACAAACCCTTATAACTGAAAAATTTGGGTCTTTCTCGCTGAACGATTATCTGGAGAAATTGGTTGCTGGAGATGATAGAATAGGTCATAAAATAAACACTTTACCACAGAAATAGCTATCTGAAGCTATTATGAGGAATTTGCATGAACAGAGCAACAAAGTAGTCTTAAGCTTAAAGTATTCAGCTTGTGAAATTTTAATGACAGTTTGAACGAAGATTGTTTATCATTTGCTCTCCTATACATTCAAAAACTCTGATAGTGATGCAGATTGGTTATAATGAGCTAATTGAATGGATTCTTCTCATGACCTAATGCCCATTGTAAATCAGAATCTACAGGAAATAGCATTGAGAGGACTCATAGATTGATTTGTTATGCTCATCTTTTACACAGAAGGTGTTTTGTTGGTTTGTTTAAGTGGTTTGAAAGTTGTTGAAAATTGTTATGATTTGTGAAATCACTTGCTTGGAGAACCATGTTCAATTGCTTGGGGAACATGTTGGCTTTCATATACAGGTTTGAATGGCAGTTTTTTGGCTAGGGCGAATATATTGCAGACAGTGGTGTTTTTGTTCTCTCCTCTCATGCTATCAGTCTCCAGTTGGTCAAATAAACCTGTGGTTGATGTTATGTTGGCAAATCTGAAGCAGTGAGAGTTTTAGGGCTTGAAAATACAGTTTATCTATCCACAGACCTAGTTGTATGGTTGAGAAAAGGGAACGTTGAACTTGAAGGCCTGTCCAGGAGTGTATAGCAAATTTTGAAGGAGCTCAAAGCACAAGAAACCAGTTTACAAAACATTTTTGAAACCTAAAGCCAGACTGTTTCTGTTTTCTGAAAGAAGAATATGGGGAAAAGTGGCAAAAGTGGTAAGGTCAACAAGGCGGAGCCCACAGACCTAACCTGGATTCAGAAGCTTCCTGACTGTGCAGAACTGTTTCAACAGGTAGGTTGGTTCATGTTTTTCAAGAAGATAGATGGTTTCAATGCTCAGGTGTCCTGCAAGTTTGCTAAGGGAATTAAAGATGATATGATCATGATGGAAGCTTTGAAATTCAAATTGACTGTGGAGTTAATAGCAGAAGCTACTGAGATCAGCAATGAGGGTGAGCACTGGTTTCAAAAATTGCCTTTTGAGTTTGAACCCCAAAGGTACCTGTTGGCTAATGTGACTCCTGACTGGAACAAGGGTATCCTCATTCAAAATTTCAGGAAGGAATGGATTGATCCCATAAGGATACTTCAAAGTTATGTGACCTGTGAGGGAAGATATTCATTTGTATTTAAATATCATTTCAGGTTCCTTCAACACATAGCAGGAGTTTCTAAAATGAATCTGCCCTTCTTTTTCTTAAAAATCCTGCAGAAGATGTCAAGCAAGATAAAGCAACATGATGATCGCACTTCCCAGTCACTTTTTCACCATGGTCTGATCAAACTGATCATCACCACAGTGTTGCAACATGAGGGAAGGACTTGGGATTTCTTTTTGTTCTGGTCAGATGTTCATCCTCAAAGAGAAGACCAGCAACCAAAGAGACAGACTGACAAGGGGAAGGTAATGATGAAAAAGTTAGGTCACTCAGTCAAATCTACAAGTAAAGATGATGTTAAAGCCAAGAAGGTGACAGAGCAGGTAGCAGGATAGAGACAGGATGACAGTCAGCTCAAAGTGGTTTAAATTACCCTAAAAGCAAGTTCACACTGTTTGAAGACAAAAAGGAACTGCTTGAAAAGAATCCAGCACCTGTAGCAGATCCTCAGGAGGAGAAAAAGGTTTACATTAAAATGGTTCCCGTATCTAAAGAAGAGATCCACATTCAGCCAAGAAGTCCCATCACAATTCTTTCAGATGATGAAGGATACCTGTTAGAAGAAGAACAGCCTATTTCTGAGATAAAAGTCAAAACTGAAATTGAAGAAGTTCAAGTTTCAGATGGCAAAACCACAAGGCCTAACAAGAAAAGAAACAAGCTGGAAGTAGTGGAATTAGCTGCTATTCAGCACCAAGGGAAAGAAGTTAAGATGATGGGAGAGGCAACTACATTTTGGATACCTAAAACTAGGTCGAAAAATAAATTGAGATTAAACATGAAGAAGTTGCTAAATCCTAAATTAAAAACAGATGAGGTGACTATCTTAGATGAAGGGTCCATGGATGATAACAAATCAGAAATAGATAAATTGCAGCCATGTTTAAAAGAAGAGATTAATTCAGTAGAAGCAGCAGGTGAAGAAGATCCAAAGCCCAGCATTAAAGACACTTCTAAGAAGCTGTTGATGGAAGAGACAGAAATCTTCAAGAAGTTTGACATCCCTTGGAAACCTGATGAAGATCAAGATTTTGCAATGGATAAAATAGCTCATTCTGACAGGGAAAATTTACAGAAGACTGTCAAGCAATATAAGCACCAAATGAATTATATGCAGGAGGTCAATGATGGTTTGATGATGGCCAATAGAATATTAAGGGAATATCTCCAAGATATCAATGACAATTTTCAGGAACTAGTGACTGATGCAAAAGAAGCACTTAAAAGGAAAAGGGCTGCTGACAATCAATGCACTCAGCTGGAGAAGACAGTTCGGGACTTGCAGCAGAAAAACAAAGAACTCACAAAAAGGATTAATGACATGGAGAAGGAACAAAAGAAGGTCAAGAAGAAAGAGCAAACTCCAGATGGCATCGCCCTCTTAGCTGAGGTGGCAAAGGACCTATAAAATAGCTATGTTTTAGTTAGTTGTCATTAAATGGCAAACTGATATATTAATGAAATGCTATTTTTAGCTGATTTTGTAACTTGTTGATATTCTGTCTTTACTTTACCTCATCGAAGGCTGTAAAACAGTTAGGGTTAGATACCTAATCGATTTTGAAGAGCATAGTATTTAGAGATGTGAACAAGTCATGGTAAGGGTTCTGATTTTTGGGAGCATCAGGAGGTCTGCTAGCTGCTTGTACTTTCAGACTTATTCAGAGATAGGTACTGTAACTCTTATATACATTTACTGATGAAATTATGAATATATGACTCTTTCCCCTTCATTTGGTCTGTGTTGGCTTCATGTTTGAACTTGTTTAGTTTCATGAATGACAAATTTATTGTTGGTTAATGTGTATTTTCTAGTAGTGCTTGTCCTTTATGTGTGAACTTCAGTACAGTCTTTTGTTGGATTTTTGTGATATATATGCATCTTTATCACTATATGTGTATGATTTAGTTGTTGCTTATCTGCTGAATGTATTCCCTGCATGTTCTTGAAGTTTATGACCAAAAACACATAAAACAAAACCCTAAACCCTAGTTTGAATTGAGTTTCACTCTTGAGATTGTGTTGGATTGTTACCCTAGCCTTAGTAACAATTTCTGGCACAAACATCTTTGGCGCCGTTACCGGGGATGAAGCTGAAGCATATCTTCCCTGGGATACTCATCATTTTCTTGGTTTAAGAGGTGGACTTGAACCAGCATTTTTTGAAGGCTATTTTCACCAGAAAGTTGTCACAGTGGCTTCTAACAGAATTGGAACCAGGAGCAGACCTACTTTCCCATTACAGCTGAGTGTGACAGACCCTGAAAAGATCATAAAAACACCAAGAAAGCTCAGAAGGTCTCAATCTTTACCATCCTCTTGTGACTCTCACCAGTTGGGTGAATCATTAGACCCAACTGAGAGCTCACCTTGGATAAAACCAACCATTCCTGAAGATACTTTCCAAGTGTTTACCAATCCTGAAACCTTTTTGAAAGCAAAGACTGCTTCTCCTAGAAAAATCCCTCTTTTTCAGTTGAAAATAGGAAAGGGCCCTTTCCAAGCAAGTTCTAGTCAAATTTCTTCCTCTTCAAAACCTTATTCAAAACCTTAGTCTAAACCTCAGTCCACAATGGCAGCCCAAAATCCACCTATGGATATGATGGACAGAATGGTAGCAGCTAGGTATGCACCATTAGCATTACCCCAGCCTTTACATGCCTTGCCTACACATGATTACCAAAAGTATATGCCCCGATTCAATGGACAAGGTGAAACAACTGCAGAAGAACATTGGGAGGCTTTCGAGAGTTATGCAGACAATCAGAACATTGAAATTAAAGATGTATGGATGAGGGTATTTGTACAAAGTCTTGATGGGGATGTGAGAAAATGGTTCAGAGAACTGCCTGCTAATTCTATCACCATAATTGAAGAACTCAAAGATCTTTTTCTGAGATAGTGGGGAGACACCAAGGATCACACTTATTACATAACTGAGTTTGGAGCTTTGAGAAGAAAGAAGGATGAGACTATTTCTGACTTTTCCAAAAGATTTAACAAGATGTATAGTAGGATTCCTGCAGAAATCAAACCCACTGAAACATCAGCCAAGTTGACCTATGCAAATGCTTTTGATCATGAATTCTCTTTATTACTCAGAGAAAGAAGACCTATCACCCTGCTGAACATGCAAGAGGCAACATTGGAGGTAGAGTCCAATTTGCTGGCTTCCAACAGACTCAAGAAAGAAACACCTCAGCAGCAGTATGAAAGAAAGGGAAAGAAGGAAGTTGTTTCCACAAGTGCTGCACCTCAGTCTGCTGAAGCTAAAATAGATGAAATGGCTAAGCTTGTAAAGATTCTCACTGCCAAGTTGAACAAACTAGAACTTGAGAAGAATTCTGCTAAACCCACCCCAGAAGCTGATCGAAATCCAAATAACCAAAATCAGTTCAGGAGGAAATTTGCTCCTAGATTCATGCCAAGAGAGCGCAGAAATAATGATATTCAGCGAGAAAGGAGGGAGAATCAGGATCAAAAAGTACCCCCACCTTTTCAAAATAATTTGGTGGATGAAGAAGAAATTGATCAACAGTTACTGTTTGAAGAAACTGAAACAGATCAGGATGTGAACCATTTTGGAAATGGTTTATCTGGAGGTTTTGTAACAGAAGAAGATTTTCTAAATTCTGAGTACTATGATGCAGATTTGTATGAAGTTGAAGATGACTTGGAGTTTGAAAAAATTGTTGTAAATGCTGCTGCTTATCAGAATGGAATTAAGAAGACTATTAATCTCAGATCTGGCCCGAAACATGTAGTCCAAGTTCCTAAGAAGGAAGCTGCTGTTCCTGCTCCAGTTATTCTTGATAAACCAGTTGCTGATCCTGTAACAGAAAAGAAGCAACCTGCAGAAAAGTCCAAGAAGAATGCAGAAATTGAGGAGGTAAACAAGTCAGTTCAAAATTTCAGTTTGGAAAATGAGTTAGGTAAACTAAAAATTCCTGTGCCATTTTCTGAGCTTATCAAGAATCCATCATATAAGAATACAGTTTTGAAAGTGATGAATATACCCAATAATCAGCCAGTTTCAGATACAGTGAATTTGCAGGAAGAAAACCCTAGAATCTTCATTGGATCAGCTTTGGCTGAAAAGACTGAAAACGAGGCTGGTGCTTCTCCTCCTTTCTATATAACCTTGACTGTACATGAGCATATGATTCATAATTGCCTGCTAGATTCAGGAGCATCCCATAACTTGATGCCAAAAGCTGTGATGGAAGCCCTAGGCCTTAATGTCACCAAGCCTTACCATGATTTATATGCCTTTGATTCCCGAGCTGTAAAGTGTCTAGGAGTGATAAAATACATGGTTGTCAACCTTACTCAGTTGCCCATGAAAAGTGTAATAATGGATGTTGTGGTAGCTGACATCACACCAAAATTTGGCTTGCTTCTGTCTAGGTCATGGGCTAAGAAGGTTGGGGGAACATTACAGATGGACCTCTCTTATGCCACCATTCTTGTTTTTGGTGGAGAAAATAGGAGACTTTACAGAGAACTACAGCTTGCTTACATAGTCACAGATGATAAAAATCCCACCAATCACCCAATGTACTCTGTGGATAAAGACCTTGGTTCATGCATATTACAGTTTAGTGAAAAGGATAATTCTGCTAGTCTGTTACAAGTGGAAAAAGATCAGCCAATAAAGCATAGCATAGAGGAAAAAGATGTAGTGTGGCAGTTGTATTTTGATGGATCCTCATGCAGAGAGGGTGCTGGAGCTAGAGTTTTACTCATTTCCCCTGGGGGTGAAACAGTGAAACTCATGTATAAATTGGAGTTTGTTACCACTAACAACACTGCTGAGTATGAGGCTTCGCTATTGGGATTGAAGGCTGCTAAAGATTTGGGAATTCAGCAGATTTCTACATTTGGCGACTCCGAACTAGTTGTTCAATAGGTGAAGAACAAATATCAAGTAAAGTAGGGTTTGCTGAAAGTATATCGAAATGAGGTATGGGATATGCTTGAAAACTATTTTATATCATTTAATATCACTCATATTCCCAGGAATCATAATGAGACTGCAGATTCTTTAGCCCTGGCTGCCACATATTTTAGAATCCCTAAAACCACTCAGCTAAAGTATCCTATAGAAGTGAGGTATAGACCTTGTGTTCCTGACCATGTGAAGCACTGGAGGGTTTTTGAAGATGACATTGAAATAAAAAAATTTCTTGAGCTTGTAGATGAGTTTTCAAATACTCAAATTGATCAGGAAGAAGATGAAAGGGATGAACAGTTAGATGAGTTTGCTGCAGAAGAGATAGCAGGGCATAAAATCATTGAGTTGAAGAGCAACTTCATTCCAAAAGGTCTAGTACCTTTAGAAAGAATATTCACCAAAGATGATACACCTTCAAAGCCAGTAATTCAATCTTCAGAAGACAATGTAGAAGACTACAATATGGTTCAGCAGAACATCCCGGAATGGTAAAACTTTCTAAATTCTTAACAGTGGAGCAAAGAAGTAGATATATTAAGCTGTTGAAAAAACATATAGATGCATTTACCTGGTATTATAAGGAACTAAAAACTTATGATACAGCAATTATTCAGCACAAGGTCCCTTTGAAACCAAATGTCAAGCCTTTCAGACAGAAACTAAGAAGAATCAATCCAGCCTTGTTCCCTGTAATTGAAAAAGAACTAAAGAAGTTGTTGGATGCAAAGATAATAGTGCCTCTCAGGTATTCTTCTTGGGTGGCTAATCTGGTTCCTGTTAGAAAGAAGAATGGGGAAATTCGATTATGTGTTGACTTCAGAAATCTGAATCGATCATCATTAAAAGACAATTATCCTCTCCCCAAGATTGAACAGGTTTTGCAGCAAGTAGTTGGAGGTCAGAGGATTTCTATGCTAGATGGTTTCTCAGGGTACAATCACATTGCCATGCACCCTGATGACAAAGAAAAGACAGCTTTTACAACCCCCTGGGGGACGTTTATGTATGACAAGATGCCTTTTGGCTTAATGAATGCTGGGGCAACCTTTCAGAGAGCCATGGACATTGCATTTGTGGGTGAGAAAGATAAGTTTGTGGTTATCTATCTGGATGATATTACTATCTTCTCAAAATCTGATGATGAACACTTGAAGCATTTGGAGCAAACCTTCATAAAATGCAAAAAATTTGGCTTATCTCTGAACCCCAAAAAATCACATTTTGCTGTGCAAGAAGGTAATGCCATCTTGCTGTGCAAGATGGCATCAGAATAGATCCTAAAAGGGTGAAAGCAATACTGAAGATTAGTTTACCTCGGAGTAAAAAGGATGTTCAATCATTCATTGGCAAGATAAACTTTCTGCGGTGGTTTATTCCCAACTTTGTTGAAACCATTAAAAAAATCACAGCCATGTTAAAGAAAGATCAGGAAGTAAAGTGGACTGCTGAGGCAAAGATAGCATTTGAGAAAATCAAAGTAGCTCTTACTGAAGCACCTGTACTGGTAAGTCCTGATTTTACCGAGGAATTCCTTACCTTCTCATTTGCATCAGAAGACACGATTGCAGCTATCTTACTTCAGAAAAATAAAGAAGGTTTGGAACAGCCTATTGCTTTCTTCAGCAAAACTCTCAGAGATTCTGAGCTGAAGTATAGTATTCTGGAGAAGCAATCTTATGTTTTGGTAAAAGCTTTGAAATTTTTCAGAATCTATATCCTGCATTCAAAGGTAATTTCTTTTGTACCTAATCCTGCTGTGAAGGAGGTGTTAACTCACCCTGATAGTGAAGGAAAGAGAGGCAGATGGATTGCAAAGATTATGGAATATGATGTAGAAATAAGGCCTACCAAGCTTGTCAAGGGACAAAGTTTAGCCAAGTTGTTGGCTGATTCTAATTGCCAGGCTCTAGGACTGCATGTCATGGTTGAAGACTCACTTCCTGAAGAAAAGCAAGCATTCCTGGAGAAAGAAAGAATCATGGACTCTTATTCATCTTCAGATTGGTATGCTGATATTGTTCATTTCTTTTTATTTTTGCAATGCCCAGAACACTTAGATAGGAAGGCTGCCAGATCTCTGAAATTGAAAGCTACTAAATACTGTTTGATAGAAGATCAATTGTTTTGGAAAGACCCAGGAGGAATCTTGTTAAGGTGTTTGGATCAGGCTGAAATAGAAGAAGTAATTTCAGAATCTCATGAAGGAGATTGTGGAGGACATAAATACTGGAAAACAACAGCCTATAAAATTTTGAGAGCTGGTTACTATTGGCCTTCCCTCTTCTCAGATGTTTACCAGTAGGTAAGAGCTTGCATACCCTGTCAGAAATTTGCAGGTAAACAGAAATTATTATCTTTGCCTTGGAATCCTATTGCAGTCAATGCCCCTTTTCAGCAGTGGGGTCTGGATTTTATTGGAGAAATAAATCCAGCATCTTCAGGCCAACATCATTGGATTTTGACTGCTACAGATTTCTTTACAAAATGGGTGGAAGCTATTCCAACAAGAAATGCTACAGATAAGGTGATTATGGAGTTCGTTGAAGATAATATTCTGAGTAGATTTGGCTGTCCACAAAGATTGATTACTGATAATGCCAAAGCATTCAAATCCAAGGCAATGGTGGCCTTCTGTGAGAAAAATGGCATTATTCTGAAGCACTCAACTCCCTATTACCCTCAGGGAAATGGTCAGGCTGAATCATCTAACAAGAATATCATTCAAAGCATCAAGAAGCTGTTGAAACATAATAAAAGGTCTTGGGATTCAATGCTGAAATATGCATTGTGGGTAGATAGGAATACTGTGAAGCAAGCCATTGGTACTTCTCCCTTTCAGCTGGTGTATGGAACAGAAGCAATATTTCCAGTTCAGTTGGGGATTCCAGTAATGAAGTTCCTTCAGAACTCTCAAGAGGAACCCGATGATACGCAAAGGAGAATCTTCGAAATGATTGAGTTACAGCAAAATAGAGAGAAGGTAGACAAAGAAGCACAGCTGTACAGAGCTAAAATGAAAAATAGGTTTGACAGAAATATTAAAGAGCATACTTTTTTAGAAGGTGAGTTGGTTTTAAGATGGGATGCAAGAAAGGAACAGAAGGGTAAGCATGGAAAATTTGATAATCTATGGTTTGGCCCTTTTCTAATATCTAAAGTTTTGGAAAATAATACATTCATCTTGCAGTCCTTGGAAGGTGAGGAGTTGCTCAGCCCTGTCAATGGGTGATTCCTCAAGCATTTTTACAGTTAATGAGGATCATTGTCACTTTTCATTGTATATATCGGTGTGAGTGAGATTGAATAAAGACTCCATAGCCCAATGGAAGTTTGCAGGCAGTTAGATTGAGGATAGAAGGCACTAGTCTAGAGGTTCTTGAAGCCTCACAGGGAGGACTTCATCCCGCAGCTGGAGCCAGATGTTAAGTCAGTAAATTTTTCTCCATTTTTGATTTATTTTCTCCAGTTTTGGTTTGTTTTTCAATCTACCATAGTTAAATTTTTGGTTTTAAGTTTTAGTTTTAGTCTCCTTAGAAACTCTATGGGTGATTGAATAAGTTTTGAGCCCATTCTTTTTAGGTTTTATTTGATTTTTGTTGATCTTTTATGTTTTAAAGGGGGTTAAAGAAGGTCATATTTTCAAAACTTGATTCATTAATGTGTTTAGAGAGTAGTTAGACTTGTTTCTTAAACCAAGTAACTTTTAAAACCTCCGACAAATTAGCAGAAAGTTGAAAAACTGCGAAATTCTGGCATGCCAGCTATTCTTGTAGCGCTAGACAAAATTTTAACAAAGGGTGCGCTACAAGAATATCGCGGCCCTTTGTTTTTTCAAATTTCAAACAGATTTCAATCATGATTGCAGTATGTGAGTGACTAATCGCCTTGTGTGAGTGTTTTAACATGTGTTTACTGCAGTTTAAGCATGATTTTAGTTGGTTATCAGTCACGAAGCAGAGCAGGCTGATCATTGCATATTATGCGGAATCAGTTGGACAAAAACCAGCGAATCCCGGTCTAAGCTGTCAAATTTCTCTTTCTACACGCATTATTATAGGAGAGGAGTGTTCGTGAAGAAGAGTTAACTGCTAAAAAGGTGGATTGTGTTGCTGTGAAGAGAAGACAATGTTTTTAACGCCAGTGAGAATTAGGGCTTCCAAATTCATTTACCAGCAGTCAAAGAAATGATATGAAGACACCTATTCTCATAAGAAGAGACCGTTTATACCCCAAAACGATGCTTTAAGCCACGACAGATGAGTAATTGACAGGTATTCCGATACAAACCCTTATAACTGAAAAATTTGGGTCTTTCTCGCTGCACGATTATCTGGAGAAATTGGTTGCTGGAGATGATAGAATAGGTCATAAAATAAACACTTCACCACAGAAATAGCTATCTGAAGCTATTATGAGGAATTTGCATGAACAGAGCAGCAAAGTAGACTTAAGCTTAAAGTATTCAGCCTGTGAAATTTTAATGACAGTTTGAACGAAGATTGTTTATCATTTGCTCTCCTATACATTCAAAAACTCTAATAGTGATGCATATTGGTTATAATGAGCTAATTGAATGGATTCTTCTCATGACCTAATGCCCATTGTAAATCAGAATCTACAGGAAATAGCATTGAGAGGACTCATAGATTGATTTGTTATGCTCATCTTTTACACAGAAGGTGTTTTGTTGGTTTGTTTAAGTGGTTTGAAAGCTGTTGAAAATTGTTATGATTTGTGAAATCACTTGCTTGGAGAACCATGTTCAATTGCTTGGAGAACATGTTGGCTTTCATATACAGGTTTGAATGGCAGTTTTTTGGCTAGGGCGAATATATTGTAGACAGTGGTGTTTTTGTTCTCTCCTCTCATGCTATCAGTCTCCAGTTGGTCAAATAAACCTGTGGTTGATGTTATGTTGGCAAATCCGAAGCAGTGAGAGTTTTAGGGCTTGAAAATACAGTTTATCTATCCACAGACCTAGTTGTATGGTTGAGATAAGGGAACATTGAACTTGAAGGCCTGTCCAGGAGTGTATAGCAAATTTTGAAGGAGCTCAAAGCACAAGAAACTAGTTTACAAAACATTTTTGAAACCTAAAGCCAGACTGTTTCTGTTTTCTGAAAGAAGAATATGGGGAAAAGTGGCAAAAGTGGTAAGGTCAATAGGGCTGAGCCCACAGACCTAACCTGGATTCCGAAGCTTCCTGACTGTGCAGAACTGTTTCAGCAGGCAGGTTGGTTCAAGTTTTTCAAGAAGATAGATGGTTTCAATGCTCAGGTGTCCTACAAGTTTGCTAAGGGACTTAAATATTATATGATCATGATGGATGCTTTGAAATTCAAATTGACTGTGGAGTTAATAGCAGAAGCTACTGAGATCAGCAATGAGGGTGAGCACTGGTTTAAAAAATTGCCTTTTGGGTTTGAACCCCAAAGGTACCTGTTGGCTAATGTGACTCCTGACTGGAACAAGGGTATCCTCATTCAAAATTTCAGGAAGGAATGGATTGAGCTCATAAGGATACTTCAAATTTATGTGACCTGTGAAGGAAGATATTCATTTGTATTTAAATATCATTTCAGGTTCCTTCAACACATAACAGGAGTTTCTAAAATGAATCTGCCCTTCTTTTTCTTAAAAATCCTGCAGAAGACGTCAAGCAAGATAAAGCAACATGATGATCACACTTCCCAGTCACTTTTTCACCATGGTCTCATTAAACTGATCATCACCACAGTGTTGCAACATGAGGGAAGGACTTGGGATTTCTTTTTGTTCTGGTCAGATGTTCATCCTCAAAGAGAAGACCAGCAACCAAAGAGACAGACTGACAAGGGGAAGGTAATGATGAAAAAGTTAGGTCACTCAGCCAAATCTACAAGTAAAGATGATGTTAAAGCCAAGAAGGTGACAGAGCAGGTAGCAGGACAGAGACAGGATGACAGTCAGCTCAAAGTGGTTTCAGATTACCCTAAAAGTAAGTTCACACTATTTGAAGACAAAAAGGAACTGCCTAAAAAGAATCCAGCACCTGTAGCAGATCCTCACGAGGAGAAAAAGGTTGACATTAAAATGGTTCCTGTAGCTAAAGAAGAGATCCACATTCAGCCAAGAAGTCCCATCACAATTCTTTCGGATGATGAAGGATACGTGTTAGAAGAAGAACAGCCTATTTCTGAGATAAAAGTCAAAACTGAAATTGAAGAAGTTCAAGTTTCAGATGGCAAAACCACAAGGCCTAACAAGAAAAGAAACAAGTTGGAAGTGGTGGAATTAGCTGCTATTCAGCACCAAGGGAAAGAACTGAAGATTATGGGAGAGGCAACTACATTTTGGAGACCTAAAACTAGGTCGAAAAATAAATTGAGATTAAACATGAAGAAGTTGCTAAATCCTAAATTAAAAACAGATGAGGTGACTATCTTAGATGAAGGGTCCATGGATGATAACAAATCAGAAATAGATAAATTGCAGCCATGTTTAAAAGAAGAGATTAATTCAGTAGAAGCAACAGGTGAAGAAGATCCAATGCCCAGCATTAAAGACACTTCTAAGAAGCTGTTGATGGAACGGACAGAAATCTTCAAGAAGTTTGACATCCCTTGGAAACCTGATGAAGATCAAGATTTTTCAATGGATAAAATAGCTCATTCTGACAGGGAAAATTTACAGAAGACTGTCAAGCAATATAAGCACCAAATGAATTATATGCAGGAGGTCAACGATGGTTTGATGATGGCCAATAGAATATTAAGGGAACATCTCCAAGATATCAATGACAATTTTCAGGAACTAGTGACTGATGCAAAAGAAGCACTTAAAAGGAAAAGGGCTGCTGACAATCAATGCACTCAGCTGGAGAAGACAGTTCGGGACTTGCAGCAGAAAAACAAAGAACTCACAAAAAGGATTAATGACATGGAGAAGGAACAAAAGAAGGTCAAGAAGAAAGAGCAAACTCCAGATGGCATCGCCCACTTAGATGAGGTGGCAAAGGACCTATAAAATAGCTATGTTTTAGTTAGTTGTCATTAAATGGCAAACTGATATATTAATGAAATGCTATTTTTAGTTGATTTTGTAAATTGTTGATATTCTGTCTTTACTTTACCTCATCGAAGGCTGTAAAACAGTTAGGGTTAGATACCTAATCGATTTTGAAGAGCATAGTATTTAGATATGTGAACAAGTCATGGTAAGGGTTCTGATTTTTGGGAGCATCAGGAGGTCTGCTAGGTGCTTGTACTTTCAGACTTATTTAGAGATAGGTACTGTAACTCTTATATACATTTACTGATGAAATTATGAATATATGACTCTTTCCCCTTCATTTGGTCTGTGTTGGCTTCATGTTTGAACTTGTTTAGTTTCATGAATGACAAATTCATTGCTGGTTAATGTGTATTTTCTAGTAGTGCTTGTCCTTTATGTGTGAACTTCAGTACAGTCGTTTGTTGGATTTTTGTGATATATATGCATCTTTATCACTATATGTGTATGATTTAGTTGTTTCTTATTTGCTGAATGTATTCCCTGCATGTTCTTGAAGTTTATGACCAAAAACACATAAAACAAAACCCTAAACCCTAGTTTGAATTGAGTTTCACTCTTGAGATTGTGTTGGCCTTTTACCCTAGCCTTAGTAACAATTTCTGGCACAAACAGGGAACATTGGTACTTCCTTAATGACTACTTTGAATCTTCCAGGATTCACTATAGGCCTACCGGTTTGGTTTTTTTCCAATCCCAATGCCTTGCATGCTCCTAATGCTTCTGAAGTAAGCACTTCACATCAAGAGCATCAGAACCCTATGCCTACTTCATGAGTAACATCTTCTCCTCCTCCTTCTACCTCATGTGGTGAAAGTAGTAGTACTAGTAACCAACAGCCTAAAACGAATAGATGGAGGAAGAATAGGAAGAAGATGCAAAAGCAAGGGGGCAGCCACCCAGCCTCCTGATGTCATGCTAGGGGCGCTTACCCGGCCTCCGGAGGTCATGCTGGGAAAAAACACTCAGTCACTATGAATCATACTGAACCTTGCCACCCAGCCTCTAAAGGTCATGCTGGGGGCACCTACCCAACCTCTGGTGGTCATGTTGGGAGAACTCACTCAGTCATTGTAATTCATACTAAAACCACCCACCCAACCTCTAAAGTTCATGCTGGGGGAAACTACCCAACCTCTGGAGGTCATGCTGGGAGTAAAATTTGAGTCACTACAAATCATACTGAAAGCATGTCTTCAACCACTATTTTGCATGTTGAGGACACATCATTGATCACTACTGGTCATATTAATGACAAGTCACCAGTTCTTGTGAGTCATACTAGAGACACTAAATTGACCACTGCAAGTCATGTTGAGAACACTGACATTGTCGACAAACCTAATAAACAGAAGCTTAAGTTCCCCTATAAGTTTTGCGAGGGAGACCATCTTACTCCATGATGCCCTGCTATTCCAGAGTTGCAAAGAGTGTGTTCCATAGTTCAAAAGTCTTCTGCTTCTGAGCAACCAGACAATGCAAGTCACGTTGGGGGCAAGCTATCAGCCAATGCTAGTCATGCTAAGATTACTGTTTTTGTTATAGAGTCCAAGCTTATAGGACACAAGCCAAAGTTCCCTTCTAAACATTGTAAGGGAGATCACCTTACTCACTAGTTCTCTGCTATTCCAGAGTTATGGAGAGTGTGGTCCATGTATGAAGGATCCTCTACTCCTGAACTATCTATAGATTCCCAAAAGTCAAATCAACCTTTGGTTGATGAAGTAGTTGAATCAATGCAATCTTTGGTCAACCCCACTCTTACTTTGGAGAGTGAAGCGACCGAATCGATGCAATCTTCGACCTATCCTATCAGTCCTTCAGAGACTGATGCACCTGTCCTTGAAGTATTTTGCATCACCAGTTTGGATATCTATTAAAATGGGGGCATTGCATCTGTGCTGAGTGAACCCCTACCAAGCTCTGGGATCATTTCCTTTGATTGGAATAGTCTAACTGGGCCTCTCCTTCCTTCTTCTTCACCTTTCCAGATAACGGTTGATATCGGCAACCATGTGGTTCACCAATGTATTGTAGATGAAGGAGCCTCTGTTAGTATCTTATCCCCTTATGCTTGGAGAGATTTAGGTTTTCCTAACCTTGTTCTAGCTGTTAATTAACCGTTGAATTTCGATAAAATACCTAGTGAACCGTTGGGATTCATCACTCAAGTACCCATTACTTTGGGTGGAAAAATAGTCTTAGTTGATTTTATGTTTTTAAAGGACCCTCTCGATTTTGATATGATCCTCGGGAGTGATTACATATATACTATGCAGGTTGTGTTGTCTATGCTTTTTCATGTGATGCATTTTCCTCACAATGAAAGCATTGTCACCATCTATTAGCTTACATTTGTCAATCCCTCTTATTACCCAACTATAGACCAAGTATGTCCCCCATCAGTAGACACTACTATGTAACAATAAAATTATGTGGCATATTGTTCCTGGAATCCAATTGCTACTGAGAATAAGCCTATGAATTCATTCTTACCTTCTCGGGATTGGGTCACAACAATTAACCAGGTGATGACTCCATCTGAATGTTTAGATATGTGTTCCATCTGGGATAATATACTTCCCTCTGATGAAGTTTTCCTAGAGTCTATAATATAGTTTGCCATTCATTTGTACATTGATCGACCTACGAGCACTCTTCCACCTTCACTTTGAGCTCATTAAAAACAGTAAGGAGGTTATGAGAAATCTTCCACCTTTCCTTCGAGCTCGTTAAGAATAGTAAGGAGGTTAGGAGCATTCTTTCACCTTTTCTTCGAGCTTGTTAAAAACAGTAAGGAAGATATGAGCATTCTTCCATCTCTCCTTTGAGCTCGTTAAAAACAGTAAGGAGGTCACGAGTTTACTTTTCCGGGCTCGTTAAAATTTTACGAAAAATATTTTTATGGAGTTCTCTCTAAGCTCTTGTTAAACTCTTTAAATATGACAAGATTGCCAAGCAGGCTTGTCCTCTTCAAGCTCGTAAAAGGAATTGAAGGCCCATCTACTTAAGTATAAGTTTAACCCTTTTTCGGACTTTTGTAGATTACTTACAAAAAATGAATACTCTAGTCATCCGGGGCTACAAGAGTTCTTCTTCCATTGTTTTACACTTTTTTAGGGGAGGATACTAACTTTATGAAAAAGGACATTTTGGAGCCTTCTTTAGGGTTTTCAGGCTCTCGAAACATGAAAACACCAGCGAGCACTCACCTACTCGGGCTCGAGGTGAAATCCACGAGAGGGTATATAGAGGATTGTTTAAGTTTTCTAGACTCTATAAATAGGAAAACACCGGCGAGCATTTATCAACCCGGGCTCGATATTAAAATACATAGGGGGTGTATGGAGGATTATTTAAGTTTTTCTGACTCCTTAAAGAAGAAAACACTGGCGAGCAAGAACAGAACTCGGCTCAATATTAAAATCTAGAAATCAATACTATAGAGTATTCTTCTATCTCTTCTTCGAACTCTATAAACAATGAAGAAAGTCCTGAGTCTCCCTCCCATGGGCTCATTAAACGCTTTACATGGTTGGATCTATTGAGTTTTCATTCTTTCTTGGACTCATTAAAACAATAAGAAAGGTATTCTTTTATCTAAAAAGAACAAGGGATAAGAAGGGTATATGACATCTTACTGTTTCAAAGGCAGTTTAGTCAGTCCTATCTTTGAACACAACACCTATTTGAGTCTATCATTTCAGTTGGGTTTAGTTTCTTTACCTTAGGGTGAACCTGATCTCCGAGTTTACTCCCACGGTTGGTTATTCTTCCAACTATATGGAGGGTTTGTTAATGTCTCCTACATTGCGGGCTTATATCACTTTCCCATCATGTTGAAAACTGCCTAGGTCACTTTGTGTCGTGCTCACCGTTCAAGGATACAGCCTGTGTCGGCCATTCATTCATTTATCATGACCTCATGTGTTAGTCATCCTAGTGTAAGTCTTGTTACTTTAACTACTCCACATCAGCTCATACCAGTTTAGTGTTCCTCATGTTGGATGATGGAGGATTCCATAAGGCCTAACTTCCAGCGGACTTCTTCCCATCGACATCAACTCATTTTTTTCTGGGAATGAAGTTTAGAGTTTTGGTTAGTACCTTGGGGATTGCAGTCATCAGTGGCAGTTTCCATCATCGTTGAATAATGAGAATACATCAATGTCTTTTATTCAACAGGCTCCTCAAGTGTTTGAATTCAATTCCTCTTATTCACACTTGTTGGATCGTACTAGGTACCTTGGTCCCCATTATCATTATCGGTGGAAGCCCTCGCATTTGTTAACGGTATCCATCAATGACTAGTAATCAAATGATACCCCCCATGTTCGACTTCAGCTCATTTATTCACATGGTAAGGGTTTGTACCTTGGGTTGTTTGGATCAAGACCTTGGGATTTTGACAGCATTACCTCATTATGTTATCACCCAAGCTGCACAAGACTGAACCTCACTCATTTTGGCTCTCCATGAGACATAGATCGAGTTTGTTGTTATGACTATGATCTCTCATTCTGACATGGATCCATGCTTGTATTTCAGTGGCCATGCTATATATACATCTCCTAGTTATGTATCGGAGATCATGTTATATCATGATACACATCTATATCATGTCAAGATTGTAATTGCTCACTAACCTTGATCGTTATTTCAGGTACTTTTGTGACTTGGTTCTATGGTTTCTCACTCCTCCGCTGACTTGGAATTATAATGTATTTCGGCCATCCTTTCCCTCTCACCTCACACATTAGGGGGCATCTATTATAGGTCAAATCTGCACTTCTCTGTCCATGATCACATTACGCTGTCGATCATAGAAAAGGACAACATGGATTGAAGAGCAAGATTTCACTAGATGATGTATGGACTAGACTTACTCCTCTGCAACTAACAAAACCCTATTTTTACCTTCATTTTGACATGTGTACTACTCTATAGGAATCAAAGGGGCACACATCTCTAGTGTGCCCTACTCTATAGGCATAAGAGAGGTGCACATCAACTAGTATGCCCTACTTTACCTCTTGCATAGTAGCGTACACCTTAAAAATTCTTGCAAATGCTTGTTATAAAGCACTAAAGTTGAATATTGTGCGCAACTCTACTGTGAAAAACTCGCACACATCGTAAGATGAAATCAAAAAATATATTAATTTGATGAATTGGGATTAATTGAAGTTGGTTTGCAACTTCCCCAACCTCCCAATCAAACTACCTCTCGATCAAAACTGCCTACCTTGTCCCATAAATACAAGGGGGATAGAGAAGAGGGGGGGGGAGAAACTATGCATTAAGGGTTGTTATGCTGGAGTAATTCCAAAGTTAGTGTGAATAGCAGAAGCCTAGAATCTAGTTGCACAAGCACTCTGAATGATCAGGTATAATTCTACTGATTATTGCTTTTTGACAATAAAGGTGGAAATACCCTTCCTGTCCCAATCAAATGTCTAATAGATTGCATATTTGTTTGTTTTAATGCTTGATTGTATTTGATGTCTAAATTGCATTTCAATTTCATCATTTTTAGATCAGTGAAGATATGCTAAGGAAGGTATCTTTTGTATTGCATGTTCACCAAATGGAAGATCAAGTGAAGGATCGATCGAAGGAGCGAGCGAAAGCTAGGATCGAACATCGTTAATAAGGTATGCCTTCATGAATCTTGATATATTTCATTTTGTAGAAGCCTATGTGATATGATCAATGTATTTTCCTATCAACCCAGAATTTGGTAGTGTCCCTCTCCTCGCTATAGGGTAGAAATGCCGAACAACACTAAGTGACAACTCAACGAGATGAAGCATTGCATTAGAAGTGGGGTGCAGCAAGGCTCCATGCAAGATTAACACATCCAGTTTGAGGGCAAGTTTATCCTGAATTTAGAAGTTAAAAATAGAAGAGAAGAATATATAAATATGATATACATGAATGTTGAATCCATTGTGAAGTGAATTCTCTTCTCCGTTGAAGGCACTGGGTGCTTCTCTTTATACAGGGTATTGTTTGTGCTTGTTATTTTTGTGTTGGGAAGAAATCCAATTGATCTCTGTATTTCTTTTGTATCTTTACTAAGATGTTTAGTGATCTCTTCTCTTCCAAAACCAATCTGTTATGCTGTAAAAGAAAGAATTCTCTGCTATCCATTATATTATACTTAGAAGAATTGTTGGGGTTTTTGTCCTCATAATTTTGAGGATTTTCCCCACGGTATATCTTATGTTATGTTTGTTGGTGTTTATAGTAATCTAAAGGTTTTCCAATGTAGACCCAGGTACTTCGCGGTGCAAGATACCAACAAAACCCCTATTCACCGACCCTTTCGGCAACAGACTGCAAGCAGCTTGAGGTCTCACCCGAGACGAAGCTGAGGGTGTGGTTGTAGAAGTAGGTTTCCACAACCTTGTGATCCGAGTGTTTAAACTGGTTAATGCGCAGCGCGGTGACAAGCTATGCGCAAGTGTCAATTTCAGCGCAAAGTCTTCTACTTCACGTTGGGTATTGTAGCAAGCAAGGATACTTGCACGATCAATGCATCCACAAACTGCGTAGTGGGGTTACTTCTAGCTTACGATGACAGGCTATCAACATCTTATCACACAGTAGTCTTAATGGATCGGCGCGTCACTAGACCACGCAACGAATACAATACTTGATCACTTCTAATCAACCTTACTTCTTTGTCTCTACTTGTTTGAGTCAATACTTAGACAGATTGACATTTCTTTCTTATATAAATAAGTGAAATGCGCAATGCTGCATGCTCTAATATTGCTATCAAACTTTTATAATTACTCTGTGATTTTTTAATCGATTCATGCATCCGAATACTTAGAGATACTGATCATTAAGCTCAAACCTATCAGGCTGGAAATATGATATGTCGGGATACTACAACCCAAATTTTTAGACCTTGAGGACACAAAATTTCAGAGATACACCAGAAACAATACTGCACATCTAAAATGGCTCAACAAAGGAAATCAAAGAAGAGGAGGAAGAAGTTCTCCGTTAGAGTTTTCAGTTTTTTAGGTATGGAATGAGCTGATACAATGTTGGAGACACCTGATGAAACATTGGAAACTTTGAAAATGGATTTGGAATCCATTCATCATAGATATTAATCTTCCATCATAATGTTGTTGGAGGAAGGAGATTGAAAATTCGGGTTTCCAAGTAAGAAGAAACCCTAGCAACGTTGGGACACTCATAGGGAAGAAATGAAGGAGCTTTAAGTGGAACTGATATTCTATCATCGTAGCATCGTGAACCAATATAATATGTTTACAAGTGATCTACCTTGGATTATTAGGGTTTTACCCTTATAGAAAAGACTACAGGCAATCTCGACAGGTATGACTAGAGGAGATGCAGGTATGTTTTCAAATTTGTTTCACTTATATGATGATTAAGTTGATGATATCTTTGTCTTCATATTGTTTAGGTTAGTACAATCATGATTAACTTTATACTTATCTGATCACCTTAGTAAAAGTATGAATGCATGCGAATGATATAATACATTCATTGATTAGGGTTATGACACTTATGATTGTACTAATGCATTTGTGGTGTTGTATGAGGATGATGTTGTCTGCTAACATGAAAGGTACATCAAGAAAGACAAATCAAGTTATAGATCAAGAATATATGACAATGATGACATGAAGACAAAGAATCACCCATATTCTTTGATCACATAGAAGATCTATGTTGGCATAGGTAGCTGATCTAGAGGTTTCCAATGTAGACCCAGGTACTTCACGGTTCAAGAAACCAACAAAAACCCTATTCACCGGCCCAACAGTCTATTGCCGAAAGGGCCAGTGAATAGGGGTTTTGTTGGTTTCTTGAACCACAAAGTACCCGGGTCTACATTGGAAACCTTCAGATCAGCTACCTATGCCAACAAATGGTTTCATTTCCGCGCTAAGACTCAGTGATGTGATAGTGTGTTTGGAAAGTAATGTGCGACAAAGAATATCAATTCCTATTGGGTTCAGACAATTGGAATCCCAAAAAGAAAGAGATCTAGGACTGGTGTGATAAGACTGAAAGAGTTTTTGCGAAGAAAGAGAATAAACATCCACATATATCTAACATAGAGTGGTTGAACAGATATTTGTGGAAATATATTCACAAGATTTTCTCGGCTTCGTTTGGAAACGAGTTGCATGAGTGGATCTCACGACTCGCAGAGAGGAAAAACTATTTTCAAGGAGGAGTACCTACATAGTGGACTCTAGAGCTCACTGCACACCTCAAAGCAATAGACATCCCATTACCATGAGTAGTCGACCTCGGGGTTGATAGCATACTTGAAGGATTTGTAAAATAATTTGCTGTAGACACGCTGAAATCCTACAAGCAAGCTGAAGCTGTTACAAGGTAATTTTCCACCTTGTGAGCATTAGCACTCTTTGGTCTTCAGGATCCATTTCACTGAATCAGATTCACTTTATGTCCTTCTGAAACACATTTTTCCCTATTTTTCTTCCTGTATGCTAGCTGTTCCACGTTAGCCAGCATACCCGCGAGCTACATCACTATAGCACACTGGTGAAAAGCAAAATGTTAAAAATCACTAATAAATTACTATTTACTCCCAAAAAGTGGTCTTACGGTGCCCTTTGGCCCTCCACTTTCCCAGTAATGCTTTGATGTGTCCTTTCACTTACCTTTGGAAGGATAAATATTGAGCTCTTATGGCATATGGAAGGGAGGAGAAAGAGATAGCAATATAACTCTAGTGAATTTTTGCCACATCTTGAGTCTACACTCATTGATCCTAGTTGTTGTGAACCTTCTATGTTCACCTTCCAAACTCATTTCATAGTTTGAGGTTGCCATTCCATGGAGGATTGAAGTGGTGGAGGCACAAGTGGAGAGACCCAGTTCTCTGTTCAGATTGGTTGCTGACAAGAGGTCGTATCACACACTAGGTTTTTTGGACCCAAAATTTGATGACCAAAAAGTTGGATTTTCTACATCTTGTGGTCGACTATCCGACATTCTTAGTATTTTTTGAACGTCAGTCCAATTTCGGATTAAAACCGACTTATCAAACATCGTCGGTTATTTGACCACATTAGACGTCGAACAACAGACTCAAGCCACAACTGAGAATGTCTTGGATCCAACCTCTTTTTGTCGTCGGATCTATGGTGTACTTGTCGGTTTTATTCACTACTGCCATCGAATAACTGACTCCATTCAAAAATGATAATGGCGGTGCATCGACATCTTTTGACGTCGGATCTATGGCAAGGTCGTCGGTTATGTGCACTATGGAGGTTGAAAAATTGACGACCATCCCACTTAAAAATGGCTGAGCACCGATGTCGTTTGTCGTCAGATCTATGGTAATGTCGTCGGTTTTGTGCACTATGGAGGTCAAAAAACCAACGCCCTTCCCACTTGAAAATGGTTGAGTACTAATGTCATTTGTTGTCGGATCTATGGCAAAGTCATCGGTTGTCTTTTTTATGGTTGTTGGTTATCCAACACCTTTGGGAAATTAACAAAAGAAAACAATATTGTTTGAAAGTGTATGTTTCTATAATTCCAAGTAAAGGTGTAGAAGAATTGATTATAGAAAAATACAATAAGGAAAAGATTGGATGTAAAGGTAGAGCTTGTACAAGAAACTCAATAAACAATGGAAAATTTGTAATGGATATATGTTGCAGTAGTGAGTGGTGTTGTTGTAAAATATGACACTATAGAAAAGAGTGGTGTTACAATGGTGAATTTGCAAGGAGATGATATTTAATTAGATGTAGGAGTGGAAGATGCAAATGTGAATGTCTTATTCCCATAATGTGTAGTGTGTTGATATCATTGCAGATGAATTTGAAAGTGCAACAAAAGAAAACAGAGTGGATAAAACCAAAGTAAAAATATAGCAATTGTATTACTACAGAGCAGTTCTATCATAAGAGTTTATGGAAAAGAGTGGAGATGAAGTAGAGCAACATTGTGTTGAATATGATTTCAATAGAGGAGTTCTTGCGTTTAAAAAAAATCAAAATGAGGAGATGATTGAGAAGTCCAAGCATTTGTGGAGTTTGTTGCTTGAAAATGGTAATGTTGTAGAAGAGGGAGGATGGAGAGGCAGTAAGCACGATTCAAAAAAAATGAGAGAGAGAGAGATTTGAGGTAGTATGGAATGATGATGCATGCTTACCTTTTATGAATTTACTTGATGAAACCTTGTTGAATTTTGAAGTAGCATAAGGGGGAGCATTTTAGCATGAAAAAACCAACAACAAAATGTTGATGACGATGGCAAGGTACAAGGATAATTTACAAGACACAATATCAAGATCAGTCAATAGGCAGAGTAGTCGAAGCAAATGAACTTTTACTTCATTTGCTCCAACTACCCCCCCTATCATATGAACTTGTCCCGCCGTATCCAACTAGTCTTACCTTGGTTTCAAGGGGCGACTGTGAAGTCAGACTATTATAATGCATCGTTTCATATATCTATGGTTTTCTCAAAACTCTAGAATGAACATAAAGAGGATTTCAATGGTAATATATTCCATATTCCAAACATATCAAGTGCACTTTTAGGTCAACAATTTTGACGTCTCTGAACTGTGGCAGCTCTATGACCATGATTTTCACCCTGTAAATTGAAGGATTCCTGCAAACACAAACCACTATGTTACGCGAACTTCTTTCAGGGCTTTGTTACATTTGCTTCTAAGATCTTTCATCACTTTGTTACAAGAATATTTTTGACCTAAAAGTACACTTGATAGGTTTGGATGGAACATATTTCCATGGAAATCCTCTTTACGTTCATTCTCAAGTGACTCGATATTAGCAATTCCAATTATCACAAGGGGATACATAATGTTAAAAAAGGAAAATAAATAAAACACATAAAGGGCATGTAAAGTTGACAAAGTAAAATAAATAAAATCTATAATTTGCATCGAAAGAATAACCGGGTATGAACTAAACTTAGGAGATTCGAACCTATGACCTATGTCTAGTCCCAAGGCTACCACCTTCAAGCTTGACCTTTTCAATCAATTCCCATTGCCATTTCCTCTCATACGAAGTCCCACAACCATTTCTCTTCACACCCAGTACTCTTCATTCATTCTGCATGCATTTCAATATGCAACGGTCTCAAATTCACTATGTTTTTCCTAAATTAGTGTCTCAATTCAATATGACCGATGCCCACCGTCCAGGAAGTGTTTCCAACGGTCTTGAGTTTCATATTAGAAATGGTGACAATTCATGGTATTATGTTTCCCTTCAACTGCAATATGGAAAAATCATAGTCCACTACGACGGTTTGTCTGACAAATGTGACTGTTTGGGTCATGCTGAATCGAGAAACCAAAACCATGACATTTGTTAGACAAACCTTCGTATGAGAGCTTTGAGTTTGTCATATTGCATCCGAAGGGAAACATAATACCATGATTCATCACCATTGACAGGATGAAACTCTAGACCACTGGAAACACTGCTCGGATGGTAGGCGTGGGTCATGCTGAATCGAGAAACTGATTTAGGGAAAGCGCAGAGGGGATTTGAGACTGTTGCATAGTGAAATGCATGCATAATGAATCATGCAAGGTGGCATCCCGTCGTCTCCCACTATGAAATGCATGCAGAATGAATCAAACTACTTGAAGGTGGTCTCCCATTGTCAATTGCACTTCAAGCTTGAAGGTGTTAACCTTGGGACTAGACATAGGTCGCAAGTTCGAATCTCCTCAGTTAAGTTGCAACCATAATAAATGATGAACATTGAAAATAGGCAGCATGTTTCTAATTCTTATTGGTTTATGCTAGATTAGTTGCAAATATCATGCTTCAGAAGCCAGGCTTCAATGGTAAATATACCATTTTGGAAGGGTTTAATGTGAGGCTAAGGATATTGATTCCAATGAAATTAAAGAGAAGTAAGGATATTTATTCGAGTGCATCATTTAATCAGCCTTTGAAGTTGAGGAAACTCAAAATTGGTTATCATGAGCAACCAAACATCACAACAACCTCCAATAAATTGTCAAAATTTAGATGACACGCGAGTGGGTTGTAGAAAGCCAGCATTGTAGCCATTCTTTGAGCTCCTCTATGTTTCGAGAATAATTTAATATTCTCTACGGAATAGGGCCAACGACGTGAAGGTGGAAGCTCTTATGGCCCCTCCCCCCTTCACATCACTCTCAATTCCCCATACCCAATGCATGTACTTGAAAAAAACAAATACGTGCAAATTCATCCATATTTCATGATGAACTTTCATCTACCATTCACTCAATAAAGGATAACATTCATTAAACCATTGTTTCATTCAGTCAACACATTCATACAATAAAAGATAACATTCAATCAACCATTCATTCATTTAGTCAACACATTCATTCAATAAAAACTGGCTTTCAATAAAGGTAACAGTTTACTACACTGAATCATTAAACCATTAAACCATTCATTCATTCATTAAACCAAAAATCATGGATGATATATTGTTACGAAAAATAATTAGATGAGTACATTTTTCGAGTCACTTCTTTTTAGTTTTTCTTCTCTTTATAGATGGTAAATAATATCTAAGAGGAGCATCTACCCCTGGACTTTCTCTTCCAATTCTTGGTTCTTCATCAAGTGCTTGTGGTGATGTCTGTGGCAAGGGATTCGGATTTGCTACAACAATGTGAAAATGTTACATTGTTGTATTTTGATATTGTAATGATGAGTATTTCATTTAAAAAAAGAAATAGAAAGGTGTTTTTCTACCTGGTGTGTCCACATCATGTAGTTCATGTTCTTGTCTAGGCTCAACCTGTACAGTTTCACCCTCTACATGCTCTGCAGTTGAAACATGGTGAACTACAATTAATGTTCACCATTTGCAATGCTATACATAAAATTTTAGCATATGAATAAATTTATTAACAGGATTAGAAGCATGTTCTTCAATTTCTTGTTCTCCCTCCTCGACATTAGGGGGATCATTGCTTTCCTGCTCAAAATAGAGTCAATATTGGTTTTCAAGTATTTAGAACGAATAGATTGCACAAGCGGTTAATCTTCAATAAAGTATATAGATTCAATTTACCTGTGCACTGGATGGATTGGTACTAGAAGATTGTGTTTGGCTAGACAAGCTTTTTTGTCATTCAACAACAGCTCCATAGCCTTCCTTGAAGCCAAGATTCATATCTTCCTCAGTGGCCTGTTCATTGAATCATTCGACCTGCATATTTGCATAATGTTGTTAATTAACATTTTCTGGTGCAATAAAACGAAAAATAATTTGCAATTTATTATTTGCATGCATTATTGGTTTTTCGAAACTTACAAATCGTGCCATGAAATTGGAATAACCACCAGGCCCAAGCTTGTGCTGACCTATTTTTTCAAGTCTTGCCTTTGTGGCCATTGATGTGTCTGGAAACCTATGCAAGTGTTGAAATACATTAGATGTTCCAAGTTCGATATAGATATATTCAATAATAATAAGGTTTTGAATTACATTGCAGAAAGTATTGCATACCTCCCTATGCCTGGTATTATTTTTCCTTCTCTTCTCTGAGCCCTCTCCCTTCCATCCTCCACTGGAGCTCTCCACTCCATTGGTGAAATCATTGGAAGGAACTCATACTTAGGGTTTTTTTCAAGGTGTGTCCTATATTGGTCTTGGACAACCTGCACATGTTGACAAGCCTTTTTCATGACCTCGACTTTATTAAAGGTTTTGTTGCCAAACATGCCAACCTACCGATGCATGAGTTCATCTTTTAAACATTTCTGTTGTTTATCCCACCTTTCTTGGATGGTGGGGCCAAAGATATCCAAGCACGCGTCATTCATTTGTTTATAGAAAACATCATTTCCTGTGAAACAATCATGCCATGATCATAATTAGTTGAAAGAAAACGTTTTATCAGTATATTACAATGAAGTTATAAATAGTAACTTGATCAATGTATATTAATTACCTGGGACCTTATCGATCTTTATTGGGATGAGATTGGCGTCGACCAAAAATGTTACCTCCATTGTTCCTGTGCTAGTGACATGGGAAGATCCTGGAAATGCAACTAGGTCGGTATCAATATTACCAGGATTCTCGTTGTCGACCTATTCTGGTGGATGATCCGGTGTGTCTACGTCACCAATGCCAGGTGCGCTCACAGTTGGGGTCCGTGGTGTGTCTGAACGTGTTTTTGACTATTTAGTCAACAATGGAGAAGGATTCGATGGAGTACATGGAGTCGTTTGCTCATGATGCCACGTCTCTCCACGAGCTTCGCTGCGGCCAACATCTCCTCCAC
Source organism: Larix kaempferi (assembly GCA_027924585.1). Taxonomy (NCBI): domain Eukaryota; kingdom Viridiplantae; phylum Streptophyta; class Pinopsida; order Pinales; family Pinaceae; genus Larix; species Larix kaempferi. Next base: position 3,246,701 of record BSBM01000392.1, read on the forward strand.
CACTATTGTTTGTTTTTTGATAATTCTGTAAATACAAACCACGTCTTACATGTTTAGTACTATCATATAAAAGAGAAAATTATAAATTTATAAATGAATTATTTTATGAATCAAGATTCCTCAACTTACTTCCAAGGATTCATATTTCTGTTCCAACAATTCAATCCTTCCCAGGTTCTCGCTTGTGTACGGAAACTTGATAAGCAGAGAAACGAGTTCCGCACTATATTTTTCCAACAATTTGTCTATCATCGTAAACTGGTTTGTGGATTCACCAGTTTGTCTATCATCTTTAAGAATATCAGCCACTTCAGGATCGACTGGACATTCTTCTGATGCTGTTTCATACAACGATTCATTGGGATGCAACAAAAAAATATAAAAGACTATTGAGTTCTATCATTATAGATTCCTAAAATTATATTAACAATTCCAATGGATTATACCTGCAACGTAGAGGATCGTGATCCACTCCTCGGATCGATGCTCATAGATGACTTGCCCCGATCTGCTAAAAACTGGGAGTTGTCCCTTACATATACCTAAATAAAAAACATAGTGGAAGTCACCTAAACATAGTGAAAGTCAACTATTTTCTCTTATTATATTTGCACTATTACAAAGATGTATACCTGATCCCTTGAGGAAGATGTACTCCTCCGACCATCTGCTGGCGGTGTTTTATCCCGATCACTAGCCTGCGAAGTAAATGGGGAAAATTTAAATGAAATAAGCTAACGAAAAAATCCTTAATATGTTAAATTCATTAATAAAAGGTTGGGTAAATTGTTTTATGTACCACTCCCATTGTAACCTTTTTTGTATATACTTGGTCCAAATTGTAATTAATAAGCAACTCTTCCCCTGCAGATATTGATTTAATGGCAACTACAAAAACATGGTTTCCTTCACGTCCCTCAAATTCGCAGTTTGGTTGCTTAATTGTAGACCCTGGTTGTGTACTATTTATAAACCTTGCAATATTCCCTGTGGCCTTTGTCCTTCCACCCATGTACAACGTTGCTCCTTTATTTTGATTTTTGTCTTTCAACTGTAAATAGTTTGTTAACAATCCATAGCTACGCATACTTTTTGTAAATTGGACTAGGTGCATCCAATCTTTGTAGTTGTAATAGGGTCCAACATACTCCATTAATTCTGTACATGTGTTGTAAGGGACCCTTATGCCATCCATGTTGAACAACCCGAAACCATGTATTGACGACGGTGCTATTCGATATATCCTATCGTTCACAAAAAATCTGTGTTCGGTTGAGGAATATCCTTGGGTACTCATTGTGTCACTAAATGTTTGTACCTCAAGGGCACCTTGAGATCGTCTTTTGTCTCATCACCATAGGAACATGACCCCCCTTGACAATGAAAAAATTCATTGCGTTTATCAAATTTTCTTCTGGTCTTTTGACATCTAGGTGAATATACAACTCTTCTAGACCTACTGGATGTCTCACTTTCCTCTAGCCTTCCTAAACTCCGCTCGTTCGAGGAAGATATATCTGACAAATAGCTGTTTGGTTCTACCTGCAACATGGGAAAAAAGTTTAGATATGACTGCAAGGCATAGTGCCTCTTAAATAGTGGCGTGTCGCACCTTTTATAATGTTACTTGATCCTCATTCCCTTTCTCAACATGTAGGAATTCAAGCGATGAGGAAGACAGTCACTTTATCTTTCTTATGAATAGAAATTCACGCAATTATGAGCTTCCTTTTATTGCTCCTTTGGGTCTTGACTCCCATATCAAACCATCCAATTATCAGCTGTGTTGTCATTGCCCTAAAGTCTCTCTCACCCCATCAGTTTGGGTTCATCAACTCGGTAATTGAAGTCTAGTCACATTTAGTACGTTATTTATATTCACCAATAATAATATAAAATAAAAATCACTAACCATTATGGAAAACATCTAAAATATTTTAAGAATTTCAAAAGTAAGATCTTTTAGGTGGTTAATAAGTGTTCACAAATCTTCAAAAACAATATTTTATATAATGTTGTGGAACTTGTATAATTTTATTCAAGCATGGTCTTCTTAGATGACTGAAAGTAATTGAATCAAGCAAAAATGGAACCATAAACATGTAAGCTTTTTTTAAAAATTGTAGCTTTCAGTCAGACTCCCAACTAATGCTGCCTTTGGACAATTACTTGTAATATTGACTTGGGGTACTTAATAGATAACATAGATTTTCAAACATATTGATAGAGAGAAAAGTAGGGCTTTCTTTATATTATCATGACATAGTTACAAAGACTTTCTTTTCAATTTTTATGACAATTTGAATGGACAGGCCCCACTCATAGCCAAATACTTTTGATATATTTACAACTAATCGGAGTATCAGGGACCATACAATTCTCGAAAGACATTGGATTCAACAACCCATGCCTTTGAATAAACAGACCTCGGGACCATGCGTCTATTCTGATGCATTTGGACGTCTATGTGGGTTTTGACAAGCCATTGTCATTCATTTTTAACGTAGTATCGAAGGATTTGAGCCTTAGTAAGATTTGTTTGCAAAATATCTTTGAACTGTTCGAGAGATTCTCCAACTTCCCGTTTTAGATTATAAATAGAACCTGGATCTAATGTTGTCAGGTTGATGCCGAATGACCGCCACCAGTCTCAAGTCCAATCAAGGAAGAACCATGTAGGATCCTCATGGATATGTGTCATTTGAGGTCCAAACTTTGGCATGGTATAATATGTTCTATCTTTATTTTCTACTCTCAAAAATTTCCAGCATAATTTTTTATATTTTTCATAAGTGTGTGTAGTACTTGGAAACCGGAGACTAGCATCTTGATGTGCCCATTCTTCCAAAGAACGTATCCAGTTAGTACAATAGTATTGTTGTTCTAGTCGTAGCTCGAGGTGAGGTGTAGAGCCCTCCGTCGAGATTAAGTTAAGATCATGGTATAGGTGAGTTAACCAATTGCTTGCATCAGCTGCTTTTCTCAAGCAGTTGTTGTAAATCATCCCTGGTATGTCAATACTAGATCCCATAGGCATTCTTTTGAGTTTTGGCACTAATATAATAAAAGCATCAGATCCTTGTAAGTTAGCATCTAATACTTCAGCATGTCTCAACTCCCACCTAGGTTTCCAGTCTTGCATATAATCCAACCAAGTCATATTATCATTGATAGTATAGATATGATTTTTTCCTCCAGTCCAAGCATAGATTTTCATGTTTACATATGAGTTATGGGCCCACTGGATTCCGCTTTGAACTGCTACGCTTGCTTGCCTCGTCCTCGCTTGCACCAGGCTCACTTGTTTCAGGCTCGCTTGCTTCAGGGCCGCTTCTTAAAAATTAACAGCACACTTCTGTGTCAAATATTCTCTTGTTATAAAGTCAGGAATGCTTTTTGCTTTCCCAGAAATGTGCTCATGAACATTATAGTTATAACATCAAAAAATGCTTCCCATCTTGCAAACTTTCCTTTTGTTCTTTCAAATTTTATTGTGTTGTTTAGCTCACAAATGGAAGTATGGAGCAATCTGTTATAGTTATAATAAGCTCATGGTTCAAGAAATAAAGTCATAGTTCTACTCAATTTTCGGTCAGGACACTTATTATCCAAGATAATTTTCCTCATAAGTTCAGTCGAGGTCGAGTTCCACCACTCTTAATATTCTTTACCAACAAATATAATTTGATTACCAACAATTTTGTATGACATGACAAGCCTTAACTACTTAATTAAAATTATTTACAACGTATTTGATTACCAACACTCTGATTACTAATTAAGTTTGATAACCAACACATATTTGATTACATGGGTGTAGACATTTCCTGTAATATACTTAGAAGAGTTACTTTCAGAAATGACTGTGCCTCTTAGAGGCCAGTCAACTCTAGGATCCAAGCGACCCTATTATAGGGTTAGTACAAACCAGAGAGAGATGACTGGCTATGGTACAGTCAATCAAAGAAAGTCAATGACAGTCAAAAGGATCAGTACAATCACAATAAAGATGAGCTGACAGCCAGCAGACTGAGGCCAAAGAGACTCACAACCCCCAGTAAGGTACGAGGACCAACCAAAGGGTAAAAAAACCAACCAGTAAGGTACAAGTAAAAAAGAAAAGCGTGGGTATAAATTAGACTCATAACCCGTGGGAATAAGGAGGTGTAGTACCTCAAATGTGGACAATCTACCATAGTTATATCCACAAGACCAGAAACAAAAAAGGCGGTACAAATCAAAAGATAACTCAAGATCAGTAAAAGACCCAAAAGGTGAGAGGCAAGGTACCACAAAAAATTTAAAGGACCAAAATTAAAGGACAGGCTACCACAAGACCAATAAACAACAGGGTGTAAGGTCCAAAAGTAGATCAACCATTGTGGGGAAGGTACAAATAAGGTCAAATATATATTGCAATAGCTCCTTGTAACTACCTCTTGTAATTCAAATAGGACCACCAAAAGGTATAAAGACTCATAACAACTTGGACAAATTAGGGTGTGTAGCTCAAATGTGTACAAACTACCGTAGTACCCACAAGACCAAAAACATAAAAGGTGGTACAAATCAAAAGATATACCAAGATGAGTAAAAGACCCAAAAGGTAAAAGGCAAGGTACCACACAAATATTATCGACAAAATGGATGGACGATAAGACAATCAACCAAGGTGGGGTACAATGTACCAATCATCTCTCTCTCAAATGTACCATTGTTCCATATAACCTGAAAGACCAGCATCACAATAAATGGAAAAGTCCACACGGATGATGTAATCACATGGTCCTCTAGACTACTCCTAAGGTCAAGCATCAATGTCTCCATCAAGAGGTGTTCAGTCCCTTGACAAGACCATCTAACTCAACCATCTCGAAGACCTAAGAGAAGAGGAAATCACACATCATCAAATAAGCTCAAAAAAATGTACTGGGATCGGTGTCATAGTAAGCGAGCTTAAACAAAAGTGGCCATAATGCCAACAAGTAGCACTAAAAAGAAAAAGACCCTCTAAAAAGGTGAAATAGAAAGCAAAACCTCCTAACTAAGAGATGGAGATCTCAACAAGTTGTATCCTTTGCAAGGTGATAAAATCCAAGTCGAACAATACAAAATGAGAGACCAATAATGGAAGGATATCCCTCTACCAAAAGGGATCCTCGATAAAAGAGCCCTAGTAGAAAAGTCACTAAGCTACCTCGTTCATGACATGTCAGAAAAGGTTTTTGGCGTTTATGCCTTATCACCCTTGTATCACTAGTATGGTGGCCAGAGAATACAAGGAAGACAATGATCGATGTTGCCTTAGGGCTAAGTGGAGTGTGGCATTCCATATAGTCTGTCTAGTTCTTGATCTCATGGTTGTTCAACCCTTGAAACAATAGGAGGCCCCTCAACAAACTGGTCGATGACCGTGTCAACAAGTACAAGAGGATTTTAGCACCCTAGAGGACAACAACTATGTCTCAGATGATAATGAAAAGGGGGAATTATTTGGATGCCTATCCCCAGTGTCCTACCTAACTAACAAATTATTTTTATCCTCAAGCAAGGTTAAAGTGTGTTGAGTTAACGAGTTAAATTTTAATGGTTATATTACTTAATCGGGTGATGGAAGTGCAACTCGTGGTGTGATGACTGACTCAAACCATTCAAATGCATATGAATAAAATAAGCCTTTCCTTTCAATGAATTCTAACTAGGGTAAGGAGAGAGTTCTTTCAAACTATAACTACTCTTTCAAATTAAATGAATGCAACAAGTGTTCAATTTCATTCATGGGACCTCAAGGAGAGCTTCAAATATACTCAAGTCATGCAAATTAATTCATCACATAAAACAAAGTGATAATAAAAATAAGGAATTGTATATATCCATGTTCATAATTCTCTAGGAACACTTATAACATTCTTCAATCATTCTTCACAAAAACACAGTGATAGTAGAACTTTTCTGCATATAAATCTTGATACATGACTACATAACTTACTGATGATTTAGAGGTTTTGTGCATTAGAGTAATCGCTTTCTCTAAGACCATTCCATAGGTTTCTTTATGCATTTGATAAATCTGATCTCACATTCAAATGAAAATGGGAAACCACTCACTGATAAGATATACTATATCAATCAAGAAATAATGCACAAAATGATATAAAATTTACTCTATATCCCATTCAAACTCCAGCCTTATATTGAGACAGTGAAACTCATTCTCTTATTACTCCTCTTAGTCTTAAAAGAAGCTACTCCTGGGTAAAAGGGTAAGGCTTTTATTATGCCGAAATACAAATAAAAATAGTCTATGCTCAAACCAAACCAAAGAGTAAAGCTTTTATTTGTTGAGATATTGTAACTTCGAAGAATATTATAATTGTACTTTATCTATTCCGGAGATGTCCCATACCTCCGATGTGATTATACTATGAATCCGGAGATGTTTATTCCTCCGAGAAGTTGTGGTAACTAGGGTTATTAGACCCACCATGTGGGGTTCGGCCTAGTCAGTTATAATAGGGTATTTAACCTAATGGTTAAATACGAGCCTACATGTACTTGTGTAAAATATATGTCAGTGTAGTGTATAAATAGAGGAGGTGTGTTGCTCATTTAACACACACACTCACTTGAGAGAGGCGCACTTGTGGAGGAGAGGTCTGCTATGGTGGAGGAGGAGATCATGTATTTGGTTTGCATCTTTGTATATTGCTGGTCATATATATTGAGGAAGCTTTACTGGGTTTTCTACCCCATGAGGGTTTCCCAGGATAAATTTGTGTCTCTTGTGTTTATGCTATGCTTGTTGTTTCTTCAGTGATCCTGTTTATGCTATTATTGTGAAAATGGAATGTAATGCTGCTATTTTCTGTCTTAGCATATTAAATCTTAACATGGTATCAGAGCTAACCTGAAGGAAGACAAGGTATGGCACTTACGACACTTGCTTTACTTACGACAATTTGAAGGTTAGGGTTTTATATAGAAAAAACCAGTCATCGTGGAACTTTCACTATAAATCCATTTTGGCGAAGTTTCAAGATCTGAAACCTTTACAGGTCGTAGATAACATCTCCAGGTATCTTGTGTCCAAAGGGCACCCTCATATTCGTTATACTTTGTAAGTTATGATCAGTACAAGTTAGGGTTTCTGCCTCTTCCAGATCTCAGTCAAAATCAGGTGACCTAGGAAAAAAGGTCATAACTTGGGCTAGGAAGCTCCAAATGAAATTTCATAAAAAGTGACAGGTAGTACAAAGACTGTAAAATCTTAGGAAACCTTTTTCAGAGGCTGAAGCTGAGCTAGTGACACGTGGAACACCGTACAAGTTCGCTCTCCTGTTTTATCCCATAAACAGGTCACGTTGCGACACTTGGCATAAATCTGTCTCAGAAAATCCAATTGAGGTCAGACCTATCAGGATGGAAAGACAACAGGTCAGGCTACTGCAAAAATTTTTTTTAGACCTTGTGGGGTGAAAATTTCGGATTTATAGCAGAAACAATCAGGTACATATTTCTGTCAAAACATAATTATTTTTGGAGCACCTTTATTCACGGCTTCCGCAATTTAGGGTTTCGGAGAAAGTTAGAATTTTTGGAATTGGAATCCACGGCTGAATGCTACTCAGGAAAATCAAAATTTATAGACCAAGATCTAATTTTTTGGTTGGGTAGAAGACTGGGCTTGATCAAACCCTAGCTCGGGATTTTGATCGGAAAGATGGAAAATTAGGGCTTCAGCAAAAGTTGGAATTTTTGAAGTCTGTAACCACGGCTGGAAGCTCCTCATAAAAATAAGAGTTTAGAGCCTTGGATCAAACCCTTTGATTGAGCATAAGGGTGGGATTCATCAAACCCTAGTTCGGGATCATGTCCAGATGATCTAGAAGTTTCAAAGGCAATTTTGATGGGTCAAATTTTGGAATTGAAGTATGCTAGTTGGATCAGCTCAGCAAGACACATCCTTTCATTCATTCGGAAGTGTGAAAGTCAAAGATTGAATTTTTAGGGTTTCTTTAGAAAACCCTAATCAAGCTCTAGATCAAGTTTCAGGGGGAGTTGAGGCTAAGGACTTACATAAGAAGACTACAAGAAGTCTCGACAGGTATGACTTAAGGAGGTTCAGGTATGTCTTGAAATCTGATTCTTGATTAAGTTCATGATGTGTTTGTCTTCATATTATTTATTAGTACAATCTTGATTAATGTTAGAATTGTCTTATCACCCTAGTAACAGTATGAATGCATGTGAATGATCAAATACATTCATTGATTAGGGCTATATGATTGTACTAATGCATTATGGTGTTGTGTGAGGTTGATGTTGTCTAATAACAAGATTCAGGTACATCACGAAAGACAAATCAAGTTTCACATGAAGACAAAGACTCATCCATAATCTTTGTTATACTTACAAGGTATGTATGACTTTGATATATTATGCTTAACCTATGAGACATGCAGGTTCTAGCTCAGGATCTCTAAATCATTGAAGAGATTGTTTAGGTATGTTGTACATAACTAAGCAGGTATACTAATCTAGGTATGTTTTTCTATGTCATGTTAGAATCTTACCTTGTGTTAGGATCCCTTATGAAAGTATACTTGGTATGATTGGTTAGTAATCAAGGGTTTATGCATATTATGTCTCTTATCTTGGTTGATGATTTAACTAACTAGATCAAACAAGAATATGCATGAGTAAAAGAAGACTTCCTTGAAACCCTGAATACTAATGATCATGACTGTACATATTCAAGATTATTTAGAATTAGAATGTTTTGATAATATTGAGAATATACTAATGAATGTATGTTTGTGTATGAGATTATGAGGATGACACTAGTGTACACTTGAGCATGCACAGTGGTACAGAATGAATAGAAGTTCACGAGACATATAGAAGATCAAGCGGGAGGCAACCACACAAACATAAAAGATAAGTATTTGAGTTGTTATTAGAAATAGTAAATGATATTGCTTGTATGCATATTTGTATTCCTAGAATATATCATGCTGAGTGTAAACATTCATAAAGCATTGAACATTATACTACTAATATGCATATGATTGGTAAGTTGGACAAACATTCCATTGTTGCTTGTCTAGAATAAAACCTCTTTACTGACATGCTGAGAGTTGTGCACACTCTCGATAGTATGTTCTGGTAGAGATGGAAGGCATCTAGATAGCTACTGTATGCATATAGGATATGGGAAAGTGTTGTGCCAAAGTATTGGTCAAAATAGTTGCATAACTATGTAAATTATATCTGTATGCATAATAGGTTATCATGTCAATATGATTTGATGATTATGAAGTATTACTAATCATGTACTTAATTTTGATTTGTAGGAAAGATCATGATGAATGATGAACTCTGAACAAGCGATGGATGTTCAACAAAAGATTTACAAATCAAACACACTATAGAAATCTTGTGGAAGAGAATCATGATCAGATGTTTTGCTCCAAGGGACTAGATAAGACCATTCTCTTAATGATGTAATTAAAGAAGAAGTGTGAATCAGGTTCTGTATGGGTACCCAGGATCGGTAGTCAATTGATGAGCTTAATGATCATCATGGGTGATGTGGATCTCAACCCTTGCTACAAGGTTGAATATGGCTTATATACACATATGACATGGATGCAAGAAGGAACTCACCACAGAGTTCAAATGATTTTGAGGCTCATATTAGTAGACCCATCTGACGAGAGATGGCACAGATAGATATGCAGAAGATCAATCAATGTAGAGTGTGAATAATGGACAATTGACAGCTTCATGACAAAGCTCGGGCTTTACCAGAAGTAAAGTTGTTCCTAACCTTTACCTTAAGGTTGTGGATGATGAACCTATCATACCATTATTGTATGACGATGATCTCTTTCTGATAAGGAATGAGAAATAGGTCATGAAAATGGCTGCAGAAATGAAAATGAAAGATCTCGGATTAATGCACTACTTCTTAGGTCTAGAAGTATGGCAAGATCCAAAAGGAATCTTTTAAATCAAGGTAAGTATGCTATGAAGTTTCTAAAAAGATTTTATATGTTGGAGTATAAAGCCATGGCCACTCCCATGGACTCCAACTTGAAGTTATTAGTTAATGACTCATCGTATTTAGTGGACCTAACCCTATATAGACAAATCATTGGGTCATTGATGTATTTAACAAATACTAGGCCAGATATATGCTTTGCTGTAAATACCCTAAGTCAGTATTTAGTAGAACCTAGAAAGGTTCACCTAATAGCTGCAAAGCATGTAGTGAGGTACCTAAAAGGTACATTAGATTTTTGGTCTATATTATCTTGGAGGTCATGAACTCTGTTTACATGGTTACTCAGATTCTGATTAGGTAGGAAGTGTCTCAGACAGAAAGAGGACATCAGGTGGATGTTATAGTCTTGAATCTGCCATGATCTCATGGTTCAGCAAGAAACAATCTAGTGTGGCTCTCAGTACTGTTGAAGCAGAATATATGGCTGTCTGCTCTGCCAGCTGTGAAGCAGTATGGCTTCATAAGCTTTTATATGGAGTGTTTGACTTAGAAATGGATCCCACTGTGATTATGTGTGACAATCAAAGCTGCATTAAGATGACTGAAAATCCTGTGTTCCACGATAGATCAAAACACATAGAGATTCGATACTTCTATATACAAGATATGGTGCAAAGAGGAGCTATCAAGCTCGAATATATAAGCAATGAGGATCAGATTGCTGATATCTTGACTAAACCTCTATCTCGAGTGAAGTTTGAATACTTTTGAGACAAGCTTGGTATAGTTCAAAAGAACTCTCCTCGAAAGGGGGAGTAGCATAGTATTTGATAACAAGTCTGTCTCATCAATGATGAGGTTACCTATTTACTGCACTTAGTTATTTAGAATTATTTTTAGGACTCTTATACTTTTACTTTTTATGATAGATGTATACATGCTTTTGATGATAGATGTATTAGTGAGAATACATGTTTTTGATGATAGATGTATACATGCCTTTGATGATAGATGTATTAGTGAGAATACATGCTTTTGATGATAGATTTATTAGTGAGAATACATGCTTTTGATGATAGATGTATACATGCCTTGATGTACTTGTATGGATGAAGATACTTGTACCCATGATTGACACTTGAGGGGATTGGATCATACCTGGACTTTAGTCCTAAAGAGAGCCGTAGACATATGTCTTCGAGAATGAAGTCCTTGGTGGACATGAGGGGATTGGATCATCCCTGGACTTCAGTCCTAAAGAGAGCCGTAGACGTATGTCTTTGAGAATGAAGTCCTTGGTGGACATGAGGGGATTGGATCATCCCTGTGTTGATGAATATGTAACTTCGGAATGTATTTCACATATATGTATATTGTATTCCTATAGAGATGGTATTATTCCTCTATAAGGAAGTGTCGTCATTTATATTGTAAGTGTCGTAACTTATACTTGATGGGTTATTAGACCACCTTATTTGGGGTCGGCCCTGTATAAGTCATGTGGGTCAAAGGGTTATTAGACCACCCTATTGGGGGTCGGCCATGTGGGTCAAAGGGTTATTAGACCATCCTATTGGGGGTCGGCCCACTCAGCATTATGTTATGTGGTTAAGTTCGAGCCTACATGAGTTAGGTAAAAAGGCAAGTCAAGTCAAGTATAAATAGAGTGCGGGAGGCACTCTATTTACTCACTCACTTCTCACACATGCACTCAAGGAGGAGTGGTGCACTTATGGAGGAGGAGGATCTGCTGCTAGGTTGTGTCTATCTCTTATGGTTGGTTGTATCATTTCTCTATCTATCTCTGAGGAAGTTATTGGGGTTTTTCACCTTTATGGTTTTCCCCAAGTAAATCTTTGTGTCTCTTGTGTGCTTGCATTATTGTCTCCATGATTGATATGTTGTAGATATGCTGAACATGTTGTTCTCTCAGTTAAGATCCTAGATCAGATTGAAGTAAATTCTGAAAAATTAACATGGTATCAGAGCTAGCCTGAAAGAAGGCATGATATGGCATGTATGACACTTGTTGCACTTACGATGCTAGGGCTTGATATAGCAAAAACCAGTCTTCGTAGCACTTTCGCTATAAATCCGTTTTGGAGAATTTTTCGGATCTGAAATTGTTACAGGACGAAGCTAAGATCTCCAGGTACCTTGTGTCCAAAGGAAAACCTCTAATTCGTTGTAATTTGTGATTTATGATCTGTACAATATAGGGTTTCTGCCTCTTCCAGATCTGAGTTAAAATCAGGTGACCTTGGGAAAAAGGTCATAACTTGGGCTAGGAAGGTCCAAATGAAATTTCGTGAAAAGTGACAGGTATTACACACACTGTACTATCTCAGAAAACGTTTTCAGAGGCCGAAGTTGCACCAATGACACGTGGCACTCCGTACAAGTGCGCTCTCCTGTATTATCCCATAAACAGGTCATGTTGCGACATTTGGCATAACTCTCTCTCAGAGAGTCCAATTGAGGTAAGACCTGTCAGGATGGAAAGGTAACAGGATGAGCTATCTCAGGAAACTTTTTTCAGAGGCCGAAGTTAAAACAGTGACACGTGAAATGCCGTACAAGTTCGCTCTCATGTTTTATCCCAACACAGGTCACGTTGCGACATTTGGCATAACTCTCTCTCAGAGAATCCAATTGAGGTCAGACCTATCAGGATGGAAAGATAACAGGTCGGGCTATCTCAAGAAACTTTTTCAGACCCTGTGGATCAAAAATTTCAGAGTTACACTAGAAACAATCAGGTACATATTTCTGTCAAAACATAATTATTTTTTGGTACCTTCATTCATGGCTTCCGGAATTTAGGGCTTTGGAGAAAGTTGGAATTTTTGTAATCGGAGACCACGGCTGGATGCTACTCATCAAAATAGAAATTTAGAGACCAAGATCAGAATTTTTGGTTGGGCAGAAGGCCGGGCTTGATTAGACCCTAGTTCGGGACTTTGATCAGAAAAGTGGAAAATTAGGGCTTCTGTAAAAATGGGAATTTTTGAAATCTGTGACCACGGCTGGAAGCTCCTCAGAAAAATAGAAGCTTATAGCTTTGGATCAAACATTTTGATTGGGAAGAAGAGTGGGCTTTATCAAACCCCAGTTCAGGGTCACGTCCAGTGAATCCGGAAGTTTCAAAGGCAAAATTGAGGAGTGAAACTTTGCAGTTTTCAAATTCTGAATATACCAGTTTGATCAGCTCATCAAGGCGCATATTTCTATCCTTTCGGAAGTTTGAAATTCAAAGTTTGAATTTTTGGGGTTTCTCTGACAAACCCATATCCAGCTCCAGGTCCAGTTCTTGCAAATCAAGTGGATTGGGTTAATCCTAGAAGAAGATGGATTGATCATCTGCATGAGTGAAGAAGTTCCTGTTTCAGAGGGAGATGAGGCTAAGGCCTTACATAAGAATATTACAAGCGATCTCGACAGGTATGACATCGAGGTATGTTTCGATATTTGTCCATGATTAAGTTTATGGTATGTTTGTCTTCATGTTATTACGGTTAGTACAATTTTGATTTTAGATTTGTCGTATCACCTTAACAAAATTATGAATGCATGATAGAAGATATTCATTGGTTAGGGTGTTGACACTTATGATTGTACTAATGCATTATGGTGTTGTATAAGGTTTATGTTGTCTACTAACATGAAAGGTACACCAAGAAAGACAAATCATGTTCTGGTCCAAGAACATATGATCATGATAACATGAGGACAAAGATTCATCCATTGTCATGGATCTCATAGAAGATCCATTTACGAGGTATGTATAACTTGGTTTTGTAATAGCTAACCTATGAGATATACAGGTTAATAGCACAAGTCATTGAAGAAGAACAAGAATACATCATGTGAGTATGTTAGACATAAATAGCTAGCATGCTAATCCAGGTATGTTTTTCCTATATCAAGTTAGAATCCTACCTTGTGTTAGGATCTTATACTGTTGTTGATAATGATTATTCATGAAGTCATAGGTTTGAATAATCATGGTTGTATGCATATTATGTTTCTTACCTTAATTGATGATATGACTAACCAGAAGAATCATGAAGGTATAGGTTTGAATAATCACAGGTTTTATGCATAATATATCTCTTATCTTGATTAATGATTCAACTAACCTGAAGAGTCATAGGTTTGAGTAATTACAGGTTTAGACATGTTATGTTTCTTATGATTTGACTAACCTTAAGAATTCTACATAAACCTTGAATGCTAATACTTATTATTTTCTGTTTGAAATGATCATGACTATACATGCTTGAGATTATTGTGTTTTAATAGTATACTAATGAATGTATGATTTTATATGAGATCACAAGGATAACACAATCATGATACTAATAAGCATGCATAGGAACCAAGGATGAATGTAAGTTCAAGGACAGGTAATCTAGGAAGCAAAGATCAAGAGGGAGTACACTCCAGTGGTTTATGCAAGGATGCAGATATTTAGAGGGAGTTGACCATCTCTCTACATCCCACAACAGAAAGGTGTAGAAGAAGCTACTTCAGATTAGGACTCCAGCAGCTCCTGCAAGGAAGCGAAGACTCAGAGGGAATCCACCCAACGAACAAACAAAGATAAGTATTTGAATTGTCATTTCTTAAATAATATTGTTCAATAATATATATACTGATGTTCCTAGAATTAGGTTGTGTATTATGCATATTAGAATAATTGCATTGATGAACAGTATACTCCTAATATGCATGGGTAAGTGGCCTATGGAAATGTACAACATTCCATTGCTACTTATCTAGAATGAAACCTCTTTGCTGACATGTTGGGAGTTGTGCACACTCTTAACAATGTTCTGGTAGAGATTGGAAGGCATCTAGAAAGTTACGGAATATGGATAAATGTTGTATTGAAGCATTGGATAAGATAATTGCATGACTGTATGGCATATTTCTTTATGTATAAGAATTTGTTCTGAAAACTATGAGATGTTTTCTAATCATGCAATTTAACTTGTTGTGTAGGAAAGATCGTATGCCATCTCCTACAAAAGAAGGACTACAACATTTGTTCCAGCAACAAAGATATCTATTGAAGATATTGAAGATATTGAAGTTCCCAGGATTTGGGATGAAGAAATGAAATGCCACGATCCGTCGATCATGAAGAATGATGTTTGGGATGTAATCCCAAGACATGAAGGGAAGTTTGCTATGACTTCCAAATGGAACTATCAGATCAAGCATGTTGCAGATGGCAGTATTAAGAAATATAAAAGTGATGAAATAGAAGATACACCAGATGGATTCAAGACAGCTTCCTTGAATGGTGTAGTTGAAGAAGAAGTGTATGTAGAACAGCCACTTGGTTCTGAGACACATGATAGGAAATCATATATGTGCAGAACTTGGTATGGTGAAGATAGATTGATTGCCGACACACAGCGGAAGCTTACTACCGAGTTCGAGATGAAGAACTTGGGGATGATGCACTATTTGTTTTTGGCATGGAGGTGTGGCAGAGTGCAGATAGAATCTTCCTTGGACAAGGGAAGTATGCAGTAGAGATCCCAAAGAGGTTCGGGATGATGGATTGCAAGGCCATGGCCACACCTATGGCATCAAATCTGAAGCTTCTATGTGATGCTTCATCTGAGCCGATTGATGTCTCTATGTATCGCCAGATGATTGGGTCCCTGATGTACCTGACGAACACGAGACCAGACATTTGCTTTGTTGTGAACACATTGAGCCAATTCCTGACGAATCCGAGGAGTGTTCACATGGTTGCTGTAAAGCATGTTCTGAGGTACCTGAAGGGTACAGTGGATTATGGGCTCAAGTATAAAGCGAATCAAAAGTTTAACCTGCAGGGTTATGTTGATTCAGATTGGGCTGGCAGTGCTGCAGATAGGAAGAGCACATCTGGGTGCTGCTTCAATATGGGATGAGGTGTGATCTTTTGGTTTAGCAGGAAGCAATCCTGCGTAGCACTGAGTACAACTGAGGCAGAGTTTGTTGCAGCCTGTTCAGCTAGTTGTCAGGCAGTATGGCTACGGAAGCTACTGTCTGAGTTATTTGATCTCCCGTTGGAGGCTACTGGTATCTTCTGTGATAACCAGAGTTGTGTAAAGCTGGCTGAGAACCCAGTGTTTCATGACAAGTCGAAACACATAGAGATCAAATATTACTATATCAGGGATATGGTGCAGAGAGGAGCTGTGAAGCTCATGTATGTTGCGACGGACGAGTAGATTGCAGATGTGCTGACGAAGACACTAGCCAGGGTGAAGTTCGAGTACTTCAGAGAGAGGCTTGGCATTCTTTAGATCGAGGACACTTCGAGGAAGAAGTGATGGACACATTTGCTGAAGCCATTCCAAGCATGTTGGAAGGAGGATCCTTCACATGGCTGTGGATGTAAGCGCTGGATGATGAGCATCAGGATGATGTTCTAGTTTCTGCTGGATATGATCAGTTGGATCATTTTTATGTATGTATGTATGCATCATGTGGATGCTGGATATGATCAGTTGGATCATTTTTATGTATGTATGTACGCATCATGTGGATGCTGGATATGATCAGTTGAATCATTTTTATGTATGTATGTACGCATCATGTGGATGCTGGATATGATCAGTTGGATCATTTTTATATGTATGTACGCATCATGTGGATGCTGGATATGATCAGTTGGATCATTTTATGTATGTATGCATCATGTTGGATGCTTGGACCATGTATCTGTATATGTATCAGGTGGATCATGTATGGTGATATGTATCATGTATTTGTATCAGGTGGATACATTGTATGATCAGGAGGATCATGTATGATGATATGTATCAGGTAGATACTTGGTATGCATCAGGTAGATGCATTGATGATCAGGGTGATCATGGATGACGAGCTTCAGGATGTTTCTCCAGATGACATGCAGCAGGATGTTGCAGTGATGATCAGGATGATCATGGATGACGAGCTTCAGGATGTTGCTCCAGACGACATGCAGCAGGATGTTGCAGTGATGATCAGGATGATCATGGATGACGAGCTTCAGGATGTTGCTCCAGAGGACATGCAGCAGGACGTTGCAGTGATGATGATCAGGATGATCATGGATACATCAGGATGATGTATGGTGAGTATCAGGTTGATACTCTATGGCCGTGGATCAGGTTGTGCAGATGAGCATGTAATAGCGCCCTGGGAGATTTGCAGATGGTCTTTCGAGGTTTTGCCTATGGCATGTAATATCGGTGCCCTGGGACATCTGGCAAATGCTCTTTCGAGGTTTTGCTCTGGGAGGACATGTAATAGCGCCCTGGGAGATCTGCAGATAGTCTTTCGAGGTTTTGCCTATGGCATGTAATAGTGCCCTGGGATATCTGGCAGATGCTCTTGCGAGGTTTTGTCCTATGGCATGTAATAGCGCCCTGGGAGATCCGATAGGTTGGGCTGTGTGCCCGTAATCAGTCCTGGGATGCTCTTGCGAGGTTTTTCCATGACCACATGTAATAGCGCCCTGGGAGATTTCAGGTCGGAGTTGTGTACCCGTAACATCCTGAGATGCTCTTGCGAGGTTTTGTGGTGGACCACATGTAATAACACCCTGGGAGATTTCAAGTCGGAGTTGTGTACCCGTAACATCCTGAGATGCTCTTGCGAGGTTTTGTGGTGGGGTCACATGTAATAGCGCCCTGGGAGATCCTATAGGTAGAGCTGTGTGCTCGTAACAGCCTGGGATGCTCTTTCGAGGTTTTGTGACGCACGTAAAAGTCCTGAGGATTCCACAGTATGGCCAGTGATGATGAAGACCTGCAGGTGGTGGGCCTACATCTAGTATGAAAAAGGACTGGCTCTGTAGAACTTCCTATGACGAGTAGATTCAGAGATTGATTGAGATAGCAGCAGCAGTGACGATGATGATGATGACTCGATGACGATTATCCAGTGATGATGATCCAGAGAAGATGACTTGTACTAGAAGAACTGTGCTGAGAAATACCTTCCTAGTTAAGAGGGAGTGTTGATGCATATGTAACTTCGGAATGTATTTCACATATATGTATATTGTATTCCTATAGAGATGGTATTATTCCTCTATAAGGAAGTGTCGTCATTTATATTGTAAGTGTCGTAACTTATACTTGATGGGTTATTAGACCACCTTATTTGGGGTCGGCCCTGTATAAGTCATGTGGGTCAAAGGGTTATTAGACCACCCTATTGGGGGTCGGCCATGTGGGTCAAAGGGTTATTAGACCACCCTATTGGGGGTCGGCCCACTCAGCATTATGTTATGTGGTTAAGTTCGAGCCTACATGAGTTAGGTAAAAAGGCAAGTCAAGTCAAGTATAAATAGAGTGCGGGAGGCACTCTATTTACTCACTCACTTCTCACACATGCACTCAAGGAGGAGTGGCGCACTTATGGAGGAGGAGGATCTGCTGCTAGGTTGTGTCTATCTCTTATGGTTGGTTGTATCATTGCTCTATCTATCTCTGAGGAAGTTATTGGGGTTTTTCACCTTTATGGTTTTCCCCAAGTAAATCTTTGTGTCTCTTGTGTGCTTGCATTATTGTATCCATGATTGATATGCTGTAGATATGCTGTACATGTTGTTCTCTCAGTTAAGATCCTAGATCAGATTGAAGTAAATTCTGAAAATTTAACACCCTGGACTTCAATCCTAAAGAGATCCGTAGACATATGTCTTCGAGAATGAAGTCCTTGGTGGACTTGAGGGGATTGGATCATCCCTGGACTTCAGTCCTAAAGAGAGCCGTAGATGTATGTCTTCAAGAATGAAGCCCTTGGTGGACTTGAGGGGATTGGATCATCCCTGGACTTCAGTCCTAAAGAGAGCCGTAGACGTATGTCTTCGAGAATGAAGTCCTTGGTGGACTTGAGGGGATTGGATCATCCCTAGACTTCAGTCCTAAAGAGAGCCGTAGACGTATGTCTCCGAGAACAAAATCCTGAATGAACAGGTAAGGGGATTGGATCGTCCTCAGACTTTAGTCCTTTGAATTGAGCCATAGACATGATGTCTTCGAGAACAAAATCCTGAATGAACAGGTAAGGGGATTGGATCATCCTCGGACTTTAGTCCTTTGAATTGAGCCGTAGACATGATGTCTCCGAGAACAAAATCCTGAATGAACAGGTAAGGGGATTGGATCGTCCTCGGACTTTAGTCCTTTGAATTGAGCCGTAGACATGATGTCTCCGAGAATAAAATCCTGAATGAACATGTAAGGGGATTGGATCATCCTCGGACTTTAGTCCTTTGAATTGATTCGTAGACATGATGTCTCCGAGAATAAAATCCTTAATGAACAGGTAAGGGGATTGGATCGTCCTCGGACTTTAGTCCTTTGAATTGAGCCGTAGACATGATGTATCCGAGAACAAAATCCTAAATGAACAGGTAAGGGGATTGGATCGTCCTTGGACTTTAGTCCTTTGAATTGAGCCGTAGACATGATGTCTCCGAGAACAAATTCCTGAATGAACAGGTAAGGGGATTGGATCGTCCTCAGACTTTGGTCCTGTGAATTGAGCCGTAGACATGAGGTCTCCGAGAATTGAATGATAGGACTAGATCGTCCCTGAGCTTCGGTTCAAAAGGTACATGATAGTACTGGATCGTCCCTGAGCTTCGATTCAAAAGGTACATGATAGGACTGGATCGTCCCTGAGCTTCGATTCAAAAGGTACATGATAGGACTGGATCGTCCCAGAGCTTCGGTTCAAAAGGTACATGATAGGACTGGATCGTCCCTGAGCTTCGATTCAAAAGGTACATGATAGGACTGGATCATCCCTGAGCTTCGGTTCAAAAGGTACATGATAGGATTGGATCGTCCCTGAGCTTCGGTTCAAAAGGTACATGATAGGACTGGATCGTCCCTGAGCTTCGGTTCAAAAGGTACATGATAGGACTGGATCGTCCCTGAGCTTCGGTTCAAAAGGTACATGATAGGACTGGATCATCCCTGGACTTCGGTTCAAAAGGTACATGACTGGATTGCATCATCCATGGACGTATGTCCTAAAGAGAGGAGGATTGATCACCCTAGAAAATGTTGATCGTATGATGACGATGCTGATGATCGCATGATGACGATGCTGTTGATCGTATGATGACAATGCTGATGACGATGCTCTTAATCATATGATGACGATGATGATTGATCGTATGATGATGATGCTGATGATGATGTTGTTGATCGTATGATGACGATGCTAATGTTTGTATGATGATGATGCTGATGATCGTATGATGACAATGCTGATGATCGTATGACGACGATGCTGTAGATCATGATGAATCAGATGTTGTAGATCAAGATGATGTGACGATGCTGATGATCGTGTGATGACGATGCTAATGATCTTGTGATGATGATGCTGATGATCGTGTGATGACGATGCTGATGATCGTGTGATGACGATGTTGACGATCGTGAGGATTCAGATATTGATGTTGCTGTAGCTGTTTGAGTGCTGCAGAAGATAAAGACTCAGTACTGAAGATGTTGATGTTCCAGTAACTAGCTGCGTTACTGATGATGTTGAGAAAGCTTCCGATGATTTATAGATGTATCATGTATGATGTTGATGAATCCTTTCTCGTGCAGATGTTGTTATAATATCCTTTTCATTAAGGGGGAGTGTTGAGATATTGTAACTTCGAAGAATATTATAATTGTACTTTATCTATTCCGGAGATGTTCCATACCTCCGATGTGATTATACTATGAATCCGGAGATGTTTATTCCTCCAAGAAGTTGTGGTAACTAGGGTTATTAGACCCACCATGTGGGGTTCGGCCCAGTCAGTTATAATAGGGTATTTAACCTAATGGTTAAATACGAGCTTACATGTACTTGTGTAAAATATATGTCAGTGTAGTGTATAAATAGAGGAGGTGTGTTCCTCATTTAACACACACACTCACTTGAGAGAGGCGCACTTATGGAGGAGAGGTCTGCTATGGTGGAGGAGGAGATCATGTCTTTGGTTTGCATCTTTGTATATTGCTGGTCATCTATATTGAGGAAGCTTTACTGGGTTTTCTACCCCATGAGGGTTTCCCAGGATAAATTTGTGTCTCTTGTGTTTATGCTATGCTTGTTGTTTCTTCAGTGATCCTATATATGCTATTATTGTGAAAATGGAACGTAATGCTACTATTTTCTGTCTTAGCATATTAAATATTAACATTATTATGCCCAAATACAAATAAAAACAGTCCATGCTCTTCCAGCAAATTTCTTACAAGCAGAAGGTAAGGAAACTATTGATACATTAGATGAACTACACAGAGTGCATAAAAATTTGGTGGGTGCTGAGAAGGAATCATTCTCAGCAAATGGTGTGCAATAGGGGAATGGAGCATCACTTGTAGCTAAAACGACTAAAAAGTATGATTTTGGTGCTTTGGTGGGGGTATGCACTTCAATACCCAAAGACTCTTCTTTGAATTTGCATCCTTCAGCCTCTAAACCTGTGTCTTCGACTGTTACAGAGTGTCAGGAAACTGAAAAGAATGTGGGATGTGCATTGGAAAATGGTGGTAAAGAACTTCATGAAAGTGTTTCACTCTCCAACGACTCCTGTTGGGCCCAGGTTAAGTTAAAGTTTTGGGAAGCACATTTTTGAGGCAAGCAAGGAAAGCTGAGCTGAGCGCAGGTCAGAAACACAATTTTGGTTAAGTATTGAGGATGCTACAAAGTTGCATGTAGCATCCAACTTTTGACTAGACTACAGATTTGCGTGCAGCATCGAGGGTTTTGGCCGTGATGTTAAGATCAGTACTACGCAGAAGTAGTGCTGTAGAGTTAGGAGGCCACGTGGAGCCAGCAAAGCGGTGTGCTGGACAAGTATCAAGTGTAGTTACCGATTAGACCGGTAGTAGCCATTTTTGGAAAGATACTTCAGGATTGCCGAGCAGCAGACATAGGCAAAACAGGAAGGCAGCTACGCATGGGTTGTTAAAGAAAGCAACATTTGGCATGCGCAGAAGGTAAAACCGTTAGAGAGAAACAGTTTGGCAGAAGCAGCCTATAGGCACACGTGCGACCGGAAGGTCGATAGCGACAGAATGAGTACATGAAGATCCACCATGATCAAGCAGACGCTACCAGGAGCCAGCAAGCTGGGTTGGAAAACCGATGCAGTTTTGGAAACCCTTAGGGTTTTGGGTTTTTAGGTCTTCGACATTGTACATACATGACCTTCGGGCATGATCTATTTAAGAATACATTTTGTATGGGATGGGGGTTCTCAGTGTTGTTATCCTTTTGGATTGATTTCTTTTGTAGTTGTTGAGAACTTAAGGAGATAATCTTTTTATATTATAAAATCTCTCGGAGCTAAGAGGATTGTTGTAAAGGCTCTGCAGCTATGTGCGCAGAGACCTAGCCGAGAGAAAGAAGAGTCTGGAACTGAGTGCGCAAACTAAGGATTGTTTCCCCATCCTTTTTGAAAGAAATATATTACCAACCGTTCTTGTGGACGTAGCTTTCCATCCGGGGAAGTGAACCACGTTAAATCCTATGTTATGTGATAATGTTTATGAATGAATGACTTTCTGTATTTTCTGTAGAATGAATGCTTGAATGTTTCCTTGCATGCTGTAATATGAGAACTTTGATATGCATTTACCAATAGGAGAAGTTTGGGAATGATATGCTATATTCCGTGGAATCAAATGAATGGCGAACATTTCAATTCTATGTTAAAACCGTGAATCAGTCGTTTAAGTATACTTACTTTCTTAAACATAGTGAAGGAACGCAGCACAGTTAATCATGTTTATCATTTCAGTTCATGTTGTAATAATCCAAGTTCTTGATGAAGGCTAGAAAGATAGCCAGTAAGTGCTTGAATGAATGGATGAGTGATATTCATTTTAGTTTCTTAACGTTTCTGAGATTTTCCAAGTAGAGGATAATTGTGGGTGATTCGCAGTTTCAGTAGAAGATCCGCGGCAGTAAGACACCCTTGGCGTGGCCCGTAGTGTTTCCTACACCGTGCGGTACTGTTCGCAGCATAGATCCTGCTGTGCACCACATAAATTTGCCTCGCAGTGCACTCCTTTTGTCCTGCACTGCGCAACTTGTCCAGATAAACAACTCATCATTTACTATGGAAACCTGATTCCGCAGTACCCCATCAAGATAAACCTCAGGTGAGACCTCAACCTGTTCGCAGGTTGTTGCCGAAAGGGCCGCTACGAAGGGGTTTTGTTGGTCAATGGGAGAACGGCAAAGAACCTGGGTCTATTTGAAAACCTCTGGGTCAGTTTAAGCCAACAAATGCTTCCGTTGCCACGCTAGAATCCATGATGAGTTGAAATGGTTTCATTGAATTGCAATTACGATGTGTGAAGAAGAATATCAGTTCCCAGAAGGATCTGACTATTGGCATCCTGAGAAGATAGAAATCCAAGCTTGGTGGGATAAGACCATAAGTGATTTTAATAGACAAGAAAATAGACATCCGCGTCTAAGCGACACACAGTGGTCAGATAGATACCTATTGGACGACATTAACGAGATATTTTGGGCATCATTTCCAAACGAGCTGCATGCGTGGATCTCGCGGCTCGCAGAGAAAAAAAACTGTTTTCAAGGAGGAGTTCCTACATAGTGGACTCCCGAGCTCACAACGTAGCTTAAAGCATTAGATAGCATGTTTTCACATGCATTTGATTATTGGGTCGATCATATGCTAGAAGGATTTCTAACAGAATTTGTTGTAGACACACTCAAATCCTACAGCCAAGCAGAAGCAAATTTTTTCAGAGGATTCCACGGTAAGTTTCTGAACAACCTTAGTCTATACATTAAGATGCTGTTAGCTGAGAAAGGTGTTCTAAGACTGCAGTAATATGCTTGAATTTTGTCATGATAAGCAGTACATATATTGATTCTGACGAAGAGACACATACTCTTAGAAGTGGTAAGTGATATAAAATTAATAAAGATCCGGAAGGCCCTAAACTTCATATAGATACTGAGATCCCCTGCGATCTTGATAGTGAATTCGCACAACCATTTACCCTTGAGAATCTGCTGGCTGCAAAAACTGCAACACCCTTATCGTGGAACCCACCCCACAGAAGAATCACCCTAGCCCATCTCTCCCGATAGTCCCATTTGTATTTACTACGCAGATCCCTTTACAGCAGCCGTGCACTAATCTCGGTGCCCCATCACCTAGTAGCACAATGGAAAACACTGATATGAAACTACCAATATTCAGAGGAACTGGCCTAGAAGACCTTGATCAACATTGGTTCCTTTGTGAAGCCATATGGAGTGTAAGACAAATCCAAGACAATGTTTTGAAACAAGCACAGCTCATCACCACTTTCAGGGATAGAGCACTACATTGGTTTATGAAATACTCTACTATACAACCGAGAACCCTCGCAGAAATTAAAGTCACGCTGGTCGCAGAGTTCAAGAAACCTAAATCTGAGTCTCAGTGTATAACTGAGCTGAAGGAAATAAAGCAAAGACCAACTGAAACGGTCTAGGAATTTGATCAGAAATTTAAGACCTTACTAGACCAAGTAAGTTTTGTCATACCACTGGAATAGCATAAAGAATGGTTCACTGCTGCGCTGTTACCTCATATCAGAGTACCGTTGATGCAGCAGAAGGTTCTATCCTAGGCAGAGGCCTTGGAAATTGCAATGAAGCTGGAAGCTTCACCGATTGGTGATACTAGCTCTAGAATCTCTCAGATCCAGAACCAGCTGACCACCCTGACACTTGAACTGCAAAGTATGAAAAATGGTAAAGAACAAAGATATGAACCTAGACAGGAGGTCTGGTGTACAAGTTGTAAAGGAGAAGGTCATGATTGCGAGCATTGCCCTCTATTCCGTGACTATATTAACAGTGGTGCACCTAACCCATTAAATTAGAATCAGGCCCCATGGTGTGAAATTTGTAGAACCACAGGACACAGACCTGAAAGCTGTTACCTCATCCGGAAATATGTGAAAACTCCTAAGAATTTATACTGCAATTTTTGTAAATCAGTTGGACATGATGAATCCAACTGCCGTGCATATGAATTAATGAATGAAAGAAAAAGGGATATGGACTAAATGCAAGGCACTGGCTTGTACTGCGTACAAGAAGATACCCAGCCAAAACAAGAAAGTGCACAATATGACCAAGGAGGATACAGAGGTCATGGTGGTGGATACTATGGTAGAGGAAGAAATGCTTGTCCGGCACAAGGAAGAGGCCGCGGCCAAGCCATTTGTTATAACTGTGGCCAACCCAGGCACGTATCTAGAGATTGCATTAACCCATGCACTACATGCAATTACTGTAAATTATTTGAGCATGTCATTGAATATTGCCCTGTATTAGAGGTGGAAATGTAGAAGAGAAGACGAATAGAGGCTCCAAATCCAAACATCCAATGGATCGCAATAGCGAATAGACCAGTGGATCCAAGCATTAACATGGTCACGCACAGTGGTGTTGAGACATGCCGTGACAGAGGAGCGGAAGCTTCAACATCAGGGGAGGCACATACGAAGAAGGATCCCCTTGAAACAGTATGGATACGAAAGCTCTAGGAAAAGAACCCCCTCTGAACCTACAGAAGAACAGGGAGGTCTTCATTGACGCGTGGGATACCTTTAAAGAACTAGTGGATAAGTCATCAAGGATCCCGTTGCGTAGTGAAACACCGCATGTTGAAGACATGCCGTTTCCAGATGACAAAACAAGTATTGCGACAGATGTCCGTATTTCTGTTGCGTAGTTCTTGCGAAGCTGCATGAAGTTACTAAAAAGTGAAAAAGCCATAGTAGAGTTCCAGAAGCTTATCAGCCAGTATGAACCTCAGATTGCAATAGAGACTCCAGATAGTGTTGTACATCATATAAGGAAGCACAAAAGAACGGGCTGAGAAATGAGGCTTACTGCGCAGATAGGATATTTTGAAATGGATGAAGTCATTCTTGATCTAGGATCAGAAGTGAATGTCTTGACCAAGCAAACATGGCAGCAGATGGGTCGACCAAAGTTGTTCTGGTCACCTATCCAGTTATGAATGGATAATCAGGAGAAGGTCATACCTTTTGGCCACTTAGCTAATGCAGTAGTTGACATTGACAGAGTACAGAGTCATGTAGACTTTGAGGTTATTGAAATTGTGGATGATAGTCAACCTTTTCTAGCAATATTGGGAATTGATTGGGCTATGGATAACTTGGCTATCATAAACTTGAAGACAAAGAAGATGATCTTTGAAGGGAAACATCTTAGGGTCATCGCACCATTGGATCCTAAAGATGGTGATAGATACAGTGAGCCGATTCAGGAGGAATCCCAAGCTCAAGATTTAGACCGACTATACCAGCTGACTACGAACAAGGAAGACTACATTAATCCTACTGCGGACGGTACGCTCAGCTGGTGATGTGACACTTCTTGTATCTCTAACTCGGATACAGGACTAGAGAATTGGCAAAGCCACATGCATGAAGTATCAGCAAGAAGATGTGCACAGGTTACAAAATCAATGTACTGGATCGGAAAAGAGGTAAGTCCTATTCCGACATATGATGGTTCTTCTAATGTTTACAGTTTTATAAGAGAATATATTACAGCTATACCAGATGAGCATAGACTTCCAGCTTTAGATATAGCATTGCATGATACACCTACCAGATGGTGGAATGCACATAAGAAAAAATTGACCACTTGGGATCAATGAAAAACTAAGATACAAATCCGATTCGCCGAAAAGGTTACTTTACCCTTTGAAAAATATAATGGATAGACAGACCCTAGTCAGCACATTGAAATCTGTTCAAAGGCATGGGTGGAAAGACCACTTACAGAATGGGTACATTTATTTGTACATACATTGGATGCGGGTATCCCAGAGAAATGGTACCTCGACCTGGAGTCGCGTAGTGAACTTACTGATTGGGAGTTGCTCGCTGCGAACTTCCAGAAGGAGTTCAGTTTTGAAGACGAGAATCAATTAACCCATGAAGCATTACAGCTAATCAAGAAGTGCATATTCCAAGACGACTGTCATCATCAAAACATAACATTGCAGGAGTTTTTTGGGACAAAGTACGTTCCCACACACCTAAAGTCAGACTGGAAGAAACATGAAGAGTACTTGATCAAGCATTACAACTTAGCTGAAGATACCAATGATACAAATGAAGATGATGAGGATGACCCGCGCAACATAGATATACCAGAGTCAGAAGGCGTGCATGAGGTAGAAGGACCTCCGTTGGAAATTCCAGATATGATTGGACCTGTAAAAACACAAAAAGTGAACATTGGCACAGACAAAGAGCCAAAATTCACATCAATAGGAGATTATTGGGACGATGAGACTATTGCGTAGATCGCAGACACCTTACATGAGTATCAGGAACTATTTCCAACAAAATTTACAGAAATGAAAGGAATTTTGGGAGACCTAGGGGTCATATAAATACCTTTAAAGCCAGGTGCTAAGCCTATCAAGCAGAGACCATACAGATTGAATCCACGCTATAAGGAAAAAGTCCGTGCAGAGCTAGATAAGATGCTAGAAGCAGGAATCATTGAACCAGTTGAAGAATCTGAATGGATTAGCCCCAAGGTTGTTCAAGACAAGAAAGAAAAAGGCGAGATCAGGAGTTGTGTCGATCTTAGAAAGCTAAACGATGCTTCCATGCACGACCCATTTTGTAATGTCCCTTGTTAGGAATTTTATTAAAATGGCAATTTTCCACTTTTTTTTTCCCTAGTTCGACCTTTGACTAGTTTTGATCTCTAGGTCCCAAATTTGCCCCAAATGCTCCCAAATATTCTGAGAAGGTATATGAATGAGATTAGAACATAAATATGTGTTTTAGGTATGCCTTTGGACCTTTAAAATACTTCTTCAAATACTCTTTCAATTCTGGCCAATGTAGGGAACTTTACTAGTAATTTGCCTTTGACTAGTATTGGTCTCTAGGTCTGGAATTGACTCCAAATGCCTTAAAATATTCAAGGAAGGTGTATGAATAATATTACGAATTGAATATTATGTTTAGGGATGATATATGGCCACCAAAATACCTCTTCAAACTCTCTTAAGATTCTGGACCAAGTATGCAATTTTACTAGTAATTTGGGGTTCAAATCCCCCTAGGGTATGTACTGAAAATGGCTTCCCAAATGCCTCCAAAGCCACTCAAATTTCTGAACATAGGTAAGAAATGTATTAAGGATGTTATTAAGGTCTCATGTGCACCATTAATTTATTATTATATCTGTTCCAACCCTCTCCCATTCAACTGCAAAAAATCACCAATTCGACCCATGGGGAAATGGCACTATTTCTTCTCCCAATGCAATTAAACTGAGTAAAAATACTTCAAATGCTCAAGTACAGTACATGAAACTTGTAAAATACATCCATGGCAGTCCATTAATCACAAATGCATCAGATAATCATCCATTCATTTGAAATCATCATCAATACATTGGTTCACAACAAGGTAGTGGGGAAATGGCATTGTTCTTCCATTAAAAATGAGATTTATACATTTCTACTTGGAATTTCGACCTGAAAATTTATGGAGATGAAGAAAAGAGTCTTTAATTCATAATACAAAAGAAATGGGGCATTATAATCTCCCCCATAGAGTAGAATAGATCACCAAAAGCGCCCTCCCTCAAGGATCAAGAATATGCCATTAAAACTGGAAATGGTTGAAGGAGTGAGCTGCAATAGAAGAAACCATGAGCTTCCCTGTAGCTTACACCTGAAAATAATTACTCCATTAAAGCTCCAAATGAAAGTTCTGAATGGCCTTTCCAATTACCAACTTGGATGGGAATCTTTCACCCTCGAAATTGGTTAAGGCAAGAAACTAGTCATCCACTAGCTCTCACTCTTCACAAATGCAATTGCAAATTCTACAAATGATCAAAATCTGGTTTCATTCTTTGTTATTGACATTTATAAACTTCTAATGTCCTCCATGGGTCGAATTCCTTCCAAGAGACTCATGCCAACTCAAGTTGGGAAGAAATTCCAAAGAATACCACTTGTACAACAATTCCTAGTCTCCCACTTCCACCAAATCACATGTGGAAGCATCTTAGCTTCCCTAACACCCTTGAGCGCCCTCTTGGAGTCTATTTTTATCCTTGACATGTAATATATGTCATATGTCATCCTTCAGGTCTTATTTGTGTCATAGGTTTCATAGCATCTTCATCATTGTTGTCATAGAGCTAGGGAATCTAGCCCAAGTGTCTCACTAGCTCCAAATTGCCTCTTCCTGTTCCATGGGAGTTACTCTTCCTCTATATTTTGACCTTGGATGAGTCATGTAATGAATAATACCTTTTGGACTCCCCCAAGTATGTTACCATTCACCTTGAATTCGAATTGGTGAGAGAATGATGCCAAGTGTAGTGGGGAAATCTAGCCATATGTGGGTCCCACTTCCTCCATGTGTCTTCATGATCAAATGCCACTTTGATTTTCACTTGTATATATTTATTTATCTCCTTTATTAAATATTTATTCCATTCTAATTTTCAAACATCATTTATTATCCCCATTATTCCAAATCCCAAAGCTTCCACCCCAAACCTAGGAAACTAGTAATTTTCCTCCTTGGCAATTATTTGACCTTTAGCATCAATTTGACAAACTCTAACGAATAGGGCCAATGTGATTAGGCCATTGTGACCCAATGCCAAATTTGGGACATGAAAAATCCTCCCTTCCCAATATTGCTTGTCCTCAAGCAATTTTAAACATGGGTGTTGAAGAACCTACTTTCTGTATAATTCTTTGAAGTTGCCATTGAATTGCCCAACCTTGAGTCTTTGAGTTTCCATGAAGATTTTGGAGAGGAACCACCATGCTTGCTGCTGCACTACTCTGATAAAAATCACTTTATTAAGTGGGGAAATCCATCTCCCATATTGCTTGTTTCCCCAAAAAATTTGAAACCAATGAGATAAAAATTATTCCAGGGTCCCATTGCTTGTATTGCACCCCAATAATTAAGAGTGCTCTCCAACCGACACCATTAGTTAAGAGGATTCTTGGATCCCATTTTCTTGTATGCATCCTTCCAAACATCATGAGTACCAAATATATATCATCAAAGTACATAACAACATAATGAAAATGTACATCAAGGATATGCTTCATCAAAGAGTCATGAAAGTGCTTATACCTCCAAGCAAGTAGACCACCATCTTCCAAGTGCATACAAGCTTCAAGTGACCAATCAAATCTGCTCCAATGACATAGGTGAGGATCCCATGTCCTATAATGCTGCTCCAAAAGGATGTGATATGCATCAAAATATTCAACCATGTATTCTTTCATCCAAGAAGTGAATGAAGAATCTCCACTAAAATCTAAACCAAATAATGAGCAAAAAACAAGGAGACTTCAAATGACTCAAAGAAGTCTCACCAATATATCCCTGAATGTGAGAGTCATAAAGATATAAAAAAGTATGTGTCTTGCAACAAAAATGTTCTCCAATCATAAATCTATTCACCCAAGTGTTGGATGAAGTTCCTCCAACATCAAATGAATCAAGTGTTGAGCAAGAAAAACCACTAGTCTTCAAGTGACTCAAATGCATATCATAGGTGCATTCCTGTAGATGTGCATCATCATAAAGTAGCAAAGGATGTTGCTGCAAATGTGAATAAGAATGTGCTCCAACCATGTCATCATAAAAGTTAAATCTAGGAGTTCCATACTCCTCATGTGGCACCATCAAAAAGAACCCTTTCACCCATACTTCATTGAGACTAATGCTGCAAAACATGTAATTGTAGGATGTAGGATAATGAACTAACTTACCCAAATGATAAAAAAGTGCAGAATTTTCATCATGGGAAGGATCCATATGGGTAGTATCATGCAGCTCCTTCAAAAGTGTGAAACCTTTGTCATAGATTGGTTCCAATGTAGAGGAATCATGCTCTTCTTTAAAAATTGCATAACCTTCATCAAGAGACAATTCAAGTTCCTCTTCCACCACATCAAGTGTTTGGATATCTTCAAGTTCATCTTCAAACACATTAAGCACATTCAAATTTCCACATTTCTCATGATCCACCATGTCATGAGAATCCTCCAAACAATCTACCATTTGACAATCTGAAACATAGGAGGAAAAACAAGTATCTTGCAACTTTTCAAGAAGTTGCTCATTTTGAATTGTGAGCTTATGAATATCCTCATTATTCTTCAAGTATGCATCATGTAACAATTCATTAAGCTCAAACAAATGGTTTCTATCAAAAATCAAAGACATGAAATTACCTTTGATGTGGCACATTGCTCTTTGAATCTTGTCCATGTCTTCAATGAAAGATGTTTCTTCCAATGAAGTAGCTCTCCAACAAGAATTTGACACCAATGCTTGAGTGTCATGGAGAATGATGAGGGACTCTTGGATCTTATTTTCATTCTTCTTTAAGGACCCTTCACGAAAATGAGGCTCTTGCAAATGAACCTCCTCATTTTCTTCAATTTTGCTTGGACCAACTTCATGAAGCTCAAGTGGTGATGGGGAAGTTGATCTTGGTTCTTCTTCAACTACTACAAGGTCTTCATTATCATGCTTAATTGAACTTGGGCTTGCAGCTGTTAGGATATTCCTATACTCCATCCTAGTCCCACCAGTATTTTGATCATTTACATTTTCAGTCATGCATGCACCTTTTAGGGTTTGCATGCATTCTAGGGTTTGCATGCATCCCAGTCATCATTCCAGCACCTAGCCCTCAGTTAGCCAGCCCCCAGGAGCTTCTCACTATTCAGCTTTATCCCTCCAGTTGCTTAATGCGCCATTCTTCCTTGATTTTAGGGAGCAACTTTTCCTCCTTCACTCAGTTACAGTCAGTTACACTCAGTTACACTCAGTTACAGTCAGTTACAGTTAGTTACACTCAGTTACACTCAGTTACACTCAGTTACATTCAGTTACATTCAGTTACACTCAGTTACACTCAGTTACATTGAGTTACACTTAGTTACACCTACCAGAGTTAGTTTGACTAATGGTTGATAGTTACTTGAGCATTGATGACTCCACTGATGATGATGAAGACTTCCAGTTGCGCTCCGATGATCATGACGACACCTAGTTGTGCTCCGATGACACTCCAGTGATCCTTTGATCACTCCATGAAGGCTAATTCGAATTGCCACCTTAGGAATTCGAATTCCTCATGCATTGTATTATTTATATGTCCATTTGTGATTAATAATCTAGTATGACCGAAGTATTATTGCTTCTATCTGAGTTCTACTATACCATTTTATTATGTTGCTCATTATACTGCATGTATCACTCTTCTTCTATTTTCTTGCTTAATCATAATTATTCTCTTGTGAAATACATCATCTCTTAGATCTGCTGTGAGGATTTTCACATGGTATCAGAGCATGTTGAGAGAATTGTTTATCTCCATTCTTGAGAGTTTTTTTGCAGGTTATTACCAAGATTTCGAGTGCAGCAGTTGCAGTAGTTTCTGCATTTTTGCAGCAGTAGCAGTTGCAGTTATTCTATATTTTTTTTGCAGGTCCTCTACAGCTTCAATGTATTCATCAGGAATTAATCCTCTTGATCCACTCAACTATGATGAATGGAAACCAAGAATGATAGCAGACTTGAAGATCCATGATCTTTTTTATTGTTATTTTGAAAGAGAGTTTGAATCCCCTGAAGAGAAGATTGACTGGTTAAATAAAAGAGACATGCACTTTGCAGCAATAATGTTTTCTTTGTGTGCATACCAGAGATTCCAATTCAAATACCGTGATGGTGTTGAAATTCCAAGAGAGTTATGGACTCCAAAAGAGATATGGGCTCACCTGGATGTAAAATTTGGCAGAGAGAATGAAGGACTTGGTCCCAACCCATTTGAAAGAAAACAAAGTGATGCATTCGCTCCTCTTGATGGTCTCTCAGATCATGAACTAGTATCATCTCATATTGAAGTTGTTGACAAAGAACTTGCAGATTCTCTGCTCATGCTCAAACTTTCTTCTTTTTCTGTGCCAACTCACACTCTAGATATTGCAGAAGGTCCTAAATCCTCTCTTGCAGCAGAGTCTGTTGGTTTGCATCATGATCACATGATTATTTCAGAGGTCAAATCAGCTAATGGAGGTAATGCATTCACTCCTCTTTAGCAAACATCTCTTTTATACTACTATATGATCATAAATTCATGCTTTCAGAAGGTCATTGAAGAAAATGGCCATTGCCATTCGCTTGGGATAATTTCTCATGCATCTACTGGTTTTGATCTCACCTCTCATGGTTCAAAGGAGATCTCAAGAAGCCATGATTCAAGTCTTGTATCTAATTTGGGTTCTAAGCAATTACTACTTGGGAAAATTTCTCATGCATATGATAGTTTTGATCTCACCCCTGCTGGTTCAAAGGAGATCTCAAGAAACTGTTTTGAAAGTCTTAAATCTGATTTTGATTTCAAGCAAACATGTAATAGTTCTTTTTGGCATAATCTCACCCATGGTGGTTCGAAGGAGAAGACAAAGGACTATATGCACATTCAAAAATTTGATCCTACCTCAGCTGATTCGAATCACAGGTTCAAGGATCATTCTAATACTGTTGGATTTGTTCTCATCACATTCGATCTAAAGAGAAAGTACAAGCACATGCTTTTTGAGCATGATCCACTTCTTCCCAAGAAGAAGATACCTCCAGACATATGACCAAGCATCACACATGCTTGAGTTTGGAGCTTTTATTTTTTTATGTGTGCCTTACAGTCTATTTTTTGAGGAGGGGGTATGTTTCCCATGAAATTTTCCCACTTCCTTGGTTTATTGATTGTTATTATTCATTGTATTGGGTGACCTTTGGTCTTAGTTACCAGGGCCCAAGATGGATTAAGGGGGGGTGTTAGGATATTCCTATACTCCATCCTAGTCCCACCAGTATTTTGATCATTTACATTTTCAGTCATGCATGCACCTTTTAGGGTTTGCATGCATTCTACGGTTTGCATGCATCCCAGTCATCAGTCCAACACCTAGCCCTCAGTTAGCCAGCCCCCAGGAGCTTCTCACTATTCAGTTTTAGCCCTCCAGTTGCTTAATGCGCCATTCTTCCTTGATTTTAGGGAGCAAATTTTCCTCCTTCACTCAGTTACAGTCAGTTACACTCAGTTACAATCAGTTACAGTCAGTTACACTCAGTTACACTCAGTTACACTTAGTTACATTCAGTTACACTCAGTTACACTCAGTTACATTGAGTTACACTCAGTTACATTGAGTTATACTTAGTTACACCTACCAGAGTTAGTTTGACTAATGGTTGATAGTTACTTGAGCATTGATGACTCCACTGATGATGATGAAGACTTCCAGTTGCGCTCCGATGATCATGACGACACCTAGTTGTGCTCCGATGACACTCCAATGATCCTTTGATCACTCCATGAAGGCTAATTCGAATTGCCACCTTAGGCATTCGAATTCCTCATGCATTGTATTATTTATATGTCCATTTGTGATTAATAATCTAGTATGACCGAAGTATTATTGCTTCTATCTGAGTTCTACTATACCATATTATTTTGTTGCTCATTATACTGCATGTATCACTCTTCTTCTATTTTCTTGCTTAATCATAATTATTCTCTTGTGAGATACATCATCTCTTAGATCTGCTATGAGGATTTTCACAGCAGCAACACTTTCAAAAGTGATCTCTATGTCACCAACATAGAGGTGTGAGCACCCATCAGTAGGTACTCCTTCATAGTTTAAGCATCCATCAGTGAATGCTCTTTTGTTCATGTCTAAACTAGAAGGTGTCTCGAAATGATCTTCCATATTTTTAATAGAATCTTCTTCATGCTCTTGTGATGTCTCTTCATTTTTATCCTTCAATCAAGATGATGCATTTTGCCCCTTGTTTTCCTTATGATCAATATCTTTGGAATCTCTTTTTGAATAATTCCCAAAAGCTCTCTTCAAGTGGGACATAATTTCATGCACACATGTATGATACTCACTCCAAGGTTCTTTACAAGAAGGGAATAAACCTTTCATTACTAACTCCACATCTTCATGTTTGGGCCTATTTTCAAAAACATGTTCATCAAAGTACTCAAAAGACATGGCATTTTGTGTATTTTTTCTAAAAGCAAGATATTCTTGATATTTTTGATATTGTTGCGGCAAGGTTTTATATTTTGCTCTCCTTCTTTGGAACTCACTCAGAATTATCCTTGGTTGGTGTGACACACTCATATTCATCAGATTTAAAGTCATAAGAATAATCTTCATTTCTCTTGAAATTGTAAGAAGTGTTGCATGATGACATCTCTTCCTTGTACCATTCACATTCTGCTTCATATTGCTCATAAGCATCTGCATATTCCTCATAAGAATTGTACTCATAGGATTCATCATAATAGTAAGACATGGATGCCTATTATTCTTGAATGTATGTACCTAATCCATAGGTGCAAGGACCATGCTCTGATACCACTGTAATGTCCCTTGTCGAGAATTTTATTAAAATGACAATTTTCCACTTTTTTTTCCCTAGTTCAACCTTTGACTAGTTTTGATCTCTAGGTCCCAAATTTGCCCCAAATGATCCCAAATATTCTGAGAAGGTATATGAATGAGAATATAACATAAATATGTGTTTTAGGGATGCCTTTGGACCTTTAAAATACTTCTACAAATACTCTTTCAATTATGGCCAATGTAGGGAACTTTACTAGTAATTTGCCTTTGACTAGTATTGGTCTCTAGGTCTGGAATTGACTCCAAATGCCTTCAAATATTCAAGGAAGGTGTATGAATAATATTAGGACTTGAATATGATGTTCAGGGATGATATATGGCCACCAAAATACCTCTGCAAACTCTCTTAAGATTCTGGACCAAGTATGCAATTTTACTAGTAATTTGGGGTTCAAATCCCCCTGGGGTAAGTAATGAAAATGGCTTCCCAAATGCCTCCAAAGCCACTCAAATTTTTGAACAGAGTTAGGGAATGAATTAAGGATGTTATTAAGGTCTCATGTGCACTATTAATTTATTATTATATCTATTCTAACCCTCTCCCATTCAACTGCAAAAATCACCAATTCGACCCTTGGGGAAATGACACTATTTCTTCTCCCAATGCAATTAAACTAAGTAAAAATACTTCAAATGCTCAAGTACAGTACATGAAACTTGTAAAATACATCCATGGCAGTCCATTAATCACAAATGCATCAGATAATCATCCATTCACTCGAAATCATCATCAATACATTGGTTCACAACAAGGTAGTGGGGAAATGGCATTATTCTTCCATTAAAAATGAGATTTATACATTTCTACTTGGAATTTCGACCTGAAAATTTATGGAGATGAAGAAAAGAGTATTTAATTGATATTAAAAAATAAATGGGGCATTAGAATCCCCCCCAAAGAGTACAATATCTCACGAAAAATGCCCTCCCTCAAGGATCAAGAATATGCCATCAAAACTGGAAATGGTTGAAGGAGTGAGCTGCAATAGAAGAAACCATGAGCTGCCCTGTAGCTTACACCTGAAAATAAAGACTCCATTAAAGCTCCAAATGAAAGGTATGAATGTCCTTTCCAATTACCAACTTGGATGGGAATCTTTCACCCTCGAAATTGGCTAAGGCAAGAAACTAGTCATCCACTAGCTCTCCCTCTTCACAAATGCAATTGCAAATTCTACAAATGATCAAAAGATGGTTTCATTATTTTTGTTTGACATTTATAAACTTATAATGTCCTCCATGGGTCGAATTCCTTCCAAGAGACTCATGCCAACTCAAGTTGGGAAGAGATTCCAAAGAACACCACTTGTACAACAATTCCTAGTCTCCCACTTCCACCAAATAACATCTGGAAGTATCTTAGCTGCCCTAACACCCTTGAGCACACTCTTGGAGTCTAATTTTAGCCCTAACATGTCATATATGTCATATGTAAGCCTTCAGGTCTGATTTGTGTCATAGGTTTCATAGCATCTTCATCATTGTTGTCATAGAGCTAGGGAATCTAGCCCAAGTGTCTCACTAGCTCCAAATTGCCTCTTCCTCTTCCGTGGGAGTTACTCTTCCTCTATATTTTTAACTTGGATGAGTCATGCAATGAATAATACCTTTTGGAATCCCCCAATTATGTTACCATTCACCTTGAATTCGAATTGGTGAGAGAATGATGCCAAGTGTAGTGGGGAAATCTAGCCATATGTGGGTCCGACATCCTCCATGTGTCTTCATGATCAAATGCCACTTTGATTTTCACTTGTATATATTTATTTAGCTCCTTTGTTAAATATTTATGCCATTCGAATGTTCAAACATCATTTATTATCCCCATTATTCCAAATCCCAAAGCTTCCACCCCAAACCTAGGAAACTAGTAATTTTCCTCCTTGGAAATTATTTGACCTTTAGCATCAATTTGACAAACTCTAATGAATAGGGCCAATGTGATTAGGCCATTGTGACTCAATGCCAAATTTGGGACATGACACATTTCCTACTCCATTCACAGATGAAGTGCTTGATAACGTTCGAGGAAATGCGACGTATTCTTTCACTGGTGGTTTCTCTGGTTATCATCAGATCAGGATTGATCCTGCGGATAGACATAAGACGACATTTGCTACATAATGGGGGTCATTCCAGTACATTGTCATGCCTTTTGGGTTGAAGAATGCACCTGCCATATTCTCTACAGTTGTCGTCGTAGCATTTAAAGATTTTATACACAAGTTTTTAGAAGCATGTTTTGATGATTGGACTATATTTGGTCTATTGAAAAATAATTGCGTGAATCTCCACATGATGCTCGAAAAGTGTCAATAGCATCAAATATCCTTGAATTTGAAAAAGTGTATTTTTTGTGTCCCTTATGGAATTTTACTTGGCAACATTGTTTGTAAGCAAGGACTGATGGTAGACCCTACGAAGATTGTAGTCATTACGAACTTACCAACACCAAACTCAGTCAAGATGTTGCAATCTACATTAGGCCATACTGGATATTACATGAAATTTATAAAGGGTCATGCACAGATAACTGCAGCAATGGAAAAGTTGTTGAAGAAAGCCGCACCGTTCATTTGGAACGCAGAATGCGAACAGGGTTTTGGCGCATTAAAAGAAAAGACGGTCACTGCGCCAATTCTAGTCTTTCCAGACAGGACGAAGCCATTCCATGACCATGTTGATGCATCATGTATTTCCCTAGGGATCGTGTTAGCTCAGCCAGGAGAGGGAGGCATTGACCACCCTATCGCATTTTCTACCAGAAAGCTCTCGATAGTAGAAAAGAACTATACTACTACTGAGAGGGAAGGCCTTGCGATGGTATATGCCCTACAGAAATTTAGACACTACTTACTGGGATCGCACTTCCTTATGTTTACTAACCATTCCGCATTGAAATATTTGGTCATGAAGCCAGTGTTAGGGGGACACATATGCCGATGGATATTGCTATTCCAGGAATATGACTTTGAAATTATTGTCAACCAGGTAGGCTGAACTTGGGACCTGATCATCTGTCAAGGATCGAGTCAAGAGAGGAGTCGATGAATATTGAAGAAAGTCTTCCTGATGCGCAGTTATTTAGTATACAGGTTGCCAATGATTATTACAAGGATATCATTGATTTCCTAACCACAGGGCTGGCACCCCAGGAATTCTCGGTCCAACAGAAAAAACAGTTAATGGTGTGTTCCGCAGACTTTACTATAACTGCAGGTCAGTTATACAAAATTGGGCCAGATGAAGTCCTATGCAGGTGCGTACTCGATCATGAGAATCCATTTATTCTAGCCGATCCACACTCAGGAATTGTGGGAGGTCATTATGCAGGAAGGGCTACTACACAGAAGATATTGCGCGTAGGTCTATTGTGGCCTACGATCAATAAAGATGCCAAAGAACATTGCAGGAACTATGATGTCTATTAGAGGACAGGAAAAACATCACGCAAGATGAGATGCCATTGAATCCACAGTTAACATTGCAGCCATTTGAAAAATGGGAAATAGACTTTGTTGGTCCTGTAAACCCACCAGGAAAACGAACAGGTGCAAGGTATATTATTATTGCTATAGATTACCTCACCAGATGGGCAGAAGCAAAACCA
The DNA here is from genome assembly GCA_027924585.1 of Larix kaempferi. NCBI lineage: Eukaryota > Viridiplantae > Streptophyta > Pinopsida > Pinales > Pinaceae > Larix > Larix kaempferi. The sequence continues at coordinate 3,285,911 of BSBM01000392.1, forward strand.
GTTAGGGACTGCAGTGCCAGTACTGCTACGCAGTTTATTTTTGAAGAAATACTTATCATATTTGGCTGTCTGAAGATTTTAATGAGTGACGAAGGTACTCACTTTCTAAGCAAGACGATTGAGGCGCTTACAAAGGAATTCCACATTCGTCATCAGCGCAGTACTCCATATCATCCACAGGCGAATGGTACTCTAGAGGATTTCAATAAAATATTGGAGAACGCACAGACTAAGGTGTGCAATGTAAATAGAGATGATTGGGACCTGCATGTCTCATCAGTGCTATGGGCATACTAAACCACATGCAAGAAGTTGACAAGACAGACACCCTTTCGTTTGGTTTATGGGCAGGAGGCTATAATGCCTATGGAATATATTGTCCCTAGTTTGAGAATCGCTGCATTTATGGGGATGGCAGACTACAAAGCTCTAGAAGAAAGATTACTGCACTTAATGGGCTTGGAGGAAGATCGCTTCATTGTAGGCTTCCACCAGCAAGCGCAGAAGGACCGCGAGAAAGCATGGCATGACCGCCATATAAAGAACAAGTGTTTTCAGTTAGGTGATCTATTCCTCCTGTATGATAGCAAATTCATGAAATTCCCTGGTAAGTTTAAGATACATTGGCTTGGCCCATATACTGTGATACATGTTACTAACACTGGTGAGGTCCAGTTAGCCAATCTAGCTGGTGATACCTTGCCAACTTTGATAAATGGAAGCAGGCTAAAGCTATACCATGATAGCACTGCTTCACAGAACCCTGCATAGTGAACCAAGGAAAGAAGTTATAAGTGTCAAGTACAGTTGAAAGTGGACACAAGAAATATAAAGGCGTCTGTACATGTATGATAAAAGAAAGAAGGTATGATAAGAAGAATTGTACCACGCAGCACTGTTGAAGCTACGCGAAAAAAAAAAAAAAAAAAAAAAAAGCCATGCAGTTGGAAATTTTCGGCACTACGAAGTATCCACGCAGGCTTACAGATGGCTTGCCATGCAGTTCGGTGCAGCACCCAGAGAAAAATAGCCATTGCATGGCTTTTGAGAAAAATAGCCATTAGATGACCGTTGCAGCAACCGCTTCAACATTTAAAGAAAAGATAGCCGTTCTGAGCACGCTGACAATAGAAAGGACCGAAGGATCCACTCAAATTCGCCAACCAACACCACATTAAATGCTTATCTAATCATTGAAGGGCACAGGAGAGGGTCTGCTACGCTTATAAATAACACCGTTGGGAGACTCGCGGGCATTACCAAGCACTTAGAATTTTTTGGTGATTAACCTCTCTGAGCTAGTAGCCATCTGTAGTCTATCTGCCTTAGCCGCTACCTCATTTGTGAATTTCCAAACCTCCCTTTAGAGAAGAAGAACAGACCCTTGAAGAATCCCTGAGGATCTTTCAGCAAGGAGGTTTTCAACAGTTAATGAAAACCCGAGTTAAGAAGGTCGTCATAGAACAAGGAGAAGGATGTCGTAGATCACTAAGAATTAATCCCATGATGCAGGAAAAACCAAAGGATAAGGGAAAAGTGGTAACTGCACCTCGATCCAATATCATAAAGTTGGGATCCTCGGCATAGAAAGCACCAGCCTTTCAGACAGAACCCATGAAGATGACACCTGAATACATCTCTCTGCGGGAACTGAATGCCCATGTGTTTAAATTGCTCAAGAATGCAAGATATGACATCCCGTTGTCGCCTATGTCAAAGCATGTAAATGTTGGTAAGAATATACTGGGAAAGATAGCAGATTGTAAATGGGAGGATTATGACCTCTTGGGAATGAAGAAAGACGAGCCAGATGTTCCCAAATACCCATATTTTCAACTAGACTAGTATATGTGCTGGAAAAAGGACTCCAAGGGAACGCTGAACTTGGTATCTGACAGCTAGTTGGCACCTGTCGTTCAGTCAGGGCTACTGAACTTGCTAAGATTACCACATTTTGACTGTTCTCCAGAACTAAATATTGTGGTTCGCACACTCATGGTGTGAATCCATCAAGGTTATTTGTGGCTGGACAAAAACGTGGATATAAATATTGATTTGATCCACCGCATTACTGGTTTAAGAAAGTGCGGTAAGGATCTGAAGCATCTATTCCAGGGGAAGAGCAAAGAAAAAGAGACTGTTGAGAATATGAACAAGACCCACTTGGTAGGAAAGGGAAAAAGAGGATTCCCGACAGAAGAAATAGAGGACCGAGCAACACGATTTGTAACGCAGTTGCTCGTAGGCAAGATGCTCAAAACAGCTAGACCTTCGGAGGTGTCGGTTGGTGCAATACTCCTTGGCGCCGCAGCGACCGAAGGCCAGAGCTTCAATTGGTGTCAGTTTCTACTGAATGAGTTCCTTGAAGAACTCAATGACACCTAGGTGAATGGCGGCTAGTTCCATTTCACCTAGCTCATCATCCTAATCACTTTGGGCGGATGGAAGGAGCCGCGAGATTATGTGGGCGTCGTTATGGATAGAAAGGATCCTAGAGGGTTTAAGTTTGTCAACCTCTAGGTGAACACAAATGCAGAGCACCAGCATGCAACAGTAGAAGTATTTTACCAATACTATATTCAGCTGCGCGATGCAATCACGAAGACACCCCGCATCACAAAGCAGGTCACGGCGAAGTATGTCCGCATCATCGACTTTGAGGCGGATATGAAATGTATATTCATATCACCAAAGGCACAAATGAGGAAATCGGAGTGGTTCCCAGGAAAGTACAACATGTACTAGTAGGACATTGAGGACCTCATGAAAGATTGGCCAACAGAGTTCTGCGTAGAGGTCATGGACGTGGAGACAGATTCAACAAAAGATGAGTCGATCCCGCTCTCATGCCCAATCATTGAAGAAACAACGAAGAGAAAGGAAGATGAGACTTTGGAGAAGCCAAAGTCGAGGAAAAAGGTGATGGCTACAAAGCTTCAATCACAGGCAATCCTCAATGATGATAACTACGACATGATAGCTGAAACAGTATCAGAGAAAACGAATAAGCTTATGGCGACTAAAGAAAAGAAGGACAAGGTCATCCACGATGACCTGCACCAGACAAGGCTCCCAATGCAATGCCTAATAATGAAAATGGACGATGTCCAGAAAAGTATTATTGTAATGCAGAAAGTAGGGGCTTAAAGGAGGTCTGTAGGAACCTTGCAGCAAGGAAGCCAACAGCTAGCAATAACGCTGCCGTCAAAGACTAGGATTGTCCATGTGGACCCATTGGCTGTTGCGTTGCTAGTAGCAGAGCAAGTGGCCTTGGAAACAACGAGAGTCGAGAGAGTAGAGATCGACTTAGCCAAAATCTCGTTACCAGGATTGCACTTCATCCACACGCAGATCATGGAGGAGATGCATGAACAGACGGTTGAAGCGATGAAGTTACAGGCAGAACTCACCACGGCAAACAGACAAATTTAGCAGAAGGCAGAAGTACAGCTACGCAATGAGCAGGACCTGCGACAGAATTTGGAGACCACCATATCCAATGTGGCAAAGCATATTAAAGACATAGAAATCCAGGATGATCCTACAAACACAGTTCTAAGGATCGGAGATAAGGTGAGATCCTTGCAGTCGGAGATGCAGGACAAAGAAATTTACTATGAGGCCGATATTGCTACATTAAAGGAGAAGCTAAATAAGCAGGTGCCCTTAAACGAACATCAGGTCAAAGAGCAAGCAGTGAGCGCCGCCTTGAAAAGAATCACAAGTGAGATGGCTAAGTGCCAATCTCTCCTAGATAGGGTTTCACAGGCAATCACGACCGTTGAAGAGGATCAAGGATTATTGCAGGTCAGGACCGCGGTACAAGAAAAATAGGCTGCGCTGGACAAGTTGAACATAGAGGTGAAAGCTCTACCACCTAGAGAAAGGCTGCCGAGATATAAGGAGATATCCAGCTTGAAGAAAGAAGTGCAGTAATTACGACAAAAAGAGACTGAGATGTATAATCAGTCGTAGCAGTTCCTGGACAATGCCATGGCGGTGTCGCAGCAGATTGAAGATAAGTTAATAGAACTGCGCGATAACCAGGAGCAGGTACAAGATCAAATTGGACAAGAAATAAATTCAACACTGCTTGAGGCAATTAAACAGGTTGAGGAGGATACAAGAGAAGCAGTGGTGTAGTTGTATGGTACATATGACAAGTTCGCGGCCAAGTTCATCCCATCGGTCGTGGTGCAGAGTGAGATAGCTGAAATAATCAGTGGCTCGTGGACGAGCCACATGTAAGTATTAGGGGCATGTTGGCCCCAGGTTAAGTTAATGTTTTGGGAAGCGCCTTTTTGAGGCAAGTAGGGAAAGCTAAGCTGAGCGTAGCTTAGAAACACAATTTTTGCTAAGTATTGAGGATGCTGCAAAGTTGCACGCAGCATCCAACTTTTGACTAGACTGAACAGTTGCGCGCAACATCGAGGGTTTTGGTCGTGATGCGAAGATCAGTACTGCACAGAAGCAGTGCTGTGGAGTTAGGAGGCCACTTGGAGCCAGCAAAGCGGTGTGCTGGATAAGTATCAAGTGTAGTTACGGACTAGACCCGTAGGAGCCATTTTTGGAAAGATACTTCAGGATTGTTGAGTGGCGGACGCAGGAAAAACAGGAAGGCGTCCACGCGTGGTTTGTTAAGGAAAGCAACATTTGGCATGTGCAAAAGGTAAAACCATTAGAGAGAAACGGTTTGGCAGAATCATCCTGTAGGCACGCGTGCGATAGGAAGGCCGATAGTGACAGAATGAGGACGTGGAGATCCACCATGATCAAATAGACGCTACCAGGAGCCAGCAAGCCGAGTTGGAAAACTAGCGCAGTTTTGGAAACCCTTAGGGTTTTGGGTTTTTAGGTCTTCGACATTGTACAGACATGACCTTCGGGCATGATCTATTTAAGAAGACATTTTGTATGGGATGGGGGTTCTCAGTGTGGTTATCCTTTTGGATTGATTTCTCTTGTAGTTGCTGAGAACTTAAGGAGATAATCTTTTTATATTGTAAAATCTCTCTGAGCTAAGATGATTGTTGTAAAGGCTCGGCAGCTATGTGCATAGAAACCTAGCCGAGAGAAAGAAGAGTCTGCAGCTGAGTACGTAGAATAAGGACGGTTTCCCCATCCCTTTTGAAAGAAATATATTACCAACCGTTCTTATGGACGTAGCTTTCCATCCGGGGAAGTCAACCACGTTAAATCCTGTGTTATGTGATAATGTTTATGAATGAATGACTATCTGTATTTTCTGTAGAATGAATGCTTGAATGTTTCCTTGCATGTTGTAATATGAGAACTTTGATATGCATTTACCAATAGGAGAAGTTTGGGAATGATATGCTAGGTTCCGCGGAATCAGATGAATGGTAAACATTTCATTTCTATGTTAAGACCGTGAATCAGTCCTTTAAGTATATTTACTTTCTTAAACACAGTGAAGGAACACAGTACAGTTAATCATGTTTATCATTTCAGTTCATGTTGTAATAATCCAAGTTCTTGATGAATGTTAGAAAGATAGCCAGTAAGTGCCTAAATGAAAGAATGAGTGATATTCATTTCAGTGCCTTAATGTTTCCGATATTTTCCAAGTAGAGGATAATTGTGGGTGATTCGTAGTTCTAGTAGAACATCCACAGCAGTAAGACACCCTTGGCGTGGCCCGCAATGTTTCCTACACCGCGCAGTACTGTTCGCAGCATAGATCCTCCTATGCACCGCATTACTTTGCCCCGCACGCACTCCTTCTTTCCTGCACTGCGTAGCTTGTCCAGATAAACAACTCATCATTTACTGTGGAAACCTGATTCTGCAGTACCCCATCAAGATACACCTCGGGTGAGACCTCAACCTATTCGCAGGTTGTTTCCGAAAGGGATGGTGTGAAGGGGTTTTTTTGGTCAAAGGGAGAACCACAAAGAACCTGGGTCTATTTGAAAACCTCTGGGTCAGTTTAAGCCAACAACTCCAATGAAACCCAAGTATTGAATTCAGTTGAAATGGATGAACCAGGAATATTTGGATCTCATAAGCCAGACGATCAAATATCCGGGGGATTGGAAATAGCCCTTGTGAATCTTTCCTGGATATACAAGGGAAGGTTGATGACTATCAATTGGATAATGAAACTAAGAAGACTGATAAGGAGTTGCTAGTATCGTCATCCGATATTGGTGAAACTGATGTTCTACCAAGTTCAGAGATGAGAGCCAGTTTAGATCATGCACTTATTAAGAAAACAAAAGGATTTAAGAGACATGTGAAATTTTCAAAATATTCAGGTTTGCAAGATACCCCTTGTAGTAGGAGTTACCTAAGAGAAAAAAATCATAAGAATATGACAAGATTGTCTGATGAAATAGAGCCAACTGAGAAAAGGCGTAAGGTTTCTGAGATTGCAGAAAGTGTTGTTGAAGATCCTAACCATGCAAGAATGGGTACAGTGTGGTCAATTCTGCTTACCATAATCACAGAAGGGCTACATTGACAGAATATGATAAAGGATGATCCCTCATGTTGTCTGATCAATCAAAAGGTGATGAGTCCCTATGCAGAGAAGTGCATTCTGAAAATTCTGGATCTCTTCTTTGTCCACTTATGAATGATTTTCTATCCCTTGCATTGGATCCTTTTTATGGGATTGAAAGGGACTGTCCTTTTTTTTTTTGTAAACTAGTAGAAGATCCTTATATTAGCATAAACGAAATGTATAGAGTAGTAAGCAGCAAAAGATGCAAGTTCAAAGTCTTATCGGGCCCTCTCTTCAAGGAGAAAACAAACCCATTCAATGTATGGAAAGGAAGCATAAGAGAATTACTGTTATCTAGAGCACCATAAGTCTGAGGACAGAACCAAAATTAACATAGCTTTCAGAGAGATAAAACAAAGACAAAACAGAATAAAAGCCTGCGAAAAGCAGAATTCGATCATAACTAGGAGCTTTGGTACTCATGCTGAATTGGCTGAGTCGAAGGGTCTTTAGGCAGTGTGATACCCAAATGTCGAGCCAGCTGCTACTGGTTGAAAAGACTTTGATTTTGCATGTACATTAACTCGTCCAATTGCATTAAGATTTCTGCATGTGCTTCATTGCAGTCGGTCAATGCTTTCCTTAAAACCAAGTTGTGAGACCAAATCATATCCAAGGTTTTCTGATAGAGGGTTGCACTCTGTCTGGTGTCTCTAGGGTCAGGAACAAGCTCCTCAAACTCTACCCGAATCTCATCATTAGTAACACAATTGCCAAAAACCAGGGTGTCCTCCTCAGCATCCTGTATCTCCGCTTTCGCCTGGGTAGGAATCGTGGAGTGGTAAGTGCAGGCTTTCTCCACTACACCCCTCATCAGACAAATTAGGGGAGAGCAAGAGGAGCTATAAGCGTATTGAGCATTGAACTTCTAGGAATATTTCCAGGTCCTAACGTGCGTAGGGGGCACCATGACAATGCAGACTAGTAGGTAGTGAACAAAGAGCACACGGTGGAAATGGCAAGAGCTAGAAACCGGAGAGTCATGGGAATTAGAGCAGAGATAGAGGCAGCCAGGAGAAATGAGCAGAATAGAGCTAAGAGTCGACTGACCTATGGAGATGATGGATGAGGCTTTCAGAAGGCACTGGATGATTCCAAGAAATGCGAGTTTGTCCAATGATGGATAAAGGATGGGGCCATTGATTATCAGATGAAAGAGGCATCATCACGATAACTCAGAAAAAGATATGAAATGCATACTACATCATAAATTGGACGTGCCACACACAAGAGTCATTAACGCTGAGACCAGAGGCCAAACAACGTACCAGATGAGCGAAGGGGTAGAAATCAGGCATCATAATGAGTAGTGGAGGTGGAGGTCTGGACATAAACAACCTCGTCTGGAGGCAACTGGTAGGAGCTAAAGTTCATATCGATGGTTTATCGGAAAAGTATGATTTCATTGTCATCTTTGGAGGTATCCAAAAATGTTCAACCATTATATGAGGAAAACTCAAATAAAAAAGCACCGAATCTTAGTGGCGAGATAGGATACTACAGAGGAAAACCCAAATAAAAAAGCACACTCATCAGTCTCGTGGATTGGGCTAAATTTCGATCGATTCAGATGAGAGACAGAGAAACTAGTCTAATCTTAGTCTTGCCTAGGTTTTCTGTGGCCAATGAGAAATAGCTATTAAGTTAAAAAAATGATTTGCAGGAACAATTTAAAGGAATGACTGCCACTTACCAAAGACATTGTAGAGACTAATTCTTCTCTTGCTCCAAATTTTGCAATCGAAACCCCTGCTCTTGATCATGCTTGTGCTTCTGCGATGGAAACCCTTGCGTCGTCGCTTGACGTCGGTTAAGTCCAAATCGAAGTCGACATGCCCACCAAAAATGGTACCACATTACAAACCAAACCATAGGTCTGAATCGTATGTGGAGGAGGTGGAATTTTCCCTCGAAAAAATGGAGAAACACCTTATCAATCACTGAATTAGAATGTCAATTCATCACTACCCGTCGGAGTACATTTCCCGTCACACAAACCAGACCGCAAGTCTGAATCAGATGCGGACAAGGTGGACTTTTCCCTCCACAAAAATGCATAAACACCCTATCGAACAGTTATCAGTGAAGGGATTGTCGACCAGTGAGATAATTAGGGGTTTTGGTTTTAATGGTTTATGGATTTAATGGTTGGAGAGTTAAGGTATTAGGCGAGGTTAGGGGTTATAGGTTAGCATGGGTTAATAGGTTAGTATAGGTTAGTTATCTATTGAAAAAAATATATATATCTAATTATAAAGGTTAGTATAGGTTAGTTAGGGGCAGGGATCAAACTTGAAGGGTGGGGTCCCATTTCACTCTGAAGGGCTATGAGATATTGAACCCTTCAATGATGACATGTAAAAATAAATCATTCTTTTCATTTGAAAATGTACTAGTACATCAAAATTTCATTGTTTACTTAAGTAGTAAAGTCGAGAGGCTTTATTTTGCAATGGATATGGCATCACTGAACGTTATATATGTCATATACCATATTTTTCCCGAATCCAACGGCTCAATCTCTAGGCCACTATGCCACCTTTGTCATCTTAGCAGTTTCCGAAATTGATCTTGCCTCTTAAGCTTTTAACGAGTATAATAATACATTTAACTTGCTAACCCCATTCCAATCCAACTTTCATCCTTATAGCCAAAATTAATACTATTTTACTCTTACATGATATCCCTAGACATGAGGAATTTATTAGTGAAACATAACTTAGGAGACACATAGAAAATCCACTTTGCAGATGTTAAGTGTGAATTGCCATAACTAATTTTTTATATATATTTTTCTGCATCAGCGTAGCTACAATTAGATTGCTAGCCCCCTCCATTTCATGAAAATTAAAGGGCAGCTAAATTCTCAAGAGCTTCAATCGAGTGACAATGGAAAATAGGGAAAGGAAAGGAGCACATGGAATCATATGCCTGTACACAAAACATATGACGAAAGAAGCAATTGTTGTTGTTGCTACGATTGGGAATCGATAAATTCCATTATGAACAACCTCTCACCAATATTTTTGACAAACCCGCTCTCGGGTCCAGGATTCAAATTTGAAGCCTTCAAGGCCCGTTTGAAGTTACAAAATTTCAATCAAATAATAATATTGTGTTTGAACTTTAAAGTTACAGAATTTTAATCATATAACAAAATTTTTAAATAATTTAAGCGATCATGAATGGATAAAATGATGTACATAACATACATAGGATGTTATCAATTCATAGGATGTTGACAGGTGAATAGGTTAGTTAGGGGTTAGTATAGGTTAGTATATGTGCTTGTTGTAGCAAATGTACATTTTTATATTTTTTTATTATTAAAATACGTATTAGGCCATAACATATATAGAAAAAAATATTCTGAAAATCCAAGCCTTGAATATAATGATGTGGAGAAGGAACATGCATCATTTTTTTTATCAATGTTTAGGGATTAAATGAACTTGGGAAGAAAATATACCATCCATCATATCTTGAATTCTTTTGGTGGGATCGGTGTGTTCTGATGGCAAGACATACATGTTTTAAGATTCATGTTGTGAGTGAGATTGTATTTTATTTCGCCAATACATAAGTGAATTTATTTTAATCATTTTTATGTCAAAGGATGGGTGGATACCTTGTTCACTCCTAAATTTAATAAATAAATTATTGATTGGGGTGTTCATCCATCTCAATGGTTAGCCTGAGCTTTGGTTTATTTGGAAATCCATATAATTGGGCTAGCCAACTTGTATGGCTCAAATAATTTTGGTGAATGGGTATCCCTTTTGATAACGATGATGACGATGATGAAGATAATGATGATGAAGATGACAATGATGATGACGATGATCGATGATGATGATGACGATGATGATGATGACGATGATGACGATGATGATGACGATGACGATGACAATGATGATGACGATGATGATGACAATCGATGATGATGATGATGATGATGATGATGATTATGTTTGAGTCTTGATAATTGTGCATTTCCTTACTAAGCTTCTCTCTGTTTCGAGAATAATCTAATATTCTCTACTAAACAGGGCCAACCACGTGAAGGTGGAAGATCTTATGGCCCCTCCGCCCCCTCAAATCAATCTCAATTCCCCATAACCCAACAAAAATATCTATGTACAACAACTTTAAATGTGTTTTTTGACATACTCTGTAATAAGAAATGTTTCTAATTATATCATACTGGAAAATGGAAACTCACTAAGAAAAAATTAATTTATTATTACTACGTACCTCATATACTTCAATGGTCTTCATCATCTTCTTCATCTGAGTCATCGTCTATACTATCATCTGATGATCCAGATTCAACATTGTAAGGATTGGCCATATCATCCTCGTCATCAATGTCAGTTACAATCATCATGTCATTGTTGATATCATCTTCATGGACATTGTCTGATACATCATCTAATTCAATAAGTTCTTCGACATCTTGTTCAGGAACATGGTCTTCTAACTCATGTTGATCATGATCATTTTCTACAGCATCTTATTCTTCGAGAACGTCTTCATTACCTTAATATATGTTATACTTTACCAGCCTTCCCCTTGGATCGTGTCTCACAACAAATGACCAACCCGCTCTACCTGGAACCTCAGAGTAAAATACCCGTTCACATTGGGTTGGAAGAACATAGGGATCCATTCTTGGCTCAAACAACCTTGTATTTACCATGGTAAATCCATTATCATGTTCAATTATTGTTTTATCGGGATCACGTTGATTCAATCGACAACTGTAGCATTTGACAACGAACAGAAATACCTTGAAGGAGTTAAAGTCACACTAAATAATGTCTTCCAGATACCCATAGTATTGATTTTCATAGAGTTATGGATGTATGTCACTTTTAGAAGAAACATTGGTCACCTCAAAGACTGCAGATATCCCACAATCAAATGTTTTCTTTGCTGCATCCAACTTTTTGATTCGATATCTACATCCATTGCACCACATAGCCTTATGGTGTTTTACCTACAACAAGCCATACAGGAAAATATTACATAATGATCCAATATTTATGATTCACTAGTGCATGTTTATAATTCCATACAATGAAAAAAATAGCGTGACGTACAACGACATTAGTTTTTACAAAAAAAAATAGTGTGGATGATTAATATGCTTACCTTCTTATATTTTAAACCTCTTGCTAAATCGATTTCCCTTTGTGTTAGATTGGTGTCTCAATTGCAATGTGCAGCTTTAACCAATGAAGCCACACCTTCCCATGATATTCCATGACCAGATTGCTCACATCGTTCGATCCATACCTTCATCCAGTCAAGATTGTTTGTGATGTATAAATGAATTGCATCCCACTCTCGACCAACTATTTCATGACAATAAAATTAAAATTCAATAGAAATGTAATATAGTAACTTAACAAAGTATATTACAGTATAAATTTATGCAAAATAATGAATATAAAAATGTGTTATATTACCTTTCACCTTCCTCGATCTACCTTTCCCCTTCTGATACTCCCCTTCGAAACTCCTATTGGATTCCGGGTCACAAATGAGAAGTAAATTGAGCTTTTCTACTAATTTAGGAAGATATTCACTAATATACAACATGTTTTAGTATACCATATATCCCTCCATCATAGAACCCTCAGCATATGCTCATTGTCTAACCAAACCCTTCATAAATTTCAAGTGCCTCTCAACCATCCACATGGACCTTGAGTGTGTAGGTCCACACAGTTCAATCTCCTCAACTTGGTGTATGAGGTAGTGTTCTTGTGCATTGAAAAATGCTGAAGATAGATGCTTCTGCATTTCACACATTAGACGAGGAATTTCTCTCCTCCAATACTTTATGTCTTCTTTATGGAATTCTTTATATGACAACCATCTACAAGTGACATGACAACCAAATCAAGAGATTAGAGAAAAAAAACAATATATTACGTAACATCATGAATTACAGAATGAAAAATCAAATATAAGTTCTATGTTGAATTAAACAAACACTAAGTGCATGGAAAAAATCACCACTTACTTGATGTATTTTCCGAGACTATATATTATTTGGTTCACATTGTTGTCGAAGTTGTCTGAGATAGAGAGAGGTAGAACATACTATAACAATAATATACAAATAGTTTCATTTTATTAACAAAGAGTAGACAAATAAAAAATATCCCAACCATATTCACTGTAATAGGAAAAAAAAAAATTAAATCTATACCATAGTAATTACCTTCATGAAGACACGCCAATCGTGAGTTTTTACCCCCGCGAAATCACCTTTCTTTGTTATGATATTCTTCATGTTCGCACAAAATCCGGTGGGAAATTTAATTTTTCGAATGACTTGTTTTACAACATTACTTTGCTGGTCCATTAACATCCATGGAAGTGATTTTATATTAATTTTTTCTCCATTGCTATGAAATTGAATGACGTCTTTCATTGCATGGTTTCTATCTTGAATATCTTTGCAAATTTTGACAATTTTTTCTTTGTCACTCCTTCCATCCAATATTCGCCATAATGTTTCAGTCACATTCTTTCTGATATGCATTGTATCAAATAGATGAGCAATTTTTAGGTGCTCATAGTAAGGAAACCTACTGAATTGTCTAGGATAACTTTTCATTCCTTGTGGAAGCCCATTAATGCCTTCATGATCACATGAACGACAATCATGAAATTACATAAATTAATGTCAATTATAGTAAAAAACACACAATATAAAAAAATACAATATAACATATCATATACGATGATTCATTGTACGTACCTTGAGGATTTCTATTATATTGAAACTTCCATAGGCGAGGTGTCATTCTCTGTCGTTTTGATGCAGTCTCTTGCTTGCCATTGAACAGATGGTTTTCGGTAGTTGGATACCTTTGATTCTTATAGAGGAAGTGCCTATACTCATCAAACACCTCCTTTCCTAATCTTTTTGAATGACGAGATTTGATCTTAGGACCACAAAATGGACATGCAAATTTCCCCTTTGTCTGAAGACCTGCATAAAGAAATGGAATATCTATGTCAATTATAATTATATACAAAATGACTGGATTATTTAGAAAAACATGTGTATGTAGTATATTAACTAGTTGTTCGTATAGCTTTTTGCAAATAAAGTGGAACTTATAATTACATACCACAGAAATGGGTTAACCTTGGGGCATCATGTATTGTCCATACAAGTGTTGCATGGAATTGAAATTGCTTTTGTTGTATTGGTCTAGATATGTCATACATAATGATGCCATTCCATAACTTCAGTAGCTGGTCAATAAGAGGTTCGATATATACATTCATATCTTTCACTTGGTACTTACCTGATTGATATGAACATATAAAAAATATAAATATGAGACGTACCATTTAGATTACATATATTAAACCATATTCCACAATAGAAAAACATTAAATATATATGACATTATGTGACAAAAATACGACAAATGAGATACAACTACTTAAAAAAAAATTGCAGGGTTCCTACCTAGGACAATCATCGACAACATTATGTGCTCCCTCTTTATTTTCAACCATCGAGGAATGTTGTTGCTGATAACAAAAATAGTCCACACCAAGTAAACGGATCTCATCTCTGCAAATGGATTGACACCATCTGCTGCCAAAGAAATCCTAAGATTACGAGGTTCTTCTTTAAAGTGGGGCCATTTTTCCTCCATATCTCTAAATGCAGACCTATCTGTAGGCATCTGAATCATGTCGTCTTGATTCTTTTCCGTGCATGGTAATCCATAAACTACGCTATGTTTTTTGCACCTGAACAATCATTGCAGGCGTGGAATAATGGGAATATAACGTAGAACCTTGCGAGGCACCTTTTTAGTTACTTGATCTGTGCGATATCTACTGATATGACATTCAGGACATTCTGTTGCAAATTCATGTTGATTGTAATATAGAACATGGTCATTAGGGCATGCATGAATTGATTCATATTGCATTCCAATTTCTTTCATGATGGCAGATAAATGTCGATATGTGCGAGGTAAAATATTTGATGGTCTTAACAAATATTCACCTATCATGCTACAACAAATAAAAATAAAAATATAGTTAATATAATATAGAAATAATATTAATGGAACAAATTTCATCCGTAATAATTTGACTTATATATGAATGAACAACAAAATACACAATCATATATATTTTGTGATGGAATATATTACATACTTTAACATCCGTGTGACTAATATGTTTGAAAGACCATTCATCACCTTCATGTTCATTATCAATAATATAGCAAAGAGAAGATTTGTCTTGGATCCCTCATAAAGGGGTTCGTATGCCTTATCAAGAAGAGGTATATCATGAATAACATCAAAATGGTCATTATTTTCATGATCATCATCATCATGATCAACATCGACCATTCCAACATTAAATGAATCATGGATCAAATTATTTGTAACATCATCTTCAACTGTGTTTTCAGAATGGTCATCTTCTTCATTAATGTGATCATTAACTCATTCTCCATTAATATTCATAGCTTCCGGTACTTGTTGTGGAAGCACTTCCTCCGGATGAAGTGCTCTAGGATGTCTTTCCTTTATAATTACATGAAACCATCAATAGATAAAAGTTAATATAAGAAATTCAACCGCAAAATGTAAAAATTTCAAACGCAAAATGTAAACATTTATGTGATGCATTTAAAATGTAACAAACTTTGTACTGTTGCGATGAAAAGAACAATAGCCAATTGTACTGATGGTCAAATAGGTGGATCCAAAATATCCAAGACACATAATAATTGACTCAATTACTGAGCAAAGCTACTCAAATATAACACAAAATTTCTCATACTGTACTCCACTAAGGTAAGATAAATGATGCTATAGTAATTTCTATAGAGAAAATATAAGAGAAATTACAGCATGCCAATATAGTCATTATTTCTATTATCGTGATGGAAAGTGCTACAAATCTAGAGAGTTAAGTGCTTTCCACGGTGAGTGGGTTAGTCTCACTAATGAACAAATAAATGAGTTATTCTACTATACCCTAGATTCAACATGCACAAAAGAAAAATAAATAGTATAATAAATATTTAATATTAAAATAATATTTATTGTCCATGTTAGTCCCCATCTATTGAAACCACGATCAATACATAAATTTACAAAATAAATCAAAATAAAAACATATATAATGCAAAACTTACAAATGGATGGTATTCATGTCCCCCCTCAGTGTGTCCATGCTCCCTACAATGTTTTGTGGTTGTTGTGATCAAAATTCTTCTCTCTTAAAGCCCTTGCATTGAGTACATGGACAATAGAATTTCCTATCACCCCTTTTTTCAACTCCCCACAATCTAGCAAGCAATTGTCGATTTTGTTCGTCTGGATCAGGAATATTGCTACTTGACAATTTCTCGTAAAGAGCTTGAATGAAGATTATCGATCTTAGAAAATGAAGCTCCACACTTCGCTTGCTTGAATATCAAAAACAATGGAAATAATGAAAAACAGTCTACCGAATAAAAAAACTTCTGTAAACCATTGCTTGTATAGCAAACATGTCGGAATGTTTCAATATTTATAAGTTTTAAAAGTCAACCTTTCGTCGGATATCCAATGCCTTGAACCTAGTTACTGTTGGAGAATTGATGTCGGATTTCTGACCTCCTCGGATTGTATAGCTTGACGTCGGATATCCGACATCCCAATGCTTAATATGATGTCGAAAATCGACAGAGCCGTCAGATATCAGCATTCGTGTCGGATATCCGACGTCGCCTTCTATCAATTTAAAAAAAATCATCAAATTTTGAAATTTTTAAGATGAAATCTGATGACATAGTCCTTCGTCAGAGGTCGTCGGATTTGGTGGTCGGATTTTGGGTCCAAATCCACTAGTTACATTGTACTTCTTTTTATTGATTAATAGAAATACTCATATTCTCGTCCATTAATGGTGTGAATGTTGTTTATATTACATTGGGTTGCATTTACTTGTTATATTATGGACCATTGCTATTGATGATGTTAATGTCTTTCATATATTATATGCACTTGTTGTATATTGCTTGTCAAGACTAATTTGCAAGTTCCAGTGCATGAATTGAAAGCTTCAATGGGGATCCACATCAAATGTATGGATCGAGGTTGGTTATATTCTCCATTGTCTTAGCATTGTCATTTATATAGCATAGAATTGAGAATTGAGTTAATTTCTGGTAGTCAGCTATCTGTTGTGGTCTACTCCAAGACATAGGAAGTTTTCTCCATGACAAAAATGGCGACTTCGCTCGGGAAAACATCCATTTTTGGGGCTTTTTGGGCATTTTTACATATTTGGAGTTGTTGTGTGTTGAGTCTCTGTGTCATTGATTGGTCGTTAGGATACACTATAGAAAACACCCTTTTTCTAAGCCATTGGACACTTTTTCTTCTCATTTACTTTTCTCTGTACGTTGGTGAGCCTAGTTCTTCCCACATCTACCTGCCTCTGTCTACACTATAGCTCGTGGGTACCTGCAGTTATTCCTTCGACAGTAGCGTACAACTCCGGGTGTGATTGGTTTATGTCATTTAGTTCTTGCTGGGTTGGTTGTGAGTGTTCCTGAGTCTTCTTTGGCCTTGTTCCTGAATGTTCCAAGCCTTGTTCGTGACAAGAACTCTTCCTTTCTCTTGGTTTTGAGACTTCTTGGTTTTTACCCATTTTCAATTTTCAAGCTCATTACATTGGCTGAGTCTTACTATTTGGGATCTGCTGAGTTCTCTTAGTGATCTCCTTTGCATTTCTATAACTGAATAGTGGGATTTTGCTTACATTTTTCATTTCACTATATTGAAAAATACAAAAATATAGTTTTGCATTTTCCTTTTTCTTATAAGTGAAAATAATTTTTTTTTTACTTTCATGTGTTGCATTTTGCATTTGAGTGCTTGTGCTTTCATTTAGGATCTACTTGTGCATTGGAAAATTAAAAGAGTTGCATTTTATTTTGAAAACTGTTGGATTTGCTTGTCATTCTAGTGGCATTATTTTCATTGAGTAGATGAGTCTAGAGTTTGACGATTGTGCATACCATTGAGTCATATACATCACTAATTTCATGATCATATCCTTTGAGTAACCATAGCCATTCAAATCAATGCTTAAATTAAAATTGATTGGTAACTATTTTCTTTTATACAGTGCACCAACTAGCATAAGTTTAGAGTCTTGGAATAGATCATTGTGAGTTAACAATCCAAGACTGCTAGACGACACATTATGTCTCTGACCAGGGAGTGGTGAAATCCATTATATACATCAGTGTTCTAAGGAAGCTCTACTCAGACTAGAGTTAAGCATGAGGTCACGGGATGTTGGTTGTGGAGATAGCCCTCCAATACTGGCTGAACGTGGGAGATATTTCCAGGATTTGTTCGTATCTGGGGACTCTTGGGGGATTTGATCCTCTTGAGTTTCAGGCTCAGCTACCCTGCCCATATGATGGATCCTACCTGTGACTGTTCCCCTGAGCATTGGTTATATTTTTGTGACCTTAGTTTCCTTACTTAGGTATCGCAGAGGGTATTCATAGTGGTTATATTGCGGGTGTCCTGGGTCAGATAGAGGAGTTAATTTTTGAGCATTAATTCAAAATACTCTAGGATATTTACTGAGAGAATAACATGTACAGTATATCAATGCATATCAATCATAGCAAGCATATCAATCATCACAAGATGAAATCATAAGAGACAATAGCCACACAGAGTTTCCTTGGGGAAAACCCTAAGGTAAAAAACCCCACAACTTCCTCAA
Source organism: Larix kaempferi (assembly GCA_027924585.1). Taxonomy (NCBI): domain Eukaryota; kingdom Viridiplantae; phylum Streptophyta; class Pinopsida; order Pinales; family Pinaceae; genus Larix; species Larix kaempferi. The sequence goes on from BSBM01000392.1 coordinate 3,304,233, forward strand.
AGATAGATAGAGAAATAGCACAACCAAAGTACAACCCAAGTACACAGAGATAGACTCCTCCTAGCAACTGATCCTCCTCCTCACATGTGTGCCACTTTCCGAGTGATGGATAAGTGAGTAATGAAGTGCTCAAATAGAGAGATATTTCTCTCTATTTATACTTGTTATGAGCAGCCTAATAAACCTATGCAGCCAACTTGTCTAACTCAACCTAATAACCCCAGGTTAAATTAATCAGGGCCGACCCCACATATGGTGGTATAATAACCCATCGGCAAGTTACGACACTTGCGACACTTGTCAATACAAATGATGACACTTCCGTATAGAGGAATAATACAAATCTATAGGAGTACAATAAAATACATAGATGAAATACATTCTGAAGTCACATATACATCAACACTCCCTCTTAACTAGAAAGGTATTTCTTGACACAGATCTGCTAACACAAGTCTTCTTCTCTAGATCACCATCAGTGAATCATTGTCATCATCACTGCTGCTGCTATCTCAATCAATCTCTGTTCTACTCGTCATAGGAAGTTCTACATAGTCAGTCCTTTTTCATATTGGATGTAGGCCCACCACCTGTAGGTCTTTATCATCATTGGCCATACTGTGGAATACTCAAGACTGATTACATGCCTCAACAAAACCTCGAAAGAGCATCCCAAGACTGATTATGAGAACAATGCTCAACCTATCGGACATCCCAGGATATTTTACATGTTGACCTTCACAAAACCTACTCAAAGCATCCCAGGATGTTACGAGCAAACTGCTCTACTTGTCTAGATCTTGATAGAGCATCCTAGGCTGTTACGATCACATCACTCTACCTGTCTGGATTTTAAAGGATCTTTTCTATGTGAACTTTCGCAAAACCTACTCAGAGCATCTGAGGATGTTACAAGCAAACCGATCTACCTGTCTGGATCTCGTTAGAGTATCCCAGGATGTCACAAGCACACTGCTCTACCTATCCATATTTTAAAGGATATTTTCAATGCGAAACTGTAGAAAAACCTACTCAGAGCATCCCAGGATGTTACGAGCAAACCTCTCTACATGTCTGGATCTCGATAGAGCAGCCCAAGCTGTTACGAGCACACCGCTCTACCTGTCCGGATTTTAAAGGATCTTTTCTATGCTACATGCACAGCCTGTCCATGACCACAGAGTGTCAATCCAATACTCACTATACATCATCCTGATGTACATCATCACATGATCAACCTGATCATCATCATAGCATCATGCTGATGCATATCATCTGGAGCAACATCCTAAAGCTCGTTATCTGTGATCATCTTGATCATCATCATAACATCAACCTGATGCATATCATCTGGAGCAACATCCTAAAGCTGGTCATCTGTGATCATCCTGATCATCATCATAGCATCAACCGGATGCATATCATCTGGAGCAACATCCTGAAGCTCATCATCTGTGATCATCCTACTCAAACAGTATATCCATCTGATGCATACAAATTATCTACCTGATACATATACATGATCTACCTGATCATACAAATGCATCCATCGGATATACATAATGCATCTACCTGATACATACATAAGTACATGATCTACCTAATCATACAAGTATCCACCTGATACATATACAAATACATGATCTCCCTGATCATACAAGTATCCACCTGATACATATACAAATACATGATCTACCTGATCATACAAGTATGCACCTGATACATATACAAATACATGATCTAACTGATCATACAAGTATCCACTAGATACATATACAAATACATTATCTACCTGATCATACAAGTATCCACTTGTTACATATACAAATACACGATCTACCTGATCATATCCCGCATCCAACATGATGCATATACATATACATGATCCAACTAATCAGAGCATCCAACATGATGCATACAGAAATATATGATCACACTGATCAAAGCATCCAACATGATGCATATACAAAGCAGTAACTGGAGCATCGTCTTGATGCTCATCATCCAGCACTTACATCCACAGCCATGGGAAGGATCTTCCTCTCACCATGCTTGAAATGGATCCAGTAGATGTCTCTATCACTTCTTCCTCGAAGTGTTGTTGATCTGAAGAACATGAAGCCTCTCTCTGAAGTACTTGAACTTCACTCTGGCTAGTGGTTTCGTCAGTACATCTGCAATCTGCTCATCCATCGCAATGTACAGGAGCTTCACTGCTCCTCTCTGCACCATATCCCTGATATAGTGATATTTGATCTCGATGTGCTTTGACCTGTCGTGGAACACCAAGTTCTCAGACAACTTCACACAACTCTGGTTGTCACAAAAGATACCAATAGCCTCCAATGGGAGATCAAATAACTCAGACAGTAGCTTTCGGATCCATACTACCTTACAACTAGCTGAACATGCTGCAAAATACTCTACTTCGGCTCTACTTATTGCTACAAAGGATTGCTTCCTACTAAACCAAGAGATCACACCTGATCCCATACTGAAGCAGCACCCAGATGTGCTCTTCCTATCTGTAGCACTACCTACCCAATCTGAATCAACATAACCCTGCAGGTTAAAGTTTTGATTCGCATCATACTTGAGCCCATAGTCAACTGTACCCTTTAGTTACCTCAGAATATGATTTACAACAACCAGATGAACACCTCTGGGATCCGTTAGGAACTGGCTCAATGTGTTCACGGCAAAGCAAATATCTGGTCTCATGTTTGTCATGTACATCAAGGATCCAATCATCTGACGATAGATTGTGACATCAACCGGATCAGATGAAGCATCACACAGAAGCTTCAGTTTTGATGCCATAGGTGTGGCCATGGCCTTGTAGTCCATCATCCCAAACCTCTTTAGGATCTCTACTGCATACTTCCCTTGTCCAAGGTAGATTCCATCTGCACTCCGCCACACCTCCATGCCTAGAAAATAGTGCATCATCCCCAACTCCTTCATCTTGAACTCAATAGAAAGCTTCCTCTTGGTATCCACAATAAAACTATCTTCTCCTGTAACAAACAGTTCATCCACATACAGAAGTAGTATCACTGGATTGCCTTCCTCAACCTTGTAGTAAAGGTTGGAATCTGGTTTACTCTTGGTAAAGCCTAAACTGGATAGAAAGTTGTCCATCCTACCATACCAAGTCCTAGGAGCTTGTTTCAAGCCATACAAGGCTTTCTTCAGTCTGCAAACATATGACTTCCTGTTATGTGTCTCAAAACCAAGTGGCTGCTCCACATACACTTCCTCCTCGACTACACCATTCAAGAAGGCTATCTTTGTTGATGTACATGTAACTTTGGAATGTATTTCATATATATTTATTGTACCCTTATAAGAGATGTGTTATTCCTCTATAAGGAAGTGTCGTCATGTGTATTGACAACTGTCACAAGTGTGTGTACTTGCCGATGGGTTATTAGAACACCATGTGTTGGGTCAGCCCTGAAATATATATTATATTGTGGATTTACCTAGCTAGACAAGTCGGCCCCATAAGGTCACTGGGCAAACAGACAAGTATAAATAGAGATCGGGAGATCTCTATTTTAATCACTCGGAAACTCACACTTCTCTCTCTCAGAAAGTGGTGCACTAGTGAGGAGGAGGATCATCTGCTACTAGGAGACTATCTCTATGTATTTTGGTTGTACTTTGCTTGAGCCATTGCTCTCTCTATCTCTAAGGAAGTTGTGGGGTTTTTCACCTTAGGATTTTCCCCACGGAAACTCTGTGTCTCTTGTCTCTCATGCTTTTGATTCTTTTGATGCTTGTCATGCTTGTTATGATTGTTATGCATTGATATACTGTACATGTTATTCTCTCAGTAAAGATCCTAGAGTATTGTGAATTAATGCTCAAAATTTGACATGGTATCAAAGCTAACCTAAGAAGAAGACATTGTGTAGTGACGAAAACTAGAGTTTCTTGTTTATTGTGTTTCTCTCCACAGATTTTGGAAAAGCAACATAGTAGATTGACTCTACTCATCAAGGAGAATGTATCTGTCCAATCATAATTCAATTCTGGGCATTTTCATATTTGGCCCTAAAAATTAGGGTTTCCACAAAAATAGGAATTTCTAGAATCTGAAGACATAGCTAGAAGCTCCTTACAAAAATTGAAGTTTAGAGCTTTGGATCGAGATTTTTGGCTAGGTAGATCTCCGGGAAACTCAAACCCTAATTTAGGGCTCTCCTTAGTGAATCCAGGAACACAGAAAGGCAGTTTTTAAGGGTGTGTCTTTGCAGATCTCAAATTCTAAATACACCAGGCTGATCAACACATCTAGGTGCATCTTTCTATCCTTTCAGAAAGTTGAAATTCACATTTTGAATTTTTAAGGTTTCTTCGACAAACCCTAATCCAAGACCAGATCTAGTTTTCAACAATTCAAGTGGTAAGACCTAAATCTTTTATATTTCCATTTGAAGTACTCTTTAAGATGTCTCTCCACACCAAGCTTGAGGATAAGCTTGAAGAGGCTGATAATTTCCGATCCTGGAAGTATAGGATTGGGTTAATCCTCGAAGAGAATGAGTTGGACCCATATGTAAAAGAAGACATCCCTATCCCAGAGGATGAAGAGGCTAAAATATTGCATAAGAAGAGCTTGGTTAAGGCAAAGAGAATCATTGTTGATTCTATTAAATACCATCTCATACCACATGTGTCATCTCTGAAGAAACCCAAGGAGATGTTTGACTCTTTGACCAAGCTATTTGAAGGGGAGAACATAGATCAGAAGATGACCCTGCGGAATCAATTAAAAGGGGTCAAGATGTCGAATGGAGAAACCATTCAATCCTATTTCTCCAAGGTCTCTCAGATCAAGGAACAGCTTGAAGCTGTAGATGAAATGGTGGAGAATGGTGAAATTGTTATGACCACTTTGAATGGCCTACCTAGGTCATGGGACTCTTTTATCCAAGGGATCTGCACCAGAAATAAATTAATCTCCTTCAATAGATTGTGGGAGGAATGTTCTCAAGAAGAAGCAAGGCTTCTGGCAAGAGAAGAAAATATGGGGAATGAAGATCAAGCTCTCACAGCACACACCAAGAAGGGAAAATCTAAAATAGAGCCATCCCACTTTAGGGGATCTTCACATCACCATTCTCATAAGGATAAGAAAAATCTTAGATGCTTCACTTGTAGTGAGAAGGGTCACTTTGTTTCAGAATTTCCCAAGAACAAAAGAAATAACAACAACTCCAGCAAGAAGAAGAAGGGCATCAAAAGAAAGGCTAGGGAAGAAAGTGATGATGACTCATCAAGTGAAGCAGAGTATGTTCTTATCTCTGCTCTCATAGGTACTATCTCTCATGGTTGTAATGATTGGTTAATTGACAGTGGGGCTTCCAAACACATGACTGGGTTTAAAGAATCTTCTATAAGTCTATCTGAACATGAATCACCCCATAAAGTGAGACTTGGGGATGACTATCAATACCCCATCAAAGGAAGTGGTGAAGCCTCCTACAACCTAGATTCTTGAAAACCTTTGAAGATGAAATAAATTATTTATGTACCTGGGCTCAAAGAATCTTCTCTCCATCTCTGCATTGGATGCAAAAGGTATGAGGGTTGCATTTGTGGATGGCCAAGTCCTAATGTGGCCAAAGGGTAAAACAATCAATGATGCAGTAGTGATTGGAGAGCACGAGGGAGGATTGTACAAATTAAAGGGACAACTCGAACATGCTATGAAGACAAAGATTCATCCATAGTCATGGATCACATAGAGGTATGTATAATTTTTTTTTGCAAAAGTTAACTAATTAGTTATGCAAGTCATTGAAGAGAACAAGAACACATTGCTGGACATAACTAGCAAATATGATGACCAGGTATGTTTTGTTATATATATCGTATACTTTTTGTATGATTGATAATGATTACTCTTCAAGTTACATTTTTGAGTAATCTAGGACTTATGCATATTATGTTTCTTACCTTAATTGATGATATGACTAACAAGAAGAGTCATAGGTTTGAGTAATCACGAGTTTAGGTATATTATGTTTATGACTAACCATAAGAATGCTTATTATTTCTGTTTGAAATGATCCTGACTATACATGCTTGAGATTATTGTGTTTTGATAATACTAATATGAAACCTTGAGGATAGCACAATGATGATACTAACAAGCATGCATAGGGATCGAGAATGAATATAAGTTCAAAAACTTGTAATCTAGGAAGCAAAGATCAAGAAGGAGCACACTCCAGTGGTTTCTGCAAGGATGCAGATATTCAGAGGGAGTTGACCATCTCTCTACATTCCACAACAGAAAGGTGTAAGAAGAAGCTACTTCAGATTAGGACTCCAGCAGCTCCTGCAAGGAAGCAAAGACTCAGAGGGAGTCCACCCAACAAACAAATAAAGATAAGTATTTAAATTGTCATTTCTTGTATATTTGATTGTTTAAATAATATGTTCCTTGACTTTGGTTGTGTATTTTGCATATTTGCATTAATGAACAGGATACTACTAATATGCATATGATGGGTAAGTGTCCTATGGCCCTGTACAACATTCCATTGCTACTTATCTAGAATGAAACCTCTTTGCTGACATGTTGGGAGTTGTGCACACTCTTAACAATGTTCGGGTAGAGATTAGAAGGCATCTAGAAAGTTATGGAATATGGATAAATGTTGTATTGAAGCATTGGCTAAGATAATTGCATGACTATATGACATATTTCTTTATGTGTAAGAATTTGCTCTGAAAACTATGAGATGTTTCTAATCATGCAATTTAACTTGTGTTGTAGGAAAGATCGTATACCATCACCTACAAAAGAAGGACTATAGCATTTGTTCCAACAACAAAGATATCTACCGAAGGTATTGAAGATATTGAAGTTCCCAGGATCTCGGATGAAGTAATGGAAGAATGCCGTGATCCGTCGATCATGAAGAATGATGTTTGGGATGTAGTCCCAAGACCTGAAGGGAAGTTTGTTACGACTTCCATATGGATCTACAAAATCAAACATGCTGCAAATGACAGCATAGAGAAATACAAGGTACACTTCCACTAGAACAAGTACTTGCCTTGGCTGCAGCAATGAAATGGAAGATACACCAGGTGGATTTCAAGACAGCTTTCTTGAATGGTGTAGTTGAAAAAGAAGTGTATGTGGAACAGCCACTTGGTTCTGAGACACATGATAGGGAGTCATATACGTGTAGAACTTGGTATGGTAGGATAGACAACTTTCTATCCAGTTTGGGATTTACCAAGATTAAAGCGGATTCCAACCTTTACTACAAGGTTGAGGAAGGCAATCCAGTGATACTACTTTTGTATATGGATGACCTGTTTATTACAGGTGAAGATAGATTGATTGCTGACACGAAGTGGAAGCTTGCTGCCGAGTTCGAGATGAAGAAATTGGGGATGATGCACTATTTGTTTTTGGCATGGAGGTGTGGTAGAGTGAAGATGGAATCTTCCTTGGACAAGGGAAGTATGCAGTAGAGATACAGAAAGGTTTGGGATGATGTACTGCAAGGCTATGGCCACACCTATGACATCGAACCTAAAGCTTCTGTGTGATGCTCCATCTGATCCGGTTGATGTCATGATGTTTCTTTAGATGATTGGGTCCTTGATGTACTTGACGAACACTAGACCAAATATTTGCTTTGCGGTGAACACATTGAGCCAGTTTCTGATGGATCCCAAAGGTGTTCACCTAGTTGCTGTAAAGCATATTCTGAGGTACCTGAAGGGTATGGTTGATTATGGGCTTAAGTATGATGCGAATCAAAAGTTTAACCTACATGGTTATGTTGATTGGGCAGGTAGTGCTGCAGATAGGAAGAGCACTTATGGGTGCTGCTTCAGTATGGGATTAGGTGTGATCTCTTGGTTTAGCAAGAAGCAGTCCTGCGTAGCACTGAGTACAGCCGAAGTAGAATATGTTGTGATTGATGAGCAGGTTGCAGATGTATTGACCAATCCGTTGGCTCCATAGATTCATGTACCATGGCATGTTCAGGTTGTCCCTTCAATTTGTACAATCCTCCCTCTTGCTCTCCAATCACCACTGCATCATCAATAGTTTTACCCTTTGGCCACATTAGTACTTGACCATCTACAAATGCAACCCTCATTCCTTTTGCATCCAATCTAGAGATGGAGAGTAGGTTCTTCTTGAGCCTAGGTACAAATAACACATCTTTCATCTTCAAGGACTTTCCAGATTCTAGGTTGTAGGAGGCTTCCCCACTTCCTTTGATAGGATATTGATAATCATCCCCAAGTTTCACTTTATGGGGTGATTCATGTTCAGATAGATTTACAAAATATTCTTTAAACCCAGTCATGTGTTTAGAAGCCCCACTATCAATTAACCAATCATTACAACCATGAGAAATAGTAACTGTGAGAGCAGATATTAGAACATACTCTTCTTCGCTTGATGAGTCATCATCATGACTTTCTGCTCTAGCTTTCTTCCTGGGAGGTTCATCATCCTCAGCAGCATGAGCATGATATCTTCTTTTGTTATTCTTCTTCTTCTTGTTGAGATTGTTGTCCTTCTTCTTCTTCGGACAATTTGAAGGAAAGTGTCCCATTTCATTACATTCGTAACATCGAACATGAGATAGATCTTTCTTCTTGTGATGAGGATGAGAATGTTTCTTGTTATGAGATTTCTCCCTCATAAGCTTGCTTCCCTTGGTGTGAGTTGTGAGAGCTTGATCTTCATTCCTAGTCTTTTCTTCTCGTGCCACAAGCCTTGCTTCTTCTTGTGAGCATTCTTCCCACAGTCTGTTGAAGGATACCAACTTCTTTCTTGCACAGATTCCTTAGATAAAGGAATACCATGACTTGGGTAGGCCATTCAGAGTGGTCATGACAACTTCACCATTCTCCACCATTTCATCCACTGCTTCTAGTTGTTCCTTGATCTGAGAGACCCTAGAAAAATAAGATTGAATGGATTCTCTATTATGAAGTTTTACCCCTTTCAATTGGTTTTGCAGAGTCATCTTCTGATTTATGTTCTTCCCTTCAAATAACTTGGATAGGGAATCAAGCATCTCTTTGGGTGTCTTAAGAGATGACACATGGGGGATGAGATGGTCCTTGATAGAATGAACAATGATTCTCTTTGCCTTGACCAAGTTCTTCTTATGGAGGGATTTAGCCTCTTCTCCCTCTGGGACAAGGACCTCTTCCCTTATGTAAGTATCCAAATCATTTTCTTCCAGGAATAACCCAGTCCTATACTTTCATGATCGGAAGTTATCAGCCCCTTCAAGCATATCCTCAAGATTAGTGTGGTGAGACATCTTAAAGAGTACCTCAAATGGAAATGGAAAAAATTTAGGTCTTACCACTTGATTTGCTAAAAACTAGATCTGGTCCCGGATTAGGGTTTGTCAGAGAAACCCTAAAAATTCAAAATCTGAATTTCAACTTTCTGAATGCATAGAAAGATGTGCCTTGATGAGCTGATCAGCCTACTGTATTCAGAATTTGAGATCTGCAAAGCTTCACCCTTCAGAAATGCCTTTTAGTCTTCCCGAGTTCACTAGGAAGGACCCTGAATTAGGGTTTGAGTTTCCCAGAGATTTACCCAGCCAAAAATCTCAATCCAAAGCTCAAAACATCAATTTTGACAAGGAGCTTCCACCTATGTCTTCAGATTTCAGAAATTTTGATTTTTGTGGAAACCCTAATTTTTAGGGCCAACACTGAAAGTGCTCAGAACTGAATTCTGATTGGACAGAAAGATTCACCTTGCTAAAGAGAGTCAATCTATCATATTGATTTTCCAAAATCTATGGAGAGAAACCCAAAAACAAGAAGCCCTAGCTTCCGCAACTACACAATATCTTCTTCTCAGGTTAGCTCTGATACCATGTTAATTTTCGAGCATTAATTCAAAATACTCTAGGATATTTACTGAGAGAATAACATGTACAGTGTATCAATGCATATCAATCATAGCAAGAATATCAATCATCACAAGATACAATCATAAAAGACAATAGACACACAGAGTTTCCGTGGGGAAAACCCTAAGGTGAAAAACCCCACAACTTCCTCGGAGATAGAGCAATAGCACAACCAAAGTACAACCCAAGTACACAGAGATAGACTCCTCCTAGTAGTTGATCCTCCTCCTCACATGTGCGCCACTTTCCGAGTGATGGATAAGTGAGTAATGAAGTGATCAAATAGAGAGATCCCGCTCTCTATTTATACTTGTTCTGAGCAACCTAATAAACCTATGGAATTGACTTGTCTAACTCAGCCTAATAACCCCAAGTTAACTTAATCAGGGCCGACCCCACACATGGTGGTCTAATAACCCATCGGCAAGTTACAACACTTGCGACACTTGTCAATACAAATTATGACACTTCCGTATAGAGGAATAATACATCTCTATAGAAGTACAATAAAATACATAGATGAAATACATTCTGAAGTTACATATACATTAACAAGACGTCGGACAACACAGTTGTTTGTTGTATACGGACTTGACCCTGTGCACGCAGTGAAGTCTAGGGGCCTTTATAACTAATTCTATTACCTCCGTCTATAGTTTGGGATTCTCAAGCCTCTCCTAGGTGAGACATACCGGTTTTAGTGTCGGGATCTCATTTAGCCACTCTGTTTGCATGCTCTTGGTTGTACTTTCTCTAGGTGTGTGCTCTTGATTTTCTTGTTTTGATCGATAGTTTGACCATTTGCGGATGCTTTGATTGTCTCTCTAGAGAAATCGTGGTGTGAGGTCCAACCCTCCGCCGGTCTCATCGGTTGGTTTGTTTACCGGCTTCCTAGGTTTCATTCCATGTTAGTAGGGGACGTCGGAGGGCCCCCTCCGAATATTTGGATTCTTACGAGACGTATATCACTAAAGTTATGACTGCATATTCTGACATGAGAGAAATCCCTACAACGACATTGGGTAGATTCGAGCACACTTCAGACACCCCTACTCCTCGTGAGGCGTGGTGGGGTTATCCACCCAAGACCCAACCTTGTTTGTTTTTTCCAGATCTACCCGAGGACGACCCGTTCGGTCCTTCGATTCCACACAATTATGTATATGGGATTCCATAGTTACACAATGACCCTGGCCCTATGATTCAACCCTACCGCATTCTCTTTTGGTATGCCTGATTATAACACTATTCATTTGTCCACTATGTCTGGTAGTCATGCTATCACTAGTCATGGTGTTGGAACAACTGCACCCGCTAAGGGCACCACCCTCGATGGGGTCACTACCCTTGCTGGGGGCACTACTCTCGTTGGAGGCACTACATTTTCTTCTCACACACATACTATTGTGATAGGTTACATTCCTCCAAACATTCAAAATTTGGGTGAAAGATCACCTCTTAGGACTACCGCACCTGGTGGGAATACTTCACACCATACGGCTCGTATCCCACCGAATACTACATATGCTACTACACATCAACCTAGGACAACTTTTACCAATGTCAACAATCCTCCTCATACCGGTAGTGGACATATACCATATACCTTTTTGACTATTCCTGCCACCCATAACACCAATGTGGGGGGTGGGAATACATCTTATAATTATGGGCACCATGCCACCGCTCATGCTACTAGTAGTGCTTAAATGGGAGGGGGGAATATATCTTACACTTATGGTCATAATACGACTGCTCCTGCTACTCAGAGTACTTATGCAGGGGGTGGGAACATACCCTGCCACTACGGTTCTTATAACACGGTTCCTTCTACACATGGTACTTATATGCCCATACCTATGGTGGTAATCCTCACTACAATACAGTCGGTTCTGGCCCTTAATATAACCCACCCCATTATGGCGCTCATAATACACACATGCTTGTTTACCCTCAGTCTTATCCTTCAGGTTCGTATAACCAACCTTTTATGGGAGCGTATAATCAATCTTTATAGCTTCAACTCCCGTTCCTTGCTCAACTGAATCTTCCAGATCTCTCGAAGCTCACAAATGATCCAGTGTGTCAAGATCCGTCTTGGCCTCCAATACCTACTAAACTCCCTTCGGACATTCCTAAATTTGAGGGGAAGGGTGGTGAGGATCCAGGTGATCATGTTACGACTTTTCACCTGTGGTGTTCATCCAACTCGCTAAATCACGACTCCATTCGTTTGACATTATTTCAACACACCCTCATGGGGGCAGCCGCGAAGTGGTATGTCGAGATGCCCAGGGGCACCTATAGATGTTTCAATGACATAGCTTTGGTTTTCTTGGATCATTTCGAGCTTCCAGTTCGTTATGACACTAGTACTAAACTTTTGTCTACCTTCTGTCAGAACTAAGCCACACACATTTCTGACCACGTTCAAGAGTGGTGTCGACGGAAGAGGTTAGTGAAAGCCAACATTCCTCCAGAGTTTCTATTGCAATGGTTTCTAGAGTCTCTGCTTCCATATATTGCTAAGGATGTTTCGATGTCCAGCATTGTGACTGAGGAACAATCCATCTTAAAAGTTCAGCAACTAGATTTGTTATATTCTCAGTCTGCCATTTTGTATGACATTATCCCTAACGCACCGCGAACATGACATGAGCCCAAGTTAGCTCCTAGACCACATGCCGATGGCATTGTTGGATCCAGAAGCACTTGAACCGTAGATTTGGTTGGTTATCAAATGCAAAATTTTTCCATTAACCAATCTAATCTCGGGAAGGTTCACACCTTCTCCACTTTCACTCCATTGTCTAATGTAAACACTATGCAATCCACGAATCCATCGGGTAACCAGCAACCTGGTGGTAAGAAGAAGGGGAGAAACACTAGAAATAATGGTAGTAATCACAATAATCCTCGAAAAGAAAATACCAACCCTTGTCGGGATGGCGAAAATGCTGGTGGGGAATGTAAACCTAGGCATAAAGTGAGATTCCCTTGCAAGCTCTGTGGGGAAGATCACCTTACTCACTTGTGTCCTCATATTGAAGAAGCATCAAAGCATATGGCACAGTGGCTAGATGTGTTAAAGGATCCCCTTCCATATCATCAGAACATGGCTTCGCATGCTCTCGCTACTAGCTGTGGACCTAATGAGACTACAACGTCTTCCTCCAATACTAGTGGCTATGGATGTGTGAATATAGTCCAATCAGTGGTTAGTGTTGCCACCCATTAACGCGATTATGGTGCACCACAACCGAACATGGGGAATGAGCCTCCCACTCCTCCTGATACTTCCTTGCATATCGAGAAGCCCTCTACTATGTCGCGGATACCGAAAGGTGTTCTCAAGCGCTCTGTGCATAATCCCAATGCTCGAGTCGCCCAGAACTACTCTATTGTAGAATATTTGGGCCAAACGCCATGCGCCATGTCGAATGTTGAAGTTTTACAGGTGTGTCGTTCTCAAAGGCATGCCCTTTTGAGTGCTTTAGGAGTTCAGGATGAGGGAAGTCCTAGCATTATCAAGTTTGATACTATTGACGTTGAACATTTCTTACCTTACCAAATGGCTTTTCAAATACCTGTGGAGTGCCTTAAGAATCTCGTCAGAAGAATGGTGGTTGACGAAGGCGCTTTTGAATCATTAACGTCTTTATCTTGCTGGAAAGCTCTTGGCTCTCCTTCTTTGTCCAAGTCTATGACCATGCTCACTACATTTGACAATCGGTCATTTAAGCCGCATGGAATTATCCCTTTCCTTGTTGTCCGCTTGGGTGGGAAACCTGTGCCTATTGAAGTCGAAGTGGTTGATGCGCCTATCGACTACAACCTTATCGTGGGTAGGAACTAGATGTATGCTATGAAAGTAGTTGCTTCCACTGTATTTAGAGTTATTTTATTTCCACACAAAGGCAAGATTGTGACAGTTGACCAGCTAGATTTTGTTAGCCCCAATTCCACAACATCCATAGGAACTGTTGTTCCCCAGGTCAAAGATTCTGAGCCAGCAACTGGGAACATTGATGTAGGATTGTACCCTTCTTTGATGGGATCTTTTTACTTCCCTGAACCGATATCCTTTGTACGAACCATCTCTAATGATGCTCCTTTCTCGTTAAATCATGTACCTTTCCGGACATTGTATTTCAGTGACCCGTGGAATCTACCTTCCACAAGTTCCCCATCTGGAGACGCTTCACACATTGTGATGGATATGCCCTTGTCTGCAATAGTGCTTGCTTCTCAAGATATTCGACAAGCAGAGGAAGATCCCGTTATGCTTCCCGCACAGGCAGTCATTCCATCTTGTTCACACGAATTCCTTGATGGTACTCTACCTTCGGATGAAGATTTTGTCGAGTCCATGCATGGTAATGACGAGCCTTGGGAGGATTTCTGTCATAGATCTCATTCCCTTCCCACCCTCGGTCTTATTGAACGAGATGAGCCTATAATACAATATGTCATTCATTTGTATTTTGATCCAGTCACAGTTTAGTCCAGCCCTAGTTTGACGTTTGAGTCTGATGAGTCTTTGAGCTCTCTTATAGATCCACAAATCGGTGTTCCTAAAGAGTTTGATTCGATTTCTAGAATTTCCAACTCCCGTGATGATGAATTTGCTCTTGCAGATTCTTTCACATCCTTCAGATTTGCTCTTCATTTTGAAGATGATCATTTTGATCCCTCTGGTATTGGTACTATGGAACCTTCAGTGGTTAGCTCTACCTGCATGTTGTCTGAGGTTAACAATAGTGAAGTTGAAAATGTTTCTACTGCAGTGACTTGTATCATATTTTTCTTTATGTACGCTTTAGAGATGGCCTTGGTACTTATGTTTCTTGGAGACAGGATTCTTAGCTAGAATTATACTTGTTTATTGGTCCTTTTCGACATTTGCTTCGGTCATGGCAGGCATATTCAGAACCTTGCATATAGGTTTAGGCCTCCCCATTGGTATGATGCATTTGAACCTATTAGTATCTGTATTCGTAGACACTCCTTTAGTGTCCTGATCTTGCTAATGTTCCTTGCATTATGCATAACATTGTCCCATGCACTTGGAACTAGTCTTGCATGTCCTTGACACTCGTCTGCTTTCATTATGAGCATTCTTCCATCTCTTGTTTGAGCTCATTAAAAATAGTAAGGAGGTCACGATTTTAATTTTTCAGGCTCGTTAAACCTTTATGGAAAATATTTTGATAAAGTATTTTTTAAGACCTTGTTAGACTTTTTCAAATCAAACAAGATTGCCGAGTATACTTGTCATTTCAGACTCGTTAAAGGATTTGAAGTGAAATTCAGTTAGGTATAAGTTTACACCTTTTCCGGACCTTTGTGGATTAATTACGAAAAAGGTATATCTAGTCATACGTGACTAGAAGAGTTCTTCTCTGTAATGTCCCTAAAAAGTAAAATAAATAAAAAATTCTTCTTCTTGCTAGTTTTCCTGACATTGATTATATATTTATAGAATTAATGTTCAACAATGTGAAGAGTATCGGTACTTGCATTCAGTATCTAAGTGTTTAGAAAAGATTCTAACAAGGTAGTTTTTATCGGTCTAGCTTTCATTTGCAGAAGTAATTATGATGAGTATGTTTGTGTAAAGTTTAGCAATGAAATAAAACTATCAGTCTCTTTTACTCTTATATGATCTAAATGTATGTTTTAAATGTTAATTGTCTAAATGTTAATTCTCAAGCATGATGAACTTGATGAGAGAGGTTGAAATACCCTGAAACTTTGGGGCTAATCTAAACACTCTTGTCAGAGTCGCCAAGATGTAAGGTGTGAATGCTTGAAACCTGTGGACTTACTTAGCAATTTCGTTAATGCATCTTTAATTGTCATGTCCTTGCAGGTGTTCTTCTGTGGCCACCATTTGAGTAAATCCAACATGTACAAAGAAAAATCTCAAGGTGAAGGCACCCCTTGTGCTAAACATGTGAAGGTTGAGGTCTTTGTTTTAATGGTAATTAACCAAGAGTGTTGAACCTACATGACCATACTATATAGTTTTGTAATTCGAAAAAGGGTCCTATCATGGTAGTTGGATATATTAATGTCGCACATGGTTGTCACATGGCTTTTGCCCAGCTAGACTAAGGGCCTTAGCGAGGGTTACAAATTTTTTTTCAAGTCGTGGGTTTGATTGGTCTTATGGATGAGAGGGTTTTAGCTCTGTTTGTGAGGTAGTTGCACCTGGTTAGAGCTATGCTCATGGCCAGGGTAATGTCTCTCTGAATACGAAGGCGATGTAGAAGAACGTCCTACAGGTAACTATGTCCATGTTTAACACTGAAACTTCTCAGTTTTACTTCCATTCTTAATGAACTATCCAGGCCCTAACTTTTTTTCGCTTCCTTCACTGATAGGTATGGAGGGGCTTTTTGCGTGGACTAGAAGGGAACAAACATGAACTGAACAAGGCATTTGGACTGGTAAGTCCTAGGTTCTTTCAACCCCTCACACCTATCTGTCTCGGTGGTTGGAGAAGGTCTTGATAAGTTTGCATTGGAGAGACTCGTGATGCCTTTGGCTCACTCAAGTTTTGGAGTCTCAAGAGTGGTCACCTTTGACTTGACTAGGGATATTAAGGAAATCGTTGTACTACTAAAACGATGGGTGAAACTTCAGAGGGTTTCCATGCTCCTGTAGGATTTAGTGTTTTTCTCTCGGTTGTTTTCAATGTGTTCATGCCCGTGTATAAATATAGGTTTCCTTTCTTTTTCAAATAATATGAACTCCTCATAATTATTTGTGGATCTCCTTGTGTTGTTGAATATGTGGAATAGATTGTTGCATTTTAATATGAGACTCAAATTGATGCGTGAATGAATAAGGTCACTGGGGTTAACATTTAGTATTCTATCAGTTCAAAATCTTGGTGAAGGTTGTTTGACTAAATGAATGGGGTCCATGCTAGCATAAGAAAATTGCCATTTCTCTACTCTGCATTTCCCTACAGCTTACAAGAATTTATATGTGTGTAAAATGATGATCGTGCTTCCAACCTAAAATAATTTATTTTCTCTTCTGTATGGAACATTTGGTTAATTGTTGTTGTCAATGATACTTGTGTATCTTGTCTAGATTTTTAAATGGGACCTGGGTCTTTGAAATGCTTCCGGGGTTCGATAACTGACTTGGGCCTCTTAATTGGAAAAGTATGAGACGCCTATCATTTTCATTGTGGGAATCGATCCTTGAATCCGTCACGGCTTTAAGGTTTAAATGTAAAATTGAGAGCCTCTATCTATTGTTGTGTGAAGTAGTAACCCTTGTTTTTCTACTGCATGTTCGTTATGGCTTCAAGGAGAAAATACAAGTCGTGGTCACTCTGTAATTTTTCAACGTTTGGCTCCTGAATGTTTTAAACGGTGGAACTCTCAATTCTACCTGGGAATTCTAGTTTCTTGTTTTCCGAAAAAGGTTTGAAAGAAAGAACGATATCTGAGGTGGAAATAATTATTTGTTTATTGTGAGCCTTCAATTCTAAGTATGAAGTGTCGTTTGAGAAAATTCGATGGCTGGGTTACTGTGATGTTGTTCCTATTTGGTGGTTCTTACAAACAGAAAAGAAGAATAAATAAATAGACTGAAATAAAACCCTAAATCTAACAATCGTTTTACTATTTAAATGGAATCATTTTCCTACAATGGATAGAATGGGAAGGACAATGGATTTCGATAGGTACTATCGTATAATTATAATTCTGAATAAATTCAATTTCGAGGCTTTAAGAACCTTAAGGGTTTTGAAACTTAGACCAAACCCTTACTAGACTAGGTATTTAACAAGACATCTTGTAGGTTGTCGTGGACCCTATACTATTAAATGGTAAAATGATTCTAATCTAAAAACATAATTATGGTTAAAGAACAAATAGTCCTAGCTGTTTGACTGACAATCAAATCGAGCGGATGCGAGTCGGATCTCCCTAACTCAATGCGAGTCTAGAACAAATAAGACAGGCTACGAATGCATTTCCTAGATCTACTAAAGGATCGAGTACTAGATGTCTTACCTTTCACTTCGCAATCCTTTCTTTAGAATGCTGCTATACGTACCATGGTCGTCAGATCCAAGCTGCAAGACATGTTTAAGACAAGAAACAAGAGAAACAAGTAAAGGGCATCTATACAATAAGAGATCTAAGTGAACAGTTAAGCAGGTAAACTACTCAAGAATATTACACGCATGAACAATATTGGTGGAAAGCATTTGTATTACTATAAAAAGAGGGAAGTACATAGCAGAGATGTAGAACTACAACCAAGACTTAACGCTACAACCCTTCTCCAACAAAGCCATTTGCCATTTCCTCCTAAGGAAGCTTGAGTCTCTCAAGGACGAGTAGAGATCTCTCAAGAGTGATTTCACCAGCATGTAGACACCATAGACTTCCTCCCTTTGGAGAGGGATAGAGCCTTATATAGGACTAGGTGGATAGGGTATGGATAGGATAGGTTGAGATATTGTAGGAGAGAGATAGGGGATCCTCCCAAGGTGTTAGGAACCAAGTACCTACTCCCCTAGAGGTCAGGGATAGGGCCCCAAGTCAGCAAATTTCGAGAAGAACCTCAAAGAAGCTATTTTTTCCCATTAACTGACTTCGTCACACCCTGTAATGAAGCAAGCCGCGATGTCGCATGTTGCATGAGTGCAACCTACGACAACCTCTCAAAACTTAGTACAACTGGGTACAAATCCTTCTAGGTTAATTACTTAGTCAAGATATCTTCAGGGGTGTATACACTGAATCTCATGATGGGTAGATTTTGGGTGTAACAGAATGCCCCGAAAGCATGAAGCTGCTGAAGATAGACAGGTGAAGTGCTTTGATAGAAAAAATGGCAATAGACTTGTGGGACGAAGGACACTACTGTAGTACAACTGACTATGAACTGAAAATCTCATATGAAGTACAACATGGCTGCCGACCAATACACTCCAGATCCATTGTAGTAATGACCGACTGAACACAGTCATGGCTACTAGACAAAAGCATAGATCCATGATGAGATGATAACATAGCCAAGACCAATACAAATGTGGTTCCGTGTGATATGACTCAATATAAACTCCATCACAACCTAGGTAAAGAATGACTCCCCAGGGTCTTCATGCTGAACCCCCAATGATACGAATCTATCCATGTGATTACAATTGTCTTGACGTCAAACATGCTAGAAACCACTTGATTAACGGTCATTGATGTAAACTGTTAACAAGCGCAAGGGAGCTCACCATTAATGTCAATGATTCCCAAGGTATCACAGTACATATCATCGAGTGTGGATAAATGACTTGAAGTCGAACGCAAGATGAAATCTCTCAATCAAGATTCAATGATTTAAACTCATGTTGAAAGCGAGGTAACCTGCCATTGAGGCATGTAGGGCCAAGGTACTTGTTGGCTTCTAGATTCAATCTTTGGATGATGTGTTGAAGTCGAAAAAGATGAATCCGTCGAAGGAGGGCCATAATGAATGCCCCATCATCGACACAAAACATGACAAAATATGTGTAGAGTGGATCGGATGGTGCAGTGACATGTGAGACTGAATCAGAGTGGACCAACATGGTAGCGGGTGTACTGACTGCACATGATAATTGCTAGATGCGTTCTTGAACATGGGCATGGCATAACTTGGCAATATTGGCATAATGAGTACAATGCAAACTTCTAATGCAACTCATAATGGAATCTTTCTTTGAATCACTCAAAGGAGTAACAGGACTCAGAAAGTAAGTGGGGACTCATGGACAAATAGATGACCCAAGTACTATATGCAAATGAAGATGAGTGCTATGTTCAAGAACGACTAGGTACTGCCACTAACAAAAGTGTAACTATAAATGATTTCCTTTTTCCCCATCATGAATGATGAGTGCCTCATGTATTTTTTTTACAAGCTTGATGAGGGTAACCAGATGCTCGGTATAGCTTATATCATAGATGAGTCCAATCCCAAACATTTTTCAAACCTGGGATAGGATGGGTTCGTCCCATGATGGGCCCTTCAATGTGAAAATTTAATGATTCCATAGAAGGTAAACTCGGTTGTCATTTCATGTTTAGAGAGTCTAAAAAGACTAAAGAAGACTCCAATGGTCCTTTTTCGTAAAGTTAGCCTCATCGCCCAAAAAAGGGTAAAACAACGTAGGAGAGGAATCTTCCAGTAATGATTGGCTAGAGTATACCTTTTTTGTAATTATTGCCTCCTAGTCCGAAAAAGGGGTAAACTATCACCAGGATGACGAATATTCAAATACTTTAACAAGCGTGAATGCGACAAGTTCGCTTGGCAATCTTTTCATTTTTCGAGAGCCTGAAAAGAGCTTAACGGTAGACTGCAGGGGGTGTCATTTTCCGTGGGAGTTTAACGATCCCAGAAAAGTGATAAATCGTAACTCAGTACTTGTTCTCATAGTTTCAAGAGCACGAGAACAAATGAAGAGTAATCTCATCGGCACACAATAATTACAAACTAACCATTGCAAAAATAATGACAAAAATTCAAAGGAGTGTTCATACCTGTGATGACCATTGTGATACGAGAAACGACACAAAAAGACCACTTACAACTCCTGCACACTGGGAAACTAGGTCAAATAGTCCGGCAATATCCCAAATATGATAAAAAATGGTTAAAACTATGGTAAATGACCCAAGAGCATCAAAATATTTGAAAAGGAATATTCCATTTCATTTATAAATAGAAAAATGGGCCAAAAATAGCTAGCGTTGTTTTATTTGCCAATTTGGGAGGAGAAGTACCAATTTGGAGCCAAAACTTCCTTTGTCGATTACGGGACCTATGATCGGCCATTTCACCCACCGTTAGGAGCAGGTAAGCCTAAACTTCATCCAACAACTTTCCAGTGGATTAGATTTTGTTTTTAGGTTCAATTTTTGGGTTTTTTGATGAGCTCATGGAGGGCTATTGTTCCCTCGGCTCATCGCAGTTTTCCCTTTTGGGAACTGCGACGAGACCTACTCGGCACAAATCCCAAATGGGTGGAGTGCGACTTCATCGCACTGTGTGCATTAGCACATTGCGACGACGGAGATGCACTTCCCAAAAATCAAATTACACCCAAAAAGAGAACTTGCTGAGGTTGAAGTAGGATCTAACAATGTTTAAATGCTCATGATGGCAGGTTACTAGCAGGACAGCATGGTTTTAGAGTGGCGGGAAAGAGAACATGAGGAAAAAAATGCACAATCTTCCAATGATCCATAATGCGTGAATGCCTTGAGGAACTGTGGTTTGCTCAAGTTCTTTGAGATTTAGGGGATGAGATCCTAAATCCTGCTACTGTCACATATGTTCCAGAGTTGGCATGCATCCCAACAATACTTTGTGATTGGTGAGCACATCCTCACAATAGATGTTGAGGACATCTATTTTCTTAGTGGTTTGTCCTGGAGAGGGGATCCTGTATCTCTCACCGGAACACGGTCTAGTGACTGCACAATCGATGACATGGTGTCACAGCATTGTACCACTCTTGGTCGATCTTCCAGTCAGAATATTCCTATCAGGGATGTTGTGAGCCACCCATTGTGTACCATACTATTCACTATTACTAGAGTGGTGGGAAGCCAAGCCCCACACATGGCCACTCGGGCTCATATGCTTTATGCGGAGGACTGCATGTCCCCCATGGTCTTCAATTGGTGCAAGGGTCTCCTCGTAAACGTTCGAGCTCAGCTGACCAAGTGTCGGTGGGGAGAGCTCAAGCAGTTTGGTTATAGATCAATCATGGTATCGTTCCTCTTGGAGCGGATCCCTCTCTTGCGCCCACAGGTATGACTAGATGACAGGGAGCCTAAAGATCCCCACATGCTCAGATGGGAAGATGTGATGACCCACCATGGTGGGGGTCCTATCATCAGCTTTTGTTCTGAGTTCTTCAGCTGGCTAGAAGGCCAGTTACTCATTGTTGAGGACTACCCGTACCGTTGTACGGATTATAGAGAGGATCTTGACTTGGTGCTACCCAAGGGTGCAGCATGGGGAGACATAGGTGAGAACAAAAACCATTATGTTTTTTAGTTTTGCATATTTATGATTTTTTTGATGCAGTACTGACAAGTATATAACATGTGTGTGCAGATGTGGGTCCCATACGACCGGTAGCACTCTCTCTTCTGGCGAGGAGAGATAGAGGTGGGGAAGCAGTAATGCCCCCAGGTGCTGATGCTGTCATCGTGGAGATGGAGGAGGTATATAGGAACTTGTCCCAGCTGACACTAGATGTTCCTAAGCCAGCGATGGATGACCTCCCAAGACCTATGCAGAGGTTGGGGTTGGAGCGTCTGTATGCTTCAATGCCTTACTCTGCAAGGTAGCGAGGACCGTAGATTGCTTCCTCACTCAGCAATAGAGGGTTGTACATCCTAGGGGTGTACGGGCCAGGCGTCTGTCCTGATGACATTATTATACTTGTATTGAGAGCTTAGAGGCCTTAGATTTTTGTACTACTGAAAGCTACGAGGCTTCAGATTTTGTAGAGACTCACTGAAAGCCATTGTGCTTCAGATTTTTGTACCAGCACTACTTTTGAAGATATATATATATACAGACATTCCCAATGATTTATATATTATGTGTTTCTAAAATGATGAGTGATGTGATCTTGTTCATATGTTTGCTTATATACAGTCCATTATTTACATGTCGTGAATGCTTTTACATATTATGAATATTACGTGTGTGCGATGTACCAATCCATAATGATGTTGGCCATCGAGTCAGCAACTGTGTTTAACTCTCGTGGAATGTGCAGGTATTGAATGGATTCAAATGACCTTTCCAGGAGACATACTCATCTAAAGAGATGGAGCAAGGTGGGATCACAAATAATGTATACCCGGTTAAGGTGGGAAACCACTAATTGAGAATCCATGTGGATGGCAATGTGGTTCATACCCAAGGAAATGGCATTAGTTAGGGTTCTAATTACTGGCTGATACTCTGCGGCATTGTTGGTCGCAAACCCTAGGCAACTTCCTCCTGAGCTAATGAGCTCACCTGTTGGGGAGTATAGTACCCAGGCTGCCAAGGCAAGGTTATAGGTATGCCAGCTGGCACCATCCGCAAATCCATAGCATGTTTCCATCTGCACACACAGACAGAACATGGTATAAAAAGCGGAAACAAGATCTAAAGACACTCAAAAATAAATGCGTCACACCACACAAAAACAAAAAAACCACGCCATGTACAGTATATACAATAAATTCTATGCATGGTAGGTTTAGGCATAGTATCTCTTCCGCTAAAGCCCATTGTGGGGTTCTCCCAAAGAGATTCCATGATAGTCTTCAAGCTCATAAGCTCCCTTTTCCAAAACATGTTTGACAATGTAAGGTCCATTCCACATGGACTTGAACTTTTCTTCTCCTAGTTTGTCGTGCTTCTAGTCATAAGTGAGGACCAGGTCACCCTCGTTGAAGATACGAGGTTCAACTGACTTGTCGTATTGAGCTTTGATGCATTTATTGTGTGCTTCATTAGCAAGAGTAGCATCTCGGTGGGACTCGTCAAGTTTTTCTAAGTGCAGGAGACATTCTTCCTCGGCAGTAGTGTTAGGAAGAAGTTCGATAGCGAGTTGTAGAGACGGAATTTCACACTCTATAGGTAGGACAACCTCCAATCCATACACCAGTTGGAAAGGAGTGAAACCTATGGCAGTTTCAACAGAGGTTCTGTAGGCCCATAATACTGAAAAGAGCATGTTATGCCAGTTGGACTTATGCGTACCTACCATCCTTTGGACCATAGTTTTCAAGACTTTGTTATTGGCCTCGAATTGTCCATTGGACTGTGGGTAGTAGGGTGTTGAATTTTCATGGTGAAAACCCAACCTATCGCTCAGTTCATCAACCATATGGTTCTGAAAGTGATAACCATGATCAATAATAATCACCTGAGGAAATCAAAACCGCGCTATTACATGATTGAACATGAAGAGTGCGGCATTTTTGCTGTCGTTTTGGTATGTAGGCATAGCCTCGGCCCATTTTTTGAAGTAATCTACCTCTACAATGATGTAACTATGCCCCCCGACCGAGGCATGGAGGACATTTTTTATGGCCTCAATACAATCTTTGAAGATAGTAGGCCAGTAATATCCTACACGCAAAATATTCTGGGTTGTAGCCATTCCAGAGAGGTGACCCCCACATGCCCCAACGTGACAGTCATTCAGAACGCGTTCAGCCTCATCGTGGGTGAGACATCGTCGGAGAATTGAATCGACGCCACGGCGATACAAAGTATCATTGATGATCAAATAATACTTTACATGATGACGTATTCGACGACGGTCGTCGCGAGACAGTTGCGGGTTGAAGCGTTGGGTTTGAAGATATAATGAGATATCTCCATACCATGGATCAGTCGTACTGATGAGAAACAACGTTTCATCTGGAAAAGAGTTATTGTGCTAAACTTCTGCATCAGGACGGGGAAGGTCACAAATAAGCTTAGCGAACACCAAAGACTTTTTTGACTTGGCTTTCTCAAAAAGAAGATCTAATTCTTGCAATATCATGATCCAGCATGAGTACTTTCCCCCAAGCACCTGACATGTCATCACGTCATACATGGGGTTCGAGTCTGTGATGATGGTGGTGGTGCGGAGCAAGATGTAGTGCTAGAACTTTTGGACGGCAATTACCACCATGAAAGCAATTTTTTTGACATGTGAATATCTAGTTTAAGTGTCGGTGAGACCCTTACTCGCATAGTATATTACATGTTCCTGGGTGTTTTGATCCTCCTGTACCAAAACCATGGCAATAGTAGTAATAGAAGCAGCGAGATATAAGATATAATCGCAATAATAATTGGGCGGTTGGAGCACTAGGTCATGCATGATCGCATGTTTGATACTGTCAAAGGATTTTTGGGCTTGATCGTCCCAGATGAATGGTACGTCCTTCTTAAGAAGTTTGATATACCCCTGAGTCTTCTCTGCAAAATTGCAAACAAAATGTCTTAAACAAGTCACCTTCCCTTGGAGAATTTGAAGTTCCGTCACATCAGTCGGGGGTGGTAGGTTGATGATGGCCTCCACCTTTAAGGGATCAATACAGATCCCATCCTTCGAGACGATAAATCCTAAGAGGCCTCCGGAGTCAATGCAAAAGATACACTTATGAGGATTCATATGGATATTATATTGTCTGCATATGAGGAAAATGGCTGTCAGATGATCCATGTGGAACTCACGCTGCTTCGAATGAGTAGGGAGATCGACAGGGTAAGGTTCCACAAAGTCCTTAATGTCATGGAAGGCATACGACATAGCCTGCTGAAACGTGGCACCAGCATTTTTAAGGCCAAACATGAGTTTGCGGTATGCAAATGTTCCCCATGGGAAGATGAAAGATGTCTTATGTTGGTCGGCTGGATTGATCTCAATTTGGTTGTAACCAGAAAAGTCATCCATGAATGAGAAGATGACGCTTCCGGCATAGTTGTCGATAATCTAGTCAATGAAAGGGGTCGGGTAGTTGTCTTTTGGACAAGCCTAGTTATGGTCCTGATAATCGACACAGACGCGAATGGTGCCTTGCTTTTTGTTCATAGGGATGATGTTTGAGACCCAATCTATCAATGGGATAGGATAAACGAAACCAGCCTTTAGGAGCTTTTCAATCTCTTCCTTGATTGCTGTAGTCTTCCGAGAGTGTATTGGTTGCAACTTTTGGCAAATAGGTTTGATGTCGGGATAGGTTTTTCTTTCGTGAGAAACAATCACGGGGTCTATCCCAGGCATCTCCTCATAGGACCAAGCAAATACATCTCAAAATTGCTTGAGTAAGGTCATGCCAGTAGTTATTTCTTCAAGGAAACACTTCTGGCCGATACGAATGTGTTTCACTATACCAAGTTTCACTGAAATGTCTACCAAGGTTGTAGGCTCAATGTTGGCTAAGTTACCCTCAGTGTCCAAAAGACATGTAAGTATGGGGGAATGAGGGAACGGGTAGATATCGGGTGAGAAGATAGTACTAATGTTGTCCTCTATGTAATCCAAAGGCAGGAGAAAAGATGACCTATAATGGAGGTCATCCCATGGACCATCACCAACGTTCATCACTTCCATGACGGACTTGTCCGAATGAAAAGTTTGAAGTAAGAGATTAGGTAGAGATGATGTCCGTCATAGAGAATAGGAAGGGGAGGCCAAAGTAAAGTGGTCCCCCGATGCTAATTTGATGGCCTCATAGATGCGTTCAGTGGGTTAAAGAGGCATGGCGTTTCCAATCAGGTGTGTTGTGGCTTCATCTGGTACAAGCCAAGTATCAGCGAGGCGAGATGAAATCTCTATGGAGATCATGTTCACCGAGGAAACATGATTAGGGGGGTCTGAAAGTGGAAAAACGCCCATGAGAGATGAATCTTTCAGCAGGTCAACCCTTATACTCTCATACTATTTTGACATCTGTCCAATGGAAGGAATGTGGTCACCAGGATGAGTAGTAGTGTCCAGTGTGCAAAAATCTAGTTGGTCAATAGTAACAATTCGTCCTTGATGGGGGAATTGTACTACAAAGAAGACTGAAGAAGCTACTGCCTGCATGGCGTAAAACCAATTGCGACCAAGCAAGAGATTATAATCTATTGGGGCAGAGACCACTTCTATGTTAACAATTACGATATTTCCGCCCAACTCAACTGCAAGAGCTTATAAGATCCCATGAGGTTGAAAGCCACACCCATCGAATGCTTTCAATATTGTAGGAGAACGGTTCAATTCGGGAGAGCCAATGGCTCTCCAACAGGGGATCGACATGACAGAAGTAGAGGTGCCTTCATCTAAAAGGGTACGGTGGAAAATATTCCCGGCAATGTTCGCAGCGACTTGGAATGCGAGCTGGTAGGAGAGCCTCAGCTTGAAGTAGTCAAGTTGGAACAAGATGGTATTCGAAGAATCGGGGTCAACTACACCAATGGATGTAAGGAGAGTTTTGCATTGATTAGGACAATTCTGCAAAACTTCTAGTGCAAACATGGCATAAGGAGCTTGTGCCAAGTCCTCAACGATATTATAATTTTTTGTCGTCCGAGCATTAGGATTGAAAACAACTTTTTGAATCGTGCTCTTGGGTGGTCGGAATATCGAATCTAAAGATGGCTTCTCAATGGTGAAAGAAGCTAGTGGTACACGGACATTAGGTAGGGAGCTAGAATCTTTTTCAGCAATACTTCCAGCAAGTTCCTACGAAGGGACCGGGTCATATGATCGCAAGCGAGAATTCAAGTTGATCATCTCATTACGCACAATGAGAACATGCACAGTATTGGATGGTTGCCCCTGGGATAGGGGGTTTGAGC
Source organism: Larix kaempferi (assembly GCA_027924585.1). NCBI lineage: Eukaryota > Viridiplantae > Streptophyta > Pinopsida > Pinales > Pinaceae > Larix > Larix kaempferi. The sequence goes on from BSBM01000392.1 coordinate 3,331,541, forward strand.
AATCATTTGCTGATTCTGAGTGGGAAATGGATCGTTGAGGACCGCGGGAGTCGGTTTACCTCTAAGAAACTTTTGGACTTCATCTCTATGAGGACACTCTTTAGAGAAGTGATCATCTTCACACATTAAAAAAGAATACTTTAGTTTTCGCTTCTGCTTGGTATCATCAGGAGTTCTCTTTTGCTCCTGCTGGGTGGAAGATTTCTTGGATTTCCCTTTGTTCTTCTTCTTACCACAAGACTTGTGAGATGAAGTTGATTGGATAGAATTCACCTCCTCAGTTACAACATGAACGGTTGATTTGGTGGTGCTGTGTCTAGCCAGAGTTGGTGATGGGGAGGAACCATAAAGGTTCGACAATCCAACAGTGTTAGAAATAGGCTGGGTGTTAAGGGATCCAATGATGCCGTCAATTTGGGGTCCCTTAGGAGATTTCGTTGGGTCATAAGTGTCACGGGGTGCGTCGAGAAGAATATCAAACAACGTGCTCGATTAAGCGTAGAGCAAATCTAAGTAATGGGAATAAGCGATAGCTTGCTTCTCGGTGACAGCACCGCCCATCATGACATCTCAAGCTGTGTGAGGGATGAGGGATTTGGTAAACCAATCTGCTAGGATTTGATCTGGAATGGGGGCCTTAATCAAGAGTCTTCTCCTCCGCCACTGATGTATATGAGTAGAGATATGAGTAGTGGTATTTTGGCAGAGAGAGGTAAGAAGGTCCATACCAGTTTCATATAATATAGGAAGTTGGAAATGAGTCAAAAAGTTCATAGCAAGAGAACCGAAATCGTCAAAAGAAGGAGGTGGTAATTCGATATACCGCTTGGCAGCCAAACCAGTGAGAGTCTGTTGGAACAATCGTAGATGGATCGAGTCGTCCATCAGAGAGTTGGATGAGCACCATAAATGGTATGTCATCACATTGTGTTAAGGACCTCGTCCGGCTTTCCATCAAACTTGGGGATATCCGATGGAAGTTTCACCGGAATCGGGGGCCAGTTAGTTCCATCGTAGATGGGGCTATTTATCAATTGAGATAGATCAGGTAAGTCCAAAGTAGCCATAAAAGGAAGCTGTTAATTGGGCTATGGGTACTGATAGTACTAGTAAGGCATGTAAGGACAAGTAGGGCCTTGTATCGACTGATTAAAAGCTGACCACGAAGGAAACTAACCATAGGGGGGTGTGTCGCCCGGACCGTAAGGGGGTCCGCCACCATAAGGTGTTCCATTCCAATAAGGTGGGGTTCCACCTCCACCACCGAGAGGAGGTGGAGGTCCGTCGCCACCGTCGAGGGGAGGTGGAGGTCCATACCCATAATAAGGTGGCTCGCCACCACCTCCTCCTAGAGGGGGTGGTGGGCCACCTCCACCGCCAGAAGGATGGTGGCCCCCACCACCTCCGCTACCGGAAGGATGAGGGTCGCCACCACCACCACCACCACCTCCATAGTAATTATATCTGCCACCGCCTCTTCCTGGAGGGGTTGGTGGACCACCTCCATCGCCCGAAGGGAAATGTCCTCCCCCGCCATGATATGGTGGTCCTCCACCGCCTCTTCCTGGGGGAGGTGGTGGACCATTCCTGCCACTGCCGAAAGGGTGGGGGCCATTGTTGGTAGAATGAGTTGGACCTCCGCTGAAAGGTAGAGGTCCGCCTCATCCAAAGTTAGGTGGCGGTCCGCCGCCTCCAGCAGGAGTGGGGGTGGACCAATCAGGGGTGGTGGTGCTTGAGGGATAGTTGGTTGGGGTCCATGTTGTAAAACGGGCTATTTCCCCCATAGAGTGTATGGGTTTCTAGGATTAGATTGGCCCGGTGTTGGGTTCAAGGAACCTGGATACGCTTGACTCCATGAGGGTTGAGTTACATTGGATGGGCCCCCAACATGAGATAATCCCATGGTGGATGGTCTAGCGGGTTGGGAAGATCCAATGGGAGGTCTGTTGGGGATTCCGCCACCTATGTTCTGGTTAGGAAACGGGGGTTTCCCTCCAACCAAAACATGATGGACACTAACCAAAGGTTGAACCAGCATAGGATGTAGTAATAACGTTACCAATAAGATAATTCGGGGGAATGGAGTATCCTCCCCTTGAATTTTGAGGTGGGGGAGGAGCTGGTAAAGTGACTGTGATAGTGACAAGTGAGTTAGACTGTTGCTTTTCAACCGGTTCAGTAGTAAGAAGTACTGAACTGGTCTCCTGTTTAGGAGATGCATGTGCAGGGATAGATGGTTGACCAGTTTTAGTAGTGGCCGCATGTTGCGTGGACGATTCTGGTGACTCAAAATACAATGAGCAACCTGGGATTGGTTGATAAGTGGTTAATGATGGATCTTCAATCCTTCGTTGGAGACTTGAATTCTGACACCTCTCAGCCATAGACCAAAAGTGAGCAAATTGGTTATGGCAATAGGCCAAAGGATCATCTGGAGTAGTCTCATTAGGTGGGGGTGCAATGGAAAAATGAGCCACTGGGTGACTAATAGAAGATGTCCAATAAGCTACTGAAGGACCAACGGCTGCTATGGGGTCGTCTTGGGTTTGATTCATCCATTGCAATGAAACGGGTTCTCCCGGTGCAATGGGAGATAGGTCTTGTGAAGTGGGAATTTGTGCTTCTTTGGGATGAGAGGCAGGTGAATCTAGAGAAGTATGTGGAAACAAATGTCCTCCAATATTCAAAGTGGGGTTTTCCACTTCAGTAACTACGACCGCGTCACGCTAATCCATCCTTACCCTTGAAATAACCTCATGGTTAAGGGGATATTCGGGTGATAAGTTTAAGATCCTACGGGATCTTCTCCAGGGGAAATCTACCAGAGCATCAGGAAAATCAGCCAGAGTGGTTGAAACAGCGTTCTCTCCTAAGGAACTCTACAAAAGGAAAGCAGTGCCAAAAAACCTACCCAAATTAAGGCAACAAGCAAACTTATGTGATAGAGTGGATTCAAATATGAAACCTCATGGGATTATCAAGGCATCGCAAACCACTTTATACTGCAAGGTCCAACAATATGACGCGACAAGTAGAATTGGGACTGTACCCTTGCCTACATACCCGATTACTTGGATAGTACATGCATGCTAATCTCCCTGAACATTGTTCTCGGTGTATTGCTTTGCCAAGACGGCCAAATGGTTAACTCGGTTGGTCTCAGGAATCCTAGTGGTGTCTCCCGATATACGCAAAGTACATGGGAATCCAAAGTGCCGCCACTGCACTTTCAGTTGAGTAATGGTCCTCCTCCTAAGTTGCACCTCTCTCTTGTCGAGAATGTGGAGTGGTTCTAGCATGAAATCCCCTTCGGGGTCCACTTGTAATAAGGACCAATCAATAACATGTTTAGTATTGTATACATATTTCTTTAATAATGAAGCATGAAAAACATTATGAACTTTTATATGAGCTAGTAAGGCTAACTCATAAGCCATTGGGCCCTTCTTGGCTAGTATTTCAAAAGGTCCACAAAATCTTGGGGCTACTTTCCCGCAACGTCCTAAGCTCAACGAGCTTCGTTTTGCCTTTATTGTTAGAAACACATGTTCATCGACTTGGTAGTCATTTTCCTTTCTTTTCTTGTCCGCATAACTCTTTTGGCGGTCTTGTGCTTCTTCCAAGTTCAGCTACACTTTGGACACTAGTTGTACCAAGTCCTTTAGTAGGTCGGGTCCTAACATAAGTCAGTCTACCGGATTGTCCCAAGTCACGGGTGTCTGACATTTCTTACCATAGAGTACCTCAAAAGGGATCATTTTGGCCGAGGTTTGATAACCGTTGTTGTACGAAAACTCTGCGAGGTGAAAATAATCTTCCCACTTGGTGAGGTTGTTCATGACATACATCCTTAAAATGTCCTCAAGGATTTGGTTTACTTGTTCTGTTTGTCCATTGGTATGGGGGTGGTATGCAGTACTGAATTGTAACTGGGTCTCCAAACCAGAGAACAATGCTCTCCAGAAGTTTCTACTGAACTTCGTGTCTCGATTGGAAATGATTGCCTTGGGTATCCCGTGCAATTAAAAGATATCCTTTAAGAATATTTCGGCGATGTGAACTGCCTTGTAGGTAGATTTTACTGGTATGAAGTGAGTTGCATTAGACAGCTTGTCTACCACTACAATGATGGAGACATTCTGTTTCGTACTCTTGGGTAAGCCTGTAATAAAGTCCGTACTTATTACCTCCCACTTACGTTCGGGAACGAGTAAAGGTTGAAGCAATCCGGAAGGGTGTTGGTGCTCTTCTTTGACCAGTTGGCACTCCTGACATTTCACGATGAACATGGCGATGTCGGTTTTCAACTTAGTCCAAAAGTAATGTTTCTTTATTGCCGATATCATCTTTTGATATCTGGGATGCCATGAATAGGGTTTCTGGTGAAACTCGGTCAGAATGTTTGATCTAATGTCTCCATTCTCTGGGATGTAAAGTCTCTCTTTCAACCACAGTAGTCCCGATTCGTCTATCTTGTATTCCTTCTGTTGTTGGAATAGTCTGTCTTCTCAGATCTTTGCAAGGATTTCCATGTAGTAATGGTAACTCTTACATGCCGTTTGAATCTTGTGGTGTAAGTTTGAGTTGGTTTCACTCACCGTGACCTCATAAAGCATATGTGCACATCGGCTCAAGGTATCTACAATCTTGTTTTCCTTGCCCTTAATATGCTTTAGTTCAAAATGATACTCACTGAGGAATGCTAACCATCTGGCCTACCTAGCGTTTAGGTCGGGTTGGTCGAAAAGATACTTCAAACTCATGTTATTCATCATTAATAGGAATTTCTTTCCCATAAGGTAATGTTGCCACATCTTCAGAGCATGGATGATGGCGGCTAGTTCGAGGTCATGCATAGGGTAGTTCTACTCATATTCTTTTAATTTCCTCGATTCATAGCATATGGAAAAATTGTCTTGCATAAGGACTCCCACAAGTCCTTCCCTACTTGCATCCGTGCAAACAACAAAGCCCCCATTGGGGTCTGCAATTCATAAGATCGGTGCACTAATCAATAGTTGTTTCAGCTTTTGAAAGCTTTCTTCGCACTTAGCTGTCCAGATGAACTTGTTTTCCTTCTTCTGTAAGGTAGTCATGGGACATGCGATTCATGAGAAGTTCTCAATGAACTTCCAATAGTAGCCGTATAAACCTAAAAATGATCTTATATCGAATACGCACATAGGTGTAGGCCATTCTTTGATAGCTTTGACCTTTTCAAGGTCGACAACTATTCCCTTCTCGGAAATTATATGTCTTAAGTATTGAATATGGGGTTTATAGAAATCGCACTTACTAAAATTGGCGTAAAGTTGGTGTTCACGTAGTATACGCAAAACAATTTGGAGATGTTCCTGATGTTCTACTTCATTCTTGGAGTAGATCAAAACGTCGTCAATAAAGACCAGAACAAACTTATCGAGGTATTTACTAAAGATGTTGTTCATCATACACATAAAGTTGGCCGGTGCGTTTGTCAACCCAAAGGGCATCACTACGAACTCGTAGTGGCCATAACGGGTCTGAAATGTAGTCTTGTTGATATCCTCATGACAGATCCTCACCTGATGGTATCTGAATCGTAAGTCGATCTTTGAGAAGATCTTCACTCCTCCGACTTGGTCAAACAAATCATTGATTCTATGGAGTGGGTAGCAGTTCTTAATGGTCATTTTGTTGATTTGGCGGTAATCGATGCACATTTGTATTGTTTCGTCCTTCTTCTTGATGAAGAGTATCGATGCGCCCCAAGGGGAAACACCTGGTCAAATGTACCCTTGTCGATTAACTCTTGTAACTGAAGTTTGAGTTCCACCAATTGTGGTGTACTCATGTTGTAAGGAGCTTTAGAGGCTGGTATTAACCCGGTTGTTAGTTCGATGGAAAAGTCTAAGTCTCGTTTGGGTAGTAATCCCGGTATTTCTTTGGGAAATACATCTTTGAACTCTATGAGGACTAGGAAGTGTTCAATCTTTTGTTCCCTATCAGTTTCTATGTTTTGGGTATTGATAGAAAAGAGTTTGCAACCTTTTCTGATACATTTCTTTGCTTGTAAGGCGGAGATCTGTCATACCGACACTTTCTTATGGATACCCTGAATCATCTTCTGATTCCCTTGGTCATCCCTACAGAATAAGGATTTGTTTAAGAATTCCAGTAGGACATGGTGTTCTTCTAACCAATCCATGACGATAAGTACATCGTATGACCCTAGCGGTAGAATGTTTAATTCTAACCTAGTTGGAAAACCATTTAAGTCTATCTCACAAGTTTTTACTAACTCGGAGACCTTTTGTTTGGTACCGGTGGCTAGTTGTACCGGCCATGATTTCTCTTGATGCTATCGGTTCAACTTACAGGTGTCCACTATATTAGGGGAGATATAACTTCGTCATGCATCGGGATCTATTAAAACTAAAATGGTTGTGTTAGAGATCTTACCCTCAATTTCAACCATTGTGGCTTGGTGATCTGCCTATCAGCTATCAAGAGTGGCATAAATCCTGGGTTTCTTTGCCATGTCTGTTACGGTAGGTTCTGCTTGGATGTTGTGTAAAAATCCATCTGTTTTGTTGGCGCAGTCTCTAGAATAGTGGGGCCCTTGGCATTTCCAACAAGAAACGGTTGGTGGAACAACTTTTGTCCCTTTGTTAAAAGATGGCCCATTGACAGGTGGTGGGGGTGCACTTGGTCGTGCTTAGGGTCAGTTGAAGCCTCTATTGGGCGTAGAAATGTTGTTATGTTTTCGGTAAGGAGGAGGTCTAAAAATCGGTCTACAATTGTCCATGAAGGTTCTAAACCTGTCTCTAGTTCTGTTCATGTTATCATTCCTTGGTTGTCCCTGTTCATAACACAATCTTTCTTTATGTAAGGTCACATCAAGGGTTTTGGACATGTCAAACTCTATCTTTTCTCTAAAGTTTGGTGGCAGCCCTCTTAAGAACTATTGTATCTTGACCTTTTCGTCTTTGATGTAGGGAACATAATGCAGCAAGTCTAAGAATTTGTTTATGAAAACTTCCATGGTTAGGGAGCCCATTTTCAGTTCATGGAATTCTTTAATTTTCTTGTCAAAGAATCTTTCAGACATATATTTGTCCTGGAATGTCCTACTGAAAGTTTCCCATTTTATGTCTCTCAGTTCTTGTCCCTTGGTGTGTTTCAAGTCTTGCCACCATTTGGTAGATTTACCATTCATGTTGTATATGGCTAGTCAGGCTTGCATTTCACTAGAGTAATTATGAACTTTGAAGTACTTATTCATTCCTAGCAACCACTCCTCAACCTTCTCCCTAGAGTTAATCTCTCTGTCATAGGTTGGGGCTTTTACCTTTTTGAATTCTCCTTGTAAACTGTCGCCACTCTTCCTCCTTCTCTTGCAAGGAGGTGGTGACCCTTCCTCGTTGGAAGAGCTCTTACAGTCCTCTTCCATTGATTCAAGTATGTGTTCTCCCTGCTCTTCTCCCTTAGGGATGGAAGTCCTTTCTGTGTGACTGTTTCCCTTTTTCAAGGTGTTAATTTAGAGTGTTGGTTGTTCGGGGGGTTTTTCCCTTGTTAAAGTCTAAAGCAGAGCTTCATTTATAACCTATTTTTCTCGTCTTTCTTGGATGTTGTCATCTCTGGCACTTTGGAATTATCCCTATAGGTTTTGCATGGATTTCATTAAATCCCTTTTGAGTTCCACCACAATTTCTTGCTCTTGTGCTGGAGAGTTCAGATTTCCATGAATGCTGCTGCCCCCTTCTGCATTCATTTTCAGACAGTGACTGTACCTGCAATGTTATATATGTGTCAAGAACAAAAAATTTGTTAGTCCATTTTCACATAAACAAAATAAGAATTTATGAATGTATGTTTATGTTTACTGTGTATCTGCAGCGGATGTTCTATTTTTAATGAGCCTAATAGGTCACTTAGTTTTGTAGTTGGGCTCTGATACCACTTGTAATGTCCCTAAAGAGTTAAAAAAAAAAAAAAAAACTTCTACTTGCTAGTGTTCCTAAGATTGATTATATATTTAAAGAATTAATGTTCAACAATGTGAAGAATATCGGTACTTGCATTCAATATCTAAGTGTTTAGGAAATATTCTAACAAGGTAGTTTTTATCGCTCTTTCTTTCGTTTGCGGAAGTAATTATGATGATTATGTTTGTGTAAAGTTTAGCCATGAAAAAAAACTATCAATCTCTTTTCCTCTGATATGATCTAAATGTATGTTTTAAATGTCAATTGTCTAAATGTCAATTCTTAAGCATGATGAACTTGATGAGAGAGGTTGAAATACCCTGAAACTTTGGGGCTAATCTAAACACTCCTGGAGGAGTCGCCAAGAGGTAAGGTGTGAATGCTTGAAACTTGTGGACATACTTAGCGATTTCGCTAATGCATCTTTAATTGTGATCTCCTTGTAGGTGTTCTTCTGTGGCCACCATTTGAGTAAATCCAACATGTACAAAGAAAACTCTCAAGGTGAAGGCACCCCTTGTGCTGAACATGTGAAGGTTGAGGTCTTTGTTTTAATGGTAATTAACCAAGAGTGTTGAAGCTACACGACCATACTATATAGTTTTGTAATTCGCAAAAGGGTCCTATTGTGGTAGTTGGATATATTAATGTCACGCATGGTTTTCACATGGCTTTTGGCCAGTTGGACTAAGGGCCATAGTGAGGGTTACACAGAAGTTGTCAAGTAGTGGGTTTTCTTGGTCTTTTGGCTGAGAGGGTTTTAGCTCTGTTTGTGAGGTAGTTGCACCTTGCCTGAGCTATGCTCATGGACAGGGTAATGTCTGTCTGAATACGAAGGCGATCTAGAAGAACGTCCTACAGGTAACTATGTCCACGTTTAACACTAAAACTTCTCAGTTTTACTTCCATTTTTAATGAACTGTCCAGGCCCTAACTTTTTTTCACTTCCTTCACTAATAGGTATAAAGGGGCTCTCTGCATGGACGAGAAGGGAACCAACACGAACTGAATAAGGTGTTTGGACTGGTAAGTCCTGGGTTCTTTCAACCCCTCATAGCTATCTGTCTCGGTGGTTGGAGAAGGTCTTGATAAGTTTGCATTGAAGAGACTCATGATGCCTTTGGCTCACTCAAGTTTTGGATTCTCCAGAGTGGTCTCCTTTGAATTGACTAGGTGTGTTAAGGAAATAGTTGTAGTACTAAACCAATGGGTGAAACTTTTGAGGGTTTCCATGCTGCTGTAGGGTTTAGTGTTTTGGTCTCGGTTGTTTTCAATGTGTTCATGCCGGTGTATAAATATAGGTTTCCTTTTTTTTTAAAGAATATGAACTCCTTTGTAATTATTTGTGGATCTCGTTGTGCTGTTGAATATGTGGAATAGTTTGCTGCGTTTTAATATGAGACTCAAATGGATGCGTGAATGAATAGGGTCACTGAGTTTAACATTTAGTATTCTATCAGTTCAAAATCTTGGTGAAGGTTGTTGGACTAAATTAATGGGGTCCATGATAGCATATGAAAATTGCCATTTATCTACTCTTCGTTTTCCTGTATCTTACAAGAATTTATATGTGTGTAAAATGATGATAGTGCTTCCAACCTGAAGATAATCGCTTTTCCCTTCTATATGGAACATTTGGTTAATCATTGTTGTCAATGATACTGATGTCTCTTGTCTAGATTTTAAAATGGGACTCGGGTCTTTGAAATGCTTCCGGTATTCGATACCTGACCTAGGCCTTTGAATTCGAAAAGTATGAGATGCCTATCGTTTAGATTGTGGGATTCGATCCTTGAATCTATCAGGGCTTTAAGGTTTAAATGTAAAATTGCGAGCCTGTACTTGTTGTGTGGAGTAGTAACCCTTGTTTTTCTACTACATGTTTGTAATGGATCCAATGAGAAAATACAAGTCGTGGTCACTGTGTAATGTTTCAATGTTTGGCTCCTGAATGTTTTAAGAAATTGAACTCTCAACTCTACCTGCGAATTCTAGTTTCTTGTTTTCCCGAAAAGGTTTGAAAGAAAGAACGCTATCTGATGTGGAAATAATTATTTGTTTATTTGGACCCTACGATTCCAAGTATGAAGTGTCGTTTGAGAAAATTCGATGGCTGGCTTACTATGATGCTGTTCCTATTTGGTGGTTCTTAAGAACAGAAAAGAAGAATAAATAAATAGACAGAAATAAAACCCTAACTCTAACAATCGTTTTACTATTTAAATGGAATCGTTTTCCTACAATTGATAGAATGGGAAGGACAATGGATTTCCATAGGTACTACCATATAATTATAATTATGAATAAATTCGATTTCCAGGCTTTAAGAGCCTTGAGGGTTTCGAAACTTAGACCGAACCCTTACTAGACTAGATCTTTAATAAGACATCTTGTAGGTAGTCGTGGACCCTATACTATGAAAGGGTAAAATTATTCTAATCTGAAAACATAATTATGGTTAAAGAACTAATAGTCCTATCTTAAGAATATGTAAACACAAGGAGCAAAGCATAGTTATAAAAGGAATCTTTCGATTAGCAACGAGAATAATCCTACATTTTTTTATTATGCAATGTCTAGCACAGTCTAGCTTGGCTAGACCTGCTAGACCCTCCACTGGTTTCTGGGCCAAACCTCTAAGTTGATAATGTTTCTATTAAAACAATTTAAACAATGTTGAAGTATCCATTCTAGTCTAAAAGCCTGTGTCTACTATGACAGGAAATGAAAACAATTAATACTACATACCTAGTTGTGTTGGCACTTGATCCTATCCTGTAGAAGCCTGGCTACTTTGGCACTCGATCCTTTCCTGTAGAAGTCTGCACACTCAAACAATAATTATTGCAGAACCTTTTATGTTTTAGCTGACTTATGATCTTAGTTGGATAACTTTGGTGCTACCATGTTCCTCCCAACCATGACCCTTAGACCATTCCTGGTTCTAACTGGATCCCCCCGAACTGATTCCAACATGCAATGAGAGATAGAGGCCCTAGGTTCACTGCTGGTTCAGATCTAGAATTAATAGGTGAAATTACATCAGTTTCTTGGAGCAGAAAACTTCTCCCTAATTACCATAAGAGAATGATAATGAAAAAAAGAAAAATGATCCCCCAAAACTTGGGCTCTGGCCTCTTTATGTAGGGGTGTCTTGAATTATGATTGTAGGAAATAAATAGTTTCTTTTAAATTAAATAATTAATATTTAAAAGATATTATTTAGTAAATAGCTAGTCTTTTTGCACTAGGACTTTTTCAATTGTTTTAAGTGTACGTGATTTCTGATTTAAGCTCTTCATAATAATTATAATAACAATAATTACCATAATACTATTTCTAACCTAGGTATTAATACATTATTAATACTATTTACAAATGTTGCTGCCCACTAAATACTAATACTTTATTAATACTATTAAATAATGTGGCATCCCATTATGCATAAACTATATGCAATAAATGTCTTTTATAAATAAATAATCACACTATTATTTACTAATAATAATATTTAATCTTGTATCTTCACATGACACTTTGTTTAACAATTTAAGGGTAAGGTCCACTTCTTTGAACGGTCTTTCAGTAAGCTTGGATAGGCACCTCTAGTCTCTCTCTTGCATGTCGGATTCCCTCATTTAACATGGTAGTTCCTGCAGTATTTGATGATAGATAAAAGATGAATCATTTAATCAGTTTAAAAAAATGTGATGAAGTAGAAGTGCTATGCAGACTCTTTTCGACTCAACACTTTGATATTTAGTAACCCCGAGTGCTATTCAGAGCCTTTTAACTCAACACTTTCACATGGGGGTTACACTAGTGCAATTCCAGAGCTTCCTGCTCAACACTAGTGCTAGGATGTGGTTGTGAAGCACATCTAGAATATTCAATTGGACTCGGATCCGATATTCATTTATCAAGCTTGGAGTGCTCTAGGGCTTATGCCCAACACTCAATGTACCTCAGGGCTTACTCCTGGTACATAAACATTCCTCTAGGTACATCGGGGCTTATGCCCAGTACGTAGGTCATCTGTGTGTTTCTCAGTCCGTGCTCAACACATCACATAAATCATTCATGTAAAGATTATAGTTCTGCACAGTAAATAATAAAATATCATCTGAGTATATTAGGGTTTGTACCCATATCAAATCTGAAACACATCATCAAAACATTAGGGCCTCCTTGCCTAGTATACTGAAATAAAGAAGTCAGTTAGGGTCCATGCCTAGTATGTCAATATATAAAAGAATAAGTCATAGGTGCTAGGGCTTATGCCCAATACTCAAAATAACACATATGTGCTGGGGTCGTGGCCGTAATGTAACAACAAAGATAGTAAGTCCAAAATTTGGGATATTACATTCTCTCATTGTTTTACACATTTTCAGGTGAGGAGACTAACTTTATGAAAAAGGACTCCCCTTTTATGTCGAGTTGTGATTGCATTGCATTATCCTTCTTGCTGCTTGAGCCTTATGTTGGATCTTGCTTACTCACTTATTAGCCATGTGCCTGAGCACTTTACCTTCCGAGCCAAGCAAAGCCTTAATTTATCTTTCATAGCTTGATGACCCTTTCCCCTGAGGGAACATTCCCCTGAGTGTCCACATCCTGCACATGCTTCCTTGCATTGATCATAGGTATGTTCCACTGCTTGAAACTAGTTTGCTTGCTACTTGACACTCATTCCCTCACCTACTGTACTATAAGCAATTCTATCGTTTTTCAAGATTTCCAAATATGAAAAGACCAAAAAGACCAAATATTCCAAAATGTCGAATGGGATTATGGTTACTACTTCTACTTGGTAGTTGTTGTGTCACCTTTGAACAGATCATTCATTCCACTCCATCCATTATGACTTGGGACTATAGTAGGACCTTAGGAGCTATACTCGTTTCTCAATTGTTACTCTACCGGTTGGTTAAGCTTCCATTCCTTAGGGATCCCTTTGTTGATGCCTCATGAATCGCACAGTGTCATTATTATTGAGTCATTTGAGTCTATGCTGCCTGAGTCTATTGATCTGCTCATGCTCTTGTTCAAAGGAAGTCCTGAGACCAGAGTCAGCCACTCCTAAGATCTCTTGACTATTACATGTCGGCCATCCTTATTGAGTCAGTCTGTTTCACCTAAGTTCTTCCAAATCTTTCAGCATAGCTAGTACCTTGTGTTGGTTGATGTGGGATGCCTTAATGCCATCCTTCCAGCAAGTTTCGTTCTGTCGGTTCCAACTCATTTATTTCAGAATTTTAAACTTAGAGTTTGGTTGAGTACCTTTAGGCTTGCAGTCATTAGTGGTAGGTTCTCTCGCCATTGACAATATTGGCTATACATCAATGTCCCCTGATCAATGGATTCATCTTAGTGTTCGACTTCAACCCATCTATTCGTACTTTGATGATTGTACTCTGCGCCTGGATGCCCATTTTCATTATTGGTGGGTTATCTCCCGTCTGTTAATGGTAAACATCATTGACCGGTAATCAGACGATGTCACATCAGGTTCGACCTCAGCACTTTTATTCACTTGATGGGACTTGCACCATAGACGATTTGTTTAGAAGACCCCAGGCGATAGTGGAATTCAGTATGCTACTTATGATGACGAATTTACATCTGAGATATCATCTCTCAGATATCAGTAGTTTGCACCTCCAGTTCACACCAGTTGTTTTTTTTTCAATAGAGAACCAGATCTTACTGTAGAGGGATCATGGCTATGATCACTTATCACATGTATTCACTATATACTTCTTATTCATGGCCATTGTATCAGATTGTTGTATCATACTGACATGTACTTGAGATACAATTGTATTATTATGAGTGAGTTGTTCCTTCCACTTGTGTCTCCATCACTCGACTTCTGAGTTCTGTAATCTATTTTGGCCATTGTAGCACCATTCTCTGACCTCACACATTAGGGGGCATCTGTTACAATGTAATTTTCCACCTTGTGAGCATCAACACTCTTTGGCCTTCAAGATCCATTTCACTAACTCAGATTCACTTTATGTCCTTCGGAACACATTTTTCCCTATTTTTCATCTTGTACTCTAGCTGTTCCATGTTAGCCAGTGTACCCGTGAGCTGCATCACTATAGCACGCACGTGACAAGTAAAATGGTAAAAATCACTAATAAATTACTATTTACTCCCAAAAAGCGCTCTTAGGGTGACCTTTGGCCCTCCATTTTCCTAGTAATGCTTTGATGTGTCCTTTCACTTACCTTTGGAAGGGTATATATTGAGCTCTTATGGCATATGGAAGGGAGGAGAAAGAGATAGCAAGATAACTCTAGTGTATTTTTTCTGCATCTTGAGTCTACACTCATTGATCCTAGTTGTTGTGAACCTTCTATGTTCACCTTCCAAACTCCTTTCATAGTTTGAGTTTTCCATTCCATGGAGGATTGAAGTGGTGGAGGCACAACTGGAGAGACCCAATTCTTGGTTCAGTTTGGTTGCTGGCAAGAGGTCGTATCACATTGTACTTCTTGTTATTGATTAATAGAAATACTCATATTCTCATCCATTAATGGTGTGAATGTTGTTTATATTACATTGGGTTGCATTTACTTCTTATATTATGGACCATTGCTATTGATGATGTTAATGTCTTTCATATATTATATGCACTTGTTGTATATTGCTTGTCAAGACTCATTGGTAGGTTTGAGTGCATGAATTTAAAGCTTCAACGGGGATCTACATCGAACGTCTGGATCAAGGTTGGTTATATTCTCCATTGTCTTAGCATTGTCATTTATATAGCATAACATTGAAAATTGAGTTATTTTCTGGTAGTCAGCTGTCTGTTGTGGTCGACCCCAAGCCATAGGAAGTTTTCTCCGTAATAGAAGCATACTTTTTCGAAAGATTCAGAGGGAAGTACCTGAATAATCATAGTCTATACATTAAAATGCTTTTAGTTGAGAAAGGCATTTTAAGAATGTAGTGATATTTTTGAATCTGTCAAGGTAGAAAGTATATATAGTGGCTATGATGAAGAAACCCATAATCTGAGAATTGGAAAGAGATATAAGTTTAATAAAGAAAAGAATCCCGGACCACCTGGACTCCATTTGAATACCGAAATCCCATGTGATCTTACCAATCAGACCACGTTGTCATCACCCACAATCCAGCCTATTACACCTCAGAACCCGCCGGTTGCAAATACCACGCCTCCCCTATCTCAGAACCCGTCTGCCACGAGTGCCATGCATCCCACTCCCTAGAACGTCAATACTAGTACCACCACTGGAGTGGGTGCCTAGACTATTCCAACTCAGACCATTCCAGTTCAGAACACCTAGTCTCAGACTATTCCATAGAGTAGTATCCCTAGCACTATTCCGAGTACCACATTCACTTTTTACGCTCAGAACCCTGCGTAGAATCATAGCACTACTCAGGGTGCTACACAACCAAGAAGGAGAATGACAGATAACGATATAAAAGTGCTGATATTCAAAGGAACAGGTCTAGAAGACCATGATCAACATTGGTTTCTATGTGAAGCCGTATGGAGTGTAAAACAAGTTCAGGATGATGCTGTGAAGTGAGCGCAGCCCATCACCACTTTCAGAGACAGAGCCTTGCATTGGTTTATGAAATATTCTCAGCCACAGCCGAGAACCCTAGCAGAAATTAAGGCCTCGCTCTGAGTAGAGTTTAAGAAACTGAAATCCGAGTCGCAGTGCATAACAGAGTTAAAATAGATCAAGCAAAAACCTACCGAAACGGTCTGGGAATTTGACCAAAAATTTAAGACATTGCTGCACCAAGTGAGCTTTTTTATAGTTCCGCAATAGCATTAGGAATGGTTCGTTGTTGCGTTGTTGCCTCACATCAGACAACCATTGATGGAGCAAAAGTTTGCGTCACATGCAGAGGCCTTAAAGATCGCGATGAAGCTAGAGGCTTCACCGATCAGTGAAACTAGCTTTGGAATGTCTCAGATCTAGAACGAGTTGACCACCTTGACATTAGAATTGCAAGGTATGAAGAATGGAAAGGAACAAAGATATGAATAGAGGCATGAGGTCCGGTGTACATGATGTAAAGGAGAAGGCCCCACCAGAGAAGATTGCCCCTTATTTCAAGATTATCATTAACAGTGGTGTGCCGAACCCAATGAATCAGAACCAAGCACCATGGTGTGAAATTTGTAGAACCAAAGGACACCGACCTAAGGACTGTTATCTAATACATAAATACGTAAATACAGCTAAAAACTTATATTGCAATTTCTGTTAGTCAATTGGACATGCTGAATCCAACTGCCGCGCATATGAGCTCATGAATGAAAGGAAGTGAGATATGGAAGCGATGGGAGGTGCTGGAATGTACCACGTCCAAGAAGAAAATCAACCAAAACAAGAGAATGCTCAGTATGATTAGGGTGGATATAGAGGTTGTGGTGGTGGATACCGCGGGAGAGGAAGAAATGCCGGCCCAACCCAAGGAAGAGTCCAAGGCCAGGTAATCTATTATAACTATGGCTAGCCAGGTCATGTATCTCGAGATTGTACAAACACATGCACTATGTGCAATTATTCTAAATCATTTGATCATGTTATTGAATACTGCCCCGTGCTAGAGCTAGAAATGAAGAAATGAAGATGGACATAATCGTTGAACCCCAACATTCAGTTGATCGCAGCAGAGACAAGAACTGTGGATGCGAGCATAAATGTGGTAACGTGCAGTGGCACTGATACAGGAAGAGATAGAGGTGCAGAATCTTCGACTTCCATAATGTTTGATACTAAGCAGACTCCTGGTGAACCAGTATGGATTAGAAAAGCTGCTGGGAAAACACCTAGTTTGAACTTACCGACAAATAAGGAAGTATTCGAAGAAGCACAGGACATGTTCAAAACACCACCACCTACTTGACCAAGAATCTCGTTGTGCAGTGAAGTACCCCAGATATAAGATATGCCAATGGCATATGATCATACATGTGCTGCAACAAACATAGGCACTTCTGTTGCGCAGTTCCTACGGAGCTGCATGAAGTTATTGAAGAGCACAAATGCTCTTGTGGAATTCGAAAAATTATTGAGTCAATACAAGCCATGCAGTGAGAGGGGGCTGACCATGGTGCAGTCCATAACATTAGGAGTCCCAAAAGAATAGGAAGGGAAATGGGGTTCACTGCACAGATTGGGGACTATGAGATGGATGAGATCATTCTTGATCTTGGATCTGAAGTAAATGTCTTGACCAAGCAGACATGGCAGCAGATGGGCAGACCAAAGACACAGTGGTCACCTATATAGTTAAGAATGGTTAATCAAGGGATAGTTATACCTTTGGTGAGGTTACCCAACACCATTGTTGACATTGATGGAGTGTGAAGCTATGCATATTTCGAAGTAATTGAAATCGTGAATGATAGACATTCTTATCCAGCGTTGATGGCTATCGATTGGAAAATGACTAACTCTAGCATTATAAATTTGAAGACCATGAAAATGATATTTGAAGGCAATGATATAAGGGTCATCGCACAATTGGACCCCTCACAGGGTGAACGATATGTTGAACCGATTCAGGAGGAATCCAGAGCCCAAGACTTAGACCATATTTACAAAATGACAATGAGTTCTGTTGATTATACTCATCCAACTGTGGATGGAATGTTGAGCTGGCACTATAATAGCTCTTGCATCTCAGACTCTGATGCAGGACTGGAAAATTGGAAAAGCAGATTGCATGAAGTATCTGCCAGGAGATGCGTGCAGATCACGAAGTCACTCCGATGGATTGGAAAAAACGTAACTCGAATCCCTACCTATGATGGTTTATCTAATGTTTATTCCTTTATCAAAGCATATACTGCAGCAGTTGCAGATGAATACTAAGTATCAGCATTAGACATGGCACTGCGCGAGACACCTTCCAGATGGTGGGTTGTGCATAAGAAGACACTAACAACATGGGATCAGTGTAGAATTAAGATGCAAATCAGGTTTGCTGAGAAGGTTATACTACCGTTTGAAAAATATAATGGACTTATGGATCCAAGGGATCATATTGAAGCATGTTTACAAGCTTGGGTAGAAAGGTCACAGATAGAATGGGCGCATCTATTTGTGCATTTGCTGGAAGAACCGATTCCAAAGAAGTGGTACCTAGACACAGAATTGCATAGGGGCACAACGGATTGGTTTGCTCTAACCATGAGTTTCCAAGAAAGATTTCAGTTTCGAAGACGAACATCCGAGTATCAATGAAGCATTGCAGGTTATTTGGGAAAGAATAGGTAGACGAGAATGCACATAGGGAATCATGACATTAGAAGAATTCTTTGGAGCAGATAGCATACCTGCATGCCTACAACTAGAATGGAAGGAGAAGCTAGAGCATGCTCTTGATTGTTATAACATCGCTGAAGAATCCAAGGATAAGGCAAACACTGATGAGGAGGACCCGCGCAACATAAAGATACTTGAATCTGATGGAGCGCGCAAGGTAGAAGGACCTCCACTGTAAATTCTAGATATGAGTGGACGTGTGAAAATAAGAAAAGTGAATATTGGCACCAACGAAGAGCCAAAGTTCGTAGCTATCGGAGACTATTGGGATGAAGACATAGTCAAGGAGGTCATGGGCATACTACAGGCATATCGATAATTATTTCCGACCAAGTTCACAGAGATGAAAGGTTTTCTGGGAGACTTAGGAGCGATAAAAACTCCTCTTAAGCCTGGCATGAAGCCTGTGAAGCAAATACCATATAGAATGAACCCACGCTACAAAGAATGTGTTAAGGAAGAGATAAGATGATCAATGCGGGAATCATTGAGCCGATTGAACAATCTGAGTGGATAAGCCCGATGGTTATCCAGGATAAGAAAATAAAGGGTGAGATGAGGATCTATGTGTATCTCAGAAAGCTGAATGATGCTTTGATGCATGACCCATTTCCTACCCCTTTCACAGATGAACTGCTTGATAATGTTGGAGGGAATGAAGTGTATTCTTTTAGTGATGGATTCTATGGATACCATCAAATGAGGATTAATCAAGCAGATAGGCCCAAGACTACTTTTGCTACAGAATTGGGGTCGTTCCAGTACACAGTGATGCCTTTTTCTCTGAAGAACGCACCTACCATATTTTCTAGAGTAGTAGTCACAGCATTTAAAGATTTCATACATAATTTTTTAGAAGTTTATTTGGATGATTGGACTATTTTCGTTTTACTGAAGAATCATGTCGCGAACCTCAGGATGATTCTCGAAAAATGCAGACAGCATCAAATTTCATTAAATTTGAAGAAATGTGTTTTCTGTGTTCCCTATGGAATTTTTTTGGGCAACATTGTGTGCAAACAGGGGTTGATGGTGGATTGTTAGGAACCCATGTCTTTACTTTATTAGTGTATTGTTGTTGGACGCATATGCTTTGTAAGTCGTCCCGTAGTATTTGTTGATCCATAGTTTGTGTTATTGTTGTTTGGCGCATATGCTTTGTAAGTCACCCATAGTATTGTTGATCCATAGTTTGTATTGGCCCATGGTTTTGACCCATAGTATTGGCACCTAGACTTAGTATATAAGTGTGTGTTGAGGCCTATTAAACCACCATGAAGTTATTTGTATTGAGCTTGCTCAAAGGAGGTTGCCCCCTCGAAGTGGCTTACGATCAGTATAAAAGTGATTCTGAGTTCTGTCATTTCTGCTATTTCGCATATTCTTATTAATTAATTGTTGCAGGTGCTTCACATCTGGTATCAGAGCACTTTCTTGGGCTCATTGGGTGGAATTTCTGCCAAATATTTTTTTTCGCATTTGTTGCAAGTTCGAATCTGGGAATAATCCCTATCCGCTTAACTGTGGGAAGTACTTGGGCATAAGTCCTACAACTCATTGTGAGGAGTACCACAGGAACCCCAAAGTAGCTGGCCCATTGAGAGGACCTACCAACAAAAAGGGCAACGACCCCTACCTGATCGACTAGTTCCCACCCATGAGGTAAACCAACAGCTGTCGTTTGTGGCAAAGCGGTTATCAGTTTTACCTGAGCCGTGGAGTGAGGGGTACTGTCCCAATACGCAAGCCGTCAGACAACATTGGTGGCCGAGTGAAACCCCTGAACTGTTAGGAAGCCGAACATACCTGAGGTCCATATTTATTTTCAGCTAAACTATTTCCGATCACTTCTGTGCCATTTCAGATCCATTCTGAAAGCCATTTCAGATCCATCCATTTTCGATCCAGTCGGCACCACTTCAGATCCCTCTGCTTCCGATCACTTCCGCGCCATTGCAGATCTATCTGTTTCAAATTCCTTCCGCACCATTACAGATCGATTTCGAAAAAAAATAATCTATTTTTTGACCATATCTCCCTTGTTTTCACTTTGTTTCCCTTGAAACTTCCCTAACACCCCAATAATCCCATTTTGCATATTTCTTTCCTGCGGACCCTATCCCAAATTCCACTTCCCAAAGCTCGAAATCTCACATTTGTCTATTTTTAGGGTTTTCCACAACTTTTTCGGATTTAACCCAATCGCCTTCAAATTTTACCACCGAGTTCCTTTCCTAATTTTGCTTCTTTGTCCCTCTTTGCCAATTTTTCTCATTCTTTCACCCCGCTTCTGAAATCCCCATTTTTTGCTTCCCTATCCATCAGAAAATGTCCACAACCTACTCAAACCCCAATTACCCCTCCAAGTTTTTCCCAAATCCAAATTTTCCTTTACTAAAGCAGCTTTTGTTTGTGTTTTTCTATCCATTCCCCCCCCCACAAAAAAAAAAAAAAACTCCTGGTTATGGTTGTCACCCGCGTAGGAGCAAAAACCATGGAGGAAGCACTCGCAACCATCCAAACCAAACGCCAAGATATGGATGAAAAATTTCTTAGCCTCCATCTTCAGCATTCAGCCTTGAATAATAATCGACAGCAAGAATCTTCTGCAGCCAATGGGTTCTCTTCTTCCAGCAATTTCCATGGTCCGAAGCTTGAATTTCCTCGCTTCAACAGTACTGATCCGACTGGATGGATCTATTGTGCAGATCAATATTTTGGTCTACATAATACTTTTGATTTCCAAAAAGTTCCACTTGCATCCTTTCATTTGGAACAGGAATCCCTTCAATGGTACTGTTGGTACATCAAGGCTCATGATGAGCAAAAATGGACATATTTTTGCCAACTCATTTTGCAACAATTTGGTCCTAGTGCTTTTGATGACTTCACTAGAGCACTCACTAAACTTCGTCAAAGTGGCACTGTGAGAGAGTATCAGACAGAATTTGAGAAACTAGCCAATCACACAAAAGGATTGTCTGATGAATTCTACAGGAGTTGTTTTATCAGTGGTCTTAAGGATGAAATCCGGTCAAAGGTTAAAATGCTCTATCCCAACACAATGATGGAAGTCCTAGGGTTAGCTAAGTTGGAAGAAGACAAGCTTATAGCCCAACAACGCTCCAAACCCTCTTTTGTTCCCTTCCAAAATATGGGTTCTCAACGACCTCCCTTTCTGCCAGCTCCTCGACCAACTCCTATCAAGCATTTGTATTAAACGGAGATGCAGGCACGAAGAGAAAAAAGACTCTGTTATAATTGTGATGAGAAATTCACTCGGGGACATAAATGTGTTCAGCAAAAGCTCTATCTCTTGGATGTGGATTCTTCACCCACCTCTGAAGTTGGTGAAGAGGCTACAGATACACCAGATGATCAGGTCGACATTCAGGAGTCACCTATTGACCCCCCATCTCAGGACGTCCAACTAGAGATATCTCTCAATGCCTTATCCGGCGTCACCACCCCCCAAACAATGCGGGTCAGGGGTTACTTCAAGAAGCTTCCTCTTACAATACTCATTGATTCTGGCAGCACACATAACTTCATTGACCCTCGGATCACCAAACAGGCTGATTGTTTTATCCATCCTTGCTCCAACTTTGAAGTCATGGTTGACAATGGGGGCACCTTACCTTTCAAGGGAAAGTGGCACAATGTGTGTATCTCTCTGGAATATTATAACCTACGCTCTGACATGTTTGCCTTGTCATTAGGCGGATGTGATGTGGTTTTGGGTGTTCTATGGTTACACACACTTGGCCCCATCTTATGGGATTTTGCTGAACTTTGGATGCAGTTTTCCATCAATGGGACACACCACAAATTTACGGGCTTACAACCAGGGTCTCTCCACATCATTAGTTCCCATCGCCTGGAAAATATCCTTAAGAGGAATTCACATGGTGTCATTGATCAGCTCCATTCCATTCAGATGCACCCACCAACAGCCTCCACTACTTCGTTGGATAGATATGCGGGTGTCTTTGCTGCACTAGTGGGCTTGCCGCCTTCACGAGACCTTTCCGGTAAGCATTTAACGACATCTACATCTCAGTAGGACATGATGTCTATTTTGCATGTAGTACAGAAGTGGTAGCCATCCCTATTGGGGAATTATTTCTGCATCAAGATTGATCTCCCTAGTTTGGAAAATTTCCTGGAACAATCGGTCTCCTTGCAATCCCACCTAAAATGGGTTATCCAACTCATGGGTTATGACTATGCGCTCACTTACCATAACGGTAAGGACAATATGGTGGCAGATGTGCCTTCTCGCACATTTGATGACCCGGTTTCTCTTACAGCTATTTCTCTGCTTGTTCCAAATTGGTCGCAATCTGTTCAACGTGGCTATCTCTTCTATGAACTCCATGCTTCTTCATCGACAGGGCACTCTGGGTTCCTGCAAACATATTACCGGGGACAATGTATCTTCTTCTGGTAGGGACTTGAAATGACAATTCAATGGATGGTGGTTGACCGTGTTACTTTCCAGGTCAACAAGGTTGAAACAACACTCCTTTCGGGACTTCTCGAACCCTTTCCCATCCCTACACAGATTTGGACAACTATTTCTATGGATTTCCTAGAAGTGGTCCAGTGGTACAGTACCATATATAAAAGGACACCATATGAAGTAGTCTCTGGATAGGCACCGTAAGTTCTTCTTCCATACACCTTCAGCAACTCCCCAGTTCAAGCAATTGACTTGATTCTTCGAAACCATGATCAGATTCTTCTCATTTTGCAGGACAATCTTCACATGGAGAGAATTTGACTGAAACAACAAGCCGATCAGCACCGTTCTGAGCGCACTTTTCATGCAGTTGATATGGTTCTTCTTTGTCTACAACCTTCCATGCAATCCTCCCTGAAACTCAAAAGGTGTTAGTCGCCCGGCATTCAACCCGAGGATGCTACAGGGGAACCAATCCTTCATATTCTACATCAATTTCCACATCTCAAGCTTTTAGGACAAAGCTTTTTCTAAGGGGGAGGGGATGTTAGGAACCCATGTCTTTACTTTATTAGTGTATTGTTGTTGGATGCATATGCTCTGTAAGTCATCCCATAGTATTTGTTGATCCATAGTTTGTGTTATTGTTGTTTGGCACATATGCTTTGTAAGTCGCCCGTAGTATTGTTGATCCATAGTTTGTATTGGCCCATGGTTTTGACCCATATTATTGGTGCCTAGACTTAGTATATAAGTGTGTGTTGAGGCCTATGAAGGCACCGTGAAGTTATTTGTATTGAGCTTGCTCAAAGGAGGTTGCCCCCTCGAAGTGGCCTGCAATCAATATAAAAGTGATTCTGAGTTCTATTATTTTTGCTATTTCACATATTCTTATTAATTAATTGTTGCAGGTACTTCACATGGATCCTGCAAAGATCGCAGTCATTGTAAACTTGCCAACACCAAATTCACTAAAGCAGCTATGCACTACATTAGGACATACGGGTTACTACAGAAAAATTATAAAGGGTTATACGCAGATAACCACAACTATGGAGAAGTTGTTAAAGAAAGATGTGCCATTCATCTGGAATGCAGATTGTGAACAAGGCTTTGACACATTAAAAGAAAAGATGGTCACTGCGCCGATCCTAGGTTTTCCAAATTGGCAGAAGCCATTTGACGTCCATGTTGATGCTTCATGTATAGCATTGGGTGTTGTTCTTGATCAACCAAGAGAGGGAGGTATTGATTATCCCATTGCATTTTTCAGCAGAAAGCTATAATCTGGTGAGAAGAATTATACCACTACTAAAACAGAAGGACTCGCGATGGTATATGCACTGCAGAAGTTCAGGCATTACTTGCTTGGTGCGCACTTCTCTATGTTCACTGACCATTATGCTTTGAAATACTTGGTTAATAAGGCAGTGTTAGGGTAATATGCAGATGGTTACTGCTCTTTCAAAAGTATGACTTTGAAATTGTTGTTAAGCCAGGCAGGTTGAATTTAGGACCTGATCATCTGTCAAGGATTGAGTGTGGAGAGGAACCTACGAAACTAGAAGACAATCTGCCTGATGCGAATTTGTTTGCTATACAGGTTTCCGATGATTATTATAAGGACATCATTGAATTTTTAACTACAGGGTTGGCACCTGAAAAGTTCACTACCTAGTAGAAGAAGCAGCTGTAGTGCGAGCTGCAGACTTCACCATTATTGCAGGCCAATTATACAATTTGGGACTCAATGAAGTACTATGCAGATGTGTATTAGAGCATGAGAAACCATTCAGACTGGCTGATGCACATTCAGGAGTCGTAGGAGGTCACTACACAGGGAGAGCTACTGCGCAAAAGATATTGCGCGCAGGTCTATGGTGGCCTTCTATCCATAAAGATTCGAAGGAACATTGGCATAGTTGAAATGAAAAGGAAGGGAAGGCCGTTGCATAGGGATGAAACGCAACTAAATCCACAGTTGACATTGCAAGCATTTGAGAAATGGGCCATTGATTTTGTGGGTCCTATAAACCCACCAGGGAAGAGGACTGGTGTGAGGTATATCATTACTGCTACTGATTATCTCACTAGATGGGCAGAAGCGAAGCCTTTGAAAGACTGTAGTGCAGCTACAGCCGTGGAGTTCATTTTTGAAAATATCCTTACACGATTTGGATGCCCAAAAATTTTGATGAGTGATCAAGGCACTCATTTTCTGAACAAAACCATCAAAGCTTTGACTGAAGAGTTCCACATTCAATACTCAGTGCAGTATGGCTTATCATGCAGAGGCGAATGGAACTGTCGAGGCATTTAATAAAGTACTGGAGAATGTGCTAACCAAAATATGCAATGTGAATAGGCATTATTGGGATCTGCGAATTTCGTCTGTTTTGTGGGCATACAGGACTTCCTGCAAGAAATTGACAGGCCATACACCTTTCAGATTGGCTTACAGGAAAGAAGCAATAATGCCAATGGAATATATCATTCCCATTTTGAGAATAGCTATGTTTACAGGCATGGAAGACCGTGCAGGGTAGAAGAAAGGCTCCTACACTTGGTTGGGTTGGAGGAAGATTGCTTCATCGCAGGCTTCCACCAACAAGTACAGAAAGAGCATGAAAAAGCATGGCACGATCATCATGTCAAGAACAAGTATTTCTAGGTAGGTGATCTAGTCCTCCTGTATGATAGCAAATTCATGAAATTTCCTGGAAAGTTTAAGATGCATTGGCTTGGCCCATATACTATAATGCATGTTTTTTTTTAGACAAAAACATTGGGTAGTTTTAATTAAAAACCGGTGAAACAGCCACCGTGTGCTTGGATACATAATTATCGCTATCTGAAATAACAAAATTCTTAGGCTTAAGCAGCCCAGAAGTTTCAGATTTAATAAGCAAAATTACAGAGTGCTGATTTGTGAAACAAGAAGTAGGATTGAGTATTACAAGGAGAGCACAGGAGAGTTCTGAGCAGTGTCTAAGCGCCATTAAGCTTCTCTAGAATCTTCTGGACCGCAGCTTCCAGTGCAACAATTCGGTTCCTGTAGTTCCCTTCGGTGTTGGCCTGGTCCTTGAAGTGGGTGTAGACCACCTCTTCAAAATAGGAGACTTCTCCCTTGGAGTCTTTGATTTCCTCTTTAATGCTCTGCAGATCCTTGTTGAAATTTCTCCATTTATGGAGATCTTCTGCATACTGGGCTTTCTGTCGCCCTTCCTGTTCCTCAGACTTTGCTTTAAGGAGATCGATTGACTGTTGCAGATCGTCCAGTCTGTCCTCCACCGATTTGCCTCCTGAAGTTGAGCCAACCGACGCCATGTTGTGCTGTTCAGTCGAGTCCTGATCTTCTTGCTTCTGCTTCTAGCGATAGCGCAATGGAGAGATCTATTCCCAGTCGGGCTGATTAAATAGGAAAAAAGGCGATCTGTATTGTCACGGGTCACAGTGGCACCGTCCAGGAGTAGCAGACTGAAATGGGGATTTTCATCGATGGCAATCTTGACCTTCTCGCATATCTGATCAGCGAATTTCTCAGCAATCCAGCAAATATTCATTGTCAGGATCTTGTTGGTCTTAAGGGATAGAACAAAATGATTCTCTGTCATTAGTCGACAAAATGCTCCTGCCCAAGAGCACGGCTCTGTTGGCCTCTGAGTCAGCCAGTCCGTTATGATCACGGGGGATATGAAAAAAGTTGATTTTGTTGAATTTGGAGCTAAGCAAGAAGATTCTTCGCAGGACCCGAGAAAGATTAAGCTGAGGAGGTGGCTTGTTCAAGTTCATGGCTTGAATAATGATCCTGGAGTCTCCAAATACGGTGAGCTCGGAAATATCATTATCAATGGCTTGCTTTAGCCCTTGCCAGAGGGCCAGAGCTTCTGCATTGTTATTGGTGTCCGTCCCTAAGCCCCAGGCAAAGGAAGAGAGGATTTCATTATGATTGTTGATGAGTATTCCCCCCGCTCCAGCTTTTCCAGGGTTGCCCTTAGAGGCCCCATCAAAGAAGAGGCAATACTCCTTTATTGACGATCTCCAGTCTTTGAACTCAGTAGCTCTCATCCGAATTTCCCAGTTTTCGTGAGAGATAGTTGATATTGCTTCAGAGGCCTCTTTAAGTTTAAATTTAGCCATCCAGTTAGCCTCCAAAGGGCTAAGAATTCTAGTGTTGGAGATAAATCTAGAATCCGCCGCTTCCCCCAACAAGGCCACGCAAGTGGTAGCTATCCTGGAACAGGAGGTTGCTTTATCTCTAAAGATTCTGTTATTGCGTTCCAGCCATATCTTCCAGCATATAACTTTTGGGATCCACATCCAGATGGATTTGAGCCGGTTTTTTTTATGAAGATCAAAAGGGGAATTTTTACTCCAGTTGACAAAGAGATCAGATAGGCTCCCAAATCTGTCAAGGTTTCCATGGCTTGGAAGGAGAACCTTCTGCCAGCCCTCTTTAGAGTAGGGGCACATTAGCAGCAGATGAGTTATTGTTTCTTCATCAGTAAGACACAGGGGGCATCTTGAAGGCCCTTCCATTCCACGTCTCTTTAGCGTGTCTCCCGTTAAGATGCTGTTATGTGCTACCGTCCAGCAGAAAAGGTCTATTTTTGGAATGATGGGAGAAGTCCAGATGAAATTCCACTTAGCAGGATTATTGGGAGCTTGATGCACCGTTTGGAAAGATCTATACCCTTCAGCGGCTGTATATCGACCAGATTCGTGGCCCCAACCTCTTTTGTCTTTGGCGGACTCAGATATGGGGGCTTTACCTTGAAGCAATTGTAGCAGGATCTCGGCTTCCCCTAAAAGATGTTCGGGGACATCGCCTAGATTCTAGTCAATCCAACTTTTATTTCCTTCCTCCTCCCAATTGGATATGTCCCAAAGAGTAACTTTATTTCTGTGCTGCATCCAGGCTTTCAGATTTCCAGTATCATTAGCTTCACCTATGGGCTGGTCTCCCATAATAGAGTCCTTCCATATGTTTATCTTTTTCCCATTGCCAGGGATCCAGTAAAGGAGTCTAGCGAAATGATCAAGAACCCTGTTGCAGAGAGTGAAGATTGGGGATCCTTTCTTTCTTTGAGGTGGCTTATCAAGGCACTTTAATCTAGGGCCTGGGAAGTATTTTTTCCTTATGAATTTTTTGCTCCATGTCTCTCGGCCTGAAACTAGCTTCCAGAGTATTTTTGCTCCCATGGCCATATTCTGTCTAGCCATACTTCTGAAATGTAGTCCTCCTTCCTTGTAAGGTTTTTGTATTTTGTCCCATCCAACCAGGTGAAGTCTTTGATTGTTTCCTTTTCCTCCTTCCCAAAGGAATTTCCTGATTAGTTTCTCCATTTTCCCAATGATTAGGGAAGGGGCGAGGAGGATGGAGTTTTGGTAAATCGGAATGCTCATCAGGACTGATTTTATTAGGACTGTCTTTCCTGCCTGATTTAGCCAATTAGATCCCCAGTTTTGAATTCTTTTTTTGAATTTGTCCAGGATAGGATTCCATTGGTTTGCTTTGGGAATGCCTTTAGCAATTGGAACCCCCAGATAGGTGATGGAATCCCATTCATGGACTGCTTCCATTTCTAGGATTCGGGAAATATCCCCCAGCTCTCTTGTAGTGCAATTCCAGCCATAAATCTTACTTTTTTGGAAGTTGATCTTACTGCTAGAGACCTGTCTGTAGGTATCCAGCTCATGTTTGAATCTCCTTGCAACATGGGTACTAGCAACACCTAGCAGCAGTGTGTCATCTGCAAATTGAGCATGGTTGATCTTGTTCACATTAGTTGCCATATGAAGACCTGGGAGAACATTCAGTTGCTGGGCTTTTATCAGTTGGAAGCTTAGGACCGAGGCTTGGATTGCATAGAGCAAAGGGGAAAGAGGACAGCCTTGTCTAAGGCCCCGGGAGGCTTGAAAGAAATCAGTGGGGTGTCCATTGACCAGGGGAGCTATCCAGGGGGAGCTTATACAACCATGGATCCAGTTAGCTACCTTAGCTGGAGATACCTTTCCAAGTTTGATAAATGGAGGCAGAGTAAAGCTTTACTGCAATAGTCCTATTTCCTAGAACCCTGAATGATCAAAAGAAGGGGAATTTTCTAAGTGCCAAATACAGTTGAAATTGGGCAGTAGAAGATTGTGAAGAGTCTGTACATGAAGTTTGATGAAAATGGCATATGTACTGTGCAACACTGTTGAAGCTGTGCGTGCAAAAAAAAAAAAACAGAGTAGCTGCGCAGCACAAGTCAAAATATGAATAACGTAGACAAGGCGGATCCACAGCCGCACAGAGGAGCAAGAAGAATGCACGTCCGGAAGTAACATTTGTATGATACCGCCAGCACATCAAGATAGAAACCGTTACCGTTACAATCATTGGCTAATTAGAGGGCCATTAACCAAATCGGCTGCTCTAGCAAATTTCAATATTTAAGGAAAGTGTGACCCTTTGGAGCACCATAAAGACCCAAGTGACTAAGAGAGTATCGGAATCCGGCTCGTAGGTTGAGCAATAAATGCTTACCTGATGGAGTTCACACTCTGGCCTCCCTAGAAACCTTTTGGAATTTAGGGAAACAAAGTTGGCATGATGATGAGGGTCGAATGGCAGGGCCAAGATCATAGGCACGAGCTAGACAATGAATGTAGCATTAAGTGCCCCATAAACCACCAAAGGCGACGTTGAAGAATGTTGAGGCTATAAATAGGCCTCACTCGACCACTTATTTACTTTACGAAGTATTTTCCATTGCTTGTTGGAGATACTAGAGAGCCAAGTGAAGTGAGTAACGTATGAGCAAGCAGGTTGACATGCAGGAAGTGGTTAGGTTATTTAATCAATCAGGGATTCCAGGAGCTATGGTGACAACAAAGGGAGCTTCTTCCAGAAGCTCAGCAAGGCAAGATGCAGGGGTAAATAAGGGAAAGACTCCAGTTTCAGAGTAGGGAGGGTCATAAGCACCAACGAAGCGAAAGTCGGCCATAGTCCATAACCAACCCATTTACCTGGTGCCAGACCCCACGAAAAGATGATGCCACGTGAGTGCATTTGGAGAATAATGTTGTATATGAAATCCCGATCCCAACCATTTCTACTCGGGCGACGGTTGTGGAAAAGATACTAGGCAGCATGCCGAGATGTAAATTGGATGACCATGACTTACTGGAGAACACATTGGTAAAGCCGAAGAACTATCTGCAGTTTTGACCTGACGGATACATCAGCCAGACAGTGGATGCCTAGATTGGTGTCGAAATCCTACAGGTCCAAGATTGGATAAAGGCCATCCAACCATCAAGGCTGTTGAATCTAATACAAATGCCACATTTTACTAAGAGCACTGAGTTTTCGGCGATTGTGCACATGTTACTGACTTGCGTACATGAAGGATTCTTATGGTTGGATAAGCGCGTTGACATCAGTATAGACATGATACATCATATCACAAACCTGAACAGGAGAGTCGAGCACCCGGCCAACCTAATGGTAAAGAAGGAAAAGTATACAACTCTATCCACAGAAGTTGCAAAGGAATTCGGTGTGGTCCGAAAGGGGCGTGGATTCCCGACCAAGGATAACAATGACTGCGCTACAAAATTTACGACCCAATTGCTCACAAGAAAGCTACTGTGGAAGTGTCGGCTGCCTGAGGTACCCGCGGTTGCGATCAAGCTAGCCTCCAATACATTGCGCGAAAAACCTTATAATTGGTGCCAGTATCTACTTAATGAGTTTCTAGCAAATGTTGAGGACACACAGGATAATGGAACAACATTCCATTTTAGTTGGCTGCTAATATTGATAGCCTTTGTAGGCTGGGAAGAGTCGGATGGGTATCAAGGTGTCCCAACCTTAACATGACAGGGTTGTGGAACACACTTCACTAACCTATGGGTGAGCCCCGAAGGCGTCCAAACAGCATTAGACAAATGAAGTCTTTTACATTTACTATCACCAGTTGCGTGACGTGATTCTTTCAACGCCGTGAATTGCAAAACCATTGACCGACACATATACATGCATCATGAGGTTTATGGTGAAGAGGCATCGGTCATACATTCAGCCAAGGGATGATGCAGATGAGGAATTGTGGTATCCAGGGTTTTATTGACTGGATCAGAAGAACATCGAGGAGATGATGGAGCGATGGGATGCGGACTAGAAAGTTCCTACATCACTCGATGTTGAATCAGATTATGAACAACACGTAGAACCCATCTCGGAGAAAATTGAAGTAAAAGACACAGATGATGAAAACACAGACGAAGAAAAGGAAGAAATAGAAAAGGACAAGGGAGAGAAAAAGGGGGGGATACCTATAGGTATTTCTATTGTTGAGGACAAAGATGATGCGCAGAGTGAACCTACAGATTCGGCAGGACGAAAAAGGAAGGCCACTGGAAGCCCCATAGAACCGAAAGGCCAATGCAAAAAAAGGAAGGCTGAGAGGCCCGAGTTCGGCCCGCAGCTACACTCAGACGATTGCGAGACAATCACAACCAAGGTATAGGAAGCATGGGAAGAGACCCACATGGAGAATGAAGCTTAATAGGAACAATTACAAATAAGTCTAATCCAAGCTATGGAAATGGTCAAAACAATGGTAACAAAGATGGGTTTGGGTCCGCACAATTGAGACTCCGAGGGGAAGTCAGGTGGAAAAAGCACACCGAGGAGACTTCCTCTTACTACAAGTAAGTATCCATGTGTGCTACAGCTCAAGCTAGGCTACCTCATCTACCCAAATGAAGAGATTAAGGAAGTAGTGAAGATCACGCCACATCTTGACCTCAACATTGGGTCTTTGACACTGGAAGACTTGAACGAATTTCACATAAAGATTGGCAGAAGAAGACGATGTGGAGGATACAATAAAGAAGCTTGGGACCAAGGTAGAAACCTTCACATCAGATATGATACAAATGGAGACTTCCTACAAAGGGAAGATTGTAGAGTTGGATGCTAGGCACCCAGTTATACCAGTAGATCAGTGCGCGGCTCTAGCTGCAAAAGTACAGGAAACCATGGATAACATTTCGTCAGAAGTGACGAAGTGCCAATATTTACTTGAAGGAGTAAATGCAACATTGACAGGTTTGAATAAGGATTCCGCGCTCAAAGGATCAAGGGAGATCTGCAGCGGACACAACAATAGGTAGAAGTTGCAAATGAAGAGTTAAAAAATGTGTAGGCAGGGGAGAAAATACAGAAGTACAATGAAATCAAGGACCTATAGAAAGAGTTGGTCACACTTAGAGAGAAAGAGGCTACTACATCTGCCAGGTTGCAGCCCATTGAACAAGAAGGCCTTGAACTAATGCATCAATTCGATGAGAAGTTCGTAGAACTTCAGGCGGTGGAGGGCACCATGAAAGAGTAGGTGGCCAAAGAAAAGGTCTCATAGGAAACTCTGAAGACGCTTCGAGGATTTGAGCAAAAGGCCAAGGACATGGTTGCAGAGTTAGCAATTACTCTGCAAAATTTTACTTCAAAGATAGGTACACTAGAAGATGCGACACCATCGTCCGCAGATGGATGTATCTCGGGACGACCCACAGGTGAGTGTTAGGGGCCTGTTCGGTAGGGCCCAAGTTGCAATATATGCACAAGTGCTGAAAAGTGTGCATTACACACTGCGACAAGGTATGGGGGAAGTTTTGAGAAATACACACGCAGCGGCAATGGCTAAGGCAGGATTGCGCATTATGTTGATGCACAGGACTTGCAGAGGAGCTATTTTTGGTAAGAAATATAAGTAAAGGTCAGGCGAGGACATGACCTATTTTGAGTAAGGAATAGGTTGAAGGAAGAAGAAACCGACCTGTCAAGAAGAGTGGAGGTAATTTGTTGAGAATCTAGGCCGCTATGCCGACAGCGACAAGTAGGCGGAAGATGCGGAAAGGGACAAGCCACAATGCGATTGTAACCGTTTTAATAACTGTGTCTATCAGAAGAGCGTGTGAGCCATGAGTGGCCCAGCTGGAAGGCCTGGAGAAGGCGGAGGAAGCTATCTATCACCTACCCAAATTTTGAGAATACTATTTTATTTTCAAAATACTTTATGTTAAATTTTAATTACAAAGTTTTGTAATTATGAACAAGTTTGGTCAAGGATGATTGTAATTAGTGATTATTATTATTTAAATAAATTGAAATAGGAGACAAACACCCAAGGGAACAGTTAAATGAGTGTTCACTGAACCACTAGGAGGAATGGAATTTGTTAGAAGGTATGGAATAGATGGCAGCATTTGCACTCCACCACTAGCTGTTGGTTATGGGACAACTACCCCTAAATTTGTGGCATTATCCCCCAGGTGGGTGGAAGAGAGCAGGCAACTCATTAATGACTAGTTAACCACTAAAGAGCTTTGTGAAATGATTGAATTGATAACCATCTCTATATTTTTTCCCATGTTGTTCTCTGCATCGTACTCTAGTATAGAGAAGTAAATTAAGGAAAGATGAGAGATAGGAAAAATGCCATTGATTGGATAAATGAATACAGTAGCGTTCTTATCAAATTATGTCCTATGTTTAAATGCAGTAAACATTACAGTATAGCATAAACAACTGCATAGAATTCATATAATTCTTAGATAAAAGAAAGACACATTTTGTTTTCTGCACAGTTCTTTATATTTCTTTTAACTCTATCTAGTTCAGATCGTAAGAAAATGCATTTCAATACTATACATTTCATGTTTTTCAAGCAATTATATTTTCAAGAATTATAGCAGCTGCAAGAATTAGTCTCTATATAGATTTCTTACAATTATACATATTTTATTTCTTCACTTACTATCTTTTCTGAATTCTTGTATTAAATCGCTGTATAGTAGTATCAAAACCCTAATTTCTCACAAGACTTATAATTTGAATGATCATTGGGTACACAGTTTATAAATTTATTATCAAGACATTCATGGTAAGCTTCAGATAATTATTTCTATAACAGACCTATTATCTAACCCTAAGCAACATTCTATTTTCTTTAATTATTAATTCTCGTACTGAGAATACAAATAGAATATTTAAACAGTAAATAACTTCACTTACAAAAGTATAAAATGTTCAAACCCTAGCAAGAAAACATACACTGCATCGAGACTATTTACACAGGTTAAGTCTCGGGTACAAAAGCTTAGTATAGACTAGATAGCAAATGAAAGCTACAGGTAGTTTCTCATTTGTGAAACAAAATGAAACACTATGGCATAGCTAGTCCAACAACACTTAACAACTGAACTATCTCATCATATTTCTAAAACATATTTAGCAACAACGAAGATGAATTACAGAAACAACTATCTATTGTCAACCATCGTTGCTCGACACCACCTTAACAATTAGTCACATAGTTTCTCAAACATTACCTTGAAAACACAACTTTCGATAGCAAAAATGAGGCGTTGTTTATAAATGCAAGAGAACCCTTGGTTCTGGATGTACCATTCAAAAAGAATTTAACATATTTTATGTATCGAACCTGTTACGGTTCCAACATT
This sequence comes from Larix kaempferi, assembly GCA_027924585.1. Lineage (NCBI taxonomy): Eukaryota > Viridiplantae > Streptophyta > Pinopsida > Pinales > Pinaceae > Larix > Larix kaempferi. The sequence goes on from BSBM01000392.1 coordinate 3,365,821, forward strand.
ACATAGGAGTTTACTCATTATCAACCAAAACATTTAAACGTTGTCAAGATTCAAAAAATACACAAGGTTTTACCCTTGACTTTTAGCAGCACAAAAATGAGTGTGAAGTTCTTATCAACAACACATCTAGGCATCAAATAGCCGAGTAGCAACTTAAACAAATGAAGGCTATCCTCTGTACAGTATGTATCAAAATAAGACTTTAAAAACTCAATACTCGGCCCTCACTAAAACAAGGTCGAATAGTCCCAACTCTCGGCACACAGTAGTCACCATCAAAACCATGCAAAAGGGCACCTATGAAGTTTTGAGAACCACCAGAGCTTACTAGGAAGCAATAGCATCATTTCCATTTTCCAATTCTTATGCACAGGAATCATCCTACGAAGTGGGTACCTGCAAGATACATTTCGAAGGGTTACAAAATAGGAAAAATATATTATAAAAACAAGAAACATAGTATTAGTTTCATTATCGTTAGAAACTTACCATTAGAAATGAAGCCTTGAACTTTGGCACACCACACAGTAAAAACGACGAAGCCTAATGGCACTTGATAATAACCATGATTTAAAAACAGAAATATTTTCACAAACTGGAGGATCGAAACCCAGTTCAACTATGAACACAACAACTAACAGAAGAAGAACCACACACAACTTCCAGACTATATCGTAGTGCTATGGCACAATATTGTGAGCCTGCAACCATTAAAACTATCCTCATAGGTCCAAGGTTTGAAGCAGAGGATGGAGTCCTCCTCTCAACCAACTCTAAAACCCTACATTGCAGCAAACGGTCGGCTCCATGACCTTCCACCAAAAACACAACAATGAATGTCGAAAAACATTTTTCCATTACTTACCAATGCGTGGATAGGGTTTCATTCAAAGCCCCAGATCTTGCAGAGATCAACTATGGAAGATCTGCTAGTTAAGGCATGTTGATTATCGCACCATGATTGCAATCAATATTGCATTAATTTCTTTATCTACCACTTGCCAAGTAAGCAGATTGAGAGCCAGTGCATGGCACATCTCAGCTTGTGGTAATGCTCATTTCAAACACAAACCACGTGAATACCTTACAACTAGGCTTCCACATCAGTCAACCATGGAATGATGTTAATGCTAGGCCTGTCAACATCAAAATAATTACATTGTTATACCAATGGATCATATTTCTTATTAGACTCTATAGTTTATTGTTATGCATTGTAATATTGTATTGTATGCCAACGTTTGGTGTGATTGTATAGTCACTATATAATGTTACCAGTTCATTTACTAACGCTCGGGTATAGATTTATATAGAATAAAGCTTAGCCATATATATATTGTTAATCATTGATAATGAAGAACATATATATAGTTAGGATTCTAACTACGCAAAAGTAGAATTAGATATTATATATATTATAGGTTTCCAACAATAGCAATAATTTTCCAATTCATAATAATAGTGTAATAGTGTGAGCCTATAGTTATAGATAAGTGATACACATTTTAATATGCTAGCCATTTATTGCAAAGTTTAATTGATAGATGTAATACCTAAGGCATAGTTTAAATGGTAACGTTATACATTATAATGTTTAGTTCATAACACTAGTCACTAGACCATTCATATATTAACTGTGTAATGATAATCAAATAAGGAACTCAGGACTTAGAATAGTCTAAGTTCGGTAGAATCAAGACATAATGATAATTCCAAAGTATAAACACTATTTTCTACAAGCTTTCTAATAGCTTTATCCATAGATATTGGTATCACTATTTTTATAATAATGACAATAGTCATATGATAATAATTGCAGCATTATATCCAATACTTGGACGACGTGAAATCATAACACTGAAGAGTTTTGAAAGTCAGCATACAAACTAGTTTAGAACCAAGTATCCATACCTCCAGTAACTTGTTTTGCAAGGAAGTACTTAGCATTCTAATTTTACATTGACGATGAATTGAAAGACACATGTACTCTTAACACATGTTGTCGTAGAATTTCTTACCTGCGGTTCGCACATGGAAATAGGATTCAAATGCCTTAGCTAAACGTAGCTAAGTAAACTCCAGGTTACCTCGTAGGACCCCTTCATCAATATACAAACAAACTGTCAGCACTTCATCAAGAACATCACAATAGTACAAACCATGTACAGCATTTAATCATATTCATAACTTAACCAAATCTGTAAAATGTACTCTTATGCATAATCATAAAAGGATCTTCCATTAAGAAGTTTAGCATCTGTTTAAATCTGAAATAGCAAATACAAATATATCATATTTTATTTGAGAAGTATGACGTGTCATCGTTATTGATTATCTTAGTTAAAAAATTTAATTAATGTCTATGTTCCGCATTAATGACTTCGATAATTATTGCTATTATAAAAAATTTTAAATTTTAGTATTTTTACGGGATGTTACATGTGGTATCAGAGCTCATGTTCGAACTCTAGGCCTGAAAAAGGTCCAAGAACAACCAACAGAAAATTTATTTACAAAAGAAATCTTACCAATTCAAAAAATTTAAACTATTTGTGTTATACAAAAATTATTTTAAGTTACAGGTATGGAAGGATCAGCTGAACATTTAGAAGACAGATTTCGACCCAACAGTCATAGCATGGGACAACATTATGAAGAAGAATTCCATGGTGAATTAAATGACAATTCGTCAGAATTATTACGAGCATTTCAAGAGTTAAAAGCATAAATCAGATCTGTAAAACAAGACAATGAGAAAATTTTGAAGGCACAAGAAGAACTAATTCAAGTACTATTCAAGCAATTCCCAACTAATGAACAAGATAGAGAAATTGAAAATACCTCCAAGAATGAAGAATTACCTCATCTAGACAGGGGTAAGAAAATGAAAACTAATGATGCAAACAGTATTTCAACATCATCAGAAGCTGCCCATGAAAAACACAAAAAGAAAATAAATTATTCAAGTGATAGCAGCGAAGCAGACTACAAACCCAAAAGAAAAAGTCATAAACAGTATGAGCAAATTTCTAGGGAGTTCAAGAAAATCAAACCCCCAACCTTCAATGGTGAAATTGAGAGAGGAGAGACAACCAAAGCATGGATTTCCGGCATGAAAACGTATTTCCAAATTTATGATTATTCAGAATCATTGAAGGAAAAGATGGCAATATACAATTTGATTGGGAAAGCATATATTTGGTGGCAGGACATCAAAAGAGTGAAGGGCATCAAGGATAAGGATGTGAATTGGATTACTTTCAAACGATACTTCGAAAAGAAGTTCTTATCTTAACAATACTATGAAGAAAAATCGAAGGAGTTCTATGATTTAAAGCTAGGAACTATGAACAAGAAAGAGATGAACAGTAAATTTCTGAATTTACTAAGGTACGTGCCATACCTTGTGGAAGAAAAACCGAAGATTCAAAGATACTTGAGTTGTCTACCTTTCAACATCAAGGACATAATCGAGTATGACAATCCAAAGACCTTAGAAGAAGCCATGAGGAAAGCAACTTTCTGTTATAATACTAATCGGAATAGAGAAGCAATATCAAACTGGAAAAGTCATAAACCCAACAATTTTGGGTTGAAAAAGAAAAATTTCATGTTTAGTGGAAATTCTGGTTTCCAAGAGAAAAATTTTCAAAATTAAAATTTTCAAGGTAATAATCCCAGAAGCAGCTAGTAGCAGAATTTTACAGCTCCTAGAAACACTCCCAATGCTACCAGGACTAATGATCAAAGAGAACCTATCAAATGTTTTGAGTGTCAAGGTCCTTATTATGCATTGGAATGCCCCAAAAGGAAGCAGACAACTAACAATATTCATTCAATACAGACCGAACCTACTGTTACAGACTTGGCAAGGGAGATGCCCAGAATTAATGCATCACTAGACAACAAACAAGCAGATCATCAAGTCTCGATGGTAGAGATTGAAAGTATGCTATAATATCATCTAGTTACTATTTTTATTGGTCCAAATGCTAGCTTAAGTTATATATCACCAGATATAGTAGAAAGTTTTAAATTGAAAACAAAAAAATTCATCAAATCTTGGCTATTTAGACTAGCAACAGGAACAAAAAGGAAAGTATCTGATTTTATTGAAAGTTGTGCTTTATCCATGAATTAGTTAAAGACACAAACCAAGTTGAATGTTTTACCTTTAGGATCCTATGATATTATAATCGGAATGGACTGGTTAGAAGCCCATCATGTCATTCCAAATTTCTATGAGAAAAGTTTTACATGTTTAAATGATAAAGGAGAAACTGTAGAAGTAAAAGGTATTCCAAGAAAGACATCCCTTAGGCATATTTCAGCCATGTAAGTAAAGAGGGCAGTTAGAAAATGATGTCAATTGTTTGCAGTAAATGTAGTAAATGATGAGTTTATTTGTAAAGAGGACAAACTGAAACTAGAAGACATACCTCTCCTAAAATATTTCAAAGATTTTTTTCCTGAGGAGATTCTAGGATTACCCCCTAAGAGAGATTTAGACTTTACCATTGAGTTAATACCAGGAATAGTACCGAATTCTAAAGCTCCATATAGGATGAATATACTGTAATTAAATGAGTTGAAATCACAGTTGAAGGAACTGATTGATAAAAACTATATAAGTCCCAGTGTGTCTCCTTGGGGAGCACCTATTATATTTGTTAAGAAGAAAGACGAAACCCTAAGACTATGCATAGATTATCGCGAACTGAATAAGATGACAATCAAGAATCGATATTTGTTGCCCCGCATAGACGATCTATTTGATCAGCTGCGTGGATTAACGATATTTTCAAAGATTGATTTAAGGTCAAGATATCATCAAGTGCATGTGAACAATGATGATATTTTCAAAACAGCCTTTAGAACTCAATATGGACATTATGAGTTCGTAGTCATGCCATTTGGCTTGACTAATGCCTCGGTTGGATTTATGTGTTTGATGAACAATATTCTACACAAATACGTAGATAAGTTTGCTATTGTATTCATAGATGACATTCTAGTGTATTCTAAAAGCAAAGAAGAGCATGACGAACATCTGCGTATTATCTTACAAGTTCTGAGAGATCATCAACTATACGCTAAGTTTAGTAAGTGTGACTTTCACAAAGACAAAATTCAGCATCTATGACACATAATTTATAAGGAAGGAATCTCGGTTGACGTTGACAAGATAAAAGCCATTAATGATTGGTTGATTCCTAAAGATGTGTCGGATGTAAGATCATTTATGGGTATTACTGGATATTATAGAAAATTTATAGAGGGTTTCTCAAAGATTGCAAACCCCATAGCCTCCTTACAGAAGAAAGGGAAGAAATTTGTGTGGGATCAGAAATGTTCAGACAGTTTTAATAAGTTAGAGGAATTATTAACTACAACACCTATTCTAAGGATAGCAGATCCTAATAAAGATTTTATAGTATGTACCGATGCATGTAATGATGAACTCGGTGGAGTCCTAACACAAGAGGGACATGTTGTTGCATACGAATCTAGAAAGCTGAAAATACATGAGAAGAACTAATCTACTTATGATTTATAGTTATTAGAAGTAATTCATGCTTTAAAAATGTGGCATCACCACCTTATTGGCAGAAAATTTACCTTGTTGACAGATAACATGGGTCTAAAATATTTATTAGATCAGACAAATCTAAATGCTAGACAAGCTAGATGGTTAACTTTTCTAAGTGAATATGATTTCGAAATTCAACATATTAAAGGGAAAGAGAACAAGGTTGATGATGCATTAAGTCGTAAAGAAAAACTGAATTTTATTTCAGCCATCAGTAGTTACTCAACATATTTAGAAAATCAGATCCTTGAAAGGAGTGAAACAGATGAAGAATACAGAAAATTACAAGAAAAGAGAGCAAATAACAGTTCTGAAAATTCTATGGCAGATTACAGTTTAAAGGAAAATGGACTGTTATTATACAAAAACAGATTGTATGTACCCAACATACCAGAAGTAAAAATTTTGATTTTAAATGAGACACACAAAAGCCATTAATCTGGTCATCCAGGTTATCAGAAAACCATCACTATGCTACATAAAGAGTACTATTGGCCCAGAATGAAGGATGACATAGCAGAGTACATAGCTAAGTGTTTGTACTGTAAAAAATTGAAGGTTGAACATCAACATTCTGTTGGACTGTTGCAGCCACTGCCTATACCTAGCTGGAAATGGGAAGCGATAAGCATAGATTTTATTACCGGTCTACCCAAAAATCAGAAGCAAAATGACTCTATCATGGTGGTAGTGGATGTTGTGGGGAAAATGCACCTATAGTTCAGGGGAGAAACTACCAACTTACGGTGATAAAGATAGACTTACAAGCATTCTGCAGGTACAACAAGTAAATGAAGAGATTAGGGTTTAGAGATGTAAGCACCTCATTCAGAAGGTTGATCCTAGCTTTGCCTCCCTCGCTCTTCAATACTTATCCAATGTCGCAATGCCCAGACTTGCAAAACAACTTGATACCTTTCTCAAATACATTTGACTACATATATAATACTGATATCCATAATATAAAGAGACATCAAACTATAATCAAACAGTAATCAAATCTGAGACACATTAATAGGTCATATTTGGAAAGAGAAGAACATCTGATCTTTATTAATGAATGAAAGCAAGTACATAAAGTTATACCTTCCTTCAAGCTTGGCACTTCACGAAACCTAGATTCAAGGTCTCCTGCTTCCGTTCTCCAAGGATCCCAGCCTCTAAGCAATTGTAATAGGGTTTACCAAAACTGAAGCACAAGAGAGGGGGATGAGGGTCTCCATTCCTCTAACATAACTTTATAATTGGGATTAGTGCTTTTCTATGGCCCTTCTACCCTCCTTATATAGTCAGTGAGGAAGAGGAAAAGAAGTTACAACCCCTCAAGAGGTTTCCCAACCAACTTAACTTACTCGAATTTCGAGATTTTGACCAAAACAGGGGTGTACGCTACTCTATAGTAGACAAAGTCACGTACACATGGCAATGGGCGCTACTTTAAATGAGACAAAGTCGCGTATGCACGCTACTATTTCAACAGTGGAGTCACGCTCATATTGAAAAATGGCCAAAAACAGGCTTTTCTACTCATTTTCAGGAGATGGTTTGGTCTGGAAAAATGTTCCTAAGGGTCATATACATCAAATGGGTCAAGAATGAGGTAATTTCAACCATTTTTAGTGTCCCAAATGACTCGTCCATCCACAAATGTTCTGTTGTGTGACTGAACTTGATCTCAAGAAGTGTCGTCATGCGACCAAGGGAAACAAGTGTCGTCACGGATGGAGAGGTGTCATTTCAAGCTATAACAGATGCCCCCTAATGTATGAGGTCAGAGAGAGTATGGAAAACGATGGCCGAAATACATTATAAATAAAAAAGAGTTGAATCGTGGAGGAACGGAGAAACCAAGAATCATAGGCTCAAATAAAGTACCTGAAAGCAAAGGCAAAGTCAGACAAACTTATCCATGGGGTAACTGTCCATGTTCAAATGGTGGAACATGATCTCCAAGAGGATACAATAATGATCCAAATACTGATGCATCTATCATGGCCACTAAAATACAAGCGTGGATCCATGAGGAACATAAGTGTAAACATAGCCACATAAATACAAGGTGGATCTATGTCAAAACTGGAGAACATATCCATAAAGAACAAGCTGGATCTATGTCTCATCAAGAGCCCAAAAAGAGTGTGGCTCAGTCTTGCGCAACTTGAACGATAACATAAATAAGGTGATGCTATCGAGGATCCCAAGATATTCATCCAAAAACAACCCAAGGTACAAACCTATCCATGCGAATAAATGAGTTGATGTCGAACATGGGAGGTATCATTTGATTACCGGTCATTGATGTATACCGTTAACAAATGCGAGGGTGTCCACCAATAGTGAAAATGGAACCCAAGGTACCTAGTACATTCAAGCAAGTGCGAATAGATGGTCTTGCCGTCGAACACTTGAAGAATCCATCGGATAGGAGACATTGATGTATTCCCATCTATCCAATAGCGAGGGAAACTGCCACTAATGACTGCAATCCCCAAGGTACTAACCGAAACTCTAAACTTCATTCCCAGAGCATAATGAGCTGAAGTCGATGGGAAGAAGTCCGTTGGAAGGGAGGCCTTAATGCATCCTCCATCATCCAACATGAGGGACACTCAAATAGGTATGAGCTAATTTGGAGTAGGACTAAACACATGATGAAACATACTGACACCAAGGAATGGCCGACACATGAGGTCAAGGCAACTGCAGAATGGCCGACACAGGTTATATCCTTGAACAGTGAGCATGACATAAGAGTGAGTTAGGCAGCTTTGAACACAAAGGGACCACGATGCAAGTCTGCAATGTAGGAGACATTAACAGATTCTCCAAATGATTGGAAGACTAACCAAACGGAGGAGTAGGAACTCTGAGATCAGGTTTACCCTAAGGCCAACACTAGAACCCAACTTGTTTGATAGACTCAAAACAGGTGCTTTGTTCAAGGAGATAGTTGACTTGCTGCCATCGTATTGAAAGATATTTTGACATTCTTCCCTTCCCTTTCCTTTTTCATTTTTTAACGAGCTTGACAAAGAACTAAAGCATGCTCGACGGTATTTTCATATTTAAGGAGTCTGAAAAACCTAGAAGAAAACTCCATACACCTATTCGTGGATTTTATATCGAGCCCGGATTGGTCTGTGCTCAGTGGTGTTTTCTTGCCTATAGAGTTGAAAAACTTAAACAGTCCTCTATACACCTATCCGTGGATTTTATATCGAGCCCGGATTGGTATGTGCTCGGCGGTGTTTTCTTGTTTATAGAGTTGAAAAACTTAAACAGTCCTCTATCAACCATCTCGTGGATTTCACATTGAGCCCGAGTAGGTGAATGCTCGCTTGGTGTTTTCACATTTCGAGAGTCTGAAAACCCTAAAGATGACTCCAAAGGCCCTTTTTTGTAAAGTTAGTCTCCTTCCCCGAAAAAGTGTAAAATGATGGAAGAAGAACTCTTCTAGCGCATACAAAAGTATACCTAGAGTATACCTTTTCCGTAAATTATCCACCAAGGCCCAGAAAAGGGGTAATTTTATACCTAAGTGGATGTCGATTCAGTTATTTTAATGATCCCAAAAAGACAACTATGCTCGGTAAACTTTTCCTATTTAAGGAGTCTAAAAAGGACTTAAAAGAACTCCATAGGGATCTTTTCCGTAAAGGTTTAACGAGTCCAGAAAAGTAAACTCATGACCTCCTTACTGTTTTTAACGAGCTCAAAGGAGATACAGAAAATGCTCACAACTTCCTTACTATTTTTAATGAGCTGGAAGTGAAGATGAAAGAAATGCTCATAGCCTCCTTACTGTTTTTAACGAGCTTGAAGGAAAGGTGGAAGACTGCTCGTAGCCTTCTTACTGTTTTTAACGAGCTCGAAGGAAAGGTAGAAGAATGCTCGCAACCTACTTACTGTTTTTAACGAGCTCGAAGTAAAAGAAGAATGCTTGTAACCTACTTACTGTTTTTAACGAGCTCGAAGTGAAGGCAAAAGAATGCTCGTAATGGGAGGAGACGAGTGTCAGGGACATGCAAAACTAGCTCCAAGCGCATGGAACAAAGCTATGCCTAATGCAAGGAACATGAGCAAGATAAGGACACTCAGGGTGTGTCTCCTCCAGGTAAAAGGTGTCAAATTGTAAAGGCAAAATGATGTAGGGCTTAGTGGAAATGAGATCAGAGATGGAGGCTTATATAACGAGCTAAAAGCGTGGAAGCCGGCATTAGGCTCATTAGCGCAAGCGGGATCATAATAGATGCACATACAACTTGAACACAAAGATGGGAGCCTTATCAGGGATGGCCAGAAATATATGAGGAAGAAAGATATGAGGCTTCTTCTCAAAGTCATGGTAAATCTAAAAAGGCTCCCGAGCCTATGAGAAAAACTCAGCATGGGCACCAGAATGGCATAAGGGTGCTGACAAGGGTGACCCATGTTAGGTAGGCTCTACTGTCGGACTGGTGCATGATGCATAAAGAGATGGCTAACACACCAATATCCAACAGGTTTGACCCTATGGCGAATTCGGATGGAAAAAGGTTCAAATGCAACATAACAACGGGGAAGCCTAAACCTATATGCAAGGTTCCGAATATACCTGACATGGTCGCACAAGGTGTCGAAAATGACCAGTAAGCAAGTATACATCTAGGTAAGAATCCTGTCTCCAAGAAACATTAGTACCAGGATCATATCTAAAACATATGTAAGGAAAGACCCGATACAGGTCACTGTGGTAGAAATACTTTCAACTTCACTATCATCAACAACAGGCATAAACAAGGCAGAGTTTTCAAATGAAGACTCTATGGTACCCAAGCCCGAGGACTTACAATCAACAAGATCAACTTCAGGATGAAGATCAAAGTTGAAGGACATGATGTAATCTGCAGAAACAAATTCATCATCACGGGAGTTGAAAACTCTAGAAGCAGAATCAAACTCAGCAGGAACATGAATTTGCGGATCTATAGGAGAGTCCAAAGACTCAACAGTAGGAAGATCAGACTTTAAGGTCAAACCAGGGCTGGACATAACTGCGACTGGATCAACATCCAAATGAATGGTAGACTGTACTATGGACTCTAGGAAAACTTTATCGGAAGGAAGTATATCATCCCAGATAGAACACATATCTAAACATTCAGATGGAGGTGTCACTTGGTCAAAAGCTGGGACCAAGTCCCGAGAAGGTAAGCATGAACTTAGAGACTTCTTCTCAGTAGCAATTGAACTCAAGGAACAATATGCCACATAAGGCTCATGTTACATAGTAGTGCCTAATGACGAGGGATCAGACTGGTCTTCAGTTGGGTAATAAGGAGGATCAACGAATGCAAGCTGGTCAATGGTGACAATGTTTTCGTTATGAGGGAAATGCATCACACGAAAAAGCGTAGACACCACAGCATGCATAGCATAAATGTAATCATGCCCAAGGATCATATCAAAGTCCACAGGATCGTTTAGAACCATAAAATCAACTAAGACTGTTTTTCCACCCAAGGTAACAGGTGCCTGACAGAGGAATCCGATCGGTTCACTAGGTCTTCTATCAAAAGTCAACAACCAATTAATAGCTGGAATAACATTAGGGAAACCCAAATCTCTCCAAGCATAAGCAGATAAGATACTAACAGAAGCACCTTCATCAACAATGCATCGATCAACCGTATGGTTCCCGATATCAACCTTTATTTGGAAAGGTGTCGAAGAAGGAAGATGAGGCTCGGCTAGACTATTCCAATAAAAGGAAACAATCCTAGGGCTTGGTAGGGGTTCACATGGCACAGATGAAGTGCCCCCTTTTTCAGGAATATCCAAACTAGTAATGCATAAGACTTCAACAGTAGGTGCATCAATCTTCGAAGGACTGATGGGATCGGTCGAAGATTGCATCGATTCGATCACTTCACTCCCCGAAGGAAGAGTGGGGTCGACCAAAGATTGCATTGGTTCAACCACTTTATCAACCAAAGGTTGATCTGACTACAGGGAATCTATAGACAACTCAGGAACAGAGGTTCCTTCAAACATGGACCACACTCTTCGTGCCTCTGGAATGGCGGGGCATCGGTGAGTAAGGTGATCTCCCTTACAAAGTTTACAAGGGAACTTTGGTTTCCGTCCTATAGGTTTAGACTCCTTTACAACATCAGTACTCTCAGCATGACTAGCATTGGCTGATAGCTTGCCCCCAGCATGACTAGCATTGGTTGATAGCTTACCCCCAGCATGACTTGCAATGGCTGGTTGCTCAGAAGCAGAAGACTTTTGAACTAAGGACCACACTTTTTGCACTTCTGGAAGTACAGGGCACAAGTAAGTAAGGTGATCTCCCTCACAAAAATTACAAGGGAACTTAAGCTTCTGTTTGTTGGGTTTGTCGACAATGTCAACTCCCTCATCATGACTTGCAGTGGCTGATCTGGTGTCTCCAGTATGACTCACAGGAACTGGTGACTTGTCATTAATATGACTAGCAGTGATCAATGACGTGTCCTCAACATGACTGATAGTGGTTGAAGACAAACTTTCAGTACGATTTTCAATGACTAAAATTTTCTCCTAGCATGACCTCCAGAGGCTGGGTAGGTTCCCCCTGCATGACTTGCAAAGGCAAGGTGCTTTCCCCCAGCATGACTTACAGAGGCTGGGTTGCTGCCCCCTTGTTTTGGCATCTTCTTCCTATTCTTCCCCCGTCTATTCCTTTTAGACTGCTGGTTACTAGTATTGCTACTTTTGCCACATGAGGTAGAAGGAGGAGGAGAACATGTTACTGGCAAAGAAGGCCCAGGGTTCTAATGCTCTTGATTTGAGGTGCTCACAAAAGAAGCGTCAGGAGCATGCAAGGCATTCGGAGTGGAAAACAACCAAACCGGCAGCCCAATAGTGAATCCAGGAAGATTCAGAGTAGCCATTAAGGGAGCACCAATGTTTCCAATGAATGGAACAGCACAAGGATCCCCCAGAACAGGGGTACCTTGATTGGCACGTGCCGGAATGCTAGACATAGTTTCCTGCTCAAATGAACAAGAAGTTCTCTAAGGCAAACTAAAAAAAAAAGTAGCACAAAGAGCACACCACTAAAAAAGGTCCTAGGTAAATCAAACCAGGAAAACAGATGCCTTCCAGAGAAGAGTCTGGGATGATGAGGGCCTAGAACAGATCAACGAAGGAAGAAAGACAGTTACCCGGGGTCCACAATACAATGACTAAGGGTGCAAGCACTGGAATCACCCAACCACCCTCCCAAAGACCTGCAAGGGATTTCCTCCCACGTCTGTCTTAGGTACAACAGATATACCCTCTGCTGTCACCTGTGTATGAACCTAGAGTCAGATACTAAGGATACCACAACACTGAAAACTCCTGGGGGAACAGTCACCGGTCGAATCAGAAAGCGTGGGCAGGGTAGCTAAGCCCGAAACTCGAAAGAGTCCCCAATACGCAATACAATCCTGGCGTATGCTCGAACAGAAAGTGGGAGGTGTATTCCCAACAATCTAATCTCGCAATGACCTACTGCATAGATACCAGGCAAGTTTTGAGTGAGGTGGGTTTACCTGTGATAGTCTCACTACGATTTTTGCGTAATGTGTGATCTTGGGTGGTTTAAGGTGTTTTAAACCCAATATCCTAACCAAGACTAGGTGGTGTAGTGTAACCTAGAAAAGAAAATGTTGCTAGTACATTTTATTAGAGTTCATTTTAAAGGTTACTTGATTACTCAAAAAGGTAGTGGGTGTGTGAGAGTGGTTATAATAGAGACAGAGTACTGAAAATGAAATATTTACCACCAAACAAATCTTTTTCTTTTCAATGCAAGTCTTAAAATTCTGATCTAGAATGCATGTGCAAATGGAATTTTTTAATCTTTCGAATGCAAAAAGGTAAAAATAAAGTCTAAATGTACAAAAATAAACTCAAAACCTAAGAATGCAGCTACTCAAGCAACTAGGTATGCAAAAGAAAACTTGTTCTTTTTTATGCAAAACACTCTAAAATCTTTTAAGCCACTTACAAGGTACTCTATTCAGAAAATGAATCAAAATTCTTTATGCTTTTCAAAGGTAAGAAACAAAAACTGAAACTAACCTACTGTCAAAGCAAAGCAAAGAAACTTTCAAGTTCTCTTTATGAAACAGTAAAAGCTACCAAATATGACTTTCAAATTCTTATTGATGTAAGCATGCCAACCATTGGGAAAAGAGTACAAAAACTACTTTTAGACCCAAACGAAGCAAATGACCTACAAAGAAGTATGGTTTGGTAAATTCAGGTCTGCACATAAACAATGCAAACAAGGTCTTGAACAATAGCCAAAACACTTGAGCTTTCAGTACAAAAAAAAAACTAAAAGCATAAGGGAGGATAAGAAACCAACCTAAAAGAGAAATTTCACTCAAATAGATACAAACAAGGTCAAGAAGACTCAATAGGTTTCAAATCTAGTGGAAATGGGGCAAGCAAGTTCAAACAAACTCAAATTAGGGTACAAAACACCAAACAGGTCCACAACCCCCCAACTTCGGTCAACAAACCCCAAAACTTTCCAAACAAGCCCAAATTGATCAAAAGAGGTTCAAATCATGAATGTAGGATTAATACAAGGATGGGAGACCACTTACGGGGGTTTAACTCAGACCTAGGGTCATCAGGGACCCCAAAAAATGCAGCCACAGCCTCCAGATTTGGGTCCACAACCCAAAAACTCAAAAAATCAAACCCATATTTTGAGCGCTACTGTGTATGAAAGAAACTAGTGCTCATAGCAGTATGGGCACTACTGTGCAGAGGAAAAGTAGCGTATGGGCGCTACTGTGTGGTACAAATAGTAGCGTACAAGTGGAAAAAGTTGGAAAATTGGGTTTAAAACCACCACACCTGGGTCCACAAGGGTTTGCAAGGGCTGGGAAGGGTCTGTAAGAGCCAAGGAGGGTCAAATAGAGCCTACTAACTGATCCTAATCAAGAAAATGAACAAATACCATCAAACAAGACTGAAGAAATGACCTTGGATACCCCGAAGCAGTTAGGCTTTCCCCAGCGGAGTCGCCATTCTGTTGTGGGGAAAATGCACCTATAGTTCAGGGGAGAAACTACCAACTTACGGTGATAAAGATAGACTTACAAGAATTCTGCAAGTACAACAAGTAAATGAAGAGATTAGGGTTTAGAGATGTAAGCACCTCATTCAGAAGGTTGATCCTAGCTTTGCCTCCCTCGCTCTTCAATACTTATCCAATGTCGCAATGCCCAAACTTGCAAAACAACTTGATACCTTTCTCAAATACATTTGACTACATATATAATATTGATATCCATAATATAAAGAGACATCAAACTATAATCAAACAGTAATAAAATATGAGACACATTAATAGGTCATATTTGGAAAGAGAAGAACATCTGATCTTTATTAATGAATGAAAGCAAGTACATAAAGTTATACCTTAATTCAAGCTTGGCACTTCACGAAACCTAGATTCAAGGTCTCCTGCTTCCGTTCTCCAAGGATCCCAGCCTCTAAGCAATTGTAATAGGGTTTACCAAAACTGAAGCACAAGAGAGGGGGATGAGGGTCTCCATTCCTCCAGCATAACTTTATAATTGGGCTTAGTCATTTTCTATAGCCCTTCTACCCTCCTTATATAGTCAGTGAGGAAGAGGAAAAGAAGTTACAACCCCTCAAGAGGTTTCCCAACCAACTTAACTTACTCGAATTTCGATATTTTGACCAAAACAGGGGTGTACGCTACTCTATAGTAGACAAAGTCGCGTACACATGGCAATGGGCGCTACTTTAAATGAGACAAAGTCGCGTACGCACGCTACTATTTCAACAGTGGAATCGCGCTCATATTGAAAAATGGCCAAAAATAGGCGTTTCTGCTCATTTTCAGGAGATGGTTTGGTCTGGAAAAATGTTCCTAAGGGTCATATACATCAAATGCGTCAAGAATGAGGTAATTTCAACCATTTTTAGTGTCCCAAATGACTCCTCCATCCACAAATGTCCTATTGTGTGACTGAACTTGATCTCAAGAAGTGTCGTCATGCGACCAAGGGAAACAAGTGTCGTCACGGACGGAGAGGTGTCATTTCAAGCTATAACAGAGAGGTGTCATTTCAAGCTATAACAGTGGATAAACTCAGCAAGGCAGCACACTTTATACTTGTGAAGACTACTCATAAGGCTCCAGACATTGCAAAAATCTTCATGAAGTAGATTTTTCGATTACATGGTATACTGAAAGTGATAATTTCAGACCGTGATTCAAAGTTTACTGGAAACTTCTGGAAGTCTTTATTTAAAGGGTTGAATATAACCTTAAACTTCAGTATTCAACACTTCTAAGTCTTTGAATGCATGAATCTGTTGGATAATCACATAGTTAAGCATTGGATTTGAGCATAGCATTGGAGTGCGCAGTATTGTGCGTTTCATTCGTTTACATACACCATAACGATAATAACCGAAGTGTTGTTAAATGGATAAAGATCGTTAATTAAGGTTGATTAGAATTGATCAAGTCCTGAAGTGGACGCGCAGTCTAATTGACGTGCTAACCCATTGTGAGTTGCTGCGAGGAAAGCTATTGATAGCTTACCATCGTAACATTGGAAGTATCTTATACTACGCATTCCTTAGATGCACTGGTTGCGCAAGCGCCTCAACTTTTTGAAGTATTCGACGAGAAGTAGAAGACTTCATGCAGTCTTTTGTCTGCAGCAAGACTCCTTTACCGCGCTACCCATTAGTCTGTTTGACACTCGCATCACCAAGTTGTGGAAACTTGATTCCGAAACCACCCCCTTAGCTTCGCTTCGGGTGAGACCTCAGGTTGCTCGCAGTTTGTTGCCGAAAGGATCGATGAATAGGGGTTTTGCTGGTTTCTTGAAGCACGAAGTACCTCGGTCTACATTGGAAACCTCTAGATCAGCTACCTATGCCAACAATCTACTTATTGTAAAATTAGTCACAACAGATCTAATGAACAAGTAAATCAATCACAACAGATGAATATAGAAAATATGGTGTAAAACTGTGCAAAACATGCAGCAGTGCTCAATATCCCAGAAAGGGTGAATGAATTACAATAGAATACAATATTTTTCAATGAGCAATTCAAATTGGCTAAGTAGGCCATTTGAATCACTGAATGGAGTAGCTTGACTCCAACTAGGAGTCCTCATCATCAATCGGTGGTGGTCATCAATGCACAAGAACCAGTCATCCAGGTGTCAATCTGAGTCTAACTGAGTGTAATAAGTGTAACTGAAGTGTGTAGCACTGATTAAGGAGAGGTAGGCTCAGTGGGGGTGCATGGGAGGCTAACTGAAGTAAGAACAAGTCATCTAGTCAATCTGGAGGTCCAACAGAAGTGAAACAGTCAGTCGGGAGTGAAACTAGCCTCAAATCAGGGAGAATCGAAGCTAACTGAATGTAACTGAAGTGGAACTGCAGTGGTAGGTGAACAAGTGCACCCTTCTCTGGCAGTAGGTGAGAAGTGGGCGCCTTTCAGCCTAGGAGGGCTAAAACTCTGTAGTAAGTGGCTCCCGGGTGCTAGAATGAGGTGGCTAAGGTGCTGGAGGCATCAAACTGGTGACTGGGATGCATGCAAGTGCATGCAGGTGCATGCAAACCCTAGATTCTGCATGCAAACCCTAATTGCATGCAAGATCCTGAAAAAGATGATGTGGATATCCGAACACCCCCCCTCAAGCTAGAGTATGATGTGCCAACAAAAAATAATGTGGGGCCCTGGTAACTAAGACCAAAGGTCACCCCAATACAATAATCCAAAAAATGCTGAAAATAAACTAAGTGAGGAAAGAGGGAAAACCTAGTGGGAAGAAATCCCCCCCTCAAGCTAAAGCATAATAATGAATCAATCTGTCTCCACCATGATGGAACTCACCCCCAACAGTGAACGGAGGTAAGAGAACTTCTTCTCAGTGAAGCTCTTGGTGAAGATGTCTGCAATTTGCTCATCAGTAGGGCAATATTGCAGAATGATGGTGCGGTCATGCACCAACTGTCGAATGTAATGGATATGAATATCAATGTGTTTGGTCCTCTGCTGCTGAACTGGATTTGTGGAGATCTTGATAGCACTTTGATTGTCACAAAATAGGACAGTTGAAGTAGTGCCACCAAAACCAAACTCGGAAAGAATACCCTGCAACCAAACTGCCTGAATGCAGGCATTGACTGCCCCTCGATACTCTGCCTCTGCTGAAGAAAGTGCAATGGCTGCTTGCTTTTTGCTGGATCAGCAAATAGCACCATGACCAATCATGAAAACATAACCGGAAGTGGACTTCCGATCAATGCTATCACCTGCCCAATCTGAATCAGTAAAACCAATGAAATCTAGCTCAGAATCTGCAGCATAATGTATGCCAAACTGTCTCGTACCTTGCACATACTGCAAGATCCGCTTGGCTGCTCGCCAATGCAGCCCATGTGGCTGCTGCATATATCTTGACATGACACTCATGGCATATGAGATATCAGGCCGTGAGTGTGTCAAATAAAGTAGTGAACCAATCAACTGTCGATACATACTGCAATCTGCAAGCGGTGTGGAATCTCCCTCCTCAAGACTGATTCCTGAGAGGAATGGGAATGGGGATGCCTTACATTCAGCCATATTAAACTTCAATAATAGGTCGGAAGCATATTTTTGCTGATATATAGTGATCCCATCAAAATTTTGAGCTATCTCCAAGCCCAAAAAATGACTCAGCAAGCCCAAATCGCTCATGTCAAAGGCTAGATTTAAGGCAGATTTCAGCTTGTTTATTGAAGTAAGTGTGCTACCAGTAATGAGCAGATCATCAACATAAAGTACAATAACCAACAAATTACCTTTAACTCGCTGAAGATACACATTCGGATCAGATTTGCACCTTTGGAAATTCTGAGAAAGAAGGAAGGAGTCCATCTTTGCGTACCAAGCTCTTGGGGCCTGTTTTAACCCGTACAAAGATTTCTTCAATCTACAAGCCAATGATGGATCTGATGTATAACCCTCTGGCTGCTGCATATAGACCTCTTCAGCAAGGTCTCCATGTAAAAATTCACTCTTCACATCCATGTGGTGCACTTCCCAGTGCTTGGATGCGGCAATAGCTAAAACAAGGCGGATGGAATCCATCTTTGCAACCGGTGCAAAGGTCTCAGTGTAGTCCACTCCTTGGACTTGGGAAAAAACTTTTGCCACCAAACTTGCTTTATATTTTCTGATAGTTCCATCAGCAGCAACTTTAGTACGGTAGACCCATTTACACTTCACTAATTTTCTTCCAGGTGGAAGAGAAACTAGCTCCCATGTGTTGTTCTTTTGAAGAGAACTGTACTCTTCGTCCATGGCACTTTTCCATCTCGGATCTCTATGAGAAGAATA
The DNA here is from genome assembly GCA_027924585.1 of Larix kaempferi. Lineage (NCBI taxonomy): Eukaryota > Viridiplantae > Streptophyta > Pinopsida > Pinales > Pinaceae > Larix > Larix kaempferi. The sequence goes on from BSBM01000392.1 coordinate 3,384,822, forward strand.
GTATGATGTAGGATCTGAACCAGCCATCAAATAACAAATCTCAGGAAGAAATGGATCAGCAATAGAAAGAGCCATACCTGCTCTTTGAAAGTCTCCTCTTGTTCGTCTCGGATCAGCAGGATTTCCAAGATTCGAACCAGCAGAATGTATAGTGTTTTGGGCCCACTTTGGTAACTGAGGGGGATCATAATGGTCGGATTCCGAAACTGATATGTCATGATCATCATATGCTGCTACAATATCAGAAATATCAGAACTCATACCTTCATTATTGCTGCACGGATCTTCTTCCGATGAAGGCGGTGAATCGATAGTCTTCTCCTCGACTAGTTGCAATTCTTGAAGCGGTTCTTCAAATTGCACACTGTGCTCTATGAATATCTTTTTAGATCTGATATCCATGAGTTTATATGATTTTGATTCTTCCCCATATCCTATCAATATGCACTCGGTACTTTGTGGATCCAAAGCTCGTCTCTTCTCAAAAGGAATTCTAGCCCATGCAGTAGAGCCAAAAACTCTCAAATTTGACACATCCGGTTTGTGACCAAAGAATGCTTCGAAAGGAGTCATACCTTTCACGGATGAATGTGGAACACGGTTCTGTATATATGCAGCAACATTTATTGCTTCAGCCCAAATATTTGCAGCCAAACCTTTCGATTCAATCATGCATGTGGCCATCTCTTTCAGTGACCGATTTTTCCTTTCCGCTACACCGTTCTGCTGGGGTGTGTAGGGAACTGTATGTTGGATCTTAATTCCGCTTTGGGCACAAAGTTGCAGCAAATCAGACTTGATATATTCCCCACCATTATCATATCTAAGAGATTTGATCTTGCTCTCAGTGGTGGTCTCAACAGAAGCCTTAAAATCCTTGAATTTTCCAAGCACTTCTGACTTGTTTTTGAGAAAGAATACCCATGTAAAGCGAGAAAAATAATCAATAAATGTCAAAACATACCTTGAACCATTTAATGACATATGGGGCAGTGGACCACTGATATCAGAATGGATCAATCCCAAAATAGTAGAAGCTCTGCTAGCTTTGCCGCGGTCGAATCTGTGCTCGGGGTGCTTCCCAATGATGCAACCAGTGCATATTCCCTTCGAGGAACGGAGTTGTGGAAGCCCATCTACCATGGATTTGTTTGATAACAGCAGCAAATACTTATAATTAAGATGTCCAAATATTTCATGCCAAAGCCTACTAACCTCATTACCATGTGTGCGAAGAGCAGTGGGCTTTGCAAGCGGAATAAAGTGTGAAAACTCATAGCATTTTGCAGTGTGATTTTCCTTTCCGACTGCAACTAGTCTTCCACTTTTGATATCAGAAATTTCAACTGTATTAGGGCTGAATGTAACTTGATTTGGTTCACCAGTGTGTGTCATTTGATACATAGAAAGGAGATTTGAAGCTAAGGAAGGCACATAGAGAACATTCTGAAAGCTTCCATGTTCTACATGAATCGTACCTTTGCCCTTTGAATAAATTTTTGAGTCGTCTCCCAAATGGATGGGGATGGAGCTGTTTGGATCGAATGAGGAAAAAGAATCAATATTTGTAGCCATATGATTTGATGCACCCGAATCTATCAAGAGAGTAGTGGGCTTCGAAACCGTTGCCATGAGTGCTTGTCCTCTTTCATGATCATCATTCCTATCCTTCTTCCTTGCACCGTCGGGAAGAGTTATGTTGTTCTTTTCCAAAAGGAGGGCCATTTGATCTATAGTTTTCTTCATACATGAAATTTCGGGATGAAAGCCACGATTACAATAAGTACATTTAGATTTTTGGTTACCTTCTTTGCCCTTTTGCTTGAACTTCGAACTGGATGGTGCATCCGTTTGCTTGCCTTTGTCTTTTTGCTTGTGAGGCTCGAATTTGGGCTTCTCCTTCTTTTGCTTTCCTTTACCATTCGAGATCTTGGGTCCTTGAACATATAGGGCTGAATATTTGGAGCTTATGGACCCCATTTGAATCAAATTTTCATGCTCTTTTGTGACGGACTCAATGAAGGCATTCAAGGTAGGCATCTTCCAATTCGGGGTAGTTAGCCGACCGGAATTGAAAGTAGAGACAAATACCGAATAATCTTTCCCAAGCTTGCTTAGAATGGAGAGGATCAATTGTTTATCCTCTTTGATAACTCCACTGTTCTTCAATTGCAAGTTCAAGTTCTTGAATTTTGTGAAGAATTCATTGATGGTCTCGAAATTCTCAGGATTAAGGCCAATCAATTCATTCTCTAATTGAAAAGCCCTAAGTTCATCCTGCTTGCCAAATAGTGTTTCAAGTTGCTCCCATATGGCTTTTGGAGTCTTCAATCCGCTGAGATGGAAGTGAAGATCTTTGGAGATGGAGAGACAAAGAAGACCATAAGCTTCATCAAGCTTGTTGTAGTGTTTGGTTCGATCTGGCACATTGTTTGGCTCCAATTCAAGACCAAGAGTGACTCGGTAGTAACCTTTTGAACGTAATATGATCTCCATATCATCTTTCCAATCAAAATAATTGAATGGGGTGAGGATAGGCTTTGAAGAAGAATATTCCATTGCTAGGAGTGAGTCAAACTGATGTAGATGAGCTTGCATGCAGAGTGTAGCGAATGCAAAAGAGGAGTTTGCATGCACAGTGTAGCGAATGCAAAAGAGGAGCTTGATAACCTGCAAATCACAATCAAACCATGAACCGTAAGGTCGAACAATCCACCCTTTTAGAGTTGCATCACACCTGGGATTGGAGATCAAACAATGTTGAATGGGTCCAATGTATCAGATCCAGGAATTATGTGGAAACTGAAGCTTCTGGAGTGGTATTGGAAGTAATTTTTTTTTTTTAAGCTTTGCATGCACAGGAGCGAATGCCCTTGAGATATCTCATGCCAAAACTTTTTGCAATTTGAGCAATTCAGTCAAATCTTCTTGTAGAAACACCTGTAGAAAAGAGATCTTGTCCCTACAATGGCTCTGATACCATGTAAAATTAGTCACAGCAGATCTAATGAACAAGTAAATCAATCACAACAGATGAATATAGAAAATATGGTGTAAAACTGTGCAAAACATGCAGCAGTGCTCAATATCCCAGAAAGGGTGAATGAATTACAATAGAATACAATATTTGTCAATGAGCAATTCGAATTGGCTAAGTAGGCCATTCGAATCACTGAATGGAGTAGCTTGACTCCAACTAGGAGTCCTCATCATCAATCGGTGGTGGTCATCAATGCACAAGAACCAGTCATCCAGGTGTCAATCTGAGTCTAACTGAGTGTAATAAGTGTAACTGAAGTGTGTAGAACTGATTAAGGAGAGGGAGGCTCAGTGGGGGCACATGGGAGGCTAACTGAAGTCATAACAAGTCATCTAGTCAATCTGGAGGTCCAACGGAAGTGAAACAGTCAGTCGAGAGTGAAACTAGCCTCAAATCAGGGAGAATCGGAGCTAACTGAATGTAACTGAAGTGGAACTGCAGTGGTAGGTGAACAAGTGCGCCCTTCTCTGGTAGTAGGTGAGAAGTGGGCACCTTTCAGCCTAGGAGGGCTAAAAATCTGTAGTAAGTGGCTCCCGGGTGCTAGAATGAGGTGGCTAAGGCGTTGGAGGCATCAAACTGGTGACTGGGATGCATGCAAGTGCATGCAAACCCTAATTGCATGCAAGATCCTGAAAAAGATGATGTGGATATCCGAACACTTATGAGGATGGATAGAAATTCAAAGACATATAATCATGATGCTATCGTAAAGCGAAAATAGAGATCAAGAGGGAGGAAAGCACACAAACATGAAAGATAAGTATTTGAGTTTTTATTTGAATTACGTCTTGAATCTATGAATAGTTAATTATATTGCTCGTAATAGTTGTATTCATATTTATATTCCTAGAATAAAGAAATATATCATGCATAGCGTAAGCATTCATATTGCATTGAATAGTATACTAATAATATGCATATGATGGGTAAGTTTGACAAACATTCCATTGTTCTTGTCTAGAATGAAACCTCTTTGCTAACATGTGGGAGTTGTGTGCGCTCTTGATACTATGTTCTGGTAGATATGAAAGGCATCTAGATAGCCATTGTATGCATATATGATATGGAAAAGTGTTGTGCCAAAGTATTGGTCAAGATAGTTGCATAACTATGTGAATTATAACAGTATGCATAATAGGTTATAATTGAAATGTCAAATTATGAAGTGTTACTAATCATGTAATTGAACTTTATTTGTAGGAAAGATCATGTGCTATGATCTACAAAAGAATGATTATGAACACGTGTTCTGAAGAACAAGTGATGATTGTTCAACAAGAAGACTTACAAATGAAACATACTATACAAGTACAAAGCAATGCTCTTAGCTATAGGATTCTCTTAGAAAGACGGAGAGGATCATGATGATATGTTTGCTCAAATGGCTAGACACACTTCTACAGATAGATTAAACCCATGTATGACAAGACCGTTATCTTGAATGATGTAATTGAATAAGAAGTGCATATCGAGCAAACTCCCAAGATCTGAAAGAGAATCACGTGATTGAAGAAGGCTTTGTACAGGTTCAACAGGTACCCAAGATCGATAGTCATTTGAAAAGCTTGATGGTCACCACAGGTGATGCGGATTTCAAACTTTGCTACAAGGTTGAATATTGTTTCGATATAAATATGACATGATTCTCTCATATGGATGCAAGAAGGACCTCACCATAGAGTGCGAGTGATATTGAGCCTCATATCAATAGACCCATTTGACGAGAGATGGCATGGATAGCTATGCAAAATATCACTCAATGCAAAGTGTGAATGATGTTCAGTCACATAGGGAGGACAATACTCATATGTAGAAAACTCCACTTCAAAGGGAGTAGATCTCAGAGTTAAAGAATCTTGGCATGATTCTTGTGATTAGATATGTGGTTGAGATCAGATGAGATTTTCCTTAGCCAAGGAAAATGTGAAATAGAGATTTGAGATGATGGACAGTGGTTTCTACAGTTTACAGAAAGATGATTGGTTTGTTGATGTATTTGACAAATATCAGGCCAGATATATACTTTGTTTTGAACACCTTGACTTAGCATCTAGTTGAGCCTAGACGTGTTCACCTGGTAGCTGCAAAGTATGTGATGAGGTAACTGAAAGGTATGATAGAATTTGGTCTATACTATGTTGGAGATCATGACTATAGATTGTATGGTTATACATATGCAGATTGGGATGGAAGTGTCTCAGTCAAGAAGAGTATCTCAGGTGGATGTTATTTCCTGGGAACCGCCATGATCCCATGGTTTAGAAGGAAGCAGTCCAATGTTTCTCTCAAGAGAAGTTGAAGTAGAGTATATAACAGCTTGGTCTGTTAAGTTGTGAATCCATATGGCTCTAAAAGTTTATGTCAGGTCTATTTGACGTGGATTTGGATACCACGGTGATTCTATGTGAAAACAATAGTTGTATAGAGATGATGAAAAACCCAATGTTCGATGACAAGTGAAAGCACATAGAAATACGGTATTTTTACATATGGGATATGGCACATAAAGGAGCTATAAAACTCCAGTATGTGAGCACTGATGAGCAAGTTTCTGATATGTTTACTAAGCCTTTGTCTCGAGTGAAGTTTGAGTACTTTTGCAACAAGCTTGGTGTGGTTTGAAAGTACCTTCCTCAAAATGGGTAGCAGTGATGATGATGTTGCAGTGGGATTGTATCATCCCTGGATACATGGCCTACAGGGATCTGTAGACTCTTGTCTCCGAGAATTTGATGATGATGTTGCAGTGGGATTGTATCATCATTGGACACATGTCCTAAAGGGATCTGTAGACTCTTGTCTCCAAGAATGTGATGATGATGATGTTGTCTTGTAAAATCCTATATTTGATCTAGGTCACATCCAGAATGAAAAATGAATGGCTATGTGGTGGTAAATCCTGGAATTGATCTAGGTCACATCCAATATGAAAAAGTACTAACTCTCTGGTGGTAAATCCTAGATTTGATCTAGGTCACATCTAGTATGAAAAACGACTGCCTCTATGGTGGTAAATCCTATATTTTATTTTGGTCACATCTAGTATGAAAAAGGACTAGCTCTGTGGTGGTAAATCCTAGATTTGATCTAGGTCACATCCATTATGAAAAAAAGGACTTGCTCTGTGGTGGTAAATCCTAGATTTGATCTAGGTCACATCCATTATGAAAAAGGATTGGCACTATGGTTAGGATTACATCATCCCTAAACATTAGGTTAGAATGGATCCAGAGACTTTGTATTCATGAGGTTGGGATTGCATCATTCCTGAACATTAGTTCATAACAGATCAAGAGACTTTTTCTTTATGACGTTGGGATTGTATCATTCTTGGACATTAGTTCAGAACGGATCTGGAGACTCTGTCTTTGAGAGGATAGTATTGTATCATCCTTGGAATTATGTCCTAAAGTGAGGGATTGATCATCCTGTAATTGGATCATGTGTGTTGCAGGTTATATTGCTACAGATGATGTTGCTGATCGAAAGATCAAGATGATGTTGTTGTTGATCGAAAGATCAAGATGATGTTGTTGATCGAAAGATCAAGATAATGTTGTTGCTGATCGAAAGATCAAGATGTTGTTTATAATGGAGAGATCAAGTGTTGTTGTAGATGATCAAGTGATCAAGTGTTGTAGAAGATGAAGACCAAATATGAAGACTCAACGCTGTCAAAGATGATGCTCCAATACTAAAGTTGTTTTCAAAGATATTGAAGATGTTCCAGTAACTGTTTCAGTTGTTGATGCTATTGAAGAAAACTTCCAATGATTTATAGATGTATCACCTTGATGTTGTTGATAATGCTCTCTCTCCTTGCTCCTACAGTTGATTTTGTTGTTGTCAGTAGAATACCCTTCTTGTTAAGGGGGAGTGTTGAAATATTGTAACTTCAAAGAATATTCTATTGTACTTTATTATTGTAATTTATTCAGAGATGTTTAATTCCTCCCTCGGGATGTTATTATTACATTTGTTCATGTAAATTCATTGAGGTAAATCCTTCTTTGTAATTCATGGGATTAGATCCGCCTATAGTCAAATGTAATGCGGTTTTTAAGTCCCGTAGAGGTGTTGGCCCAGACAACATTAATTGAGTGGTAAAGTTAGTTGAGTTTGACATGTCAAGTTGTAAAATTAAAGTAGAAGTGAATGGATAAATAGAGAGCTAGGATCTCTCATGTATTCATTCATTCACACGAACACTCACTTATGTAATTCGCATAGGAGTGAGAGAGAGAGAGAGAGAGAGAGAGAGAGAGAGAGAGAGAGATTCAAGGAGAAGGAGAAATTTTTTTGGGTTTTGTCTTTGTACTTTTGATCATCTATATTGAGTGAGTTTTGTTGGGTTTTCTTCCCCTAGATGGTTTCCAAGAATATATTTGTGTCTCTTGTGTTTATGTTGTGCTTGTTATTCTTTCAGTGGTCCTAAATATGCTATTGTTGTGAAATTTAATTGAATACGGTTGTTACCTATCTTATCATATTGAATCTTAACAAACATATTATACTAACCATAAGTATTACAAAGAAATCAATCTGATAACTTGTGGTATGTACAGAGAATAAAAAGTAGAAATATTAATTTCTTTCATGGTTAAGCATGTAGAAAAACACAAGAGGTTAAAACAACAATAACTAATTTTTCCATCGAATAATTATTCATCCCAAACAACAATAAAAAACTTACTTAAAACAATGTGAATGACTACCTCGAGAGTCAGTTCCTCCTAACCATAGAAGGGAGCATCACAATCGCTATCTCAACTCCACCCACGAGATAGATCACCACCATGCACAATAGAACTAGCAAGAAAATCTTTAACGCAACACTCTCTCTCAGATTCTATAACAAGCTTAGTTATGGACATACAAAAATAGAAATATTCTTAGTTATGGACTTACAAAAATAGAAATATTCTCGTAGTTGAACTTTTAGATTGAATTTTACTAGTATAATATCTCTTGATTGCTTTACGCTTGGTCTTTGTCTCATGATGGTGTCCCCTCAATCAAATAAATTCTCCAATTGTCTTTTCTCTTTTTATTAATAGTAAAAATAAAAATTGTTGTGCAAAGTATCACTCACATCCTATGTGACTATTTTTTAGTTTTTAAATAACTCTTACAAATAATAATTGTTTTGAAATATTTCAAAAATATTAAATAAAAACTAAATAGGAATGTCTTGGGGGTAGCACATTTCTCCGCCCTTTATTTTTAAAACCATCCTCAATGCTCTTTTATTCATAGCTCTCTTTCTCATTATGAAACATGATAGTATATTCCTCTCCAATTCGATCATCCATTTCCCATGCCGCCTCCTCAGGCCCGATGAAGTGCTTCCATTGCACTTTTATTTGAGCGATGGCTCGATTCCATAGCATAAGGTCCTTCGTGTATAGGATGTGCAAAGGATTTGTCTCAAACTCGCCCTTGGGTTCTACCTGAATCATATTGCAATCAATTACATTAGTACCATCATGTACATATCTTTTCAACAAAGAAACATGAAATACATTGTGTACTTTTATAGTAGTTGGGAGTGCAAGATTATAGGATACTGACCCTATCTTAGCGAACACTTCAAAAGGTATTCAATACGTGCGTTCTAGATTATAAAACCTTCTGAAGATCAAGGTACTCTTTTTTGGTTTTACCTATAGATATACATGATCTCAAACATTGAACTCTTTCAAATTTCTTTTAAGATCAACATAGGCTTTTCTGCCAATCTTGACCAACTTTTAAATTTTGTTGCGCTTCTTTAATAATATGTTCCATCTCATTTAACATGTTATGTCATAGAACAATCCTATCAACAAGGTTATCCCATGACACAGGAGTGTGGCATTTCTGACCATGCAATACTTCAAATGGACTCATTTTTAAGGAAGCTTGATATCCATTATTCTAAGCAAATTCTACTAAATGTAAATAGTCCTCCCATTTACATGGTTTGTCCATTACATACATCCACACCATATATATTAAAACTTGGTTAGTTCTTTCAGTTTGTCCATCTGTCTAAGGATGGTAAGGAATACTTAAATTCCATTGAGTATCTAAACCTTAAAACAAACACATCCAAAAATTACTTGTAAATTTTGCATCTTTATGAGATATCACAACATTTGGAATACCATGCAAATCGAAAATCTCTTTTCTAAAAATATCAACTATGTTTATTGCTTTAAACATAGATTTCATAGGTATGAAATGTGTATCTTTACTCAATTTATCAATAAGTACCATTATCGTGTTATTTTTTTAGTATTTTTAGGTAATCTTGTTATAAAGTACATGCTTATTACCTCCCATTTCCATTCTGGGATCGGAGGCACCAGGATGCGCTAGCACCACTTTGCCACCCAAACATCGATAAGTGTATCAACATGTCACTGCCATTTCCACTGCCACCCTCACTTCCATTGTCACTATTATTTTCAATGTCTTCACACTATCATTGTTAATGTAATTTCACTACCACTGTTGTTGTCCCTATCTCCACACTCTCACTATGACTCTCATTATCACTGTAACTATCACTATCACTATCAATATCACTGCCACTATCATTCTCATTGTCACTATAAACATGTCAACTTGTACATGCTCAATTCTGTACTCCAAATCTAAAAGCAACTTCTTCCAAGATAGTTTCCAAATCTGCAACAAAACCCTCTTATGCAAGATCAAAATATGTCCTCAACATATTGTTAAAAAGACTGAGATGTGTCCTTCAAGTATGCAATTAAATCCTTCATGAAGAAGAACAAAACATCTCTTCAATATGACATTCAAATATGTAGCAAACTAGTCCTTGAAATATGCAATAAAACATTCATGAAGCAATCATCCATTGATTTCATTTGTTTACTTCTTAAAACCCTTCCCTTCATTATCAACTTCAAACCCTATGTCATTCCGAGACAGGATCATGACAATAACATCACCATAGTCCATAGAAATAACATCACGATAATATATGGCAATGATATCACCATAATCTATGCCACCACCATATTCTATGCCAATATAACCATGACCTATTCCAAGATCATCACCATAATTTATTCCAATATCACCATAATATATGCAAATGTCACCATGATCTATGCCAAGATATTCACCATAATCTACCTAATATATATGTAAGATCCATACCCTTGCCAACATCACAAGAAGAAAAAATAAGAAAGAAAACATATTCATGTACCATGCCATTCACCAAAGGAAACTATATATCATATCATCACATAACCCTTACAACAAGATTTCCAATGAGCTAAGAAGTTTATGATTCCAATACCTTATGCCAAAGTTATGCAAGTTTCCATCAAGATAAAGAATTAAGAGAAAAACCATATATCATGCTTCAGATTCTTAAGAAGATCCTTCTCTAAATTTTGATTTACTCCTTTAAAGTGTGCATAATAGAAGAAGAAATTGGATAATAAAAATAAAAGGATCTAACTTTTATGTATACCTTTTCAAGTTACTTTTTAAATAATTTTAGGGTAGGTTGGCCCTAACTTATTAATTTTTTTTTGACATTTTAGGGACTTCTTCAATGTGTCAATGACCACTTCATGTCTTCATGAAGGAGCTTATGTTAACATATCATCATTACTTTAGGGACTTCTTCACACTTCACATGGTCATGTGGACACATCTCCATCACTTTAGAGGCTTCTTCACACTTCTCATCATGACGGTTTTGTGGACACGTCATTATCTCTTTGGGGGCTTCTCTAGACTTCTCATGATTATTTGGGAAAACCATCATCACATTAGGGGCTTCTTTGCACTTCTCAACATCATGTTCTTATGAACACATCATCATTACATTGGGGGAATCTTCAATCCATTTAGGGGCTTACTCCATTTGTGTACCACTTGAAGTGGGCATGTGGAAGCATCGACATGTTATGTCATCCCATGATAGTCGTGCTTAAAATCTATGTCCTAAGAGGACCAATTTGGAGTTATATACACTTATGTCAAATCTCCTTCAAGGCACTTCACGGATTCCACAATAGAACACATCACTACTTCTCTAGCGGCTTCTTCAAACAATCTTCCTCTATTACTACCACATCATCATAATCATTGCCACATTATCATTACCATTGCCACATCATCATCATGACAGCCACTTTGGCATCAATGACAACATCACTCAACAATCTCGTAAACTCATGATACAAATGACACATATATTTTCATGTTGTTCACATCAATGGAAACTTCTGCTAACATGGTAAAAAATCCAAATCCTAAAGCATTTAGACAAAACCATTATAATACAGAAGTTTTACCATGTTAAAAAATATTGAAACATCATTTAAAAGATTACTTATAAGTTTAGCCTTTAGACATTTGATTCCCATGTCTCTAACATTTTCTAGACAGAGTAAAAGAGCTTCGTACTCAGCAATATTGTTGGTACATTAAAACTCGAGCCTATACGAAAATTAAGTTGTTTCTCCTATGGTGTTTCCAAAAATATAATAAATAAGGTAAACTCTTTCATTATATTTACATTAGAAATTTTAATTAAACCAAATAATCTTTATTATATATTATAAAAATGAATTAAAGTAAATAATTTTCCTTTGCATTTTCTATTTATAGTATTATTATTATTTTAATCATAAATTTGAATTTGAATTACCTTTTTTGATTTGATAGAATTTTATTATCTACCTTCACATTAATAAAAATAAAAATAAAACTTTAATAAAATCACTATTATAATTAAAAAAATAAAAAAATTTACCCACAGAAATATAAAATTGTAGTGGATTCAAAACAATATAAAAACTTTGAAATCCTCCTATGTTGACTAAATCCAATCATAAAAAATCATTTCAAACTCTAAAGTCAAAATTTAAAAATAAAAACAAAATGACCAAATTAGTTAATTGATGATTAGTGGGCACAAGCAAAGTGCCAAATTTGAAAAATCAAAATAAAATCCCCAAATTACTTAATTTATGGTGGTTAGTGGGGAGTGCTAAGATCCAAATGTACTTATTCTGACATATTAAATCAATAAATCAAATAAATAGTTACCACTACCCTATTAAATTTTATAATATTTAAAACATCAAAGATAAATTAACGAACTCGAATTAAGCATTACGAAATAAATAAAGTAACGGATGGGCTTTATGATGAAAATCCGGCGGGAATCTAGCCTTACTACATGGCTTACTAACCCTAAAAATGAAATTAGTGGGGAGCATGCATGTTTCAGAAGAAAAAGTGTGAGGAAGGCTGTATTTTCGCCCCTTACTTCTCCTCAGACCAAAACGGTTTGGCGCAATTTTCTACAATACATAAGATGTACGGATCCAGCAATTTCCGTAAGATGCTACTGCGAGTGGAAGTCAATAAACGACATGATGCCGTTATCAGTAGACTCTATCACGCACACGCTCGCATACAGGACCCAATTAATGGTTGCGTGTCGAATGTTTTGGCGCTGGAAAATGAGGTTAGTGAACCTATCCGTTTCACCCTTTTTTTTGAGGTATCGTTCATTTTGTTTAAGACCACAGCATCAAATCAGTGTAATGATATTAATATTTAATGGCAGAAAGAGTTTTTGAAGGAGCAATTGAGGATTGCCAATGCTCAGCTGGAATTGCTGCGACGCAAGGAGCCCAACCGCAAATAATAAAAAAATTGAGGTTCTCCTCTCTTTTTTTTGGTATCGTTCATTTTGTTTTAGATCACAACATCGAATTAGTGCAATGATTTTGATATTTTATGGCAGATTGACAGTTTGAAGGAGCAATTGAAGAGTGCCTATGCTGAGTTAGAATTGCTTGGAGGCCAGGAGCCCCACTGCAAATAATCCGAATAAATTTTGAAATAATCTCCGAAGTAGAGTCCATTACCTGTCATTTTTGTTTGCTTGGTGCAGTATTAGAATGTGGTGTTTTGCAGAATGCCATTAGAATTAAATTGTAATGCCAAGAGGCTGGACGCTTTAGGAATTTAATCACTCTACTAATAGAGAGTGATGTAGGGTCTACTTACTACCCTCATTTAGAGAAAGCAATCTGGAATTTAACTTCGTGTTGAAAAATGTGAATTTTGTATTGAAATACGTTATTGTGGAAGAGTGGAAGTACTAATACTATAGTAATTTATTTTTCATTTTAATTCGTTTATTTTTTGTTTGGATAGATATGGATAACATAATGAGTACATGACATGATATGTAAATATATCTTTTCTAGATTTGCAAGTGTGTTATGTAAACAATGTTTTATTATATATGATATATTTGCAAAACAGTATTAATAAAGCTAAGCCATTCTACGGGATATGAATAAAGCATCTGAATGACTTCACTGTGCATGAGACTATTGCAACAACTAGGAGCACCTTCTCCATTGTGTATCTATCTTTTGATTCCTTGTAAGATGTGTAATGTTTATTATATTTTTTTTTTATTTAACCATCCCATTAATCTGTACATACATAAAGTTTCTGTTAATGTTATAATTAAAAAAAATTGTTGAAAAACATTGTAAAGGACAAGTTTTCTTATGACTAAAAAACACTAAGAAAAGTAAGCTCTACTTTCTCTTTTATGTGTTGGTGACTTCCTATAGAATTGTTCTAATACTTACTATATTGGAGGGCATTTGAACAAAGAAAATTATTTAGGGTTCATTTTGAACCATGTTGGAGATTTTGTGGCTATATCTTGCTTCCATTATCTATGTAGAGGTAACATGTATAATGTGCTTTTTCCCATCTAGGGGATGGCCTCACCACACAAATACTATATGTTGAATGAGTGCATATGGTTGGGTTGAAGGTAGAACTTGCACATCCAGTTTCCCTTAATGAGTCAAGTATTCCTAATTGTGATGTAAATATGTCATGAGGTCTTGATGAAATGTAGATGTAGTCCTTCTACTTGAGGATGTGATGTAAGTTTTTGGTCTTGCCCAACTAGGTAGCTACAAGATGGTATGTACTTGTATAATGCTTCATTGTGTATAGAGTGGCATTTGATTCTATTGTTGTGATGTACTTGGGACTAATGTGTTGTCCATGCAGGTTATGTGTATGCATATGGTTGAGTAATTATGTGCTTCTATAGTTATGTTGTATATGCATACACTATATCTATCTCATGATCATGTGGATGTGTGCCTGGAGCATGAGGAGGTTACCTTATATCTTGAATGCATCAAGTTATGATAGTACTATGAAGGAAATGTGCATCATCATGTGTATATGATAATTGGTGATGCTCTAATGATTATTGAATTAGGATGCATATGATGGTATAATGAAAAGATAAAGTAGCATATATAGCCATGATAACACTATATGAATAATGTTTGATAATCATCTTTCTTGTGTATATGCATGATGGATAAATGAATGGTGTTCTGTGTCTCAACATGTCTTTATTAGAAGGGACAACAAAGTCTTATATGGTCAACATTGGAAGAGGGTTATCCTTCGTGATAAAAGACCATATGTCGAACTGATTATAAGGAGTCAATGTTAAAGGTTGGACTATGAGATCAGAATCCGTATATACTTGTATGGTTTTCCTTTGATATATCTATGTTAAGGACTAGTATCTATGTTGTAGCTACTCATCACTGAAAGTTATCAATGCTTTATGTGGAAAGTGTGATATAGATAAGGGGCTATAGACTATCTGTAGCATAGATGGTGTTAATGTTGTGATAAAGAGTTTAGGGAAAAAAATAAAAAATAAAATCCTTACCCCTTTTTCCAAAAGATTTAATGTGTACATGACAAAGTGGTATAAGAGTGAAGGTTGCAACATTGGGAACCTTTAGATGGGTTGACCCTAAGGTATAAGCACACCTAAAGTGATATTGTCATCTTGCAAGAAGTATGATCATCTTGGATGAGGTATGATGAGCTTGGATAAGGTATGATCAACTTTGCATAAGGTATAATCATCATTTCCTTGTTTCCATTTAAATTACAAGAAGAAGTTCATAAGGTATGGTTGTAGGCCATTACTTGGTTTGATTATGTTCCATGGCATTGTTTGGGTATGAATGCAAATAGGTTGTGACAAGGTATAATTGAAACATTCATTTTCTATATTAGCATAATTGAGTATAATCTAATGAATATATGAGTACATTAGTTAGAAAGAGATCCCTTTAAAAGGGTTCCCCTTTCCCTTGATTGCTTTTGCTAATTGTGATTTACTATTGTTGCACATGTATTGTATTCTGATAATTGATGTAGGTTTAAATAGGGTTAGCACTTTCCAAGTGTGATTTTGAGGATGCATAATTTTGATGTAAGCCTTAAATATATATTTATTGGCTTTACATATTGTGATGGACCATTGATTGTCCATGCTTAGGTTCTAGGAGGTAAGGGCTTGGCCCTTTCCTATGGACCAAATCCATATGAATGTATGTTCATATAATTATATGTGCATTAATATGTGTAGTGCAGTGAGGGCATTGCCACTTTGGGTTTGTACTTAATAATGACATCTATCATGGGTTCATTATGGATATAGTATGTGTTTATGGAATTCTAAAAGTTATATATTAATGTGAAATACATACGCTATAAGAAAAGCATGTAAAGGTGAATGATGCATTCATGATGTTCTATTTTTATGATGAAATGTATACTACTCATGCAAATGCTTATGATACATATTGATCTTCATGGATTTGATCACTGAAATGATTGCATTTATGTGTTGAAAAGAGAAGGATTGATGATTCCTAGCACTAGATGGCTAGCTAGAAATGCTAGCAAATATAAAAAAACCTCCCATGGATGGGCTGAGATGGTTCAAAGTATAGATCTTAATAGAAAATTTTAGATATGCAATTGGTATTAAGAAACTCAATATGTAATGATGAGAAACATGGGCACTAGAAGGGAAGCTAGCCACTGGAATATGCTTGCAAATGATCAGAGTCTAGTCATGGTTGAAAAATATCTAGGGCCATAGAGTTCCAATATTGAGGTGCTTTGTACTGCTGGTAGGAGTACTACTAGGGTACTCGCAACAACTCTATTGTCTATAAAGAGTGAGGGTATTTTGTGTCGGAAAACAACATTATTTCTATAATGGCTAGAGTTCTATCTCATTGTCAACATCATTATTGTCTATATAGAATAAGGGTACTTGGAGTATTGGCTAGTTGTTTAGCTCTAGTGATTCCTTGATCAAACCATGGATAGTAGAATTGGTGATCTAGCTATGCTTGGACTTGAAGCTTAATGTAGATCTCGAAAGTTAAATAAAAAGAAGATAAAAAGCGATGTCAATAGAATAATAATTAATAAAATTTCACCTACTAACACAAGTTGAAGATTTAATTGATGATGAGAATACTTATGGTGGTCCCATAAGGTAAGGACTCTCTAGGAAATAGCGGGGATTCCGTGGATTGTGGAGTGCCTTAGCTTAAGTATCATTGATGCTTGGGTGATGTGAACCCAACTAGGATGATGAGATGAATGTTATGTTAGGATCAAGAAGGGGTACAATTGGCATGACAAGCATATCTTGTGTACAACACATGTTGAAAGACTTCTAGGAAGGAAGTTGAAGACCATCTATAAATGCAAGAGGGAAGCCTTGTGAAAAGGTACAATGTTCATGTTTGGGATTTATTTTGTGTTGTACTTGATTACATCATCAATAATTCTATATTTGAAAATTGAAATGATGTGAATCTATGATGATGTGATAACTCTTATATGATTGCGTGGATATGTGCTAATGTCAAGTGATATTTCATGACTAATGTCCAAGACAAGAAGGGATGCTTTGTCCTATATGTCCAAAATATGCATGTGTGACATGCCTAATATGGTAAATAAACATTTGTAAAGTAGAAATGACATGAATGTATGATGATCTCAGTACTCCTATATGCTTTCTTAGATTCTACATGCTAATGTGAAATTATGTTTTATGACTATTGTGAGCAATGTAAAATTATGTTTTATGACTATTCTAAGCAAGCAAGGATGCTTTAGGCTGTATGTTGAAAATATTCATGCCTCACATGCATAGTAAGGTAATGTTACATTGGAAAATGGAAATGCCATAACTATTTGATGATTTGAGTACTCTAATGTATATGCTTGAACTATATGTTGTATATGTGGACTGATGTTTTATTATGGAAAGTACAAATGTTTTGTGCTATACGTTCAAAAGATGCATGAGTAGCATGGGTAATATTATGAAAATGGGCTTTAAAAACTAAGTGATCTCTTGGATATTGTTTCTCAAAGTAATAAATGATGAGATGATGTGTAATCATCCATAGAAACCTATTGATTTTTTATGTTTAGATGCATAAATTGTTGCTGAAGCTATCATATGTGAATTATTTTTCTTCAAGTTGTGAATAATGCAGGAACATGTAGGAAGAATTCCACGTGTCTTGTGATAAACCATTAGAGTTAGGGTGATGTAGGTAGAATAGATTATTTATACTCATCCAATGAAGGAAAAATCCTATAAAAATATCATGAATGACGACAATAATCTTGGAGATAAATGACTTATTATTAGTACTTATCCTTCCTTATCTTGATTGAACTGGTTATATGTATGTTGGTGTTCCTTATGTTGTTTGTTGAGAAAAACAAGTAATGATTGAAAGTGAAATCTTGAAAAACTTGTCAAATGTCTTGTATAAATGAGCAAAGAAAATAAAAGAAGTTGTTTATAAGTGCATGCAATTGAACAAGTTGAGGAAAGTCTTGAAGATTGACAACACCTCAGACATTGGTGCTTAAAGGAAGGGAGGATATAATATCCCATCTGTGGTTCTCTTTTTTTGGTAAAGTGTAAAATTGTAACTATTAAACGGTTCTTAGGGAGGAGCTCAAGGCCAAATCCCCACTATTGAACAATAACATTGTTGATATTTTCATGTGATGTGAGACCATGTGTGATTAAATAGTGATGTGATGTTAAAATGTGAATGATAAAAATGAAAGCAAACACAAAGGGATGGATTTGCAAGACCAGTATTGGTAACACTAGTGTGTCTTATCTTGCCAATAACTCATTGATATGAACATATAGATTGTTTTTATGCATGGCAGTGTCAAGTTAGAGTACTAACTAGCTTACTACCTATAATTTGAGCTTATTACTATAGTGATAGTATTCTTATATGATTAGCCCTATGATTGATAGTATTAGTACTCTAGAGTATTAGTAATAGTGATTAGTAATAAGGGCCTCTTAATTTTATTATAGGAGCCTCTAATGAGTGCATTAAGGCACATGGCACGTATAGTGGATAGTGGATTCATAATCTATGGCTTGTAGAATAGAGGTAAGTTATTACAAGTGTCATGTACATTTTTAGTGATTCTAGTGATGGTATGTTTTTAAGGCCTCCTTATGCCACTTGGTAATTACAAAAATAAGTAACTCCTTTTTTGTTTTTCGAAAATGGGTGACTTATCCAAGTTGTGGTTCCTGTTCCTTTTATTCTATACATGTGGCATGCTTTTGGTATTATAATTAATTCACTATTATTATATTATATTATTATTTTGATTTTATTTGTATAATCATTTCAATAAAAGTATAGAGTCCCTTCACTTTAATTATTAGGTTTACTCATCATAAATTCATTGAATTGCTATATAAGGAGAAGGAGGCTCTTCCATTGGGATTGAATGTTAGATGTCTCCAAATCCTCTCACTCTATATTTCTTTGTTTTTGTAGCTGCATGTATCCATTGCTCTAGGTTTTGGAGCAATGTTTTGTGTTAAAGCGGAGTGGGCATGCCCTTCGGGATGCTTTAACTGTTTGAATCTCTACGATGAATTTCATAGAGAGCAAACATGGTTGCATATTTGTATTATGTATTGTATTTGTTGATGGACTGCAAAAAGAGTCGAAGGTCAAACCTCTTGGAGGAGCACAGTCTTGGGTGCATACTTATATTATGTTTTGTGGTTTCCTTCTCTTCTTATATACATACAGTGAGTAATGCGTGGAGATTGGAGGAGGGCGCACCTTCCATTTGTTCTTTCTTGTATGCATAACATCTTAACTGTTTGAAGAGTGGAGAGGGAGGTCCTCTTGGCAGGACGCACCTTTATTTCCACAGCATTTCCAAGGTTATAACTCTTATATGGATACAATCAAAAGTATTTCAGTATTTATAATCGTTAAAAGTCAGCACAAGATGGAGTGAGCATTCCTCTTGGGAGGACGCACCATTTAAAAGTTATAATTGTTAAATATATGCACAAGAGGGAGTGGGCGTTCCTATTGGGATGACGCATTGAATTGATATTGATATATATTGTAGGTATGCGTGAGTACTGAAGGAAGGAGGGCAGAGTCTTACCGAGGTGTCACTCCATGGTGTATTGAATTGATAATTATAAATGTATAATTGTGTAAGTATAAATTGGAGAGGAGTGCAGCACTAAGGTGCAACCCATTCCCTTTTCCTTCTCAACATTTGAATAATCTATATCATCCCCTATCCTCAACCTTCGTTGATGAGTACATTGCATATAATGATAATGAGTGTTTTTCCTTCTCAACATTTTAATAATCTATATCATCCCCTATCCTCAACCTTCGTTGATGAGTACATTTCATATAATGATAATGAGTGTAAGATGGAAAATGAGTTGATAAGCCTTCCTTATTTGGCTTTGCAGTTTGTATTATGCCTCTGAGTTGAAGGTCGAGCTTCTGCAATATCTTATTCTTATGGTATGATGAGGGCATTGCCCTAGTTAAGATAATTCATGGTGTACATCTTGTTAAATGTTGAAGTCATTATTATTATGGTTTTCTTTCACTATGTTAATGCTTACACAAGATGGTCCATTTCCTTGGATTGAATGTTATTTATTACCTACATAATACTTGGAACTGTGATATAGAGGCTATTGTCCCTTTGTTTTCCTTATTTGGCTTTGCAGTTTGTATTATGGCTCTAAGTTGAAGGCAGAGCTTCTGCAATTTGTTACTCTTATGGTATGATGAGAGCATTGGCATAAGGTATGTGGTTAAGATAATTCATGTTGCACATCTTGTTCAATGTTTAGGGCATCATCTTTATGGTTTGCTTTCACGGTGCTAATGCTTCTACAAGATGGTCCATTGCCTTGGATTGAATGATGTGGGCATTTGTCCGTTTGGTCTGTATTAATAAATTATGCATTCATTCCTGCTCATGTTTCAGGGTTTGGATGTTGAGGGCCTTGCCCCTTTGCTTGTACTCAATGCATAACAATGTTTTTGCAGTTGTTTATGGTTTCTTGCGAAGCATTCCCTTCTATAATTGCAATTTAAGTAATATTGCTCTCATAGCTAAATTGTGCATATATGTGAAGGATTTTCCTTTAGGTTTCACTTGATTATGTTATGGTTAAGCAATTACATATATTAATGCAAGTGTGTTATGGAGAGAGGCCTTCGTCCCTCCTTCATCCACTAATATTAATTCTAAATTATGTAGTTATTCAAGTGATTGAATATTCACTATGTACGAAAAGGAGTGGTCAGTAGGTGATTGCATCTATTGTTTAATGTTGTTGAAATGGTTTAAAATTGTCTTGTGATGTTATTGGGACAAGGTGCTAAGGAACAATAGTTAAGTGGATTATGTTGCATTTGTTGTTAGGTCCTTGTATGAGATGAGGGCTTGAACCCTATGAGGTAAAGTATGCTTGGTAAACTAATAAATTGATGTTAACTATGATTGCTATGTTTATTGACATGATAAGTTCATTAGAAAGGGATTGTCCCCTTGTCCTATTACATGTGATTGAATATGTCTCATGTACTCTACCATGAAGGATCAAGCATAACTAAATCCTTGAGACTCTTTCCCTTGGATGGTTGTGGACTTGATGTCGAGTTGATGTGGAGAAATATGGTAAAATATTTCACTTTTCCCTTGGTCCTTGTAGAGCGATTTACCATCTCCGGGGTGAGGCGCCTCACCGAAGAAATAGTATATGTTGAATGAGTTCCTACAACTGGTTGGGTGGAACATGGAGCCTGCACACCTATATTCTCTTAATGAGTCGAGTGTACCTACATTGCGATCTTAATATGTCAAGAGGTCTTGATGAAATGTAAATGTAGTCCTCGTATTTGATGATGTGATGTAAGATTTTGGTATTTCCCAACTTGGTGGCTGCATGACAGTATGTGTTTGTATATTGCTTAAATATCCATACAGTGGAATTTGATTATATTGTTGTGATGTACTTGGGATTAATATGTTGTGCATGCACGTTTTGTGTATGCATATGTTGGATTAAGAATTTGCTTATATTGGTATGTTGTATATGCATACACTATGTATCTATGCATGATCATTTGGATGGTTGTCTCTAGCATGAGGAGGTGACCTTATCTTAAATGCTTCAAGTTATGATGGTACTATGAAGGAAATTTGCATCATGTTTGTATATAATAATAGGTGATGCTCTAATGGTTATTGAATCATGATGCACAAGAGGATTAAATGAAAAGATTACATATCATATATAGCCATGATAACCCTATATGAATAATGCTTATGTGACTTGATAGTCTAGTCCTTGATCTTGTGATAATGCTTAATGGTCATCTCTCTTGTGTAAAGACATGATGGATAAATGAAAGTTGTTTTGTGGTTTGGCATGTCTTGATAAGAAGGGACAAGACAATATTATATGCTTAGCATTGGGAGAGGGTTGACATCCATTATAGAAGTGCATGTGTATTAATGATTATAAAGAGTCAATGTTAAGGGTTCAGAGAATGAGATAAAAATATGTATAGGGTTCGAGTCTGTGATGATGGTGGTGGTGCGGAGCAAGATGTAGTGCTAGAACTTTTGGACAGCAATGACCACCATGAAAGCAAGTTTTTTGACATGTGAATATCTAGTTTAAGTATCGGTGAGACCCTTACTCGCATAGTATATTACATGTTCTTGGGCATTTTGATCCTCCTGTACCAAAACCATGGCGATAGTAGTAATAGAAGCAGCGAGATATAAGATATAATCGCAATAATAATTGGGCGGTTGGAGCACTAGGGCATGCATGATGGCATGTTTGATACTGTCGAAGGATTTTTGGGCTTGATCGTCCCAGATGAATGGTACGTCCTTCTTAAGCAGTTTCATATACCCTTGAGTCTTCTCTGCAAAATTGCAAACAAAATGTCTTAAACAAGTCGCCTTCCCTTGGAGACTTTGAAGTTCCGTCACATCAGTCGGGGTGGTAGGTTGATGATGG
Organism: Larix kaempferi; assembly: GCA_027924585.1. Taxonomy (NCBI): domain Eukaryota; kingdom Viridiplantae; phylum Streptophyta; class Pinopsida; order Pinales; family Pinaceae; genus Larix; species Larix kaempferi. The sequence goes on from BSBM01000392.1 coordinate 3,407,156, forward strand.
CCTCCACCTATAAGGGATCAATACGGATCCCATCCTTCGAGACGATAAATCCTAAGAGGCCTCCGGACTCAATGCAAAAGATACACTTATGAGGATTCATATGGATATTATATCGTCTGCATATGAGGAAAATGGTCGTCAGATGATCCAAGTGGAACTCACGCTGCTTCGAATGAGTAGGGAGATCGACAGGGTAAGGTTCCACAAAGTCCTTAATGTCATGGAAGCCATACGACATAGCCTCGTGAAACGTGGCACCAACATTTTTAAGGCCAAACAGGAGTTTGCGGTATGCAAATGTTCCCCATGGGAAGATGAAAGATGTCTTATGTTGGTCGGCTGGATTGATCTAATTTGGTTGTAACAAGAAAAGCCATCCATGAATGAGAAGATGACGCTTCCGGCATAGTTGTCGATAATCTAGTCAATGAAAGGGGTCGGGTAGTTGTCTTTTGGACAAGCCTAGTTAAGGTCCTGATAATCGACACAGACGCAAATGGTGCCTTGCTTTTTGTTCATAGTGATGATGTTTGAGACCCAATCTATCAATGGCACAGGATAAACGAAACCAGCCTTTAAGAGCTTTTCAATCTCTTCCTTGATTGCTGTAGTCTTCCGAGAGTGTATTGGTTGCAACTTTTGGCAAACAGGTTTGATGTCAGGATAGATTTTCATTTCGTGAGAAACAATCACGGGGTCTATCCCAGGCATCTCCTCATAGGACCAAGCAAATACATCTCAAAATTGCTTGAATAAGGTCGTGCCAGTAGTTATTTCTTCAAGGAAACACTTCTGGCCGATGCGAATGTGTTTCACTATACCAAGTTTCACTGAAATGTCTACCAAGGTTGTAGGCTCAATGTTGGCCAAGTTACCCTCAGTGTCCGAAAGACATGTAAGTATGGGGGAATGAGGGAACGGGTAGATATCGGGTGAGAAGATAGTACTAATGTTGTCCTCTATGTAATCCAAAGGCAGGAGAAAAGATGACCTATAATGGAGGTCATCCCACGGACCATCACCAACGTTCATAACTTCCATGACGAACTTGTCCGAATGAAAAGTTTGAAGTAAGAGATTAGGTAGAGATGATGTCCGTCATAGAGAACAGGATGGGGAGGCCAAAGTAAAGTGGTCCCCCGATGCTGATTGGATGGCCTCATAGATGCGGTCAGTGGGTTAAAGAGGCAGGGCGTTTCCAATCAGGTGTGTTGTGGCTTCATCTGGTATAAGCCAAGTATCAGCGAGGCGAGATGAAATCTCTATGGAGATCATGTTCACTGAGGCAACATGAATCATGCTCTTGGGTTGAAAACAGCTTTCTGAATCGTGCTCTTGGGTGGTCGAAATATCGAATCTAAAGATGGCTTCTCAATGGTGAAAGAAGCTAGTGGTACACTGACATTAGGTAGGGAGCTAGAAGCTTTTTCAGCAATACTTCCAGCAAGTTCCTACGAAGGGACCGGGTCGTATGATCGCGAGCGAGAATTCAAGTTGATCGTCTCATTACATACAATGAGAACATGCACAGTATTGGATGGTTGCCCCTGGGATGGGGGGTTTGAGCAATCATTTGCTAATTCTGAGTGGGAAATGGATCGTTGAGGACCGCGGGAGTCGGTTTACCTCTAAGAAACTTTTGGACTTCATCTCTATGAGGACACTCTTTAGAGAAGTGATCATCTTCACACAGTAAACAAGGATACTTTAGTTTTCGCTTCTGCTTGGTATCATCACGAGTTCTCTTTTGCTCCTGCTGGGTGGAAGATTTCTTGGATTTCCCTTTGTTCTTCTTCTTACCACTAGACTTGTGAGATGAAGTTGATTGGATAGAATTCACCTCCTCAGTTATAGCATGAACAGTTGATTTGGTGGTGCTGTGGCCAGCCGGAGTTGGTGATGGGGAGGAACCATGAAGGTTCGACGATCCAACAGTGTTAGAAATAGGCTGGGTGTTAAGGGATCCAATGATGCCGTCAATTTGCGGTCCCTTAGGAGATTTCGTTGGGTCATAAGTGTCACGGGGTGCGTCGAGAAGAATATCAAACAATGTGCTCGATTAAGTGTAGAGCAAATCTAAGTAATGGGAACAAGCGATAGCTTGCTCCTCGGTGACAGCACCGCCCATCGCGACATCTCAAGCTGTGTGAGGGATGAGGGATTTGGTAAACCAATCTGCTAGGATTTGATCTGGAATGGGGGCCTTAATCAAGAGTCTTCTCCTCTGCCACTGATGTATATGAGTAGAGATATGAGTAGTGGTATTTTGGCGGAGAGAGGTAAGAAGGTCCATACCAGTTTCATACAATATAGGAAGTTGGAAATGAGTCAAAAAGTTCATAGCAAGAGAACCGAAATCGTCAAAAGAAGTAGGTGGTAATTCGATATACTACTTGGCAGCCAAACCAGTGAGAGTCTATTGGAACAATCATAGACGGATCGAGTCATCCATCAGAGAGTTGGATGAGCACCATCAATGGCATGTCATCACATTGTGTTTAGGATCCTCGTCCGGCTTTCCATCAAACTTGGGGATATCCGATGGAAGTTTCACCGGAATCGGGGGCCAGTTAGTTCCATCGTAGATGGGGCTGTTTATCAATCGAGATAGATCAGGTAAGTCCAAAGTAGCCATAAAGGGAAGTTGTTGATTGGGCTATGGGTACTCATAGTACTGGTAAGGCATGTAAGGACAAGTAGGGCCTTGTATCGACTGATTAAAAGGTGACCACGAAGGAAACTAACCATAGGGGGTTGTGCCGCCCGGACTGTAAGGGGGTCCGCCACCATAAGGTGTTCCATTCCAATAAGGTGGGGTTCCACCTCCACCACCGAGAGGAGGTGGAGGTCCGCCGCCACCGCCAAGGGGAGGTGGAGGTTCCACCTCCACCGCCAGAAGGATGGTGGCCCCCACCACCTCCGCTACCGGAAGGATGAGGGTCGCCACCACCACCACCACCACCTCCATAGTAATTATATCTGCCACCGCCTCTTCCTGGAGGGGGTGGTGGACCTCCTCCATCGCCCGAAGGGAAATGTCCTCCCCCGCCATGATATGGTGGTCCTCCACCGCCTCTTCCTGGGGGAGGTGGTGGACCATTCCTGCCACTGCCGAAAGGGTGGGGGCCATTGTTGGTAGAATGAGTTGGACCTCCGCCGGAAGGTAGAGGTCCGCCTCCTCCAAAGTTAGATGGGGGTCCCCCACCTCCAGCAGGAGGTGGGGGTGGACCAATCAGGGGTGGTGGTGCTTGAGGGATAGTTGGTTGGGGTCCATGTTGTAAAACGGGCTATTGCCCCCATAGAGTGTATGGGTTTCTAGGATTAGATTGGCCCGGTGTTGGGTTCAAGGAACCTGGATATGCTTGACTCCATGAGGGTTGAGTTACATTGGATGGGCCCCCAACATGAGATAATCCCATGGTGGATGGTCTAGTGGGTTGGGAAGATCCAATGGGAGGTCCGTTGGGGATTCCGCCACCTATGTTCTGGTTAGGAAACGGGGGTTTCCCTCCAACCACAACAGGATGGCCACTAACCAAAGGTTGAACCAGCATAGGATGTTGACTAGCTACTGTAGTAATAACGTTACCAATAAGATAATTCGGGGGAATGGAGTATCCTCCCCTTGAATTTTGAGGTGGGGGAGGAGCTGGTAAAGTGACTGTGATAGTGACAAGTGAGTTAGACTGTTGATGTTCAACCGGTTGGGTAGTAGGAAGTAATGAAATGGTCTCCTGTTTAGGAGATGCATGTGCAGGGATAGATGGTTGACCAGTTTTAGTAGTGGTCGCGTGTTGCGTGGACGATTCTGGTGACTCAAAATACAATGAGAAACCTGGGATTGGTTTATAAGTGGTTAATGATGGATCTTCAATCCTTCGTTGGATACTTGAATTCTGACACCTCTCAGCCATAGACCGAAAGTGAGCCAATTGGTTATGGCAATAGGCCAAAGGATCATCTGGAGTAGTCTCATTAAGTGGGGGTGCAATGGAAAAATGAGCCACTGGGTGACTAATAGAAGATGTCCAATAAGCTACTGAAGGACCAACAACTGCTATAGGGTCGTCTTGGGTTTGATTCATCCATTCCAATGAACCGGGTTCTCCCGGTGCAATGGGAGATAGGTCTTGTGAAGTGGGAATTTGTGCTTCTTTGGGATGAGAGGCAGGTGAATCTAGAGAAGTATGTGGAAACAAATGTCCTCCAATATTCAAAGTGGTATTTTCCACTTCAGTAACTACGACCGCGTTAATCCATCCTTACCCTTGAAATAACCTCATGGTTAAGCGGATATTCGGGTGATAAGTTTAAGATCCTACGGGATCTTCTCCAGGGGAAATCTACCAAAGCATCAGGAAAATCAGCCAGAGTGGCTGAAACAGCGTTCTCTCCTAAGGAACTCTACAAAAGGAAAGCAGTCCAAAAAAACCTACTCAAATTAAGGCAACAAGCAAACTTATGTGATAGAGTGGATTCAAATCTGAAACCTCGCGGGATTATCAAGGCATTGCAAACCACTTTATACTGCAGGGTCCAACAATATGACGCGACAAGGACAATTGGGACTGTACCCTTGCCTACATACCCGATTATTTGGATAGTACATGCATGCTAATCTCCCCGAACATTGTTCTCGGTGTATTGCTTTGCCAAGATGGCCAAATGGTTAACTCGGTTGGTCTCAGGAATCCTAGTGGTGTCTCCCGATATATGCAAAGTACGTGGGAATACAAAGTGCCGCCACTGCACTTTGAGTTGAGTAATGGTCCTCCTCCTAAGTTGCACCTCTCTCTTGTCGAGAATGTGGAGTGGTTCTGGCATGAAATCCCCTTCAGGGTCCACTTGTAATAAGGACCAATCAATAACATGTTTAGTATTGTATACATATTTCTTTAATAATGAAGCATGAAAAACATTATGAACTTTTATATGAGCTGGTAAGGCTAACTCATAAGCCATTGGGCCCTTCTTGGCTAGTATTTCAAAAGGTCCACAAAATCTTGGGGCTACTTTCCCGCAACGTCCTAAGCTCAACGAGCTTCGTTTTGCCTTTATTGTTAGAAACACATGTTCATCGACTTGGTAGTCGTTTTCCTTTCTTTTCTTGTCCGCATAACTCTTTTGGCCGTGTTGTGCTTCTTCCAAGTTCAGCTACACTTTGGACACTAGTTGTACCAACTCCTTTAGTAGGTCGAGTCCTAACATAAGTCAGTCTACCGGACTGTCCCAAGTCACGGGTGTCCGACATTTGTTACCATAGAGTACCTCAAAAGGGCTCATTTTGGCCGAGGTTTGATAACCGTTGTTGTACGAAAACTCTGCGAGGTGAAAATAATCTTCCCACTTGGTGGGGTTGTTCATGACATACATCCTTAACAAGTCCTCAAGGATTTGGTTTACTTGTTCTGTTTGTCCATTGGTCTGGGGGTGGTACGCGGTACTGAATTGTAACTGGGTCTCCAAACCAAAGAACAATGCTCTCCAGAAGTTGCTACTGAACTTCGTGTCTCGATTCGAAATGATTGCCTTGGGTATCCCGTGCAATTAAAAGATATCCTTGAAGAATATTTCCGCGATGTGAACTGCCTTGTAGGTAGATTTTACTGGTATGAAGTGAGTTGCATTAGACAGCTTGTCTACCACTACAATGATGGAGACATTTTGTTTCGTACTCTTGGGTAAGCCTGTAATAAAGTCCGTACTTATTACCTCCCACTTACATTCGGGAACGAGTAAAGGTTGAAGCAATCCGGAAGGGTGTTGGTGCTCTTCTTTGACCAGTTGGCACTCCTAACATTTCACGATGAACATGGCGATGTCGGTTTTCAACTTAGGCCAAAAGTAATGTTTCTTTATTACCGATATCATCTTTTGATATCCGGGATGCCATGAATAGGGTTTCTTGTGAAACTCGGTGAGAATGTTTGATCTAATGTCTCCATTCTCTGGGACGTAAAGTCTCTCTTTCAACCACAGTAGTCCGGATTCGTCTATCTTGTATTCCTTCTGTTGTTGGAATAGTCTGTCTTCTCAGATATTTGCAAGGATTTCCATGTAGTAATGGTAACTCTTACATGCCGTTTGAATGTTGTGGTGTAAGTTTGAGTCGGTTTCACTCACCGTGACCTCATAAAGCATATGTGCACATCGGCTCAAGGTATCTGCAATCTTGTTTTCCTTGCTCTTAATATGCTTTAGTTCAAAATGATACTCACTGAGGAATGCTAACCATCTGGCCTGCCTAGCGTTTAGGTCGGGTTGGTCGAAAAGATACTTCAAACTCATGTTATTCATCATTAATAGGAATTTCTTTCCCATAAGGTAATGTTGCGACATCTTCATAGCATGGATGATGGCGGCTAGTTCGAGGTCATGCATAGGGTAGTTCTGCTCACATTCTTTTAATTTCCTCGATTCATAGCATATGGAAAAGTTGTCTTGCATAAGGACTCCCACAAGTCCTTCCCTACTTGCATCTGTGCAAACAACAAAGTCCTCATTGGGGTCTGCAATTCGTAAGATCGGTGCACTAATCAATAGTTGTTTCAGCTTTTGAAAGCTTTCTTCGCACTTAGCTATCCAGATGAACTTGTTTTCCTTCTTCTGTAAGGTAGTCATGGGACATGCGATTCACGAGAAGTTCTCAATGAACTTCCGATAGTAGCCGGCTAAACCTAAAAATGATCTTATATCGAATACGCACGTAGGTATAGGCCATTCTTCGATAGCTTTGACCTTTTCAAGGTCGATGGCTATTCCCTTCTCGGAAATTATATGTCTTAAGTATTGAATCTGGGGTTTATAGAAACCGCACTTACTAAAATTGGCGTAAAGTTGGTGTTCTCGTAGTATACGCAAAACAATTTGGAGATGTTCCTGATGTTCTACTTCATTCTTGGAGTAGATCAAAACGTCGTCAATAAAGACTATAACAAACTTATCGAGGTATTTACTAAAGATGTTGTTCATCATACACATAAAGTTGGCCGGTGCGTTTGTCAACCCAAAGGGCATCACTACGAACTCGTAGTGGCCATAACGGGTCTGAAATGTAGTCTTGTTGATATCCTCATGACAGATCCTCACTTGATGGTATCTGAATCGTAAGTCGATCTTTGAGAAGATCTTCGCTCCTCCGACTTGGTCAAACAAATCATTGATTCTATGGAGTGGGTAGCAGTTCTTAATGGTCATTTTGTTGAGTTGGCAGTAATCGATGCACATTTGTATTGTTTCGTCCTTCTTCTTGACGAAGAGTATCGGTGCACCCCAAGGGGAAACACCTGGTCAAATGTACCCCTTGTCGATTAACTCTTGTAACTGAAGTTTGAGTTCCACCAATTGTGGTGTACTCATGTTGTAAGGAGCTTTAGAGGCTGGTATTAACCCGGTTGTTAGTTTGATGGAAAAGTCTAAGTCTTGTTTGGGTAGTAATCCTAGTATTTCTTTGGGAAATACATCTTTGAACTCTATGAGGACTGGGAAATGTTCAATCTTTTGTTCCCTATCAGTTTCTATGTTTTAGATATTGATAGCAAAGAGTTTGCAACCTTTTATGATACATTTCTTTGCTTGTAAGGCGGAGATCTGTCATATCGACACTTTCTTACGGATACCCTGAATCGTCTTCTGATTCCCTTGGTCATCCCTGCAGAGTAAGGATTTGTTTAAGAATTCCAGTAGGACATGGTGTTCTTCTAACCAATCCATGACAATAAGTACATCGTATGACCCTAGCGGTAGAATGTTTAATTCTAACCTAGTTGGAAAACCATTTAAGTCTATCTCACAAGTTTTCACTAACTCGGAGACCTTTTGTTTGGTACCGGTGGCTAGTTGTACTAGCCATGGTTTCTCTTGATGCTCTCGGTTCAACTTACAGGTGTCCACTATCTTAGGGGAGATATAACTTCGTCATGCACTAGGATCTATTAAAACTAAAATGGTTGTGTTAGAGATATTACCCTCAATTTCAACCATTGTGGCTTGGTGATCTTCCTATCAGCTATCAAGAGTGGCATAAATCCTGGGTTTCTTTGCCATGTCTCTTACGGTAGGTTCTGCTTGGATGTTGTGTAAAATTCCATCTATTTTGTTGGCGCAGTCTCTGGAATAGTGGGGCCCTTGGCATTTCCAACAAGAAACGGTTGGTGGAACAACTTTTGTCCCTTTGTTGAAAGATGGCCCATTGACAGGTGGTGGGGGTGCACTTGGTCGTGCTTAGGGTCAGTTGAAGCCTCTATTGGGCGGAGAAATGTTGTTATGTTTTTGGTAAGGTGGAGGTCTAAAACCCGGTCTACGGTTGTCTGTGAAGGTTCTAAACCTGTCTCTAGTTCTATTCATGTTATCATTCCTTGGTTGTCCCTGTTCATAACACAATCTTTCTTTATGTAAGGTCACATCAAGGGTTTTGGGCATGTCAAACTCTATATTTTCTCTAAAGTTTGTTGGCATCCCTCTTAAGAACTATTGTATCTTGACCTTTTCGTCTTTGATGTAGGGAACATAATGCAGCAAGTCTAAGAGTTTGTTTATGAAAGCTTCCATGGTTAGGGAGTCCATTTTCAGTTCATGGAATGCTTTAATTTTCTTGTCAAAGAATCTTTCAGACATATATTTGTCCTGGAATGTCCTGCTGAAAGTTTCCCATGTTATGTCTCTCAGTTCTTGTCCCTTGGTGTGTTTCAAGTCCTGCCACCATTTGGTAGATTTACCATTCAGGTTGTATATGGCTAGTCAAGCTTGCATTTCACTAGAGTAATTATGAACTTTGAAGTACTTATTCATTCCTAGCAGCCACTCCTCAACCTTCTCCCTAGAGTTAATCTCTCTGTCATAGGTTGGGGCTTTTACCTTTCTGAATTCTCCTTGTAAACAGTCGCCACTCTTCCTCCTTCTCTTGCAAGGAGGTGGTGACCCTTCCTCGTTGGAAGAGCTCTTACAGTCCTCTTCCATTGATTCAAGTATGTGTTCTCCCTGCTCTTCTCCCTTAGGGATGGCAGTCCTTTCTGTGTGACTGTTTCCCTTTTTCAAGGTGTTAATTCAGAGTGTTGGTTGTTCAGGGGGTTTTTCCCTTGTTAAAGTCTGAAGCAGAGCTTCATTTATAACCTATTGTTCTCATCTTTCTTGGATGTTGTCATCTCTGGCACTTTGGAATTATCCCTAAAGGTTTTGCATGGATTTCATTAAATCCCTTTTGAGTTCCACCACAATTTCTTGCTCTTGTGCTGGAGAGTTCAGATTTCCATGTATGCTGCTGCCCCCTTCTGCATTCATTTTCAGACAGTGACTGTACCTGCAATGTTATATATGTGTCAAGAACAAAAAATTTGTTAGTCCATTTTCACATAAACAAAATAAGAATTTATGAATGTATGTTTATGTTTACTGTGTATCTGCAGCAGATGTTCTATTTTTAATGAGCCTAATAGGTCACTTCGTTTTGTAGTTGGGCTCTGATACCACTTGTAATGTCCCTAAAGAGTTAAAAAAAAAAAATCTTCTACTTGCTAGTGTTCCTAAGATTGATTATATATTTAAAGAATTAATGTTCAACAATGTGAAGAATATCGGTACTTGCACTCAATATCTAAGTGTTTAGGAAATATTCTAACAAGGTAGTTTTTATCGGTCTTTCTTTCGTTTGCGGAAGTAATTATGATGAGTATGTTTGTGTAAAGTTTAGCCATGAAATAAAACTATCAATCACTTTTCCTCTGATATGATCTAAATGTATGTTTTAAATGTCAATTGTCTAAATGTCAATTCTTAAGCATGATGAACTTGATGAGAGAGGTTGAAATACCCTGAAACTTTGGGGCTGATCTAAACACTCCTGGAGGAGTCGCCAAGAGGAAAGGTGTGAATGCTTGAAACCTGTGGACATACTTAGCGATTTCGCTAATGCATCTTTAATTGTCATCTCCTTGTAGGTGTTCTTCTGTGGCCACCATTTGAGTAAATCCAACATGTACAAAGAAAAATCTCAAGGTGAAGGCACCCCTTGTGCTAAACATGTGAAGGTTGAGGTCTTTGTTTTAATGGTAATTAACCAAGAGTGTTGAAGCTACACGACCATACTATATAGTTTTGTAATTCGCAAAAGGGTCCTATTGTGGTAGTTGGATATATTAATGTCGCGCATGGTTTTCACATGGCTTTTGGCCAGTTGGACTAAGGGCCATAGTGAGGGTTAGACAGAAGTTGTCAAGTCGTGGGTTTTCTTGGTCTTTTGGCTGAGAGGGTTTTATCTCTGTTTGTGAGGTAGTTGCGCCTTGCCTGAGCTATGCTCATGGCCAGGGTAATGTCTGTCTGAATACGAAGGCGATCTAGAAGAACATCCTACAGGTAACTATGTCCACGTTTAACACTAAAACTTCTCAGTTTTACTTCCATTTTTAATGAACTGTCCAGGCCCTAACTTTTTTTCACTTCCTTCACTAATAGGTATCAAGGGGCTCTCTGCACGGACGAGAAGGGAACCAACACAAACTGAATAAGGTGTTTGGACTAGTAAGTCCTGGGTTCTTTCAACCCCTCATAGCTATCTGTCTCGGTGGTTGGAGAAGGTCTTGATAAGTTTGCATTGAAGAGACTCATGATGCCTTTGGCTCACTCAAGTTTTGGATTCTCCAGAGTGGTCTCCTTTGAATTGACTAGGTGTGTTAAGGAAATAGTTGTAGTACTAAACCAATGGGTGAAACTTTTGAGGGTTTCCATGCTGCTGTAGGGTTTAGTGTTTTGGTCTCGGTTGTTTTCAATGTGTTCATGCGAGTGTATAAATATAGGTTTCCTTTTTTTTAAAGAATATGAACTCCTTTGTAATTATTTGTGGATCTTGTTGTGCTGTTAAATATGTGGAATAGATTGTTGCGTTTTAATATGAGACTCAAATGGATGCGTGAATGAATAGGGTCACTGAGTTTAACATTTAGTATTCTATCAGTTCAAAATCTTGGTGAAGGTTGTTGGACTAAATTAATGGGGTCCATGATAGCATAAGAAAATTGCCATTTATCTACTCTTCATTTTCCTGTATCTTACAAGAATTTATATGTGTGTAAAATGATGATAGTGCTTCCAACCTGAAGATAATCGCTTTGCCCTTCTATATGGAACATTTGGTTAATCGTTGTTGTCAATGATAGTGATGTCTCTACCTATGCCTTTGAATTCGAAAAGTATGAGATGCCTATCATTTAGATTGTGGGATTCGATCCTTGAATCTATCAGGGCTTTAAGGTTTAAATGTAAAATTGCGAGCCTATACTTGTTGTGTGAAGTAGTAACCCTTGTTTTTCTACTACATGTTTGTAATGGATCCAATGAGAAAATACAAGTCGTGGTCACTATGTAATGTTTCAACATTTGGCTCCTGAATGTTTTAAACAATTGAACTCTCAACTCTACCTGCGAATTCTAGTTTCTTGTTTTCCCAAAAAGGTTTCAAAGAAAGAACGCTATCTGATGTGGAAATAATTATTTGTTTATTTGGAGCCTGCGATTCCAAGTATCAAGTGTCGTTTGAGAAAATTCGATGGCTGGCTTACTATGATGTTGTTCCTATTTGGTGGTTCTTAAGAACAGAAAAGAAGAATAAATAAATAGACAGAAATAAAACCCTAACTCTAACAATCATTTTACTATTTAAATGGAATCGTTTTCCTACAATTGATAGAATGGGAAGGACAATGGATTTGCATAGGTACTACCATATAATTATAATTATGAATAAATTCGATTTCCAGGATTTAAGAGCCTTGAGGGTTTCAAAACTTAGACCGAACCCTTACTAGACTAGATCTTTAATAAGACATCTTGTAGGTAGTCGTGGACCCTATACTATGAAAGGGTAAAATTATTCTAATCTGAAAACATAATTATGGTTAAAGAACTAATAGTCCTATCTTAAGAATATGTAAACACAAGGAGCAAAGCATAGTTATAAAAGGAATCTTTCAATTAGCAACGAGAATAATCCTACATTTTTTTATTGTGCAATGTCTAGCACAGTCTAGCTTGGCTAGACCTGCTAGACCCTCCACTGGTTTCTGGGCCAAACCTCTAAGTTGATAATGTTTCTATTAAAAAAATTTAAACAATGTTGAAGTATCCATTCTAGTCTTAAAGCCTGTGTCTACTATGACAGGAAAGGAAAACAATTAATACTACATACCTAGCTGTGTTGGCACTTGATCCTATCCTGTAGAAGCCTGGCGACTTTGGCACTCGATCCTTTCCTGTAGAAGTATGCACACTCAAACAATAATTATTGCAGAACCTTTTATGTTTTAGCTGACTTATGATCTTAGTTGGATAACTTTGGTGCTACCATGTTCCTCCCAACCATGACCCTTAGACCATTCCTGGTTCTAACTGGATCCCCCTGAACTGATTCCAACATGCAATGAGAGATAGAGGACCTAGGTTCACTGCTGGTTCAAATCTAGAATTAATAGGTGAAATTACATCAGTTTCTTGGAGCAGAAAACTTCTCTCTAATTACCATAAGAGAATGATAATGAAAAAAAGAAAAATGATCCCCCAAAACTTGGGCTCTGGCCTCTTTATGTAGGGGTGTCTTGAATTATGATTGTAGGAAATAATTAGTTTCATTTAAATTAAATAATTAATATTTAAAAGATATTATTTAGTAAATAGCTAGTCTTTTTGCACTAGGACTTTTTCAATTGTTTTAAGTATAAGTGATTTCTGATTTAAGCTCTTCATAATAATTATAATAACAATAATTACCACAATACTATTTCTAACCTAGGTATTAATACATTATTAATACTATTTACAAATGTTGCTGCCCACTAAGTACTAATACTTTATTAATACTATTAAATAATGTGGCATCCCATTATACATAAACTATATGCAATAAATGTCTTTTATAAATAAATAATCACATCATTATTTACTAATAATAATATTTAATCTTGTATCTTCACATGAAACTTTGTTTAACAATTTAAGGGTAAGGTCCACTTCTTTGAACAGTATTTCGGTAAGCTTGGATAGGCACCTCTAGTCTCTCTCTTGCATGTCGGATTCCCTCGTTTAACATGGTAGTTCCTGCAGTATTTGATGATAGATAAAAGATGAATCATTTAATCAATTTTAAAAAATGTGATGAAGTAGAAGTGCTATGCAGACTCTTTTCGACTCAACACTTTGATATTTAGTAACCCCGAGTGCTCTTCAAAGCCTTTTAACTCAACACTTTCACATGGGGGTTACGCTAGTGCAATTCCAGAGCTTCCTGCTCAACACTAGTGCTAGGATGTGGTTGTGAAGCACATCTAGAATATTCAATTGGACTCGGATCTGGTATTCATTTATCAAGCTTGGAGTGCTCTACGGCTTATGCCCAACACTCAATGTACCTCAGGGCTTACTCCCAGTACATAAACATTCCTCTAGGTACATCAGGGCTTATGCCCAGTACGTAGGTCATCTGTGTGTTTATCATTCCGTGCTCAACACACCACATAAATCATTCATGTAAAGATTATAGTTCTGCACAGTAAATAATAAAAGATCATCTGAGTATATTAGGGTTTGTACCCATATCAAATCTGAAACACATCATCAAAACATTAGGGCCTCCTTGCCCAGTATACTGAAATAAAGAAGTCAGTTAGGGTCCATGCCTAGTATGTCAATATATAAAAGAATAAGTCATAGGTGCTAGGGCTTATGCCCAATACTCAAAATAACACATATGTGCTGGGGTCGTGGCCGTAATGTAACAACAAAGATAGTAAGTTCAAAATTCGGGATATTACATTCTCTCATTGTTTTACACATTTTCAGGTGAGGAGACTAACTTTATGAAAAAGGACTCCCCTTTTATGTCGAGTTGTGATTGCATTGCATTATCCTTCTTACTGCTTGAGCCTTCTGTCAGATCTTGCTTACTCACTTATTAGCAATGTGCCTGAGCACTTTACCTTCCGAACCAAGCAGAGCCTTAATTTATCTTTCACAGCTTGATGACCCTTTCCCCTGAGGGAACATTCCCCTGAGTGTCCACATCCTGCACATGCTTCCTTGCGTTGATCATAGGTATGTTCCACTGCTTGGAACTAGTTTGCTTGCTACTTGACACTCATTCCCTCACCTGCTGTACTATAAGCAATTTTATCGTTTTTCAAGATTTCCAAATATGAAAAGACCAAAAAAACCAAATATTCCAAAATGTCGAATGGGATTATGGTTACTACTTCTACTTTGCAGTTGTTGTGTCACCTTTGAATAGAGCATTCATTCCACTCCATCCATTATGACTCGGGACTATAGTAGGACCTTAGGAGCTATACTCGTTTCTCAATTGTTACTCTACCGGTTGGTTAAGCTTCCATTCCTTAGGGATCCCTTTTTTGATGCCTCCTGAATCGCACAGTGTCATTATCATTGAGTCATTTGAGTCTATGCTGCCTGAGTCTATTGATCTACTCATGATATTGTTCAAAGGAAGTCCTGAGACCAGATTCAGCCACTCCTAAGATCTCTTGACTATTACATGTCGGCCATCCTTATTGAGTCAGTCTGTTTCACCTAAGTTATTCCAAATCTTTCAGCATAGCTAGTACCTTGTGTTGGTTGATGTGGGATGCCTTAATGCCATCCTTCCAGCAAGTTTCGTTCTGTCGGTTCCAACTCATTTATTTCAGAATTTTAAACTTAGAGTTTGGTTGAGTACCTTTAGGCTTGCAGTCATTAGTGGTAGGTTCTCTCGCCATTGACAATATTGGCTATACATCAATGTCCCCTAATCAATGGATTCATCTTAGTGTTCGACTTCAACCCATCTATTCGCACTTTGATGATTGTACTCTGCGCCTGGATGCCCATTTTCATTATTGGTGGGTTATCTCGCTTCTGTTAATGGTAAACATCATTGACCGGTAATCAGACGATGTCACATCAGGTTCGACCTCAGCACTTTTATTCACTTGATGGGACTTGCACCATAGACGATTTGTTTAGAAGACCCCAGGCGACAGTGGAATTCAGTATGCTACTTATGATGACGAATTTACATCTGAGATATCATCTCTCAGATATCAGTAGTTTGCACCTCCAGTTCACACCAGTTGTTTCTTTTTCAGTAGAGAACCAGATCTTACTGTAGAGGGATCATGGCTATGATCACTTATGACATGTATTCACTATATACTTCTTATTCATGGCCATTGTATCAGATTGTTGTATCATACTGACATGTACTTGAGATACAATTGTATTATGATGAGTGAGCTGTTCCTTCCACTTGTGTCTCCATCACTCGACTTCTGAGTTCTGTAATCTATTTTGGCCATTGTAGCACCATTCTCTGACCTCACACATTAGGGGGCATCTGTTACAACATAATTTTCCACCTTGTGAGCATCAGCACTCTTTGGCCTTCAAGATCCATTTCACTAACTCAGATTCACTTTATGTCCTTCGGAACACATTTTTCCCTATTTTTCATCTTGTACTCTAGTTGTTCCACGTTAGCCAGTGTACCCGTGAGCTGCATCACTATAGCACGCAGGTGACAAGTAAAATGGTAAAAATCACTAATAAATTACTATTTACTCCCAAAAAGCGCTCTTAGGGTGACCTTTGGCCCTCCATTTTCCCAGTAATGCTTCGATGTGTCCTTTCACTTACCTTTGGAAGGGTATATATTGAGCTCTTATGGCATATGGAAGGGAGGAGAAAGAGATAGCAAGATAACTCTAGTGTATTTTTTCCGCATCTTGAGTCTACACTCATTGATCCTAGTTGTTGTGAACCTTCTATGTTCACCTTCCAAACTCCTTTGATAGTTTGAGTTTTCCATTCCATGGAGGATTGAAGTGGTGGAGGCACAAGTGGAGAGACCCAATTCTTGGTTCAGTTTGGTTGCTGGCAAGAGGTCATATCACATTGTACTTCTTGTTATTGATTAATAGAAATACTCATATTCTCATCCATTAATGGTGTGAATGTTGTTTATATTACATTGGGTTGCATTTACTTCTTATATTATGGACCATTGCTATTGATGATGTTAATGTCTTTCATATATTACATGCAATTGTTGTATATTGCTTGTCAAGACTCATTGGTAGGTTCGAGTGCATGAATTTAAAGCTTCAACGGGGATATACATCGAACGTCCGGATCAAGGTTGGTTATATTCTCCATTGTCTTAGCATTGTCATTTATATAGCATAACATTGAAAATTGAGTTATTTTCTGGTAGTCAGCTGTCTGTTGTGGTCGACCCCAAGCCATAGGAAGTTTTCTCCATAATAGAAGCATACTTTTTCGAAGGATTCAGAGGTAAGTACCTGAATAATCATAGTCTATACATTAAAATGCTTTTAGTTTAGAAAGGCATTTTAAGAATGCAGTGATATTTTTGAATCTGTCACGGTAGAAAGTATATATAGTGGCTGTGACGAAGAAACCCATAATCTGAGAATTGGAAAGAGATATAAGTTTAATAAAGAAAAGAATCCCGGAGGACCTGGACTCCATCTGAATACTGAAATCCCATGTGATCTTACCAATCAGACCATGCCGTCATCACCCACAATCCAGCCTATTACACCTCAGAACCTGTCGGTTGCAAATACCGCGCCTCCCCTATCTCAGAACCCGTCTGCCACGAGTGCCATGCATCCCATTCCCTAGAACGTCAATACTAGTACCACCACTGGAGTGGGTGCCTAGACTATTCCAACTCAGACCATTCCAGTTCAGAACACCTAGTCTCAGACTATTCCACGGAGTAGTATCCCTAGCACTATTCCGAGTACCACATTCA
The DNA here is from genome assembly GCA_027924585.1 of Larix kaempferi. Taxonomy (NCBI): domain Eukaryota; kingdom Viridiplantae; phylum Streptophyta; class Pinopsida; order Pinales; family Pinaceae; genus Larix; species Larix kaempferi. Next base: position 3,423,969 of record BSBM01000392.1, read on the forward strand.
CTTTTTCCGCTCAGAACCCTACGTAGAATCATAGCACTACTCAGGGTGCTACACAACCAAGAAGGAGAATGACAGATAACGATATAAAAGTGATGATATTCAAAGGAACTGGTCTAGAAGACCATGATCAACATTGGTTTCTATGTGAAGCCGTATGGAGTGTAAAACAAGTTCAGGATGATGCTATGAAGTGAGCGCATCCCATCACCACTTTCAGAGATAGAGCCTTGCATTGGTTTATGAAATATTCTCAGCCACAGCCGAGAACCCTAGCAGAAATTAAGGCCCCGCTCTGAGCAGAGTTTAAGAAACTGAAATCTGAATCGCAGTGCATAACAGAGTTAAAATAGATCAAGCAAAAACCTACCGAAACGGTCTGGGAATTTGACCAAAAATTTAAGACATTGCTGGACCAAGTGAGCTTTTTTATAGTTCCGCAATAGCATTAGGAATGGTTCGTTGTTGCATTGTTGCCTCACATCAGACAACCATTGATGGAGCAAAAGGTTGCGTCACATGCAGAGGCCTTAAAGATCGCGATGAAGCTAGAGGCTTCGCCGATCAGTGAAACTAGCTTTGGAATGTCTTAGATCTAGAACGAGTTGACCACCTTGACATTAGAATTGCATGGTATGAATAATGGAAAGGAACAAAGATATGAATAGAGGCATGAAGTCTAGTGTACATGATGTAAGGGAGAAGGCCCCACCAGAGAACATTGCCCCTTATTTCAAGATTATCATAACAGTGGTGTGCCGAACCCAATGAATCAGAACCAAGCACCCTGGTGTGAAATTTGTAGAACCAAAGGACATCGACCTGAGGACTGTTATCTAATACATAAATACGTAAATCCAGCTAAAAACTTATATTGCAATTTCTGTTAGTCAGTTGGACATGCTGAATCCAACTGCCACGCATATGAGCTCATGAATGAAAGGATGTGAGATATGGAAGCGATGGGAGGTGCTGGAATGTACCACGTCCAAGAAGAAAATCAACCAAAACAAGAGAATGCTCAGTATGATTAGGGTGGATATAGAGGTTGTGGTGGTGGATACCGTGGGAGAAGAAGAAATGCCGGCCCAACCCAAGGAAGAGTCCAAGGCCAGGTAATCTATTATAAATATGGCTAGCCAGGACATGTATCTCGAGATTGTACAAACACATGCACTATGTGAAATTATTCTAAATCATTTGATCATGTTATTGAATACTGCCCCGTGCTAGAGCTAGAAATGAAGAAATTAAGATGGACATAACTGTTGAACCCCAACATTCAGTTGATCGCAGCAGAGACAAGAACTGCGGATGCGAGCATAAATGTGGTAACGTGTAGTGGCACTGATACAGGAAGAGATAGAGGTGCAGAATCTTCGACTTTTGGAATGTTTGATACTAAGCAGACTCCTGGTGAACCAGTATGGATTAGAAAAGCTGCTGGGAAAACACCTAGTTTGAACTTACCGACAAATAAGGAAGTATTCGAAGAAGCGTAGGACATGTTCAAAACACCACCACCTACTTGACCAAGAATCTCGTTGTGCAGTGAAGTACCCCAAATATAAGATATGCCAATGGCATATGATCACACATGCACTGCAACAAACATAGGAACTTCTGTTGCACAGTTCCTATGGAGCTGCATGAAGTTATTGAAGAGCACAAATGCTCTTGTGGAATTCGAAAAACTATTGAGTCAATACAAGCCATGCAGTGAGAGGGGGCTGACCATGGTGCAGTCCATAACATTAGGAGTCCCAAAAGAACAGGAAGGGAAATGAGGTTCACTGCACAGATTGGGGACTATGAGATGGATGAGATCATTCTTGATCTTGGATCTGAAGTAAATGTCTTGACCAAGCAGACATGGCAGCAGATGGGGAGACCAAAGACACAATGGTCACCTATACAGTTAAGAATGGCTAATCAAGGGATAGTTATACCTTTGGTGAGGTTACCCAACACCATTGTTGACATTGACGGAGTGTGAAGCTATGCATATTTCGAAGTAATTGAAATCGTGAATGATAGCCATTCTTATCCAACATTGATGGGTATCGATTGGGAAATGACTAACTCTAGCATTATAAATTTAAAGACCATGAAAATGATATTTGAAGGCAATGATATAAGTGTCATCGCACAATTGGACCCCTCGCAGGGTGAACGATATGTTGAACCCATTCAGGAGGAATCCAGAGCCCAAGACTTAGACCATATTTACAAAATGACAATGAGTGTTGTTGATTATACTCATCCAACTGTGGATGGAACGTTGAGCTGGAACTATAATAGCTCTTGCATCTGAGAATCTGATGCAGGACTGGAAAATTGGAAAAGCAGATTGCATGAAGTATCTGCCAGGAGATGCGTGCAGATCACGAAGTCACTCCGATGGATTGGAAAAAAGGTAACTCGAATCCCTACCTATGATGGTTTATCTAATGTTTATTCCTTTATCAAAGCATATACTGCAGCAGTTGCAGATGAATACTAAGTATCGGCATTAGACATGGCACTGCGCGAGACACCTTCCAGATGGTGGGCTGTGCATAAGAAGACACTGACAACATGGGATCAGTGCAGAATTAAGATGAAAATCAAGTTTGCTGAGAAGGTTATACTACCTTTTGAAAAATATAATGGATAGATGGATCCAAGGGATCATATTGAAGCATGTTTACAAGCTTGGGTAGAAAGGTCACAGATAGAATGGGCACATCTATTTGTGCATTTGTTGGAAGAACCGATTCCAAAGAAGTGGTACCTAGACACAGAATTGCATAGGGGCACAACGGATTGGTTTGCTCTAACTGTGAGTTTCCAAGAAAGATTTCAGTTTCGAAGACGAACATCCAAGTATCAATGAAGCATTGCAGGTTATTCGGGAAAGAATAGGTAGACGAGAATGCACATAGGGAATCATGACATTAGAAGAATTCTTATGAGTAGACAGCATACCTGCATAGCTACAACCAGAATGGAAGGAGCAGCTAGAGCATGCTCTTGATTGTTATAACATCACTGAAGAATCCGAGGATAAGGAAAACACTAATGAGGAGGACCCGCGCAACATAAAGATACCTGAATCTGATGGAGCGCGCGAGGTAGAAGGACCTCCACTGTAAATTCTAGATATGAGTGGACCTGTGAAAATAAGAAAAGTGAATATTGGCACCAACGAAGAGCCAAAGTCCGTAGCTATCGGAGACTATTGGAATGAAGACATAGTCAAGGAGGTCGTGGGAATACTACAGGCATATCGATAATTATTTCCGACCAAGTTCACAGAGATGAAAGGTATTTTGGGAGACTTAGGAGTGATAAAAATTCCTCTTAAGCCTGGCGCAAAGCCTGTGAAGCAAATACCATATAGAATGAACCCACGCTACAAAGAATGTGTTAAGGAAGAGATAAGATGATCAATGCGGGGATCATTGAGCCGATTGAACAATCTGAGTGGATAAGCCCGATGGTTATCCAGGATAAGAAAATCAAGGGTGAGATGAGGATCTATGTGTATCTCAGAAAGTTGAATGACGCTTCGATGCATGACCCATTTCCTACCCCTTTCACAGATGAATTGCTTGATAATGTTGGAGGGAATGAAGCGTATTCTTTTACTGATGGATTCTATGGATACCATCAAATGAGGATTAATCAATCAGATAGGCCCAAGACTACTTTTGCTACAGAATTGGGGTCGTTCCAATACATAGTGATGCCTTTTGCTCTGAAGAACGCACCTACCATATTTTCTAGAGTAGTAGTCACAGCATTTAAAGATTTCATACATAATTTTTTAGAAGTTTATTTTGATGATTGGACTATTTTCGGTTTACTGAAGAACCATGTCGCGAACCTCAAGATGATGCTCAAAAAATGCAGACAACATCAAATTTCATTAAATTTGAAGAAATGTGTTTTCTGTGTTCCCTATGGAATTTTTTTGGGCAACACTGTGTGCAAACAGGGGTTGATGGTGGATTGTTAGGAACCCATGTCTTTACATTATTAGTGTATTGTTGTTGGACGCATATGTTTTGTAAGTCGTCCCGTAGTATTTGTTGATCCATAGTTTGTGTTATTGTTGTTTGGCGCATATGCTTTGTAAGTCACCCGTAGTATTGTTGATCCATAGTTTGTATTGGCCCATGGTTTTGACCCATAGTATTGGCACCTAGACTTAGTATATAAGTATGTGTTGAGGCCTACGAAACCACCCTGAAGTTATTTGTATTGAGCTTGCTCAAAGGAGGTTTCCCCCTCAAAGTGGCTTGCGATTAGTATAAAAGTGATTCTGAGTTTTGTCATTTCTGCTATTTCGCATATTCTTATTAATTAATTGTTGCAGGTGCTTCACATCTGGTATCAGAGCACTTTCTTGGGCTCATTGGGTGGAATTTCTGCCAAATATTTTTTTTTGCATTTGTTGCAAGTTCGAATCTGGGAATAATCCCTACCCGCTTAACTGTGGGAAGTACTTGGGCATAAGCCCTAAAACTCATTGTGAGGAGTACCACAGGAACCCCAAAGTAGCTGGCCCATTGAGAGGACCTACCAACAAAAAGGGCAACGACCCTTACCTGATCGACTAGTTCCCACCCATGAGGTAAACCAAGAGCTGTCATTTGTGGCAAAGCGGTTATCAGATTTACCTGAGCCGTGGAGTGAGGGGTACTGTCCCAATACGCAAGCCGTCAGACAGCATTGGTGGCCGAGTCAAACCCCTGAACTGTTAGGAAGTCGAACATACCTGAGGTCCATATTTATTTTCAGCTAAACTGTTTCTGATCACTTCTGTGCCATTTCAGATCCATTCTGAAATCCATTTCAGATCCATCCATTTTCAATCCAGTCGGCACCACTTCAGATCCCTCTGCTTCCGATCACTTCCGCGCCATTGCAGATCTATCTGTTTCAAATTCCTTCCGCACCATTGCAGATCGATTTCGAAAAAAAAAATCTATTTTTTGGCCATATCTCCCTTGTTTTCACTTTGTTTCCCTTGAAACTTCCCTAACACCCCAATAATCCCATTTTGCATATTTCTTTCCTGCGGACCCTATCCCAAATTCCACTTCCCAAAGCTCGAAATCTCACATTTGTCTATTTTTAGGGTTTTCCACAACTTTTTCGGATCTAACCCAATTGCCTTCAAATTTTACCACCGAGTTCCTTTCCTAATTCTGCTTCTTTGTCCCTCTCTGCCAAATTTTCTCATTCTTTCACCCCGCTTCTGAAATCCCCATTTTTTGCTTCCCTGTCCATCAGAAAATGTCCACAGCCTACTCAAACCCCAATTACCTCTCCAAGTTTTTCCCAAATCAAAATTTTCCTTTACTAAAGCAGCTTTTGTTTGTGTTTTTCTATCCATTCCCCCCCCGCCAAAAAAAAAAAAAAAAAAACTCCTGGTTATGGTTGTCACCCGCGTAGGAGCAAAAACCATGGAGGAAGCACTCGCAACCATCCAAACCAAACTCCAAGATCTGGATGAAAAATTTCTTAGCCTCCATCTTCAGCATTCAGCCTTGAATAATAATCGACAGCAAGAATCTTCCGCAGCCAATGGGTTCTCTTCTTCCAGCAATTTCCATGGTCCGAAGCTTGAATTTCCTCGCTTCAATAGTACTGATCCAACTGGATGGATCTATAGTGCAGATCAATATTTCGGTTTGCATAATACTTTTGATTTCCAAAAAGTTCCACTTGCATCCTTTCATTTGGAACAGGAATCCCTTCAATGGTACTGTTGGTACATCAAGGCTCATGATGAGCAAAAATGGACAGATTTTTGCCAACTCATTTTGCAACAATTTGGTCCTAGTGCTTTTGATGACTTCACTGGAGCACTCACTAAACTTCGTCAAAGTGGCACTGTGAGAGAGTATCAGACAGAATTTGGGAAACTAGCCAATCACACAAAAGGATTGTCTGATGAATTCTAAAGGAGTTGTTTTATCAGTGGTCTTAAGGATGAAATCCAGTCAGAGGTTAAAATCTTCTATCCCAACACAATGATGTAAGTCCTAGGGTTAGCTAAGTTGGCAGAAGACAAGCTTACAGCCCAACAACGCTCCAAACCCTCTTTTGTTCCCTTCCAAAATATGGGTTCTCAACGACCTCCCATTCCGCCAGCTCCTCGACCAACTCCTATCAAGCATTTGTATTAAACGGAGATGCAGGCACGCAGAGAAAAAGGACTTTGTTATAATTGTGATGAGAAATTCACTCGGGGACATAAATGTGTTCAACAAAAGCTCTATCTCTTGGATGTGGATTCTTCACCCACCTCTGAAGTTGGTGAAGAGGCTACAGATACACCGGATGATCAGGTCGACATTCAGGAGTCACCTATTGACCCCCCATCTCAGGACGTCCAACTAGAGATATCTCTCAATGCCTTATCCAGCGTCACCACGCCCCAAACAATGCGGGTCAGGGGTTACTTCAAGAAGCTTCCTCTTACAATACTCATTGATTCTGGCAGCACACATAACTTCATTGACCCTCGGATCACCAAACAGGATGATTGTTTTATCCATCCTTGCTCCAACTTTGAAGTCATGGTTGACAATGGGGGCACCTTACCTTTCAAGGGAAAGTGTCACAATGTGTGTATCTCTCTGGAAGATTATAACCTGCGCTCTAACATGTTTGCCTTGTCTTTAGGCAGATGTGATGTGGTTTTGGGTGTTCTATGGTTACGCACACTTGGCCCCATCTTATGGGATTTTGCTGAACTTTGGATGCAATTTTTCGTCAATGGGACACACCACAAATTTACGGGCTTACAACCAGGGTCTCTCCGCATCATTAGTTCACATCACCTGGAAAATATCCTTAAGAGGAATTCACATGGTGTCATTGATCAACTCCATTCCATTCAGATGCACCCACCAACGGCCTCCACTACTTCGTTGGATAGATATGCGGGTGTCTTTGCTGCACTAGTGGGCTTGCCGCCTTCACGAGACCTTTCCGGTAAGAATTTAGCGGCATCTACATCTCAGCAAGACATGATGTCTATTTTGCATGCAGTACAGAAGTGGCAGCCATCCCTATTGGGGAATTATTTCTGCATCAAGTTTGATCTCCCTAGTTTGGAAAATTTCCTGGAACAATCGGTCTCCTCGCAAGCCCACCTAAAATGGGTTATCCAACTCATGGGTTATGACTATGCGCTCACTTACCATAACGGTAAGGACAATATGGTGGCAGATGTTCCTTCTCGCACATTTGATGACCCGGTTTCTCTTACAGCTATTTCTCTGCTTGTTCCAAATTGGTTGCAATCTGTTCAACGGGGCTATCTCTTCTATGAACTCCATGCTTCTTCATCGACAGGGCACTCTGGGTTCCTCCAAACGTATGACCGGGGACAATGTATCTTCTTTTGGCAGGGACTTAAAATGACAATTCAATGGATGGTGGTTGATTGTGTTACTTTCCAGGTCAACAAGGGGAAACAACACTCCTTTCAGGACTGGTCGAACCCTTGCCCATCCCCACACAGATTTGGACAACTATTTCTATGGATTTCCTAGAAGTGCTCCAGTGGTACCGTACCAAATATAAAAGGACACCATATGAAGTAGTCTCTGGACAAGCACCGCAAGTTATTCTTCCATACACCTTCAGTAGCTCCCTATTTCAAGCAATTAACTTGATTCTTCGAAACCGTGATCAGATTCTTCTCATTCTGCAGGACAATCTTCACATGGAAAGAATTTGACTGAAACAACAAGTCGATCAGCACCGTTCTGAGCGCACTTTTCACGTAGTTGATATGGTTCTTCTTTGTCTACAACCTTCCATGCAATCCTCCCTGAAACTCAAAAGGAGTTAGTGGCCCGGCATTCAACCCGAGGATGCTACAGGGGAACCACTCCTTCATATTCTGCATCAATTTCAACATCTCAAGCTTTGAGGACAAAGCTTTTTCTAAGGGGGAGGGGATGTTAGGAACCCATGTCTTTACTTTATTAGTGTATTGTTGTTGGATGCATATGCTCTGTAAGTCATCCCATAGTATTTGTTGATCCATAGTTTGTGTTATTGTTGTTTGGCGCATATGCTTTGTTAGTTGCCCGTAGTATTGTTGATCCATAGTTTGTATTGGCCCATGCTTTTGAACCATATTATTGGTGCCTAGAATTAGTATATAAGTGTGTGTTGAGGCCTATGAAGGCACCATGAAGTTATTTGCATTGAGCTTGCTCAAAGGAGGTTGCCCCCTTGAAGTGGCCTGCAATCAACATAAAAGTGATTTTGAGTTCTGTCATTTTTGCTATTTCACATATTCATATTAATTAATTGTTGTAGGTACTTCACATGGATCCTGTGAAGATCGCAGTCATTGTAAACTTGCCAACACCAAATTCACTGAAGCAGCTATGCACTACATTAGGACATACGGGTTACTACAGAAAAATTATAAAGGGTTATGCGCAGATAACCACAACTATGGAGAAGTTGTTAAAGAAAGATGTGCCATTCATCTGGAATGCAGAATGTGAACAAGGCTTTGACACATTAAAAGAAAAGATGGTCACTGCGCCGATCCTAGGTTTTCCAAATTGGCAGAAGCCATTTCACGTCCATGTTGATGCTTCATGTATAGCATTGGGTGTTGTTCTTGATCAACCAAGAGAGGGAGGTATTGATCATCCCATTGCATTTTCCAATAGAAAGCTATAATCTGGTGAGAAGAATTATACCACTACTGAAACAGAAGGACTCGCAATGGTATATGCACTGCAGAAGTTCAGGCATTACTTGCATGGTGTGCACTTCTCTATGTTCACTGACCATTATGCTTTGAAATACCTGGTTAATAAGGCAGTGTTAGGGTAATATGCAGATGGTTACTGCTCTTTCAAAAGTATGACTTTGAAATTGTTGTTAAGCCAGGCAGGTTGAATTTAGGACCTGATCATCTATCAAGGATTGAGTGTGGAGAGGAACCTACGAAACTAGAAGACAATCTGCCTGATGCGAATTTGTTTACTATAGAGGTTTCCAATGATTATTATAAGGACATCATTGAATTTTTAACTACAGGGTTGGCACCTGAAAAGTTCACTACCTAGTAGAAGAAGCAGCTGGTAGTGCGAGCTGTAGACTTCACCATTATTGTAGGCCAATTATACAACTTGGGACTCAATGAAGTACTATGCAGATGTGTATTAGAGCATGAGAAACCATTCGGACTGGCTGATGCACATTCAGGAGTCATAGGAGGTCACTACACAGGGAGAGCTACTGCGCAAAAGATATTGCGCGTAGGTATATGGTGGCCTTCTATCCATAAAGATTCGAAGGAACATTGGCATAGTTGAAATGAAAAGGATGGGAAGGCCGTTGCATAGGGATGAAATGCCACTAAATCCACAGTTGACATTGCAAGCATTTAAGAAATGGGCCATTGATTTTGTGGGTCCTATAAACCCACCAAGGAAGAGGACTGGTGCGAGGTATATCATTATTGCTACTGATTATCTCACTAGATGGGCAGAAGCGAAGCCATTGAAAGACTGTAGTGCAGCTACAGCCGCGGAGTTCATTTTTGAAAATATCCTTACACAATTTGGATGCCCAAAATTTTTTATGAGTGATCAAGGCACTCATTTTCTGAACAAAACCATCAAAGCTTTGACTGAAGAGTTCCACGTTCAATACTCAGTGCAGTACAGCTTATCATGCAGAGGCGAATGGAACTGTCGAGGCATTTAATAAAGTACTAGAGAATGTGCTAACCAAAATATGCAATGTGAATAGGCATTATTGGGATCTGCAAATTTTGTCTATTTTGTGGGCATACAGGACTTCCTGCAAGAAATTGACAGGCCATACACCTTTCAAATTGGCTTACAGGAAAGAAGCGATAATGCCAATGGAATATATCATTCCCATTTTGAGAATAGCTATGTTTACAGGCATGGAAGACCATGCAGGGCTAGAAGAAAGGCTCCTACACTTGGTTGGGTTGGAGGAAGATTGCTTCATCGCAAGCTTCCACCAACAAGTATAGAAAGAGCATGAAAAAGCATGGCACGATCGTCATGTCAAGAACAAGTCTTTCTAGGTAGGTGATCTAGTCCTCCTGTATGATAACAAATTCATGAAATTTCCTGGAAAGTTTAAGATGCATTGGCTTGGCCCATATACTGTAATGCATGTTACTAACGGTGGCGCAATCCAGTTAGCTACCTTAGCTGGAGATACCTTGCCAAGTTTGATAAATGGAGGCAGAGTAAAGCTTTACCGCGATAGTCCCGTTTCCTAGAATCCTAAATGATCAAAAGAAGGGGAATTTTCTAAGTGCCAAATACAGTTGAAATTGGGCAGTAGAAGATTGTGAAGAGTCTGTACATGAAGTTTGATGAAAATGGCATATGTACCGTGCAACACTGCTGAAGTTGTGCATGCAAAAAAAAAAAAACAGAGTAGCTGCGTAGCACAAGTCAAAATATGAATAACGTAGACAAGGCGGATCCACAGCCGCACAGAGGAGCAAGAGGAATGCACATCCGGAAGTAACATTTGTACGATAACTCCAGCACATCAAGACAGAAACCGTTACAGTTACAATCGTTGGCTAGTTAGAGGGCCATTAACCAAATCGGCTGCTCTAGCAAATTTCAATATTTAAGGCAAGTGTGACCCTTTGGAGCACCATAAAGACCCAAGTGACTAAGACAGTATCGGAATCCAGCTCGCAGGCTGAGCAATTAACGCTGACCTAATGGAGTTCACACTCTGGCCTCCCTGGAAACCTTTTGGCATTTAGGGAAACAAAGTTGGCATGATGATGAGGATCGAATGGCAGGGCCAAGATCATAGGCACGAGCTAGACAATGAATGTAGCATTAAGTGCCCCAGAAACCACCAAAGGCGACGTTGAAGAATGTTGAGGCTATAAATAGGCCTCACTCGACCACTTATTTACTTTACAAAGTATTTTCCATTGCTTGTTGGAGCTACTAGAGAGCCAAGTGAAGTGAGTAACGTATGAGCAAGCAGGTTGACATGCAGGAAGTGGTTAGGTTATTTAATCAATCAGGGATTCCAGGAGCTATGATGACAACAAAGGGAGCTTTTTCCAGAATCTCAGCAAGGCAAGATGCAGGGGTAAATAAGGGAAAGACTCCAGTTTCAGAGCAGGGAGGGTCATAAGCACCAACGAAGCGAAAGTCAGACATAGTCCATAACCAACCCATTTACCTGGTGCCAGACCCCACAAAAAGACGACGCCACGTGAGTGCATTTGGAGAAAAATGTTGTATATGAAATCCCAATCCCAACCATTTCTACTCGGGCGAGGGTTGTGGAAAAGATACTAGGAAGCATGCCGAGATGTAAATTGGATGACCATGACTTACTGGAGAACACATTGGTAAAGCCGAAGAACTATCTGCAGTTTTTACCTAACGGATACATCAGCCGGACAGTGGATGCCCAGACTGGTGTCGAAATCATACAGGTCCAAGATTGGATAAAGGCCATCCAACCATCAAGGTTGTTGAATCTAATACAAATGCCACATTTTACTAAGAGCACTGAGTTTTCGGCGATTGTGCACGTGTTACTGACTTGCATACATGAAGGATTCTTATGGTTGGATAAGCGCATTGACATCAGTATAGACATGATACATCATATCACAAACCTGAACAGGAGAGGCGAGCACCCGGCCAACCTAATGGTAAAGAAGGAAAAGTATACAGCTCTGTCCACCGAAGTTGCAAAGGAATTCAGTGTGGTCTGGAAGGGGCGTGGATTCCCGACCAAGGATAACAATGACCGCGCTACAAAATTTATGACCCAATTGCTCACAAGAAAGCTACTATGGAAGTGTCGGCTGCCTGAGGTACCCGCGGTTGCGATCAAGCTAGCCTCCAATACTTTGCACGAAAAACCTTATAATTGGTGCCAGTATCTACTTAATGAGTTTCTAGCAAATGTTGAGGACACACAGGATAATGGAACAACATTCCATTTTAGTTGGCTACTAATATTGATAGCCTTTGTAGGCTGGGAAGAGTCGGATGGGTATCAAGGTGTCCCAACCGTAACATGACAGGGTCATGGAACACACTTCACTAACCTATGGGCGAGCCCGAAGGCGTCCAAACAACGTTAGACAAATGAATTCTTTTACATTTACTATCACCAGTTGCGTGACGTGATTCTTTCAACGCCGTGAATTGCAAAACCATTAACCGACACATATACATGCATCATGAGGTTTATGGTGAAGAGGCATCGGTCATACATTCAGCCAAGGGATGATGTAGATGAGGAATTGTGGTATCCAGGGTTTTATCGGCTGGATCAGAAGAACATCGAGGAGATGATGGAGCGATGGGATGCGGACTAGAAAGTTCCTACATCACTCGATGTTGAATCGGATTATGAACAACACGTAGAACCCATCTCGGAGAAAATTGAAGTAAAAGACACAGATGATGAAAACACAGAGGAAGAAAAGGAAGAAATAGAAAAGGACAAGGGAGAGAAAAAGGGGGGGATACCTATAGGTACTTCTAGTGTTGAGGACAAAGATGATGTGTAGAGTGAACCTATAGAGTCGGCAGGAGGAAAAAGGAAGGCCACTGGAAGCCCCACAGAACCGAAAGGCCAATGCAAAAAGAGGAAGGCTGAGAGGCCCGAGTTCGGCCCGCAGCTACACTCGGATGATTGCGAGAGAATCACAACCAAGGTATAGGAAGCATGGGAAGAGACCCACATGGAGAATGAAGCTTAATAGGAACAATTACAAATAAGTCTAAACCAAGCTATGGAAATGGTCAAAACAATGGTAACAAAGATGGGTTTGGGTCCGCACAATTGAGACTCCGAGGGGAAGTCAGGTGGAACAAGCACACCGAGGAGACTGCCTCTTACTACAAGTAAGTATCCATGTGTGCTACACCTCAATCTAGGCGACCTCATCTACCCAAATGAAGAGATTAAGGAAGTAGTGAATATCGTGCCACATCTTGAACTCAACATTGGGTCTTTTCCACTGGAAGACTTGAACGAATTTCACATAAAGATTGGCAGAAGAAGATGATGTGGAGGATACAATAAAGAAGCTTGGGGCCAAGGTAGAAAACTTGACATCAGATATGATACAAATGGAGACTTCCTACAAAGGGAAGATTGCAGAGTTGGATGCTAGGCACCCAGTTATACCACTAGATCAGTGCGCGGCTCCAGCTGTGAAAGTACAGGAAACCATGGATAACATTTCGTCGGAAGTGACGAAGTGCCAATATTTACTTGAAGGAGTAAATGCAACATTGACAGGTTTGAATGAGGATTCCGTGCTTCAAAGGATCAAGAGAGATCGGCAGCGGACACAGCAATAGGTAGAAGCTGCAAATGCAGAGTTAAAAAGTGTGTAGGACGGGGAGAAAATACAGAAGTACAATGAAATCAAGGACCTACAGAAAGAGTTGGTCACACTTAGAGAGAAAGAGGCTGCTACATCTGCCAGGTTGCAGCCCATTGAACAAGAAGGCCTTGAACTAATGCAGCAATTTGATGAGAAGTTCGTAGAACTTCAGGCAGTGGAAGGCACCATGAAAGAGTAGGTGGCCAAAGAAAAGGTCTCATAGGAAACTCTGAAGACGCTTTGATGATTTGAGCGAAAGGCCAAGGACATGGTTGCAGAGTTAGCAATTAATCTACAAAATTTTACTTCAAATATAGGTACACTAGAAGATGCGAAACCATCGTCCGCAGATGGATGTATCTCGGGACGACCCACAGGTGAGTGTTAGGGGCCTGTTCGGCGGGGCCCAAGTTGCAATATATGCACAAGTGCTGAAAAGTGTGCATTACACACTGCGAAAAGGTATGGGGGAAGTTTTGAGAAATACACATGTAGCGGCAATGCCTAAAGCAGGATTGCGCATTACGTTGATGCACAGGACTTGCAGAGGAGCTATTTTTGGTAAGAAATATAAGTAAAGGTCAGGCGAGGACATGACCTATTTTGAGTAAGGAATAGGTTGAAGGAAGAGGAAACCGACCTGTCAAGAAGAGTGGAGGTAATTTGTTGAGAATCTAGGCCACTATGCCGACAGCGAAAGGTAGGCGGAAGATGCGGAAAGGGACAAGCCACAATGCGATTGTAACCGTTTTAATAACTGTGTCTATCAGAAGAGCATGTGAGCCATGAGTGGCCCAGCTGGAAGGCCTGGAGAAGGCGAAGGAAGCTATCTATCACCTACCCAAATTTTGAGAATATTATTTTATTTTCAAAATACTTTATGTTAAATTTTAATTACAAAGTTTTGTAATTATGACCAAGTTTGGTCAAGGATGATTGTAATTAGTGATTATTATTATTTAAATAAATTGAAATAGGAGACAAACACCCAAGGGAACAGTTAAATGAGTGTTCACTGAACCACTAGGAGGAATGGAATTTGTTAGAAGGTATGGGATAGATGGCAGCATTTGCACTCCACCACTAGCTGTTGTGTCACATACCCCAATTTTGTGAAAAGAATGTAATTATTTTATCATATTCCTAAGACATTATGTTAAATTTAATGCTTAGTAGAAATTGATGACTCAGCAGAGTCACTAGGAATGGAATGTAATTCTGAATATTTTATTATTAATAAATAAATTATGGAGACAACAGCATGGGAGAGCTGTTAAACGAGGTTACTGGTCTAACTGGTGGATGGAACTAGGTGGAAAGGCAAAAGACATGTGGCAGCATCCTCAAACACTTCCTAAGTTGCAGGTGGCAACTTCCCTATATTTTGGGGTCATGATTCCCCAAGAAAGTGGAATCTGAGCAGGTGGCTCATTAATGACAGTTAACCCAACTAAGACCTAGGCAATCTTTTAAATAGTACTCAATGAACTGAGCTGGGGGTTGAACAGTTCTGTAGGGAGAATACATTCAGGTGAATGATATTCAGGAGTCCCATTGAGGAAGAGGGAATATACAGTAAGGAATTTGTTTGAGAGGATTGCTGCAGTAACTTGGTTCCAGTATAGCTGTTTGGCTGAGTGAATTATTCTGCTGCACCTAGTTTCAGCCAGGGAGACCAGAGCAAGCTCGGGGGTCCTGAGAAGTGTTGTCTGGGCACTCTCCAGGAGTTGGTAGGGAGGAACAGCCTCCCATTGATGTTGTTATCCACCATTGAAACAGGTTCTTCCACCTATTCCTGTTGTTTATTGAGTAGATATGAATGTATGCTATGTTTATCTTCTTTATGTCTGAATAGGATTTAGTTTAGTAGAAGATAGTATCCCTGAATTTTCAGTAGATAGATTTTGCAGAGTTATTATGTCTCAGAAATTTTCCTAGTATTATGATTATCTTACAGTTAAGGTATTTGTTATTATGCGTGCTATACTTTGTTATGATTGTAAGTAATAGGATGTTATTGTGATTTTTTAAACTTGGTGTAATACTATAGTTAAATAGATAAGTTGGGGCTCGTTATACAGTAATAATATTACTATAAATAATATTGCAAAAGAGGTGATAACTATAATTAGAGTAGCTTTATAGAAATTTAAAACTAAACCCTAGTTAAATTTGAACGAGTCTTTTCATAACAAGTAAATTGTTAAACACAAACCCTAGCAGGAAGTATCACGAAGAATCATTCATTTGTTAAATAATCTAGTTAAGATATTTAAACAAAATAAAGAAAACAGAACCCTGCTGTCGAGCTTAAACATTGTCATATCTCCACTAACTTGTCTATCATTTATTAGTCAATTCTTAATCATAAGAACTTAGTTACTATTTTTACAACCAAAGCAATAGGAGAATAGAAGTCTAGTTCATTTATCGAGCTCAACAGTAGGAAGATACCATGTTTCCTTTTACACTCAAGTAATAACATAGTTGAGACCAAAGTAACAGAAAGACATCACCACTGTAGGATTCAGTTGAACCCTATCATTCTAGATTTTCCTAGCATATTTAAGTCATCAATTTCATTTATGGTCGCATCCTTTTTCTTAATCGAAAACATTTATAATAAAGAAATAGAAATTCACCACACAGTATGTTTTAACAGTTTATAAACCAGTTATGGTTTCAACAACAAAAGAAGTATCAGGACCTTAGCTAGCTCGACATCAAGCCTATGAGAACCATACTATCTTCCCATAAAACTTCCAGTTTTCCACAGAGTCCAAATCATAATAGCAGAGTAAGAAAACTAAATAAAATATTGACTGTGGGGCTCGAACCGAACCCCACCTTTCAAGTTTGTCGAAATAAGAAACTTTCCAGAATTTAAGACAACAATATTAACTACGGCCGTAACTCAGGTTCACTGATTACGCGTGTTAATCATCTATACAGACCACCGAAACAACAATTTCCCTATTCCAACTTTGTATCGAGTTCTTATTATTTATATATTAACTTTCACTTAATTCTAAATTCCTGACGGAGTTATAACCACAGCAATAAATTAAATAACTAAAACTATCCATGACCGTGGAGGTTATGTGGAACACTATCCTCACAGCATTCGTTTTATTTTTGTTTAAAAAAAAATAAACACAAGGGTTGCAGACAACGAAATTTACCTACGGCAGTAGCTTAACTACCTAATATAAGCATTTATATAAGCTTAGAAATTACAAACATACGCATTAAACACCAGTTCAATCATATAGGGGAAACCTTTACAAGGTTCGTTTATCAAAACCTGGAGTGGAAACCCTGACTTAATGTAAGGGTTTAGAAACAAAGTACGTTTCAACAAAACTTGTTTATACAGGAAATTCTTATATCAAAAACGTATTAACAAACCTTGAGTGCAATTGTTTGAGCCCTGTATTAAAAACTACAAGCCCATAATGTCATCTACAGGCCGGCTCCAGAGTCTTCTTACCTAGCTTCATGTTTTTACACAGCATTACTCCACAGGATTTTTCAACACAAAAATAAAACTAGAATTACAAATTGAGCCATGGCCGTAACATTATTTACAACACGGGATCTAAGCCCATAACCTTTCATTAAAACACATAACAAATGCTGCTGTAAACCCTATATCACTTCATGTAAGACAAACCCTAAGATCTACAACCAGCAAGGAGGAATGCCATGGCTATCGACCAGGCTTACCCGGAGAAGCAAACCAATTGAGGAGAGCGCCTTGTACACTTTCGTGACTGGCCAAGTCCTGCATTAACATTACGAAACCAGTTATAAACGCACTTACATAAAAACCAAATCTTAAACTGTAACAACCAAGGAAAAAAGTTCTGTAACTCACCACATTTGAAAGGCAGCTGTAACAATGTAATTAGCATGATAACCGTGAACCTGGTAAGTGTAAAATCTCTGCCTCGTCAACCATTACCACGAATTGACAGTAGTTACCAAATTAGAAGCTTCAATAGGACCTAGCCGAGAGTTGTGGCAATGCAAAGACAGGGCTATATTTTGACACGAAAAGGATAAAAGCCTGGGATTTTACCCAACTACAGTCGCCATTAACAAAACACATTAACTCTCTTGCAACGAGGTGAACAAGCACGAAGGATTCAAAGTCGCAGAGAAGCTGAACTCCTTACGCTACAGTAGGGTTCGAGTTCGGACAGGATGGTTTTTACAGAGGTTCCAAGCCCGAAGGCAAAGGAATAATGCCGAGAATATGGTTGAATCAACGTTTTTATATCACCCATACTTGCTCCAAAAGCCACCACGTAACATCCAAATATTTCATGCAAAGTGGGTCGAGCTTCAATAGTTTTACAACATGAATCCCAATTATTTTATGGGACAATTAAAATCATTACGAAGGTCACCCAAAATTATAGCATGAATATTATTCCATGGTCGAGATACTACATTATGGAACTTGCCACTATTACGTAACGAAAACAAAGCTATCAAACTTATATAGTGAATAGTAATACCTGCCATGCAAACATTGAAATCATGCAATAGTTATTAGGGTTCAAGACTCCAATGAATTAACCAATATTTTTGCTAATCAAATATTATAGCATGAGAATTAGGGTATTTGTATGGTTAACCATAAAAGTTGAAATAATATAGTTTCTATCACAATCCTTAACTCATGGAAACATTTGGATAAGTATCTTAAAAAATAAAAATCACTCATTGTATAGAGTAAACTTTGGCGCATTAATTTACGTAATATGAACTTTGATTGAAACTCAGTCATATATTATCCTGGATATAGAGGAAGTGTTTGGCATTACAAAGATTATATTGGTAGGGATGTAATGCTAGTTTAAGAAGGTTTAGAACAACATATCCCCATTTCTACCTTAACCCTAGGCTCCTGAGAAAAGACAAAGGGGACACCAATCCTTAAATTTACAAGATAATGGAATAGAATTTAGTATGATGATTTACAATCCTACTGCATTAGCGTCTTGGAAATATCTGTTAGTATGATCCTTATATTTATTAACCATAGTATCGATGCAATCAAATCAAACCCCTAAGGATATCTTGAGAAGACAAGAAACTGACAGAATATCACACAATGCTAGAAATAAGCAATTTATACGATGAACAGTTCCAGATCCTTTATATGGGTAGTGTAAATAAAACAGTAACCATAGATGAGTAATGATTGTCATTTGGTGTTGGGCAACCAGTTATAATGTACAACGTTAGCATTTGAAATATTCTTTGTAATTCAGTAATATCGTCAGAGCACAACTACTTCATGGAGTTATTAATTCTTCTGTTCACAAGACATATGTCAATCATAAACTCTAAGTAATTTCTAATTCTGTAACAGTAAGATCTTGCAGAGATTATAGGATGAATGCTACCTTTAAACACCTGATGATCTGTCTAGCAGGTTTAGACTTTTAATGGACATTTTGGTATGATTAAAGGAATTATAATGCTTTAAAAATTATTTGCAGCGACCCGTACTTTACCTGTATACCTGTAAGTGAAAGACATTTTGATGCATTAGCTTGAAAGCTAAGTAAGCCCAGTCTGCTATGACAACTCCCCCTTGTGGTTGAAAAGCAGGAAAACAATCAGTAATGATGAATAAAAAAAACTCACATTTAAATTTTAGTACAAAATACAGATCATTCAGACATAGTTATGATCACTTAACTAAATCAAACAGATCAAGGAAAGCATTTAATAACATTAATTGCTATCTTAAAATTTTTTAATTTTCCCGAAATTGTTAGGTTTTGACATGTTGGTTATGGGACAACTACCCCTAAATTTGTGGCATTATCCCCCAGGTGGGTGGAAGAGAGCAGGCAACTCATTAATGACTAGTTAACCACTAAAGAGCTTTGTGAAATGATTGAATTGATAACCATCTCTATATTTTTCCCCATGTTGTTCTCTGCATCGTACTCTAGTATAGAGAAGTAAATTAAGGAAAGATTAGAGATAGGAAAAATGCCATTGATTGGATAAATGAATACAGTAGCGTTCTTATCAAATTATGTCCTATGTTTAAACGCAGTAAACATTACAGTATAGCATAAACAACTGCATAGAATTCATATAATTCTTAGATAAAAGAAAGACACATTTTGTTTTCTGCACAGTTCTTTATATTTCTTTTAACTCTATCTAGTTCAGATAGTAAGAAAATGCATTTCAATACTATACATTTCATGTTTTTCAAGCAATTATATTTTCAAGAATTATAGCAGCTGCAAGAATTAGTCTCTATATAGATTTCTTACAATTATACATATTTTATTTCTTCACTTACTATCTTTTCTGAATTCTTGTATTAAATCGCTGTATAGTAGTATCAAAACCCTAATTTCTCACAAGACTTATAATTTGAATGATCATTGGGTACACAGTTTATAAATTTCTTATCAAGACATTCATGGTAAGCTTCAGATAATTATTTCTATAACAGACCTATTATCTAACCCTAAGTAACATTCTATTTTCTTTAATTATTAATTCTCGTACTGAGAATACAAATAGAATATTTAAACAGTAAATAACTTCACTTACAAAAGTATAAAATGTTCAAACCCTAGCAAGAAAACATACACTGCATCGAGACTCTTTACACAGGTTAAGTCTCGGGTACAAAAGATTAGTATAGACTAGATAGCAAATGAAATCTACAGTTAGTTTGTCATTCATGAAACAAAATGAAACACTATGGCATAGCTAGTCCAACAACACTTAACAACCGAACTATCTCATCATATTTCTAAAACATATTTAGCAACAACGAAGATGAATTACAGAAACAACTATCTATAGTCAACCATCGTTGCTCAACACCACCTTAACAATTAGTCACATAGTTTCTCAAACATTACCTTGAAAACACAACTTTCCATAGCAAAAACGAGGCGTTGTTTATAAATGCAAGAGAACCCTTGGTTCTGGCTGTACCATTCAAAAATAATTTAACATATTTTATGTATTGAACCTGTTACGGTTCCAACATTACATAGGAGTTTACTCATTATCAACCAAAACATTTAAACGTTGTCAAGATTCAAAAACTACACAGGGTTTTACCCTTGACTTTTAGCAGCACAAAAATGAGTGTGAAGTTCTTATCAACAACACAGCCAGGCATCAAATAGCCGAGTAGCAACTTAAACAAATGAAGGCTATCCTCTGTACAGTATGTATCAAAATAAGACTTTAAAAACTCAATACTCGGCCATCAATGAAACAAGGTCGAATAGTCCCAACTCTCGGCACACAGTAGTCACCATCAAAACCATGCAAAAGGGCACTTATGAAGTTTTGAGAACCACCAGAGCTTACCAGGAAGCAATAACAGCATTTCCATTTTCCAATTCTTATGCACAGGAATCATCCTACGAAGTGGGTACCTACAAGATACATTTCGAAGGGTTACAAAACAGGAAAAATATATTATAAAAACAAGAAACATAGTATTAGTTTCATTATCGTTAGAAACTTACCATTAGAAATGAAGCCTTGAACTTTGGCATGTTGATGTATATGTAACTTCGGAATGTATTTCACATGTATATGTATATTGTATTCCTATAGAGATGGTATTATTCCTCTATAAGGAAGTGTCGTCATTTATATTGTAAGTGTCGTAACTCATACTTGATGGGTTATTAGACCACCTTATTTGGGGTCGGCCCTGTATAAGTCAAGTGGGTCAAAGGGTTATTACACCACCCTATTGGGGGTCAGCCATGTGGGTCAAAGGGTTATTAGACCACCCTATTGGGGGTCGGCCCACTCCGCATTATGTTATGTGGTTAAGTTCGAGCCTACATGAGTTAGGTATAAAGGCAAGTCAAGTCAAGTATAAATAGAGTGCGGGAGGCACTCTATTTACTCACTCACTTCTCACACATGCACTCAAGGAGGAGTGGCGTACTTATGGAGGAGGAGGATCTGCTGCTAGGTTATGGCTATCTCTCTTGGTTGGTTGTATCATTGCTCTATCTATCTCTGAGGAAGTTATTGGGGTTTTTCACCTTTATGGTTTTCCCCAAGTAAATCTTTGTGTCTCTTGTGTGCTTGCATTATTGTCTCCATGATTGATATGCTGTAGATATGCTGTACATGTTGTTCTCTCAGTTAATATCCTAGATCATATTGAAGTAAATTCAGAAAATTTAACATGGTATCAGAGCTAGCCTGAAAGAAGGCATGATATGGCATGTATGACACTTGTTGCTCTTACGATGCTAGGGCTTGATATAGCAAAAACCAGTCATCGTAGCACTTTCGCTATAAATCCGTTTTGGCAAATTTTTCGGATCTGAAATTGTTACAGGACGAAGCTAAGATCTCCAGGTACCTTGTGTCCAAAGGAAAACCTCTAATTCGTTGTACTTTGTGATTTATGATATGTACAATATAGGGTTTCAGCCTCTTCCAGATCTGAGTTAAAATCAGGTGACCTTGGGAACAAAGTCATAACTTGGGCTAGGGAGCTCCAAATGAAATTTAGTGAAAAGTGACAGGTAGTACACAGACTTTACTAGCTCAGAAAACGTTTTCAGAGGCCGAAGTTGAACCAGTGACACGTCGCACTCCGTACAAGTGCGCTCTCCTGTATTATCCCGTAAACAGGTCATGTTGCGACATTTGGCATAACTCTCTCGCAGAGAGTCCAATTGAGGTCAGACCTGTCAGGATGGAAAGTTAATAGGCCGAGCTATCTCAGGAATCTTTTCCAGAGGCCGAAGTTAAAACAGTGACACGTGGCACGCCGTACAAGTTCGCTCTCCTGTTTTATCCCAAAACAGGTCACGTTGCGACATTTGGCATAACTCTCTCTCAGAGAATCCAATTGAGGTCAGACCTATTAGGATGGAAAGAGAACAGGTCAGGCTATCTCAGGAAAAATTTTCAGACCCTGTGGATCAAAAATTTTGGAGTTACACCAGAAACAATCAGGTACATATTTCTGTCAAAACAGAATTATTTTTTGGTACCTTCATTCATGGCTTCCGGAATTTAGGGCTTTGGAGAAAGTTGGAATTTTTGTAATCGGAGACCACGGCTGGATGCTACTCATCAAAGTAGAAATTTAGATACCAAGATCAGAATTTTTGGTTGGACAGAAGGCCGGGCTTGATTAGACCCTATTTCGGGACTTTCATCAGAAAAGTGGAAAATTAGGGCTTCTGTAAAAATGTGAATTTTTGAAATCTGTGACCATGACTGGAAGCTCCTCAGAAAAATAGAAGCTTAGAGATTGGGATCAAACATTTTGATTGGGAAGAAGAGTGGGCTTCATCAAACCCCAGTTCAGGGTCACGTCCAGTGAATCTGGAAGTTTCAAAGGCAAAATTGAGGAGTGAAACTTTGCAGTTTTCAAATTCTGAATATACCAGTTTGATCAGCTCATCAAGGCGCATATTTCTATCCTTCCAGAAGTTTGAAATTCCAAGTTTGCATTTTTGGGGTTTCTCTGACAAACCCATATCCAACTCCAGGTCCAGTTCCTGCAAATCAAGTGGATTGGGTTAATCCTAGAAGAAGATGGATTGATCATCTGCATGAGTGAAGAAGTTCCTTTTTCAGAGGGAGATGAGGCTAAGGCCTTACATAAGAATATTACAAGTGATCTCGACAGGTATGACTCATCGAGGTAGGTTTCCATATTTGTTCATGATTAAGTTTATGGTATGTTTGTCTTCATGTTATTACGGTTAGTACAATTTTTATTTTAGATTTGTCGTATCACCTTAACAAAATTATGAATGCATGATAGAAGATATTCATTGGTTAGGGTGTTGACACTGATGATTGTACTAATGCATTATGGTGTTGTATGAGGTTTATGTTGTCTACTAACATGAAAGGTACACCAACAAAGGCAAATCATGTTCTGGTCCAAGAACATATGATCATGATAATATGAAGACAAAGATTCATCCATTGTCATGGATCTCATAGAAGATCCATTTACGAGGTATGTATAACTTGGTTTTATAATGGCTAACCTATGAGATATACAGGTTACTAGCACAAGTCATTGAAGAAGAACAAGAAGACATCATGTGAGTATGTTAGACATAACTAGCTAGCATGCTAATCCATGTATGTTTTTCCTATATCAAGTTACAATCTCATCTTGTGATAAGATCTTTTATATAAGTATACTTGGCATGATTGATTATGATTATTCATTGAAGTTAGTAATCATGGGTTTAGGCATATTATGCTTTTTACTTTGTTTAATGATATGACTAACCCGAAGAGTCATAGCTTTGAGTAATTATAGGTTTAGACACGTTATGTTTCTTATGATTTGACTAACCATAAGAATCCTACATAAACCTTGAATGCTAATGCTTATTATTTTTGTTTGAAATGATCATGACCTTACATGCTTGAGATTATTGTGCTTTAATAGTATGCTAATGAATGTATGATTTAATCATGATACTAATAAGCATGCATAGGGACCAAGGATGAATATGAGTTCAAGAACAGGTAATCCAGGAAGCAAATATCAAGAGGGAGTACACTCCAGTGGTTTATTCAAGGATGCAAATATTCAGAGGGAGTTGACCATCTCTCTACATTCCACATCAAAAGGTGTAGAAGAAGCTACTTTAGATTAGGACTCCAGTAGCTCCTGCAAGGAAGCGAAGACTCAGAGGGAGTCCACCCAACGAACAAACAAAGATAAGTATTTGAATTGTCATGTCTTAAACAATACTGTTCAATAATGTATATACTGATGTTCCTAGAATTAGGTTGTGTATTATGCATATTAGAATAATTGCATTGATGAACAGTATACTCCTAATATGCATGGGTAAGTGGCCTATGGCACTGTACAACATTCCATTGCTACTTATCTAGAATGAAACCTCTTTGCTGACATGTTGGGAGTTGTGCACACTCTTAACAATGTTCTGGTAGAGATTGGAAGGCATCTAGAAAGTTACGGAATATGGATAAATGTTGTATTGAAGCATTGGCTAAGATAATTGCATGACTGTATGACATATTTCTTTATGTGTAAGAATTTGTTCTGAAAATTATGAGATGTTTCTAATCATGCAATTTAACCTGTTTTGTAGGAAAGACCATATATCTTCACCTACAAAAGGACTACAACATTTGTTCCAGCAACAAAGATATCTATTGAAGATATTGAAGTTCCCAGGATCTGGGATGAATAAATGGAATGCCATGATGTTTGGGATGCGATCCCAAGAGCTAAAGGGAAGTCTGCTGTAACCTCCAAATAGAACTATCAGATCAAGCATGTTGCAAATGGAAGCATTGAGAAATACAAAAGTGATGAAATAAAAGATGCACCAGATGGATTTCAAGACAACATGGTGTAGTCATATATGTGTGCAGAACTTGATATGGTAGGATAGACAGCTTTCTATCCATCTTGGGCTTTACCAAGAGTAAAGCGGATTCCAACCTTTACTACAAGGTTGAGGAAGGAAATCCAGTGATACTACTTTTGTATGCGGATAACCTGTTTCTTACAGGTGAAGATAGATTGATTTCCGACATGCAGTGGAAGCTTACTTCCGAGTTCGAGATGAAGAACTTGGGGTTGGTGCACTATTTGTTTTTGGCATGGAGGTGTGGCAGAGTGCAGATGGAATCTTCCTTGGACAAGGGAAGTATGCAGTAGAGATCCTGAAGAGGTTCGGGATGATGGATTGCAAGGCCATGGCCACACCTATGGCATCGAATCTGAAGCTTCTATGCGATGCTTCATCTGAGCCGATTGATGTCTCTATGTATCGCCAGATGATTGGGTCCTTGATGTACCTGACGAACACGAGACCAGACATTTGCTTTGCTATGAACACATTGAGCCAGTTCCTGATGGATCCGAGGAGTGTTCACTTGGTTGCTGTAAAGCATATTCTGAAGTACCTGAAGGGTACAGTGGATTATGGGCTCAGGTATGAGGTGAATCAAAAGTTTAACCTGCAGGGTTATGTTGATTCAGATTGCGCTAGCAGTGCTGCAGATAGGAAGAGCACATCTGGGTGTTGCTTCAGTATGGGATCAGGTGTGATCTCTTGGTTTAGCAGGAAGCAGTCCTGCGTAGCACTGAGTACAGCTGAGGCAGAGTATGTTGCAGCCTGTTCAGCTAGTTGTGAGGTAGTATGGCTACGGAAGCTACTGCCTGAGTTATTTGATCTCCCGTTGGAGGCTACTGGTATCTTCTGTGATAACTAGAGTTGTGTGAAGCTATCCGAGAACCCAGTGTTTCATGACAGGTCGAAACACATAGAGATCAAATATCACTATATCAGGGATATGGTGCAAAGAGGAGCTTTGAAGCTCCTATATGTTGCGACAGACGAGCAGATTATAGATGTGCTGACGAAGCCGCTAGCCAGAGTGAAGTTCGAGTACTTCAGAGAGAGGCTTGGCGTTCTTCAGATCAAGGACACTTCGAGGAAGAAGTGATGGACACATTTGCTGAAGCCATTCCAAGCATGTTGGAAGTAGGATCCTTCACATGGCTGTGGATGTAAGTGCTGGATAATGGGCATCAGGATGATGTTCTGGTTTCTGCTTGGATATGATCAGTTGGATCATTTTTATGTATGTATGTACGCATCATGTTGGATGCTGGATATGATCAGTTGGATCATCTATGTATGTATGCATCATGTTGGATGCTGGATATGATTAGTTGGATCATTTATGTATGTATGCATCATGTTGGATGCTGGATATGATCAGTTGGATCATGTGTACGTATTTTGTATATGCATCATTTTGGATGCTTGGACCATGTATCTGTATATGTATCAGGTGGATACATTGTATGATCAGGTGGATCATGTATGGTGATATGTATCATGTATTTGTATTTGTATCAGGTGGATACATTGATGATCAGGAGGATCATGTATGATGATATGTATCAGGTAGATACTTGGTATGCATCAGGTAGATGCATTGATGATCAGGAGGATCATGTATGATGATATGTATCATGTATTTGTATCAGGTGGATACATTGATGATCAGGAGGATCATGTATGATGATATGTATCAGGTAGATACTTGGTATGCATTAGGTAGATGCATTGATGATCAGGTGGATCATGCAGCAGGATGTTGCAGTGATGATCAGGATGATCATGGATGACGAGCTTCAGGATGTTGCTCCAGATGACATGCAGCCGGATGTTGCAGTGATGATCAGGATGATCATAGATGACGAGCTTCAGGATGTTGCTCCAGATGACATGCAGCAGGACGTTGTAGTGATGATGATCAGGATGATCATGGATACATCAGGATGATGTATGGTGAGTATTAGGTTGATACTCTATGGCCGTGGATCAGGTTGTGCAGATGAGCATGTAATTCGTTGCCCTGGGAGATTTGCAGATGGTCTTTCGAGGTTTTTCCTATGGCATGTAATTCGGTGCCCTGGGACATCTGGAAAATGCTCTTTCGAGGTTTTGCTCTGGGAGGACATGTAATTCGTTGCCCTGGGAGATCTGAAGATAGTCTTTCGAGGTTTTGCCTATGGCATATAATAGCGCCCTGGGATATCTGGCAGATGCTCTTGCGAGGTTTTGTCCTATGGCATGTAATTCGTTTCCCTGGGAGATCCGATAGGTTGGGCTGTGTGCCCGTAATCAGTCCTGGGATGCTCTTGCGAGGTTTTGCCATGACCACATGTAATTCGTTGCCCTGGGAGATCCTATAGGTAGAGCTGTGTGCTCGTAACAGCCTGGGATGCTCTTGCGAGGTTTTGTGGTGAGGTCACATGTAATTCGTTGCCCTGGGAGATTCTATAGGTAGAGCTGTGTGCTCGTAACAGCCTGGGATGCTCTTCCGAGGTTTTGTGACGCACGTAAAAGTCCTGAGGATTCCACAGTATGGCCAGTGATGACAAAGACCTGCAGGTGGTGGGCCTACATCTAGTGTGAAAAAGGACTGGCTCTGTAGAACTTCCTATGACGAGTAGAGACAGAGATTGGTTGAGATAGCAGCAGCAGTGACGATGATGATGACAATGCATCGATGATGATGATCCAGAGAAGATGACTTGTGCTAGAAGAACTGTGCTGAGAAATACCTTCCTAGTTAAGAGGGAGTGTTGATGTGTATGTAACTTCGGAATGTATTTCACATGTATATGTATATTGTATTCCTATAGAGATGGTATTATTCCTCTATAAGGAAGTGTCGTCATTTATATTGTAAGTGTCGTAACTCATACTTGATGGGTTATTAGACCACCTTATTTGGGGTCGGCCCTGTATAAGTCATGTGGGTCAAAGGGTTATTACACCACCCTATTGGGGGTCGGCCATGTGGGTCAAAGGGTTATTAGACCACCCTATTGGGGGTCGGCCCACTCAGCATTATGTTATGTGGTTAAGTTCGAGCCTACATGAGTTAGGTAAAAAGGCAAGTAAAGTCAAGTATAAATAGAGTGCGGGAGGCACTCTATTTACTCACTCACTTCTCACACATGCACTCAAGGAGGAGTGGCGCACTTATGGAGGAGGAGGATCTGCTGCTAGGTTATGGCTATCTCTCTTGGTTGGTTGTATCATTGCTCTATCTATCTCTGAGGAAGTTATTGGGGTTTTTCACCTTTATGGTTTTCCCCAAGTAAATCTTTGTGTCTCTTGTGTGCTTGCATTATTGTCTCCATGATTGATATGCTGTAGATATGCTGTACATGTTGTTCTCTCAGTTAAGATCCTAGATCATATTGAAGTAAATTCAGAAAATTTAACATGGCACACCACACAGTAAAAATGACGAAGCCTAATGGCACTTGATAATAGCCATGATTTAAACACAAAAATATTTTCACAAACTGGAGGATCGAAACCCAGTTCAACTATGAACACAACAACTAACAGAAGAAGAACCACACACAACTTCCAGACTATATCGTAGTGCTATGGCACAATATTGTGAGCCCACAACCATTAAAACTATCCTCATAGGTCCAAGGTTCGAAGCAGAGGAAGGAGTCCTCCTCTCAACCAACTCTAAAACCCTACATTGCAGCAAACGGTCGGCTCCATGACCTTCCACCAAAAACACAACAATGAATGTCGAAAAACATTTTTCCATTACTTACCAATGCGTGGATAGGGTTTCATTCAAAGCCCCAGATATTGCAGAGATCAACTATGGAAGATCTGCCAGTTAAGGCATGTTGATTATCGCACCATGATTGCAATCAATATTGCATTAATTTCTTTATCTACCATTTGCCAAGTAAGCAGATTGAGAGCCAGTGCATGGCACATCTCATCTTGTGGTAATGCTCATTTCAAACACAAACCACGTGAGTACCTTACAACTAGGCTTCCACATCAGTCAACCATGGAATGATGTTAATGCTAGGCCTGTCAACATCAAAATAATTACATTGTTATACCAATGGATCATATTTCTTATTAGACTCTATAGTTTATTGTTATGCATTGTAATATTGTATTGTATGCCAACATTTGGTGTGATTGTATAGTCACTATATAATGTTACCAGTTCATTTACTAAGGCTCGGGTATAGATTTATATAGAATAAATCTTAGCCATATGTATATTGTTAATCATTGATAATGAAGAACATATATATAGTTAGGATTCTAACTACGCAAAAGTAGAATTAGATATTATATATATTATAGGTTTCCAACAATAGAAATAATTTTCCAATTCATAATAATAGTGTAATCGTGTGAGCCTATAGTTATAGATAAGTGATACACATTTTAATATGCTAGCCATTTATTGCAAATTTTAATTGATAGATGTAATACCTAAGGCATAGTTTAAATGGTAACGTTATACATTATAATGTTGAGTTCATAACACTAGTCACTAGACCGTTCATATATTAATTGTGTAATGATAATCAAATAAGGAACTCAGGACTTAGAATAGTCTAAGTTCAATAGAATCCAGACATAATGATAGTTCCAAAGTATAAACACTATTTTCTACAAGCTTTCTAATAGCTTTATCCATAGATATTGGTATCACTATTTTGATAATAATGACAATAGTCATATGATAATAATTGCAGCATTATAACCAATACTTGGACGACGTGAAATCATAACACTGAAGAGTTTTGAAAGTCAGCATACAAACTAGTTTAGAACCAAGTATCCATACCTCCAGTAACTTGTCTTGCAAGGAAGTACTTAGCATTCTAATTTTATATTGACGATGAATTGAAAGACACATGTACTCTTAACACATGTTGTCGTAGAATTTCTTACCTGCGGTTTGCACATGGAAATAGGATTCAAATGCCTTAGCTAAACGTAGCTAAGTAAACTCCAGGTTACCTCGTAGGACCCCTTCATCAATATACAAACAAACTGTCAGCACTTCATCAAGAACATCACAATAGTACAAACCATGTACAGCATTTAATCATATTCATAACTTAAGCAAATCTGTAAACTGTACTCTTATGCATAATCATAAAAGGATCTTCCATTAAGAAGTTTAGCATCCGTTTAAATCTGAAATAGAAAATACAAATATATCATCTTTTATTTGAGAAGTATAACATGTCATCGTTATTGATTATCTTAGTTAAAAAATTTAATTAATTTCTATGTTCCGCATTAATGACTTCGATAATTATTGCTATTATAAAAAAATTTAAATTTTAGTATTTTTACGGGATGTTACATGTGGTATCAGAGCTCATGTTCGAACTCTAGGCCTGAAAAAGGTCCAAGAACAAGCAACAGAAAATATATTTACAACAGAAATCTTACCAATTCAAAAAATTTAAACTATATGTGTTATACAGAAATTATTTTAAGTTACAGGTGTGGAAGGATCAGCTGAACATTTAGAAGACAGATTTCGACCCAACAGTCATAGCATGGGACATCATTATGAAGAAGAAGTCCATGGAGAATTAAATGACAATTCGTCAGAATTATTACGAGCATTTCAAGAGTTAAAAGCAGAAATCAGATATGTAAAACAAGACAATGAGAATATTTTGAAGGAACAAGAAGAACTAAATCAAGTACTATTCAAGCAATTCCCAACTAATGAACAGGATAGAGAAATTGAAAATACCTCCAAGATTGAAGAATTACCTCATCTAGACAGGGGTAAGAAAATGAAAACTGATGATGCAAACAGTATTTCAACATCATCAGAAGCTGCCCATGACAAACACAAAAAGAAAAGAAATTATTCAAGTGATAGCAGTGAAGCAGACTACAAACCCAAAAGAAAAAGTCATAAACATTATGAGCAAATTTCTAGGGAGTTCAAGAAAATCAAACCCCCAACCTTCAATGGTGAAACTGAGAGAGGAGAGACAACCAAAGCATGGCTTTCCAGCATGAAAACGTATTTCCAAATTTATGATTATTCAGAATCATTGAAGGAAAAGATGGCAATATACAATTTGATTGGGAAAGCATATATTTGGTGGCAGGACATCAAAAGAGTGAAGGGCATCAAGGATAAGGATGTGAATTGGATTACTTTCAAATGATACTTCGAAAAGAAGTTCTTATCTTAACAATACTATGAAGAAAAATCAAAGGAGTTCTATGATTTAAAGCTAGGAACTATGAACAAGAAAGAGATGAACAGTAAATTTCTGAATTTACTAAGGTACGTGCCATACCTCGTGGAAGAAAAATCGAAGATTCAAAGATACTTGAGTTGTCTACCTTTCAACATCAAGGACATAATCGAGTATGACAATCCAAAGACCTTAGAAGAAGCCATGAGGAAAGCAACTTTCTGTTATGATACTAATCGGAAAAGAGAAGCAATATCAAACTGGAAAAGTCATAAACCCAACAATTTTGGGTTGAAAAAGAAAAATTTCATGTTTAGTGGAAATTCTGGTTTCCAAAAGAAAAAATTTCAGAATCAAAATTTTCAAGGTAATAATCCCAGAAGCAGCTAGTAGCAGAATTTTACAGCTCCTAGAAACACTCCCAATGCTACCAGGACTAATGATCAAATGGAACCTATCAAATGTTTTGAATGTCAAGGTCCTCATTATGCATCGGAATGCCCCAAAAGGAAGCAGATAGCTAACAATATTCATTCAATACAGACCGAACCTACTGTTGCAAACTTGGCAAGGGAGATGCCCAGAATTAATGCATCACTAGACAACAAACAAGCAGATCATCAAGTCTCGATGGTAGAGATTGAAAGTATGCTATAATATCATCCAGTTACTATTTTTATTGGTCCAAATGCTATCTTAAGTTATATATCAGCAGATATTGTAGAAAGTTTTAAATTGAAAACAAAAAAATTCATCAAATCTTGGCTATTTAGACTAGCAACAGGAACAAAAAGGAAAGTATCTGATTTTATTGAAAGTTGTGCTTTATCCATGAATTAGTTAAAGACACAAACCAAGTTAAATGTTTTCCCTTTAGGATCCTATGATATTATAATCGGAATGGACTGGTTAGAAGCCCATCATGTCATTCCAAATTTTTATGAGAAAAGTTTTACATGTTTAAATGATGAAGGAGAAACTGTAGAAGTAAAAGGTATTCCAAGAAAGACATCCCTTAGGCATATTTCAGCCATGTAAGTAAAGAGGGCAGTTAGAAAAGGATGTCAATTGTTTGCAATAAATGTAGTAAATGATGAGTTTATTTGTAAAGAGGACAAACTGAAACTAGAAGACATACCTCTCCTAAAATATTTCAAAGATGTTTTTCCTGAGGAGATTCTAGGATTACCCCCTAAGAGAGATTTAGACTTTACCATCGAGTTAATACCAGGAACAATACCGAATTCTAAAGCTCCATATAGGATGAATATACTGGAATTAAATGAGTTGAAATCACAGTTGAAGGAACTGATTGATAAAAACTATATAAGGCCCAGTGTGTCTCCTTGGGGAGCACCTATTATATTTGTTAAGAAGAAAGACGGAACCCTAAGACTGTGCATAGATTATCGCGAGCTGAATAAGATGACAATCAAGAATCGATGTTTGTTGCCCCGCATAGACGATCTATTTGATCAGCTGCGTGGATCAACGATATTTTCAAAGATTGATTTAAGGTCAGGATATCATCAAGTGCATGTGAACGATGACGATATTTTCAAAATAGCCTTTAGAACTCAATATGGACATTATGAGTTCGTAGTCATGCCATTTGGCTTGACTAATGCCTCGGTTGTATTTATGTGTTTGATGAACAATATTCTGCACAAATACTTAGATGAGTTTGCTATTGTATTCATAGATGGCATTCTAGTGTATTCTAAAAGAAAAGAAGAGCATGACGAACATCTGCGTATTATCTTACAAGTTCTGAGAGATCATCAACTATATGCTAAGTTTAGTAAGTGTGACTTTCACAAAGACAAAATTCAGCATCTATGACACATAATTTATAAGGAAGGAATCTCGGTTGACGTCGACAAGATAAAAGCCATTAATGATTGGCTGATTCCTAAAGATGTGTTGGATGTAAGATCATTTATGGGTATTACTGGATATTACAGAAAATTTATGGAGGGTTTCTCAAAGATTGCAAACCCCATAGCCTCCTTACAGAAGAAAGGGAAGAAATTTGTGTGGGATCAGAAATGTTCAGACAGTTTTAATAAGTTAGAGGAATTATTAACTACAACACCTATTCTAAGGATAGCAGATCCTAATAAGGATTTTATAGTATGTACCGATGCATGTAATGATGAACTCGGTGGAGTCCTAACACAAGAGGGACATGTTGTTGCATACGAATCTAGAAAGCTGAAAATACATGAGAAGAACTACTCTACTTATGACTTATAGTTATTAGAAGTAATTCATGCTTTAAAAATGTGGCATCACCACCTTATTGGCAGAAAATTTACCTTGTTGACAAATAACATGGGTCTAAAATATTTATTAGATCAGACAAATCTAAATGCTAGACAAGATAGATGGTTAACTTTTCTAAGTGAATATGATTTCGAAATTCAACATATTAAAGGGAAAGAGAACAAGGTTGATGATGCATTAAGTCGTAAAGAAAAACTGAATTTTATTTCAGCCATCAGTAGTTACTCAACATATTTAGAAAATCAGATCCTTGAAAGGAGTGAAACAGATGAAGAATACAGAAAATTACAAGAAAAGAGAGCAAATAACAGTTCTGAAAATTCTATGGCAGATTACAGTTTAAAGGAAAATGGACTGTTATTATACAAAAACAGATTGTATGTACCCAACATACCAGAAGTAAAAATTTTGATTTTAAATGAGACGCACAAAAGCCATTAATCTGATCATCCAGGTTATCAGAAAACCATCACTATGCTACATAAAGAGTACTATTGGCCCAGAATGAAGGATGACATAGCAGAGTACATAGCTAAGTGTTTGTACTGTAAAAAATTGAAGGTTGAACATCAACATTCGGTTGGACTGTTGCAGCCATTGCCTATACCTAGTTGGAAATGGGAAGCGATAAGCATAGATTTTATTACCGGTCTACCCAAAAATCAGAAGCAAAATTACTCTATCATGGTGGTAGTGGATAAACTCAACAAGGCAGCACACTTTATACTTGTGAAGACTACTCATAAGGCTCCAGACATTGCAGAAATCTTCATGAAGTAGATTTTTCGATTACATGGTATACCGAAAGTGATAATTTCAGACCGTGATTCAAAGTTTACTGGAAACTTCTGGAAGTCTTTATTTAAAGGGTTGAATATAACCTTAAACTTCAATATTCAACACTTCTAAGTCTTTGAATGCATGAATATATTGGATAATCACATAGTTAAGCATTGGATTTGAGCATAGCATTGGAGTGCGCAGTATTGTGCGTTTCATTCGTTTACATACACCATAACGATAATAACCGAAGTGTTGTTGAATGGATAAATATCGTTAAGTAAGGTTGATTAGAATTGATCAAGTCCTGAAGTGGACGTGCAGTCTAATTGACTTGCTAACCCATTGTGAGTTGCTGTGAGGAAAGCTATTGATAGCTTACCATCGTAACATTGGAAGTATCTCATACTACGCATTCCTTAGATGCGCTGGTTGCGCAAGCGCCTCAGCTTTTCGAAGTATTCGACGCGAACTAGAAGACTTCACGCAGTCTTTTGTCTGTAGCAAGACTCCTTTACCGCGCTGCCCATTAGTCTGTTTGACACTCGCATCACCAAGTTGTGGAAACCTGATTCCGAAACCACCCCCTTAGCTTTGCTTCGGGTGAGACCTCAGGTTGCTCGCAGTTTGTTGCCGAAAGGACCGATGAATAGGGGTTTTGTTGGTTTCTTGAAGCACGAAGTACCTCGGTCTACATTGGTAACCTCTAGATCAGCTACCTATGCCAACAATCTACTTATGAGGATGGATAGAAATTCAAAGACATATAATCATGATGCTATCATAAAGCGAAAATAGAGATCAAGAGGGAGGAAAGCACACAAACATAAAAGATAAGTATTTGAGTTTTTATTTGAATTACTTCTTGAATCTATGAATAGTTAATTATATTGCTCGTAATAGTTGTATTCATATTTATATTCCTAGAATAAAGAAATATATCATGCATAGCGTAAGCATTCATATTGCATTGAATAGTATACTAATAATATGCATATGATGGGTAAGTTTGACAAACATTCCATTGTTCTTGTCTAGAATGAAACCTCTTTGCTAACATGTGGGAGTTGTGTGAGCTCTTGATACTATGTTCTGGTAGATATGAAAGGCATCTAGATAGCCATTGTATGCATATATGATATGGAAAAGTGTTGTGCCAAAGTATTGGTCAAGATAGTTGCATAACTATGTGAATTATAACAGTATGCATAATAGGTTATCATTGAAATGTCAAATTATGAAGTGTTACTAATCATGTAATTGAATTTTATTTGTAGGAAAGATCGTGTGTTATGATCTACAAAAGAATGATGATGAACACGTGTTCTAAAGAACAAGTGATGATTGTTCAACAAGAAGACTTACAAATGAAACATACTATACAAGTACAAAGCAATGCTCTTAGCTATAGGATTCTCTTAGAAAGACGGAGAGGATCATGATGATATGTTTGCTCAAATGGCTAGACACACTTATAGAGATAGATTAAACCCATGTATGACAAGACCGTTATATTGAATGATGTAATTGAATAAGAAGTGCATATCGAGCAAACTCCCAAGATCTGAAAGAGAATCACGTGATTGAAGAAGGCTTTGTACGGGTTCAACAGGTACCCAAGATCGATAGTCATTTGAAAAGCTTGATGGTCACCATGGGTGATGCGTATTTCAACCTTTGCTACAAGGTTGAATATTGTTTCGATATAAATATGACATGATTCTCTCATATGGATGCAAGAAGGAACTCACCATAGAGTGTGAGTGATATTGAGCCTCATATCAATAGACCCATTTGACGAGAGATGGCATGGATAGCTATCCAAAATATCACTCAATGCAAAGTGTGAATGATGTTCAGTCACATAGGGAGGACAATACTCATATGTAGAAAACTCCACTTCAAAGGGAGTAGATCTCAGAGTTAAAGAATCTTGGCATGATTCTTGTGATTAGATATGTGGTTGAGATCAGATGAGATTTTCCTTAGCCAAGGAAAATGTGAAATAGAGATTTGGGATGATGGACAGTGGTTTCTACAGTTTACAGAAAGATGATTGGTTTGTTGATGTATTTGACAAATATCAGGCCAGATATATACTTTGTTTTGAACACCTTGACTTAGCATCTAGTTGAGCCTAGACGTGTTCACCTAGTAGCTGCAAAGTATGTGATGAGGTAACTGAAAGGTATGATAGAATTTGGTCTATACTATGTTGGAGATCATGACTATAGATTGTATGGTTATACAGATGCATATTGGGATGGAAGTGTCTCAGTCAAGAAGAGCACCTCAGGTGGATGTTATTTCCTGGGAACTGCCATGATCCCATGGTTTAGAAGGAAGCAGTCCAATGTTTCTCTCAACAGAAGTTGAAGTAGAGTATATAGCAGCTTGTTCTGTTAAGTTGTGAATCCATATGGCTCTAAAAGTTTATGTCAGGTCTATTTGACGTGGATTTGGATACCACGATGATTCTATGTGAAAACCATAGTTGTATAGAGATGACGAAGAACCCAATGTTCGATGACAAGTGAAAGCACATAGAAATACGGTATTTTTACATATTGGATATGGCACATAAGGGAGCTATAAAACTGCAGTATGTGAGCACTGATGAGCAAGTTTCTGATATGTTGACTAAGCCTTTGTCTCGAGTGAAGTTTGAGTACTTTTGCGACAAGCTTGGTGTGGTTTGAAAGTACCTTCCTCAAAATGGGTAGCAGTGATGATGATGTTGCAGTGGGATTGTATCATCCCTGGATACATGGCCTACAGGGATCTGTAGACTCTTGTCTCCGAGAATTTGATGATGATGTTGCAGTGGGATTGTATCATCGTTGGACACATGTCCTAAAGGGATCCGTAGACTCTTGTCTCCAAGAATGTGATGATGATGATGTTGTCTTGGAAAATCCTATATTTGATCTAGGTCACATCCAGTATGAAAAATGAATGGCTATGTGGTGGTAAATCCTTGAATTGATCTAGGTCACATCCAATATGAAAAAGTACCGACTCTTTGGTGGTAAATCCTAGATTTGATCTAGGTCACATCTAGTATGAAAAAGTACTGCCTCTATGGTGGTAAATCCTATATTTTATTTTGGTCACATCTAGTATGAAAAAGGACTAGCTCTGTGGTGGTAAATCCTAGATTTGATCTAGGTCACATCCATTATGAAAAAAAGGACTTGCTCTGTGGTGGTAAATCCTATATTTGATCTAGGTCACATCCATTATGAAAAAGGACTGGCACTATGGTTAGGATTGCATCATCCCTAAACATTAGGTTAGAATGGATCCAGAGACTTTGTCTTCATGAGGTTGGGATTGCATCATTCCTGAACATTAGTTCATAATAGATCAAGAGAATTTTTCTTTATGACGTTGGGATTGTATCATTCTTGGACATTAGTTCAGAATGGATCTGGAGACTTTGTCTTTGAGAGGATAGTATTGTATCATCCTTGGAATTATGTCCTAAAGTGAGGGATTGATCATCCTGTAATTGGATCATGTGTGTTGCAGGTTATATTGTTGCAGATGATGTTGCTGATCGAAAGATCAAGATGATGTTGTTGTTGATTAAAAGATCAAGATGATGTTGTTGATCGAAAGATCAAGATAATGTTGTTGTTGATCGAAAGATCAAGATGTTGTTTCTAATGGAGAGATCAAGTGTTGTTGTAGATGATCAAGTGATCAAGTGTTGTAGAAGATGAACACCAAATATGAAGACTCAATGCTGTCAAAGATGATGCTCCAATACTAAAGATGTTTTCAAAGATATTGAAGATGTTCCAGTAACTGTTTCAGTTGTTGATGCTATTGAAGAAAACTTCCAATGATTTATAGATGTATCACCTTGATGTTGTTGATAATGCTCTCTCTCCTTGCTCCTACAGTTGATTTTTTTGTTGTCAGTAGAATACCTTTCTTGTTAAGGGGGAGTGTTGAAATATTGTAACTTCAAAGAATATTCTATTGTACTTCATTATTGTAATTTATTCAATGATGTTTAATTCCTCCCTCGGGATGTTATTATTACATTTGTTCATGTAAATTCATTGAGGTAAATCCTTCTTTGTAAGTCACGGGATTAGATCCACCTATAGTCAAATGTAATGGGGTTTTTAAGTCCCCTAGAGGTGTTGGCCCAGACAACATTAATTGAGTGGTAAAGTTAGTTGAGTTTGACATGTCAAGTTGTAAAATTAAAGTAGAAGTGAATGGATAAATAGAGAGCTAGGATCTCTCATGTATTCATTCATTCACACGAACACTCACTTATGTAATTCGCATAGGAGAGAGAGAGAGAGAGATTCAAGGAGAAGGAGAACTTTTTTTGGGTTTTGTCTTTGTACTTTTGATCATCTATATTGAGTGAGTTTTGCTGGGTTTTCTTCCCCTAGATGGTTTCCCAGAATATATTTGTGTCTCTTGTGTTTATGTTGTGCTTGTTATTCTTCCAGTGGTCCTATATATGCTATTGTTGTGAAATTTAATTGAATACAGCTGTTACCTATCTTATCATATTGAATCTTAACAAGCATATTATACTAACCATAAGTATTACAAAGAAATCAATCTGATAACTTGTGGTATGTATAGAGAATAAAAAGTAGAAATATTAATTTCTTTCATGGTTAAGCATCTAGAAAAACACAAGAGGTTAAAACAACAATAACTAAATTTTCCATAGAATAATTATTCATCCCAAACAACAATAAAAAACTTACTTGAAACAATGTGAATGACTACCTCGAGAGTCAGTTCCTCCTAACCATAGAAGGGAGCATCACAATCGCTATCTCAACTCCACCCACGAGATAGATCACCACCATGCACAATAGAACTAGCAAGAAAATCTTTAACGCAACACTCTCTCTCAGATTCTATAACAAGCTTAGTTATGGACATACAAAAATAGAAATATTCTTAGTTATGGACTTACAAAAATAGAAATATTCTCGTAGTTGAACTTTTAGATTGAATTTTACTGGTATAATATCTCTTGATTGCTTTACGCTTGGTCTTTGTCTCATGATGGTGTCCCCTCAATCAAATAAATTCTCCAATTGTCTTTTTTCTTTTTATTAATAGTAAAAATAAAAATTGTTGTGCAAAGTATCACTCACATCCTATGTGACTATTTTTTAGTTTTTAAATAACTCTTACAAATAATAATTGTTTTGAAATATTTCAAAAATATTAAATAAAAACTAAATAGGAATGTCTTGGGGGTAGCACATTTCTCCCCCCTTTATTTTTAAAACCATCCTCAATGCTCTTTTATTCATAGCTCTCTTTCTCATTATGAAACATGATAGTATATTCCTCTCCAATTCGATCATCCATTTCCCATGCCACCTCCTCAGGCCCGATGAAGTGCTTCCATTGCACTTTTATTTGAGCGATGGCTCAATTCCATAGCATAAGGTCCTTCGTGTATAGGATGCGCAAAGGCTTTGTCTCGAACTCGCCCTTGGGTTCTACCTGAATCATATTGCAATCAATGACATTAGTACCATCATGTACATATCTTTTCAACAAAGAAACATGAAATACATTGTGTACTTTTATAGTAGTTGGGAGTGCAAGATTATAGGATACTGACCCTATCTTAGCTAACACTTCAAAAGGTCTTCAATACGTTCGTTGTAGATTATAAAACCTTCTGAAGATCAAGGTACTCTTTTTTGGTTTTACCTATAGATTTACATGATCTCAAACATTGAACTCTTTCAAATTTCTTTTAAGACCAACATAGGCTTTTCTGCCAATCTTGACCAACTTTTAAATTTTGTTGCACTTCTTTAATAATACGTTCCATCTCATTTAACATGTTATGTCGTAGAAAAATCCTATCAACAAGGTTATCCCATGACACAAGAGTGTGGCATTTCTGACCATGCAATACTTCAAATGGACTCATTTTTAAGGAAGCTTGATATCCATTATTCTAAGCAAATTCTACTAAATGTAAATAGTCCTCCCATTTACATGGTTTGTCCA
This sequence comes from Larix kaempferi, assembly GCA_027924585.1. Classification (NCBI taxonomy): domain Eukaryota; kingdom Viridiplantae; phylum Streptophyta; class Pinopsida; order Pinales; family Pinaceae; genus Larix; species Larix kaempferi. The sequence continues at coordinate 3,464,051 of BSBM01000392.1, forward strand.
TTACATACATCCACACCATATATGTTAAAAATTGGTTAGTTCTTTCAGTTTTTCCATCTGTCTAAGGATGGTAAGCAATACTTAAATTCCATTGAGTATCTAAACCTTAAAACAAACACATCCAAAAATTACTTGTAAATTTTGCATCTTTATGAGATATCACAACATTTGGAATACCATGCAAATCGAAAATCTCTTTTCTAAAAATATCAACTATGTTTATTGTTTTAAACATAGATTTCATAGGTATGAAATGTGTATCTTTACTCAATTTCTCAATAAGTACCATTATCATGTTATTTTTTTAGTATTTTTAGGTAATCTTGTTATAAAGTACATGCTTATTACCTCCCATTTCCATTCTGGGATCGGAGGCACCAGGATGCGCTAGCACCACTTTGCCACCCAAACATCGATAAGTGTATCAACATGTCACTGCCATTTCCACTGCCACCCTCACTTCCATTGTCACTATCATTTTCAATGTCTTCACACTATCATTGTTAATGTACTTTCACTACCACTGTTGTTGTCCCTATCTCCACACTCTCACTATGACTCTCATTATCACTGTAACTATCACTATCACTATCAATATCACTGCCACTATCATTGTCATTGTCACTATAAACATGTCAACTTGTACATGCTCAATTCTGTACTCCAAATCTAAAAGCAACTTCTTCCAAGATAGTTTTCAAATCTGCAACAAAACCCTCTTATGCAAGATCAAAATATGTCCTCAACATATTGTTAAAAAGACTGAGATGTGTCCTTCAAGTATGCAATTAAATCCTTCATGAAGAAGAACAAAACATCTCTTCAATATGACATTCAAATATGTAGCAAACTAGTCATTGAAATATGCAATAAAACATTCATGAAGCAATCATCCATTGATTTCATTTGTTTACTTCTTAAAACCCTTCCCTTCATCATCAACTTCAAACCCTATGTCATTCCAAGACAGGATCATTAAATTAACATCACCATAGTCCATAGAAATAACATCACGATAATATATGGCAATGATATCACCATAATCTATGCCACCACCATATTCTATGCCAATATAACCATGACCTATTCCAAGATCATCACCATAATTTATTCCAATATCACCATAATATATGCAAATGTCACCATGATCTATGCCAAGATATTCACCATAATCTACCTAATATATATGTAAGATCCGTACGCTTGCCAACATCACAAGAAGAAAAAATAAGAAAGAAAACATATTCATGTACCATGCCATTCACCAAAGGAAACTATATATCATATCATCACATAAACCTTACAACAAGATTTCCAATGAGCTAACAAGTTTATGATTCCAATACCTTATGCCAAAGTTATGCAAGTTTCCATCAAGATAAAGAATTAAGAGAAAAACCATATATCATGCTTCAGATTCTTAAGAAGATCCTTCTCTAAATTTTGATTTACTCCTTTAAAGTGTGCATAATAGAAGAAGAAATTGGATAATAAAAATAAAAGGATCTAACTTTCATGTATACCTTTTCAAGTAACTTTTTAAATAATTTTAGGGTAGGTTGGCCCTAACTTATTAATTTTTTTTTGACATTTTAGGGACTTCTTCAATGTGTCAATGACCACTTCATGTCTTCATGAAGGAGCTTATGTTAACATATCATCATTACTTTAGGGACTTCTTCACACTTCACATGGTCATGTGGACACATCTCCATCACTTTAGAGGCTTCTTCACACTTCTCATCATCACGGTCTTGTGGACACATCATTATCTCTTTGGGGGCTTCTCTAGACTTCTCATGATTATTTGGGAAAACCATCATCACATTAGGGGCTTCTTTGCACTTCTCAACATCATGTTCTTATGAACACATCATCATTACATTGCGGGAATCTTCAATCCATTTAGGGGCTTACTCCATTTGTGTACCACTTGAAGTGGGCATGTGGAAGCATCGACATGTTATGTCATCCCATGATAGTCATGCTTAAAATCTATGTCCTAAGAGGACCAATTTGGATTTATATACACTTATGTCAAATCTCCTTCAAGGCACTTCACGGATTCCACAATAGAACACATCACTACTTCTCTAGCGGCTTCTTCAAACAATCTTCCTCTATTACTACCACATTATCATAATCATTGCCACATTATCATTACCATTGCCACATCATCATCATGACAGCCACTTTGGCATCAATGACAACATCACTCGACAATCTCGTAAACTCATGATACAAATGACACATATATTTTCATGTTGTTCACATCAATGGCAACTTCTGCTAACATGGTAAAAAATCCAAATCCTAAAGCATTTAGACAAAACCATTATAATACAGAAGTTTTACCATGTTAAAAAATATTGAAACATCATTTAAAATATTACTTATAAGTTTAGCCTTTAGACATTTGATTCCCATGTCTCTAACATTTTCTAGACAGAGTAAAAGAGCTTCGTACTCAGCAATATTGTTGGTACATTAAAACTCCAGCCTATACGAAAATTAAGTTGTTTCTCCTATGGTGTTTCCAAAAATATAATAGATAAGGTAAACTCTTTCATTATATTTACATTAGAAATTTTAATTAAACCAAATAATCTTTATTATATATTATAAAAATGAATTAAAGTAAATAAATTTCCTTTGCATTTTCTATTTATAGTATTATTATTATTTTAATCATAAATTTGAATTTGAATTACTTTTTTGATTTGATAGAATTTTATTATCTACCTTCACATTAATAAAAATAAAAATAAAACTTTAATAGAATCACTATTATAATTAAAAAAAAATAAAAATTTACCCACAGAAATATAAAATTGTAGTGGATTCAAAACAATATAAAAACTTTGAAATCCTCCTATGTTGACTAAATCCAACCATAAAAAATCATTTCAAACTCTAAAGTCAAAATTTAAAAATAAAAACAAAATGACCAAATTAGTTAATTGATGATTAGTGGGCACAAGCAAAGTGCCAAATTTGAAAAATCAAAACTTAAAAATCAAAATAAAATCCCCAAATTACTTAATTTATGGTGGTTAGTGGGGAGTGCTAAGATCCAAATGTACTTATTATGACATATTAAATCAATAAATCAAATAAATAGTTACCACTACCCTATTAAATTTTATAATATTTAAAACATCAAAGATAAATTAACGAACTCGAATTAAGCATTACGAAATAAATAAAGTAACGGATGGGCTTTATGATGAAAATCCGGCGGGAATCTAGCCTTACTACATGGCTTACTAACCCTAAAAATGAAATTAAATAAAGTAATGGATGTTCGGGGTAACCCAGCTAAATGGCTTTCTATATAGAGTGGGAGCATAATTTCAATTCGAGAAACGGGCGGACGAAGTATAGGATTGGAGAGAAGCAGTGAGTGAAGAGAATTCAAGCGACGAAGGAAAAACCGCTGAATATGGCCAGAGGACGACAACCTTGCGGAGCATGCATGTTTCAGAAGAAAAAGTGTGAGGAAGGCTGTATTTTCGCCCCTTACTTCTCCTCAGACCAAAACGGTTTGGCGCAATTTTCTACAATACATAAGGTGTACAGATCCAGCAATTTCCGTAAGATGCTACTGCGAGTGGAAGTCAATAAACGACATGATGCCGTTATCAGTAGACTCTATCACGCACACGCTCGCATACAGGACCCAATTAATGGTTGCGTGTCGAATGTTTTGGCGCTGGAAAATGAGGTTAGTGAACCTATCCGTTTCACCCTTTTTTTTGAGGTATCGTTCATTTTGTTTAAGACCACAGCATCAAATCAGTGTAATGATATTAATATTTACTGGCAGAAAGAGTTTTTGAAGGAGCAATTGAGGATTGCCAATGCTCAGCTGGAATTGCTGCGACGCAAGGAGCCCAACCGCAAATAATAAAAAAAATGAGGTTCTCCTCTCTTTTTTTTGGTATCGTTCATTTTGTTTTAGATCACAACATCGAATTAGTGCAATGATTTTGATATTTTATGGCAGATTGACAGTTTGAAGGAGCAATTGAAGAGTGCCTATGCTGAGTTAGAATTGCTTGGAGGCCAGGAGCCCCACTGCAAATAATCCGAATAAATTTTGAAATAATCTCCGAAGTAGAGTCCATTACCTGTCATTTTTGTTTTCTTGGTGCAGTATTAGAATGTGGTGTTTTGCAGAATGCCATTAGAATTAAATTGTAATGCCAAGAGGCTGGACGCTTTAGGAATTTAATCACTCTACTAATAGAGAGTGATGTAGGGTCTACTTACTATCCTCATTTAGAGAAAGCAATCTGGAATTTAACTTCGTGTTGAAAAATGTGAATTTTGTATTGAAATACGTTGAAAAATGTGAATTTTGTATTGAAATACGTTATTAGACCACCAAAGCTTAGGTATATTTTAATTCGTTTATTTTTTGTTTGAATAGATATGGATAACATAATGAGTACATGACATGATTTGTAAATATATCTTTTCTAGATTTGCAAGTGTGTTATGTAAACAATGTTTTATGAAGGCAATGTGCATCATCATGTGTATATGATAATTGGTGATGCTCTAATGATTATTGAATTAGGATGCGTAGGATGGTATAATGAAAAGATAAAGTAGCATATATAGCCATGATAACACTATATGAATAATCTTTGATAATCATCTTTCTTGTGTATATGCATGATGGATAAATGAATGGTGTTTAGTGTCTCAACATGTCTTTATTAGAAGGGACAACAAAGTCTTATATGGTCAACATTGAAAGAGGGTTATCCTTCGTGATAAAAGAGCATATGTCTAAATGATTATAAGGAGTCAATGTTAAGGGTTGGACTATGAGATCAGAATCCGTATATACTTGTATGGTTTTCCTTTGATATATCTATGTTAAGGACTAGTATCTATGTTGTAGCTACTCATCACTGAAAGTTATCAATGCTTTATGTGGAAAGTGTGATATAGATAAGGGGCTATAGACTATCTGTAGCATAGATGGTGTTAATGTTGTGATAAAGAGTCTAGGGGAAAAAAAATAAAAAATCCTTACCCCTTTTTCCAAAAGATTTAATGTGTACATGACAAAGTGGTATAAGAGTGAAGGTTGCAACATTGGGAACCTTTAGATGGGTTGACCCTAAGGTATAAGCACACCTAAAGTGATATTGTCATCTTGCAAGAAGTATGATCATCTTGGATGAGGTATGATGAGCTTGGATAAGGTATGATCAACTTTGCATAAGGTATAATCATCATTTCCTTGTTTCCATTTATATTACAAGAAGAAGTTCATAACGTATGGTTGTAGGCCATTACTTGGTTTGATTATGTTCCATGGCATTGTTTGGGTATGAATGCAAACAGGTTGTGACAAGGTATAATTGAAACATTCATTTTCTATATTAGCATAATTGAGTATAATCTAATGAATATATGAGTACATTAGTTAGAAAGAGATCCCTTTAAAAGGGTTCCCCTTTCCCTTGATTGCTTTTGCTAATTGTGATTTACTATTGTTGCACATGTATTGTATTCTAATAATTGATGTAGGTTTAAATAGGGTTAGCACTTTCCAAGTGTGATTTTGAGGATGCATAATTTTGATGTAAGCCTTAAATATATATTTATTGGCTTTACATATTGTGATGGACCATTGATTGTCCATGCTTAGGTTCTAGGAGGTAAGGGCTTGGCCCTTTCCTATGGACCAAATCCATATGAATGTATGTTCATATAATTATATGTGCATTAATATGTGTAGTGCAGTGAGGGCATTGCCACTTTGGGTTTGTACTTAATAATGACATCTATCATGGGTTCATTATGGATATAGTATGTGTTTATGGAATTTTAAAAGTTATATATTAATGTGAAATACACACGCTATAAGAAAAGCATGTAAAGGTGAATGATGCATTCATGATGTTCTATTGTTATGATGAAATGTATACTACTCATGCAAATGCTTATGATACATATTTATCTTCATGGATTTGATCACTGACATGATTGCATTTATGTGTTGAAAAGAGAAGGATTGATGATTCCTAGCATTAGATGGCTAGCTAGTAATGCTAGCAAATATAAAAAAACCTCCATGGACGGGCTGAGATGGTTCAAAGTATACATCTTAATAGAAAAATTTAGATATGCAATTGGTATTAAGAAACTCAATATGTAATGATGAGAAACATGGGCACTAGAAGGGAAGCTAGCCACTGGAATATGCTTGCAAATGATCAGTTGAAAAATATCTAGGGCCATAGAGTTCCAATATTGAGGTGCTTTGTACTGATGGTAGGAGTACTACTAGGGTACTCGCAACAACTCTATTGTCTATAAAGAGTGAGGGTATTTTGTGTCGGAAAACAACATTATTTCTATAATGGCTAGAGTTCTATCTCATTGTCAACATCATTATTGTCTATATAGAATAAGGGTACTTGGAGTATTGGCTAGTTGTTTAGCACTAGTGATTCCTTGATCAAACCATGGATAGTAGAATTGGTGATCTAGCTATGCTTGGACTTGAAGCTTAATGTAGATCTCGAAAGTCAAATAAAAAGAAGATAAAAAGCTATGTCAATAGAATAATAATTAATAAAATTTCACCTACTAACACAAGCTGAAGATTTAATTGATGATGAGAATACTTATGGTGGTCCCATAAGCTAAGGACTCTCTAGGAAATAGCGGGGATTCCTTGGATTGTGGAGTGCCTTAGCTTAAGTATCATTGATGCTTGGGTGATGTGAACCCAACTAGGATGATGAGATGACTGTTATGTTAGGATCAAGAAGGGGTACAATTGGCATGACAAGCATATCTTGTGTACAACACATGTGGAAAGACTTCTAGGAAGGAAGTTGAAGACCATCTATAAATGCAAGAGGGAAGCCTCGTGAAAAGGTACAATGTTCATTTTTGTGATTTATTTTGTGTTGTACTTGATTGCATCATCAATAATGCTATACTTGAAAATTGAAATGATGTGAATCTATGATGATGTGATAACTCTTATATGATTGCTTGGATTATATGTGCTAATGTCAAGTGATATTTCATGACTAATGTCCAAGAAAAGAAGGGATGCTTTGTCCTATATGTCCAAAATATGCATGTGTGACATGCCTAATATGGTAAATAAACATTTGTAAAGTAGAAATGACATGAATGTATGATGATCTGAGTACTCTTATATGCTTTCTTAGATTCTACATGCTAATGTGAAATTATGTTTTATGACTATTGTGAGCAATGTAAAATTATGTTTTATGACTATTCTAAGAAAGCAAGGATGCTTTAGGCTGTATGTTGAAAATATTCATGCCTCACATGCATAGTAAGGTAATGTTACATTGGAAAATGGAAATGCCATAACTATTTGATGATTTGAGTACTCTAATGTATATGCTTGAACTATATGTTGTATATGGGGACTGATGTTTTATTATGGAAAGTACAAATGTTTTGTGCTATATGTTCAAAAGATGCATGAGTAGCATGGGTAATATTATGAAAATGGGCTTTAAAAACTAAGTGATCTCTTGGATATTGTTTCTCAAAGTAATAAATGATGAGATGATGTGTAATCATCCATAGAAACCTATTGATTTTTTATGTTTAGATGCATAAATTGTTGCTGAAGCTAACATATGTGAATTATTTTTCTTCAAGTTGTGAATAATGCAGGAACATGTAGGAAGAATTCCAGGTGTCTTGTGATAAACCATTAGAGTTAGGGTGATGTAGGTAGAATAGATTATTTATACTCATCCAATTAAGGAAAAATCCTATAAAAATATCATGAATGACAACAATAATCTTGGAGATAAATGACTTATTATTAGTACTTATCCTTCCTTCTCTTGATTGAACTGGTTATATGTATGTTGGTGTTCCTTATGTTGTTTGTTGAGAACAACAGGTAATGATTGAAAGTGAAATCTTGAAAAACTTGTCAAATGTCTTGTAGAAATGAGCAAAGAAAATAAAAGAAGTTGTTTATAAGTGCATGCAATTGAACAAGTTGACGAAAGTCTTGAAGATTGACAACACCTCAGACATTGGTGCTTAAAGGAAGGGAGGATATAATATCCCATCTGTGGCTCTCTTTTTTTTGGTAAAGTGTAAAATTGTAACTATGAAAAGGTTCTTAGGGAGGAGCTCAAGGCCAAATCCCCACTATTGAACAATAACATTGTTGATATTTTCATGTGATGTGAGACCATGTGTGATTAAATGGTGATGCGATGTTAAAATGTGAATGATAAAAATGAAAGCAAACACAAAGGGATGGATTTGCAAGACCAGTATTGGTAACACTAGTGTGTCTTATCTTACCAATAACTCATTGATATGAACATACAGATTGTTTTTATGCATGGCAGTGTCAAGTTAGTGTACTAACTAGCTTACTACCTATAATGTGAGCTTATTACTATAGTGATAGTATTCTTATATGATTAGCCCTATGATTGATAGTATTAGTACTCTAGAGTATTAGTAATAGTGATTAGTAATAAGGGCCTCTTAATTTTATTATAGGAGCCTCTAATGAGTGCATTAAGGCACATGGCACATATAGTGGAAAGTGGATTCATAATCTATGGCTTGTAGAATAGAGGTAAGTTATTACAAGTGTCATGTACATTTTTAGTGATTCTAGTGATGGTATGTTTTTAAGGCCTCCTTATGCCACTTGGTAATTACAAAAATAAGTAGCTCATTTTTTGTTTTTCGAAAATGGGTGACTTGTCCAAGTTGTGGTTCCTATTCCTTTTATTCTATACATGTGGCATGCTTTTGGTATTATAATTAATTTACTATTATATTATATTATTATTTTGATTTTATTTATATAATCATTTCAATAATAGTGTAGAGTCCCTCCACTTTAATTATTAGGTTTACTCATCAGTAAATTCATTGAATTGCTATATAAGGAGAAGGAGGCTCTTCCATTGGGATTGAATGTTAGATGTCTCCAAATCCTCTCACTCTATATTTCTATGTTTTTGTAGCTGCATGTATCCATTGCTCTAGGTTTTGGAGCAATGTTTTGTGTTAAAGCGGAGTGGGCATGGCCTTCGGGATGCTTTAACTGTTTGAATCTCTACGATGAATTTCATAGAGAGAAAACATGGTTGCATATTTGTATTATGTATTGTATTTGTTGATGGACTGCAAAAAGAGTCGAAGGTCAAACCTCTTGGAGGAGCATAGTCTTGGGTGCATACTTATATTATGTTTTGTGGTTTCCTTGTCTTCTTATATACATACAGTGAGTAATGCGTGGAGATTGGAGGAGGGCGCACCTTCCATTTGTTCTTTCTTGTATGCATAACATCTTTACTGTTTGAAGAGTGGAGAGGGAGGTCCTCTTTGCAGGACGCACCTTTATTTCCACAGCATTTCCAAGGTTATAACTCTTATATGGATACAATCAAAAGTATTTCGGTATTTATAATCGTTAAAAGTCAGCACAAGATGGAGTGAGCGTTCCTCTTGGGAGGACGCACCATTTAAAAGTTATAATTGTTAAATATATGCACAAGAGGGAGTGGGCGTTCCTATTGGGATGACGCATTGAATTGATATTGATATATATTGTAGGTATGCGTGAGTACTGAAGGAAGGAGGGCAGAGTCTTACCGAGGTGTCACTCCATGGTGTATTGAATTGATAATTATAAATGTATAATTGTGTAAGTATAAATTGGAGAGGAGTGCAGCACTAAGGTGCAAACCATTCCCTTTTCCTTCTCAACATTTGAATAATCTATATCATCCCCTATCCTCAACCTTCGTTGATAAGTACATTGCATATAATGATAATGAGTGTAAGATGGAAAATGAGTTGATAAGCCTTCCTTATTTGGCTTTGCAGTTTGTATTATGGCTCTGAGTTGAAGGTCGAGCTTCTGCAATATCTTATTCTTATGGTATGATGAAAGCATTGCCCTAGTTAAGATAACTCATGGTGTACATCTTGTTAAATGTTGAAGCCATTATTATTATGGTTTGCTTTCACTATGTTAATGCTTACACAAGATGGTCCATTTCCTTGGATTGAATGTTATTTATTACCTACATAATACTTGGAACTGTGATATAGAGGCTATTGTCCCTTGGTTTTCCTTATTTGGCTTTGCAGTTTGTATTATGGCTCTAAGTTGAAGGCGGAGCTTCTGCAATTTGTTACTCTTATGGTATGATGAGAGCATTGGCATAAGGTATGTGGTTAAGATAATTCATGTTGCACATCTTGTTCAATGTTTAGCGCATCATCTTTATGGTTTGCTTTCAGGGTGCTAATGCTTCTATAAGATGGTCCATTGCCTTGGATTGAATGATGTGGGGATTTGTCCATTTGGTCTGTATTAATAAATTATGCATTCATTCTTGCTCATGTTTCAGGGTTTGGATGTTGAGGGCCTTGCCCCTTTGCTTGTACTCAATGCATAACAATGTTTTTGCAGTTGTTTATGGTTTCTTGGGAAGTATTCCCTTCTATAATTGCAATTTAAGTAATATTGCTCTCATAGCTAAATTGTGCATATATGTGAAGGCTTTTCCTTTAGGTTTCACTTGATTATGTTATGGTTAAGCAATTACATATATTAATGCAAGTTTGTTATGGAGAGAGGCCTTCGTCCCTCCTTCATCCACTAATATTAATTCTAAATTATGTAGTTATTCAAGTGATTGAATATTCACTATGTACGAAACGGAGTGGTCAGTAGGTGATTGCATCTATTGTTTAATGTTGTTGAAATGGTTTAAAATTGTCTTGTGATGTTATTGGGACAAGGTGCTAAGGAACAATAGTTATGTGGATTATGTTGCATTTGTTGTTAGGTCCTTGTATGAGATGAGGGCTTGAACCCTATGAGGTAAAGTATGCTTGGTAATGTAATAAATTGATGTTAACTATGATTGCTATGTTTATTGACATGATAAGTTCATTGGAAAGGGATTGTCCCCTTGTCCTATTACATGTGATTGAATATGCCTCATGTACTCTACCATGAAGGATCAAGCATAACTAAATCCTTGAGACTCTTTCCCCTGGATGGTTGTGGTCTTTATGTCGAGTTGATGTGGAGAAATATGGGAAAATATTTCACTTTTCCCTTGGTCCTTGTAGAGCGATTTACCATCTCCGGGGTGAGGCGCCTCACCGAAGAAATAGTATATGTTGAATGAGTTCCTACAACTGGTTGGGTGGAACATGGAGCTTGCACACCTATATTCCCTTAATGAGTCGAGTGTACCTACATTGCAATCTTAATATGTCAAGAGGTCTTGATGAAATGTAAATGTAGTCCTCGTATTTGATGATGTGATGTAAGATTTCGGTATTTCCCAACTTGGTGGCTGCATGACAGTATGTGTTTGTATATTGCTTAAATATCTATACAGTGGAATTTGATTATATTGTTGTGATGTACTTGGGATTAATATGTTGTGCATGCACGTTTTGTGTATGCATATGGTGGATTAAGCATTTGCTTATATTGATATGTTGTATATGCATACACTATGTATCTATGCATGATCATTTGGATGGTTGTCTCTAGCATGAGGAGGTGACCTTATCTTAAATGCTTCAAGTTATGATGGTACTATGAAGGAAATTTGCATCATGTTTGTATATAATAATAGGTGATGCTCTAATGGTTATTGAATCATGATGCACAAGAGGATTAAATGAGAATATTACATATCATATATAGCCATGATAACCCTATATGAATAATGCCTATGTGACTTGATAGTCTAGTCCTTGATCTTGTGATAATGCTTAATGGTCATCTCTCTTGTGTAAAGACATGATGGATAAATGAAAGTTGTTTTGTGGTTTGGAATGTCTTGATAAGAAGGGACAAGACAATATTATATGCTTAGCATTGGGAGAGGGTTGGCATCCATTATAGAAGTGCATGTGTATTAATGATTATAAAGAGTCAATGTTAAGGGTTCAGAGTATGAGATAAAAATATGTATAGGTTTGTATGGCTTTACTTTTCAATATCTATGTTGAGGACTATTGTCTATGTTGTGTCTAGTCATCAATAAAAGTTACTAATGCTTTGTAACAAACCCAAATTTCTAAGTTAGTATTTTTGGTAAATGTTTGAGCGATTTTTGCTAATGAACGTTTTAACCATAAGAATTACACTAATTACTTTTAAACATAACGTTGATTAATTATCCATATGTATAATTATCCCTATCTATGCACCTCTTTATCACACATTGGTCATTTATAAAATTAAGTGAACAATTGCATACTATCTAGACAATTTGCTTCCCAACCATTCATTCAAAACATACAAAAAATTAGTTGTAAGCAGTGCAAACCCAAAACGCCAAAGACATTTCATGATCAATAAGTATAATTAACTTCAAATTTAGCTTATCATTCATTTACTCATATTTTAATATATATTAGAAAGCCATCACCACTTCTAAATTTGTTAAAGAGATAATGAGACATAAAAGAGGTATATGAGGAAGAACAAGGCACATTAATACATCCACAAAATATATAAGGAGATAAACACCATAAAAGAGACATATGATACACACACCAAGAACACCATTTTACCTGGTTCACCCGCAACTTGGGCTACGTCCAAAAAGGGATTGTGTCATATTATTGAAATAAAAAAGGTTTACAATACAACTTAGATAACGCCAACATCTTTCCATACCTTTTTACTCCATACAAGAAAGCACTACTAAAAATAGGTAAATAAAAAAATAGATAAATAAAAGATACAAGGGTTATTTCCTTTCATTTCATACCTTGGGATATTATCAACTAATGTATAACATCCCCATTTTATTTGATTATTATATATCATATGTCTTGTACATTACATTGTATCTTATAATCCTTTCATCCTATTAATGAATAATGCCAACCGTTTTGCTTAAAATATTTTTGTATTATTGATTATTCTAACGCTAATCATTTTCCAGATTATGTCCTTACTATATCTACTATCAATCTTTTGGTATAATATGAGCATACAGTAGCTTATGTTAAAAGGACCATCATACAAGCCACGAAAAGACAAAACACATGATTGGTATAATATCAGCGTAAGTTCTCACATAGTAGCTTATGTTAAAAGGACCATCATACAAGCAACGACAAGACAAAACACCCAAAGTAATTAAGGTTCTCTCATAAGGTCAAGAGGACTCTATGTTCTAATCAGCTTTAATTCCCTTATCTATATTATCATACGGTCGAGAGAACTGTATGTCCATTATTATATATATATATATTATAGTATTCTTCGATACACTCAATAGTTGTTGATAGGTGATAAACTAAGGAAAACAATATTGTAGCTATTGAGCTTATCTTTGTATGTAAAATGCATTATTTATATTTATGTATATCTTTTCCCTTTAAAGACACAAATATTGACTTTGAGATAAAAAGGTTTAGCCGCTTTCCCATGTCAAAAGTACAAGACCACAAAAATTAGGACTCCATCTAGTAAAATATGATAGCTAACAATGTGAAAGATTCGATCACTTTAACTCAGTGGGAGGTATGAAAGTAATTCCACAATAAAATATAGAGATAACATCGACATGGTTTACAAGACCTAAATCATAATGTAGTCATATTTAATTCTTCCAATAGTGAAGATATATATATTTATGGATATCAACTTAAAATCACTTCCATAGTGGCATATTAAAGACCCATTAAAATTGGCATGTAATATGCATAATAGAAATTCAATTTAACCATCCGGTATAACATATATACCTCAAATATAAATGATTACTTCAAACGGTGGTATGTAATAATATATATAAAATTTCATTAGGCCAGGATTAGCTTAATTTCTAATTTTTTTTGACACCGTACAAACCGGGACTCAAGTAATTATCCAACTGTAGTCACGTTTTTGCGAATTACTCTCAGATCTAAAATATGCACAATCATCAACGTTTTGGGAAGAGATTTATTACGCATTCACTGAGATCGAGACAGGATACTATAGCCTTCCTACAGAAGTGATGCAATTTGTTGTATTTTACTTAAATAAGCACGGAGATTTCTTTTCGAGTTACGACGGCTAAGTAACAAAACATACAGATCATAATTTATATTCTAGCAACCCGATATAAAAGAATCTACAATGCATTACCCATTCTGACATTGTCGATTAAGACCTCGTAATACAGCTACAGCATTCTACCGAGATGTTTAAGATCTACAGGTGCATCCAAGGAAAGAGATTTATGTTCCTAGCACGCCCATACTGCATCTTTGCAGCCCAATACGAACTCAGGTTCATTGCATTTGTCCTATCCCACTTGTTCAATTCTCAATAGGCATATATATATATATAAATATATTAATATCCAATAGCGAACAGAAGTAAAAATTTAGAATGCATGGATCGGCTCTTCGCAGCCGTCCTATCATTAGATACCAGGAAATCGCCCCAAATCAATGATAATACAATGAGACAGGGGACTCTTACTACGATCTACGCATTTACTATTTGAGCAAGGCTATGATCAAAATCTCGGATCAGTACTAAAAAGGAATGCAGCACCACAAAACATCTTCAGGCAATGATCGAAATGACTTAGTACAGAGTATGAATAATACAAGCTGCAGAATAACTCCAATGAGGATTTTGATCTAGGAATACAATATATTGAGATGCCAACTATCATTTCAATCGAGGAATTAAATCAGCCAGAGTATGAACAAAAATGCAGAATAATTTCAATGAATGACTCCGACCCAGCAATGCGATTATACTAAGATGCAAAACCCCTTTATCAATGATAAGGAAAAACTATACATACCACGAGATACTCTAGAATCATTCTTTCCCCCGCAGCCGGAAAGGAAAACCATCGCCCCCTCTAAAAAAAGAAGGGCAACCCTAAGTAGGCAATGCCCCACGAGTTCATTCCAACCGAAGTTTAGCTACCTTGCTATCAATATTGTGATTATGCCAAATGGCGTCTTATCTCGTACCTACTAATTGGAAGTCAAAGTTTAAGGTACTGCCAAATGGCAGTCCTAACTTGCACACGCCCATTGGGAATCGGATGCTGGTTTAAGTTAAATGACAGTTAGTTGTAAGTTATGAATACAGAGCTTCTCACTAGGACGATCTCAATATTTTTTTTTACATTTAATATTTTACTAAGCCTAAGAAAATGGGGGATGTTACATACTCCTCTCCTTAAGAATAACACCATCCTCAGTGTTCATATTTCTTAGCATTTCGCCTACTCTCTTGGAGTCATCATTCTTTAGTTCACTTCTCGTCTCTCCTTTGGTATTCTTGATCGCCTTTGAACTTCCACAATTGTTTACCAGTCTTTATGGTTCGTACTTCTTTCTCAACCTGCACATTATGCAACTCATACAAGATCTTCCATCATTCTTCAGCATATCATAATTATACTTCACAAAATTTCAAACACTAAATGTTTAACATTTATTAATCATCCTCATCCTTGAGGAAATATTTGCTACTCTAGCATTCATAACATTCACATATAAAGACATCCAATAGTCTAGTTACAAGACAATCATTAACATTTGTTATATCATAAAACAAATCTTTCAACAACACTTTGTCGATTATCAAACTCTCCCATGAGTTTTGGAATTTTCAGCAATCATGAAGGCTTGCATACAAAACACTCTCTCTGCAAACACAATAGGATAATCCTACAATTTTAGTCTGCTTCTTATTAGCTAGCATCCCCTCATCGAATATCTTGTGTGCCCAACATAGTAGTTTTCCAGCCGACACAAAGAAAAAGTTTTGTGAGCCTCCTGCTCAATTAGATGGATATAAAGATTGCCTAGGTCTTTTGGGTCAGTATAACATTTAATGAGCCACCTGCTCTATTCCACTTCCATGGGGAACACGAGCACATTTTTAGGGAAGTTGCCTCTTGCAACTTCTAGTGAGTGAGTGCAAGATGCGACTATTCTTCTTGAGTCCAGGAATATTCTTTTCCCCTCAAACCTTTTCGTTTGAGTCTAGGAAATCTTCTTTTCCCCTCAAACCTTCTCGTTTGAGTCTAGAAAATTTACATAGTACCGATCATTTATTATTTCTTGCAGATCACATGCAACATAATAGAAACAGAATGTTTACAAATATATTCACCTTTGTCTTAATGATTATAAAGATTCAATGCTAAGGGTTGGACTATGAGATCCAAATATGTATAGGTTTGTATGGATTTACTTTGCAATATCTATGTTAAGGACTAGTATCTATGTTGTAGCGAGTCATCACTAAAAGTTACTAATGATTTATGTGGAATGTGTGATAACGCAAGATGGATAGAGAGTATTTGTAGATGGAGATAATGTTGTGATAAAGGGTTGAAGGAAAATAAAAAAATATATACCCCCTTTTCCAAAAGGTTTAATGGGTACATGACATATATATTGAGGTAACCTTTGTAATGTACATTGTATTTATTTTTGTCTTTCAAAATCCGATTAATGTGTACATCCATAGATCCTATGTTACTAGCCTAATGTAGTGCCCCTAGACTACTGGAGACATTGAGGGCACCTTCTAAGTGACCCGACTGTTTGAAACATTAATAAAATAACTTTTTGATTTTAGTATGTGTATCTGAAGAGTAGATGTAAATGAACGATTACATGTGTTTAATGATTAACTATGATTATGGAAAATATGTTTATGAATGATGCTTAACGACTAGCTATACAGTGATTATGTGATGAGATCAAACAAAGTAATTATCGATAAAATGCATATTTGATTAGATGAACGATTAATGATTGGGTGAATTACAAATGCTTAACGAAGTAGCATATTTATGAATCAGATGATGATTATTGAGGACAATACTACTAATAATTTGTTTGTGAGAAATGTCTATAGCAACAGGTGAAACAGTTCATCGATGGACACACAAAGGAATATGAAGGGCCGTAGAGTACGGGTAAATCACACACAGGGAGAGTGATGACGATGTCGACTCCCAATGGAATACCATGCTAGGCAGATAAGAATTGATCCGCTTGCTCAAGACGAAAACGTGAGGGTGTATGAAGTGGGCCACGATGGAGTTGGTCACGTACGAGTTGGGGGGTGCGCAGTGAGAACAGAATCACTCCTCAACGGCATTAGTCCCTAATAGCATGTAGACGGAGGATGGAAGGTAACGGTTCCTGAAATCCCTACATGAAGTTCCCGCAAGTCAAAACGGAAGGACGATGGTAGAACGGCCTGATGGTGCAGTACCCTGTCGAGAATGGAAAGAGCAGACGCAAGGACCCAACGATGTGGTACCTTGCTAAGGGATGGAAACTATGGATGAATGGACCCGACAGAGTGGTTCCATCTCGGGGAAATGAATTTAAGGATCAGGGAAGCCCAATGGCGCTGTACCGGGATCCTACGGAATTGATTGTTAAACTTAAAAGCATAAAAACCTATAAGATTACACCTAGATCATTACTTAGAAAATACATAAGAGTATTTGAGGTATTGGCACATAAATGATTATTTTGACTTTTAAATAATATTGATTAATTTAGGCATTTGCACATGAGTTATTATTTTGAGCATTTAAAATAATATAAACCATTATTTAGGAGCAAAGTAGAATCCTAAGCATGGACACCTAGTCAACTAAAAGCTAGGAGTTAAGTGAAATATCTCGGGGATAGACATGAGCAAACTTAGGGATGTTGGTGCATCTCGTAGAGAAACTAACACTTGGATGGGTGCGTTGTTTTTAATTAAAAAATTAATTAAATAATTATTTATGCATGAAGCGACATGTGTCACATGAGATTTTCCTTTATAAGGAAGGCATGGGAAATGGGTAAGGGACCCAAACCCTCGATGACTATCATAATTTTGAGTTACCTCATGACTTGCTGCTATTAAGGGTTTGGCTGGAAATTTTGGTGGGGGGAATCCAAAGGTGAGTTTCCTGACTTTTTATGTGTGAACTCTAAGATCCAAATTGCTCGGTGGTCCGGAAAGAAGAACAGTACCTCTGGAGTGGTAGGGAAGTTTACCGAGGTTTCCATTAGTGACCGTGTTGAACGACGACCAAAATGGAGATGCATCAAGCAAAGAATTCTACCCCTTGACCGGAGCTACCATACTACAGGTTTTTGCTGATAAAATTATTTAATTCATATTTCTGTTGAATTAATATTATGAATCTAGTATTTTTGAAAAGTCTATAGTAACTATGTTCTGCCTAAGATCTAAATTAGAGCAAGCTTTACTTTGTATCAAAACGTTACTTTACTGCTGTCGAGATGACTGGATTTGATGTATGTTCTGTATATGTTTCCTTTTTAAACTGAGATCTGAATCGTTAATTTTCCGATGTCCAGAGGATCGGATTTGATATATATTATGTATTTGTTTTCTTTTAAATAGAGATCTGAAAAGTTTACTTTCTGCTGTCGAGAGGATCGGATTTAATGTATATTCTGTATATATTTTCTTTTTAAACTAAGATCTGAAATGATTACTTTTCTGCTATCGAGAGGATTAGATCTGATATATATTCTGTATTTGTTTTCTTTTAAATAGAGATCTGAAAAGTTTACTTTCTGCTATCGAGAGGATCGGATTTGATGTATATTCTATATATATTTTCTTTTTAAACTAAAATCTGAAACTATAACTTTTTTGCTATCGAGAGGATCGGATTTAATATATATTCTGTATTTGTTTTCTTTAAAATAGAGATCTGAAAAGTTTATTCTCTACTCTCGAAAGGATCGAACTTTGTTTTACATTTCCATATGTCTTCTTTCTGAACCAAGATTTGAAATATGTAATTCTCTTATCGAGAGGTCTCGAACCCTAACACATATCTTACTTAAGTTTTGTTTAGGTTGAGATCCAGTTAGATTATTTCCATTTCTGAATATCTCGATCCCTGGTTTGTCATTTGTTTAAACTCTGGAATGTATTGTGTTTTTTTTTTGCTGGGTATGTTATTTCTATGAATACCTTGGACAATTATAGTCTTACTATTGTTACCATTACACCTCACGGAAATTGAATCTGTTGATGATTCTATACTTACCTTGAACAAGATCCGTTCTGGCGTTGAGTAATTTATTTCTTCATGTACAACCCATTACAGAGTTCATCTCGACGAGCAATCCTGAGATCGATCCTGTATACTCCATTACAGAGTTCATCTCCATTTCCAGATCGGGCCCATATTGGAAATGTTATTTAACCACAGTATTTATTTCTCTGAAAGAAATCCAATTCAAGTCGTTTTCTGCAATTTGGTTGTAGTCTCTGTATCCTGATCTTTCTTGTTAAAACTCGAAATTCGTTGATCTCTGCATTCAATCATTTTTGTTATTTTTCGATTCGAGCATTGAACTCTACCATGGCTTATCTCTCATGATCGATCTTCTCTAAGCTTGAACCAATCTGCTGAACCTACTTCTCATATTATCTCCGTATGATTCACGCCCTGGTAGAAATGAACCCTCATTTGGGTAACCATTGAATGAGGTATGATCACATTCGCATGAGGAGTTCGACCGAAGGATTATTATTAGTTTAGAATTTATCATTGTCCATAGACAGGAGATAGCAAACGACAGTTGCTGATTATGATGTTGCCACACCTGCACGAGAAGGTCGGATGGACGAGGGTTGTGAAGGATTCAGAATTTGTTGTTATTCTTATTCCGCTTTTAGATAGTGATAAATTTTACAGTTGTTATGATGTTTTACTTTGATAATGACCTGAGATAGACTTCGACCATTTAGTGGTTTAATGTTTGGCCTGTGCATCTTTGATTTAAATAATATATTTATGATTATTTTATCTAATTCATTTAAATATTATTTGAATTATTTTTATTCTGAACTTTAATGATCCTGCGAATGCCTCGTAGTCACCAGGATCGATTTAAGTCCCTCAGAACGAAACCTTTTATTGTTTTGAACTCAGAAACTAACGCTCTGCTACCTTGAGCGGAACTGAAGGTCGTTCAACCATGCCACTAGTCTCAGATCCAAAATCTTAGGATCTCTTGTTCTTTTTATTTAATTCCTCACATTTGATGTGAAACGCTCTTTGTCCTTCCTTTTCTCAGTTGCTTTTAATCTGAATTCACTCGTGGTATAGAGCCAGTTTCCACGCCAACAGCCAGCGTTAACCATTGGTAACTTAAATGGTAGATTCTTTTCTTCATCTACATTATTGTAAAGTTACGGAATCGGCCTACCCAAACAATTGGCCCTCAAACGTGTGCTGGAAATTGTCAAACTAGATTTGGTACTTTTACAGGAAACTATGGTTAGTGTGGAAAAAGCTCGTATCTTCTTTAACAAAGTCAAGCCGGGATGGATGTGTTGTTCAGTGGACGCTGCTGGACTTTCGGGTGGTCTCTTAGCGGCTTGGAATCCACTTGTTTTGAGGCTAACTCCTTCACATATCACCCTTGGAATTTTGCTGACTGGAAACATCAGGGGTTCAGAGAAAAATATTAACATTGTAAATTGTTATGGTCCTTATTGTGATCGAGAGACTTTCTGGAACTTGGCTGGATCGGAAAGTTTGTTGAACCTAGAGAACTTGATAATTGCTGGTGACTTAAATTTTACTTGGGGAGATGGGGAGTTATGGGGGGGTTTGTCTAGGAGGGACCCCCTGGGCCCTTACTTCACAAACTTATTCAAGGAGTTTTCTTTGGTTGATGTGGCTCCTAGACCGTTGGCACCAACATGGACAAATGGCAGAACGGGGGATCAGCAGATACAGAAACGTATTGACCGATTCCTAATATCAGAATCTTTACTATCATGCTTTCAGAATTATAGATCCTGGATACATCAAATAAAAATCAGCGATCATCTCCCTATTATACTGCAATTTGATGATGAACCCTGCAATAAATCCTACCCTTTCAAATTCAATTCCACATGGCTTTCTGAGGAGGAATACATTTTGGGAGTGAGGAATGTATGGATGTAGACAGATGTTTCGGGGGAGAGATCGGCCATGGATAAGCTGGCGGTGAAACTCAAGGTATTAAAAGACTACACAATAAAGTGGGAAAAGAACAAAAAAGCCTTGATGGGAAAGGAACTATCGTAGATTGAACTTGAAGTGGAATACCTGATGAACGGAGGTGTTAATAATGACCTAAATACGATTGAGCTCACAAAACTCTCTTCATTGGAGAGTCGGAAAATGAAAATACTTCTGATGCAGGAAGAAACCTGGTGATTGAAGAGCAGAGCTACCTGACTCAAAGCGGGGGATATGAATACAAAAATTTTTCATCATTTCGCTAATTCCCGAAGGATGCAAAACTCAATCTGGGATTTGAATGATCATTTGGGCTGGCAGATTAGGGGGGAGGAGAATTTGATGAATGAGGCTGTATATCATTTCCAGGAATATTATCGTGATCCAAAAAACAGTACTCTGGCCGAACAATTCAAACTCATCAAGGAATATCCGCGAATGTTCAATGAGGAGGAGGGTGACAATATTTTCCTGGATATCACCCTAGGTGATGTGGAAAATACTTTGCATGGGTTTGCTAAAGACAAATCTCCGGGTCCGGATGGGTGGACAGTTGAGATTTTCATTCACTTCTTTGATATCATGGGGGAAGAACTCCGGATGGATGTGGATGAATCTCAGAAACTAGGCATTGTCTCTGGCGCATTAAATTCTACTTATCTGGCTCTCATTCCGAAGACTTCCCATCCGAATAATTATGATGACTTCAGACCAATTGCTTTATGCAATCTGGTTTATAAGATTATAGCTAAAATTATTGCTGATAGAATCAAACCATTGCTCTCTAGACACATATCCAAGGAACAGTATGGTTTCCTTAGTGGGAGGCAGATCCATGATGCTGTGGGTGTGACATAGGAAATTTTTCACACTATCAAACAGAGGCGTATTGATGCCCTTATACTTCAATTGGACCTGGTGAAGCATATGATAAGGTTGATTGGAACTTCCTGAGACTAATCCTTATCCAGATTGGCCTGCCATGGAAGGTTATGAAATGGATTATGGCATGTATTACCTCTGTCAACTATGCTATCCTGGTGAATGGACTTCCTACTGAATATTTCAAGGCATCCCGGGGTCTTCGACAGGGCTGTCCACTTTCTCCTCTACTGTTTTTACTGGTCATTGAAGGTTTGAGTCTATCCATTCATAAAGCTCGTCGGGAGGGAGAGATTGTTGGCATTAAAATAACTAGAGAGATATCTGTTACACACTCTTTGTTCGTGGATGACGTTATGCTCTTTGGTATGGGAATTCTTGTCGAATGGATTCTATACAAGAAAATACTGGATTTTTTTCTGCCGGGTTACTGGCATGATTATCAGCTATATTAAATCATTTTTCTTGAAACAATCTTTGACGGAAGATGTTCAGCAGTCGATCAGCAATTTTCTGCCTTTAAAGTTCAATGATATTGATGCTGGTACTAAATATCTGGGATTCTTCATCAAACCAACAAATTACTTGATAAATGATTGGTCCTGGCTTATTAGAAGATTTGAATTGAGAATTGGACACTGGAGCTATCAGCATCTTTCCTTGGGTGGCAGGCTCACTCTAGTGAAAGCCGTTTTGCAGAATTTAGGTGTATATTGGTTCTCTCTATGCAAGATTCCTCGAACCATCCTGAATCTTATCAGAAGGAAGATATTTTGTTTTTGATGGTTGGGTGGTGGAAACCAGGAGAAATTTCATCTAATGAAATGGAAGGTTTTGGCTCGTCCATGGCACTTGGGTGGATGGAATATTAAGGATATTGAATTGCTTGTTATGGCCCTGCATGCAAAGAGCCTCTGGCGTGTACTCTTTGATCAATCGATCTAGGGAAGGATCATCAGAGCCAAATACCTGCGAAATATTCCAGTAACTAAATGGTTCCGTTTATATAGACCTGCAACTGTGGGTGTCTCAAATATCTGGAATGGTCTGCTGGGTACCTTCAGGGTTATTGTGCATTGGATTGCTTGGATGCCTGGCAATGGACGCGATATTAAGTTGGGTCAGGCTCCGTTCATGGGGGGTTCATCGAGACACTCTCTATCGATGGAACTGAGAACACACCTCTATGCAAATGGTTACTACACTTTAGCACATGTGGCTGGATGGTATGGGGACGGATTCCCACGGTGGATCTCGGCTGCACAGTTGGGACTTACGGGTTCCTTGAGGCTTGAATGGGAGGAATACATTAAGCCGTTGTATCAATCTAATATGAGGCTATCTGATGAAGCTGACAGATTAGTATGGACGTGGGATGTGGCTGGTGGTAAGGTTTCTGCAAAATTGGCATATGCTGCATTATTTGCTGAGTCACAGATATTGGTTCGCTGGTGGGACAAAACTATTTGGAAACTTGCTTTGCCCCTCAAGATCAAATGCTTCATATGGTTAGTGTTGAATAACAAGATACTAACTTGGGACAATCTCTGCCGGCGTGGATTTTGTGGCTCGGGATGGTGCACCTTTTGCTGTACACAGGGGGAGACGGTTGACCATCTTTTCACTTCCTGTTCTTTCATAAGGGAACTTTGGTCCTTAATTGCAAACAAAGCCGGTGTATTTTTTCAATAGAGCTACTGCTCTCTTAGTGATTGTCTTGATGCTTGGTCTCGTCATGTTAACGGGAGTTCAGAGCTACCATATTTTATGATTTGGGAGCTTTGGAAAGCTCGAAACCTGCACATTTTGAGAATCGAGCCCCTTTCATGGTTGGGATTTGCTATAAAACACTTGCTGCACATAATGAATATGTTTCTATCCTCGGTACTGTTGGGGGCAGAGATAAACCGAATGGGAATCTTCGCTATGCTCCCCCGGTGTTGATCTACCCATGCGGTTTCTTTGATGGAGCTGCTGTGGGCCGATCTGGGGGGGGTGGAGTGGGTGCCATTATTCACATTTCCAACGTTGTCTCCATCCATATCTGGCTAAATCTGGGCAATGGTTCCAATACCAGGAGCGAGCTATGTGCTCTTTGGTTATTACTTTTCTGGGCTCGCTTGCGGAGGATCACCTCACTTGTGGTATTTGGCGATTCACTATCCATTATCTCCTGGGCGGGTGGCAAGTCCACTTTAAATAATATGCTTCTTAAACATTGGATGGATGCGGCCCTGATGTTAATCAAAGACTTCCAACACATACATTTCGACCATGTTTTCCGGGAAGCTAACATGGAGGCGGACATGCTATCTAAGAAGGCGCTTATCTCTGAGGTTGGGGTCATCATGTGGCAGGAATGGCGGGAGGACACTCTGTTTTCACAGGGCACTCATCATCTACATTGGACTTGATACTTTATGCTCTATTTTCCTTTATTTGTTTATTATGATGCTTTTTTGCTATACTTTATGTGAGTTGTTATACTTACATGCTCTGGTAGTTCTATGTGCAGATTATACATAGGGGCTGCTTCCAACTACTTGTTGGACGTTTTTGTATACATCCTCTATTTGCGGCTCTACTGCCTGTGATTGTTGGTTGTGTTTTTGATATACTTAGCACTGCTGGACATATATGTTTATTTTTGATGTTTGGCAGCTATGGCTGTTTGCACTTGTGAACTATTATATTTGGATGGACTCTTTGACGGTTACTAGTGATTGATGAACCTGTTTCTCCTTCGGGAGGGGTTCATGTTTTAATATGTGGACATATGACACTACATTTTGGTTTTCTCGGATGGTGATGATGGCATTTTGGCCTATTTGACTGGCATGGCTCATATGCTCTATAGGGCAGATTGTGAGCAGTATGTAATTTTCTGACAGCTGGCACTATTTACTATTTCGTATATTAATAGTAAGTTATATTTTTCTATGAAAAAAAAAAAAAAGGTTACGGAATTGGCGATAGATTTCAGTTGTGATTTAATTTAAGTTCAATTAATTTGATGCTGCATAGTATGATTACCTTCCACGCCAACAGCTGGCATTAACCCTTATTTTATTGATAGATTCCATTTTAAATTAACCTTAGCGCTTAGTTGATAAATAGAAACCATTTGTTTGTTCCAATGTAATGGAGTTTTAATTTGGTTCTTTATAATTTATTGGTTAAATGTCAATATATAATGAAGTGGAATATTCGATTTGCATATGTCGTCACACAGTAAAAGGAAGAGGGATAATATTTAGTTTCGTTTCAAATAAATTGTAATTTTGAATGCCGTAGAATTTATAATTTATAATTCCCTCATATGTTAGTCTTATATTTTATCTAAACTACTAGAGTTATCTTACGACAGAACTTGTTGTGTTTTATATTAAAAGAATTTAGAATTTTAGAATTCCTTTATATGTTGGTCCTATATTTTATCTAAACGACGAGAATTATCTTACGACAGAACTAGCTAAGTTTTATATTAAAAAGATTTAGAATTTATAATTCCTCTTTATGTAAACTTATTTCTTTAACTAAATGACCAGAACTACCTTACGGCATAACTTATTTGAGTTATATCTCTAAGAATATTATAATTTATAATTTCTCTATATGATAGGCATATATCTTATCTATAGGATTAGATTTGTTTTATGGTAGAACTTAAGAGATTTATATTAAAAATAAAAGTTAAATTATAATCCACCTATATGTTAGATTTATTTTGTTGCACTTATTTATATTTTCTTTAAAATAATTTGATATTCATGCATAGGAATGCATTAGTTTATTTTAGAGATTTAATGGTTGACATAATGAATTTGTTAATCATTTGATATTCATGTATAGGAATGCATTAGTTTATTTTGTAGATTTAATGGTTGACATAATGAGCTTAATAATCATTTGATATTCATGCATACGAATGCATTATTTTATTGGGTAGATTTAATGGCTGACATAAAGAATTTATTAATCAAATTTGAAATTCGTGCATAAGAATGCATTATTTTAGTTGGTAGATTAAATTATTGACATAATGAAATTACTAATCATTTGATATTCATGCATAGGAAATGTATAAGGAGTGGTTAGTTTTATTGTTCATGCTTAGAAAGTATATAGAGATTTAATTACACTTGTTATGCATGGGAGGTGTATAGATTTCTGGATGTATGTATTTTGGAAGCCCCATATTTATATATATATACTTAGGTGGTAGGTTGTTTTGGCCATGTTCCTATTAATTAGCACCTTGAATTTATTATCTAGATTTGTCTTGTGGATAAACTGAAATATTAATTCCATTGTGTTAAAGTGTATGATTGCATAGGAATTTAGAACATTATGGTAAAGTTGTATATCCTCATTTTGAATTCATGTATATCGTTGACATGCATTGATGGATCTTTTTGTGAACGATAGAAGTTATGCATTTATTGCTTTATAAAAAAAATCAAACCCAACCTACAAGGTTCTACATTTGGTATCAGAGCCGGTCGAACCTTGATCGGACCAGAAAAACCAGTATGTATTGTTCCACAAAACAGTTGACTAAGTTGAATAAGAGTTAAATGTCCCGAAAATTACAGATGATTTTAGATACGGAAAAACGAATTGTCTAGCATGAAAATTCGGGTTGGGGATCTCCATGGAGGAAGGGGAAAGAAGGAGAAGTTGGTTCATTAATAGGAAGATTCCAATGAATACGAAGAGCATTAACTGGTCTATCACCACAACGCGAGCTAGTACTAAAAACTATGACATGACCTACAACTATAATTCCTTACTAGATGGTGCCACCTAATTTAAGGAGTCGCATATTCAACTTATGATATTGTTAGACGTAAAATTTATTGAACCTTGTGCATTTATAAATTTGATAATAGGGGAATTGCTTCAGTACCTAGATGAGTGTATGAGTAACTGTGGATTACGTGAATCTTGTACATGATGCTAGAAGAATAGGAGGAACACATGAGAGTAGTACTACAGTACTTAGAATGGAACCATGCATACATAAATTTATTGGAGTATTCATTTTATCAGAAGCAAGAAAAGAAGGTTCATTACCTTAGGTCACGATATTTCAGAAGAAACAATTGCAGAAGCTCTGCATGTACTGAAGCATTTAGGGAGTAGCCAACACTAGCATTCATGGAGAAGAAGTTTTTTGGGAACTTGTGGGACACGGCTAACACTTGGTAGAGGTCTCTCCAAGTGGGAGGACCCGTGACGAAAGCATGCACTTTATTTTATAGTTATATGAGAAGGGATCTTGCACTAACAAAGCTATTATCACAAATACCTATAATAAGAGGCCCTATTATGGGCTAAGATGCTCTAGTAAGTATGGATGTAAGAGAAGGTTGATTTAGGATGAATTGATATTTTGAAAAATGCTTAAGAAGGTTACAAGATTGGATGACATGGGTAGGAGAATGTCATGGTCATGACATGAAAATGAATATAGGATGTAATTTTAGAAAAAGAAAAGGGCTTAAACATGCAATTATAATGGGTAAAGTTTCAACAAACTACGACAATATGTGACTTGTTTCAAAAGGGAAAACTATTTGTGTTCTTACATGATGTAAATTTTGATATCTATACCTACTTAAGAAGAATGTTATCTACAAAATGTTGGGTGTTATCAAATTGACCTTTCGCAACCCATAATCAGGGAAGCTCTATATTGGAATTTGATTGAGGAGTGAAAACCAATGAGATGGAATAATATTTATAGGATGAGGATATTAGGCAAGGAATGGAGAATGCATTTAAAGCAAAGGAATTAAAAAGGAAGGATTTTCAGTGATCATCATCCTAAGGCTAAAAAGGAAAGACACCAAAAACCCCCTTTTACCATTTCTTGGGTAAAAGTCAAGAGAGTGAAACATACTTGAAATTTGGAGAAGTGTTAGGAACTAGACTCATTAATGGAAGGTATTGAGCAAAATATTATGAGAATTACAGTACATAGAAAAAAATTACTAATCAGAAGATGACAACAAAAGACATGGACGTCAGAAGAAGGTGAACCTCACCATAGAAGTACAATAAGAATTAACTTAAGGACGAAGTTCTATATAAGTAGGGGTGTATGTAGTGCCCCTAGACTACTGAAGGCATTGAGGGCACCTGCTGAGTGACCCGACCATTTGAAACATTAATAAAATAACTCTTTGATTTTAGTATGTGTATCTGAACAATAGATGTAAATGAATGATTACATGTGTTTAACGATTAACTATGATTATGGAAAATATGTTATGAATGATTAGCGTCGTTATGAATGACACTTAACGACTAGCTATACGGTGATTGTGTGATGAGAACAAACAACATAATTATCAATGAAATGCATATTTGATTAAATTAATGAGTAATGATTGAGTGAATTACAAATGCTTAACAAAGTAGGAGATTTATGAATCAGATGATGATTATTGAGGACAATACTACTAATAATTTGTTTGTGAGAAATTTGTGTAGCGACAGGTGAAACGGTTCACCGATGGACACACAAAGGAATATGAAGGGCCGTAGAGTACGGGTAGATCACACACAGGGAGAGCGATGACAATGTCGACTCCCGACGGAATACCACGCTGGGTAGATAAGCATTGATCTGCTTGATCAAAATGAAAGCATGAGGGAGTACGAAGTGGGCCACGATGGAGCTGGTCACGTACAAGTTGGGGGGCGCGCAGTGAGAACGGACTGACTCATCAGCGACATTAGTCCCTAATAGCATGTAGACAGAGGATGGAAGGTAACGGTTCCTGAAATCCCTACATGAAGTTCCCGCAAGTCAAAATGGAAGGATGATGGCAGAAGGGCCCGATAGTGCGGTACCCTATTGAGAACGGAAAGAGTGGATGCGAGGACCCAACGATGAGGTACCTTGCTGAGGGATGGAAACTACGGATGACTGGACCCGACGGAGTGGTTCCATGTCGGGGAAATGAATTTAAGGAATGGGGAAGCCCAACGATGCAATACCGGGATCCTAGCGAAAATTGATTGTTAAACTTAAAAGCATAAAAACTTATAAAATTACACCTAGATCATTACTTAGAAAATGCATAAGAGTATTTGAGGAATTTGCACATAAATGATTATTTTGACTTTTAAATAATATTGATTAATTTAGGCATTTGCACATGAGTTATTATTTTGAGGATTGAAAATAATATAAACCATTATTTAGGAGCAAAGTAGAATCCTAAGCAGGGACACCTAGTCAACTAAAAGCTAGGAGTTCAGTGAAATATTTAGGGGACCGACATGAGCAAACTTAGGGATGTTGGTGCATTTCCTAGAAAAACTAACATTTGGATGGGTGAGTTGTTTTTAATTAAAAAATTATTTATGCATGAAGCGACATGTGTCGCATGAGATTTTCCTTTATAAGGAAGGCATGGGGAATGGTAAGGGACACAGACCCTCAATGACTATCCTAATTTTGAGTTACCTCATGACTTGCTGCTATTGACCGTTTGGCTGGAAATTTTGGTGGGGGGGATTCCCAAGGTGAGTTTCCTGACTTTTTGTGTGTGAACTCTATGGCCTGGGGTCCAGAAAGAAGAAGAGTACTTCCGGAGTGGTAGGGAGGCTTACCGAGGTGTCCATTGGTGACCATGCTGAACGACGACGGAAATTGAGCTGCATCAAGCAAAGAATTCTACCCCTCAACCGGAGCTACCATACTACGGGTTTTTGCTGATAAAATTATTTAATTCATATTTCTGTTGAATTAATTTTATGAATCTAGTATTTTTGAAAAGTCTAGAGTAACTATATTGGACCTGAGATCTAAATTAGAGCAAGCTTTACTTTGTATCAAAACGTTTCTTTTCTGCAGTCGAGAGGAGTGGATTTGATGTATGTTCTGTATATGTTTCCTTTTTAAACTAAGATCTGAATCGTTACTTTTCTGATGTCCAGAGGATCGGATTTGATATATATTATGTATTTGTTTTCTTTTAAATAGAGATCTGAAAAGTTTACTTTCTACTGTCGAGAGGATCGCATTTGATATATATTCTGTATATATTTTCTTTTTAAACTAAGATCTGAAATGATTACTTTTCTGCTATCGAGAGGATTAGATCTGATATATATTCTGTATTTGTTTTCTTTTAAATAGAGATCTAAAAAGTTTACTTTCTGCTGTCGAGAGGATCGGATTTGATGTATATTCTGTATATATTTTCTTTTTAAACTAAGATCTGAAACTATTACTTTTTTGCTATCGAGAGGATCGGATTTGATATATATTCTGTATTTGTTTTCTTTAAAATAGAGATCTGAGAAGTTTATTTCCTACTGTCGAAAGGATCGAACTTTGTTTTACATTTCCATATGTCTTCTTTCTGAACCAAGATTTGAAATAAGTAATTCTCTTATCGAGAGGTCTCGAACCCTAGCACATATCTTACTTAAGTTTTGTTTAGGTTGAGATCCAGTCAGATTATTTCCATTTCTGAATATCTCGATCCCTGGTTTGTCTTTTGTTTAAACTCTGGAATGTATTGTGTTTTTTTTCTCTGGGTATGTTATTTTGCCTTATCAATACCTTGGATAATTATAGTCTTACTATTGTTACCATTACACCTCACAGAAATTGAATCTGTTGATGATTCTATACTTACCTTGAACAAGATCCGTTCTGGCGTTGAGTAATTTATTTCTTCCTGTACACTCCATTACAGAGTTCATCTGGACGAGCAATCCCGAGATCGATCCTGTATACTCCATTACAGAGTTCATCTCCATTTCCCGATCGAACCCATATTGGAAATGTTATCTAACCACAGTATTTATTTCTCTGAAATAAATCCAATTCAAGACGTTTTCTGCAATTCGGTTGTAGTCTCTGTATCCCGATCTTTCTTGTTAAAACTTGAAATTCGTTGATCTCTGCATTCAATCCTTTTTGTTATTTTTCGATTCGAGCATCGAACTCTACCATGGCTTATCTCTCATGATCGATCTGCTCTCAGCTCGAATCAATCCGCTGAACCTACTTCTAGTATTATCTCCGTATGATTCACGCCCTGGTGGAAATTAACCCTCATTTGGGTACCCGTTGAATGAGGTATGATCACATCCGCATGAGGCGTTCGACCGAAGGATTATTATTAGCTTAGAATTTATCATTGTCCATTGACAGGAGATAGCAAATGACAGTTGCTGATTATGATGTTGCCACACCCGCATGAGAAGGTCGGACGGACGAGGGTTGTGAAGGATTCAGAATTTGTTGTTATTCTTATTCCGCTTTTAGACCGTGATAAAGTTTACAGTTGTTATGATGTTTGACTTTGATAATAACCTGAGATAGACTTCGACCATTTAGTGCTTTAATGTTTGGCCTGTGCATCTTCGATTTAAATACTATATTTATGGTTATTTTATCTAATTCATTTAAATATTATTTGAATTATTTTCGTCAGGATCGATTTAACTCCCTCAGAACACAACCTTTTATTGTTTTGAACTCAGAAACTAATGCTCTGCTACCTTGAGCGGAACCGAAGGTCGTTCAACCATGCCACTAGCTTCAGATCCGAAATCGTAGGATCTCTGGTTCTTTTTATTTAATTTCTCACAGTTGATGTGAAACGCTGTTTGTCCTTCCTTTTCTCAGTTGCATTTAATCTGAATTTACTCGTGGTAGAGAGCCAACTTCCACGCCAACAGCCGGCATTAACCATTGGTAACTTAAATGGTAGATTCTTTTCTTCATCTACATTGTTGTAAAGTTACTAAATCGGCGATAGATTTCAGTTGTGATTTAATTTAAGTTCGATTAATTTGATGCTCCATAGGATGACTACCTTCCACTCCAACAGCTAGCGTTAACCCTTGTTTAATTGATAGATTCCATTTTACATTAACCTTAGCGCTTAGTTGATAAGTAGAAACCGTTTGTTAGTTCCAATGTAATGGAGTTTTAATTCGGTGCTTTATAATTTATTGGTTAAATGTCAATATATAATGAAGTGGAATAGTCGATTCACATATATCGTCACACAGTAAAAGGAAGAGGGATAATATTTAGTTTCATTTCAAATAAATTGTAATTTTGAATGCTGAAGAATTTATCATTTATAATTCCCTCATAGGTTAGTCTTATATTTAAGCTAAACGACCAGAGATATCTTACGACGGAACTTATTGTGTTTTATATTAAAAGAATTTAGAATTTTAGAATTCCTTTATATGTTAGTCCTATATTTGATCTAAACAACCAGAGTTATCTTACGACATAACTAGTTAGGCGTTATATTAAAAAGATTTAGAATTTAGAATTCCTCTTTATGTAGACTTAATTCTTTAACTAAATGACCAGAACTACCTTACGGCATAACTTATTTGAGTTTTATCTCTAAGAAGATTATAATTTATAATTTCTCTATATGATAGGCATATATCTTATCTATAGGATTAGATTTGTTTTATGGTAGAACTTAAGAGATTTATATTAAAAATAAAAGTGAAGTTATAATCCATCTATATGTTAGATTTATTTTGTTGCACTTATTTATATTTTCTTTAAAATCATTTGATATTTATGCATAGGAATGCATTAGTTTATTTTATAGATTTAATGGTTGACATAATGAATTTGTTAATCATTTGATATTCATGCATAGGAATGCATTAGTTTATTTTGTAGATTTAATGGTTGAGATAATGAGCTTAATAATCATTTGATATTCATACATAGGAATGCATTATTTTATTTGGTAGGTTTAATGGCTGACATAAAGAATTTATTAATCAAATTTGAAATTCATGCATAAGAATGCATTATTTTATTTGGTAGATTAAATCGCTGACATAATGAAATTATTAATCATTTGATATTCATGCATAGGAAATGTATAAGGAGGAGTGGTTAGTTTTATTGTTCATGCTTAGAAAGTATATAGAGATTTAATTACACTTGTTATGCATGGGAGGTGTATAGATTTCTGTATGTATGGATTTTGGAAGCCCCATATTTATATATATATATTTTGTTGGTAGGTTGTTTTGGCCATGTTCCTATTAATTAACACCTTGAATTTATTATGTAGTTTTGTCTTGTGGATAAACCGAAATATTAATTCCATTGTGTTAAAGTGTATGATTGCATAGGAAGTTAGAACATTATGGTAAAGTTGTATATCCTCATTTTTAATTCATGTATATCGTTGACATGCATTGATGGATCTTTTTGCGAACGATAGAAGTTATGTGTTTATTCCTTTACAAAAAAAAATAAAAATAAATCAAACCCAACCTACGAGGTTCTACACCAAACTATAAAAGTTTGTTGAAAGTCATTGTAAAATACAAGTTGCTTTATGAATTGAGAGCAATGAGAGAGCAAGCTCTCTGATCTGTTTTACTTGTTGGTTGTTCCCATGATCATTGTTGTAATACTTAATATATTGGAGTTCAATTGAACAAATTGAATCCTTTGGAGGTCACCTCAGAGCATGTTTTGGATTGAGTGGTTGTCTCTTGATTCCCCTATCTCTATTGATGTAACTTGTGTAATCTTGAACTTTTTGAAAACTAGTTGTACCAATGGATTTCTTAGGAAGAAAACCATTTCCATTTAATCCTTCCAAGTGTACAATGTGAACTATGGTCATAGAAGTATATTTTTCATTCATGATATTGGACATATAAAGCTAGCTTATATGGTAGCACAAAAGATGGTGGCATGAGGCCATGCAACTACTAAAAAAACAATCGAAATGGTCAAAGAAAAAACCTTTTGCTTTTAATATCCCATTGATTTCTACATACATAGAGCTTGGGTTACATGTATAGCTATAGAAACTTGTTAAATCACATTACATGAATATCTCTTGGGTGACTATATCTTGCTCCCCTTATCAAGCGGCTTGTGTAATGCGAATTGTATTTGATTTTTCCTTTCAATCTCTGGTTAATTTGTACATATGTAATATCCCGAATTTTAGACTAACTATTTTTTTATGTTATATTTGGTTTACAGCCGCAGCATATGTGATTTATTATTGGGCATAAGCCTTAACATGTTTTGAGTTAGGTTTTCATGAGTTGATATATTGGGCCTGTACCTTCATTGTTTCATTGATTGATGTTATACTGGGCAGGAAATCCTGAATGGATAAAGTTATGTTTTATTATGAGATTTGGTTACAATTTATGATATACTGAGATTGATTCTTTTTACACTATACTGTGTAGAGCATGAATCATATGGATGATTATATAGTGTGTTGAGAGTGGACTCAGAAACACACAAATGACCTATATACTGGGCCTAAGCCCCGATGTATCTAGAGTACTCTTATTACGAGCTAGGCCAAAGCCCCGATGTATGTTGACTGTTGGACATAAGCCGTGGAGCACTCCAAGCTTGAAAGAAAATGAATACTCGATCCGAGGTCACTTAAATATTCTAGATGTACTTCACAACCACATTCTAGCTCTATTGTTGAGGAGAGGCTCTGGAATTGCACTAGCGTAATGCCCATGTGAGAGTGTTGAGTTAAAAGGCTCTGAAGAGCACTCGGGGTTACTAGATGTCAAGTGTTGAGTCAGAAGGACTCTGAATAGCACTTATGTGTCTTATCACAACTATTCCAATTTATTAAATAAATCTTATTATCATCAAGTATTGCGGGAACTACCATGTTAAAATGAGGCAATCTGATATGCAAATGTAAAGTTAGTCACAGCAGATCTAATGAACAAATAAATCAGTCACAACAGATGAATAAGAAGATATGGTGCAAAACTGTGCAAAAACATGCAGCAGTGCTCTCTATCCCAGAAAGGGTGAATGAAATTACAATAGATTACAATACAATCCAATATCTGTCAATGGCAATTCGAATTGACTAAGTAGGCATTCGAATCACTGAAATGGAGTAGCTTGACTCAATCTAGGAGTCCTCATCAATCATCGGTGTTGCTCATCAATCACAACAAACAGTCATCCAGGTGTCAAGCTGAGTCTAACTGATCATAATAAATGTAACTGAAGTGTGTAGCACTGATATAGGATCTGGAGGCTCAGTGGGGGCGCATGGGAGGCTAACTGGAGTCAGAGCAAGTCACCTAATCGAACTGGAGGTCAATCGGAGGTGAAACAGTCAGTCAGGAGTGAAATCGGAGTGAAATCAATCAGAATCGGAGCTAACTGAATGTAACTGGAGTGAATCTGCAGTGGTAGGTGAGCAAGTGCGCCCTTCTCAGTCAGTAGGTGAGAAGAGGGCGCCTTTCAGCTTAGGAGGGCTAAAACTCTGTGGAAAGTGGCTCCCGGGTGCTAGAAGAAGGTGGATAAGGTGCTGGAGGCATCAAACTGGTGACTGGACTACATATCCTGAAATAGATCATGCAAGATCCTGAAGTAGATATGTATCCCGAAATAGATGATCCTGAAATAGATATGTATCCCGAAATAGATGATGGATATCCGAACACCCCCCCTCAAGCTAGACTATGATGTGCCAACTAAAATAATGTGGGGCCCTGGTAACTAAGACCAAAGGTCACCCCAATACAATAATCCAAAAAAAAATGCTGAAAAATAAACTAAGTGAGGAAAGAGGGAAAACCCAGTGGGAAGAAAGCCCCCCCTCAAGTCTAAAGCATAATAATGAATCAATCTGTCTCCACCATGATGGAACTCACCCCCAACAGTGAACGGAGGTAAGAGAACTTCTTCTCAGTGAAGCTCTTGGTGAAGATGTCTGCAATTTGCTCATCAGTAGGGCAATATTGCAGAATGATGGTGCGGTCATGCACCAACTGTCGAATGTAATGCATATGAATCTCAATGTGCTTGGTCCTCTGCCGCTGAACTGGATCTGTGGAGATCTTGATAGCACTTTGATTGTCACAAAATAGGACAGTCGAAGTAGTGCCACCAAAACCAAACTCGGAAAGAATACCCTGCAACCAAACTGCCTGAATGCAGGCATTGACTGCCCCTCGATACTCTGCCTCTGCTGAAGAAAGTGCAATGGCTGCTTGCTTTTTGCTGGACCAGCAAATAGCACCATGACCAATCATGAAAACATAACCGGAAGTGGACTTCCGATCAATGCTATCACCTGCCCAATCTGAATCAGTAAAACCAATGAAATCTAGCTCAGAATCTGCAGCATAATGTATGCCAAACTGTCTCGTACCTTGCACATACTGCAAGATCCGCTTGGCTGCTCGCCAATGAAGCTCATGTGGCTGCTGCATATATCTTGACACGGCACTCACGGCATATGAGATGTCAGGCCTAGAGTGTGTCAAATAAAGTAGTGAACCAATCAACTGTCGATACATACTGCAATCTGCAAGCGGTGTGGAATCTCCCTCCTCAAGACTGATTCCTGAGAGGAATGGGAACGGGGCTGCCTTACATTCAGCCATATTAAACTTCAATAACAGGTCGGAAGCATATTTTTGCTGAGATATAGTGATCCCATCAAAATTTTAAGCTATCTCCAAGCCCAAAAAGTGACTCAGCAAGCCCAAATCGCTCATGTCAAAAGCTAGATTTAAGGCAGTTTTTAGCTTGTTTATTGAAGTAAGTGTGCTACCAGTAATAAGCAGATCATCAACATAAAGTACAATAACCAACAAATTACCTTTAACTCGCTGAAGATAGACATTCGGATCAAATTTGCATCTTTGGAAATTCTGAGAAAGAAGGAAGGAGTCCATCTTTGCGTACCAAGCTCTTGGGGCCTGTTTTAACCCGTACAAAGACTTCTTCAATCTGCAAACCAATGATGGATCTGATGTATAACCCTCTGGCTGCTGCATATAGACCTCTTCAGCAAGGTCTCCATGTAAAAATGCACTCTTCACATCCATGTGATGCACCTCCCAGTGCTTGGATGCGGCAATAGCTAAAACAAGGCGGATGGAATCCATCTTTGCAACCGGTGCAAAGGTCTCTGTGTAGTCCACTCCTTGGACTTGGGAAAAACCTTTTGCCACCAACCTTGCTTTATATTTGCTGATAGTGCCATCAGCAGCAACTTTAGTACGGTAGACCCATTTACACTTCACTAATTTTCTTCCAGGTGGAAGAGAAACTAGCTCCCATGTATTGTTCTTTTGAAGAGAACTGTACTCTTCATCCATGGCATCTTTCCATCTCGGATCTCGATGGGCTGAATAATATGATTGGGGATCTGAACCAGCCATCAAATAACAAATCTCAGGAAGAAATGGATCAGCAATAGAAAGAGCCATACCTGCCCTTTGAAAGTCTCCTCTTGTTCGTCTCGGATCAGCAGGATTTCCAAGACTAGAACCAGCAGATTGTAGAGTATTTTGGGCCCACTTTGGTAACTGAGGGGGATCTGAATGGTCGGATTCCGAACCTGATATGTCATGATCATCATATGCTGCTACAATATCAGAAATATCAGAACTCATACCTTCATTATCGCTGCTCGAATCTTCTTCTGGTGAAGGCGGTGAATCGGCAGTTTTCTCCTCAACTAGTTGCAATTCTTGAAGCGGTTCTTCAAACTGCACACTGCGCTCTATGAATATCTTTTTAGATCTGATATCCATGAGTTTATATGCTTTTGATTCTTCCCCATATCCTATCAATATGCACTCGATACTTTGTGGATCCAAAGCTCGTCTCTTCTCAGAAGGAATTCTAGCCCATGCAGTAGAGCCAAAAACTCTCAAATTGGACACATCCGGTTTGTGACCAAAGAATGCTTCGAAAGGAGTCATACCTTTCACGGATGAATGTGGAACTCGGTTCTGTATATATGCAGCAACATTGATTGCTTCAGCCCAAATATTTGCAGCCAAACCTTTTGATTCAATCATGCATGTAGCCATCTCTTTCAGTGACCGGTTTTTCCTTTCCGCTACACCGTTCTGCTGGGGTGTGTAGGGAACTGTATGTTGGATCTTGATTCCGCTTTGGGCACAAAGTTGCAGCAGCTCGGACTTGATATATTCCCCACCATTATCAGATCTAAGAGCTTTGATCTTGCTCTCAGTGGTGGTCTCAACAGAAGCCTTAAAATCCTTGAATTTTCCAAGCACTTCTGACTTGTTTTTGAGAAAGAATACCCATGTAAAGCGAGAATAATCATCAATAAATGTCAAAACATACCTTGAACCATTTAATGACATATGGGGCAGCGGACCGCTGATATCAGAATGGATCAATCCCAAAATAGTAGAGGCTCTGCTAGCCTTGCCGCGGTCGAATCTGTGCTCGGGGTGCTTCCCAATAATGCAACCGGTGCATATTCCCTTCGAGGAACGGAGTTGTGGCAGCCCATCAACCATGGATTTATTTGATAGCAGCAGCAAATACTTATAATTTAGATGTCCAAATCTTTCATGCCAAAGCCTACTAACCTCATTACCATGTGTGCGAAGAGCAGTGGGCTTTGCAAGCGGAATAAAGTGTGAAAACTCATAACATTTTGCAGTGTGGTTTGCCTTTCCAACCGCAACTAGTCTTCCACTTTTGATATCAGAAATTTCAACTGTATTAGGGCTGAATGTGACTTTCTTTGGATCACCAGTATGTGTCATTTGATAAACAGAAAGGAGATTCGAAGCTAAGGAAGGCACATAGAGAACATTCTGAAAGCATCCATGATCTACATGAATCGTACCTTTGCCCTTTGAAGAAATTTTTGAGTCATCTCCCAAATGGATGGGGATGGAGCTGTTTGGATCGAATGAGGAAAAAGAATCAATATTTGCAGCCATATGATTTGATGCACCCGAATCTATCAAGAGAGTGGGCTTCGAAACCGTTGCCATGAGTGCTTGTCCTCTTTCATGATCGTCATTCCGATCCTTCTTCCTTGCACCGTCAGGAAGGGTTATGTTGTTCTTTTCCAAAAGGAGGGCCATTTGATCTATAGTCTTCTTCATACATGAACTTTCGGGATGAAAGCCACGGTTACAATAAGTACATTTAGATTTTTGGTTACCTTCTTTGCCCTTTTGCTTGGATTTCGAACTGGATGGTGCATCCGTTTGCTTGCCTTTGTCTTTTTGCTTGTGAGGCTCGAATTTGGGCTTCTCCTTCTTTAGCTTTCCTTTACCATTCGAAATCTTGGGTCCTTGAACAAATAGGGCTGAATCTTTGGAGCTTATGGACCCCATTTGAATCAACTTGTCATGCTCTTTCGTAACGGACTCAATGAAGGCATTCAAGGTAGGCATCTTCCAATTCGGGGTAGTTAGCCGACCGGAATTGAAAGTGGAGACAAATACCGAATAATCTTTCCCAAGCTTGCTTAGAATGGAGAGGATCAACTGCTTATCCTCTTTGATAACACCACTGTTCTTCAATTGCAAGTTCAAGTTCTTGAATTTTGTGAAGAATTCATTGATGGTCTCGAAATTTTCAGGATTAAGGCCAATCAATTCATTCTCTAATTGAAAAGCCCTAAGCTCATCCTGCTTGCCGAATAGTGTCTCAAGTTGCTCCCATATGGCCTTTGGAGTCTTCAATCCGCTGAGATGGAAGTGAAGATCTTTGGAGATGGAGAGACAAAGAAGACCGTAAGCTTCATCAAGCTTATTGTAGTGTTTGGTTCTTTCTGCCACATTGTTTGGCTCCAATTCAAGACCAAGAGTGACTCGGTAGTATCCTTTTGAACGTAATATGATCTCCATATCATCTTTCCAATCAAAATAATTGAATGGGGTGAGGATAGGCTTTGAAGAAGAGTATTCCATTGCTAGGAGCGAGTCAAATGATGAAGAAGAGGCTTGCTTGCAAACTATAGCGAATGGAAATGCTGTAGGGAAGCTTGCATGCAGAATGTAGCGAATGCACTTGGAGGAGATAATTAACCTGCAAATCACATAAGAACAATCACAATAAGGTCGAACAATCCACCCTTTGAGAGTTGCATCACACCTGGGATTGGATTTCAAGCAATGTTGAATGGGTCCAATGTATCAAATCCAGGAATTATGTGGTAACTCAAGCTTCTGGAGTGGTATTGGAATAATTTTCAAGCTTTGCATGCACATGAGCGAATGCCCTTGAGATATCTCATGCCAAACTTTTTGCAATTTTTAGCAATTCAGTCAAATCTTCTTGTATAAACACCTGTAGAAAAGAGATCTTGTCCCTGCAATGGCTCTGATACCATGTAAAGTTAGTCACAGCAGATCTAATGAACAAATAAATCAGTCACAACAGATGAATAAGAAGATATGGTGCAAAACTGTGCAAAAACATGCAGCAGTGCTCTCTATCCCAGAAAGGGTGAATGAAATTACAATAGATTACAATACAATCCAATATCTGTCAATGGCAATTCGAATTGACTAAGTAGGCATTCGAATCACTGAAATGGAGTAGCTTGACTCAATCTAGGAGTCCTCATCAATCATCGGTGTTGCTCATCAATCACAACAAACAGTCATCCAGGTGTCAAGCTGAGTCTAACTGATCATAATAAATGTAACTGAAGTGTGTAGCACTGATATAGGATCTGGAGGCTCAGTGGGGGCGCATGGGAGGCTAACTGGAGTCAGAGCAAGTCACCTAATCGAACTGGAGGTCAATCGGAGGTGAAACAGTCAGTCAGGAGTGAAATCAGAGTGAAATCAATCAGAATCGGAGCTAACTGAATGTAACTGGAGTGAATCTGCAGTGGTAGGTGAGCAAGTGCGCCCTTCTCAGTCAGTAGGTGAGAAGAGGGCGCCTTTCAGCTTAGGAGGGCTAAAACTCTGTGGAAAGTGGCTCCCGGGTGCTAGAAGAAGGTGGATAAGGTGCTGGAGGCATCAAACTGGTGACTGGACTACATATCCTGAAATAGATCATGCAAGATCCTGAAGTAGATATGTATCCCGAAATAGATGATCCTGAAATAGATATGTATCCCGAAATAGATGATGGATATCCGAACAGCAAAGGGAGAGACTAGAGGTGCCTATGCTAGCTTACCGAGACTGTACAAAGAAGTGGACCCTATCCTTAAAAAGATTAAAAAGGAGTATCATGTGAAGATACATAAAAAGACAACATCACCACTTAAAACATAATTTAACTAATAGTAGTTTCCTATGGTTAATATGCATAAAAGCCTCAAGGCTAATGTTATTATTAATAATTATAAAATAAAATAATGTTGGTATTATTTTATTTTTTTTATAAAATATAATTATTTTATATAGTTATGCATTTAAATTAATAAATCAAAGATACCTTATTTATGTAATTGAAATTTAAACCTTGTCATTTAAAATTATGAAAAGGCTTAAAGCAAAAGCACTCTAGTTAAACAACTAGAAAAGTCATGGTTCCAAAATAACTAGTAATTTAGTAAACAAATATTCTTTTGAAAATTAATTTATTTAATTTAAAGAAACCTATTTTTCCAACAGTCCTAATTCAAGATTTACCTACATAAAGAGGATAGACCCCAAATTTTGGGGATGATCTTGATATATAATTCTCTTATGAAACAAAAGGGAACCTCTATGCTCCAAGAAGTGAAGCATTCCCACATCAATTTCCAGATCTGAATCAGCTATGAACTTAGGACCTCTATCTCGGTGTTGCATATTAGAACCAGCTCAGGGGGATCCATACTGAACCAGGAACAGTTGTAGGATCATGGTTGGGAGGAACGTGGTAGTCCCAAAGTTATCTGGTTCTAGGATCAATTGTGAGGTCAGCTAAAGTTCAGCAGTTTTCCACTAATTATTTGACAGAGTGTGCAGGTCATTAGAGTCAGGAACAAGATACAGAAATAAGCAGGTATGCAAAACTCACAAAACCTTCAAAACAAATTATTTTCTGAAATAAACTTATTTGAGTATCATTTTCATTATCAGTATTAAATCAAGATTCTTCCCAAAATCTAGTGGCATGTCTAGCAGGTCTAGCCAGCTAGCCTTTGCTAGCCAAACGTATATTTATTTCTAAAGTTAGGATTATCACGAAATGTTGTTTATAAGTGGTTGTTTCTATTTCTTTTTATCACCTATTCATTAAATCTTAGTACAGGGTTTTTTATCTTCCTTCCATAGATTATTAAATTCTTATAAATAAAAAGAAAATTAAAAGTATTATCGTATCTATTGAAATCAACATTATTTTAGACCAAGCATCACGAGTTATAAACGTAGTATCAAACATCTCAATCTTCATTTCTTCTAAATAGCCATCAATATTTTTTATAATTATTAAAAGTTAGGACTCACGAAAAACATTATTATGCAAATCGTTCAACACACAAAAGGACACACAGGTCCTAGGATCGAAACCCTGCAGGCATCATGTTGTTTTCCAACTCAAAAAGCAACCACATAAGGAACATTAATATCAAATAAATTGTTTATTCATAGATCAGGACACAAGAAAGAAATCGAAACCCCGAGTCCTTTCTTTCTTCCCAAAACGATTAAGCATCAACGCAAGGGTAAGCTACAGGACCCAACGACT
Source organism: Larix kaempferi (assembly GCA_027924585.1). NCBI lineage: Eukaryota > Viridiplantae > Streptophyta > Pinopsida > Pinales > Pinaceae > Larix > Larix kaempferi. The sequence continues at coordinate 3,506,483 of BSBM01000392.1, forward strand.
CTTTCCTTTTCAAAACAGAGGTTTCCAAAAGACATCACCATAGGGTTAGTTTATAGCCTAGATGAATATCAGATTTGAACATGAAATGAAGGTGTCTACGCTATTTAGAAAAAATCAACAGTTGAAGAATTCACACCAATCGTCATGTATACAGATTTCCACTTGGGCGTTACCTTTACAAAATGGCTACAGTAGAGCCCAGCATTTGAATTATTCAAATACGGACATCTACAAATGAGAAATCATAAGTTCTTAAACCCATTTACAATTTTCATTAACCTTATAAGTCTTACATAGGAGCCATGAACTTCAAATATTACATCCATTTACACAGTCCAGCCAGAAGGCGACTTGCAGGAAGCCAAAGGAAGGGCTTTGCATCGTTCTAACGAAAACCAAGAGAAAATATACAACACACCACAAGAGTGTGAGAAGCAAAGCAACCTGGGAGGCAGCTGGACTTATCAATGACCACGCTCATGAAAACTCAGAGTACCCACTGTAGACCATGCTGAAGCTAGTGCTACCTACCAACGCAATCAAGCAAACATCGGTGTAAACCCTATTATGCATTCTCAAGGAAGTTAAAAATTTCGTAGGGTAGTGAGCAAAGGGTGTGTCATATCTGATCAAGTGAGGAGTATCTCTACACCACTAGATAGACAACAAATGCCAAGGTGCACTGACCATGAGTGCAACTCAGGTCAAGGCACGAAACCACCACCAGAAAAACAATGAAGTGCAACCCAAAACAAAAATGAGAATGCAGAGGCTTGGGCATAAGGAAAAACCCCAAATTGTAAACCCTTTTCCAGCATGTCACCCCCTTCATTTAAAGTGCCATTAATGCTACATCAACCCCTGCGCTTATGGAGGCTAAATCTTCCACACAAAAACCTATAGTTTGAGTTGTATAGTTAAACCACAAAATAGCATGGTAATGCAAACTATGGACCAAAGTTTCATATCATCCTATAGATCAGCCATGATTTCTCTTGGAATTACATGCACCTTTGTAAATACCATAAACATTTCCTTGTTGGTCTCCTTTTAAGTTTTAGTATATATATATTATAGTATTATCCACTAAGGCTTTAGTCACAAGTGCTTAGCCTTTGGAAAACTTAAACCCCTACTGATAAAATACTGATCAAGCCTCTAGGGTAGCATTGTCATGAGGCTATCGATCTGCAAACACAAATCATGACAAAATGATGTTAGCACAAAATGCTAAGTCCAGAAACACCCAAGAGTACTCTTACCTCTCGGCACACCTGTCAGGGTATGTTTTTCCCTCTCTTTAAAGGTTACATGCCCACCTAGACTCAACCCCTCCTCGACAAAGGACCATATCACCTGAAGGTGCCATTCAGACATTCATAATAAATTCAAATGTTTGCATTAAAACAGAATGAGAGAAATGTTATGTTTTAGTTACACCGGTGAATTGTAATTTTGTAAACTGGATACATCAATATCTTTTCCACATTTGCTTCCGCAGAAAAGAAAATACAAAAATCTAGAGAGACCATGAGTACTTAGGAATGATAGACATTCTTTCCTCTGTAGCAGTAATTAAATATTTTCAACATTAGGAATTACTCGCGGTAAATTATTCTTAATCGACATCTCTTACGAGCACATATTTTTTTTTTTTCTATTTTAGGGACATTACAAGTGGTATCAGAGCCAAGTTACAAAACTAAGTGACCTATTGGGCTCATTACAAAACATCCACTGCAGATACAGAAAAATTTGTTTAAATATTGTATTATGTTTCATGTGAAGAATCAACTAACCAATTGCTTTCCGTAAGCAAATACTTATATAACTTTCAGGTACAGGCAGTATCACAAAAATGAATGCAGAACAGGGCAGCAGCATACAAGAGAATCTGAACTCTCCCCCATGAGAGCTAGAAATTGTAGTAGAATTAAATTATGACCTACTAAAATCTATGCAAAGCCTACAGGCAAAATTCCAAAGTTTCATAGATGATAACTGTTGGGCCCAGGTTGAGTTAAAGTTTTGGAAGCACCTTTTAGAGGCAAGCAGGGAAAGTTGAGCTGAGTGTAGCTCATAAACACAATTTTGGCTAAGTATTGAGGATGCTACGATGTTGCACGCAGCATCCAACTTTTGAAGAGACTACGGAGTTGCGCGCAGTGTCAAAGTTTTGGCCATGATGCGAAGACCAGTACTGTGCAGAAGCAGCACTGCATAGTTAGGAGGCCACATGGAGCCAGCAAAGCAGTGTGCTGGACAAGTATCAAGTGTAGCTACCGGCTCGACCAGTAGCAGCCATTTTTGGAAAGATATTTCAAGATTTCCAAGCGGCGGACGTAGGCAAAATAGGAAGGAGGCCATGCGTGGGTTGTTAAGGAAAGCGACGTTTGGCATGCTTAGAAGGTAAAACCGTTAGAGAGAAACGGTTCGACAGAAGCCGCCTGTAGGCACGCATGCGATAGGAAGGCCGATAGCGACAGAATGGGGACATGCAGATCCGCCATAATCAAGCAGACGCTACCAAGAGCCAGCAAGCCAGTTTGGAAAACCGGTGCAGTTTTGGAAACCCTTAGGTTTTGGGGTTTTAGGTCTTCGACATTATACAGACATGACCTTCGGGCATGATCTATTTAAGAATACATTTTTGTATGGAATGGGGGTTCTCTGTGTTGTTCGCTTTGTGGTTTGTTCTCTTTCTGTATTATTGTTATTCTTTTGTTGTTGCTAAGAACTTAAGGAGATAACCCTTTTGTATTTTAGAATCTCTCTCAGCTGAGAATATTGTAAAGGCTCTGCAGCTGTGTGCACAGAGACCTAGCCGAGAGAAAGGAGAGTCTGCAGCTGAGTGCGCAGACTAAGAACAGTTGCCCCATCCCTTTTGAAAGAAATATATTACCAACCGTTCTTGTGGACGTAGCTTTCCATTCGGGGAAGTGAACCACGTTAAATCTTGTGTTATGAGATGATGTTTATGAATGAATGATTGTCTGTATTTTCTGTAGAATGAATGCTTGAATATTTCCTTGCATGCTGTAATATGAGAAATTTGATATGCATTTACCAATAGGAGAAGTTTGGGAATGATATGCTAGGTTCCACGGAAGCAGATGAATGGCAAACATTTCAATTCTATGTTAAGGTCGTGAATCAGTCATTTAAGTTTAAACACTTTCTTAAGCACAGTGAAGGAATGGAGCACAGTTAATCATGTTATCATTTCAGTTCACATTGTAATAATCCAAGTTCTAGAATGAACGCCAAAAATATAACCAGTAAGTGCCTGAATGAATGGATGAGTGGTATTCATTTTAGTGCCTTAATGTTTCCAAGATTTTCCAAGTAGAGGATAATTATGGGTGATTCCCAGTCCCAGTAGAAGATTCAGAGCAGTACGAAACCCTTGGTGTGGCCCGCAGTGTTTCCTACACTACGTAGTACTGCTCGTAGCATAGATCCTGCTATGTACCGCATCACTCTGCCCACAGCGCCATCCTTCTGTCCTGCGCTGTGCAGCTTGTTCTTATAAACAACTCATCATTTACTGTGAAAACTTGATTCTGTAGTACCCCATAAAGATACACCTTGGGTGACACCTCAGCCAGCTCACAGGTTGTTGCCGAAAGGGCCGTTGCGAAGTGGTTTTGTTTGTCGAAGGGAGAACCGCAAAGAACCTGGGTCTATTTGAAAACCTTTGGGTCAGTTTAAACCAACAAACGGTTTCGTTGTCGCGCTAGAATCCATGATGAGTTGAAATGGTTCCATTGCTGTGCTAGAATCCATGATGAGTTGAAATGGTTTCGTTGAGTTGCAATCGCGATGTGTGAAGAAGAATATCAGTTCCCCGATGGATCTGACTATTGGCATCCTGAAAAGACAGAAATCCAAGCTTGGTGGGATAAGACCATAAGCGATTTTAACAGACAAGAAAATAGACATCCGCGTCTAAGCGACACACAGTGGTCAGATAGATATCTATTGGACGACATTCATGAGATAATTTGGGAATCGTTTCCAAACGAGCTGCATGCGTAGATCTCGCGACTAACAGAGAAGAAAAACTGTTTCTAAGGAGGAGTTCCTACGGAGTGGACTCCCGAGCTCACAACGTAGCTTAAAGCATTAGACAGCCCACTGTCATGTGCAGTTGATTATTGGGTCGATCATATGCTAGAAGGCTTTGTAACAGAATTTGCTGTAGACACACTCAAATCCTATAGCCAAGCAAAAGCACACTTTTTCGGAGGATTCCAAGGTAAGTTTCTGAACAACCTCGGTCTATACATTAAGATGTTGTTAGCTGAGAAAGGTGTTCTAAGAATGCAGTAATATGCTTGAAGTTTTTCATGATAAACAAAACATATATTGATTCTGACGAAGAGACAAATACTCTTAGAAGTGGTAAGAGATATAAAATTAATAAGAATCCAGAAGGCCCTAAACTTCATATAGATACTGAGATCCCCTGCGATCTTGATAGCGAAGTTGCATAACCATTTACCCCTGAGAATCTGTCGGCTGCACAAACCGAGCCACCCTTATCGTGGAACCCACCCGCTACGCAGCCCACCCCCCAGAAGACTCATCCTAGTCCATCTCTCCCAATAGTCCCACTTGTATTTACTGCGCAGATCCATTTACAGTAGCCGCCCACTAATCCCGGTGCCCCACCACCTAGTAGCACAATGGCGAACACTGATATGAAACTACCAATATTTAGAGGAGCTAGCCTAGAAGACCCTGATCAGCACTGGTTCCTTTGTGAAGTCATATGGAGTGTAAGAGAAATTCAGGACAATGCTGTGAAGCAAGCACAGCTCATCACTACTTTCAAGGATAGAGCACTACATTGGTTTATGAAATACTCTACCGTACAGTCGAGAACCCTCATAGAAATTAAAGTCGCGCTGGTGGTAGAGTTCAAGAAACCTAAGTCTGAATCTCAGTGTATAACTGAGCTGAAGGAAATAAAGCAGAGACCAACTGAAATGGTCTGGGAATTTGATCAGAAATTTAAGACCTTACTAGACCAAGTAAGTTTTGTTATACCACCAGAACAACATAAGGAATGGTTCATTGCTGTGCTGTTACCTCATATCAGATTACCATTGATGCAGTAGAAGGTTCTATCCCAGGTAGAGGCCTTGGAAATTGCAATGAAGCTGGAAGCTTCACCGATTGGTGATACTAGTTCTAGGATGTCTCAGATCCAAAACCAGCTGACCACCCTCACACTTGAACTGCAAAGTATGAAAAATGGTAAAGAGCAAAGATATGAACCTAGACAGGAGGTTTGGTGTACAAGTTGTAAAGGAGAAGGTCATGACCATGAGCATTTCCCTCTATTCCACAACTATATTAACAGTGGTGTGCCTAACCCATTAAATCAGAATCAGGCCCAATGGTGTGAAATTTGCAGAACCATAAGACATAGACCTAAAGACTGTTACCTCATCCAGAAATATGTGAAAACTCCTAAGAATTTATACTCCAACTGCTGCGCATATGAATTAATGAATGAGAGAAAAAGGAATATGGACTCAATGCGAGGTGCTGGCTTGTACCGTGTACAAGAAGATACCCAGCCGAAACAAGAAAATGCACAATATGACCAAGGAGGATACAGAGGTCGTGGCGGTGGATACCGCGGCAGAGGAAGAAATGCTGGTCCGGCACAAGGAAGAGGTCGCAACCAAGTCATTTGTTATAACTGTGGCCAACCCAGGCACATGTCTAGAGATTGTGTTAACCCATGCACTACGTGCAACTATTGTAAGTCATTTGAACATGTCATTGAAGATTGCCTAGTATTAGAGGTGGAAATGCAAAAGAGAAGATGAACAGAGGCTCCGAATCCAAATGTCCAGTGGATCGCAGTAGAGAATAGACTAGTGGATCCGAGCATTAATGTGGTCACGCGCAGTGGCACTGAGACAGGCCACGACAGAGGAGCGGAAGCTTCAACGTCAGGGGAAGCACATACGAAGAAGGATCTCCTTGAAACAGTATGGATAAGGAAAGCACCAGGAAAAGCACCCCCTCTTAACCTACAGAAGAACAATGAGATCTTCATTGACGTGTGGGATACCTTTAGAGAACTAGTGGATAAGTCATCAAGGATCCCGCTACGTAGTGAAACACCACATGTTGAAGACATGCCGGCTCTGTATGACAAAACAACTACTGCAACAGACGTCCATACTTTTGTTGTGCAATTCTTGCGAAGCTATATGAAGTTACTAAAAAGTGAAAAAGCCATAATAGAGCTCTAGAATCCTATCAGCCAGTATGAACCTCAAATTGCAATAGGGACTCCAGATAACATTGTACATCATATAAGGAAGCACAAAAGAACAGGCCAAGAGATGAGGCTTACTGCGGAGATAGGAGATTTTGAAATGGATGAAGTCATCCTTGATCTAAGATCAGAATTGAATGTCTTGACTAAACAGACATGGCAGTAGATGGGTCAACCAAAGTTGCTCTGGTCACCTATCCAGTTACGAATGGCTAATCAAGAGAAGGTCATACCTTTTGGTCGCTTAGCTAATGTAGTATTTGATATTGACGGAGTACAAAGTCATGCAGACTTTGAGGTTATTGAAATTGTGGATGATAGTCAACATTTTCCAGCAATATTGGGAATTGATTCGGCTATGGATAACTTGGCTATCATAAACTTGAAGACAAAGAAGATGATCTTTGAAGGGAAGCATCTTAGGGTCATCACACCATTGGATCCTAAAGATGGTGGTAGATACAGTGAGCCGATTCAGGAGGAATCCCAAACTCAAGACTTAGACCGACTATACTAGCTGACTGTGAACAAGGAAGACTACATTAATCCTACTGCAGATGGTACGCTCAGCTGGCGATGTGACACTTATTGTATCTCTGACTCGGATACAGGACTGGATAATTGGCAAAGCCACATGCATGAAGTATTAGCAAGAAGATGTGCGCAGGTTACGAAATCACTGCGCTGGATCGGAAAAGAGGTGAGTCCTATTCCCACATATGATGGTTCTCCTAATGTTTACAGTTTCATAAGGGAATATACTATGGCTATACCAGATGAGCATAGACTGCCAGCTTTAGATATAGCATTGCACGATACACCTACCAGATAGTGGAATGCACATAAGAAAACATTGACCACTTGGGATCAATGCAAAACTAAGATGCAGATCCGATTCGCCGAAAAGGTTACTTTACCCTTTGAAAAGTATAATGGACAAACAGACCCTAGTCAGCACATTGAAATCTATTCAAAGGCATGGGTGGAAAGAACACTTACAGAATGGGTACATTTATTTGTACATAAATTGGATGTGGGTATCCCAGAGAAATGGTACCTTGACCTGGAGTTGCGCAATGAACTCACTAATTGGGAGCTGCTCGCTGCGAACTTTCGGAAGGACTTCAATTTTGAAGACGAGAATCCATTAATCGACGAAGCATTACAGCTAATCAAGAAGCGCATATTCCACGACGATTGTCATCATCAAAACATAACATTGCAGAATTTTTTTGGGACAGAGTGCATTCCTACGCACCTATAGTTAGAATGGAAGGAACATGAAGAGCACTTGATCAAGTGCTACAACTTAGCTAAAGATACCAATGATACAAATGAAGACGATGAGGAGGACCCACCCAACATAAATATACCAGAGTCAGAAGGCGCACGTGAGGTAGAAGGACCTTTGTTGGAAATTCCAGATATGACTGGACCAGTAAAAACACAAAAAGTGAACATTGGCATAGACAAAGAGCCGAAGTTCGCATCAATAGGAGATTATTGGGACGATCAGACTATTGCAGAGATCGCAGATACCTTACATGAGTATCAAGAACTGTTTCCAACAAAATTTACAGAGATGAAAGGAATTTTGGGAGACCTAGGGGTCATGAAAATACCTTTAAAACTAGGTGCTAATCCTGTCAAGCAGAGGCCATACAGATTGAATCCGCACTGTAAGGAAAAAGTCCGCGTAGAGCTAGATAAGATGCTAGAAGCAGGAATCATTGAACTAGTTGAAGAATCCAAATGGATTAGCCCCATGGTTGTTCAAGACAAGAAAGAAAAAGGCGAGATCAGGATTTGTGTGGATCTCATAAAGCTAAACGATGCTTCCATGCATGACCCATTTTCTACTCCATTCACAAACGAAGGGCTTGATAACTTTGGAGGAAATGAGGCATATTCTTTCACTGATGGTTTCTCTGGTTATCATCAGATCAGGATTGATCCTACGGATAGGCATAAGATGAAATTTGCTATAGAATGGGGGTCATTCCAGTACACCGTCATCCCTTTTGGGCTTAAGAACGCACCTGCCATATTCTCTAGAGTCGTCGTCGCAGCATTTAAAGATTTTATGCACAGGTTTTTAGAAGCATATTTTGATGATTGGACTGTATTTGGTCTATTGAAAAATCATTGCGCGAATCTTCACATGATGCTCGAGAAGTGTCGATAGCATCAAATATCCTTGAATTTGAAAAAGTGTATTTTCTGTGTGCGTTATGGAATTTTACTTGGCCACATTGTCTGTAAGCAAGGATTGATGGTAGACCCTGCGAAGATTGCAGTTATTGAAAACTTACCAACACCAAATTCAGTCAAGATGTTGCAATCTACATTAGGCCATACTAGGTATTACAAGAAATTTATAAAGGGTTATACACAGATAACCACAGCAATGGAGAAGCTGCTGAAGAAAGATGCACCATTCATTTGGAACGCAGAATGCGAACAGGGTTTTGACACATTAAAAGAAAAGATGGTAACTGTGTTGATTCTAGTCTTTCCAGAATGGACAAAGCCATTCCATGTCCATGTTGACGCATCATGTATTTCCCTGGGGATCGTGTTAGCTCAGCCAGGAGAGGGAGGTATTGACAACCCTATTGCATTTTCTAGTAGAAAGCTTTCAACAGCAGAGAAGAACTATACTATTATTGAGAGGGAAGGGCTTGCGATGGTATATTCCCTACAGAAATTTAGATACTACTTGTTGGAATCGCACTTCCTTATGTTTACTGACCATTCTGCGTTGAAACATTTGGTCAAAAAGCCAGTGTTAGGGGGATGCATATTATGTCGATGGCTATTACTGTTCTAGGAATATGACTTTGAAATTATTGTCAAGCCAGGTAGACTGAACTTGGGACCTGATCATCTGTCAAGGATTGAGCCCGGAGAGGAGCCGACAAATATTGAAGACAGTCTGCCTGATGCACAGTTATTTAGTATACAGGATGCCGATGATTATTACAAGTATATCATTGACTTCCTAACCACAGGGCTGGCACCTCAGGAATTCTCGGTCCAGTAGAAAAAACAATTAGTGGTGTGCGCTGCGGACTTCACTATAATTGCAGGTCAGTTGTACAAACTTGGGTTGGATCAAGTCCTGCGCAGGTGCTTACTCGATCATGAGAAGCCATTTATTCTAGCCAATGCACACTCAGGAATCACGGGAGGTCACTATGCAGGAAGGGATACTGCGCAGAAGATATTGCGCGCAGGGCTATGGTGGCCTACGATCCATAAAGATGCCAAAGAACATTGCAGGAATTGTGATGTCTATCAAAGGACAGGAAAACCATCACGCCGAGATGAGATGCCATTGAATCCACAGTTGACACTGCAACCATTTGAAAAATGGGAAATAGAATTTGTGGGTCCTATAAACCCACTAGGAAAACGAATGACTGCAAGGTATATTATTACTACTACAGATCACCTCACCAGATGGGCGGAAGCAAAACCAGTTAAGGACTGCAATGCCAGTACTGCTACGTAGTTTATTTTTAAAGAAATACTCACCAGATTTGGCTGTCCGAAGATTTTGATGAGTGACCAAGGTACTCACTTTTTGAACAAGATGATTGAGGCGCTTACAGAGGAATTCCACATTCGTCATCAGCACAGTACTCCATATCATCCACAGGTGAATGGTACTATAGAGGCTTTCAATAAAATATTGGAGAACGCACTCACTAAGGTGTGCAATGTAAATAGAGATGATTGGGACCTGCGCGTCTCAGCTGTGCTATGGGCATACAGGACCACATGCAAGAAATTGACAGGACAAACACCCTTTCAGTTGGTTTATTGGCAGGAGGCTATAATGCCTATGGAACATATTGTCCCTAGTTTGAGAATCGTTGCATTTACAGGGATGGCAAACTGCGAATCTCTAGAAGAAAGATTACTACATTTACTGGGCTTGGAGGAAGATCGCTTCATCGTAGGCTTCCACCAACAAGCTCTGAAGGACTGCGAGAAAGAATTGCATGATCGCCATATAAAGAACAAGTGTTTTTAGGTGGGTGATCTAGTCCTCCTTTATGATAGCAAATTCATGAAATTCCCTAGTAAATTTAAAATGCATTGGCTTGGCCCATATACTATGATACATGTTACTAACACTGGTGCAGTCCAGTTAGCCAATTTAGGTGGTGATACTTTGCCAACTTTGATAAATGGAAGCAAGCTAAAGCTATACCATGATAGCACTGCTTCGTAGAGCCCTGAATAATGAACCAAGGAAGGAAGTTCTAAGTGTCAAGTACAGTTGAAAGTGGACACTAGAAATGTAAAGGAGTCTATATATCTATGATAAAAGGAAGAAGGTATGATAAGAAGAATGATCTATGCACCACACAGCACTGTTGAAGCTACGTGGAAAGGGAAAAAAAAAGAGGAAAAGAAGAAGAAAAGTATATATAGTGGACGTCATGCAGTTGGAAATTTTCAGCATTGCGAAGTAGCCATGCAGGGTTGCAGATGGCTTGTCGCGCAGATCGGCGTAGCACCCAAAGAAAAATAGCCGTTGTATGGCTTTTTAGAAAAATAGTCGTTAGATGACCGTTGCAACAACCGCTTCAGCATTTAAAGCAAAGATAGCCATTCTGAGCATGCTGATGACAGAAAAGACCGAAGGATCCACTAAAATTCACTAATGGACAACACATTAAATGCTTATCTAGCCATTGAAGGGCACATGAGAGGGTTTGCTGCGCCTATAAATAACACCATTGGGAGACTCGCAGGCGTTACCAAGCACTTAGAATTTTCTTGCGATTGACCTCTCTGAGCTAGTAGCCATCTGTATTCCGTCTTCCTTAGCCGCTACCTCATTTATGAATGTTTGAACCTTCCTTTAGAGAAGAAGAACTGACCCTTGAAGAAACACTGAGGATCTTTTAGCATGGAGGGATTCATCAGTTAATGAAAACCCCAATTAAGAAGGTCACCGTAGAACAAGGTGAAGGATCCCGCAGATCACCAAGAATTATTCCCACGATGCAGGAAAAACCAAAAGATAAGGGAAAAGTTGTAACTGCACCTCGATCCAACATCATAAAGTTGGGATCCTCAGTACATAAAGCACCAGTATTTCAGACAGAACCTTTGAAGATGACACTTGAATATATCTCCCCGCGGGCACTGAATGCCCCTGTGTTTAAACTGTCCAAGAATGCAAGATACGACATCCCGCTGTTGCGTATGTCAAAGCATGTAAACATTGCTAAGAATCTGTTGGGAAAGATAGCAGATTGTAAATGGGAGGATTATGACCTCTTGGGAATGAATAAAGACGAGCCAGATGTTCCCAAATACCCGGATTTTCAACAAGACTAGTATATGTGCTGGAAAAAGGACACCAAGGGAAGTCTGAACTTGGTAGCTGACAGTTGGTTAGCACCTGTCGTTCAATTGGGGCTACTGAAACTACTAAGATTTCCACATTTTGACCGTTCTCTAGAACTGAATGTCGTGGTTTGCACACTCATGGTGTGAATCCATCAAGGTTATCTGTGGCTGGACAGAAACATTGACATTAACATTGATTTGATCCACCGCATCACTGGGCTAAGCAAGCGTGGTAAGGATCCGAAGAAATTCTTCTAGGGGAAGAGCAAAGAAAAAGAGGCTGTTGAGAAGATGAAGAAAACCCATTCGGTGGTGAAGGAAAAAAGAGGATTCCCGACAGAAGATATAGAGGACCGAGCAACAAGATTCGTAACACAGTTGCTCGCAGCAAAGATGCTCAAAACAGCTAGACTTTTGGAGGTGCCTATGGGCGCAATACTCCTTGGTGCCATAGCAGCTGAAGGAAATAGCTTTAATTGGTGTCAGTTTCTATTCAATGAGTTCTTTGAAGAACTCAACGACACCCAGGTGAATGGCGGCCAGTTCCATTTCACCTGGCTCATCGTCCTGATTGCTTTGTGTGGATGGAAGGAGCTGTGAGTTATGCGGGCGTCGTTATGGATACCAAGGATCCTAGAGGGTTTAAGTTCATCAACCTCTGGGAAAACACAAATGCAGAGCGCTAGCATGAGGCAGCAAAAGTCTTTTACCAGTACTATATTCAGCTGCACGATGCAATCATGAAGACACCCCGCATTACAAAGTAGGTCGCAGCGAAGTATATCCACATCATTGACTTTGAGGCGGATATGAAATGTATATTCATATCGCTGAAAGCACAAACGAGGAAACCGGAGTGGTTCCTGGGAAAGTACATCATGTATGAGCAGGATATTGAGGACCTCATGAGAGATTAGCCAACAAAGTTGCGCGTAGAGGTCTTGGACGTGGAGACAAATTCAGCAGAAGATGAGCCGATCCCGCTCTCATGCACAATTATTGAAGAAACAGGGAAGAGAAAAGAAGCTGAAACATCAAAGAAGCCAAAGTTGAGGAAAAAGGTGAAGGCTACAAAGATTCAATCGAAGGTCGTCCTCAATGATGATGACTACGATATGATAGCCAAAATAGTCTTAGAGCAGATGAAGGAACTTATGGCAGCTAAAGAAAAGAAGGACAAGGTCATCCACGATGACCTGCACCATACGAGGCTCGCAATGCAAGGCCTAATGAAGAAAATGGATGATGTCCAGAAAATCCTTATTGTGCCGAAGGAAACAGGGGATGAAAGGAGGTTGGTAGGAACCTCATAGCAAGGAAGCCAACAACTAGCAATAACGCTGTCGTTGAAGACTCGAATTGTCCATGTGGACCCATTGGCTATTGTGTTGCCAATAGTAGACCAAGTAGTCTTGGACACAAAGGGAGTCGAGAGGGTAGAGCTTGACTTAGCCAAAATCTCGTTACCAGGATTACACTTCATCCACACGCAGATCATGGAGGAGATGCATGAACGGATGGTTGAATCAATGAGGTTATAGGAAGAACTCATCGCAACAAACAGACAAATTCAGCAGAAGGCAGAAGTACAGCTACGCAATGAACAGGACCGTCGACAAAATTTGGAGACCACCATATCCAATGTGGTGAAGGACATCAAAGGCATAGAAATCCAGGATGATCCTGTGGACACAGTCTTGAGGATCGGAGATAAGGTGAGATCCTTGCAGATGGAGATGCAGGATAAAGAGATTTATTATGAGACCAATATTGCTACATTGAAGGATAAACTGAATAAGCAGGCGCCATTAACTGAACAGCAAGTCAGAGAGCAAGCAGTTATTGCCGCCTCCAAAAGAATCACAAGTGAGATGGCTAAGTTCCAATCTCTCCTAGATAAGGTTTCACAAGCAATCGCGACCCTTGAAGAGGATCAAGGGTTGCTGCAGGTCAAGACCGCGGTACAAGAAAAATAGACCGCACTGGACAAGTTGAACACAGAGGTGAAAGCTCTACCACCTAGAGAAAGGCTTCCAAGATATAAGGAGATATCCAACTTAAAGAAAGAAGTACAGGAATTACGACAAAAAGAGACTGAGATGGATAATCAGTCGCAGCAGCTCCTGGAGAATGCCATGGCGGTATCGCATCATATTGAAGATAAGTTAGTAGAACTGCGCGATAACCAGGAGCAGGTACAAGATCAAATTGGACAAGAAATAACTCCAACACTACTTGAGACAATTAAATAGGTTGAGGAGGATACAACAGAAGTAGTGGTGCAGTTGTGTAGTACATATGACAAGTTCACGGCCAAGTTCGTTCCACCGGTCGCGGCGCAGAGTGAGACAGCTGAAACAATTAGTGGCTCGAGGACAAGCCACATGTAAGTGTTAGGGGCGTGTTGGGCCCAGGTTGAATTAAAGTTTTGGAAGCACCTTTTTGAGGCAAGCAGGGAAAGATGACTTAAGCGTAGCTCAGAAACACAATTTTGGCTAAGTATTGAGGATGCTGTAAAGTTGTGCGTAGCATCCAACTTTTGAAGAGATTGCAGAGTTCCGCGCAAAGTCTATGTTTTGGCTGTGATGCGAAGACCAATACTACGCAGAAGCAGTGCTACGGAGTTAGGAGGCCACGTGGCGCCAGCAAAGCGGTGTGCTAGACAAGTATCAAGTGTAGCTACCAGCTTGACTGGTAGCAACCATTTTTGGAAAGATATTTCAGGATTGCTGAGCGACGAACGTAGGAAAAATAGGAAGGCGGCCACGTGTGGGTTGTTAAGGAAAGAGACGTTTGACACGCTTAGAAGGTAAAAAAATTAAAGAGAAACAGTTCAACCTAAGAATCCTGTAGGCATGCCTGCGACAAGAAGGCCGATAGCGACAGAATGGGGATGTGGAGATCCGCCGTGATCAAGCAGACGCTACCAGGAGCCAGCAAGCCGGTTTGGAAAACCGACGCAGTTTTTTGGGGTTTTAGGTCTTCGACATTGTAGAGACATGACCTTCGGGCATGATCTATTTAAGAAGACATTTTTGTATGGGATGGGGGTTCTCTGTGTTGTTCGCTTTGTGGGTTGTTCTCTTTCTGTATTATTGTTATTATTTTGTTGTTGCTGAGAACTTAAGGAGATAACCCTTTTGTATTGTAGAATCTCTCTGAGCTGAGAATATTGTAAAGGCTCTGCAGCTATGTGCGTAGAGACCTAGCTGAGAGAAAGGAGAGTCTACAGCTAAGTGCGCAGACTAAGAATAGTTTCCCATCCCTTTTGAAAGAAATATATTATGAACAGTTCTTGTGGACGTAGCTTTCCATCCGAGGATGTGAACCACATTAAATCCTGTGTTATGAGATGATGTTTATGAATGAATGACTGTCTGTATTTTCTGTAGAATGAATGCTTGAATGTTTCCTTGCATGCTGTAATATGATAACTTTGATATGTATTTACCAATAGGAGAAGTTTGGGAACGATATGCTAGGTTCCACGGAAGCAGATGAACGGAAAACATTTCAATTCTATGTTAAGGTCGTGAATCAGTCATTTAAGTTTAAACACTTTCTTAAGCACACTGAAGGAATGCAACACAGTTAATCATGTTATCATTTCAGTTCACATTGTAATAATCCAAGTTCTAAAATGAACGCCAGAAAGATAACCAGTAAGTGCTTGAATAAATGGATGAGTGATATTCAATTCAGTGCCTTAACGTTTCCAAGATTTTCCAAGTAGAGGATAATTATGGGTGATTCGCAGTCCCAGTAGAATATTCACAACAGTACGAAACCCTTGGTGTGGTCCGCAGTGTTTCCTGCACCGCGCAGTACTGCTCGCAGTATAGATCCTGTTGTGTACCACGTCACTCTGCCCGCAGCGCCATCCTTTTGTCCTGCGTTGCACAGCTTGTTCTTATAAACAACTCATCATTTACTGTGGAAACCTGATTCCGTAGTACCCCATAAAGATACACCTTGGGTGAGACCTCAACCTACTCATAGGTTGTTGCCGAAAGGGCCGGTGCGAAGGGGTTTTGTTGGTCAAAGGGAGAACCGCAAAGAACCTGGGTCTAATTGGGCAAAATTGACAGTTGAAGAATTCACACCAATCGTCATGTATACAGATTTCCCACTTAGGCGTTACCTTTACAAAATGGCTATAGTAGAGCCCAGCATTTGAATTATTCAAATACAGACATCTACGAATGAGAAATCATAAGTTCTTAAACCCATTTACAATTGTCATTAACCTTATAAGTCTTACATAGGAGCCACGAACTTCAAATCTTACATGCATTTACATAGTCCAGCCAGAAGGCGACTTGCAGGAAGCCAGAGGAAGGGCTCTGCATCGTTCCAATGATAACCAAGAGAAAATATACAACACACCACAGGAGTGCGAGAAGCAAAGCAACCGAGGAGGTAGTTGGACTTACCAACGTACACACTCATGAAAACTCAGAGTACCCACTATAGACCACATCGACGCTAGTGCTAGCTACCAACGCAATCAAGAAAACATGAGGGGAAAACCTGTTATGCATGCTCAAGGAAGTTAAACATTTCGTAGGGTAGTGAGCAAAGGGTGTCTCATACCTGAGCAAGTGAGGAGCATCTCTACGCCACCAAACAGACAGCAAACGCCAAGGTGCACTGACCATGATCGCAGCTCAAGTCAGGGCACGAAACCACCACCAGAAAAACAACGAAGTGCAGCCCAAAACAAAAACGAGAATGTAGAGCCTTGGGCATAAGGCAAAACCCCAAATCGTAAACCCTTTTCCAGCCTGTCACTCCCTTCATTTAAAGTGCCATTAATGTTGCATCAACCCCTGTGATAGTGGAGGCTAAATCTTCCACACAAAAACCTATAGTTTGAGTCGTATTGTTAAACCATGAAATAGCATGGTAATGCAAAGTATGGACCAAAGTTTCATATCATCCTATAGATCAGCCACGATTTCGCTTGGCATTACATGCACCTTTGTAAAGACCATAAACATTTCTTTGTTGGTCTCCTTTTAAGTTTTAGTATATATATATTATAGTATTATCCACTAAGGCTTTAGTCACAAGCACTTAGCCTTTGGAAAACTTAAACCCCTGCTGATAAAATACTAATCAAGCCTCTAGGGTAGCACTGTCACGAGGCTATCGATCTGCAAACACAAATCATGAGAAAATGACGTTAGCACAAAATGCTAAGTAAGTCCAGAAACACGCAAGAGTACTCTTACCTCTCGGCACACCTGTCAAGGTATGTTTTTCCCTCTCTTTAAAGGTTACATGCCCCACCTAGACTCAACCCCTCCTCGGCAAAGCACCATATTACTTGAAGGTGCCATTTAGACATTCATAATACATTTAAATGTTTTCATTAAAATAGAATGAGAGAAATGATATTTTTCAGTTACACCGGTGAATTGTAATTTCGTAAACTCGATACATCAATATTTTTTCCACATTTGCTTCCGCAGAGAAGAAAATATAAAATGCTAGAGAGAGTGTCAGTACTTAGGAATGATAGAATTTATTTCCTCTGTAGCAGTAATTACATATTTTCAGCATTAGGAATTACTCACCGTAAATTATTCTTAATCGACATCTCTTACGAGCACAATTTTTTTTTTTTTTTTTCTAATTTAGGGACATTACAACATACATAGACATTATGTAACTCCTATGGTTAAATAAATTTGCTGACATGCATTGGGTGGCACCTATTTCTTGGGTCCCTTGTCTCTGTTGAGGTAACATAGGTAACATGTGTAACATGCATTGTGTTTAAATTTTGCTTTTAACATCACATTAATTTGTAAATACATAGAGCCATTTTTACTCTTATAGCTTGAAAAACTTGTCGAGACTCATTGGGTCGTTATCTCTTCATTTCCTTATCAATGCTGAGTTAACCTAAGTAATTTGCATTGTATTTATTTTAGCTTTCAACATTTCCTTAATTTGTATATACATAGAGCTTGTGTTACTACTTGTATAGTTAGAAAAGCTTGTTGAAACTCATTGACCAACAATATCTTTCTTGCCTTATCTATGTTGAGTTAACCTTTGGAATGTCTATTGTATTTCATTGTGTCTATTTTTTCCTTTCAGCATTCCATTAATATTTACATACATAGAGCTTGTGTTAATGGTGTATCTAGAAAAAATTGTTGAAACTAATTGCATGGTTATGTTATAGAGAAAAACTTCCTATGGCTTGGGGTAGACCACAATAGACAGATGGACTCAAGAAATCAACTCACTTCCCAACATATGCTATATAAATGTAAATACTGATAAAAAAAATAAAGGACCTACTTCAACCTGATGTCTCATGAAGAATTTCGTTGAGCTTTCGAATCACAACACTTGAACCTGTAGCTTAGCCTCCACAATAAACACAAAAAAGTGCATATGATATGTAAAAGAGGTTAGCATATATAATAGCATAATCCATGATATATATAAGAAAATGAAACCAATGATAATAAATTATCATTCACAATATAAATGGACAAGAAAATAAGTATTTCTATTAATATCAACAAGAAGTACAAGATACAACCTCCTGTCAGAAACTCATTTGAACCAAGAACTAGGTCCCTCCACTTGTGCCTCCACCACTTCAATCCCCCATACAATGGAAAACTAACGAGTAAAAGAACAAATCCTTCACAAGCTATGAAAGAGTTTGGGGGATTGAAGTGCTAGGCGAAAGATCACAATGGCTGCTTTTTGGAGTGAAAAATAGAGATTTTACTATCATTTACCAAAAACGTCAATGTACGTGGGATGTAGTGATGCAACCTGCGCATACGCGAGTTGTACTGAAGTAGATCGCATATAGGAGTAAAAATAGGGGAAACTGGGTTCAAGGAGAACCAAAAATATGGTTTTTAGTCTACAAATGGTAAGGGAGGCCAAGGAGTGTTAATGCTCACAAGGTGGAAAAATAAGTTGTAACAAATGCCCCCTAATGTGTGAGGTCAGAGCAGGTACTACAATGGCCGAAATACATTACAGATATCATAAGTGGAGTGATGGAGACACAAATGGAAGGATTATCCCACTCGTCACAATACAATGATATCTCTATGCACATATCGGTACAATATATAGGAATCTGATACAATGGCCTTTAATAGGAAGTACATAGTGAATACATGTCATGAATTGTCATAGCCATGACGCATATACAGTAATATATGGTCTCCTACTGAAGAGGAAACATCTGATGCAGACTAATGGTACAAATTGTTGATGTGTGAGAACAATCTCTCATAGGTACAATCACAATCACAAGTAGCATTTATTGAATTCCACTAAAGTCGGGGGTGTTCTACACAAACCATCTAACGTGCATGCCCCATCAAGTGAATAAGGGTACTGATGTCGAACCTGATGTGACATCATCTAATTACTTGTCATTGAGGTATACTGTTAACAGACACGAGATAACACACCAATGATGAAAATGGGCACAAAGGCACTGAGTACATTCACAAGGTGTGAATAAAGATGTTAAGGTCGAACACTTGACAAATCCATCGATCAGGGGACATTAACGAATTCCCAATTGTCGATGGCGAGAGAAACTACCATTGATGACTGCAAGTATCAAGGTACTCAAAGGACTCTAAATATCGATTCCAGAATAAATGAGTTGGATTTGATGGAATGAGATTCGTTGGAAGGATGGCATTAATGGATCCCCCATCAACTAGCACAAGGTAGCAGCTACGCTAAAACATTTGGAAGAACTTGGATGAACACGTTGAATGAACAAAAAACTAGGTACGTCTCCTATGCGTGTACAAGATGCAAGTAGTGCATAGGAGAGACCTCCTGAATAATAGCCAATGATGAAGACTATTGAGAGCAGCGAGGAAACCACCAATAGGGTCTAATGGAAACCAAGGCACAACACGAATCCCAATGTGTGAATAGATGTCTTATCATATATGTCACTTGCTAAGTTCAAGGTCACCTAACAATGATGAAAGTATGCCCAAGGTGCAAGGTGGAACATCATATGTGATCGAACTCGACTCATAAGGGATGGAATACATGAAATAGTCAAGAGATATGAGTAGTGGCCGACTCTGGTTTAAATAATTCCTTTGAACAAGAGCATGAGTGTGTGGATAAAATCAGGCAGCATAGACTCAACACTGGATACTAACAATACTTTGTGACATATGGCGCATCAACAAAGGATCCATAATGGCTAGAAGCTTAACCAGTCGCTGGAGTAAGATCTGAGAAATGAGTACATGTTCCTAAGGTCATACTAATATCCTGACCCATGATACATGGAGTGGACATGAATGCTCTGTTCAAAGGTGACACGACCACTACCAAAAGAAGGTAGTAAAATTTTCTCGCCCAGATTTTTAATTTATATTATGTTTTTTTGTTTTTCATATTTTGAAGCTTGAACAACAATAAAATTGCTTATGATACAACAGGGACGGAATGAGTCTCATGGGAAAGAAAACTAGTTATGGGAAATCAAACATACCTATGCTCAATGCAAGGAAGCATGTGCAGGATATGGACACTCAGGGGGTTGTTCCCTTAAGGTAAGGGTCATCAAGCCACGAAAGATAAATTAATGCTCTACTTGGTTCGGAAAGCAAAGTGCTAAGGAAAATGGCTAAAAAATGAGAAAGCGAGAGTCGGCAAAAGGATCAAAGGAAAGAAGGTTAATGTAATGCATTCACAACTCGACACAAACAAGGAGCCCTTATGGGAGATGGCACAAAAAAAGATAAAGTAGAGTATGAGTCTTCATCGCAATGTCATGGAGGGACTACAAAAAACTCCCAATCCTAAGGAGGAACAACTGCATGGGTTCCATACGACATAAAAAGGATCTAACTAGGGAACCCATGATCTGACAGGCCCTACCACCAAATAACGACACTTCTAAAGAAGCATGAAGGTTTCGTGGCAGTTAAAAAGTGGGGTCGCACCTAAGGTTTATGAATATGGTCATAAGGTCGAGGCAATAATGCAGGCGTAATGACATCCTAACCTATATGATGGGTGTAGAAAATACGTGTTTAAGGCGCGAAAAGGTTCAAAATCCACTCCTGACGCAAAAACTGCTCAAAAAGATACCTCACAATGATATATTACTCAAAAAGGCTCTAAAAATAGTAAAAACCAATATAAACTATATAAAAGTGGGTAAGGAAAAGTAATAAATAGTAAAAATATATATTTTTACCTTACCATTTTCATTTTTACCCAACATAGTGTGTTTTTGTGGTTTTTAACTTCAATCTTCAAGTGACGATTATGGGAGCTAGGAGCAACGAAATCACAAGCCGTCAGGACCAGGTAAGAGATATCATCCTTCCCTTCAAAACTATGGCTTTCTACTTGTCTTTTAGTGGTATATTTTTATTCTTTTTAATTATTTTATGCCCACGGTGCGCTGTACGCGGGCTATGGTTTATCGGGTCATGTGTAAGGCTGGGTATGCGTGGGCAAATGAAAAGTAGCCTGCGTATATGTGTGACTATCTTTGAAACATGTCACGTATAGCACCGTAGGTACATTTTTTTACAAGTTTTGACACTAAAATCTTCTTTTTTTTTCCACAAGATGGTGCTAGAGTGGAGGGAGAGGGAGCACAATGCAATTGATCATCAAGTTGGAGGTGATTTGGCCAACCAACAAGCACCATAAGCTTGTGGCTTGTATAAGTTTTGGGGTATCGGGGGCTTAAGGGCCCAAAACCGATTACTCATTGCATTGGTAAACTATTGGGAGTCACCATATGTGACTACATTGATAGATATTGGATTGAGGGAAACCAAAAAGTGGCTATCCAAGTCCCCATAGAGGTTATATCAAGTTTGATTATGAAGATCATCTTCCTCACCCTCGGGAGGATAGCAGGGTCTGCTTCACTTCACCAAGCCTCGAGGCCATTGATATTATATGCGGCCCAGTGCTTCAGGCCTACCATATATGACTGGTGTACTACACTACTAGGTACAATGAAACACCCGCTGTCAGAGTGCAAGTTGGGGCAGACAAAAAAAATTGGTTTTGGGAGCGTACTATGCAGTTCCTTCTTTGGGAGGGTACCATGCCTTTGTCCAATAGTAGAAGTCCCTCCTCACAATTTCCAAGATCCTGCTCGGACACAGTGGGCAGAGATACTGACATGATAGGGTGGTGGCCGATTGGCCTCTCCATAAATATATGAGGTCTTCCATTGGTGGCAGTGACAGGTGATCGCCATAGATGAATATCCCTATGAGGGGATATGTTGACAGGCGGTTTGATGGGGAAAGATCATGGTACTGCTAACACCGTTAGGGAGTGAAAGGAGTATTTTGTGCCAAAGAATACCGCAGTTGGCGGGTTTTGGGTCACTTGGACTATACATTATGTAATAGTGAGTCAGTATACCGCGGTATGCGGGTTTTTGGGGCCATTTGGACCGAGTCAATTAGATATTGGGTCAATTGTCCATAGTGTTGGTTAGGGAGTCAGTTGTAAGTGGAAAAGTATTGTAATGGAGGAAGGCTATAAATAGATAAGAGTTGTAAGTGTTATGAGAGGGCATGCATGAGATGAGAAGACAAATTGGATGCGAGATCTGTGTTTTTGCTAGTGTATGATCGTGACAGTAATATAATGATGTTTTGGTACAAACTTGGTGCAATGTTGCGATGTATGAAAGTTGTTTAATGCAATGTCTGCTTATTGTTGCTATGATGATAACGCTGTGATTAAGTAGTATGTTCTATGTAGAATGTGATGATAAATGCTGTGATGAAGTAAATGGTATAACTCCTTGAATGCTGCGATGAAGTGATATGTTATAAGTCTTTGCTGAATTTTTAACATTTCTTGTTAAAGTACCGCAATAGAGTCAGTCCATTCAACCACAACTTTCCTCCTCCCTCAGCGAAAACATGGTTCCGTCTGCTCTTCCTGGATGCCTCGGGTGAGACCTCATCTGCTCTGCGGGTGTTGCTAGGTGGGCTCAAACCTGCCCAGGCCAGTGCCCAGGGAGAGTATAGTATGCGTTGACAGTGAGGCGAACCCCTGTCGACTGAGGTCACATTGGTCAACAAATGGTTCTGTTGTTGGGACCATGTGCAGAGTAGAAGGAGGTCATGTTGTGGCACTCGACGAAGCCGTAGGTACAAAAATGGTTCGATTAGAAGTTGGAGGAGTTTGCTGAAGAAGAAAGTCGGAATACACGACTGACAGCAGATCACTGGGTGGGAAGATATATTCACGATGATCTGCATGAATGGTTTTTCTGTGAATTTCTGGTGATTCTGTGTGAATGGTTGTCAAAGCTGACCTTCCAGAAGAGGAACTTTCAGGGTGGTGCGCTGACAGCTTGGACCCCGGAATTGATTCAGGAATTGCAGGTAGTCGATAATAAGGCATAGCGGGCTGTAGAAGTTTGGCTTGATAGCATATTGGAAGGATATATCACTGAATTCGCAGTTGACACGAAGAAATCCTATAGCGAAGCGGAAAGGTACTTCTTCTGAGGACCATGGGGAAGGTTTCTGCTATTGCTCCAACTGTCGATTAAGATGCTAATCTACGAAAAGGGTATATTAAAGATGCACCTTGATCAGTAGACAGCCTAGTGGGCGGAGCCCGTGGGTACTGCGACTGCTGGGGAATGGTACATGGAATGGTAAAGGGGTAGATCAGTGCAGACCACGAGGAGACTGTGAGAAAAGCTGAGGAAGAAAGTGGTCTTACAAGAGGAGGAGCAAGGTTTCGACAGGAAAAGAGGTAGAGGACGGGAGAAGGTCCTGCTGCGATCGAACCACAAAATCGCAAAGGAAGACAACACGGGATGAAGCAACCTCGCAGTCTTGATAGGAACGACTAGGCTATGCCTAGGATAGAGGCAGGACCAAACCCCGGCACCAACGTACCCACACCTTCACTCACTAACTCTCATCCAGCAAGAAACACTACTTCAACACCACCGAGTTCGTCAATACCGCAGAAGTTAATTGGTAGTAATAGCACATCGACATGAGGAAGGAAGCCCAGGATGGCAGGTGATGATGCTAAGTTACCATTGTTCCATGGAAGTGTGATGGATAACCCAGAACAGTATTGGTTTTTGTGTGAAGTGGTTTGGACCATGAAACAGATCACTGATGCCAATGCTAAGAAAGGACAGTTAGACATGACTTTGCACGGTCGTGCATTAGATTGGTTCATGAAGTATATTTTAGTCCCTACGGGGGCCCTAGAGAAGTCACTAGACGAGATTCGGGATGGGTTGATTGCTGAATTTAGAAGGCCTAAGTCGGAGGCTCAATATATTACTGAATTGAAGGAAATTAAGCAGTACCCCAATGAGACAGTATGGGATTTCGACCAGTGATTCAAGACGCTAATGGCAAAGGTTAGTTTCGATATGACCACTATCCAACATAAAGAATGGTTCATTGCAGCATTGTTACCCCACATTCGGCTACCACCGATGCAACAAAACATATCAACGCCTCGTGAAGCTCTAGAGATTGCAATGCAATTGGAAGCATCACCGATCAGAGATAATGCAACCGGGATGTAGCAGATACGGACACAACTTGCTAATCTGACTATACAGTTGCAAGATTTGAAGAAAAAAAAGGAACAACGTGATGAAGTATGGTGTACATGATGCCGAGGAGAAGGGCATACGAAGGATAATTGCTCGGATTTTCGTAATTATTTGGTGTCAGGTGCACCAAACCCATTGAATGGTGGCAGTATGCCATGGTGGCGCATTTGTCACATATTTGGACACAGTCACGATAGTTTCCCATATATGCAGAAAATGGTCACAACCCCGCGAAATATTTACTACACATTCTGCAAGTCGATGGGTCACGATGACAAGGATTGCTGTGCATATGGGTTGCTACAAGAGAGGATGTGTGATTCATTCTACGTCAATGATGAGCAGCATACCGTGCACTAGCCACAACTGCAACCGCAAGTAGCCCAGCCGCTACCATAATTGCAGATGCAGTTTGCACCACAGCAACCGCAGCAGTTCATGTTGCAATACACCTCGATGCATATGACTCCCCCACAACCACAGTATGTACAGCAACCGCAGTATCCACCACAAGGGAAAGGGATTCCACCGGCAACAATGCAGCAACAATACCAGCACCAGGGTGGCTACAAGGCAGGATACAGGGGCGGATGCGGTGGCAGATTTGGTCATGGAGGAGGAGGCCGAGGTGGTCATGGACCTGTTCAATGTTACCACTATGCGGTATGGGGGCATTATCAGCACGACTTCCCACTGCTGTAGAATAAGTGTACATTTTGTTTTGGTAATGATCATATGGTTGAGAATTGTCCACAATTGATTGCACGATGGCAAGCTAGGAATGCTCCGCAGCTATAGAATCAGGCCCAGCCACAGCAACCAGTATAGAATCCAGTATAGCAACTAGTATAGAACCAACCCCCGCAACCACCGCCAAACACTAATCAAAATATCAATCAACCAAGGAATTTGCAGCAAAACCAGACACAGGGCACAAATATTGCGACCATTTCTGTAGAACTGCGACCACAATATGCTTCGGTGGCTGTTGTCACTCATGGAGGCAAGATGACTGGGGAATATGGTTCATGACCATTTATTCGGTTAGCTGGTCAGAAGATGGTACCCTTCGACATTGATACATAGTGAGAGACATTCCTGGAGGCACATCGCACTTTGGAGAAAGACCGCGGTAAGGCTATTGTTTGTGATATGCTGCCTATCTTTGATACCACATCAAACATTGATTGACCACCACCACTAGGGACATTGCAGAAGTTCCTTGAAAGCTATCTTTCATTGGCACAAGACCCGGCTGCCCTGGCTGAGATTGAGGGATGGTTGCAGTGATTTTCAAAAGGACAGCAGGAGTCGGCAATAAACTCTTTACAGTGACAAAAGAATGGCAAGGAAATGCGAATGAATATTCAGATTGGTGACTATGATGTTGACTCTGTGATTCTTGACCTTGGTTCCAATGTTAACATCTTAACCAAGCAGGTGTGGAAGAAGATGGGGAGTCCCCCATTGAGTTGGTCTCCTGTTCAGCTCTGGTTGGCTAACCATGCCAAGGTAACACCCATTGGGCGAGTTCCGCGGCTCATGAATGATATTGAGGGCATCAAGACTTATGTTGATTTTGATGTTATCGAAGTGGTTGAGGGAGGAAGCTCTTATCTGGTGCTCTTTGGGATCGGATGGGCTAACGACAGTGGAGCTGTAATGAACTTTAAGAAGCACATGATGACCTTTGAGAATTATGATTTCAGAGTTATAGCCCTTTTGGACCCGGCTGAAGGACACCACAATGTGGAGCCTGTAAAAGATGACGATCCCACTAGATGGGATCGTGCATTTATTATTTCTAAAGATTATATTCATCCTACCGCCTACGGTGAGTTGGAGTGGTGCAGCAAGAGCTCTGCGACTTCCGACTCTGATGATGCATTAGAACATTGGCAGAATCAAGTGCATGAAGTATCAGTCCGGAAATGTGGTTTAATTACGCAATCCTTATGTCGTGTTGTGATAGAAACGATCACATTTCCTGTCTATGAGGGGTTTCCTGGCCTAAACACCTTTGTAGTAGAGTTTGAAGACCACATCCCCGAACCACAGTGATTGCTGGCCTTGGAGGAAGCACTGAAGGCTGCTCCAACACGATGGTGGGCGACCCATAAGAAATTCATTAAAGATTGGTCACAGTGTCGAAGGTTGATGATGGTTCAGTTCGGCAATACCAAAGTTTATCACACTGACAAGTATGATTGTCGGACTGATCCTAGCGATCATGTGATGGAGTGCCAACGATTATGGGTAGCACGACCCAGAGACGAGTGGGTCCATGCTTTTGTCCATACTTTGGATGAGATACCATGCTCATGGTACATTGCAGCTAAGTTGCGTCGAGACATTACAACATGGGGGGAGTTGACGGTCTATTTCACCCTTACGTTCACTTTTGCGGATGCCAACCTTGATGTCCATAATGCCCTGCAGCTCATCCGCGACGTGATATTTCAGGTTATTCCAGCGGCCTACCCTATTGATTCGCACACCCATTGTCAGATGCAGTCTCTCATGGAGTGCTTCAACATCAGTGGTTTCCCGGAGGACGATGATGATCCCGGGAATGTTAACATTCCCGAATCTGAAGGAAGTCGTGATGTCATCCCACCTACTATGCCAAGTAATCTGTTTAGTCAACCATTGCATCTTCGCAAGATGAATATCAGCACCGAGGCTACTCCCAAGTTTGCTAATGTTGGGGATTATTGGGATGATGAGATGATGAGTAAGGTTACTGAGTTACTGCATGAGTTTCAGGATGTATTTCCCACGAAGTTTTTCGAAATGAAGCGAATCCTAGGTGATTTAGGAGAGATGAAGATTCCATTGAAACCAGATGCTAAGCCAATCCGACAGTGACCTTATCGGCTAAATCTATGACATAAAGAAAAGGTCAAGGCGGAACTTGATCGGATGTTGGATGCTGGTATTATCAAAGCTGTGGAAGAATCTGAATGGATCAGTCCTATGGTAGTGTAGGACAAGAAAATAAGCAAAGTGCGCATTTGTGTCAACTTGCGGAAGTTGAACGATGCTTTCTTACATGACCCTTTTCCAACCCCGTTTACTGATGAAGTACTTGAAGGAGTGGGTGGCCAAGAGATGTACTCTTTGACTGATGGATTCTCTGGCTACCATCAGATTTGCATTGCCAAGGAAGATCGCCATAAGACAACTTTCGTTACTGAATGGGGTTGCTTTCAATACATAGTCATGCTATTTGGTTTGAAGAATGCACCTACGATATTCTCCATGGTCGTTGTTGCCACATTCAAAGATTTTATTCAAACATTTCTGCAGGTATATATGGATGATTGGACCGTTTATGGATTGATTCATGATCATTTGGCCAATCTACGGTTAATGCTTGAGTGATGTCGAAAGCACCAGATATCGTTGAACTTGAAGAAATGTATTTTTTGTGCACCGTTTGGGATATTGCTGGGTCATATCGTGTGTAAGCAGGGATTGCTGGTTGATGCATCCAAAATTGTGCTTATTTTGGGGTTTCAACCGCCGACCACCGTTAAGCAGTTGCGCGCGACCTTGGGTCACATGGGATGTTATCGCAAGTTCATTAGGGGGTATGCTGTGACTACTGCCCCTATGGAAAAATTGTTGAAGAAGGATGTGGCATTCCAGTGGAACCCGGAATGTCAGGATAGTTTTGAAATGCTCAAAGCGAAGATGGCATCGGCCCCAATCTTTGTCTTCTAGACTAGAGTAAGGAATTCGATGTCTATGTTGATGCTTCATCGGTTGCACTAGGGGTTGTATTGGCTCAACCAGGGGAAGGCGACATTGATCATCCCATTTCTTTTTCCATTCGGAAGCTATCTTCTGTAGAACACAATTACAGTACCACAGAATGCGAAGGTCTGGCCATGGTTTACGCACTACAGAAATTCAGGCATTATTTGTTGGGTCGCCACTTTAAAATGTTCATGGATCATTCTGCACTGAAATACTTGGTCAATAAGCATGTGTTGGGGGGGAAGATCTGTCGGTGGCTACTTTTGTTTTAGGAGTTT
This sequence comes from Larix kaempferi, assembly GCA_027924585.1. Classification (NCBI taxonomy): domain Eukaryota; kingdom Viridiplantae; phylum Streptophyta; class Pinopsida; order Pinales; family Pinaceae; genus Larix; species Larix kaempferi. Next base: position 3,534,804 of record BSBM01000392.1, read on the forward strand.
GATTTCAAAGTCATTGTGAAACCAGGGCGGTTGAATGTTGGACCAGATGATTTGTCACAGATTGATACAGGGGAGGAACCGACGAATATCAAGGACGGGTTGCTGGATGCCCAACTGTTTCACGTTGCCACTGCTGATCAATATTTTGATAACATTCTTCAATTTCTGGTGACCGGCACCGCACCCGATGACTTTACCACTACTCAGAAGAAGCAATTGGTTGTCAAGGCTGTTGACTTTCAACTGATCGTGGGAGAGTTGTATAAATTGGGTGCTAATGAGATATTACACAGATGTGTCTTGCCGCATGAGCAAGCGCAGATGTTGGCTGAGGCACATGGTGGAGTAGCAGGAAGACATTATGGTGGTCGGGCGACTTCCCAGAAGGTACTGCCTACAGGGCTTTTGTGGCCCACATTACATAATGGTGCAACAGACTATGCGCGGTCTTGTGATGTTTGTCAATGAACTGGCAAGCCATCCAAACGTGATGAGATGCCGCTTCTACCTCAAGTAACATTACAACCATTCAAAAAATGGGCTGTGGATTTTGTAGGACTGATACATCCACCAGGGAAACGCATAGGTGCGCGGTATATTATCACTACGATAGAATACTTGACCCGATGGGTTGAGGCAACACTTGTAATTGATTGCTCTGCCGCAACGGCTACTCGATTTTTGTTTGATCAAATTATCACTCGTTTCGGCTACCCCAGGATATTGCTGAGTGATCAATGCAACCATTTTCTCAATCGCACTATCATCTCATTGACGAAAGAATTACAGATATAGCATAAGAAGAATACATCGTATAACCCACAGGAGAATGGAATGGTGGAGGTGTTTAACAAGGTGTTGGAGCATGCGTTGACAAAGGTATGCAATATGAACTGAGACGACTGGGATTTAAAAGTTCCAACGGTATTGTGGGCCTATCGCACAACTTGTAAAAGGTTGACTGGTCAGACACCTTTCAAACTCGTATATGGGAAGGAAGCAATTATGCCTATGGAGTCCATTGTTCCAAGTCTGCGAATTGCAGCTGTTACAAGCATGGATGATGTTGCAGCATTAGACGAACTCTTAGCACAATTGGTGGAGCTCGAAGAGGATCGATTTATCGCTGGCTTTCACCAAGAGGTAGAGAAGGACCGCCAGAAGGCATGGCGTGATCGCCACATAAAAAACAAATAGTTTCAGCAAGGCGACTTAGTGTTACTTTATGACAGCAAGATTATGAAACATCCAGGAAAGTTGTAGATGCATTGGCTGGGTCCCTATCGCATCAATAGTATTACTTCAGGAGGAGTGGTTCAGTTGCATTGGTTGGATGGATCGATGCTCCCCAAGCTGGTAAATGGTCACAAGTTGAAGCCCTATCGCTCAGGCTTGGAGCACTGCGATGTCTAAGTCGCATCAAAAAAAAAAAATGATGATTGTTGCAGGTTGCTTGGTGGCAGATGGCGCACCAACAGAAGTAGGTATGCAGGGAGGCTTGTACCGCAAGTTTGGAGCAGTTAGAGACTCATGGCAGAATTATGACCAAGACCGACAATAGATTTCGGTCAAGGAGTTGTAATGATTATGGAGGATTTGGAGGTACAGGGAAGCATTGTGACTACTACCCCACTAATATCTTGTCACCGCTTCCCATCATCCCTATACATGATTGCACCTCACTGATTTGGCCGGATATCCACAAGACGACGGCATGTTTTGCACATGGCACGCTGGGCCGGTACGATCAGCACAATGTGAGGAGATTGCTCACACATTGGCATGTAGGATCTTCGGTGCCAGTATGGCCACCCCTCCGATTGTGTCAGCTGATGGGTTCACACACACAGATGAGAGTTAGTGGGACATCATTCCCACTATCATAACCCGAGAACGGTCCAGCTCTAAGTAGTCGCGCCAGCTCGTAGTTTGCTACAATGAAGTTATTCCACAATAGAGTGGTTATGTTGATTAATCAATTTGTGAGCTGAGTTGTGAGGAATTCCAAGGAGGCTATGGAAATGCTTCACTTTGTTTCCCGTGGCATCACCCCAGGGACCCTACGAGCCCGAATGACGAGTGTCCCTAAGCTCCTTGATATGACGGGTGCACTTACACTGTTATATGCCCGCGCTAAGGGTCGGTTTAGCATGTTTAAGTACGTAGTAGTGGTTCGAAGGATTGTGTTGTTCTTGACCCCTGAGCAGGTTGGGGCGGTCGCTCCCCGCCCACCATAGAACCCAGTTGCCGGTGTGAAACAGATGTGCCAGAGTCATCTGCTGATTTCGTACCTTGGTACTGTTCGTCCTCTTTTTCTTCCCGACATTACCAATTCAGGAGACTGGAGGATGAGTTTGCAAAGTACATGACAGCAAGTCCAGCGATGACAATTTTGGGTTACCTATACCAATGAAGATCAGTGTCGACAAAGGAGTGGGATAACACTGCATGATCCAGATAGTAAGAACAGTTACTGGAACATAGTTCAGTTCGTCGGCACTCTATCTAGCAATTGATGTGGCTCAAGGGCAAGCCAAAAGATTGTGTTGGGGGCCTGTTGACAGGCGGTTTGATGGGGAAAGATCGGGGTACCAGTAATGCCATGACACGACAGAGGAGGGAGTGAAAGGAGTATTTTGTTCCAAAGAATACTGCAGTTGGTGGGTTTTGGGCCACTTGGACCATACATTACGTAATAGTGAGTCAGTATACCGTGGTATGCGGGTTTTTGGGGTCATTTGGACCGACTCAGTTAGATATTAGGTCAATTGTCCATAGTGTTGGTTAGGGAGTTAGTTGTAAGTGGACAAGTATTGTAATGGAGGAAGCCTATAAATAGATAAGAGTTGTAAGTGTTATGAGAGGGCATGCATGAGATGAGAAGACAAATTGGATGCGATATCTGTGATTTTGCTGGTGTATGATCGCGACAGTAATATAATGATGTTTTGGTACAAACTTGGTGCAATGTTGCGATGTATGAATGTTGTTTAATGCAATGTTTGCTTATTGTTGCTATGATGATAATGTTGTGATTAAGTAGTATGTTCTATGTAGAATGTGATGATAAATGCTGCAATGAAGTAAATGGTATAACTCCTTGAATGTTGCGATGAAGTGATATGTTATATCTCTTTGCCAAATGTTTAACGTTTCTTATTAAAGTACTGCAATAGAGTCACTCCATTCAGCCACAACTTTCCTCCTCCCTCGGTGGAAACATGGTTCCGTCTGCTCTTCCTGGACGCCTCAGGTGAGACCTCATCTGCTCTGCGGGTGTTGCTGGGTGGGCTCAAACCTGCCCGGGTCGGTGCCCAGGGAGACTGCGGTATGCGTCGACAGTGAGGCGAACCCCTGTTGACTGAGGTCACATTGGTCAATAGGATAGACTGTAGAGGAGATCGAGACATGCCAATTAAATCAGGGGCCACATTTGGAGACATCGGTATGACACTCTTTTTAAGTTTCCAATATTTAATTTTTTGTATTATTGTTTTTAAGTGAAAGAAAAAAATATTTTTTGTGTGATATCATGCATTAATGATCGATTGTTTTCTTGCAGACTTGGGTCCCAGAAGACCACAAGGTCTTCCAAGACATCGACATAAAGGGAGGGGTGGAGAGATAGTAGGTGCAACAATAGAGCGCACACTAGAGACTGTACGGGTTGACCCGGGTTGAATGACCACCAGGGTACCTATGATTGAGGTGGAGCACCTCTCTGAGGTGATGCAGAGGCATGTAGTGGGGGTACCAACTACATGTGTACGGTTGCTCCAGCGTATAGCCAATTTCGTGCACTACTATGTGCAGACTCATCCTGTCGAGGAGGCGAGGCCTCCACATAGGGATTAGATGCCATGGGGTCTCATTTTTTGTATCAAATATATGTATAATTGAGAGCTATGAGCTCCAATTTTGTATTATGACATCGTTTTTTTTTTAGATATAAAATTTGATAATTAAAAACCTATGACTCTTTCAACTCTACGATATTATTTGTACAAATGTATAAATGTTAAATGTGTGATTCATTGCTTCTTTTAATTATGTGACAAGTTCCAATCTAGGACATAGTTAGCATATGCATTAGCAATATGATTAAAACGTCTTGGAACATGAATATAATTATAAAATCAAAATGATGTTCCAAGAGCCCTACCCTTAAGAATATCCTTAGTAGCACAGGATCCCTCACACAGTATGAGCCGTTCAACTAAGACACAATCAATTGTGAATCTAGGTGGACATCCAAAGGCTGGATACCATGTGAAATGGCATCGAGAAGCAACTCAATGAAGGAATTATACTCAGCCACATTGTTCGATGTAGGACCGATGTAAGCACATCCTGAAGACAGAAGCTTGTTGTCAGGAAAGTTAATAATCCAAGCAGTCGAAGCTAACTTCTGTGTATGAAAGCTAGCCCCAACCATGAAGCCTAAGAACACCGAAGATTCTACTGACATCTGTTAACCAAAAGGAAGTGAATCAACAGACTCGAAAAAAGCAAAGGAAAGCTAAACTATGTATAGAAAATATACAATAGTATACAAAGGATCAACTCAAGCTAGAATCTCAAGCATAATACCACTTGAGATAGAGGCCATTTCTAGGCTCCTTCAGTTCATTCCCCTCATAATCTTCTATTACATAGGCTCCTTTCTCAAGGACATGCCTCACAATGTAAGGACCGTGCCACATCGGGTTAAACTTGCCTGCCCCTAGGGGTTCACTAGCTTTGTCATAAAGAAGAACCAAGTCACCTTCAACATACTGCCAAGGATGGATAGACCTATCGTACTAGGCCTTGACACGACATTTATTGGCATCTATTGCCACATTGGCATCTCGGTGTTGCTCGTTAAGCTGCTCGAGGTGGACTAAGCATTTCGTTACATCCGCAGTATCATGAAGGAGTTATATGGCTAACTTCAAAGAAGAGATCTCACATTCTACCGGTAATATGGAATCCACACCATGAACTAACTGGAAAGGTGAGAAACCATTGGAAGTCTTCACTGCAGTTTGATAAGCCCACAAATCTGGATACAACATGATATGCCAATTATTCTTGCTTTACTGGATGGTCTTTTATAGAATGGCCTTAAGGGACTTATTGACTACCTTGACCTGGCCATTTGCTTGGGGATAATATGAAGATGAGTACTTTCACTACCACTGTTGTTGTCCCTATCTCCACACTCTCATTATCACTGTCACTATCACTGTAACTATCACTATCACTGTCAGTATCACTGCCACTATCATTGTCATTGTCACTATAAACATGTCAACTTATACATGCTCAAATCCATACTCCAAATCTAAAAGCAACTTCTTCAAAGATAGTCTTCAAATATGCAACAAAACCCTTTTGTGTAAGATCAAAATATGTCCTGAACATATTCATAAAAAGGCTCTGTTGTGTTTGTAGCTAGGGTTTTCACCCTAACTTGTGCAAATGAGCACCTACTAAAAAGAAGGGCCTCCTTGGTAGCAGTTCAATAGACAGTAAATTTAAACAGTAAAATAGTAAAATCTAAGCTAACATGTGCATCAACAGAAATAAAAAATGAGAATATAATAGAAAGTTTCTTTTTGTATTATGATATGATCAAGATCACATTTACCTCAAGTGTTCAAGTTCGTGGACCTCTTGCAGTAGTCCAGGAGGGCTGCTTCCATGCTCCAATGGGTTCCTTCTCCTTCTCCAAGGTGCTTGAATAATGGGCCGAAAGGGGCACTCAAATAGGAAAAACTAGCTAAAATGGTAAGCTAGGGTTTAAGAATGATTTTGGCAGAGTGAGGATAGAAAAGATTGTGGATGTGAAATGGGGAGCCTCGATCACTTATTTATAGGTTTTTAGCGGTGGAGTATTGACCCATGGTTTTTGGCACCAAATGGTTTAGGTCAATTGTATAGGGTTTTTTGCTTCTTTTTTCCCTCTTTTTCCCTCTTTTTTATATTTTTTATTCCATTTTATTTGATTTTTGGGAATTTAGGGCCCTTTTAGAGGGTTTTTGCTATTTTTGGAGGAAATTTAAATTATTTTTTTGTGGAAAAAAGGGGTTTTTGGCCTTTTGGAGACTTTTTAGTGGTTTTTTAAGGTTTTGGAGGCAAATATGGTAGGAAATATAGACAAATGAGTCATTTAACGAGGGAGATGAGATGGTGAGCACTTTTTGGGTGTTAACAGTGTCCTTCAAGTATAGAATTAAATCCTTCATGAAGAAGAACAAAACATCTCTTCAATATGACATTCAAATATGCAGCAAACTAGTCCTTGAAATATGCAATAAAACATTCATGAAGCAATCATCCATTGATTTCATTTGTTTACTTCTTAAAACCCTTCCCTTCATTATCAACTTCAAACCTTATGTGATTTCGGGAGAGGATCATGACAATAACATCACTATAGTCTATAGAAATAACATCACGATAATCTATGGCAATGATATCACCATAATCTATGCCAATATAACCATGATCTATTCCAAGATCATCACCATAATTTATGCCAATATCGCTATAAGATATGCAAATGTCACCATGATCTATGCCAAGATACTCACCATAATCTACCTAATATATATGCAAGATCCATACCCTTGCCAACATCAAAAGATGAAAAAATAACAGAGAAAACATATTCCTGCACCATGTCATTCACCAAAGGAAACTATATATCATATCATCACATAACCCTTACAACAAGATTTCCAATGAGATAAGAAGTTTATGATTCCAATACCTAATGCCCAAGCTATGCAAGTTTTCGTCAAGATAAATAATTAAGAGAAAAAACATATATCATCCTTCAGATTCTTAAGAAGATGCTTCTCTAAATTTCGATCTACTCCTGTAAAGTGTGCATAATAGAAGAAGAACTTGGATAATAAAAATGAAAGGATCTAACTTTTATTTATACCTTTTCAAGTTACTTTTTAAATCCTTTTAGGGTAGGTCGGCCCTAACTTATTATTATTTTTGTTTTTCACATTTTAGGGGCTTCTTCAATGTGTCAATGACTACTTCATGTCTTCATGAAGGGGCTTATGTCAACATATCATCATTACTTTAGAGGCTTCTTCACACTTCACATGGTCATGTGGACACATCTTCATCAGTTTAGAGGCTTCTTCACACTTCTCATCATGATGGTCTTCTGGACACATCATTATCTCTTTGGGGGATTCTTTAGACTTCTCATGATTATTTGGGAAAACCATCATCACTTTAGGGGCTTCTTCACACTTCTCAACATCATGTTCTTGTCAACAAATCATCATGACTTTGCGGGAATCTTCAATCCATTTAAGGGCTTACTCCATTTGTGTACCACTTAAAGTGGGCATGTGGAAGCATCCACATGTTATGTCATCCCATGACAATCATGCTTAAAATCAATGTCCTAAGAGGACCAATTTGGAGTTATATACACTTATGTCAACGCTCCTTCAAGGCACTTCACATATTCCACAATAGAACACATCATTACTTCTCTAGTGGCTTCTTCAAACAATCTTCTTCTATTATGATCACATCATCATAATCATTGCCACATTATCATTACCATTTCCACATCATCATCATGACTGCCACTTTGACATCAATGACAACATCACTCAACAATCTCATAAATTCATGATATAAATGATACATATATTTTCATGTTGTTGACATCGATGACAACTTCTGTTAACATGGTGAAAAATCCAAATCCTAAAGCATTTAGACAAAGCCATTATAATACAAAAGTTTTACCATGTTAGAAAATATTGAAACATGATTTAAAAGATTATCTATAAGTTTATGGTGTTTTCAAAAATATAATAGATAAGGTAAACTCTCTATTATATTTACATTATAAATGTTAATTAAACTAAATAATTTTTATTATATATTATAAAAATAAATTAAAGTAAATAATTTTTATTTGCATTTTGCATTTATAGTTTTATTATTATTTTAATCATGAATTTGAAATTGAATTCCCTGTTTTGATATTATAGAATTTTATTATCTACCTTCCCATTAATAAAAATAAAAATAAAACTTTAATAGCATCACTATTTTAATTTTAAAAAATCAAAATTTACCCACATACATATAAAATTGTGGTGGATTCAAAGCAATATAGAAACTTTGAAATCTTCCTATGTTGACTAGATCCAACCATATAAAATCATTTCAAACTCTAAACTCCAAATTTGAAAATAAAAATTAAATGAAGAAATTAGTTAATTAGTTAATTGATGGTTAGTGGCCACAAGCAAAGAGCCAAATTTAGAAAGTCAAAACTTAAAAATCAAAATAAAATACCAAAATTGATTAATTTATGGTGGTTAGTGGCAGTGCTAAGATCCAAATGTACTTATTATGGCATATTAAATCAATAAATCAAATAAATAGTTACCACTACCCTATTAAATTTTATAATATTTAAAACAACAAAGATAAATTAATGAGCTTTCTAGTACTTTCCAATTGCCTTAAATAATAAGACGCCTATTCACACATGTCTAGACTCGGAAGTGTTTTAGCATTCGAAATAAATAAAGTAACGGAGGGGTCTTATGATGAAAATCCGGCGGGAATCTAGCCTAACTACAGGGCTTACTAACCCTAAAAATGAAATTAAATAAAGTGGGAGCATAATTTCAATCAGAGAAACGGGAGGACGAAGTATAGGAATCGAGAGAAGCAGTGAGTGAAGAGAATTAAGGCGACGAAGGAAAAATCGCTGAATATGGCCAGAGGAGGACAACCTTGCGGAGCATGCATGTTCCAGAGGAAAAAGTGTGAGGAAGGCTGTATTTTCGCGCCTTACTTCTCCTCAGACCAAATGGGTGTGGTGCAATTTTCTGCAATACATAAGGTGTATGGATCCAGCAATTTCCGTAAGATGCTACTGCGTGTGGAAGTCGATGAACGACATAATACCGTTATCAGTATACTCTATCACGCACACGCTCGCATACAGGACCCAATTTATGGTTGCGTGTCGAATGTTTTGGCACTCCAAAATGAGGTTAGTGAACCTATCTGTTTCACCCTTTTTTGGGGGGGTATCCATTTCACAGCATCGAATCAGTGTAATGATGTTGATATTTAACGGCAGAAAGAGTTTTTGAAGGAGCAATTGAGGATTGCCAATGCTCAGCTGGAATTGCTGCGACGCAAGGAGCCCAACAGCAAATAATAATAAAAAATGAGGTTTCTCCTGTCTCTTTTTTTTGGTATCATTCATTTTGTTTTAGATCACAACATCGAATTAGTGCAATGATTTTGATATTTTATGGCAGATTGAGAGTTTGAAGGAGCAATTGAAGAGTGCCTATGCTGAGTTAGAATTGCTTGGAGGCCAGGAGCCCCACTGCAAATAATCCGTAGAAATTTTGCAATAATCTCAGAAGTAGACTCCATTACGTTTCATTTTTGTTTGTTTGGTGCGGTATTAGAATGTGGTGTTTTGGAGAATGCCATTAGATATAAAATGCAATGCCAAGAGGCTCGACGCTTTAGAAATGTAATCACTCTACTAATAGAGAGTGATGTAGGGTCTAGTTACTATCCTCATTTAGAGAAAGCAATCTGGAATGTACTGTTGTATTGAAAAATGTGAACATTGTATTGAAATACGTTATTGTGGAAGAGTGGAAGTACTAATACTATAGTAATTTATTTTTCATTTTAATTCGTTTATTTTTTTGTTTGAATGGATATGGATAACATAATGAGTAAATGATTTGTAAATGTATCCTTTCTTGATTTGCAAGTGTCTTATGTAAACAATGTTTGATTATATAGATGATATATTTGGAAAACAGTATTAATGCAGCTAAGCCATTCTACACGGTAGACCTTCATATTCACTCACTTGGGATATGAATACATTATCTCAATGATCTCACTACGCATGAGACTATTGCAACAACTAGGAGCACCTTCTGGATTGTGTATCTATCTTTTGCTTCCTTGTAAGTTGTGTAATGTTCATTGTATTTTTTATTTATTTAACCATCCCATTAATCTATACATACATAGAGTTTCGGTTAGTGCTATAATTAAAAAAAAAATGTAAAGGACAAGTTTTCTTATGAGTAGAAAACACTCAGAAAAGTAAGCTCTACCCTCTCTTTTATGTGTTGGTGTCTTCCTATAGCATTGTTGTAATACTTACTATATTGGAGGGCATTTGAACAAAGAGAATTATTTAGGGTTCATTTTGAACCATGTTATAGATTGTGTGGCTATATCTTGCTTCCATTATCTATGTAGAGGTAACATGTATAATGTGCTTTTTCCCATCTCGGGGGTGGCCTCACGACACAGATACTATTTGTTGAATGAGTGCATATGGTTGGGTTGAAGGTGGAACTTGCACACCCAAGTTCCCCTAATGAGTCAAGTATTCCTAAGTTGTAATCTAAATATGTCATGAGGTCTTGATGAAATGTGAATGTAGTCCTTGTACTTATGATGTGATGTAAGTTTTTGGTCTTGCCCAACTAGGTAGCTACAAGATGGTATGTACTTGTATAATGCTTCATTGTTTATACAGTGGCATTTGATTCTATTGTTGTGATGTACTTGGGACTAATATGTTGTCCATGCAGGTTATGTGTATGCATATAGTTGAGTAATTATGTGGTTGTGTAGTTATGTTGTATATGCATACACTATATCTATCTCATGATCATGTGGATGTGTGTCTCAAGCATGAGGAGGTTATGTTATCTTGAATGCATCAAGTTATGATGGTACTATGAAGGGAATGTGCATCATCATGTGTATATGATAATTGGTGATTCTCTAATGATTATTGAATTAGGATGCATGGGATGGTATAATAAAAAGATAAAGTAGCATATATAACCATGATAACATTATATGAATAATGCTTATGTGATTTGGTAGTCTAGTCCTTAATCTTGTGATAATGTTTGATGATCATCTTTCTTGTGTAAAGGCATGATGGATAAATGAATGGTGTTTTGTGGCTCAACATGTCTTTATTAGAAGGGACAACAAAGTCTTATATTGTCAGCATTGGAAGATGGTTAGCCTTCGTGATAAAATAGCATATGTCTTAATGATTATAAGGAGTCAATGTTAAGGGTTGGACTATGAGATCAGAATCTTTATATACTTGTATTTTTTTTATTTGATATATCTATGTTAAGGACTAGTATCTATGTTGTAGCTAGTCATCACTGAAAGTTATCAATGCTTTATGTGGAAAGTGTGATGTAGCTAAGGGGATATAGACTATCTGTATTAGAGATGGTGTTAATGTTGTGATAAAGAGTTTAGGGAAAAAAAAAATTCCTTACCCCTTTTTGCAAAAGGTTTAATGGGTACATGAAAAAGTGGTATAAGAGTGAAGGTTGCAACATTGGGAACCTTTAGATGGGTTGACCCTAAGGTAAAAGCACACCTAAAGTGATCTTGTCATCTTGCAAGAAGTATGATCATCTTGGATGAGGTATGATGAGCTTGGATGAGGTATGATCAACTTTGCTTAAGGTATAATAATTATTTCCTTGTTTCCATTTAAATTACAAGAAGAAGTTCAAAAGGTATGGTTGTAGGCTAATACTTGGTTTGATTATGCTCCATGGCATTGTTTGGGTATGCATGCAAATAGGTTGTGACAAGGTATAATTGAAACATTCATTTTCTCTATTAGAATAATTGAGTAGAATCTAATGAATATATGATTACATTAGTTAGAAAGAGATCCCTTTAAAAGGGTGCCCCTTTCCCTTGATTTCTTTTGCTAAATGTGATTTACTATTGTTGCACATGTATTGTATACTAATAATTGATGTAGGGCTGGTGCAAGGTAATGATACCCGACTATGACACATTAGTTGCATTGACATTCTGGAAAAATGGAAGTATTCTCATTAAAATGAATTATTAGAGGTACCTATAAAACTTTTTTGATTAGGTGTAAACAGATGAAACATAGAAAAACAGATGAACTTCTAGAATATATAACTTTTATTTATGGAAAAGTGGTATAACCACCCCAAAATGTCATTATTCCAAGATTGGTATGTTATTTTTTTTCTCAAACATAATGCACATGTTTTTGTTGAGCCACCCGTTTGCTATGTAAATTTTCAATTTACAAGAAAAACAATATGTAGAGGTGTAGGAAACAGAAGAATCTTATGCGGGGCTATTTTTCCAAAATTTTAAAAGTCAATTTTATATATTTTTTAAATTATGGAAGTTAGTCAAGCCCTAAAACGACATGGTCAAGTGTTGAGCCACCATATCATGGTCTAAGAATAATCAAAATAATTTTATTTTTTTAGGTTGTAGGTATTTTTGTGCTCTTGTGCAGGCTCTCTTTCGTTTTTTAAATAGGGAAGCCAATCAAAAGTTATAGGCCAAATAAACAACCTATCTTTTTTACAAATTTGACATGAGTGCAGTTAAAAGTGAATTAAAAGTAGAAAACAAAAACATGTCTATTCAAAAATTATATATTTAGAATCTGCACACAGAGCTTGACAAGCATGTGCAATTTCATCTGCAGTGGAGCTTACGTGGAACTAGTTGTGAAAAAATGAAAGTTACAGCATTTGATGTTTTCTGCCATAAATCAGGCATAAATGAGACTGAGCCTCAAGGTGTAATCCGAAACTAATTCCAAGCCTGCAAGGGCGCCAAAAACAATTTAAATTCAGACACGTGTATGCGCAAATACACACACGCGCAAACATGCGCATGCGCAAACACGCGCACACGTGAATCATAGTGTGCACACGTAGGTGCACACATGCATCAATAACAATGGGCACGCGTCTCTGCATGTACGCATTACTGCATGGCTTTGTATGGTTTATTTAATTTCCTTTGTCAAGGGTATACATGAAGTTGATGAAGATGTGATGATGAAGAAGATGACGATGATGGAGATGTTGATGAGGAAGGGGGAGATGACAATGATGCTGAAGATGTTGATGATGATGATGATGATGATGAGATGATGGTGATGGTGATGATGATGAAGATTTTGATGATGATGACAATGGTGACGAAGATGATGATGAGAATGATGAGGATGATGGTGATGATGATGGTGATGAGGATGATGGTGATGAGGATGATGATCATGATGGTTATGAAGATGATGATGATGATGATGAATATGATGATAATCATCATCACCATCACCATCATCATCAACATCTTCATCATCATTGTCATCTCCCCCTTCCTGATCAACATCTCCACCATCATCATATTCTTCATCATCACCATCTTCTTCATCATCTTCATCACCATTGTCATCAACATAAACATCTTCATATCCATCATCATCATCATCATCTTCCTCATCACCATCATCATCATCATCATCTTCGTCATCATCATCATCGTCATCATCAACACCATCATCATCATCGTCCTTCTTCCTCATCTTCATCAACATCTAGGTCATCATCTTCATTGTCAACGTCATCATGATCATCACCATTGATGGTGATGATGATGAAGCTGATGATGATGATGTTGATGATGAGTACGATGATCATCAACATCATCATCATCTTCATCATCGTACTCATATTCATCATCATCCACCACCACCACCATCATCATCATCGTCTTCGTCATCACCCTCTTCCTCATCATCATCATCAACAACATCTTTGTCCTCATCATCATCATCATCATCATCATCAATGATGATGATGACGATACGAGGATGATGATGATGATAATGAAGAATATGGCGATGACGGGTATGATGAGGATGATGAAGATGACAATTATGATGATGAAGACAATGATCATCATGACCATGATCATATGATGATGATGATGAGGGTGAGGATGTTGAAGATGGTGATGATGATGACTAATGAAGATGATGATGACGAATATGATGATTTTGATGATGATGATCATATTCGTCATCATCATCATCATTTTCATCATCGTACTCATATTCATCATCATCCACCACCATTATCATCATCATCATATCATCATTATCATCATCCACATCCTCACAATGATGATGATCATGTTGATGATCATGTTGTTGATGATGATGAGGATGATGTGCTGCATATTCGTCATCATCTTCATCATCAACATCATCATCATTATCATCATCATCATCTCCATTAGTCATCATCATCATCACCATATTCATCATCATCATCATCATCAGCATCATGACGAAGATCATGATGATGATGATGATGACGATAAGGATGATGGTGATGACGAGTATGACGAGGATGATGAAGATTACTATTATGATGACTATCATCATCATCATCGTAATCATATGATCATCATCTTCATCATCCTCATCATCATCCACGTGCTCACAATGATGATGAGGAGGAGGAGGAGGAAGTTGATGATAATGATCATGTTGATGATGCTGATGAAGATGATGATGATGTGCTTCATATTCCTCCTCCTCCTCCTCCTCCTCCTCATCATCATCATCATCATCATCATCTCCAAATTAGTCATCATTATCATCATACTCATACTCTTCGTCATCCACCACCACCACCACCACCATCATCATCATCATATCATGATGATGAAGATGATGATGATGATGATGTGCTGCATATTCGTCATCATCATCATCATCATCGTCATCATCATCATGATCATCGTCATCATGATCATCCTCATGGTCGTCCTCACAATGATGATGAAGATGATGATGATGATGATGATGTGGATCATGTTGTGGATGATGATGAAGATGATGATGATGTGTTGCATATTCACCATCATATTCATCATCAACATCATCATCATCATCATCATCATCATCATCATCATCAACTCCATTAGTCATCATCGTCATCATCATCACCATCTTCATCATCATCATGATCTTCATCATGAGTATCATCATCATCATCATGACGAAGATGATGATGATGATGAGGATGATGATGATGATGAAGATCATGATGATGATGAATATGGTCATGATGATGATGTTGATGATGATCATGATGACGATGATGATGAATATGTAGCACATCATCCTCATCATCATGATCATCTTCATCTTCATCTTCATCATCATCAACACCATGATGATGATGATGAAGAAGATGGCGATGACGAGTATGATGAGCATGACGAAGATGACCATTATGATGACGAAGACAATGATCATTGTGACCATGATCATATGATGATGATGATGATGATGGTGAGGATGATGAAGATGGTGATGATGATGACAAATGAAGATAATGATGACGAATATGACGATTTTGATGATGATGATCATATTCGTCATCATCATCATATCATCATCATCCTCATCCTCACAATGATGATGATGATGAAGATGATGACGATGATGAAGATGATGATGATGATGAAGATGATGACAATGATGAAGATGATGATGATGATGATGTTGTTGATGATGATGAAGATGATGATGAGGATGACGATGATGTGTTGCATATTTTTCATCATATTCATCATCAACATCAACATCATCATCATCATCATCATCATCATCATCATCATCTCCATTAGTCATCATCATCATCATCATCATCATCTTCATCGTCATCATCATCATCGTCGTCATCATCATCATCATCATCATCATAATCATCATCATCATCTGCATGCTCGTCCTCACAATGTTGATGATGATGACGATGATGAAGATGATGATGATGATCATGCTATGGATCATGTTGTGGATGATGATGAAGATGATGATGGTGTGCTGCATATTCGTCATCATATTCATCATCAACATCATCATCATCATCATCATCTCCACTAGTCATCATCATCATCATCATCATCATCATCATCACTATCTTCATCGTCATCATCATCATCATCATCATCATCATCATCATCATCATCATGATCTTCACCATGATCTTCATCATCATCATCATCATCATCATCATCATCACGACGAAGATGATGATGATCATGATGATGATGATGATGATGACGATGAAGATGGTGATGATGATGATGATGATGACTAGTGGAGATGATGATGACATTGATGATGAAGATGATGACGAATATGCAGCACATCATCCTGATCATCATGGTCATATTCATCATCATCACCATGATGATGATGATGATGATGATGAAGATGGTTGTGATGAGTATGATGAGGATGATGAAGATGCCAGTTATGATTACGAAGAAATGATCACCATGACCATGATCATAAGATGATGATGATGATCGTCAGGATGTTGAAGATGGTGATAATGATGACTAATGAAGATGATGATGATGAATATGATGATTTTAATGATGATGATCATATTCATCATCATCCTCATCCTCACAATGATGATGATGATGATGATGACGATGATGAAGAGGATGATGATGATAATGTTGTTGTTGATGATGAATATGATGATGAGGATGAGGATGATGTGCTGTATATTCATAATCATCTTCATCATCATCATCATCATCATCGTCATCATCATCTCCATTATTCATCATCATCATCACCCTCTTCATCATCATCATCATCTTCATCATGATCTTCATCACCATCATCATCATCATCATCATGACGAAGATGATGATGATGATGATGATGATGATGATAAGGATGATCGTGATGAAGAGTATGATGAGGATGATGAAGATGACTATCATGATGACTATCATCATCATATGATCATCATCCTCATCATCCTCATCATCATCTGCGTCCTCACAATGATGATGAGGAAGTTGATGATGATGATCATGTTGTTTATGATTGTGAAGATGATGATGGTGTATTGCATATTACTCATCATCATCATCATCATCATCATCATATCCAAATTAGTCATCATAATCATCGCACTCATATTCATCATCATCCACCATCATCATCATCATCATATCATCACGACGAAGATGATGATGATGATGTGTTGCATATTCGTCATCATCTTCAACAACATATTCATCATCATCATCATCATCATCATCATCATCATCATCATCATTAAGATGATGACGAAGATGTCAATGATGATGATGATTATGAGGAAGATGGCGATGACGAGTATGACGACAAAGACGAAGATGACTATTATGGTGTTGAAGACAATGATGATCGTGACCATGATCATATGATGACGATGATGATGATGATGATGATGATGAAGATGGTGATGATGGTGACTAATGAAGATGATGATGATGAATATGATGATTTTTATGATGATCATATTCGTCATCATCATCATCTTCATCATCATCCACCACCACCACCACCATCATCATCATCATCATCACCATCATCATCATCATCATCCTTGTCCTCACAATGATGATGATGATGATGATGATGAAGTTGATGATGATGATCATGGTGTTGATGATGATGAAGATGATGGTGAATATGATCATGATGATGAGGATGATGTGCTGCATATTTGTCATTATCTTCATCATCAACATCATCATCATCATCTCCATCATGTCCATTAGTCATCATCATCATCATCATCAGCATCTTCATCCTCATCATTCTCATCATCATTATCATCACTTTATACAACATTAATATATCTACTATGTATTTAATCATTCTTGATGTAATACATATGTTTGTAATTGAAAATTAAATTAATGTTTTGAAATCAAAATACACAAATTTGTAAATATACCCTTAAACCCCTAAACACCTAGAAGCAATTAAATGCACTTAGGGATTATGGGTTAGAAGAGGTCCTAAAGGCCTTTATGGGGGAGGGGCTCTTTATGGGGAAGGGCTCTAGGCATAACCCGACACATTTATATCTGTTGGGCAATAAATACAGTGAACATTACCCACCAAACATTACAACGTTCAACATGGACGCGCACACACATCTAGTGCACATGCGCCTCTAGTGTGCATGTACCTCTAGTGCACACATGCCTCTCTAGTGCACACATGCCTCTATCGCGCACGTGCATCTAGCACACACACACCTCTAGCGCGCACGCGCATCTAGCGCGTGCGTGTCCCTGTTGAACATAAAATTTAGAAAATCACCCGTGTTCTTTCTACCGCATTTTTTTTCCTCATTCATCGCGTTCTACTTGTTGGTTTCACGCACAGTCCGACAAGAATTTACATGGTAGATTGAATTCATACACCATTTGGTGCTTCCATCACCATTTGGATAAAAATGATACAAACCGTTACACCAAAACCCCGAGGTGTTAGTGAAGGCCGTCCATTGGGATCTTAACATCCCACCACGCTCTGCAGTCCAGACTCTGGGATGGATGTGCGCCCGTACGGTGGTGTCCCCTTTGTGCCGTACGAGCCTCGGGCAAACACTACAATGCCGATGTTGCCACCCGCTCTGTGACTTGAACCTAGGTGGAGGCTCTGATACCAAATGATACAAACCGTTACACCAAAACCCCGAGGTGTTAGTGAAGGCCATCCATTAGGATCTTAACAAAAATACACAACATATGGGGCTCTATTTGGCTCTTTGTATTGAATACACACCTATTGGGATCTATTTGGATCAATTGAGGGAATACACAATAGTTGGACTCTATTTGGCACCTTGGATTGAATTCTCATGCTACTTGGACACACATGAAGTCTTCTTACATATAGTGGACACATCAAAAGAGCATTTGACATTTGAAGCAAAGAGCAATCATAATCCTTGAGGTATGGTGATAATTTTATCTTGTTAAATGTAATTTAGTCTTCATTCACTTGTTTGAATGGCATCTATTTTGATTTTTTCTCATGAATTGTATGATAGATATATTTGCGTCTTCTTAATCTTCAAAATAGACAATAAAAACATCTTACCAAAAAAAAACTACAACTTGCACCAAGCAATGCTTTCAAACTTTCATGAAGATAATAAAAAAAATTACTTGCATCACCACCAATAACATTTCATAATCACATTCCTCCATCTAGTAGACAAAAATTTGTTGAATTCCTCATGGTTTCACTACAACAACTCACACAAACACCTAAACAAGTGAAAACTCTTAGTCTTTTGGGGCTATTTTCCCTCATCCATACAATGAAAATGAAGTGAGCGTGAGCTTCTCCCTTGTAGGGAATTTACTCGTACTAACATCCCATACCACCATCCAATACCATCCTACTGAGTTCCTAGAGGTGATGTTGTAACTTTATATGTAGGGCATTCCCAATAGATTTTAAGATTATATGAAAAAATTCTCACTAGATGTTGTTGTACATAATCAGTTGCTACATCGATCTTTAATAATCATGCACATTGAGTTTTAATATCTTGTTTGTTCTTCATTCTTGCAAGGGTCATATTTTTGTTTTTCCAAAAAACACATTGAATATGGGAAACAGGCGTAATAATAAAAGAAATTCTAGAAGGATGCAGCTGCCCCCTGAAAAGACCCATGAGATAAGAGAAAATGCCAGGTTGTACATGCAAAAATGTAGAAATCAAAATGTTAGTGCCTTACATCCATCAACAAGCAATGACGAAGTGGTTGAAGTCAATCAAATCTTTCCTGATGTTGAGTATGAAGGGATGGATCTTGAACAAGTTCTTGACTCGCAACCTCCCCAATAAGAGCACACACCTAGCGAACACACTCCATTGTAGGACCAATTTGTGAATGAAGGGCCACAACAAACCATTGACGAGACTCGTACTTCCTTTCCGACTCCCTTGCCTCAACTATCAACCAGACGATGAAGAACTCCCAGACGTATTCATCTGGATGAAAGTTCTTTTTCAGGACATGAAGGTAAGATGCCCAAACATACTATTGATTTCCATTATAAAAATAAAATCAAATATCTTTTTGAAACCAAAACCGATGCAGCAAAATGTCAATTGTTTCTTGCTTTCTTAAAATCACATTATCTAGCTCATGTTAAGAGAATTTTGTGCATAAAGGTAGTTAGAAGTTCAGAGGCCAACAATCATGTTGTTAGAAATCTACAATTTGCATTTAATTTGATTGGAAAAACTTCTCGTACAAGAGATTTTAATGTAGCCCGTCATGTACTGTCAGAATTGATTATAGACAAATCCACAAGGCAACGTCGCCTACTATCACACACATGTAAAATATTTAAATTATATAGAAAGACTCTTCAAAAGTATTCTGCCATTAGAGAAAAACTTGAGATCCCAGGCCAAAAATATTATTGGGCCTTTGTTGGTAGGTTACCTCGTTTAGACATGAAGCTCATTGATGTTATTAAAGAACTAGTGAAAATGTTTTGGCATGATAACACTAGACCGTCATCGAATCAAAGAGATGTTTTAAAATTGAGAAAAGGTGTTAGGGGGGGTGAATCCCATGTCAAGCACTTCCTTGACACAACAGAAATAGAACTCTATGAGAGGTATAGGAATGAGCACACATAAATGAACTTGGGCCAAAGGTCCTTCGAAAAATGTAAACCCTGGTATGTTAGAATTTGCATTGATCACAATACATTTTCTTGTAGATACCATGTAGAATTTGAGTACTATTATGATACATATAGACATATATTTTGTGGTTTTAATACTAAGATTATGCAGGATTGCCCTTCGTTACAACCACCGAATGCATCCAGAGAATTTATACATAGCATAATGTGTCAAAGGCTTGAAGGACAAAAAAATTATAAAAGATCATGTTTATATGGGACATGTTCCAGTTGCAGTGGATTTGCATTATTGAGCCGTTGCATCCACGCAATCGTGGAGCACAAATTTGGGAGGATGTCAGTAGAAATGTAGAACTTCTAGTACGTAACATATCAAGTAGATAGTTTGAAGGAAAGCAAAAAAATTGCATTGGTGAAGTCACAGGTAATCTAAGTTTGCATACTTTCATACTATACATGTTGAATTTGTACATATATATTCAGATTGAAAATGCCACGTTGTATTAATGCCCTTGGTTTTGTGTCACCAGGTACAAATTTGCAAATTCATAAAGGAATTCTACCAAAAGACCGAGCATTATGTACAACACGTCCTTGTAGCACGATGGCGGGATGAATAGTACAGATAATGTAGGGACACCTTTCCCAAGGGCACAATATTGTCGGTTGTGGACTTTGCAAAAAACTACACCCTACAGCCACAGAATGAGATTCAAAGTCAATACTACAATTCAGACCAAGTTAGCATAATGGTCCATATCACGCACAAGCACGCGCCAGAGAGCAGCAATGACATGAGGATAATATTGAAAGAGACCAACTTCTACATCAGTGATGACAAGTTCCAAGACCTACATTATGTGCATCATTACTTCAAAAGCTGCTATGATCAGTTGAAGGAGAGAGGTATACAGATGGATCAACATTGGCTATGGTCAGATGGTTGTGCAGGCCAGTTCAAAAATGCACGTGTTTTCTAGTGGTTGAGTATTTTGCACAAGACTTATGATGTGCTACATGTATGCAACTATTTTGAGACCGAGCATGGAAAGGGAGACCACAACGGGGCTGCAACATGTCTCAAAACTGCCTTACGAAGGGAGGAGATGAGGCGCATGGGAGGCCCTCATATTCGGAATGCCGAATCCACAGTTCGATGGTGCAAAGAAAAAATGTTAGATCGAACCACAAAGAAACACATACCAACAGGTAGAGGACATGTTGTCAGAAATTTCTGGAGTGTAGTTGATATAGATCGATCGCGTTCTTATAGTTGTAGTACTATGCAAGGCACTTGTGGATTTCATTCGGTTCGAAGATCAAACAAATCGTTATTTGAAATATGGACGCAAAAACTTGCTTGGTTTTGTGATTTTTGCAGTAGTTGTGAGTGGGATGAGTGCGAATCAATTGATTGGGTTGATGAATGGGATCATGTATCACTTGCAGTGGACCCACGTGCAGTTGCTAAAACAATCCAGTTAGAGGAAGGCCAGACCTCTATTTCGAATGAATATGATAATATATCTAATCTTGTATAGCTAGGTAAACATTTCTGCATGCATATCCTGGTTCCCTCCTTGTTTTTGTAATTATCCAAGTTATCAAACAACTACTTGTTGGAATATGAGCTTAAAATGCATTTTTGCAGGACACATCTATGCAGTTGTCGCCCCGATAGACAGTGCAATTGGGACGAATTATTGGTTCGCATGATGCATCCAGGGGAAGAAAACCCTCCTCGTATCTATAATGGATAGTGAAGGCATTACCTTTCCGACTGGATCGATGGTTGTTTAGTGGGAATATCTTACCATGGATCGAAAGGGACCAAAGAGCAATGGCTACACATACACAGATTATAGACCAGGGTCGCGGGTGTATCACTTTACGCACTTGATCATGGGTACAAACATCCAACTACAGACAATGTCAACAAAGTCATCAAACAAGGTATGCTGCTTACTACCTCATGTGGATCATGAGAGGTTGTTCAAGACAATAAAAACCCGAGCAGATCCATAAGGCCTAATTGACTGAGGTACATAGTATAGCCATGTGATTATTTATTCATGCACGATTAATGTTATTAATGTTAGATAGCTTATTTGATATCGTTATCTTATATCGTTTATTTGATGTCTGAGTTATGATTAAGTTATGATTTATAGCCATGTGATTATTTATTCATGCATGATTAACCTTAGAAGCACTAATATAACCCTACAAACATAATCTAGCCCTAGAAATCCTAGAAAGCTGAACTAACCCTAGAAACACTCATATAACCCTCAAAAACTAATATAGAATCCTAGAAACCTAATGTATCCCTATTAACCTAATCTAGCCCTAGAATCCATGACCCACCACACGTACCCTCAATAGGGGGTATTTGGACTCCAAGTGGGATAGGATCACTATTAGAAGGGTTTGTCACATCACACAAGTAGACCACTAGAGAACTCAACTTATAGATTCCAAGTCTACTTGTCTATATTGGAATTTCGATCCTCAAACCCTAGGTCTTACCAAGATGCCCACATCACCCAAATCTGGATATTGCCCCCATTTTCTCTACCACTATCTCCATTTGGAGCTTTAGGAATTGTTTCAATATTGGTCTAGCACTTGGATGAATATGAGGATCATTCGGGAGCTATGATTGAGTAGCACTAACAAGTTCATCATCGTCACCTAATGGTAGGAAATGTCCTTGAGTGAGGCTTTAGATCTACCTCACCCATGTTAATGCTTGAGTTTTTGGAGGTCCCTCATCACCATCTCCATCATCATCAACATCTTTGTCATCATAATCACCATCATCATCACCATCTTCATCATCATCATCACCGTCTGTATCATCATTGTCATCTCTAGGTCCCTCATCACCGTGTCCATCATCATCACCATCTTCATCATCACCATGATCTTCATCACCATCAGCATCACCATCATCATCAAACCCTCAGAAACTAATATAGAATCCTAGAAACCTAATGTAGCCCTATTAACCTAATCTAGCCCTAGAATTCGTGACACACTACACGTACCCTCAATAGGGGATATTTGGACTCCAAGTGGGATAGGATCACTATTAGAAGGGTTTGTCATGTCACACAAGTACACCACTAGACAACTAAACTTATAGAATCCAAGTCTACTTGTCTATCTTGGAATTTCGATCCTCAAACCCTAGGTCTTACCAAGATGCCCGCAGCACCCAAATCTGGATATTGCCCCCATTTTCTCTACCACTCTCTCCATTTGGAGCTTTAGGAATTGTTTCAATATTGGTCTAGTACTTGGATGACTATGAGGATCATTTGGGAGCTATGATTGAGTAGAACTAACATGTTCATCATTGTCACCTAATGGTTGGAAATGTCCTTGAGGGAGGCTGTAGACCTACCTCACCCATGCTAATGGTTGAGTTTTTGGAGGTCCCTCATCACCATCTCCATCATCATCACCGTCTTCATCATCATCACCATCATCATCACCATCATCATCATCATCATGATCACCATCTACATCATCATTGTCATCTCTAGGTCCCTCATACTATGTCCATCATCATCACCATCTTCATCATCACCATGATCTTCATCACCATCACCATCACCATCATCATCAATGTATTCATCATCATCACCATCATCATCATCATCACCACAAGTGCTCGGTGGATGATTTTCCAAATTTGACCCTCGTGTGCAAAAATTGCACACTCCCTCACTGAGCAAAACCCTAGTTTCCAAGATGGATGTACAAGATAACACTGGGGCCACCAGACCGGAGGGGAGGGGCACTCCTAGCACTATCCCGAAGTCTTGAATCCAACGGAGTCATTGATTTGTCGATCTGAGCCACGGTCTTCATTCTATGGCTCGTTCTGTCTCGCATCCAAAAGGCCTTCACGAACACTTACTGGATACCTACCGGGGGCATAGAACTCCAACTGTGCAACAAAAACGGTTTCCATGGAGTCATGCAAGTGTGTCTAGGTAGGTTCTGACTAGGAATGCTAGACACAAGTGCCTGGTGGATGATTTTCCAAAGTTGACTCCCGTGTGAAAAAATTACACACTCCCTCACTGAGCAAAACCCTAGTTTCCAAGATGGACATACGAGATGACACAAGGGCCACTAGACTGGAGGGGAGGGGCACCACTAGCACTATCCCAGCGTCCTGAATCCAACGGAGTTGACGGTTCGTCGATATGAGCCACGGTATTCATTCTATGGCTTGTTCAGTCTCGCATCCAAAAGGCCTTCAGGGACACCTGCTAGATACCTGTCGGGGGCATAGAAGTCCAACCGTGCAAAAAAACTGAGTTCTGGGGAGTCATGCAAGTGTGTCTATGTAGGGTCCATCTAGGAACGCTAGCCACAAGTGCCTGGTGGATGATTTTCCAAATTTGATCCCCATGTGCAAAAATTGCACACTCCCTCACTGAGCAAAACCCTAGTTTCCAATATGGACGTACAAGATCACACCGGGGCCACTGGAATGGAGGGCAGGGGCACCCCTAGCACTATCCTGGCATCCTGAATCTAACAGAGTCAATGGTTTGTCAATCCAAGCCACAACATTTATTCTATGGCTCATTTTGTGTCACATCCAAAAGGCCTTCAGGGATACCTACTAGATACCTGCCGGAACCAAGGAATCCTTCGTTGTGTTCCATTAGCCTTTTGTTCAACATTTCATGCTCTGATAAGTGGTAATTCACCTCTATCATTGAAAAATTGGGTCTATAGGTACCTTCCCTTTCATATTCCGCGTTATCCATAGCTAACACACATTAGAAATTCCATTCAAACCCAATTGAAAGATAAGTAAGTGGTTTTATGTGACGTCATCTTTGGGAATAAACGTTTATGCAAGCCAATAGAAGCTCGAACAATACTCCCTGCTTTT
Source organism: Larix kaempferi (assembly GCA_027924585.1). NCBI lineage: Eukaryota > Viridiplantae > Streptophyta > Pinopsida > Pinales > Pinaceae > Larix > Larix kaempferi. The sequence goes on from BSBM01000392.1 coordinate 3,560,144, forward strand.
AAACACATTTTGGAGAAAGAAAGAGGTCAAGTTGATCAAGGTGACTTCATTCATCTATATTCTTGTAATGTACACATAGTCCATCCTTATCTTGATAAACAAGAGTTTTATAAAAGCTTGAACTTTTCGGGTGTGGTTATCTCCCTATATTCGGTTGTCTGATTGGTTGACAAGCTTGCTTGAAAATATGTACTTTGAACTTCTTTGTTTTATTGCTGAAAATTGGAAGAGATTTTCAAGTCACCTGCAAAAAGATCCTTTGTTGAAATGTGTAAGTTCTTCCAACAACATAGATTTGGCTAGTGTATCAAATGTTGCCGCCCACACACGAATTTATCTTTCATCAAAGGAGTTGCATATATTGTGGCTAACCAAATGGTATGGGGAGCTTGGAAGTGCCCCCAAATATTATTCCATGCCTGAATCTACCCAGATGGCAATTATAAATTTAGATCCTCGAGAAGGTGAGAAACTGTATGAGTGGTTGAATCAGTATCCTAAAATTATAGAGCTTTCTATCTCAAAGTTTGTTGAGCGACTCCTAGATGTAGTATCAGACTCAATAGACAGTAAACTTGTTATCTCCACTAGAATTGTTAAATTTTGAGCATTAATTCACAATACTCTAGGATCTTCACTAAGAGAATAACATATACAGTATATCAATGCATAACAATCACAAGAACTGTGACAAGCATCACAAGAATCAAAAGCATGAGAGACAAGAGACATAGATTTTTCGTGGGGAAAAACCTAAGGTGAAAAACCCCACAACTTCCTCATAGATAGAGAGAGCAATGGCTCAACCAAAGTACAACCAAAATACACTGAGATAGTCTCCTAGTAGTAGATGATCCTCCTCCTCACTAGTGTGCCACTTTCTAAGTGAGAGAGAGATACTTTTCCGAATGATCTAAATAGAGATCACCTGATCTCTATTTATACTAACCTATTTACCAAGTGACCTTATGGGGCCGACTTGTCTAGCTAGGTACATCCACATTATAATATATATATTTCAGGGCCGACCCCACACATGGTGGTCTAATAACCCATCGGCAAGTACACACACTTGCGACACTTGTCAATCCACATGATGACACTTCCTTATAGACGAATAACACATCTCTAATAAGGGTACAATAAATATATATGAAATACGTAGATGAAATACATTCCGAAGTTACATATGCATCAACACTCCCTCTTAACTAGGAAGGTATTTCTCGACACAGATCTGCTAGACAAGTCTTCTTCTCGAGATCATTGTCATCGTCATCATCACTGCTGCTGCTATCTCAACCAATCTCTGACTCTACTCGTCATAGGAAGTTCTACAGAGAAAGTCCTTTTTCATACTAGATGTAGGCCCACCATCTGCAGGTCTTCATCTTCATTGGCCATACTGTGGAATCCTCAGGACTTATTACGTGTGTCACAAAACCTCGAAAGAGCATCCAAGGCTGTTACCAGCACACGGCTCTACCTATAGGATCTCCCAAGGCCATATTATATGTGACCTCACCACAAAACCTCGCAAGAGCATCCCAGGTTGTTACAAGCACACAACTCTACCTATAGGATCTCCTAGGGATAGATTATATGTGGTCACCACAAAACCTCGCAAGATCATCCCAGGCTGTTACGAGCACACAACTCTACCTATAGGATCTCCCAGGGACAGATTATATGTGGTCATGGAAAAACCTCGCAAGAGCATCCCAGGGCCAAATTATATGTCCTCCCAAAGAAAAACCTCGAAAGAGCATTTTCCAGATATCCCAGGGCCAAATTATATGCCATAGGCAAAACCTCGAAAGACTATCTACAAATCTCCTAGGGCCAAATTATATGCTCATCTGCACAACCTGATCCACAACCATAGAGTATCAACCTGATACTCACCATACATCATCTTGATGTACACATGATCATCCTGATCATCATCACTGCAACATCCTGCTGCATGTCACCTGGAGCAACATCCTGAAGCTCGTCATCCATGATCATCCTGATCATACAATGCATCTACCTGATGCATACCAAGTATCTACCTGATACATATCATCATACATGATCCACCTAATCATACAGTGTATCCACCTGATACAAATACAAATACATGATACATATCATCATACATGATCCACCTAATCATACAGTGTATCCACCTGATACAAATACAAATACATGATCCACCTGATACATATCAACATACATGATCTACCTGATGATACAGTGTATCCACTTGATACATATACAGATACATGGTCCAAGCATCCAACTTGATGCATATACAAAATACATACACATGATCCAACCGATCATATCTAGCATCCAACATGATGCATACATACATATAAATGATCCAACTGATCATATCCATCATCCAACATGATGCATACACACATATATAAATGATCCAATTGATCATATCCAAAGCAGAAACCAGAACATCATCCTGATGCTCATCATCCAGCACTTACATCCACAGCCATGTGAAGGATCCTCCCTCCAAAATGCTTGGAATGGCTTCATCAGATGTGTCCATCACTTCTTCCTCGAAGTGTCATCAATCCAAAGAACACCAAGCCTCTCTTTGAAGTACTCGAACTTCACCCTGGCTAGTGGCTTCGTCAGCACATCTGCAATCTGCTCGTCCATCGTAACATACAGGAGCTTCACAGTGCCTCTCTGCACCATATCCTTGATATAGTGATATTTGATCTCTATGTGTTTCAACTTGTCATGAAACACTGGGTTGTCGGATAGCTTCACACAACTCTGGTTATCACAGAAGATACTAGTAGCATCCAATGGGAGATCAAATAATTCAGACAGTAGCTTTCGTAGCCATACTGCCTCACAACTAGCTGAACAGGCTGCAACATACTCTTCCTCAGCTGTACTCAGTGCTACGCAGGACTGCTTCCTGCTAAACCAAGAGATCACACCTGATCCCATACTGAAGCATCACCCAGATGTGCTCTTCCTATCTGCAACACTGCCAGCCCAATCTGAATCAAAATAACCCTACAGGTTAAACTTTCGATTCGCCTCATACTTTAGCCCATAATCCACTGTACCCTTCAAGTACCTCAGAACATGCTTTACAGCAACCAGATGAACACTCCTCGGATCTGTCAGGAACTGACTCAATGTGTTCACGTAAAGCAAATATCTAGTCTCGTGTTCGTCAGGTACATCAAGGACCCAATCATCTGACGATACATAGAGACATCAACCGGCTTAGATGAAGCATCACATAGAAGCTTCAGATTCAATGCCATATGTGTGGCCATGGCCTTGCAATCCATCATCCCGAATCTCTTTAGGATATCTACTGTGTACTTCCCTTAACCAAGGAAGATCCCACCTGCACTCTACCACACCTCCATACCTAGGAAATAATGCATCATTCCCAAAGTTCTTCATATCGAATTCGTCAACAAGCTTCCTCTTTGTATCACACCAAGTTCTGGGAGATTGCTAAGGCTTTCTTCAATCTGCACACATGTGACTCCCTGCCAGGTCTTGGGACTGCATCCCAAACATCTTCTTCATGATCGACGAATCATGGCATTCCATTTCCTCATCCTAGATCCTGGGAACTTCAATATCTTCAATAGATATCTTTGTTACTGGAACAAATGTTGTAGTCCTTTTGCAGGTGAAAATATATGGTCTTTACTACAAAACAAGTTAAATTGCATGATTAGAAACATCTCATAATTTCCAGAACAAATTCTTTACACATAAAGAAATATGTCATTTAGTCATGCAGTTATCTTAGCCAATGCTTCAATACAACATTTATCCATGTTCCACAACTTTCTAGATGCCTTCCAGTCTCTACCAGAACATTGTTAAGAGTTTGCACTACTCCCAACATTTTAGCAAAGAGGTTTCATTCTAGATAAGTAGCACTGGAATGTTGTATAGTGCCATAGGCCACTTACCCATCACATGCATATTAGTAGTATATTGTTCATTAATGCAATCATTCTAATGTGCACAATGCATCTCCTAAGTCTAGGAACATAAGCATAATATTATTTAAACAAACAAAATATGCAAGAAATGATAATTGAAATACTTATCTTTGTTTTTTTGTTGGGTGGAATCCCTCTAAGTCTTTGCTTCCTGGCAGGAGCTGCTGAAGTAGCTTCTTTTAAACCTTTCTATTGTGGAATGTAGGAAGATGGTCAACTTCCTCTGAAAATCTGCATCCTTGTAGGTGCTGTTGGAGTGTGCTCCCTCTTGATATTTGCTTCTTGGATTACCTATCCTTGAACTTATATTCATCCTTGTTGACATAAATCTTCTTGAACCCTGGAAAGTATATTCTGTAAGCCTTCGAGCTTTCACTGTAACCGACAAAGATACCCTTCTTTCCTGAAGGATCTAGTTTGGTCTTCTTTTGCTTTGGAACATGAGTGTATACTGGACAACCAAATATTCTGAGATGGCTGACTTCAGGTTTCTTACCAGAAAAGACCTCTTATGGTGTCTTGTTGTCCAATATCTTGTGGGGTGTTCTATTCTGCACATATACAGCTGTTCTAGCTGCTTCTGCCCATAGATGCATAGGTACATCCTGGTCATGCAGCATTGCCCTTGCTGCTTCCATGATTGTTCTGTTCTTCCTTTCTACAACTCCATTTTGTTGAGGATTATAAGGAGCAGTGAACTCCCTCTTAATCCCTGAATCACTACAAAGCTTCTTGAATTCACCTGAGGTGAATTCTCCACCATTGTCGAATCTGAATGTTTTGATCTTCTTGTTAGTTTGATTCTCCATCAAGGTTTTGAATTCCTTGAATTTATCAAACACCTCGTCTTTGTTCTTCAAGAAGTATACCCAAGTCTTCCTGGAGAAGTCATCAATAAATGAGACATAGTAAACATACCCACTCAGAGAACTGGATGACATAGGACCACATACATCTGAGTGGATGATTTCCATGATGTCTTTTTCCTTGCTTTCATTGCTTGGGAAAGCCTTTTTAATGTTTTTACCTTTTGCACATACATTGCAAACACCTTCATGTTTGGTCTTGATTTTAGGAAGACCCTCTACAGCCTTGCTTGCAATTGGAATTGCCCTATAGTTCATATGAGCAAGTCTTCTATGCCAAAGTTCACTTGGCTCCATGGATTCATGTACCATGGCATGTTCAAGTTGTCCCTTCAATTTATACAAACCTCCCTCTTGCTCTCCAATCACTACTGCATCATCTATGTTCTTTCCCTTTGACCAAATTAGGACTTGGCCATCCACAAATGCAACCCTCATACCTTTTGCATCCAATGCAAAGATGGAGAGTATGTTCTTCTTGAGCCCAGGTACATAAAGGACTTCTTTCATCTTCAAAGATTTTCCAGAATCTAGGTTGTAGGAGGCTTCACCACTTCCTTTGATTGGGTATTGATAATCATCCCCAAGTTTCACCTTATGGGGTGATTCATGTTCAGATAGATTCACAAAAGATTCCTTAAACCCAGTCATGTGTTTGGAAGCCCCACTGTCAATCATCCAATCATTACAACCATGGGAGATAGTACCTATGAGAGCAGAAATTAGAACATATTCCTCTTCACTTGATGAGTCATCATCACTATCACTTTCTTCCCTAGCCTTCTTCTTTGGGGGTTCATCATCTTCGGCAACATGAGCATGATATCTTCTTTTGTTATTCTTCTTCTTCTTATTGAAGTTGTTGTTGTTGTCTTTCTTCTTCTTGGGACAATCTGAAGCAAAGTGTCCCTTCTCATTGCAATTGAAGCATCTGAGATCTTTCTTATCTTTATGATAATGGTGGTGTGAGAATCTCCTGTTATGAGATGATTCCTTCTTGGACTTGCTTTTCCTGGCATGTGTTGTGAGAGCTTGATCTTCATTTCCCATATTTTCTTCTCGGGCCACAAGCCTAACTTCTTCTTGAGAGCATTCTTCCCACAATCTGTTGAAGGAGATCAACTTCTTCCTTGCACAAATTCCTTGAATAAAGGAATCCCATGACCTTGGTAGGCCATTTAGAGTGGTCATCACCACTTCACCATTCTCCACCATTTCATCCACTGCTTCTAGCTGTTCCTTGATTTGGGAGACCCTTGAAAAATAAGATTGAATGGTTTCTCCATTCTGAACTTTACTCCTTTCAATTGGTTCCGCAGGGTCATCTTCCGATTTATGTTCTTCCCTTCAAATAGCTTGGTCAAAGAGTCAAACATCTCCTTGGGTTTCTTTAGAGAAGACACATGGGGTATGAGATGGTCTTTGATAGAATCGGCAATGATTCTCTTTGCCTTGACCAAGTTCTTCTTATGCAATACCTTAGCCTCTTAATCCTCTGGGATAGGGATTTCTTCTTTTACATATGAGTCCAACTCATTCTCTTCCAGGATTAACCCAATCCTATACTTCCAAGCTCAGAAGTTATCATCTCATTTAAGCTTATCCTCAAGCTTGGTGTGGTGAGACATCTTAAAGACTACTTCAAATGGAAATAGAAAAGATTTAGGTCTTACCACTTGAAATGCTGAAAACTGGATCTAGTCCCGTATTATGGTTTGTCGGAAAAACCCTAAAAATTCAAAATGTGAATTTCAATTTTCTGAAAGGATAGAAAGATGCACCTTGATGAGCTGATCAGCCTGGTGTATTCAGAATTTGAGATCAGCAAAGCTTTACCCTTCAGATTTTCCTTTTTGTCCTCCCAAGTTCACTAGGGAGAGCCCTGAATTAGGGTTTGAGTTTCCCGGAGATCTACCCAGCCAAAAATCTCGATCCAAAACTCTAAACTTCGATTTTTGCAAGGAGCTTCCAGCTATGTCTTCAGATTTTAGAAATTCCTATTTTTGTGGAAATCCTAATTTTTAGGGCCAAATCTGAAAATGCTCAGAATTGAATTCTGATTGGACAGATAGATTAGCCTTGATGAGTAGAGTCAATCTACTATACTGCTTTTCTAAAATCTGTGCAGAGAAACCCAATAAACAAGAAACTCAAGTTTCTGTCACTGCAAAATGTCTTCTTTTCAGGTTAGCTCTGATTCTAGGTTAAATTTTGAGCATTAATTCACAATACTATAGGATCTTCACTGAGAGAATAACATATACAGTATATCAATACATAACAATCACAATAAGCATCACAAGCATCACAAGAATCAAAAGCATGAGAGACAAGAGACACGGAGTTTCCATGGGGAAAACCCTAAGGTGAAAAACCCCACAACTTCCTCATAGATAGAGAGAGCAATGGATCAACCAAAGTACAACCAAAATACACTGAGATAGTCTCCTAGTAGCAGATGATCCTCCTCCTCACTAGTGCGCCACTTTCTAAGTGAGAGAGAGATACTTTTCCGAATGATCTAAATAGAGATCACCTGATCTCTATTTATACTAACCTGTTTTCCCAGTGACCTTATGGGACCGACTTGTCTAGCTAGGTACATCCACATTATAATATATATATTTTCAGGGCCGACCCCACACATGGTGGTCTAATAACCCATCGGCAAGTACACACACTTGCGACACTTGTCAATCCACATGACGACACTTCCTTATAGAGGAATAGCACATCTCTAATAAAGGTACAATAAATATATATGAAATACATAGATGAAATACATTCCAAAGTTACATATACATCAACAAGAATGGCCCTGGGGTGCCCGACTAGAATGCCCGTAACGCCCAAACCGTAGCTCGGTTCAGGAATCCATCGATTCGGGTGGGTCTGGGATGCCAGGTTTCATCTAGGGCCGCCCCCACAGCGTTCCTTGAAGACCCGGAAGCGGTGCCAATGGGCTATCTCTGGAGCTAGGGTTTTCCTCAGTGATGGCCATTCCAAATTCGCTAAAGGGGTGCATTTCTCGTCTTGAGGCCCTCGAGCATGTGTGGACACCATGGATATTTCCACAATGGCCACATGGAACTATGGGAGCCGACGGAATCCAAGTTCGCTCACCAGTTTGGGTTCGTGGCCCCAGAGCAAATCCCCAAAGTGTCCCCGAATGGCCCCGGGGTGCCCGACTAGAATTCTGGTAGTGCCCGAACTGTGGCTCGTTTCACGAATCTGTCAATTCCGATGGGTCCGAGACGTTGGGTTTCATCTAAGGGACCCCCAAAAGCATGCCTTTAAGACCCTGAAGTGGTGCCAATGGGCCATCTTCGGAGCTAGGGTTTTGCTCAGTGATGGCCATTCCAAATTCGATAAAGGGGTGCATTTCTCATCCGGAGGCCCCTGAGCGTGCTTGGACACTGTGGACAGGTCCACAATTGCCACATGGACCTGTGGGAACTGACGGAATCCAAGTCTGCTAGTCGTTTTGGGTTCCGTGGCCCCGAAGCAAATCCCTAAAGTGTCCCTAAATGGCCCCAGGGTGCCCGACTAGAATGCCCGTAGCAGCCAAATTGTGGATCGGTTCTCGAATCCGTTGATTCCGGTGGGTCCGAGATGTCAGGATTTAGCTAGGGGACCCTCCACTGCATGCCCTGACAACCCAGAAGTAGTGCCAATGCACCATCTCTGGAGCTAGGGTTTTGCTCAATGATGGCCATTCCAAATTCGCTTAAGGGGTGCATTTCTCATCCGGAAACCCCCGGGTGTGCATGGCTACCGTGAACAGGTCAACAATGGCCACATACTTGTGGGAGTTGGTGGAATCTAAGTCCACTAGTTGGTTTGGGTTTCGTTTCCCTGGAGCAAATCCCCAAACTATCCTTGAATGGCCCCGAGGTGCCCCACTAGAATGTCCGTAGCAGCCAAACCGTGGCTCGGTTCCCAAATCCATTGATTCCAGTTGGTCCGATATGCCATGTTTCAGCTAGGGGTCCCCCCATGGCGTGCCTTCAAGACCCAGACCTATCCACGATGGCCACGCATGCCCGGGGGCCTCCGGACAAGAAATGCACCCCTTTATCGAATTTGGAATGGCCATCACTGAGAAAAACCCTAGCTCCAAAGATGGCCCATTGGATCTGTTTTTGGGTATTCAAGGCACACTGTGGGGGGGGGGCCTAGTTGAAACCCGACATTATGGACCCACTAAAATTGATGGATTCATGAACCGAGCCACGGTTCAAGCGCTACAGGCATTCTAGGCAGACACCCCGGGGCCATTCAAGGACACTTTAGGGATTTGCTACGAGGCCACGGAACCCAAACTAGCAAGCAGAATTGGATTCCGTTGGATCCTACACATCCACGTGGCCATTGTGGACCTCTCCATGGTGGCCATGCACGTCCGGGGGTCTCCGGATGAGAAATGCACCCCTTTAGCGAATTTGGAATGGCCATCACTGAGCAAAACCCTAGCTCCGGAGATGGCCCATTGCCACTGCTTCTGGGTCTTCAAGGCATGCTGTGGGGGGTCCCCTAGCTGAAACGCGATGTCCTGGACCCACCGAAATCGACAAATTCATGAACCGAGCCACGGTTCGGGCACTACGGGCATTCTAGTTGGGCATCCTGGGGCCATTCATGGACACTTTGGGGATTTGCTCCGAGGCCACATAACCCAAACCGATGAGTGGACTTGGATTCCATCGGCTCCCACAGGCCCACGTGGCCATTGTGGATCTGTCCACGGTGGTCAGTCATGCCCGGTGGCCTCCGGACAAGAAATACACCCCTTTAGCGAATTTGGAATGGCCATCACTCAGCAAAACACTAGCTCTGGAAATGGCCCATTGGCACCATTTCTGGGTCTTCAAGGCACGCTCTGGGGGGTCCCCTAGCTGAAATCCAGTGTCCCGGACCCATAGGAATCGATGGATTCACGAACAGAACAATGGTTCAGGCTCTACGGGCATTCTAGTTGGGCACTCCGGGGCCATTCTGAGACACTTTTGGGATTTGCTCCAGGGCCATGAAACCCAAACCTACGAGCTGAATTGGATTCCGTTAACTCCCAGAAGTCCACATTGCCATTGTCGACTTATCCACAATGGCCACACATGGCCCGAGGGCCTCCGGAAGAGAAATGCACCCGTTAAGCGAAATTGGATGGCCTTCACATTGGGGTCAAATTTGGAAAATCATCCACCGAGCACTTGTGGCTAGCGTTCCCAGCCGGAACCTACCTAGACACACTTGCATGACTCCCCGGAACCTAGTTTTGTTGCATGGTTGGAGTTCTATGCTTCCGGAAGGTATGCAACATGCATCCCTGAAGGCGTTTTTGATGTGAGACGGAAGGAGCCATATAATGAATACCATGTCTCGAATCGACAAACCGTAGACTCCGTTGGATTCAGGACAACGAGATAGTGCTAGGGGTGCCCCTATCCTTCGGTCTGGTGGACCCGTTGTCATCTTGTACGTCCATATTGGAAACGAGGGTTTTGCTCATTGAGGGAGTGTGTAATTTTTGCACACGGGGGTCAACTTTGGAAAATCATCCACCGGGAACTTGTGGCTAGTATTCCCACCTGGAACCTACCTAGACACACTTACATGACTCCCCAGAACCGGGTTTTGTTGCATGGTTGGATTTCTATGGCCCCGGCAGGTATCCAACAGGTGTCCGTCAAGGCCTTTTGGATGCGAGATAGAACAAGCCATTGAATGAAGATCGTGGCTCAGATCGACAAACCATCAACTCCATTGGATTCACGATGACGGGATAGTGCTAGGGGTGCCCCCCCCTCTGGTCTGGTGGCCCCTGTGTCATCTTGTACGCTCATTTTGGAAACTAGGGTTTTGCTCAGTGAGGGAGTGTGCAATTTTTACACATGGGGGTCAACTTTGGAAAATCATCCACTAGGCACTTATGGCTAGCATTCCCAGTTTGAAACTACCTAGATACACTTGCATGACTCCCCGAAACCCATTTTTGTTTCACGGTTGGAGTTCTATGCCCTCGCCAGGTATTGAGCAGGTGTCCCTGAAGGCCATTTGGATGCACAACGAAACGATCCATATAATGAAGACCGTGGCTCGGATTGACAAACCGTCGACTCCATTGGATTCAGGACGCGGGGATAGTTCTAGGTGTGCCCCTCCCCTTTGGTTCAATGGCCCCGGTTTCATCTTGTACGTCCATATTGGAAACTAGATTTTTGCTCAGTGAGGGAGTGTGCAATTTTTGAACATGGGGGTAAACTTTAGAAAATCATCCACCGGGCACTTGTGGTGATGATGATGATGATGGTTATGATGATCAAGATGTTGATTATGATGTTGATGGTGATGGTGATGGTGATGAAGATCATGGTGATGATGAAGATGGTGATGATGATGGACATGTTGATGAGGGACCTACAGATGGCAGTGATGATGAAGATGGTGATGATGATGGCGAAGATGGTGATGATGATGGAGATGGTGATGGTGATGATGAAGATGGTGATGGTTCCATCTCGGCTCCAATAGATGGATATGGTGATGATGATGAAGATGGTGATGATGATGGACACGGTGATGAGGGACCTATAGATGACAATGATGATGAAGATGGTGATAATGATGACGAGGGTGGTGAAGTTGATGGTGATGGTGATGGTGATGGTGATGATGAAGATGGTGATGATGAAGATGGTGATGATGACGGAGATGGTGATGATGATCAAGATGGTGATGTTGATGATGATGGTGATGGTGGTGAGGTTGATGGTGATGGTGATGGTGATGATGAAGATGGTGATGGTTCCGTCTTGCATCCAAAAGATGGAGATGGTGATGATGATGAAGATGGTGATGATGATGAAGATGGTGATGATGATGAAGATGGTGACATTGATGATGATGGTGATGGTGGTGAAGTTGATGTTGATGGTGATGGTGATGATGAAGATGTGTTGGAACATTTAAAAACCCATTAAATACTTAGGATATATTTTACTAGTCATCTAGATTAATTTCCTAAGTTTTGACTAGCTAAATAGGGCCAGTTTTGTCTTTTAGGGACCACTTGCCATCCTAAGTCACAAAAGTGAATTTGGACAAATTATGGATAGTATTTTCTTGGATTTTGTCTAATTTTATTCCACTCCTGAATTAGAAAGACACTTTCCTAATTTAGATAGCTTTATCCCATTTTTTCTACTTTCTAGTGGATAAGGAAAAGCTAGTTTACTTGGAAACTCTTACCACTTGACCAATTCGACCTACACATCATATTTTATCTTCTAAAGCCACCATTACATTCCATTTACCTCACTCATGAGCTTCCATACCATGCTTTCCAAATTTGTGAGCCTCTAGCACAGTTTTGGAAACTGCTTTTGCCACCTAGGGGGTTTTTATGTTTTTAGTAAGCCTTACTTTTTGTGCTTTACAACTTTCCTTTAAGGCATTCTATTTTCTCTCTTGAGATGTACTATATATTGTATTCATATTGAGGAATAATACATGACATTATATTTCCATCAATTGAGTTTCTTTTCTTATGTTCTATCTCAATATTTTTCTTCTTATTCTTTCATATCTTTGATTAATTCTTGTGAGGACTTATTTGCTTCAAGACTCTTGGCTATTAGAATTCTTTCATGGTATTTAACCTCTATAGAATTATCACAAGATGGTGATGGCTCCGTCTCGCATCCAAAAGATGGAGATGGTGATGATGACAAAGATGGTGATGATGATGAAGATGGTGACGTTGTTGATGATGGTGATGGTGGTGAGGTTGATGGTGATGGTGATGATGAAGATGGTGATGGTTCCGTCTTGCATCGAAAATATGGAGATGGTGATGATGATGAAGATGGTGATGATGATGAAGATGGTGGCGTTGATGATGATGGTGATGGTGGTGGAGTTGATGGTGATGATCGAGAATATGGTGATGATGACGAAGGCATTGATGATGATGGTGATCATGATGATGATGGACATAGTGATGAGGGACCTACAGATGACAATGATGATGAAGATGGTCATCATGATGACGATGGTGCTGAATTTTATGGTGATGGGGATGGTGATGATGAATATGGTGATGGTTCCGTCTCGCATCCAAAAGATGGAGATGGTGATGATGACGAATATGGTGGTGATGATGACGAATATGGTGATGATGATGATGGTGATGGTTACGTTGACTATGATGGTGATGGTGGTGATGTTGATGGTGATGGTAATGGTGATGGTGATGATGAAGATGCTGATGGTTCTGTCTCGCATTCAAAGGATGGATATGGTGATGATGTTGAAGATGGCTATGATGATGAAGATGGTGATGTTGATGATGATGGTGATGGTTGTGAAGTTGATGGTGATGGTGATGCTGATGATGAAGAATATGGTGATGATGATGAAGGCGTTGATGATGATGGCGATGGTGATGAAGATGATGAAAATGATGATGAAAATGGTTATGATGATGGACATGGTGATGAGGGACTTACAAATGACAATGATGATCAAGATGGTGATGATGATGAATATGGTGACGTTGATGATGATGGTGATGGTGGTGAGGTTGATGGTGATGGTGATGGTGATGGTGATGTTGATGATGAAGATGGTGATGGTTCTGTCTTGCATCCAAAAGATGGAGATGGTGATGATGATGAATATGGTGATGATGATGAATATGGTGATGTTGATGATGATGGTGATGGTGGTGAAGTTGATGTTGATGGTGATGGTGATGATGAAGATGGTGATGGTTCCGTCTCGCATCCAAAAGATGGAGATGGTGATGGTGACGAAGATGGTGATGATGATGAAGTAACATACCCCATTTTGCTAAAAAACATTTTATGTTGGAAACATTATGTTAACTTTTATTGTAAAATTTTATATTAGACAAGTGTCCAAGGATGACTGTAATTTGCACAATATTTTATTATTAAATAAATTAAATAGGAGACAAACACCTAAGGAGACTGTTGAAAGAGTGTTTACTGACCCACCAAGTGGAATGGAATCTGGGGTAGAAGGAAATCGACAAGTGGCAGCATCATGATGCAACTAACTAGCTGTTGGTATGGGACAACTCCCTTGAAATGTGGTCATAGTGCCCTGGAAGGTGGGACTGGAGCTTGAGGCTCATTTACTGAAAACTGACCACTAAAAGACCTAGGCATTCTATATAAGAGCCATCAAACTATGAACTGAGGTTCATCACTATTTCTGACGAGGAAATTTACCTTGGGGTTTCGCTGTGCTTGCACCCAAGAGATTCAATGAGGGGATATGCTGAGCTATTGATCATGGTGTAAGTCTGTCTGTTAAAAAATACTGAGTGTAGAAGCTACATTGTTGAGTGCAAAAGTTATACTATTGAGTGCAGATGTGATACTATTGAATGAAGAAGTTATATTACTAAGTGCCTTGCTTCTACACAGATTCCATCTACATAGTGGTTTAGTAAGCAAGCTCGGGGGTCCAAAGAAAGCAATTAGTTTGGATTCTTTTTTTGGAGAAGGTTGGGAGGAACAGGCCTCCTTGGGTGTTTGTCCACCCTATCTACTATTATAGGTTCTACTCATCATTTTTGTTATCTAAGTAGTTAGAATTATTTCCTGAAAGTATTGATATAGTAATTCATTAGATCTAAACTGTTAATATTGTTTTACATAAGTAACTAATGAATTTTGGTTTGAATTGTAGAATGATGATTAAAGTATATAAAATGATAGAAATAATTCCCTTCTATATTTTTCCCCATGTTGTTTTTTGCATCATACTCCAGTACAGAGGAGGAAAATTAAGGTAGATAAATTGATAGGCAAATTGCCAAATGAATGAGAAGATTAATGCTATTGTATTTCATTAGTGTTTGTTATCATTAATATTCTGTAATAAAGAATACATGCCTAGGTTCAAAAATTTTAACAGTATATAGCATCACATGCACTATAATCATTCTTGCATAAAAACAAAAATAAATATCTTATCCCTATACGGAAACTAGGATTTCCTTTCGTCATTTAATTCCTCATAAAAGATAAATTCTATGTTTTTTTCTTATCATTCCTTTCATTAAGTAAGTGTTTAAAGTTCACTGTATCTTTCCTTCACTATTTTTCATTGAAAAATAATAGCTACAAAATAATTATTTCCTAAGTACACAGTACTGTTATCCAATGCTGCTAGAAAGTATATATAATTACGAAAAACAGAACTCTTTCAATTACAAACAAATGTATGATTATTTAGCACTAAATTTCATCCACAGTATTCATATATTTTATGTTATTTTATTATTTAAAACTACAGTTAATCCCAATTACATTTAGCGTAGGATTAGAAACCCTAGCTTGTTGTTTCATCATTTTCTTTATTTATCGCAACTGTTAACAAAGAACTAATATGTTATCCAAAACAAAATTTTCGTTTAAAACATAAACATTGTGACAAGCTCGTAACCCTTCAATGAGAAAACCCTAGTAGTATCAACATCTACCTTTCAGGTTAAGAGTTTAGTTAAGATTCAACACCATCATTTAAAACAGAACAAGAAAATAGTTATGATTTCTCGATTTAGAATTATACTTTCAGAGCTTGATATTTGTTACAAGAACAACAAAACTATTATCGAAAAACTACATGTTAGGGTTTGACCACTTAGCACAGGGCTAAAATCGTTGGCTCTCAAACTATTCCTTAAAAACACAACAGTTGCAAAATGATAAACTTCATTTTCACATAAACTAGAGCACCGCTCACAATCTCAAACACACAAACACCATAACGTATGAAAAACACAGTTCTTTTATTTACCAAAGAAAGTAGAAGGATAAAAACCTCTCCTTAGTTAATTTCCTTTGAAGATTCTACATTGAAAAACAAACATCACAGGCCTAATGCCGATTGGGTCGAGGGTTTCATCCTCCCCAAGCTACCATTTAGCTCACAAGTATTTCGATGGTGATCACTTCTCAGAGCTCAAGAAAAACACGTAGTCTTGGCAAGAACACATGAAGGTCCATTAGTCACCTAACCGAAGCAATGGGGTAACCACCGAGGCTTACCATTCTTTTTGCAGCTTCCAGTTATCGAAACCCATGCATGGGTTGCCGGTTGACGAAGGAACCTGCCATTTAAATAAGGTATGGTCAAAATATGTTTTAAGAAAGAAGTTGTTACATGGTGATTACTAATAACTGAAACTCTTAATATGTTAGAAGGAGACAAGGTTCGAATCTGAGAAAATTACCTTTTATTCATCACCAGAGCAGAACGCCAAAACCACTGCCAAACTATACCCATCACTCCATCACCGAATGCAACGAAGGATGGAAGAACAACTCTGAAAATATATCACTTAACAAACGAGGAAAGACGAGTATCAAATCAACGTACACGTAGATCTGTCACTCACCCTGGAACCCTTACAACACCAAGCTATTACTGTAAAACCCTCATAGGGTATCCATCCTTAAAAGATCAACAAGCTCCAGTTAAACATCATCAAGTCACGGTTTGGAACCGTGGAAACTCCAAACCCTGCTAACGAAACCTGGAAGGCTCTTGGCCTATCAGCCTCTCCACAGATCCGCTCCACACTACAATGAATGAAAAGGGTCATTAACTTTGAACATAGTGGAGGTTAGGGTTAGATCCCAAAGCCCAAGAGTGTGTTTGATCAACAGTGGAGATCACCTGAAGGGTATCACGTACTCCCAAGCAACCACCATAGTAAAGACACCATAAATGACCCTTGCCACCAAGGAGGATAGCTTGGATAACTTCGAACCAAAACACTTACAGCTCATCATGTTGTTTGACCCATCACCATACCTTCACGTGTCTAGCACCATGACGGTATCCATGTAGACATTCCACTAACTCAGTGGTTGGAGTATTAAATGCAAAAAGGTAAACCAGAGTGCCTACCAGCATGAAATCATCATGGTATTATTTCTTACTCATCCTCAGGTATCGGTTTATTTGTAAAGTTCACAACCTTATCATATTACAACACCTTGTGGTAAGTCAAAGTTGTATCGAATTATTTTGCTAGGAATTCATCATGTTAAAAGGTCACGTGATGCTCACACGAGATGTGCATAATTGTTGTTCATAGGACTTTATATAAGGCTCTGCATATATATTTCAATATAATATAGAAATTAAATAGAAAATTGTATAAAGTCAATAGTTCAAATAGCACTTACATAAATTATTGCATATAATTCTTAGGCTCTAAAGAATACAAAGAATTTGCATATAGATATTGCACATTAGTTGCACTTAGCCATTACATTTAGGATTTGTTGTATATCCTTATTGTTTGCATTAAATAGAAACTCATGATAATAATATATTGAGGCAATACTAAGACATATTGAACTTATCTATTGTGTGAACAAAGTAATAAAGGGTTAGTATAGTATTGTGAATATTATAACCAACATACTTCTTGTTTTAAATACTAGGCTAACTGAAGAATCCCACCCGGTGGCAATTTCGACATTTTGTCTCTAAAACCATTAAGACTTTGGAGATTACTGAAAACTGGTTAGAAACTCTTCGGTCACACTTTGTAAACACTAAAGCTCTTACCTGTAATTTGCGAAAGGGACGATTCAAATGCTTTAGCATGAATGCTAAGTAAGCCTCGCGGTATCCCTAGGATCCCTTCATCATCAAACAGAAGAACAATCGTTAGCACTTATAAACTTTATATTGTTGGATCATCAACATAAGTTCTATGAAAACATAGCTGAGTTAAGAAGATCATTCAATAGCATCGAAGTGTAGATATTAATTAACTTGTCACAAAACATTACACTTTTGACCAACACAACATTTAGTAAGCAAGACAACATTTAAGCGTTTATTATATTTCCGCACAGTTAGATTATGCATTAAAAGCTACATTAAAAAAAATTTAAATTCTTGTAAATTTTGGGATGTTATAGATGAAGATGGTGACGTTGATGATGATGGTGATGGTGGTGAGGTTGATGGTGATGATGATGGTGATGATAAAGACAGTGATAGTTTCGTCTCGCATCCAAAATATGGAGATGGTGATGATGATGAAGATGGTGATGTTGATCATGATGGTGATGGTGATGATGAAGAAGATGGTGATGATGATGAAGGCGTTGATGATGATGGTAATGGTGATGAAGATGATGACAATGATGATGAAGATGGTAATGAGGATGGACATGGTGATGAGGGACCTACAGATTAAAATGATGACGAAGATGGTGATGATGATGACGATGATGGTGAAGTTGATGGTAATGGTGATGGTGATGATGAAGATGGTGATGGTTCCGTCTCGCATCCAAAAGATGGAGATGGTGATGATGATGAAGATGGTGACGTTGATGGTGGTGAGGTTGATGGTGATGGTGATGGTGATGATGAAGATGGTGATGGTTTTGTCTCGCATCCAAAAGATGGATATGGTGATGATGATGAAGATGGTGATCATGATGAAAATGGTGACGTTGGTGATGATGGTGACGGTTGTGAAGTTGATGGTGATGGTGATGGTGATGATGAAGAAGATGGTGATGATGATGAAGGCATTGATGATAATGGTGATGGTGACGAAGATGATGACAATGATTATGAAGATGGTGATGATGATGGACACGGTTATGAGGGACCTACAGATGACAATGATGAGGAAGATGGTGATGATGATGACGATGGTGGAGATGATGATGGTTCCATCTCGCATCCAAAAGATGGAGATGGTGATGATGACGAAGATGGTGACGATAATGAATATGGTGACATTGATGATGATGGTAATTGTGGTGAGGTTGATGGTGATGGTGATGGTGATGATGAAGATGGTGATGGTTATGTTTCGCATCCAAAAGATGGAGATGGTGATGATGATGAAGATGGCGACGTTGATGATGGTGATGGTGGTGAAGTTGATGGTGATGGTGATGGTGATGATGAAGATGGTGATGGTTCCGTATCGTATCCAAAAGATGGAGATGCTCATGATGATGAATATGGTGATGATGATGAAGATGGTGACGTTGATGATGATGGTGATGGTGGTGAGGTTGATGGTGATGGTGATGGTGATGGTGATGACGAAGATGGTGATGGTTCCTTCTCGTATCCAAAACATGGAGATGGTGAGGATGACGAAGATGGTGATGATGACGAAGATGGTGATTATGATGAAGATGGTGACGTTGATGATGATGGCAATGGTGGTGGAGTTGATGGTGATGGTGATTAGGAAGAATATGGTGATGATGATGAAGGCGTTAATGATGATGGTGATGGTGATGAAGATGATGACAGTGATGGTGAAGATGGTGATGATGATGGACACGGTGATGAGGGACCTAGAGGTGACAATGATAATTAAGATGGTGATGATGATGACGACGGTGGTGAAGTTGATGGTGATGGTGATGGTGATGATGAAGATGGTGATGGTTCCGTCTCGCATCCAAAATATGGAGATGGTGATGATGATGAAGATGGTGACATTGATGATGATGGTGATGGTGGTGAGGTTGATGGTGATGGTGATGGTGATGATGAATATGGTGATGGTTCTGTCTCACATCCAAAAGATGAATATGGTGATGATGATGAAGATGGTGATGATGATGAAGATGGTGACGTTGATGATGATGGTGATTGTGGTGAAGTTGATGGTGATGGTGATGGTGATGATGAAGAAGATGGTGATGATGATGAAGGCATTGATGATGATGGCGACGGTGATGAAGATGATGAGAATGATGATTAAGATGGTCATGTTGATAGACCTACATATGACAATGATGATGAAGATGGTGATGATGATGACAATGGTGGTGAAGTTGATGGTGATGGTTTTGTCTCGCATCCAAAATATGTAGATGGCGATGATGAGGAAGATGGTCATGATGATGAAGATGGTGATGTTGATGATGATGGTGATGGTGGTGAGGTTGATGGTTATGGTGATGGTGATGATGAAGATGGTGATGGTTTCGTCTCACATCCAAAACATGGAGATGGTGATGATGATGAAGATGGTGACATTGATGATGATGGTGATGGTTGTGAAGTCGATAGTGATGGTGATGGTGATGGTTTTGTCTCACATCCAAAAGATGGAGATGGTGATGATGACAAAGATGGTGATGATGTTGAAGATGGTGACGTTGATGATGATGGTGATGGTGGTGAGGTTGATGGTGATGGTGATGGTGATGATGAAGATGGTGATGGTTTCGTCTCACATACAAAAGATGGAGATGATGATGATGATGAAGATGGTGATCATGATGAAGATGGTGGCGTTGATGATGATGGTGATGGTGGTGGAGTTGATGGTGATGGTGATGGTGATGATGAAGAAGATGGTGATGAAGATGAAGGCATTGATGATGATGGTGATGGTGATGATGATGATGACAAGGATGATGAAGATGATTATGATGATGGACATGGTGATGAGGGACCTACATATGACAATGATGATGAATATGGTGATGATGATGACGATGGTGGTGAAGTTGATGGTGATGGTTTTGTCTCGCATCCAAAGGATGGAGATGGTGATGATGACAAAGATGGTGACGAGGATGAAGATGGTGACGTTGATGATGATGGTGATGGTGGTGAGATTGTTGGTGATAGTGATGGTGATTATCAAGATGGTCATGGTTCTGTCTTGGATCCAAAAGATGGAGATGGTGATGATGATGAAGATGGTGATGATGATGAAGATGGTGATGTTGATGATGATGGTGATGGTAGTGAAGTTGATGGTGATGGTGATGATGATGAACATGGTGATGCTGATGAAGATGGTGACGTTGATGATGATGGTGATGGTGGTGAAGTTGATGGTCATGGTGATGGTGATGATGATGAATGCGTTGATGATGATGGCGATGGTGATGAGAATGATGATGAAGATGATGAAGATGATGAAGATGATGATGATGATGGACACGATGATGAGGGACCTACAGATGACAATGATGATGAAGATGGTGATGATGATGAATGCGTTGATGATGATGGCAATGGTAATGAAAATTATGATGAAGATGATGAAGATGATGATGATGATGGACACGGTGATGAGGGACCTACAGATGACAATGATGATGAAGATGGTGATGATGATGGAGATGGTGATGAGGGACCTAGAGATGACAATGATGATGAAGGTGGTGATGATGATGAAGTTGGTGATGAGGGACCTAGAGATGACAATGATGATGAAGATGGTGATGATGATGAAGATGGTGATAATGATGAAGGCATTGATGATGATGGCGATGGTTATGAATATGATGATGATGATGATGATGATGATAAAGACGATGATGATAATAGAGATGTTGATGATGATGAAGATGATAAAGATGATGGAGATGTTGATGAGGAACCTAGAGATGACAATGATGATGGTGATGGTGATGATGATGAAAACGTTGATGATGATGAAGATGGTGATATACATTGCATATTAATGGTGTGGCTTGGTCAAAAGCATTGACATGAGTCATGAGTGAGGTAGGACTAAAGCAACTTCTTTTTATGGGTGGTGTTGCATTTTGAATTTCCCTTGGTCATTCTATTCTAGTTTCATTGTTGCTTTTGGCTATTTGTTCCCAATGCTAGGAGTTTTTTTTTTTCTTTTTCTTTAACTTGTGTGCAAAGCTCTAGGCATTCATCTAAAATTTTTCCAATCTATCTATCCAAGTTCATTCTACCTTCATTAATGAGTTTTGACCTCAAATTTCAATCTTCTTCTATGGTCATGTATTATTTATCTCGGGGAATTTATTTATATCCAATGTATTTGACTCTAAGAACCTCTCATGTGTGATTATAAAAAAATCAAGATTCCGTAGAAACATGAGAACCTATCCTAAAAACCCTAGTTGTTAGTGTAAACCCTAGTTTGTATTCTAATCACAATGAAACCCTATTATGTAGCCTAAGATCTAGCCCTAAATTATAATACATGTAAAGATTAAATCATTTTCATTGTACATATATATTCATGTGCATAAATTTGAATCCAAATCACTATACACATATATGCATAGTTTCTCATCGATATAGCAAGGGTGCATACAACTAGAAAACCGTTGTACATAGCACCAAATACCTAATTTAGAAACACAATTGTTTGAAATTGGTTGTACCATGAAGATTTTTATATGGTGGATATGCACACCTATGGAAACCTTCTCAATGGATGGAAAACCTAGTGTTGATGACGCACTAATGGATGCATGCAACTTGATGAGGGTGTATTTGTGACTCCATTGATGTAATGCACTTGTCCTAAATGTCTTTAAGAAGTGTCTGAGTGTCCAATAGATGAATTATGATGTCCTAATACCCATCTATCCCTTCCAGACAAAATTCGACAGCATTTGGGGTATTGGGGTAACAAGTTGGTGTGTTAAGGTGGCTATAGCCTCAAAAATACACCTCATAGTAGTCATTTATTTTAATGTCAACTATACATGTGTTTAAGTCAACGTGTATACATAAAATTAGATCGCTATTACATAATGATAAATTAAGGAAGTCCTAATTGTAAATGGTAGTGGATGTGATTGTCATCAAATCAAAGGTGGCTATATGCATGAGTGAAAATTAATGAGCTAGCTATACATCGTGCTCAAGGTTGTCCTATTTGTATGGTCACAATTGATTAAGAAATGATTCCATAACTTGGTTATTAATTTGTTGCATGATCTTAAGTGGACAAAATGGTCAAAATAAATACTATTGATGACATTTCATTATGTAGAGTATGGACATTTTGGATCTCATTATGTAGAGCTATTAAAAATCATGTTGGATCTCATTTTAACCTTTTGACGACAATGGACATTTTCTATTTTTAAGTATTCTTTTCCTAGTACTCAAGTTCCCAATATATATCTTATGTGCCATGAGGTGTGATTTGTCCATCCATTTATTCCATTTATTTTTAAATTAATTCTCACACATGATTTTGTTTGAGTTAGACTATGTTTACAATGTTTTGTTAACATAGATACCATTAGAAGCTTTTACATGTGGAAAGATAAACCAAGCTGAACTATGCTATCAAACTTCTCTTCTAAGATCTAGGTAAAATCCAAATTTACACAACATCACATCATGATACACACAACATGAGACAACCACATTAGGCAACGAGACATATAAATCACATAACTGGCAATTCATGTACATCAAGGCTACAAAACTCATCCAAACATATACAATTTCTGGCAAATAGTTGAACATGGTTCCCAATGTATGCACAATGGAAACTCGTGCCCTACACAAAATGCGACAACTGATGTCGTAGATACAAAATACATGGAAACTCGTGTCGTAGATACAAAGTACATCAAAACTGGTGCACAAAAGTGCCACATCGTGGCTAATGTACATAACACGTGGTTTGTCAACCATTGTGGCCACCGTCGTCACTCCCAGGCACAAATCCAAAGTCGATCTTCCTACTCTTCGAGCTACCGGTGCCTCAGGTCTTGCTCCGTCTAGGAATAGACCGTGTCTCCAAGCTCTGGAATAAATGATATAAGATACTGTCCTTTTCAAGAATTTGCAACATTTACCACATTTATAAAACAAATGTAGAATTCAGATCTTAAATAAATCACCTTTGACGTGAGTGGGAAACATTGGACAAGTGTCCTCGATCTGCGAAGCCTCTTAGTAATTCTAGCCTACTGTTGGGCTTGGCCCAGATGGGGCATTTTTTAACAAGAAGAATTTTGAGAACTGCAGAGCTAAGCGTAGTTAAGTTTGAACAATTTTGGGATAAGTTTTGGTATGTTGCAAAGTTGCACCCAAAATAGTGTCAGAGGAGCTACGAGGTCGGTGCTGCAAGGAGTACAGTGCTGCGATGTGCCACATCAACGAAGATCCAGCTAAGCATAGCATCGACGGATGAAGGCAGTTACTTCGGTTAGGTCACAGAAGACCTACTTTTGGGGAAAGATTGTCGATACCTACCAAGCAGTGGGTAGGTGCAGATCAGAGGTATGTTACTGATCACAATAGGAAGAAAACGACTACTACTCGAACTAGTCATCTAAGGCCAGAAAAGAAGGAATAGATCGGTGGAAGCAACATGTTGGCGCACATAGAAGAGAAGATCCACTGCCAGATATCAATAGTCCGGTTTTGGGAAAACCGTGACAGTTTTGTAAACCTAAGGGTTCTGCCTTCATAAATGTAAAGACATGACCTACGGGTCTTGATCTATTTATAAGGAAATTTTGTAATGGAAAAGGGTTAACTCTCATTTTGGTTAATATTATTGAATATTGTAAGATCTGTTAGAGAAAAGCATTGTAAAGGCTCTGCAGTTGAGTGTGCAGAGACCTAATCTTGAGAGAAAGAAAGAAGAACGTCTATAGCTGAGTGTGCAGACAAAAGAACTGTTGTACCTTGTCCTAAATAATAAACAACAGCTCTTGTGGACGTAGCTTCCCATCCAGGGGACTGAACCATGTTAAACCATTGTGTTATGTGATTGCTGTGCAGGATTATTATTAATTTGTTGTTTAAATTACTTACAGTGCATGCATAAGGTTACTGTTATCTTATAAGTGTTAGTTTTATCTATATTCTCTGTGGAAGGGATGGAATAACATGATAATAGTTCATGTATAGACGAATGTTAGCAGGCAGGACCCTAGCTACACAGTTAATTGATTAGGAGTAAATCACGGTATGAAAGCACACAGGACTGCGTATCTCACTCATCTGCATAGATCATAATGTTTATTAGTCTAAATAATGATGAATGCTTAAGGGATATTGAATAACATTGAGTAGAAGTGATTAAGTCTCATAGACCCCATTGAGTGGCCTCTGGATGCGCTGAGGGCGCAAATATCCTTGTTCCTGAAAATACTCGATGCGGAGTAGGAGACTCCGCACAATCACTAACTGTCGTTGCGCAGTCTGCCACCGCGCTGTGCATTAATTAGCTAAATCAATCACATCACATGGTTGTGGAAACCTTGTTATGCAACCACCACCTCGACTTCGCCTCGACTGAGACCTTAGGCTACTTGCAGTCTGTTGCCCAAAGCGCCAGTGAATAGGGGTTTTGTTGGTATCTCGTACCGAGATGTACCTGGTTCTATATTAGAAAACCTATAGAACAGTGTTGCGACCAATAAATGGTTCCATTGTCGCGCTAAGACCGGTGATGCGATAGTGTATTCAGAAAAGTAATGTCCGACAATTGGCATCCAGAACAGAAAGAGATCTGGGCTTGGTGCGATAAGATCAAAAGATACTCTGCAAAGAAAGAAAACAAACATCCACGTCTATCTAACGTACAGTGGTTGAATAGATATTTGTGGAGAGAAATCCATGAATTTTTTTGGGTGTTGTTTCCAAATGAGCTACACGAGTGGATATCGCACCTAGCAAAGAGAAGGAACTGCTCCCAAGGCGGAGTACCTATAGAGTGGAGTTTGGAGCTTATTGAACAGCTCAAAGCGATCGACAGCCCACTGTTGCGTGCAGTTGACTTCTGGGTTGATACCATACTAGAAGGTTTTGTGACTGAGTTTGCTGTAGATATGTTGAAATCATACAGCCAAGTTGAAGCATACTTTCTTGAAGGATTCAGAGGTAAGTTCCTAAACAATCTTAGTTTATACATTAAAATGCTTTTAGCTGAGAAAGGTGTTTTAAGAATGCAACAATAGTTCTAAATATGTCATGGTAGAGAACACATACATTGATTCTGACAAAGATAACCATACTTTGAGAAGTGGAAAGAGATACAAGCTTACTAATGAGAAGAAACCCACATCCTCTAGAAACCGTATAGATACCGAAATTCCATGTGACCTCAATAGTAATAACACTCAGTTATCAGCCACAATCCACCGTATTATAGCTCAGAATCAATTAGTCCAGAAACTACCCATTGCGAGTGTCGCGTAGCCCATCCCTCAAATTAGTAATACTTGTAACACCACAGGAGCGAGTGCTCATAGCACTATAACTCAGACTAGTTCGCAAAATACTATCTGTAGCACAATCCAACAACCTGTATCTACTTTTGTCACAGTGAATCAGTCTTAGAATAGTACAAAATACGGAAGGAGAATGACAGATAACGATATTGAACTGCCGATAATCAAAGTAACGGGTCAGGAAGACCCTGATCAACACTGGTTTCTATGCGAAGCCGTGTGGAATGTTAAGCAAGTGACAGATGATGCTATCAAGAGAGTACAACTCATAACTACTTTCAGAGACAGAGCACTGCATTGGTTTATGAAGTATTCTCAAGCATAGCCAAGAACCTTAGCAGATATCAAAATCGTGATTGCAGCAGAGTTTAAGAAACCCAAATCAGAATCACAGTGCATAACAGAGTTGAAAGAAATCAAACAGAAACCTATTGAATCGGTTTGGGAATTCGACCAAAAATTCAAAACATTATTGGACCAAGTGAGCTTTGTTATAGCTCCGCAACAACATCAAGAATGGTTCATTGCTGCGTTGTTTCCCCACATCAGACAACCACTAATGCAACAAAAGGTTGTATCTCAAGCTGAGGCCTTAGAGATAGCAATAAAGCTGGAAGCTTCACCAATTGTAGAAAGTAGTTCTGGGATGATACAGATCCAGAACCAATTGGCTACCTTGACATTAGAATTACAAGGTATAAAGAATGGAAAAGAGCAGAGACATGAACAACGACATGAAGTTTGGTGCACAAGATGCAAAGGAGAGGGCCACACCAGAGAACATTTCCCCTTATTTCAAGAATACCTTAACAGTGGTGCACCAAACCCAAGAAATATGAATCACAACGAGGCATCATGGTGTGAAATTTGTAGAAGCAGAGGACAATGACCTGAGGACTTCTACCTGATACAAAAATATGTAAAGACACCTAAAAACTTATACTGCAATTTCTGTAAGTCAGCTAGACATTATGAGTCCAACTGTCGCGCTTATGAACTGATGAATGAAAGAAAGCGAGATATGGAAGCAATGCGAGGTGCTGGAATGTACCACATTCAAGAGGAAAATAAACCTAAGCAAGAGAGCACCCACTATGATCAAGGAGGATATAGAGGCCGCGGTGGTGGATATCGCGGGAGAGGAAGAAATACTGGGAAAAATCAAGGAAGAGGACAAGGCCAGGTCATATGCTATAACTTTGGTCAACCAGTTCATGTGTCAAGAGAATGTACTAATCCATGGACCACATGCAACTACTGTAAATCATTTGAACATGTGATTGAACACTGCCCCATGCTTGAGGTAGAAATGTAGAAGAGAAGAAGAACAGAAACATCAAACCCTAACATCCAGTTAATTGCATCAGAGAACAAACCTACAGGTCAGAGCATTAATGTAGTAATGCGAAGTGGCACTGATACACGAAAATACAATAGCGCAGAAGCCTCAACTTCTGGAACAACTGATCCTAAGAAGAACCCTGGAGAAACATAAGGAATTGGAAAAGCTCCTAGGAAAGCACCTCCATTAAACTTACAGAAAAATAAGGAGATATTTAAAGAAGCGCGGGACATGTTTAAACAACAACCACCTACTTCACTAAGGATCCCGCTACGAACTGAAGTACCGCAAATAGAAGATATGCCACTGGCATACAATCAGACGCACACCACACGAGATACATCTATTTTTGTTGAACAGTTTCTACAAAGCTGCATCAAGTTATTAAAAAACAAGGACACTCTTATGGAATTTGGAAAAGTGATAAATCAGTACGAATCATGCAGTAAGAAAGGAATAGCACATGGCGCAGTACATAACATTAGAAGTCCCAAAAGAACCGGCAGGGAAATCCAGTTCATCGCATAGATAGGAGACTATGAGATGGACAAGATCATTCTTGATCTCAGATCTGAAGTAAATGTCTTAACCAAGCAGACATGGAAGGTGATGGGAAAACCAAAGTGTTATCTCCCAAATTGACCACCGTCATTTTGGTTGATAGAATGGGTAAATTTTTTTTATTTTTGTGAGTCTTGGCCTTCAATATCAAAAAATCCCATCTTTTCGGCAGTTAACTGAGTCTGTGAAAGTGGTTTCGATTCCATTCCTAAATTTTAGCCACAAAGTCAGTTTGAACTAGAACGCTTCATCCCTACAATCTCAGGCTAAATCTCCAGTCATTATGTCATCTGTCTATTGCAACATGCTCTATTATTAAATCAATCCCGAATGCTCAGCTATGATTTGTCACTTGGCTGCCCTGTGAGGTATTTTCATTGTTGAACCATAACTCAAGAGGAATTTTCTGCTGAAATTGCGTGATCTTGTGGGGAGATTTTGACGGCCTTCCCGAACTCCAAATTCAGATCTGGAAGCACCAATGGATAGCTTATGATCTGTATATCAAAATCGACTATTCGAACGCGCAAAACGGACATCGGACGGTTGAGAAAATCGATTTTTTCCAAAGGCAGTTTTTTCAGGAATCCTACAGGTTTCGGCAGCTTAGGCGAGCCCCACAGAGCTCATTAGCTACCGAAAGGTCTGACTTCCGGCGGCTAAGGCACGAAATCAGCAGAAAGCAACGTTTTGGGTTTAAATTTTTGAAACGGTTACAGCTTTCGGCAGCTTAGGCGAGCCCCACAGAGCTCATTAGCTGCCGAAAGGTCTGACTTCCGGCGGCTAAGGCACGAAATCAGCAGAAGAGTTAACTGCCGAAAGCCTGTTTTTGCCAATTTTCTCTAATTTCGCCTAGATCTCAGTTTTGTTCGCTGAACTAGCAGAGTAAAGGCTATAAAGCCACAGAACCAAGACTATTAGGAGGAGGTTCAAGTTTGGATACATTTGGGGCTATGTACTTGACACTTTCTTGCTATATGAATCACAGTTTTCTTTGGTCGTTAGATATCAGTCTGTCTACATTTTCCATTATTCTGCACCCTGTTTGAATTAGCTTAGCTTATGCTCATGATTTGAATGGAGGAACTTCTTATTTCTTAGTGTGACCCTGCGTTATGTATGTACTTGGTTGCATAAACCCTGCATGTTAATGTATTTGGTTGTCTAGGAAATATTCTTCATACCTTGATTATTTACTGTGGCTGATATTTAATTTCTCGAAGCACTGGCTTATTTAGAGGCATGTCATGTTATCTTACTGCTTAGTCTTCTCAGTTATCCCATTGATCTATTTTTTCAGAAAACACAAAAAACATTGAATTCTTAAGTTACCAGGCATACCTAGCTTATAACCCTAGGTAGTTTCTTGGAGAGCTAACAAATTGGCGCCGTTTCCGGGGAGCGAGGTGAGAAGCTGATCTTCCTGGGAGAACGACACAGATCTGGTCCTTGATGATAGACAAGGATCAGACACTTCACTGGTTATAAATCTTCTATCTGGCGACTCCATGAAGGATGAACTCAGTGGCGACTCCATTGTTCAGAATTCTGTTGGTGATTCCACTGGTATGACATGAACAGAATCTTAGCCAAGAGGTATGCGTTCTGTGATTTTTCAGGCATTGCTGGTTTTCCTAATCAAGTGCCTGCTAGAGATGAATGGGAGAATAGTCTTCCTAGATTTCGAGGAGAAGAGGGGGAAGTGCCAGCTGAGCATTTGCTGGACTTTCATGACTACATGCATCGGTTGCAGGTAGTGCATGAGGATGTTCACATCCGGCTGTTCTGTGTTTCATTAAAAGGGATTGCCCGTGATTGGTATCGATCTTTGCCTAATGCTAGTATCAGCTCATTGGCTGATTTTCATGATGCCTTCCATGTGTTTTGTGAAGGAATATTTCCAGTTGATCTTCTCTATCCTCAATGCTGTAATGAGTTTTATTTATTGAATAAAGATCCAAATACTCATGATGAATTTGTTGCAGCAGAAGATATCCCTCACCATGATCAAGAGATAGGTAGTCTTCAGGGTGATGACCATTGCATAGATGTTTTAAACAATATACCACATGCATCTACTACTTTAGACTGTTATGCAGATCAAATTGTTTCCTTTGAAAGCTTTAAAGATGATAAGCAGCGTGATAGATCAGAAATCGAAAGTTTTGGATCTATAGCAAAGGTTGAACTGCCTACATGTAATATGGAAAGCAGTAAAGGTAGCTCTCAACTTCCGGATTTACAAACCAAGGGAAGTTGTCCCAACCATGAGGAACTGAATAGTCCAGATCAGAAACCTATCGTATATGTTCCTCCAACAAAGATCCAGCAATCTGCATTCATCAATGAGTTCGGTGAAGGAAACGAAGAGCAGCTGCAACACAGTCAGTCGGAGCAGCAGCTTCAAGAGGTATTTCATCATGTTTTTCATGACCCTATTGCTGATTTGTTGGATTCTTTCAGCAGCATGAATGTTAAGATATTTATGTCAGAAGAAGGCTATTTTATTCATCTGCTCAAACCTTTCTTCTGCATGATATGGTATTTGTTATTGTTGGGATCAAGATTCAGCATGATGCCTGTAAATCACAATCTGACATGGCTGCATTGGAAGTATGTTGTTACTTGATTAATCTGCATCTACTGGTTAGTGTAGGGGTAGGTAGGTGAATAAACTCTTGTTATGAGCACGAAGATAATTTTCAGTTTTGTTTAGTTCATGAATGAGTAGAGCAGGCTGCATGTAAGCTACAGGTGGATGATTATGAGAGGCATGCAATGCTCTTCCCAGCAAATAATGAGGATGACATTTCCGACATCACAAAGGAGGGCGGTGTTCAAAAGTTATAAGATGTTGTAGGTAATTTGTACCTGCAGGGATCCTGTTTCATAAACAAAGACATTTTTGTTCTGGTGTTCCATTGCTCATTAACAGCCATGATACGGGAGATTGGCAGAAATGGGGTTTCTGGCTTGATTATAAACTCATCTTTGTTGCAAACTATGCTATCCCTCTCTCACACCAAATGACACAACAGATTACCAGCAAAGACCCGCATTTTATAACTACATCTGTGCACTATTTTTTACTATATTTGCACTTGGCTGTAGCTTACTGGCATCTGGTTGGCACTAGCTACTGGATCTATGGCTTTATAAATATCTGTTACCTTTCACTTTATCCTCCTTTCGTATATGTAACCTTTCGTGCAGATTTTCTCCTGGAAAAAGATTTACACTTGAAGGATGTTTTCTGTTTTGAACTGAAGATTTTGGAGGAATTCCAAAGTTAAACAATGAAGCTGGTCACAGCAATGGAGATGAGCTGTAAGAAGATGATGATGATGATGACTTTGCTGCAAAGCTGGGTGGCATATTCTCTTGATTAGTGACTTGTATTAGAAGATATGTTGAAAGCTGTTTAGAGATCTATGGATGTATTGGTAAGCCCATCAGGAAACTAGACCTGGTTTTGATACAGTTTGCAGCAGCTCTGCCTATCCTTTTTCTGATGAAAGAATTGAAGAATCCCACTGCTATGATAAATACATGATCTCGGACTTGAAGCAAGCTGCATTTCAGACAGGGAAGCCAGATTGAAGATATATTAGGCCACAGGATGCTAGTAGTTACAACAGTTTTCCTTTTGGGAAGTCATTTTTCAATGAAGGGCAGGAAAGCTACAGGTTTGCAGAGGAATCAGTGTTAAAGACTTGATGACTCCATGCCCAATGCTAAAGGCTACTGGAACTACTTGGTTCTGGGATTCTTCGGAACCTCACTGGGAGGATTCCATCCCCGAGTAGGAGCCAGATGTTATCTCCCAAATTGACCACCGTCATTTTGGTTGATAGAATGGGTAAATTTTTTTTATTTTTGTGAGTCTTGGCATTCAATATCAAAAAATCCCAGCTTTTCGGCAGTTAACTGAGTCTGTGAAAGTGGTTTCGATTCCATTCCTAAATTTTAGCCACAAAGTTAGTTTGAACTAGAACGCTTCATCCCTACAATCTCAGGCTAAATCTCCAGTCATTATGTCATCTGTCTATTGCAACATGCTCTGTTATTAAATAAATCCCAAATGCTCAGCTATGATTTGTCACTTGGCTGCCCTGTGAGGTATTTTCATTGTTGAACCATAACTCAAGAGGAATTTTCTGCTGAAATCGCGTGATCTTGCGGGGCGATTTTGACGGCCTTCCCGAACTCCAAATTCATATCTGGAAGCACCAATGGATAGCTTATGATCTGTAGATCAAAATCGACTATTCAAACGCGCAAAACGGACATCGGACGGTTGAGAAAATCGATTTTTTCCAAAGGCAGTTTTTTCAGGAATCCTACAGGTTTCGGCAGCTTAGGCGAGCCCCAAAGAGCTCATTAGCTACCGAAAGGTCTAACTTACGGCAGCTAAGGCACGAAATCAGCAGAAAGCAACGTTTTGGGTTTAAATTTTTTAAACGGTTACAGCTTTCGACAGCTTAGGCGAGCCCCACAGAGCTCATTAGCTGCCGAAAGGTCTGACTTCCGGTGGCTAAGGCACGAAATCAACAGAAGAGTTAACTGCCGAAAGCCTGTTTTTGCCAATTTTCCCTAATTTCGCCCAGATCTCAGTTTTGTTCGCTGAACTAGTAGAGTAAAGGCTATAAAGCCACAGAACCAAGACTAATAGGAGGAGGTTCAAGTTTGGATACATTTGGGGCTATGTACTTGACACTTTCTTGCTATATGAATCACAGTTTTCTTTGGTCGTTAGATATCAGTCTGTCTACATTTTCCATTATTCTGCACCCTGTTTGAATTAGCTTAGCTTATGCTCATGATTTGAATGGAGGAACTTCTTATTGCTTAGTGTGACCCTGCGTTATGTATGTACTTGGTTACATAAACCCTGCATGTTAATGTATTTGGTTGTCTAGGCAATATTCTACATACCTTGATTATTTACTGTGGCTGATATTTAATTTCTCGAAGCACTGGCTTATTTAGAGGCATGTCATGTTGTCTTATTGCTTAGTCTTCTCAGTTATCCCATTGATCCATTTTTTCAGAAAACACAAAAAACATTGAATTCTTAAGTTACCAGGCATACCTAGCTTATAACCCTAGGTAGTTTCTTGGAGAGCTAACACAAAGTTACAGTGGTCACCTATACAGTTAAGAATGGCTAATCAAGGTATAGTTATACTGCTGGGAAGGTTAACCAATAGCATTGTTGACATTGATGGAGTGCAAAGTTATGCAGACTTCGAAGTAATTGAAATTGTAGATGATAGCAATCCTTATCTAGCACTGTTGGTCATTGATTGGGCAATGACGAACTCAACTATCATCAATATGAAAACAATGAAAATGATATTTGAAAGCAATGACATAAGGGTCGTCACACCATTAGATCCTTCACAGGTGGAGCGATATGTTGAACTTATTCAAGAAGAGTACAGAACTCAAGACCTTGACCGTATCTATCAAATGACAACAAATGCTACGGATTATATTGATCCTACTGCGGATGGAACTATCAGGTGGCACTGCGATCGTTCTTGCATCTCAGACTCAGATGCCGGATTAGAAAACTGGCAACACAGAATGCATGAAGTGTTTCCCAGGAGATGCACGACAATTACAAAGTCACTTCGCTGGATTAGAAAGTAGGTTAGTCCAATCCCCACTTATGATGGTACAACTAACGTTTATTCATTTATCAAAGAATACACTGCAACAGTGACAGATGAACATCGCATCTCAGCATTAGACATGGCACTCAGAAAAACACCTGCTAGATGGTGGGCTACACACAAAAAGACAATGAAAACTTGGGACCAGTGTAGAATAAAACTACAAATTAGATTTGCTGATAAGTTCGCACTACCATTTGAGAAATATAATGGCCAGAGGGATCCAGGAGAACATATCGCAGCATGTGTAAAAGCTTGAAAGGAAGGACCATAGACAGAATGGGTACATCTCTTTATGCATATGTTGCAGGAGCCTATTCCACAAAATTGGTACCTACAGGAGGAGATGCGCACAGGAACCGTAAATTGGTCCATCATTACTATGACCTTCTAGAAGTATTTTAGTTTTCAAGATGACTAGCCGACTATAGATGACGTGCTGCAACTGATCAAGCAAAAGATATTTATCCCACATCGTAAAGAAGAAAATATAACACTAGAAGAGTTTTTTGTCACAAACAATGCACTTGAGAGTCTCCAACAGGATTGGACAGAACAAGCAAAGCAAGTCCTGGGCTATTATAACTTAGCTGAAAAAAATGAAGATAAGGAAGATAGGGATGAGGAGGATCCGTGCAATGTAAAAATCCCTAAATCTGAAGTAATGCGCGAAGTAGAAGGACCTCCATTAGAGATTCCTGACATGCATGCACTGGTCAAGACAAAGAAAGTGAACATCGGTACTACTGAAGAGCCAAAGTTTTCATCAATAGGAGACTATTGGGATGATGACATAGTTGCAGAGATCGCAGCTATATTACAAGAATATCAGGAAGTATTCCCAATGAAGTTCACAGAGATGAAAGGTATCCTGGCAGACTTAGGAAGGGATGAGAATTCCTCTTAAGCTAGGAGCGAAACCTATTAAACAAATTCCATATAGACTGAATCCACGCTACAAAGAACAAGTTAAGGAAGAACTCGATAAGATGCTCGATGCTAGAATTATTGAGCCGGTTGAAGAATTTGAATGGATAAGCCCAATGGTCATCCAAGACAAGAAAACAAAGGGTGAGATTATGATATGTGTTGACCTCAGAAAGTTGAATGATGCCTCTATGCATGATCCCTTTCCTACACCTTTTACCGATGAAGTTCTTGATAATGTTGGAGGGAATGAAGCATACTCTTTTACTGATGGATTTTCTAGATACCATCAGATAAAAATTGATCCAACCGATATGCAAAAAACCACTTTTGCAATAGAATGGGGGTCGTTCAAGTATACAGTAATGTCTTTTGGCTTGAAGAATGCACCAGCCATATTTTCAAGAGTGGTGATCGCAGCATTCAAAAAATTCATCCACAAGTTTCTAGAAGTTTACTTTGATGATTGGACCATTTTTGGGTTACTTAAAAACCATGCCGCAAACCATAGAATGATGTTGAAAAAATGTAGACAGCCTCAAATTTCATTGAATTTAAATAAATGTATCTTCTGTGGTCCATATGGGATTCTACTGGGAGATATTGTGTGTAAGCAAGGGTTGATAGTTGATCCGGCGAAGATCGCAGTTATTGTAAACTTGCCTACACCAAATTCAGTTAAACAATTGCGCACTACACTAGGGCATATCTGATACTACAGGAAATTCATAAAGGGGTATGCACAGATAACCATAGGAATGGAGAATCTTTTAAAAAATGATGCACCATTCATTTGGAATGAGGATTGTGAGAAAGGATTTGACACATTGAAATAAAAAATGGTCACCGCACCGATCCTAGTTTTTCCAAACCGGGAAAATCCATTTCACGTACATGTTGATGCTTCATGTATAGCATTGGGTATCATTCTTGCATAGCCAGGAGAAGGAGAAATTGACCATCCCATTGCATTTGTAGCAGAAAGTTGTCATTTGCTGAGAAGAACCACACCTCTACTGAAAGAGAAGGACTTGAAATGGTATATGCACTACAAAAGTTCAGACACTATTTGCTTGGTGCACACTTTTTAATGTTTACTGACCATTCTACATTAAAATAACTAGTCAATAAGCCAATGTTAGGGGGACAAAGATGCAGATGGCTCTTACTCTTCCAAGAGTATGATTTTAAAATAATAGTTAAACCAGACAGATTAAATTTAGGCCCTCATTAGAGGAAATTTCAATTTAAAATGGGCCTTCCAAAAATGATACAAATTCCATGTCATCATGTATTAGCCAATCAAAATGCTTTAAAATTCAACAAGGGAGCACCTAAAAAAATTGCAGGGAAAAAATAAAAACTACTTTTTGGATCGTATTTTCAACTTATCTCATTGTAGGTTTACTCAAATTTCAAGCGGGAGGGCTCGTTGGATGCATAATTAAATTGTGCATCCAACGAGTACCCATGTTGCATACTTTTAACAACATCCACACCATGGAAAATCGAAAATACATTAAAAAAGGTGTTTTCTCTCACTAGAGACACGTTGAAAGAAAGAACGATATCTGAGGTGGAAAGAACGATATCTGAGGTGGAAATAATTATTTGTTTATTGTGAGCCTTCAATTCTAAGTATGAAGTGTCGTTTGAGAAAATTCGATGGCTGGGTTACTATGATGTTGTTCCTATTTGGTGGTTCTTACAAACATAAAAGAAGAATAAATAAATAGACTGAAATAAAACCCTAAATCTAACAATCGTTTTACTATTTAAATGGAATCATTTTCCTACAATGGATAGAATGGGAAGGACAATGGATTCCGATAGGTACCATTGTATAATTATATATCTGAATAAATTCAATTTCCAGGCTTTAAGAACCTTAAGGGTTTCGAAACTTAGACCAAACCCTTACTAGACTAGGTATTTAACAAGACATCTTGTAGGTTTTCGTGGACCCTATACTATGAAATGGTAAAATGATTCTAATCTAAAAACATAATTATGGTTAAAGAACTAATAGTCCTATCTGTTTGACTAACAATCAAATCGAGCGGATGCGAGTCGGATCTCCCTAACTCAACCCGAGTCTAGAACAAATAAGACAGGCTACGAATGCATTTCCTAGATCTACTAAAGGATCGAGTACTAGATGTCTTACCTTTCACTTCGCAATCCTTTCTGTAGAATGTTGCTATACGTCCCATGGTCATCATATCCAAGCTGCAAGACCTGTTTAAGACAAGAAACAAGAGAAACAAGTAAAGAGCATCTATACAATAAGAGATCTAAGTGAACAGTTAAGCAGGTAAACTACTCAAGAATATTATACGCATGAACAATATTGGTGGAAAGCATTTGTATTACTATAAAAAGAGGGAAGTACATAGCAGAGATGTAGAACTACAACCAAGGCTTAACGCTACAACCCTTCTCCAAGAAAGCCATTTGCCATTTCCTCCTAAGGAAGCTTGAGTCTCTCAAGGATGAGTAGAGATATCTCAAGAGTGATTTCAGCAGCATGTAGACACCATAGACTTCCTCCCTTTGGAGAGGGATAGAGCCTTATATAGGACTAGGTGGATAGGGTATGGATAGGATAGGTTGAGATATGGTAGGAGAGAGATAGGGGATCCTCCCAAGGTGTTAGGAACCAAGTACCTACTCCCCTAGAGGTCAGGAATAGGGCCCCAAGTCAGCAAATTTCGAGAAGAACCTCAAAGAAGCTATTTTTTCCCATTAACTGACTTCGTCACACCCTGTAATGAAGCAAGCCGCGATGTCGCATGTTGCATGAGCGCAACCTACGAAAACCTCTCAAAACTTAGTACAACTGGGTACAAATCCTTCTAGGTTAATTACTTAGTCAAGATATCTTCAGGGGTGTATACACTGAATCTCATGATGGGTAGATTTTGGGTGTAACAGAATGCCCCGAAAGCATGAAGCTGCTGAAGATAGACAGGTGAAGTGCTTTGATAGAAAAAATGGAAATAGACTTGTTGGACGAAGGACACTACTGCAGTACAACTGACTATGAACTGAAAATCTCATATGAAGTACAACATGGCTGCCGACCAATACACTGCAGATCCATTGTAGTAATGATCGACTGAACACAATCATGGCTACTAGACAAAAGCATAGATCCATGATGAGATGATAACATAGCCAAGACCAATACAAATGTGGATCCGTGTGATATGACTCAATATAAACTCCATCGCAACTTGGGTAAAGAATGACTCCCCGGGGTCTTCAAGCTGAACCCGCAATGATACGAATCTATCCATGTGATTATAATTGTCTTGACGTCAAACATGCTAAAAACCACTTGATTACCGGTCATTGATGTAAACTGTTAACAAGCGCGAGGGAGCTCACCATTAATGTCAATGATTCCCAAGGTATCACAGTACATATCATCAAGCGTGAATAAATGACTTGAAGTCGAATGCAAGATGAAATCTCTCAATCAAGAGTCAATGATTTAAACTCATGTTGAAAGCGAGGTAACTTGCCATTGAGGCATGTAGGGCCAAGGTACTTGGTTGGCTTCTAGATTCAATCTTTGGATGATGTGTTGAAGTCGAAAAAGATGAATCCGTCGAAGGAGGGCCATAATGAATGCCCCATCATCGACACAAAACATGACAAAATATGTGTAGAGTGGATCGGATGGTGCAGTGACATGTGAGACTGAATCAGAGTGGACCAACATGGTGGCGGGTGTACTGACTGCATATGATAATTTCTAGATGTGTTCTTGAACATGGGCATGGCATAACTTGGCAGTATTGGCATAATGAGTACAATGCAAACTTCTAATGCAACTCATGATGGAAGCTTTCTTTGAATCACTCAAAGGAGTAACAGGACTCAGAAAGTAAGTGGGGACTCATGGACAAATAGATGACCCAAGTACTATATGCAAATGCAGATGAGTGCCATCTTCAAGAACGACTAGGTACTGCCACTAACAAAAGTGTAACTATAAATGATTTCCTTTTTCCCCATCATGAATGATGAGTGCCTCATGTATTTTTTTTACAAGCTTGATGAGGGTAACTAGATGCTCAGTATAGCTTATATCATAGATGAGTCCAATCCCAAACATTTTTCAAACCTAGGATAGGAGGGGTTCGTCCCATGATGGGCCCTTCAATGTGAAAATTTAATGAGTCCATAGAAGGTAAACTCAGTTGTCATTTCATGTTTAGAGAGTCTAAAAAGACTAAAGAAGACTCCAATGGTCCTTTTTTGTAAAGTTAGCCTCATCGCCCGAAAAAGGGTAAAACAACGTAGGAGAGGAATCTTCTAGTAATGATTGGCTGGAGTATACCTTTTTTGTAATTATTGCCTCCTGGTCCGAAAAAGGGGTAAACTATCACCAGGATTATGACTATTCAAATACTTTAACAAGCATGAATGCGACAAGTTCGCTTGGCAATCTTTTCATTTTTCGAGAGCCTGAAAAGATCTTAACAGTAGACTGCAGGGGGTGTCCTTTTCCGTGGGATTTTAACGATCCCAGAAAAGTGATAAATCGTAACTCGGTACTTGTTCTCATAGTTTCAAGAGCACGAGAACAAACAAAGAGTAATCTCATCGGCACGCAATAATTACAAACTAACCATTGCAAAAATAATGACAAAACAGTCAAAGGAGTGTTCATACCTGTGATGACCATTGTGATATGAGAAACGACACAAAAAGACCACTTACAACTACTGCACACTCGGAAACTAGGTCAAATAGTCCGGCAATATCCCAAATATGATAAAAAATGGTTAAAACTATGGTAAATGACCCAAGAGCATCAAAATATTTGAAAAGGAATATTCCATTTCATTTATAAATAGAAAAATGGGCCAAAAATAGCTAGCATTGTTTTATTTGCCAATTTGGGAGGAGAAGTACCAATTTGGAGCCAAAACTTCCTTTGTCAATTACGGGACCTACGATCCGTCATTTCACCCACCATTAGGAGCAGGTAAGCCTAAACTTCATCCAACAACTTTCCAGTGGATTAGATTTTGTTTTTAGGTTCAATTTTTGGGTTTTTTGATGAGTTCATGGAGGGCTATTGTTCCCTCGGCTCGTTGCAGTTTTCCCTTTTGGGAACTGCGACGAGAGCTACTCGGCACAAATCCCGAATGGGTGGAGTGCGACGTCATCCCACTGTGTGCATTAGCACATTGTAACGACGAAGATGCACTTCCCAAACATCAAATTACACCTAAAAAGAGAACTTGCTGAGGTTGAAGTAGGATCTAACAATGTTTAAATGCTGATGATGGCAGGTTACTAGCAGGCCAACATGGTTTTAGAGTGGCGGGAAAGAGAACATGAGGAAAAAGATGCACAATCTTCCAATGATCCACAATGCATGAACGCCTTAAGGAACTGTGGTTTGCTCAAGTTCTTCGAGATTTAGGGGATGAGATCCTAAATCCCGCTACTGTCACATATGTTCCAGAGTTGGAATGCATCGCAACAATACTTTGTGATTGGTGAGCACATCCTCACAATAGATGTTGAGGAAATCTATTTTCTTAGTGGTTTGTCTTGGAGAGGGGATCCTGTATCTCTCACCGGAACACGGGCTAGTGACTGCACAGTCGACGACATGGTGTCACAGAATTGTACAACTCTTGCTCGATCTTCGAGTCAGAATATTCCTATCAGGGATGTTGTGAGCCACCCATTGTGTACCATAATATTCACTATTACTAGAGTGGTGGGAAGCTAAGCCCCACACATGGCCACTCGGGCTCATATGCTTTATGCGGAGGACTGCATGTCCCCCATGGTCTTCAACTGGTGCGAGGGTCTACTCGTAAACGTCCAAGCTCAGCTGACCAAGTGTCGGTGGGGATATCTCAAGCAGTTTGGTTATAGATCAATCATGGTATCATTCCTCTTGGAGCGGATCCCTCTCTTGCGCCCACAGGTATGACTAGATGACAGGGAGCCTAAAGATCCCCACATGCTCAGATGGGTAGATGTGATGACCCGCCATGGTGGGGGTCCTATCATCAGCTTTTGTCTTGAGTTCTTCAGTTGGCTAGAAGGCCAGTTACTCAGGGTTGAGGACTACCCGTACCGTTGTACGAATTATAGAGAGGATCTTGACTTGGTGCTACCCAAGGGTGCAGCATGGGGAGACATAGGTGAGAACAAAAACCCTTATGTTTTTTAGTTTTGTATATTTATGATTTTTTTGATGCAGTACTGACAAGTATATAACATGTGTGTGCAGATGTGGGTCCCATACGACCGGTAGGACTCTCTCTTCTGGCGAGGAGAGATAGAGGTGGGGAAGCAGTCATGCCCCCAAGTGCTGATGCTGTCATCGTGGAGATGGAGGAGGTCTACAGGAACTTGTCCCAACTGACACTAGATGTTCCTAAGCCAACGATGGATGACCTCTCAAGACCTATGCAGAGGTTGGGGTTGGAGCGTCTGTATGCTTCAACACATTACTTTGCAAGGTAGCGAGGACCGTAGATTGCTTCCTCACTCAGCAATAGAGGGTTGTACGTCCTAGGGGTGTACGGGCCAGGCGTCTGGCCTGATGACATTATTATACTTGTATTGAGAGCTTAGAGGCCTCATAATTTTGTACTACTAAAAGCTACGAGGCTTCAGATTTTGTAGAGACTCACTGAAAGCCATCATGCTTCAGATTTTTGTACCAGCACTACTTTTGATGATATATATATATACAGACATTCCCAATGATTTATACATTATGTGTTTCTAAAATGATGAGTGATGTGATCTTGTTCATATGTTTGCTTTTATACAGTCCATTATTTACATGTCGTGAATGCTTTTACATATTATGAATATTATGTGTGTGCGATGTACCAATCCAAAATGACGTTGGCCATCAAGTCATCAACTGTGTTTAACTCTCATGGAATGTGCAGGTATTGAATGGATTCAAATGACCTTTCCAGGAGACGTACT
Organism: Larix kaempferi; assembly: GCA_027924585.1. Taxonomy (NCBI): domain Eukaryota; kingdom Viridiplantae; phylum Streptophyta; class Pinopsida; order Pinales; family Pinaceae; genus Larix; species Larix kaempferi. The sequence goes on from BSBM01000392.1 coordinate 3,601,517, forward strand.
CGTCTAAAGAGATGGAGCAAGGTGGGATCACAGATAACGTAGACCCAGTTAAGGTGGGAAACCACTAATTGAGAATCCATGTGGATGACAATGTGGTTCATACCCAAGGAAATGGCATTAGTTAGGGTTCCAATTACTGGCTGATACTCTGCGGCATTGTTGGTCGCAAACCCTAGCCAACTTCCTCTTGAGCGAATGAGCTCACCTGTTGGGGAGTATAGTACCCAGGTTGCCAAGGAAAGGTTACGGGTATGCCAGCTGGCACCATCCGCGAATCCATAGCACATTGCCATCTGCACACACAGACAGAACATGGTATAAAAAGCGGAAACAAGATCTAAAGACACTCAAAAATAAATGCGTCACACCACACAAAAGAAAAAAAACCATGCCATGTACAGTATATACAAGAAAGTCTATGCATGGTAGGTTTAGGCATAGTATCTCTTCCGCTAAAGCCCATTGTGGGGTTCTCCCAAAGAGATTCCATCATAGTCTTCAAGCTCATAAGCTCCCTTTTCCAAAACATGTTTGACAATGTAAGGTCCATTCCACATGGACTCGAACTTTCCTTCTCCTAGTTTGTCGTGCTTCTAGTCATAAGTGAGGACCAGGTCACCCTCGTTGAAGATACGAGGTTCAACTGACTTGTCGTATTGAGCTTTGATGCATTTCTTGTGTGCTTCATTAGCAAGAGTAGCATCTCGGTGGGACTCGTCAAGTTTTTCTAAGTGTAGGAGACATTCTTCCTCGGCAGTAGTGTTAGGAAGAAGTTCGATAGCGAGTTGTAGAGACGGAATTTCGCACTCTATAGCTAGGACAACCTCCAATCCATACACCAGTTGGAAAGGAGTGAAACCTATGGCAGTTTCAACAGAGGTTCTGTAGGCCCATAACACTGAAAAGAGCGTGTTATGCCACTTGGACTTATGCGTACCTACCATCCTTTGGACCATAGTTTTCAAGACTTTGTTATTGGCCTCGACTTGTCCATTGGACTGTGGGTAGTAGGGTGTTGAATTTTCATGGTGAAAACCGAACCTTTCGCTCAGTTCATCAACCATATGGTTCTGAAAGTGAGAACCATGATCAATAACAATCACCTGAGGAACTCAAAACCGCGCTGTTACATGATTGAACATGAAGAGTGTGGCATTTTTGCTGTCGTTTTGGTATGTAGGCATAGCCTCGGCCCATTTCGTGAAGTAATCTACCTCTACAATGATGTAACTATGCCCCCCGGCCGAGGCATGGAGGACATTTTTTATGACCTCAATACAATCTTTGAAGACAGTAGGCCAGTAATATCCTACACGCAAAATATTCTAGGTTGTATCCATCCCAGAGAGGTGACCTCCACATGCCCCAACGTGACAGTCATTCAGAACGCGTTCAGCCTCATCGTGGGTGAGACATCGTCGGAGAATTGAATCGACGCCACAGCGATACAAAGTATCATTGATGATCAGATAATACTTTACATGATGACGTATTCGACGACGGTCGTCGTGAGACAGTTGAGGGTTGAAGCGTTGGGTTTGAAGATATAATGAGATATCTCCATACCATGGATCAGTCATACTGATGAGAAACAACGTTTCATCTGGAAAAGAGTCATTGTGCTAAACTTCTGCATCAGGACGGGGAAGGTCACAAATAAGCTCAGCAAACACCAAAGACTTTTTTGACTTGGCTTTCTCAAAAAGAAGATCAAATTCTTGCAGTATCATGATCCAGCATGAGTACTTTCCCCCAAGCACCTGACATTTCATCACGTCATACATGGGGTTCGATTCTGTGATGGTGGTGGTGGTGCGAAGCAAGATGTAGTGCTAGAACTTTTGGACGACAATGACCACCATGAAAGCAAGTTTTTTGACATGTAAATATCTAGTTTAAGTGTCGGTGAGACCCTTACTCGCATAGTATATTACATGTTCCTGGGCGTTTTGATCCTCCTGTACCAAAACCATGGCGATAGTAGTAATAGAAGCAGCGAGATATAAGATGTAATCACAATAATAATTGGGTGGTTGGAGCACTAGGGCATGCATGATGGCATGTTTGATAATGTCGAAGGATTTTTGGGCTTGATCGTCCCAGATGAATGGTACGTCCTTCTTAAGCAGTTTCATATACCCCTAAGTCTTCTCTGCAAAATTGCAAACAAAATGTTTTAAACAAGTCACCTTCCCTTGGAGACTTTGAAGTTCCATCACATCAGTCGGGGGTGGTAGGTTGATGATGGCCTCCACCTTTAAGGGATCAATACAGATCCCATCGTTCGAGACGATAAATCCTAAGAGGCCTCCGGACTCAATGCAAAAGATACACTTATGAGGATTCATATGGATATTATATCGTCTGCATATGAGGAAAATGGCCATCAGATGATCCATGTGGAACTCACGCTGCTTCGAATGAGTAGGGAGATCGAGAGGGTAAGGTTCCACAAAGTCCTTAATGTCATGGAAGGCATACGACATAGCCTGGTGAAACGTGGCACCAGCATTTTTAAGGCCAAACAGGAGTTTGCGGTATGCAAATGTTCCCCATGGGAAGATGAAATATGTCTTATGTTGGTCGGCTGGATTGATCTCAATTTGGTTGTAACCAGAAAAGCCATCCATGAATGAGAAGATGACGCTTCCGGCATAGTTGTCGATAATCTAGTCAATGAAAGGGTTCGGGTAGTTGTCTTTTGGACAAGCCTAGTTAAGGTCCTGATAATCGACACAGACGCGAATGGTGCCTTGATTTTTGTTCATAGGGATGATGTTTGAGACCCAATCTATCAATGGGACAGGATAAACGAAACCAACCTTTAAGAGCTTTTCAATCTCTTCCTTGATTGCTGTAGTCTTCTGAGAGTGTATTGGTTGCAACTTCTAGCAAACAGGTTTGATGTCGGGATAGGTTTTTATTTCGTGAGAAACAATCACGGGGTCTATCCCAGGAATCTCCTCATAGGACCAAGCAAATACATCTTAAAATTGCTTGAATAAGGTCGTGCCAGTAGTTATTTCTTCAAGGAAACACTTCTGGCCGATGCGAATGTGTTTCACTATACCAAGTTTCACTGAAATGTCTACCAAGGTTGTAGGCTCAATGTTGGCCAAGTTACCCTCAGTGTCCGAAAGACATGTAAGTATGGGGGAATGAGGGAATGGGTAGATATCGGGTGAGAAGACAGTACTAATGTTGTCCTCTATATAATCCAAAGGCAGGAGAAAAGATGACCTATAATCGAGGTCATCCCATGGACCATCACCAACGTTCATAACTTCCATGACGGACTTGTCCGAATGAAAAGTTTGAAGTAAGAGATTAGGTAGAGATGATGTCCGTCATAGAGAACAAGATGGGGAGGCCAAAGTAAAGTGGTCCCCCGATGTTGATTGGATGGCCTCATAGATGCATTCAGTGGGTTAAAGAGGCATGGCGTTTCCAATCAGGTGTGTTGTGGCTTCATCCGGTACAAGCCAAGTATCAGCGAGGCGAGATGAAATCTCTATGGAGATCATGTTCACCGAGGAAACATGATTAGGGGGGTCTGAAAGTGGAAAAATGACCATGAGATATGAATCTTTCAGCAGGTCATACCCTTATAATCTCATACTATTTTGACATCTGTCCAATGGAAGGAATGTGGTCACCAGGATGAGTAGTAGTGTCCAGTGTGCAAAAATCTAGTTCGTCAATAGTAACAATTCGTCCTTGATGGGGGAATTGTACTACACGGAAGACTGAAGAAGCTACTGCCTACATGGCATAAAACCAATTGCGACCAAGCAAGAGATTATAATCTATTGGGGCAGAGACCACTTCTATGTTAACAATTATGGTATTTCCGCCCAACTCAACTGCAAGAGCTTATAAGATCCCATGAGGTTGAAAGCCACACCCATCGAATGCTTTCAACGTTGTAGGAGAACGGTTCAATTCGGGAGAGCCAATGGCTCTCCAACGGGGGATCGACATGACAGAAGTAGAGGTGCCTTCATCTAAAAGGGTACGGTGGAAAATATTCCCGGCAATGTTCGCAGCGACTTGGAATGCGAGCTGGTGGGAGAGCCTCGGCTTGAAGTAGTCAAGTTGGAACAAGATGGTATTCGAAGAATCGGGGTCAACTACACCAATGGATGTAAGGAGAGTTTTGCGTTGATTAGGAAAATTCTGAAAAACTTCTAGCGCAAACATGGGATAAGGAGCTTGTGCCAAGTCCTCAACGATATTATAATTTTTTGTCGTCCGAGCATTAGGATTGAAAACAGCTTTCCGAATCGTGCTCTTGGGTGGTCGGAATATCGAATCTAAAGATGGCTTCTCAATGGTGAAAGAAGCTAGTGGTACACTGACATTAGGTAGGGAGCTAGAAGCTTTTTCAGTAATACTTCCAGCAAGTTCCTACGAAGGGACCGGGTCGTATGATCGCGAGCGAGAATTCAAGTTGATCGTCTCATTACGCATAATGAGAACATGCACAGTATTGGATGGTTGCTCCTGGGATGGGGGGTTTGAGCAATCCTTTGCTGATTCTGAGTGGGAAATGGATTGTTGAGGACTGCGGGAGTCAGTTTACCTCTAAGAAACTTTTGGACTTCATCTCTATGAGGACACTCTTTAGAGAAGTGATCATCTTCACACAGTAAACAAGGATACTTTAGTTTTCGCTTCTGCTTGGTATCATTAGGAGTTCTCTTTTGCTCCTGCTGGGTGAAAGATTTCTTGGATTTCCCTGAGTCATAAGTGTTGCGGGGTGCATCGAGAAGAATATCAAACAACGTGCTTGATTAAGCGTAGAGCAAATCTAAGTAATGGGAACAAGCGATAGCTTGCTCCTCGGTGACAGCACCGCCCATCGCGACATCTCAAGCTGTGTGAGGGATGAGGGATTTGGTAAACCAATCTGCTAGGATTTGATCTGGAATGGGGGCCTTAATCAAGAGTCTTCTCCTCCGCCACTGATGTATATGAGTAGAGATATGAGTAGTGGTATTTTGGCGGAGAGAGGTAAGAAGGTCCATACCAGTTTCATACAATATAGGAAGTTGGAAATGAGTCAAAAAGTTCATAGCAAGAGAACCAAAATCGTCAAAAGAAGGAGGTGGTAATTTGATATACCGCTTGGCAGCCAAACCAGTGAGAGTCTGTTGGAACAATAATAGACGGATCGAGTCGTCCATCAGAGATTTGGATGAGCACCATACATGGTATGTCATCACATTGTGTTTAGGATCCTCGTCCGGCTTTCCATCAAACTTGGGGATATTCGATCGAAGTTTCACCGAAATCGGGGGCCAGTTAGTTCCATCATAGATGGGGCTGTTTATCAATCGAGATAGATCAGTTAAGTCCAAAGTAGCCATAACGGGAAGCTGTTGATTGGGATATGGGTACTGATAGTACTGGTAAGGCATGTAAGGACAAGTAGGGCCTTGTATCGATTGATTAAAAGGTGACCACGAAGGAAACTAACCATAGGGGGGTGTGCCGCCCGGACCGTAAGGGGGTCCGCCACCATAAGGTGTTCCATTCCAATAAGGTGGGGTTACACCTCCACCACCGGGAGGAGGTGGAGGTCCGCCGCCACCACCGAGGGGAGGTGGAGGTCCATACCCATAATAAGGTGGCTCACCACCACCTCCTCCTAGAGGGGGTGGTGGGCCACCTCCACAACCAGAAGGATGGTGACCCCCACCACCTCCGCTACCGGAAGGATGAGGGTCGCCACCACCACCACCACCACCTCCATAGTAATTATATCTACCATCGCCTCTTCTTGGAGGGGGTGGTGGACCGCCTCCATCGCCCGAAGGGAAATGTCCTCCCCCGCCATGATATGGTGGTCCTCCACCGCCTCTTCCTGGGGAAGGTGGTGGACCATTCATGCCACTGCCAAAAGGGTGGGGGCCATTGTTGGTAGAATGAGTTGGACCTCCACCGGAAGGTAGAGGTCCGCCTCCTCCAAAGTTAGGTGGGGGTCCGCCGCCTCCAGCAGGAGGTGGGGGTGGACCAATCAGGGGTGGTGGTGCTTGATGGATAGTTGGTTGGGGTCCATGTTGTAAAACGGGCTATTGCCCCCATAGAGTGTATGGGTTTCTAGGATTAGATTAGCCCGGTGTTGGGTTCAAGGAACCTGGATACGCTTGACTCCATGAGGGTTGAGTTACATTGGATGGGCCCCCAACATGAGATAATCCCATGGTGGATGGTCTAGCGGGTTGGGAAGATCCAATGGGAGGGCCGTTGGGGATTCCGCCACCTATGTTCTGGTTAGGAAACGGGGGTTTCCCTCCAACCACAACAGGATGGCCACTAACCAAATGTTGAACCAGCATAGGATGTTGACTAGCTACTGTAGTAATAACGTTACCAATAAGATAATTCGGGGGAATGGAGTATCCTCCCCTTTAATTTTGAGGTGGGGGAGGAGCTGGTAAAGTGACTGTGATAGTGACAAGTGAGCTAGACTATTGCTGTTCAACTGGTTGGGTAGTAGGAAGTACTGAACTGGTCTCCTGTTTAGGAGATGCATGTGCAGGGATAGATGGTTGACCAGTTTTAGTAGTGGTCGCGTGTTGCGTGGACGATTCTGGTGACTCAAAATACAATGAGCAACTTGGGATTGGTTGATAAGTGGTTAATGATGGATCTTCAATCCTTCATTGGAGACTTGAATTCCAACACCTCTCAGCCATAGACCGAAAGTGAGCTAATTGGTTATGGCAATAGGCCAAAGGATCATCTGGAGTAGTCTCATTAGGTGGGGGTGCAATGGAAAAATGAGCCACTGGGTGACTAATAGAAGATGTCCAATAAGCTACTGAAGGACCAACAGCTGCTATGGGGTCGTCTTGGATTTGATTTATCCATTCCAATGAACCAGGTTCTCCCGGTGCAATGGGAGATAGGTCTTGTGAAGTGGGAATTTGTGCTTCTTAGGGATGAGAGGCAGGTGAATCTAGAGAAGTATGTGGAAACAAATGTCCTCCAATATTCAAAGTGGGGTTTTCCACTTCAGTAACTATGACCGCATCACGCTAATCCATCCTTACCCTTGAAATAACCTCATGGTTAAGGGGATATTCGGGTGATAAGTTTAAGATCCTACGGGATCTTCTCCAAGGGAAATCTACCAAAGCATCAGTAAAATCAGCCAGAGTGGCTGAAACAACGTTCTCTCCTAAGGAACTCTACAAAAGGAAAGCAGTCCAAAAAAACCTACTCAAATTAAGGCAACAAGCAAACTTATGTGATAGAGTGGATTCAAATCTGAAACCTCACGGGATTATCAAGGCATCGCAAACCACTTTATACTGCAGGGTCCAACAATATGACGCGACAAGGAGAATTGGGACTATACCCTTGCCTACATACCCGATTACTTGGATAGTACATGCGTGCTAATCTCCCCGAACATTGTTCTCGGTGTATTGCTTTGCTAAGATGGCCAAATGGTTAACTTGGTTGGTCTCAGGAATCCTAGTGGTGTCTCCCAATATACGCAAAGTACGTGGGAATCCAAAGTGCCGCCACTGCACTTTCAGTTGAGTAATGGTCCTCCTCCTAAGCTACACCTCTCTCTTGTCGAGAATGTGGATTGGTTCTGGCATGAAATCCCCTTCGGGGTCCACTTGTAATAAGGACCAATCAATAACATGTTTAGTATTGTATACATATTTCTTTAATAATGAAGCATGAAAAACATTATGAACTTTTATATGAGCTGGTAAGGCTAACTCATAAGCCATTGGGCCCTTCTTGGCTAGTATTTCAAAAGGTCCACAAAATCTTGGGGCTACTTTCCCGCAACGTCCTAAGATAAACGAGCTTCGTTTTGCCTTTATTGTTAGAAACACATGTTCATCAACTTAGTAGTCGTTTTCTTTTCTTTTCTTGTCTGCATAACTCTTTTGGCGGTCTTGTGCTTCTTCCAAGTTCAGCTACACTTTGGACACTAGTTGTGCCAAGTCCTTTAGTAGATCGGGTCCTAACATAAGTCAGTCTACCGGACTGTCCCAAGTCACGGGTGTCCGACATTTCTTACCATAGAGTACCTCAAAAGGGCTCATTTTGGCTGAGGTTTGATAACCGTTGTTGTACGAAAACTCTGCGAGGTGAAAATAATCTTCCCACTTGGTGGGGTTGTTCATGACATACATCCTTAACATGTCCTCAAGGATCTGGTTTACTTGTTCTGTTTGTCCATTGGTCTGGGGGTGGTCCGCGGTACTGAATTGTAACTGGGTCTCCAAACCAGAGAACAATGCTCTCCAGAAGTTGCTACTGAACTTCGTGTCTCGATTGGAAATGATTGCCTTGGGTATCCCATGCAATTAAAAGATATCCTTTAAGAATATTTCCGCAATGTGAACTGCCTTGTAGGTAGATTTTACTGGTATGAAGTGAGTTGCATTAGACAGCTTGTCTACCACTACAATGATGGAGACATTCTGTTTTGTACTCTTGGGTAAGCCTGTAATAAAGTCCGTACTTATTACCTCCCACTTACATTCGGGAACGAGTAAAGGTTGAAGCAATCCGGAAGGGTGTTGGTGCTCTTCTTTAACCAGTTGGCACTCCTGACATTTCACGATGAACATGGCGATGTCGGTTTTCAACTTAGGCCAAAAGTAATGTTTCTTTATTGCTGATATCATCTTTTGATATCCGGAATGCCATGAATAGGGTTTCTGGTGAAACTCGGTGAGAATGTTTGATCTAATGTCTCCATTCTCTGGGACGTAAAGTCTCTCTTTCAACCACAGTAGTCCCGATTCGTCTATCTTGTATTCCTTCTGTTGTTGGAATAGTCTGTCTTCTCAGATCTTTGCAAGGATTTCCATGTAGTAATGGTAACTCTTACATGTCGTTTGAATCTTGTGGTGTAAGTTTGAGTCGGTTTCACTCACCGTGACCTCATAAAGCATATGTGCACATCGGCTCAAGGTATCTGTAATCTTGTTTTCCTTGCCCTTAATATGCTTTAGTTCAAAATGATACTCACTGAGGAATGCTAACCATCTGGCCTGCCCAACGTTTACGTCGGGTTGGTCGAAAAGATACTTCAAACTCATGTTATTCATCATTAATAGGAATTTCTTTCCCATAAGGTAATGTTGCCACATCTTCAGGGCATGGATGATGGCGGCTAGTTCGAGGTCATGCATAGGGTAGTTCTGCTCATATTCTTTTAATTTCCTTGATTCATAGCATATGGAAAAATTGTCTTGCATAAGGACTCCCACAAGTCCTTCCCTACTTGCATCCGTGCAAACAACAAAGTCCCCATTGGGGTCTGCAATTCGTAAGATCGGTGCACTAATCAATAGTTGTTTCAGCTTTTGAAAGCTTTCTTCGCACTTAGCTGTCCATATGAACTTGTTTTCCTTCTTCTGTAAGGTAGTCATGGGACATGCGATTCACGAGAAGTTCTCAATGAACTTCCGATAGTAGCCAGCTAAACCTAAAAATGATCTTATATCGAATACGCACGTAGGTGTAGGCCATTCTTCGATAGCTTTGACCTTTTCAAGGTCGATGGCTATTCCCTTCTTGGAAATTATATGTCTTAAGTATTGAATCTGGGGTTTATAGAAACCGCACTTAATAGAATTGGCGTAAAGTTGGTGTTCCCGTAGTATACGCAAAACAATTTGGAGATGTTCCTGATGTTCTACTTCATTCTTGGAGTAGATCAAAACGTCGTCAATAAAGACTAGAACAAACTTATCGAGGTATTTACTAAAGATGTTGTTCATCATACACATAAAGCTAGCCAGTGCGTTTGTCAACCCAAAGGGCATCACTACGAACTCGTAGTGGCCATAACGGGTCTGAAATGTAGTCTTGTTGATATCCTCATGACAGATCCTCACGTGATGGTATCTGAATCGTAAGTCGATCTTTGAGAAGATCTTCGCTCCTCTGACTTGGTCAAAAAAATCATTGATTCTATGGAGTGGGTAGCAGTTATTAATGGTCATTTTGTTGAGTTGGCGGTAATCGATGCACATTTGTATTGTTTTGTCCTTCTTCTTGACAAAGAGTATCGGTGCGCCCCAAGGGGAAACACCTGGTCAAATGTACCCCTTGTTGATTAACTCTTGTAACTGAAGTTTGAGTTCCACCAATTGTGGTGTACTCATGTTGTAAGGAGATTTAGAGGCTGGTATTAACCTGGTTGTTAGTTCGATGGAAAAGTCTAAGTCTCGTTTGGGTAGTAATCCCAGTATTTCTTTGGGAAATACATCTTTGAACTCTATGAGGACTGGGAAGTGTTCAATCTTTTGTTCCCTATCAGTTTCTATGTTTTGGATATTGATAGCAAAGAGTTTGCAACCTTTTCTGATACATTTCTTTGCTTGTAAGGCGGAGATCTTTCATACCGACACTTTCTTATGGATACCCTGAATCGTCTTCTGATTCCCTTGGTCATCCCTGCAGAGTAAGGATTTGTTTAAGAATTCCAGTAGGACATGGTGTTCTTCTAACCAATCCATGACGATAAGTACATCGTATGACCCTAGCGGTAGAATGTTTAATTCTAACCTAGTTGGAAAACCATTTAAGTCTATCTCACAAGTTTTGACTAACTCGGAGACCTTTTGTTTGGTACCGATGGCTAGTTGTACCAGCTATGGTTTCTCTTGATGCTCTCGGTTCAACTTACAGGTATCCACTATCTTAGGGGAGATATAACTTCATCATGCACCGAGATCTATTTAAACTAAAATGGTTGTGTTAGAGATCTTACCCTCAATTTCAACCGTTGTGGCTTGGTGATCTGCCTATTAGCTATCAAGAGTGGCATAAATCCTGGGTTTCTTTGCCATGTCTCTTACGGTAGGTTTTGCTTGGATGTTGTGTAAAACTCCATCTGTTTTGTTGGCGCAGTCTCTGGAATAGTGGGGCCCTTGGCATTTCCAACAAGAAACGGTTGGTGGAACAACTTTTGTCCCTTTGTTGAAAGATGGCCCATTGACAGGTGGTGGGGGTGCACTTGGTCGTGCTTAGGGTCAGTTGAAGCCTCTATTGGGTGGAGAAATGTTGTTATGTTTTCGGTAAGGTGGAGGTCTAAAACCCGGTCTACGGTTGTCCGTGAAGGTTCTAAACCTGTCTCTAGTTCTGTTCATGTTATCATTCCTTGGCTGTCCCTGTTCATAACACAATCTTTCTTTATGTAAGGTCACATCAAGGGTTTTGGGCATGTCAAACTCTATCTTTTCTCTAAAGTTTGGTGGCAGCCCTCTTAAGAACTATTGTATCTTGACCTTTTCGTCTTTGATGTAGGGAACATAATGCAGCAAGTCTAAGAATTTGTTTATGGAAGCTTCCATGGTTAGGGAGCCCATTTTTCAGTTCATGGAATTCTTTAATTTTCTTGTCAAAGAATATTTTAGACATATATTTGTCCTGGAATGTCCTGCTGAAAGTTTACCATGTTATGTCTCTCAGTTCTTGTCCCTTGGTGTGTTTCAAGTCCTGCCACCATTTGGTAGATTTACCATTCAGGTTGTATATGGCTAGTCAGGCTTGCATTTCACTAGAGTAATTATGAACTTTGAAGTACTTATTCATTCCTAGCAGCCACTCCTCAACCTTCTCCCTAGAGTTAATCTCTCTATCATAGGTTGGGGCTTTTACCTTTCTAAATTCTCCTTGTAAACTGTCGCCACTCTTCCTCCTTCTCTTGCAAGGAGGTGGTGACCCTTCCTCGTTGGAAGAGCTCTTACAGTCCTCTTCCATTGATTCAAGTATGTGTTCTCCCTGCTCTTCTCCCTTAGGGATGGCAGTCCTTTCTGTGTGACTATTTCCCTTTTTCAAGGTGTTAATTCAGAGTGTTGGTTGTTCGGGGGGTTTTTCCCTTGTTAAAGTCTAAAGCAGAGCTTCATTTATAACCTATTGTTCTCGTCTTTCTTGAATGTTGTCATCTCTGGCACTTTGGAATTCTCCCTATAGGTTTTGCATGGATTTCATTAAATCCCTTTTGAGTTCCACCACAATTTCTTGCTCTTGTGCTGGAGAGTTCAGATTTCCATGTATGCTGCTGCCCCCTTCTGCATTCATTTTCAAATAGTGACTGTACCTGCAATGTTATATATGTGTCAAGAACAAAAAATTTGTTAGTCCATTTTCACATAAACAAAATAAGAATTTATGAATGTATGTTTATGTTTACTATGTATCTGCAACGGATGTTCTATTTTCAATGAGCCTAATAGGTCACTTAGTTTTGTAGTTGGGCTCTGATACCACTTGTAATGTCCCTAAAGAGTAAAAAAAAAAAAATCTTCTACTTGCTAGTGTTCCTAAGATTGATTATATATTTAAAGAATTAATGTTCAACAATGTGAAGAATATCGGTACTTGCATTCAATATCTAAGTGTTTAGGAAATATTCTAACAAGGTAGTTTTTATCGGTCTTTCTTTTGTTTGCGGAAGTAATTATGATGAGTATGTTTGTGTAAAGTTTAGCCATGAAATAAAACTATCAATCTCTTTTCCTCTGATATGATCTAAATGTATGTTTTAAATGTCAATTGTCTAAATGTCAATTCTTAAGCATGATGAACTTGATGAGAGAGGTTGAAATACCCTGAAACTTTGGGGCTGATCTAAACACTCCTGGAGGATTCACCAAGAGGTAAGGTGTGAATGCTTGAAACCTGTGGACATACTTAGCGATTTCGCTAATGCATCTTTAATTGTCATCTCCTTGTAGGTGTTCTTCTGTGGCCACCATTTGAGTAAATCCAACATGTACAAAGAAAACTCTCAAGGTGAAGGCACCCCTTCTGCTAAACATATGAAGGTTGAGGTCTTTGTTTTAATGGTAATTAACCAAGAGTGTTGAAGCTACATGACCATACTATATAGTTTTGTAATTCGCAAATGGGTCCTATTGTGGTAGTTGGATATATTAATGTCGCACATGGTTTTCACATTGCTTTTGGTCAGTTGGACTAAGGGCCATAGTGAGGGTTACACAGAAGTTGTCAAGTCATGGGTTTTCTTGGTCTTTTGGCTGAGAGGGTTTTAGCTCTGTTTGTGAGGTAATTGCGCCTTGCCTGAGCTATGCTCATGGCCAGGGTAATGCCTGTCTGAATACGAAGGCGATCTAGAAGAACGTCCTACAGGTAATTATGTCCACGTTTAACACTAAAACTTCTCAGTTTTACTTCCATTTTTAATGAACTGTCCAGGCCCTAACTTTTTTTCACTTCCTTCACTAATAGGTATAAAGGGGCTCTCTGCATGGACGAGAAGGGAACCAACATGAACTGAATAAGGTGTTTGGACTGGTAAGTCCTGGGTTCTTTCAACCCCTCATAGTTATCTGTCTCGGTGGTTGAAGAAGGTCTTGATAAGTTTGCATTGAAGAGACTCATGATGCCTTTGGCTCACTCAAGTTTTGGATTCTCCAGAGTGGTCTTGTTTGAATTGACTAGGTGTGTTAAGGAAATAGTTGTAGTACTAAACCAATGGGTGAAACTTTTGAGGGTTTCCATGCTGCTGTAGGGTTTAGTGTTTTGGTCTCGGTTGTTTTCAATGTGTTCATGCCAATGTATAAATATAGGCTTCCTTTTTTTTTAAAGAATATGAACTCCTTTGTAATTATTTGTGGATCTCGTTGTGCTGTTGAATATGTGGAATAGATTGCTGCGTTTTAATATGAGACTCAAATGGATGCGTGAATGAATAGGGTCACTGAGTTTAACATTTAGTATTCTATCAGTTCAAAATCTTGGTGAAGGTTGTTGGACTAAATTAATGAGGTCCATGATAGCATAAGAAAATTTCCATTTATCTACTCTTCGTTTTCCTGTATCTTACAAGAATTTATATGGAACATTTGGTTAATCATTGTTGTCAATGATACTGATGTATCTTGTCTAGATTTTAAAATGGGACTCGGGTCTTTGAAATGCTTCCGGGGTTCGATACCTGACCTAGGCCTTTGAATTTGAAAAGTATGAGATGCCTATCATTTAGATTGTGGGATTCGATCCTTGAATCTATCAGGGATTTAAGGTTTAAATGTAAAATTGCAAGCCTGTACTTGTTGTGTGAAGTAGTAACCCTTGTTTTTCTACTACATGTTTATAATGGATCCAATGAGAAAATACAAGTCGTGGTCACTGTGTAATGTTTCAATGTTTGGCTCCTAAATGTTTTAAACAATTGAACTCTAAACTCTACCTGCGAATTCTAGTTTCTTGTTTTCCCAAAAAGGTTTGAAAGAAAGAACGCTATCTGATGTGGAAATAATTATTTGTTTATTTGGAGCCTGCGATTCCAAGTATGAAGTGTCGTTTGAGAAAATTCGATGGCTGGCTTACTATGATGTTGTTCCTATTTGGTGGTTCTTAAGAACAGAAAAGAAGAATAAATAAATAGACAGAAATAAAACCCTAACTCTAACAATCGTTTTACTATTTAAATGGAATTGTTTTCCTACAATTGATAGAATGGGAAGGACGATGGATTTCCATAGGTACTACCATATAATTATAATTATGAATAAATTCGATTTCCAGGCTTTAAGAGCCTTGAGGGTTTCGAAACTTAGACCGAACCCTTACTAGACTAGATCTTTAATAAGACATCTTGTAGGTAGTCGTGGACCCTATACTATGAAAGGGTAAAATTATTCTAATCTGAAAACATAATTATGGTTAAAGAACTAATAGTCCTATCTTAAGAATATGTAAACAAAAGGAGCAAAGCATTGTTATAAAAGGAATCTTTCGATTAGCAACGAGAATAATCCTACATTTTTTTATTGTGTAATGTCTAGCACAGTCTAGCTTGGCTAGACCTGCTAGACCCTCCACTGGTTTCTGGGCCAAACCTCTAAGTTGATAATGTTTCTATTAAAAAAATTTAAACAATGTTGAATTATCCATTCTAGTCTAAAAGCCTGTGTCTACTATGACAGGAAATGAAAACAATTAATACTACATACCTAGCTGTGTTGGCACTTGATCCTATCCTGTAGAAGCCTAGCTACTTTGGCACTCGATCCTTTCCTGTAGAAGTCTGCACACTCAAACAATAATTATTGCAGAACCTTTTATGTTTTAGCTGACTTATGATCTTAGTTGGATAACTTTGGTGCTACCATGTTCCTCCCAACCATGACCCTTAGACCATTCCTGGTTCTAACTGGATCCCCCCGAACTGATTCCAACATGCAATGAGAGATAGAGGCCCTAGGTTCACTGCTGGTTCAGATCAAGAATTAATAGGTGAAATTACATCAGTTTCTTGGAGCAGAAAACTTCTCTCTAATTACCATAAGAGAATGATAATGAAAAAAAGAAAAATGATCCCCCAAAACTTGGGCTCTGGCCTCTTTATGTAAGGGTGTCTTGAATTATGATTGTAGGAAATAATTAGTTTCTTTTAAATTAAATAATTAATATTTAAAAGATATTATTTAGTAAATAGCTAGTCTTTTTGCACTAGGACTTTTTCAATTGTTTTAAGTATAAGTGATTTCTGATTTAAGCTCTTCATAATAATTATAATAACAATAATTACCATAATACTATTTCTAACCTAGGTATTAATACATTATTAATACTATTTACAATTGTTGCTGCCCACTAAATACTAATACTTTATTAATACTATTAAATAATGTGGCATCCCATTATGCATAAACTATATGCAATAAATGTCTTTTATAAATAAATAATCACATCATTATTTACTAATAATAATATTTAATCTTGTATCTTCACATAACACTTTGTTTAACAATTTAAGGGTAAGGTCCACTTCTTTGAACGGTCTTTCGGTAGGCTTGGATAGGCACCTCTAGTCTCTCTCTTGCATGTCGGATTCCCTCGTTTAACATGGTAGTTCCTGCAGTATTTGATGATAGATAAAAGATGAATCATTTAATCAATTTTAAAAAATGTGATGAAGTAGAAGTGCTATGCAGACTCTTTTCGACTCAACACTTTGATATTTAGTAACCCCGAGTGCTCTTCAGAGCCTTTTAACTCAACACTTTCACATGGGGGTTACGCTAGTGCAATTCCAGAGCTTCCTGCTCAACACTAGTGCTAGGATGTGGTTGTGAAGCACATCTAGAATATTCAATTGGACTCGGATCCGGTATTCATTTATCAAGCTTGGAGTGCTCTAGGGCTTATGCCCAACACTCAATGTACCTCAGGGCTTACTCCCGGAACATAAACATTCCTCTAGGTACATCGGGGCTTATGCCTAGTACGTAGGTCATCTATGTGTTTCTCAGTCTGTGCTCAAAACCCACATAAATCATTCATGTAAAGATTATAGTTCTGCACAGTAAATAATAAAAGATCATCTGAGTATATTAGGGTTTGTACCCATATCAAATCTGAAACACATCATCAAAACATTAGGGCCTCCTTGCCCAGTATACTGAAATAAAGAAGTCAATTAGGGTCCATGCCTAGTATGTCAATATATAAAAGAATAAGTCATAGGTGCTAGGGCTTATGCCCAATACTCAAAATAACACATATGTGCTGGGGTCGTGGCCGTAATGTAACAACAAAGATAGTAAGTCCAAAATTTAGGATATTACATTCTCTCATTGTTTTACACATTTTCAGGTGAGGAGACTAACTTTATGAAAAATGACTCCCCTTTTATGTTGAGTTGTGATTGCATTGCATTATCCTTCTTGCTACTTGATCCTTATGTCGAATCTTGCTTACTCACTTATTAGCCATGTGCCTGAGCACTTTACCTTCCGAGCCAAGCAGAGCCTTAATTTATCTTGCACAGCTTGATGACCCTTTCCCCTGAGGGAACATTCCCCTGAGTGTCCACATCCTGCACATGCTTCCTTGCATTGATCATAGGTATGTCCCACTGCTTGGAACTAGTTTGCTTGCTACTTGACACTCATTCCCTCACTTGCTGTACTATAAGCAATTTTATCATTTTTCAATATTTCCAAATATGAAAAGACCAAAAAAACCAAATATTCCAAAATGTCGAATGGGATTATGGTTACTACTTCTACTTGGCAGTTGTTGTGTCACCTTTGAACAGAGCATTCATTCCACTCCATCCATTATGACTCAGGACTATAGTAGGACCTTAGGAGCTATACTCGTTTCTCAATTGTTACTCTACCGGTTGGTTAATCTTCCATTCCTTAGGGATCCCTTTGTTGATGCCTCCTGAATCGCACAGTGTCATTATCATTGAGTCATTTGAGTCTATGCTGCCTGAGTCTATTGATCTGCTCATGCTCTTGTTCAAAGGAAGTCTTGAGACCAGAGTCAGCCACTCCTAAGATCTCTTGACTATTACATGTCGGCCATCCTTATTGAGTCAGTCTGTTTCGCCTAAGTTCTTCCAAATCTTTCAGCATAGCTAGTACCTTGTGTTGGTTGATGTGGGATGCCTTAATGCCATCCTTCCAGCAAGTTTCTTTCTATTGGTTCCAACTCATTTATTTCAGAATTTTAAACTTAGAGTTTGGTTGAGTACCTTTAGGCTTGCAGTCATTAGTGGTAGGTTCTCTCGCCATTGACAATATTGGCTATACATCAATGTCCCCTGATCAATGGATTCATCTTAGTGTTCGACTTCAACCCATCTATTCACACTTTGATGATTGTACTCTACGCATGGATGCCCATTTTCATTATTGGTGGGTTATCTCGCGTCTGTTAATGGTAAACATCATTGACCGATAATCAGACGATGTCACATCAGGTTCGACCTCAGCACTTTTATTCACTTGATGGGACTTGCACCATAGACGATTTGTTTAGAAGACCGCAGGCGATAGTGGAATTCAGTATGCTACTTATGATGACGAATTTACATCTGAGATATCATCTCTCAGATATCAGTAGTTTGCACCTCCAGTTCACACCAGTTGTTTCTTTTTCAGTAGAGAACCAGATCTTACTGTAGAGGGATCATGGCTATGATCACTTATGACATGTCTTCACTATATACTTCTTATTCATGGCCATTGTATCAGATTGTTGTATCATACTGACATGTACTTGAGATACAATTGTATTATGATGAGTGAGTTGTTCCTTCCACTTGTGTCTCCATCACTCGACTTCTGAGTTCTGTAATCTATTTTGGCCATTGTAGCACCATTCTCTGACCTCACACATTAGGGGGCATCTGTTACAACGTAATTTTCCACCTTGTGAGCATCAACACTCTTTGGCCTTCAAGATCCATTTCACTAACTCAGATTCACTTTATGTCCTTCGGAACACATTTTCCCCTATTTTTCATCTTGTACTCTAGCTGTTCCACGTTAGCCAGTGTACCCGTGAGCTGCATCTCTATAGCACGCAGGTGACAAGTAAAATGGTAAAAATCACTAATAAATTACTATTTACTCCCAAAAAGCACTCTTAGGGTGACCTTTGGCCCTCCATTTTCCCACTAATGCTTCGATGTGTCCTTTCACTTACCTTTGGAAGGGTATATATTGAGCTCTTATGGCATATGGAAGGGAGGAGAAAGAGATAGCAAGATAACTCTAGTGTATTTTTTCTGCATCTTGAGTCTACACTCATTGATCCTAGTTGTTGTGAACCTTCTATGTTCACCTTCCAAACTCCTTTCATAGTTTGAGTTTTCCATTCCATGGAGGACTGAAGTGGTGGAGGCACAAGTGGAGAGACCCAATTCTTGGTTCAGTTTGGTTGCTGGCAAGAGGTCGTATCACATTGTACTTCTTGTTATTGATTAATAGAAATACTCATATTCTCATCCATTAATGGTGTGAATGTTGTTTATATTACATTGGGTTGCATTTACTTATTATATTATGGACCATTGCTATTGATGATGTTAATGTCTTTCATATATTATATGCACTTGTTGTATATTGCTTGTCAAGACTCATTGGTAGGTTCGAGTGCATGAATTTAAAGCTTCAACGGGGATCTACATCGAACGTCCAGATCAAGGTTGGTTATATTCTCCATTGTCTTAGCATTGTCATTTATATAGCATAACATTGAAAATTGAGTTATTTTCTGGTAGTCAGCTGTCTATTGTGGTCGACCCCAAGCCATAGGAAGTTTTCTCCGTAACAGAAGCACACTTTTTCGAAGGATTCAGAGGTAAGTACCTGAATAATCATAGTCTATACATTAAAATGCTTTTAGTTGAGAAAGGAATTTTAAGAATGCAGTGATATTTTTGAATCTATCACGGTAGAAAGTATATATAGTGGCTGTGATGAGGAAACCCATAATCTGAGAATTGGAAAGAGATATAAGTTTAATAAAGAAAAGAATCTCGGAGGACCTGGAATCCATCTGAATACCGAAATCCCATGTGATCTTACCAATCAGACCACGCTGTCATCACCCACAATCCAGCCTATTACACCTCAGAACCCGCCGGTTGCAAATACCGCACCTCCCCTATCTCAGAACCCGTCTGCCACGAGTGCCATGCAGCCCACTCCCTAGAACGTCAATACTAGTACCACCACTGGAGTGGGTGCCTAGACTATTCCAACTCAAACCATTCCAGTTCAGAACACCTAGTCTCAGACTATTCCACAGAGTAGTATCCCTAGAACTATTCCGAGTACCACATTCACTTTTTTCGCTCAGAACACTGCATAGAATCATAACACTACTCAGGGTGCTACACAACCAAGAAGGAGAATGACAGATAACGATATAAAAGTGCTGATATTCAAAGGAACGGGTCTAGAAGACCATGATCAACATTGGTTTCTATGTGAAGCCATATGGAGTGTAAAACAAGTCCAGGATGATGCTGTGAAGTGAGCGCAGCCCATCACCACTTTCAGAGATAGAGCCTTGCATTGGTTTATGAAATATTCTCAGCCACAGCCGAGAACCCTAGTAGAAATTAAGGCCTCGCTCTGAGCAGAGTTTAAGAAACTGAAATCCGAGTCGCAGTGCATAACAGAGTTAAAATAGATCAAGCAAAAACCTGTTGAAACGGTCTGGGAATTCGACCAAAAATCTAAGACATTGCTGGACCAAGTGAGCTTTTTTATAGTTCCGCAATAGCATCAGGAATGGTTCGTTGTTGCATTGTTTCCTCACATCAGACAACCATTGATGGAGCAAAAGGTTGCGTCACATGCAGAGACCTTAAAGATCACAATGAAGCTAGAGGCTTCGCCGATCAGTGAAACTAGTTTTGGAATGTCTCAGATCTAGAACGAGTTGACCACCTTGACATTAGAATTGCAAGGTAAGAAGAATGGAAAGGAACAAAGATATGAATAGAGGCATGAGGTCTGGTGTACATGATGTAAGGGAGAAGGCCCCACTAGAGAAAATTGCCCCTTATTTCAAGATTATCATAACAGTGGTGTGCCGAACCCAATGAATCAGAACCAGGCACCATGGTGTGAAATTTGTAGAACCAAAGGACACCGACCTGAGGACTGTTATCTAATACATAAATACGTAAATACAGCTAAAAACTTATATTGCAATTTCTGTTAGTCAGTTGGACATGCTGAATCCAACTGCCATGCATATGAGCTCATGAATGAAAGGAAGTGAGATATGGAAGCGATGGGAGGTGCTGGAATGTACCGCATCCAAGAAGAAAATCAACCAAAACAAGAGAATGCTCAGTATGATTAGGGTGGATATAGAGGTTGTGGTGTTGGATACCGCGGGAGATGAAGAAATGCTGGCCCAACCCAAGGAAGAGTCCAAGACCAGGTAATCTATTATAACTATGGCTAGCAAGGTCATGTATCTCGAGATTGTACAAACACATGCACTATGTGCAATTATTCTAAATCATTTGATCATGTTAATGAATACTGCCCCATGCTAGAGCTAGAAATGAAGAAATGAAGATGGACATAACTGTTGAACCCCAACATTCAGTTGATCGCAGCAGAGACAAGAACTGTGGATGCGAGCATAAATGTGGTAATGTGCAATGGCACTGATACAGGAAGAGATAGAGGTGCAGAATCTTCGACTTCTGGAATGTTTGATACTAAGCATACTCCTGGTGAACCAGTATGGATTAGAAAAGCTGCTGGGAAAACACCTAGTTTGAACTTATCGACAAATAAGGAAGTATTCGAAGAAGCGCAGGACATGTTCAAAACACCACCACCTACTTGACCAAGAATCTCACTGTGCAGTGAAGTACCCCAGATATAAGATATGCCAATGGCATATGATCACACATGCGCTGCAACAAACACAGGCACTTCTGTTGCGCAGTTCCTACGGAGCTGCATGAAGTTATTGAAGAGCACAAATGCTCTTGTGGAATTTGAAAAACTATTGAGTCAATACAAGCCATGCAGTGAGAGGGGGCTGACCATGGTGCAGTCCATAACATTAGGAGTCCCAAAAGAACAGGAAGGGAAATGAGGTTCACTGCACAGATTGGGGACTATGAGATGGATGAGATCATTCTTGATCTTGGATCTGAAGTAAATGTCTTGACCAAGCAGACATGGCAGCAGATGGGCAGACCAAAAACACAGTGGTCACCTATACAGTTAAGAATGGCTAATCAAGGGATAGTTATACCTTTGGTGAGGTTACCCAACACCATCGTTGACATTGACGGAGTGTGAGGCTATGTATATTT
Organism: Larix kaempferi; assembly: GCA_027924585.1. Classification (NCBI taxonomy): domain Eukaryota; kingdom Viridiplantae; phylum Streptophyta; class Pinopsida; order Pinales; family Pinaceae; genus Larix; species Larix kaempferi. The sequence goes on from BSBM01000392.1 coordinate 3,623,130, forward strand.
CGAAGTAATTGAAATCGTGAATGATAACCATTCTTATCCAGCGTTGATGGGTATCGATTGGGAAATGACTAAATCTAGCATTATAAATTTGAAGACCATGAAAATGATATTTGAAGGCAATGATATAAGGGTCATCGCACAATTGGACCCCTCGTAGGGTGAACGATATGTTGAACCGATTCAGGAGGAATCCAGAGCCCAAGACTTAGACCATATTTACAAAATGACAATGAGTGCTGTTGATTATACTCATCCAACTGTGGATGGAACGCTGAGTTGGCACTATAATAGCTCTTGCATCTCAGACTCTGATGCAGGAATGGAAAATTGGAAAAGCAGATTGCATGAAGTATCTGCCAGGAGATGCGTGCAGATCACGAAGTCACTCCGATGGATTGGAAAAAAGGTAACTCGAATCCCTACCTATGATGGTTTATCTAATGTTTATTCCTTTATCAAAGCATATACTGCAGCAGTTGCAGATGAATACTAAGTATCGGCATTAGACATGGCACTGCGTGAGACACCTTCCAGATGGTGGGCTGTGCATAAGAAGACACTGACAACATGGGATCAGTGCAGAATTAAGATGCAAATCAGGTTTGCTGAGAAGGTTATACTACCTTTTGAAAAATATAATGGACAGATGGATCCAAGGGATCATATTGAAGCATGTTTACAAGCTTGGGTAGAAAGCTCACAGATAGAATGGGCGCATCTATTTGTGCATTTGCTGGAAGAATCGATTCCAAAGAAGTGGTACCTAGACACAAAATTGCATAGGGGCACAACGGATTGGTTTGCTCTAACCGTGAGTTTCCAAGAAAGATTTCAGTTTCGAAGACGAACATCCGAGTATCAATGAAGCATTGCAGGTTATTCGGGAAAGAATAGGTAGACGAGAATGCACATAGGGAATCATGACATTAGAAGAATTCTTTGGAGCAGACAGTATACCTGTGTGCCTACAACCAGAATGGAAGGAGAAGCTAGAGCATGCTCTTGATTATTATAACATTGCTGAAGAATCTGAGGATAAGGCAAACACTGATGAGGAGGACCCGCGCAACATAAAGATACCTAAATCTGATGGAGCACGCGAGGTAGAAGGACCTCCACTGTAAATTCTAGATATGAGTGGACCTGTGAAAATAAGAAAAGTGAATATTGGCGCCAACGAAGAGCCAAAGTTCGTAGCTATCAGAGACTATTGGGATGAAGACATAGTCAAGGAGGTCATGGGCATACTACAGGCATATCGATAATTATTTCCGACCAAGTTCACAGAGATGGAAGGTATTCTGGGAGACTTAGGAGTGATAAAAATTCCTCTTAAGTCTGGCGCGAAGCCTGTGAAGCAAATACCATATAGAATGAACCCACACTACAAAGAATGTGTTAAGGAAGAGATAAGATGATCAATGCGGGGATCATTTAGCCGATTGAACAATCTGAGTGGATAATCCCGATGGTTATCGAGGATAAGAAAATAAAGGGTGAGATGAGGATCTATGTGTATCTAAGAAAGCTGAATGACGCTTCGATGCATGACCCATTTCCTACCCCTTTCACAAATGAACTTCTTGATAATGTTGGAGGGAATGAAGTGTATTCTTTTACTGATAGATTCTATGGATACCATCAAATGAGGATTAATCAAGCAGATAGGCCCAAGACTACTTTTGCTACAGAATTGGGGTCGTTCCAGTACACAGTGATGCCTTTTGCTCTGAAGAACGCACCTACCATATTTTCTAGAGTAGTAGTCAGAGCATTTAAAGATTTAATACATAATTTTTTAGAAGTTTATATTGATGATTGGACTATTTTTGGTTTACTAAAGAACCATGTCATGAACCTCAGGATGATGCTCGAAAAATGCAGACAACATCAAATTTCATTAAATTTGAAGAAATGTGTTTTCTATGTTCCCTATGGAATTTTTTTGGGCAACATTGTGTGCAAACAGGGGTTGATGGTGGATTGTTAGGAACCCATGTCTTTACTTTATTAGTGTATTGTTGTTGGACGCATATGCTTTGTAAGTCATCCCGTAGTATTTGTTGATCCATAGTTTGTGTTATTGTTGTTTGGCGCATATGCTTTGTAAGTCACCCGTAGTATTGTTGATCCATAGTTTGTATTGGCCCATGGTTTTGACCCATAGTATTGGCACCTAGACTTAGTATATAAGTGTGTGTTGAGGCCTATGAAACCACCGTGAAGTTATTTGTATTGAGCTTGCTCAAAGGAGGTTGCCCCCTCGAAGTGGCTTGCGATCAGTATAAAAGTGATTCTGAGTTCTGTCATTTCTGCTATTTTGCATATTCTTATTAATTAATTGTTGCAGGTGCTTCACATCTGGTATCAGAGCACTTTCTTGGGCTCATTGGGTGGAATTTCTACCAAATATTTTTTTTCGCATTTGTTGCAAGTTCGAATCTGGGAATAATCCCTATTCGCTTAACTGTGGGAAGTACTTGGGCATAAGCCCTAAAACTCATTGTGAGGAGTACCACAGGAACCCCAAAGTAGCTGGCCCATTGAGAGGACCTACCAACAAAAAGGGCAATGACCCCTACCTGATCGATTAGTTCCCACCCATGAGGTAAAACAAGAGTTGTCGTTTGTGGCAAAGCGGTTATTAGTTTTACCTGAGCCGTGGAGTGAGGGGTACTGTCTCAATATGCAAGCCGTCAGACAGCATTGGTGGCCGAGTGAAACCCCTGAACTATTAGGAAGCCGAACATACCTGAGGTCCATATTTATTTTCAGCTAAACTATTTCCGATCACTTCTGTGCCATTTCAGATCTATTCTGAAAGCCATTTCAGATCCATCCATTTTCGATCCAGTCGGCACCACTTCAGATCCCTCTCCTTTCGATCACTTCCGCGCCATTGTAGATCTATCTTTTTCAAATTCCTTCCGCACCATTGCAGATCGATTTCGAAAAAAAAAATCTATTTTTTGGCCATATCTCCCTTGTTTTCACTTTGTTTCCCTTGAAACTTCCCTAACACCCCAATAATCCCATTTTGCATATTTTTTTCCTGCGGACCCTATCCCAAATTCCACTTCCCAAAGCTCGAAATGTCACATTTGTCTATTTTTAGCGTTTTCCACAACTTTTTCGGATTTAACCCAATCGCCTTCAAATTTTACCACCGAGTTCCTTTCCTAATTCTGCATCTTTGTCCCTCTCTGCCAAATTTTCTCATTCATTCACCCCGCTTCTGAAATCCCCATTTTTTGCTTCCCTGTCCATCAGAAAATGTCCACAACCTACTCAAACCCCAATTACCCCTCCAAGTTTTTCCGAAATCCAAATTTTCCTTTACTAAAGCAGCTTTTATTTGTGTTTTTCTATCCATTCCCCCCCCCCAAAAAAAAAAAAAAGTCCTGGTTATGGTTGTCACCCGCGTAGGAGCACAAACCATGGAGGAAGCACTCGCAACCATCCAAACCAAACTCCAAGATCTGGATGAAAAATTTCTTAGCCTCCATCTTCAGCATTCAGCCTTGAATAATAATCGACAGCAAGAATCTTCTGTAGCCAATGGGTTCTCTTCTTCCAGCAATTTCCATGGTCCGAAGCTTGACTTTTCCTCGCTTCAACAGTACTGATCCGACTAGATGGATCTATCGTGCAAATCAATATTTCGGTCTGCATAATACTTTTGATTTCCAAAAAGTTCCACTTTCATCCTTTCATTTGGAACAGGAATCCCTTCAATGGTACTGTTGGTACATCAAGGCTCATGATGAGCAAAAATGAACAGATTTTTGCCAACTCATTTTGCAACAATTTGGTCCTAGTGCTTTTGATGACTTCACTGGAGCACTCACTAAACTTCGTCAAAGTGGCACTGTGAGAGAGTATCAGACAGAATTTGAGAAACTAGCCAATCACACAAAAGGATTGTCTGATGAATTCTACAAGAGTTGTTTTATCAGTGGTCTTAAGGATGAAATACGGTCAAAGGTTAAAATGTTCTATTCCAACACAATGGTGGAAGTCCTAGGGTTAGATAAGTTGGCAGAAGACAAGCTTACAGCCCAACAACGCTCCAAACCCTCTTTTGTTCCCTTCCAAAATATGGGTTCTCAACGACCTCCCATTCCGCCAGCTCCTCGACCAACTCCTATCAAGCATTTGTATTAAACGGAGATGCAGGCACGCAGAGAAAAAGGACTCTGTTATAATTGTGATCAGAAATTCACTAGGGGACATAAATGTGTTCAGCAAAAGCTCTATCTCTTGGATGTGGATTCTTCACCCACCTCTGAAGTTGGTGAAGAGGCTACAGATACACCGGATGATCAAGTCGACATTCAGGAGTCACCTATTGACCCGCCATCTCAGGACGTCCAATTAGAGATATCTCTCAATGCCTTATCCGGCGTCACCACCCCCCAAATAATGCGGGTCAGGGGTTACTTCAAGAAGCTTCCTCTTACAATACTCATTGATTCTGGCAGCACACATAACTTCATTGACCCTCGGATCACCAAACAGGCTGATTGTTTTATCCATCCTTGCTCCAACTTTGAAGTCATGGTTGACAATGGGGGCACCTTACCTTTCAAGGGAAGGTGTCACAATGTGTGTATCTCTCTGGAAGATTATAACCTGCGCTCTAACATGTTTGCCTTGTCTTTAGGCGGATGTGATGTGGTTTTGGGTGTTCTATGGTTACGCACACTTGGCCCCATCTTATGGGATTTTGCTGAACTTTGGATGCAGTTTTTCGTCAATGGGACACACCAAAAATTTACGGGCTTACAACCAGGGTCTCTCCGCATCATCAGTTCACATCGCCTGGAAAATATCCTTAAGAGGAATTCACATGGTGTCGTTGATCAGCTCCATTCCATTCAGATGCACCCACCAACGGCCTCCACTACTTCGTTGGATAGATATGCGGGTGTCTTTGCTGCACGAGTGGGCTTGCCGCCTTCACGATGTTAAGTTTAAACCAAATAGCCAAGCAAGATCACTGAAAGAAGCATAATCACAAGATAACACACAATATATCCTGGGAAACCCTCATGGGGTAGAAAACCCAGTAAAGCTTTCCTCAATAAGATGATCAACCAAAATACAAAGATGTGCTCCTTCTCCTTGACTCCTTAGCAGATCTCCTCAACTAGTGCGCACTCTTCCACAAGTGAGTGAATGATCTAATGAGGAGATCACCTCCTCTATTTATACTTGACTTTCAACTCACTAAAAGACTGTTGGGGCCGACCTCACCTGGAGAAGTCTAATAACCCCTAAAATATAACTGCAGGGCCGACCCACACATGGTGGGTCTAATAACCCTAGTTAATATCAACTCCTGGAGGAATAAACATCTCCAGATACATAGTAGGGTTACCTCGGAGGAATGAAACATCTCCGGAATAATTAATGTACAAATATAATATTCTTAGAAGTTACAATATTCAACACTCCCCCTTAACGAGAAGGATATTATAACAACATCTGTAGGAACAAGGAGTCATTTACTACATCATCTATATATCATCGGAAGCTTTCTTCAATTCATCATCATCAATAACTTGACTAGTTATTGGAACATCAACATCGTCATCAGCATCGTCGTATGATCATTAGTATCGTCATCACACGATCATCATCATCATCATCACATGATCATCAACATCGTTATCACACGATCATCATCATCATCGTCACACGATCATTAGCATCGTCATCACACGATCAGCAGCATCGTCATCACACGATCAGCAGCATCATCATCACACGATCAGCAGCATCGTCATCACACGATCAGCAGCATCGTCATCACACGATCAGCAGCATCGTCATCACACGATCAGCAGCATCGTCATCACACGATCAGCAGCATCATCATCACACGATCAGCAGTATCGTCATCACACGATCAGCAGCATCGTCATCACACGATCAGTAGCATCGTCATCACACGATCAGTAGCATCGTCATCACACGATCATATTTACAGGATGATCAATCCTGCTCCCTTTAGGACATGAGTCCATGGATGATGCAATCCAGATCAAGTTCCAGGATGATCAATCCTTATCACAGCTACAGAGCCAGCCCTTTTTCATGCTGGATGTATCACAACTACAGAGCCAGCCCTTTTTCATGCTGGATGTATCACAACTACAGAGCCAGCCCTTTTTCATGCTGGATGTATCACAACTACAGAGCCAGCCCTTTTTCATGCTGGATGTATCACAACTACAGAGCCAGCCCTTTTTCATGCTGGATGTATCACATCTACAGTGCCAGCCCTTTTTCATGCTGGATGTATCACATCTACAAAGCCAGCCCTTTTTCATGCTGGATGTATCACATCTACAGAGCCAGCCCTTTTTCATGCTGGATGTATCACATCTACAGAGCCAGCCCTTTTTCACGCTGGATGTATCACATCTACAGAGCCAGCCCTTTTTCATGCTGGATGTATCACATCTACAGAGCCAGCCCTTTTTCATGCTGGATGTATCACATCTACAGAGCCAGCCCTTTTTCATGCTGGATGTATCACATCTACAGAGCCAGCCCTTTTTCATGCTGGATGTATCACATCTACAGAGCCAGCCCTTTTTCATGCTGGATGTATCACATCTACAGAGCCAGCCCTTTTTCATGCTGGATGTATCACATCTACAGAGCCAGCCCTTTTTCATGCTGGATGTATCACATCTACAGAGCCAGCCCTTTTTCATGCTGGATGTAACCTAGAGTAATTCTAGGATTTGTCACGTACATTTTGAACCGAGGTCCAGGGACGATTCAGTCCTGTCATTCAGTTATCGGAGACCTCACGTCTACGGCTCTCTTTAGGACTGAAAATCCAGGGATGATCCAATCCCCTCAACTGTCCACTAAGGACTTCATTCTCGGAGACCTCACGTCTACGGCTCACTTTAGGACTGAAAGTCCAGGGATGATCCAATCCCCTCAATTGTCCACTAAGGACTTCATTCTCGGAGACCTCACGTCTACGGCTCACTTTAGGACTGAAAGTCCAGGGATGATCCAATCCCCTCAACTGTCCACTAAGGACTTCATTCTCGGAGACCTCACGTCTACGGCTCACTTTAGGACTGAAAGTCCAGGTATGATCCAATCCCCTCAACTGTCCACTAAGGACTTCATTCTCGGAGACCTCACGTCTACGGCTCACTTTAGGACTGAAAGTCCAGGGATGATCCAATCCCCTCAACTGTTCACCAAAGCAGAACATGTATCCTCATCATCAAAACATGTATAACTACAACATGTATCATCATCATCAAAACATGTATAAACACAACATGTACCATCATCATCACAACATGTATAACCACAACATGTATCAACATCATCAAAACATGTATAAACACAACATGTATCAACATCATCACAACATGTATAACCACAACATGTATCATCATCATCACAACATGTATAACCACAACATGTATCAACATCATCAAAACATGTATAAACACAACATGTATCAACATCATCAAAACATGTATAAACACAACATGTATCATCATCATCACAACATGTATAACCACAACATGTATCAACATCATCAAAACATGTATAAACACAACATGTATCAACATCATCAAAACATGTATAAACACAACATGTATCATCATCATCACAACATGTATAACCACAACATGTATCAACATCATCAAAACATGTATACATCTGTCATCTATCATCAAAAGCATGTATACATCTATCATCAAAACAAATAATATAAGAGTCCTAAATCTAAATAATTTTAAGTAAATAAGAACAAAAAATAGGTAGCCTCATCATTGATGAGATAGGCTGGTTTGTCAGATACTGAGCTACTCCCCCTTTCGAGGAGGGTTCTTCTGAACTACACCAAGCTTGTCTCGGAAGTGTTCAAACTTTACTCGAGACAGAGGCTTAGTCAGGATATCAGCAATTTGATCCTCAGTGCTTATGTACTCCAGCTTGATAGCTCCTTTCTGTACCATATCTCGTATATAGAAGTATCGGATCTCTATGTGTTTTGACTTATCATGAAATACAGGATTTTCAGTCATCTTGATACAGCTTTGATTGTCACACATAATCACAGTGGGATCCATTTCTAAGTCAAACACTCTAGATAAAAGTTTCCGAAGCCATACTGCTTCACAGCTAGCAGAGCAGGAAGCTATATATTCTGCTTCAGCAGTACTGAGAGCCACACTGGATTGTTTCTTGCTGAACCAGGAAATCATGGCAGATCCAAGACCATAACATCCACCAGAGGTACTTTTTCTGTCTGAGACACTTCCTGCCCAATCAGAATCTGAGTAACCATGTAATCTGAGTTCATGATTTCCAACATAAAATAGGCCAAAATCTAATGTACCTTTTAGGTACCTCATTACATGCTTTGCAGCTATTAAGTGAACCTTTCTAGGTTCTACTAGATACTGACTTAGGGTATTTACAGCAAAGCATATATCAGGCCTAGTATTAGTTAAGTACATCAATGATCCAATGATTTGTCTATATAAAGTTATGTCCACTAGTTCTGATGAATCATTAACTAATAACTTTAAGTTGGAGTCCATGGGAGTGGCCATGGCTTTACACTCCAACATATCAAATCTTTTGAGGATCTCCACAGTGTACTTACCTTGATTTAGAAAGATCCCTTTTGGTTCTTGCCATACTTCTAAGCCTAAGAAGTAGTGCATCAATCCGAGATCTTTCATCTCGAATTCTGAAGAAAGCTTCTGCTTGCTTTCAATAATCTGTTTCTCATCTCCAGTTAGAAAAAGATCATCTACATATAACAGCAATATCACTGGTTCATCATCCATCACTTTGAGATAAAGATTTGGGTCAGCTTTACTTTTGGTAAAGCCCATGCTAGTTAAGAAATTGTCAATCCTTCCGTACCAAGCCCTTGGAGCTTGTTTCAACCCATATAATGCCTTCTTCAATTTGCAAACATGAGTTCTTCCATCATTAACCTCAAACCCTTGAGGTTGCTCTATGTATACTTCTTCTTCAATTACACCATTCAGAAAAGCTGTCTTAACATCCATTTGGTGTAATTTCCACTTCATCATGGATGCAAGTGCCATGATAGTTCTAATTGAAGTATACCTGGCAACAGGTGCAAATGTTTCTTCATAGTCAATTCCCTCCTTCTGAGAGAATCCTCTGGCTACAAATCTTGCTTTGTATTTTTCGATGCTTCCATCTGCGGCATGTTTTATTTTGAAAATCCATTTGGAAGAAACCACACTTTTATCTTTCGGTTTGGGAACAATATCCCAAACATCATTTTTCATTATTGACTGGTATTCTTCAGTCATTGCTTCTACCCATTCTTTCTTTTGAGCTGCTTCTTCATAGCTAGTAGGTAGTTGATCCACAAGATCACACATTAAGGCCATGTAGTTGGATACCAATTTTGGCTTCTTCCTTTCTCTAGTGGAGCCTTCAGGAGCACCATATCTTTCAGCTCCTTGAATAATGTCTCTAGCCCATGCTGGTCTTCTCTTCCTGGATAATTCTGCAACAGGGGGTTCTTGTGGTTCCATCATGTCATGATCTTCTGGTGTAACTTCTTCAGGGATGTGAACAGTCTCTGAAATCCTGGGTGATGAATCTTCTTCATAAACTTCTTCGAGTTGACACTTTCTGGATTTCTTGAGAGCCGCTTCCTCATCAAAGGTTACATCTCTACTTATTTCTATATGATGGAAACCTGGTATGTAGATTCTAAATGCTTTGGAAGTTTCACAATAACCAACAAATATTCCCTTCTTACCTGAGGGATCCAACTTGGTTCTCTTTTCTTTTGGAATGTGGATGTACACAGGACACCCAAATATTTTAAGATGACTTACCTCAGGCTTCTTACCTGTAAACACTTCTTCTGGAGTTTTGAATTCAAGGGCACTGTGAGATAATCTGTTTTGCACATAAACTGCAGTTTTGGCTGCTTCAGCCCATAAGTACATGGGAAGATCTTGGTCATGGATCATGGTCTTCACAGCTTCCATGATTGTTCTATTTTTCCTTTCAGCCACCCCATTTTGTTGGGGATTATAAGGAGTAGTTAGTTCCCTTCTAATCCCAACTTCTTTGCAAAAGTCCTCAAAATCCTTTGAGGTGAATTCTCCGCCATTATCTGTTCTGAGAGTTTTGATTTTCTTGTCTGATAGATTTTCTATTAGAGCCTTGAACTCTTTGAATTTTCCAAAGACTTCATTCTTACCTTTCAGGAAGTATATCCAAGTTTTCCTTGAAAAGTCATCAATGAATGAAAGATAGTATTCAAACCCACTTAAGGAAGTGGTGGGCATAGGTCCACATACATCTGAGTGTATGAGCTCTAAAATGTTCTTAGTCTTTGTTTCACTCTTTGGAAAGGGGTTCTTGATATTTTTCCCTTTCTTACATCCTTTACATGAGCCATCATGATCAGTTTTCAAATCTGGTAAACCTATGACTACCTTGCTTACATAGGGTAAGGCTTTATAATTGATGTGAGCTAATCTTCTATGCCATAGCTCACTTGGGCTAGAGATCTCATGTGCAAGGGCAGCTTCTGGATGGCCTTTGAGTTTATAGAGACCTCCTTCTTCTTCACCAATAACAACTGCATCTTTAATTGTCTTTCCTTTGGACCACATGAGTACTTGTCCATCTATGAAGGCTACTCTAAAACCTTTCTTATCTAGTGCTGAAATAGAGAGAAGGTTCTTCTTTAAACCTGGTACATATAAGATGTCTTTCATCTTCAAGGGTGTTCCAGAATCTAGTTTGTAGCTAGCTTCACCAATTCCTTTGATGGGATATTGGTAATCATCTCCTAGAGATACCTTTTGTGAGGAAGACTTTTCTTCAAGATTTGAGAAGGTCTTCCTTTGACCTGTCATGTGCTTGGAGGCACCACTGTCAATTAGCCATGTATCTTCTCCAGGAGATACAGATCCAGAGAGTGCAGAGAATAGAACATATTCTTCTGGATCTTCTTTCTTCACCTTGTTTCTTTTCCTTTTAGGCTTTACCTCTACCTCTTCTTCTTCTTCATCTTCTTCCCCTTCTTCTTCTTCACTATCATTTTCTGCCATATGAGCATGGTGTCTTTTGTGGGCAAACTTCTTCTTTTGAGAGGGACAAAATCTGGAGATGTGTCCTGGCTTATCACAGGTATAGCATTTGATTGTGGAATAATCTCTCACTGGAAATGGTCCTTTTCTCCTTTTAGAGAAGTGTTGAGATCCTTTGTGGTCAACCTTCTTGAGATGGCCTGTTCTTCTTCTTTTGGTATGGGTGGCCAAAGCTTGGTCATCTTCTTTGAGAAGAGCTTCTCTGTTGGCAACTCTAGCTTCTTCTTGAACACAATCCTCCCATACTATATCAAATTTCATGCTTTCTTTCCTAGCACACATGGTTTGTATGAAGGATTCCCAAGATCTAGTGAGGCCATTAAGAGCAGTCATCACTAGTTCATCCTCATCAAGAGTATCACCAATTGCATCTAGTTGTTCCTTGATTTGATGGACTCTTGAGAAGTAGTCTTGAATGGATTCTCCTTTGTGCATCTTGGTATTCTTCAACTGAGTCCTTAGATTCATCTTCCTATTCATGTTCTTTCCTTCATACATTCTTCCTAGGGCATCATACATTTCCTTTGGAGTCTTCTTGGAAGACACTTGTGGAATCAAGTGGTCTTTAATGGAATCAGCTATGATTCTCTTTGCCCTAATCAGATCCTTCCTGTGTTTCTCTTTGGCTTCATCTTCTTCTGGTTCTGCAACTTCCTCCTTGACATAATGAGCAAGATCATTCTCCTCGAGAATTAAACCAATTCTGTATTTCCATGCTCGGAAATTCTCTATGCCTTCTAGCTTGTCTTCAAGCTTAGTATTTGGAGCCATATTCTCTTGGGGGAGTCCAAGAGACAGAGTAGACTTACCTGGAAAGTTACCTTTTACTTTTCCGGAATCTGGAGCAGAATTTTATCGCACTTTTGGTAGAATTAGGGTTTGAAATTGCCGGAGTTCTACCCAACCAAAAAGTTCGATCTATAGCTCAAAAGAATGCTCTTGAGAAGAGCTACCCAGCCATGTAATCAGAAATAAAAAATTACAACTTTTTTCTGAAACCAAATCTGACGTATCGCACTTTTGGTAGAATTAGGGTTTGAAATTCCCGGAGTTCTACCCAACCAAAAAGTTCGATCTAGGGCTTAAAAGAAAGCTCTTGAGGAGGGCTTTCCAGCCATGCAACCAAAAATCAATAATACCAACTTTGGGCTGAAAACCCTAACTTCACCAAAAGGGGAGAGAGAGATAATCTTACCTTGTGAAAGATGTCCTATTCAGTCAAGCTTTGATACCATGTTAAGTTTAAACCAAATAGCCAAGCAAGATCACTGAAAGAAGCATAATCACAAGATAACACACAATATATCCTGGGAAACCCTCATGGGGTAGAAAACCCAGTAAAGCTTTCCTCAATAAGATGATCAACCAAAATACAAAGATGTGCTCCTTCTCCTTGACTCCTTAGCAGATCTCCTCAACTAGTGCGCACTCTTCCACAAGTGAGTGAATGATCTAATGAGGAGATCACCTCCTCTATTTATACTTGACTTTCAACTCACTAAAAGACTGTTGGGGCCGACCTCACCTGGAGAAGTCTAATAACCCCTAAAATATAACTGCAGGGCCGACCCACACATGGTGGGTCTAATAACCCTAGTTAATATCAACTCCTGGAGGAATAAACATCTCCAGATACATAGTAGGGTTACCTCGGAGGAATGAAACATCTCCGGAATAATTAATGTACAAATATAATATTCTTAGAAGTTACAATATTCAACACACGAGACCTTTCCGGTAAGCATTTAGCGGCATCTACATCTCAGCAGGACATGATGTCTATTTTGCATGTAGTACAGAAGTGGCAGCCATCCCTATTGGGGAATTATTTCTGCATCAAGATTGATGTCCCTAGTTTGGAAAATTTCCTGGAACAATCGGTCTCCTCGCAAGCCCACCTAAAATGGATTATCCAACTCATGGGTTATGACTATGCGCTCACTTACCATAACGGTAAGGACAATATGGTGGCAGATGTTCCTTCTCGCACATTTGATGACCCGGTTTCTCTTACAGCTATTTCTCTGCTTGTTCCAAATTGGTTGCAATCTGTTCAACGGGGCTATCTCTTCTATGAACTCCATGCTTCTTCATCGACAGGGCACTCTGGGGTCCTCCAAAAGTATGACCGGGGACAATGTATCTTCTTTTAGCAGGGACTTAAAATGACAATTCAATGGATGGTGGTTGACTGTGTTACTTTCCAGGTCAACAAGGGTGAAACAACACTCCTTTCGGGACTGCTCAAACCCTTGCCCATCCCTACATAGATTTGGACAACTATTTCTATGGATTTCCTAGAAGTGCCCCAGCGGTACAGTACCATATATAAAAGGACACCATATGAAGTAGTCTCTGGACAGGAACCACAAGTTCTTCTTCCCTACACCTTCAACAGCTCCCTAGTTCAAGCAATTGACTTGATTCTTCGAAACCGTGATCAGATTTTTCTCATTCTGTAGGATAATCTTCACATGGAACGAATTTGACTGAAACAACAAGCCAATCAGCTGCGTTCTGAGCACACTTTTCACGCAGTTGATATGGTTCTTCTTTGTCTACAACCTTCCATGCAATCCTCCCTGAAACTCAAAAGGCGTTAGTGGCCCGACATTCAACCCGAGGATGCTACAGGGGAACCACTCCTTCATATTCTGCATCAATTTCCACATCTCAAGCTTTGAGGACAAAGCTTTTTCTAAGGGGGAGGGGATGTTAGCAACCCATGTCTTTACTTTATTAGTGTATTGTTGTTGGATGCATATGCTCTGTAAGTCATCCCATAGTATTTGTTGATCCATAGTTTGTGTTATTGTTGTTTGGCGCATATGCTTTGTAAGTCGCTCGTAGTATTGTTGATCCATAGTTTGTATTGGCCCATGGTTTTGACCCATATTATTGGTGCCTAGACTTAGTATATAAGTGTGTGTTGAGGCCTATGAAGGCACCGTGAAGTTATTTCTATTGAGCTTGCTCAAAGGAGGTTGCCCCCTCGAAGTGGCCTGCAATCAATATAAAAGTGATTCTGAGTTCTGTCATTTTTGCTATTTCACATATTCTTATTAATTAATTGTTGCAGGTACTTCACATGGATCCTGCGAAGATCACAGTCATTGTAAACTTGCCAACACCAAATTCACTGAAGCAGCTATGCACTACATTAGGACATACGGGTTACTACAGAAAAATTATAAAGGGTTATGCGCAGATAACCAAAACTATGGAGAAATTGTTAAAGAAAGATGTGCCATTCATCTGGAATGCAGAATGTGAACAAGGCTTTGACACATTAAAAGAAAAGATGGTCACTGCGCCGATCCTAGGTTTTCCAAATTGGCAGAATCCATTTCACGTCCATGTTGATGCTTCATGTATAGCATTGGGTGTTGTTCGTGATCAACCAAGAGAGGGAGGTATTGATCATCCCATTGCATTTTCCAGCAAAAAGCTTTAATCTGGTGAGAAGAATTATACCACTACTAAAACAGAAGGACTCGCGATGGTATATGCACTACATAAGTTCAGGCATTACTTGCTTGGTGTGCACTTCTCTATGTTCACTGACCATTATGCTTTGAAATACCTGGTTAATAAGGCAGTGTTAGGGTAATATGCAGATGGTTACTGCTCTTTCAAAAGTATGACTTTGAAATTGTTGTTAAGCCAGGCAGGTTGAATTTAGGACCTGATCATCTGTCAAGGATTGACTGTGGAGAGGAACCTACGAAACTCGAAGACAATCTACCTGATGCGAATTTGTTTGCTATACAGGTTTCCGATGATTATTATAAGGACATCATTGAATTTTTAACTACAGGGTTGGCACCTGAAAAGTTCACTACCTAGTAGAAGAAGTAGCTGGTAGTGCGAGCTGCAGACTTCACCATTATTGTAGGCCAATTATACAAGTTGGGACTCAATGAAGTACTATGCAGATGTGTATTAGAGCATGAGAAACCATTCAGACTGGCTGATGCACATTGAGGAGTCGTAGGAGGTCACTACACAGGGAGAGCTACTGCGCAAAAGATATTGCGCGCAGGTCTATGGTGGCCTTCTATCCATAAAGATTCGAAGGAACATTGGCATAGTTGAAATTAAAAGGACGGGAAGGCCGTTGCATAGGGACGAAATGCCACTAAATCCACAGTTGACATTGCAAGAATTTGAGAAATGGGCCATTGATTTTGTGGGTCCTATAAACCCACTAGGGAAGAGGATTGGTGCGAGGTATATCATTACTGCTACTGATTATCTCACTAGATGGGTAGAAGCGAAGCCATTGAAAGACTGTAGTGTAGCTACAGCCGCGGAGTTCATTTTTGAAAATATCCTTACACGATTTGGATGCCCAAAAATTTTGATGAGTGATCAAGGCACTCATTTTTTGAACAAAACCATCAAAGCCTTGACTGAAGAGTTCCACGTTCAATACTCAGTGCAGTACAGCTTATCATGCAGAGGCGAAAGGAACTGTCGAGGCATTTAATAAAGTACTGGGGAATGTGCTAACCAAAATATGCAATGTGAATAGGCATTATTGGGATCTGCAAATTTCATCTGTTTTGTGGGCATACAAGACTTCTTGCAATAAATTGACAGGCCATACACCTTTCAGATTGGCTTACAGGAAAGAAGCAATAATGCCAATGGAATATATCATTCCCATTTTGAGAATAGCTATGTTTACAGGCATGGAAGACCATGCAGGGCTAGAAGAAAGGCTCCTACACTTGGTTGGGTTGGAGGAAGATTGCTTCATCGCAAGCTTCCACGAACAAGTACAGAAAGAGCATGAAAAATCATGGCACGATCGTCATGTCAAGAACAAGTCTTTCTAGGTAGGTGATCTAGTCCTCCTGTATGATAGCAAATTCATGAAATTTCCTGGAAAGTTTAAGATGCATTGGCTTGGCCCATATACTCTAATGCATGTTACTAACGGTGGCGCAATCCAGTTAGCTACCTTAGCTGGAGATACCTTGCCAAGTTTGATAAATGGAGGCAGAGTAAAGCTTTACCGCGATAGTCCTGTTTCCTAGAATCCTGAATGATCAAAAGAAGGGGAATTTTCTAAGTGCCAAATACAGTTGAAATTGGGCAGTAGAAGATTGTGAAGAGTCTGTACATGAATTTTGATGAAAATGGCATATGTATCGTGCAACACTGCTGAAGCTGCGCATGCAAAAAAAAAAACAGAGTAGATGCGCAGCACAAGTCAAATTATGAATAACGTAGACAAGGCGGATCCACAGCCGCACAGAGGAGCAAGAAGAATGCACGTCCGGAAGTAACATTTGTACGATACCGCCAGCACATCAAGACAGAAACCGTTACCATTACAATCGTTGGCTAGTTAGAGGGCCATTAACCAAATCGACTGCTCTAGCAAATTTCAATATTTAAGGCAAGTGTGACCCTTTGGAGCACCATAAAGACCCAAGTGACTAAGAGAGTATCAGAATCCGGCTCGCAGGCTGAGCAATTAATGCTGACCTGATGGAGTTCACACTCTGGCCTCCCTGGAAACCTTTTGGCATGATGATGAGGATCGAATGGCAGGGCCAAGATCATAGGCACGAGCTAGACAATGAATGTATCATTAAGTGCCCTGAAAACCACCAAAGGTGACGTTGAAGAATGTTGAGGCTATAAATAGGCCTCACTTGACCACTTATTTACTTTACGAAGTATTTTCCATTGCTTGTTGGAGCTACTAGAGAGCCAAGTGAAGTGAGTAATGTATGAGCAAGCAGGTTGACATGCAGGAAGTGGTCAGGTTATTTAATCAATCAGGGATTCCAGGAGCTATGATGACAACAAAGGGAGTTTCTTCCAGAAGCTCAGCAAGGCAAGATGCAGGGGTAAATAAGGGAAAGACTCCAGTTTCAGAGCAGGGAGGGTCATAAGCACCAACGAAGTGAAAGTCGGCCATAGTCCATAACCAACCCATTTACCTAGTGCCAGACCCCACGAAACGACGACGCCACGTGAGTGCATTTGGAGAAAAATGTTGTATATGAAATCCCGATCCCAACCATTTCTACTCGGGCGAGGGTTGTGGAAAAGATACTAGGAAGCATGCCGAGATGTAAATTGGATGACCATGACTTACTGGAGAACACATTGGTAAAGCCGAAGAACTATCTGCAGTTTTGACCTAATGGATACATCAGCCAGACAGTGGATGCCCAGACTGGTGTCGAAATCCTACAGGTCCAAGATTGGATAAAGGCCATCTAACCATCGAGGTTGTTGAATCTAATACAAATGCCACATTTTACTAAGAGCACCGAGTTTTCGGCGATTGTGCACGTGTTACTGACTTGCGTACATGAAGGATTCTTATGGTTGGATAAGCGCGTTGACATCAGTATAGACATGATACATCATATCACAAACCTGAACAGGAGAGGCGAGCACCCGGCCAACCTAATGGTAAAGAAGGAAAAGTATACAGCTCTGTCCACCGAAGTTTCAAAGGAATTCGGTGTGGTCCGGAAGGGGCGTGGATTCCCGACCAAGGATAACAATGACCGCGCTACAAAATTTACGACCCAATTGCTCACAAGAAAGCTACTATGGAAGTGTCGGCTGCCTGAGGTACCCACGGTTGCAATCAAGCTAGCCTCCAATACATTGCGCGAAAAACCTTATAATTGGTGCCAGTATCTACTTAATGAGTTTCTAGCAAATGTTGAGGACACACAGGATAATGGAACAACATTCCATTTTAGTTGGCTGCTAATATTGATAGCCTTTGTAGGCTAGGAAGAGTCGGATGGGTATCAAGGTGTCCCAACCTTAACATGACAGGGTCATGGAACACACTTCACTAACCTATGGGCGAGCTCGAAGGCATCCAAATAGCGTTAGACAAATGAAGCCTTTTACATTTACTATCACCAGTTGCGTGACGTGATTCTTTCAACGCCGTGAATTGCAAAACCATTGACCGACACATATACATGCATCATGAGGTTTATGGTGAAGAGGCATCAATCATACATTCAGCCAAGGGATGATGCAGATGAGGAATTGTGGTATCCAGGGTTTTATCGGCTGGATCAGAAGAACATCGAGGAGATGATGGAGCGATGGGATGTGGACTAGAAAGTTCCTACATCACTCGATGTTGAATCGGATTATGAACAACACGTAGAACCCATCTCGGAGAAAATTGAAGTAAAAGACATAGATGATGAAAACACAGAGGAAGAAAAGGAAGAAATAGAAAAGGACAAGGGAGAGAAAAAGGGGGGGATACCTATAGGTACTTCTATTGTTGAGGACAAAGATGATGTGCAGAGTGAACCTACAGAGTCGGCAGGAGGAAAAAGGAAGGCCACTGGAATCCCCACAGAACCGAAAGGCCAATGCAAAAAGAGGAAGGATGAGAGGCCCGAGTTCGGCCCGCAGCTACACTCGGACGATTGCGAGACAATCACAACCAAGGTATAGGAAGCATGGGAAGAGACCCACATGGAGAATGAAGCTTAATAAGAACAATTACAAATAAGTCTAATCCAAGCTATGGAAACGGTCAAAACAATGGTAACAAAGATGGGTTTGGGTCCGCACAATTGAGACTCCGAGGGGAAGTCAGGTGGAACAAGCACATCGAGGAGACTGCCTCTTACTACAAGTAAGTATCCATGTGTGCTACACCTCAAGCTAGGCTACCTCATCTACACAAATGAAGAGATCAAGGAAGTAGTGAAGATCGCGCCACATCTTGACCTCAACATTGGGTCTTTGCAACTGGAAGACTTGAACGAATTTCACATAAATATTGGCAGAAGAAGATGATGTGGAGGATACAATAAAGAAGCTTGGGGCCAAGGTAGAAACCTTCACATCAGATATGATACAAATGGAGAATTCCTACAAAGGGAAGATTGCAGAGTTGGATGCTAGGCACCCAGTTATACCACTAGATCAGTGCGCGGCTCTAGCTGCGAAAGTACAGGAAACCATGGATAACATTTCATCGGAAGTGACAAAGTGCCAATATTTACTTGAAGGAGTAAATGCAACATTGACAGGTTTGAATGAGGATTCTGCGCTTCAAAGGATCAAGGGAGATCTGCAGCGGACACAGCAATAGGTAGAAGCTGCAAATGTAGAGTTAAAAAGTGTGTAGGCCGGGGAGAAAATACAGAAGTACAATGAAATCAAGGACCTACAGAAAGAGTTGGTCACAATTAGAGAGGAAGAGGCTGCTACATCTGCCAGGTTGCAGCCCATTGAATAAGAAGGCCTTGAACTAATGCAGCAATTCGATGAGAAGTTCGTAGAACTTCAGGCGGTGGAAGGCACCATGAAAGAGTAGGTGGCCAAAGAAAATGTCTCATAGGAAACTCTGAAGATGCTTCGAGGATTTGAGCAAAAGGCCAAGGACATGGTTGCAGAGTTAGCAATTACTCTGCAAAATTTTACTTCAAAGATAGGTACACTAGAAGATGCGACACCATCGTCCGCAGATGGATGTATCTCGGGACGACCCACAGGTGAGTGTTAGGGGCCTGTTCGGCGGGGCCCAAGTTGCAATATATGCACAAGTGCTGAAAAATGTGCATTACACACTGCGACAAGGTAGGGGGGAAGTTTTGAGAAATACACACGCAACGGCAATGGCTAAGGCAGGATTGCACATTACGTTGATGCACAGGACTTGCAGAGGAGCTATTTTTGGTAAGAAATATAAGTAAAGGTCAGGTGAGGACATGACCTATTTTGAGTAAGGAATAGGTTGAAGGAAGAAGAAACTGACCTGTCAAGAAGAGTGGAGGTAATTTGTTGAGAATCTAGGCCACTATGCCGACAGCGACAGGTAGGCGGAAGATGCGGAAAGGGACAAGCCACAATGCGATTGTAACCGTTTTAATAACTGTGTCTATCAGAAGAGCGTGTGAGCCACGAGTGGCCCAGCTGGAAGGCCTGGAGAAGGCGGAGGAAGCTATCTATCACCTACCCAAATTTTGAGAATGTTATTTTATTTTCAAAATACTTTATGTTAAATTTTAATTACAAAGTTTTGTAATTATGACCAAGTTTGGTCAAGGATGATTGTAATTAGTGATTATTATTATTTAAATAAATTGAAATAGGAGACAAACACCCAAGGGAATAGTTAAATGAGTGTTCACTGAACCACTAGGAGGAATGGAATTTGTTAGAAGGTATGGGATAGATGGTAGCATTTGCACTCCACCACTAGCTGTTGGTTATGGGACAACTACCCCTAAATTTGTGGCATTATCCCCCAAGTGGGTGTAAGAGAGCAGGCAACTCATTAATGACTAGTTAACCACTAAAGAGCTTTGTGAAATGATTGAATTGATAACCATCTCTATATTTTTCCCCATGTTGTTCTCTGCATCGTACTCTAGTATAGAGAAGTAAATTAAGGAAAGATGAGAGATAGGAAAAATGCCATTGATTGGATAAATGAATACAGTAGCGTTCTTATCAAATTCTATCCTATGTTTAAACGTAGTAAACATTACAGTATAGCATAAACAACTGCATAGAATTCATATAATTCTTAGATAAAAGAAAGACACATTTTGTTTTCTGCACAGTTCTTTATATTTCATTTAACTCTATCTAGTTCAGATAGTAAGAAAATGCATTTCAATACTATACATTTCATGTTTTTCAAGCAATTATATTTTCAAGAATTATAGCAGCTGAAAGAATTAGTCTCTATATATATTTCTTACAATTATACATATTTTATTTCTTCACTTACTATCTTTTCTGAATTCTTGTATTAAATCGTTGTATAGTAGTATCAAAACCCTAATTTCTCACAAGACTTATAATTTGAATGATCATTGGGTACACAGTTTATAAATTTCTTATCAAGACATTCATGGTAAGCTTCAGATATTTATTTCTATAACAGACCTATTATCTAACCCTAAGCAACATTCTATTTTCTTTAATTATTAATTCTTGTACTGAGAATACAAATAGAATATTTAAACAGTAAATAACTTCACTTACAAAAGTATAAAATGTTCAAACCCTAGCAAGAAAACATACACTGCATCGAGACTATTTACACAGGTTAAGTCTCAGGTACAAAAACTTAGTATAGACTAGATAGCAAACGAAAGCTATAGGTAGTTTCTCATTCGTGAAACAAAATGAAACACTATGGCATAGCTAGTCCAACAACACTTAACAACCGAACTATCTCATCATATTTCTAAAACATATTTAGCAACAATGAAGATGAATTACAGAAACAACTATCTCTAGTCAACCATCATTGCTCGACACCACCTTAACAATTAGTCACATAGTTTCTCAAACATTACCTTGAAAAAACAACTTTCCATAGCAAAAACGAGGCGTTGTTTATAAATGCAAGAGAACCCTTGGTTCTGGATGTACCATTCAAAAAGAATTTAACAGATTTTATGTATCGAACTTGTTACGGTTCCAACATTACATAGGAGTTTACTCATTATCAACCAAAACATTTAAACATTGTCAAGATTCAAAAACTACAGAGGGTTTTACCCTTGACTTTTAGGAGCACAAAAATGAGTGTCAAGTTCTTATCAACAACATAGCCAGGCATCAAATAGCCGAGTAACAACTTAAACAAATGAAGGTTATCCTCTGTATAGTATGTATCAAAATAATACTTTAAAAACTCAATACTCGGCCATCACTGAAACAAGGTCGAATAGTCCCAACTCTCGGCACACAGTAGTCACCATCAAAACCATGCAAAAGGGCACCTATGAAGTTTTGAGAACCACCAGAGCTTACCAGGAAGCAATAGTAGCATTTCCATTTTCCAATTCTTATGCACAGGAATCATCCTACAAAGTGGGTACCTGCAAGATACATTTCGAAGGGTTACAAAACAGGAAAAATATATTATAAAAACAAGAAACATAGTATTAGTTTCATTATCGTTAGAAACTTACCATTAGAAATGAAGCCTTGAACTTTGGCACACCACACAGTAAAAACGACGAAGCCTAATGGCACTTGATAATAACCATGATTTAAACACAGAAATATTTTCACAAACTGGAGGATCGAAACCCAGTTCAACTATGAACACAACAACTAACAGAAGAAGAACCACACACAACTTCCAGACTATATCGTAGTGCTATGGCACAATATTGTGAGCCTGCAACCATTAAAACTATCCTCATAGGTCCAAGGTTCGAAGTAGAGGAAGGAGTCCTCCTCTCAACCAACTCTAAAACCCTACATTGCAGCAAACGGTCGGCTCCATGACCTTCCACCAAAAACACAACAATGAATGTCGAAAAACAGTTTTCCATTACTTACCAATGCGTGGATAGGGTTTCATTCAAATCCCCAGATCTTGCAGAGATCAACTATGGAAGATCTTCCAATTAAGGCATGTTGATTATCGCACCATGATTGCAATCAATATTGCATTAATTTCTTTATCTACCATTTGCCAAGTAAGCAGATTGAGAGCCAGTGCATGGCACATCTTAGCTTGTGGTAATGCTCATTTCAAACACAAACCACGTGAATACCTTACAACTAGGCTTCCACATCAGTCAACCATGGAATGATGTTAATGCTAGGTCTGTCAACATCAAAATAATTACATTGTTATACCAATGGATCATATTTCTTATTAGATTCTATAGTTTATTGTTATGCATTGTAATATTGTATTGTATGCCAATGTTTGGTGTGATTGTATATTCACTATATAATGTTACCAGTTCATTTACTAAGGCTCGGGTATAGATTTATATAGAATAAAGCTTAGCCATATATATATTGTTAATCACTCATAATGAAGAACATATATATAGTTAGGATTCTAACTACGCAAAAGTAGAATTAGATATTATATATATTATAGGTTTCCAACAATAGCAATAATTTTCCAATTCATACTAATAGTGTAATAGTGTGAGCCTATAGTTATAGATAAGTGATACACATTTTAATATGCTAGCCATTTATTGCAAAGTTTAATTGATAGATGTAATACCTAAGGCATAGTTTAAATGGTAACGTTATACATTATAATGTTGAGTTCATAACACTAGTCACTAGACCGTTCATATATTAACTGTGTAATGATAATCAAATAAGGAACTCAGGACTTAGAATAATCTAAGTTCGGTAGAATCAAGACATAATGATAGTTCCAAAGTATAAACACTATTTTCTACAAGCTTTCTAATAGCTTTATCCATAGATATTGGTATCACTATTTTGATAATAATGACAATAGTCATATGATAATAATTGCAGCATTATAACCAATACTTGGACGACATGAAATCATAACACTGAAGAGTTTTGAAAGTCAACATATAAACTAGTTTAGAACCAAGTATCCATACCTCCAGTAACTTGTTTCGCAAGGAAGTACTTAGCATTCTAATTTTACATTGACGATGAATTGAAAGACACATGTACTCTTAACACATGTTGTCATAGAATTTCTTACCTGCGGTTCGCACATGGAAATAGGATTCAAATGCCTTAGCTAAACGTAGCTAAGTAAACTCTAGGTTACTTCGTAGGACCCCTTCATCAATATACAAAGAAACTATCAGCACTTCATCAAGAACATCAGAATAGTACAAACCATGTACAACATTTAATCATATTCATAACTTAAGCAAATCTGTAAACTGTACTCTTATGCATAATCATAAAAGGATCTTCCATTAAGAAGTTTAGCATCCGTTTAAATCTGAAATAGCAAATACAAATATATCATATTTTATTTGAGAAGTATGACGTGTCATCGTTATTGATTATCTTAGTTAAAAAATTTAATTAATTTCTATGTTCCGCATTAATGACTTCGATAATTATTGCTATTATAAAAAATTTTAAATTTTAGTATTTTTACGGGATGTTACATGTGGTATCAGAGCTCATGTTCGAACTCTAGGCCTGAAAAAGGTCCAAGAACAAGCAACAGAAAATTTATTTACAACAGAAATCTTACCAATTCAAAAAATTTAAACTATTTGTGTTATACAGAAATTATTTTAAGTTACAGGTATGAAAGGATCAGCTGAACATTTAGAAGGATCAGCACGAGACAGCATTATGAAGAAGAAGTCCATGGCGAATTAAATGATAATTCGTCAGAATTATTACGAGCATTTCAAGAGTTAAAAGCAGAAATCAGATCTGTAAAACAAGACAATGAGAAAATTTTGAAGGCACAAGAAGAACTAAATCAAGTACTATTCAAGCAATTCCCAACTAATGAACAGGATAGAGAAATTGAAAATACCTCCAAGATTGAAGAATTACCTCATCTAGATAGGGGTAAGAAAATGAAAACTGATGATGCAAACAGTATTTCAACATCATCAGAAGCTTCCCATGACAAACACAAAAAGAAAAGAAATTATTCAAGTGATAGCAGCGAAGCAGACTACAAACCCAAAAGAAAAAGTCATAAACAGTATGAGCAAACTTCTAGGGAGTTCAAGAAAATCAAACCCCCAACCTTCAATGGTGAAACTGAGAGAGGAGAGACAACCAAAGCATGGCTTTCCGGCATGAAAACGTATTTCCAAATTTATGATTATTCAGAATCATTGAAGGAAAAGATGGCAATATACAATTTGATTGGGAAAGCATATATTTGGTGGCAGGACATCAAAAGAGTGAAGGGCATCAAGGATAAGGATGTGAATTGGATTACTTTCAAACGATACTTCGAAAAGAAGTTCTTATCTTAACAATACTATGAAGAAAAATCAAAGGAGTTATATGATTTAAAGCTAGGAACTATGAACAAGAAAGAGATGAACAGTAAATTTCTGAATTTACTAAGGTACATGCCATACCTCATGGAAGAAAAACCGAAGATTCAAAGATACTTGAGTTGTCTACCTTTCAACATCAAGGACATAATCGAGTATGACAATCCAAAGACCTTAGAAGAAGCCATGAGGAAAGCAACTTTATGTTATGATACTAATCGGAAAAGAGAAGCAATATCAAACTGGAAAAGTCATAAACCCAACAATTTTGGGTTGAAAAAGAAAAATTTCATGTTTACTGGAAATTCTGGTTTCCAAAAGAAAAAATTTCAGAATCAAAATTTTCAAGGTAATAATCCCAGAAGCAGCTAGTAGCAGAATTTTACAGCTCCTAGAAACACTCCCAATGCTACCAAGACTAATGATCAAAGGGAACCTATCAAATGTTTTGAGTGTCAAGGTCCTCATTGTGCATCAGAATGCCCCAAAAGGAAGTAGACAGCTAACAATATTCATTCAATACAGACCGAACCTACTGTTGCAGACTTGGCAAGGGAGATGCCCAAAATTAATGCATCACTAGACAACAAACAAGCAGATCATCAAGTCTCGATGGTAGAGATTGAAAGTATGCTATAATATCATCCAGTTACAATTTTTATTGGTCCAAATGCTAGCTTAAGTTATATATCACCAAATATAGTAGAAAGTTTTAAATTGAAAACAAAAAAATTCATCAAATCTTGGCTATTTAGACTAGCAACAGGAACAAAAAGGAAAGTATCTGATTTTATTGAAAGTTGTGCTTTATCCATGAATTAGTTAAAGACACAAACCAAGTTGAATGTTTTACCTTTAGGATCCTATGATATTATAATCGGAATGGACTGGTTAGAAGCCCATCATGTCATTCCAAATTGTTATGAGAAAAGTTTTACATGTTTAAATGATGAAGGAGAAACTGTAGAAGTAAAAGGTATTCCAAGAAAGACATCCCTTAGGCATATTTCAGCCATGTAAGTAAAGAGGGCAGTTAGAAAAGGATGTCAATTGTTGGCAGTAAATGTAGTAAATGATGAGTTTATTTGTAAAGAGGACAAACTGAAACTAGAAGACATACCTCTCCTAAAATATTTCAAAGATGTTTTTCCTGAGGAGATTCTAGGATTACCCCCTAAGAGAGATTTAGACTTTACCATCGAGTTAATACCAGGAACAGTACTGAATTCTAAAGCTCCATATAGGATGAATATACTGGAATTAATGAGTTGAAATCACAGTTGAAGGAACTGATTGATAAAAACTATATAAGGCCCAATGTGTCTCCTTGGGGAGCACCTATTATATTTGTTAAGAAGAAAGACGGAACCCTAAGACTGTGCATTGATTATCGCGAGCTGAATAAGATGACAATCAAGAATCGATATTTGTTTCCCCGCATAGATGATCTATTTGATCAGCTGCATGGATCAACGATATTTTCAAAGATTGATTTAAGGTCAGGATATCATCAAGTGCATGTGAACAATGACGATATTTTCAAAACAGCCTTTAGAACTCAATATGGACATTATGACTTCGTAGTCATGCCATTTGGCTTGACTAATGCCTCGGTTGTATTTATGTGTTTGATGAACAATATTTTGCACAAATACTTAGATAAGTTTGCTATTGTATTCATAGATGACATTCTAGTGTATTCTAAAAGCAAAGAAGAGCATGCCGAACATCTGCGTATTATCTTACAAGTTCTGAGAGATCATCAACTATACGCTAAGTTTAGTAAGTGTGACTTTCACAAAGAGAAAATTCAACATCTATGACACATAATTTATAAGGAAGGAATCTCAGTTGACGTCGACAAGATAAAAGCCATTAATGATTGGCTGATTCCTAAAGATGTGTCGGATGTAAGATCATTTATGGGTATTACTGGATATTACAGAAAATTTATAGAGGGTTTCTCAAAGATTGCAAACCCCATAGCCTCCTTATAGAAGAAAGGGAAGAAATTTGTGTGGGATCAGAAATGTTCAGACAGTTTTAATAAGTTAGAGGAATTATTAACTACAACACCTATTCTAAGGATAGCAGATCCTAATAAGGATTTTATAGTATGTACCGATGCATGTAATGATGAACTCGGTGGAGTCCTAACACAAGAGGGACATGTTGTTGCATACGAATCTAGAAAGCTGAAAATACATGAGAAGAACTACTCTACTTATGATTTATAGTTATTAGAAGTAATTCATGCTTTAAAAATGTGGCATCACCACCTTATTGGCAGAAAATTTACCTTGTTGATAGATAACATAGGTCTAAAATATTTATTAGATCAGACAAATCTAAATGCTAGACAAGCTAGATGGTTAACTTTTCTAAGTGAATATGATTTCGAAATTCAACATATTAAAGGGAAAGAGAGCAAGGTTGATGATGCATTAAGTCGTAAAGAAAAACTGAATTTTATTTCAGCCATCAGTAGTTACTCAACATATTTAGAAAATCAGATCCTTGAAAGGAGTGAAACAGATGAAGAATACAGAAAATTACAAGAAAAGAGAGCAAATAACAGTTCTGAAAATTCTATGGCAGATTACAGTTTAAAGGAAAATGGACTGTTATTATACAAAAACAGATTGTATGTACCCAACATACCAGAAGTAAAAATTTTGATTTTAAATGAGACGCACAAAAGCCATTAATCTGGTCATCTAGGTTATCAGAAAACCATCAGCATGCTACATAAAGAGTACTATTGGCCCAGAATGAAGGATGACATAGCAGAGTACATAGCTAAGTGTTTGTACTGTAAAAAATTGAAGGTTGAACATCAACATTCGGTTGGACTGTTGCAGCCATTGCTTATACCTAGCTGGAAATGGGAAGCGATAAGCATAGATTTTATTATCGGTCTACCCAAAAATCAGAAGCAAAATGACTCTATCATGGTGGTAGTGGATAAACTCAGCAAGGCAGCACACTTTATACTTGTGAAGACTACTCATAAGGCTCCGGACATTGCAGAAATCTTCATGAAGTAGATTTTTCGATTACATGGTATACCGAAAGTGATAATTTCAGACCGTGATTCAAAGTTTACTGGAAACTTCTGGAAGTCTTTATTTAAAGGGTTGAATATAACCTTAAACTTCAGTATTCAACACTTCTAAGTCTTTGAATGCATGAATCTGTTGGATAATCACATAGTTAAGCATTGGATTTGAGCATAGCATTGGAGTGTGTAGTATTGTGCGTTTCATTCATTTACATACACCATAACGATAATAACCGAAGTGTTGTTGAATGGATAAAGATCGTTAAGTAAGGTTGATTAGAATTGATCAAGTCCTGAAGTGGATGCGCAGTCTAATTGATGTGCTAACCCATTGTGAGTTGCTTCGAGGAAAGCTATTGATAGCTTACCATCGTAACATTGGAAGTATCTCATACTACGCATTCCTTAGATGCGCTGGTTGCGCAAGCGCCTCAGCTTTTCGAAGTATTCGACGCGAAGTAGAAGACTTCACGTAGTCTTTTGTCTGCAGCAAGACTCCTTTACCGCGCTGCCCATTAGTCTGTTTGACACTCGCATCACCAAGTTGTGGAAACCTGATTCCGAAACCACCCCCTTAGCTTCACTTCGGGTGAGACCTCAGGTTGCTCGCAGTTTGTTGCCGAAAGGACTGATGAATAGGGGTTTTGTTGGTTTCTTGAAGCACGAAGTACCTCGGTCTACATTGGAAACCTCTAGATCAGCTACCTATACCAACAATCTACTTATGAGGATGGATAGAAATACAAAGACATATAATCATGATGCTATCATAAAGCGAAAATAGAGATCAAGAGGGAGGAAAGCACACAAACATAAAAGATAAGTATTTGAGTTTTTATTTGAATTACTTCTTGAATCTATGAATAGTTAATTATATTGCTCGTAATAGTTGTATTCATATTTATATTCCTAGAATAAAGAAATATATCATGCATAGCGTAAGCATTCATATTGCATTGAATAGTATACTAATAATATGCATATGATGGGTAAGTTTGACAAACATTCCATTGTTCTTGTCTAGAATGAAACCTCTTTGCTAACATGTGGGAGTTGTGTGCGCTCTTGATACTATGTTCTGGTAGGTATGAAAGGCATCTAGATAGCCATTGTATGCATTTATGATATGGAAAAGTGTTGTGCCAAAGTATTGGTCAAGATAGTTGCATAACTATGTGAATTATAACAGTATGCATAATAGGTTATCATTGAAATGTCAAATTATGAAGTTTTACTAATCATGTAATTGAATTTTATTTGTAGGAAAGATCATGTGCTATGATCTACAAAAGAATGATGATGAACACGTGTTCTGAAGAACAAGTGATGATTGTTCAACAAGAAGACTTACAAATGAAACATACTATACAAGTACAAAGCAATGCTCTTAGATATAGGATTCTCTCAGAAAGACGGAGAGGATCATGATGATATGTTTGCTCAAATGGCTAGACACACTTCTAGAGATAGATTAAACCCATGTATGACAAGACCGTTATCTTGAATGATGTAATTGAATAAGAAGTGCATATCGAGCAAAATCCCAAGATCTGAAAGAAAATCACGTGATTGAAGAAGGCTTTGTACGGGTTCAACAGGTACCCAAGATCTATAGTCATTTGAAAAGATTGATGGTCACCACGGGTGATGCGGATTTCAACCTTTGCTACAAGGTTGAATATTGTTTCGATATAAATATGACATGATTCTCTCATATGGATGAAAGAAGGAACTCACCATAGAGTGTGAGTGATATTGAGCCTCATATCAATAGACCCATTTGACGAGAGATGGCATGGATAGCTATGCAAAATATCACTCAATGCAAAGTGTGAATGATGTTCATTCACATAGGGAGGACAATACTCATATGTAGAAAACTCCACTTCAGAGGGAGTAGATCTCAGAGTTAAAGAATCTTGGCATGATTCTTGTGATTAGATATGTGGTTGAGATCAGATCAGATTTTCCTTAGCCAAGGAAAATGTGAAATAGAGATTTGGGATGATGGACAATGGTTTCTACAGTTTACAGAAAGATGATTGGTTTGTTGATGTATTTGACAAATATCAGGCCAGATATATACTTTGTTTTGAACACCTTGACTTAGCATCTAGTTGAGCCTAGACGTGTTCACCTGGTAGCTGCAAAGTATGTGATGAGGAAACTGAAAGCTATGATAGAATTTGGTCTATACTATGTTGGAGATCATGACTATAGATTGTATGGTTATACAGATGCAGATTGGGATGGAAGTGTCTCAGTCAAGAAGAGCACCTCAGGTGGATGTTATTTCCTGGGAATCGCCATGATCCCATGGTTTAGAAGGAAGCAGTCCAATGTTTCTCTCAACAGAAGTTGAAGTAGAGTATATAGCAGCTTGGTCTGTTAAGTTGTGAATCCATATGGCTCTAAAAGTTTATGTCAGGTCTATTTGACGTGGATTTGGATACCACGGTGATTCTATGTGAAAACCATAGTTGTATAGAGATGACGAAGAACCCAATGTTCGATGACAAGTGAAAGCACATAGAAATACGGTATTTTTACATATGGGATATGGCACATAAGGGAGCTATAAAACTCCAGTATGTGAGCATTGATGAGCATGTTTCTGATATGTTGACTAAGCCTTTGTCTCGAGTGAAGTTTGAGTAATTTTGTGACAAGCTTGGTGTGGTTTGAAAGTACCTTCCTCAAAATGCGTATCAGTGATGATGATGTTGCAGTGGGATTGTATCATCCCTGGACACATGGCCTACAGGGATCTGTAGACTCTTGTCTCCGAGAATTTGATGATGATGTTGCAGTGGGATTGTATCATCATTGGACACATGTCCTAAAGGGATCCGTAGAATCTTGTCTCCAAGAATGTGATGATGATGATGTTGTCTTGGAAAATCCTATATTTGATCTAGGTCACATCCAATATGAAAAATGAATGGCTATGTGGTGGTAAATCCTCGAATTGATCTAGGTCACATCCAATATGAAAAAGTACCTACTCTCTGGTGGTAAATCCTAGATTTGATCTAGGTCACATCTAGTATGAAAAAGGACTGCCTCTATGGTGGTAAATCCTATATTTTATTTTGGTCACATCTAGTATGAAAAAGGACTAGCTCTGTGGTGGTAAATCCTAGATTTGATCTAGGTCACATCCATTATGAAAAAAAGGACTTGCTCTGTGGTGGTAAATCCTAGATTTGATCTTGGTCACATCCATTATGAAAAAGGACTGGAACTATGGTTAGGATTGCATCATCCCTAAACATTAGGTTAGAATGGATCCAGAGACTTTGTCTTCATGAAGTTGGGATTGCATCATTCCTGAACATTAGTTCATAACAGATCAAGAGACTTTTTCTTTATGACGTTGGGATTGTATCATTCTTGGACATTAGTTCAGAATGGATTTGGAGACTCTGTCTTTGAGAGGATAGTATTGTATCATCCTTGGAATTATGTCCTAAAGTGAGGGATTGATCATCCTGTAATTGGATCATGTGTGTTGCAGGTTATATTGCTGCAGATGATGTTGCTGATCGAAAGATCAATATGATGTTGTTGTTGATCGAAAGATCAAGATGATGTTGTTGATCGAAAGATCAAGATAATGTTGTTGCTGATCGAAAGATCAAGATGTTGTTTCTAATGGAGAGATCAAGTGTTGTTGTAGATGATCAAGTGATCAAGTGTTGTAGAAGATGAAGACCAAATATGAAGACTCAACGCTGTCAAAGATGATGCTCCAATACTAAAGATGTTTTCAAAGATATTGAAGATGTTCCAGTAACTGTTTCAGTTGTTGATGCTATTGAAGAAAACTTCCAATGATTTATAGATGTATCACCTTGATGTTGTTGATAATGCTCTCTCTCCTTGCTCCTACAGTTGATTTTGTTGTTTTCAGTAGAATACCTTTCTTGTTAAGGGGGAGTGTTGAAATATTGTAACTTCAAAGAATATTCTATTGTACTTTATTATTGTAATTTATTCAGAGATGTTTAATTCCTCCCTCGGGATGTTATTATTACATTTGTTCATGTAAATTCATTGAGGTAAATCCTTCTTTGTAAGTCATGGGATTAGATCTGCCTATAGTCAAATGTAATGGGGTTTTTAAGTCCCCTAGAGGTGTTGGCCCAGACAACATTAATTGAGTGGTAAAGTTAGTTGAGTTTGACATGTCAAGTTGTAAAATTAAAGTAGAAGTGAATGGATAAATAGAGATCTAGGATCTCTCGTGTATTCATTCATTCACACGAACACTCACTTATGTAATTCGCATAGGAGAGAGAGAGAGAGAGAGAGAGAGAGAGAGAGAGAGAGAGAGAGAGAGAGAGAGAGAGAGATTCAAGGAGAAGGAGAACATTTTTTGGGTTTTGTCTTTGTACTTTTGATCATCTATATTGAGTGAGTTTTGCTGGGTTTTCTTCCCCTAGATGGTTTCCCATAATATATTTGTGTCTCTTGTGTTTATGTTGTGCTTGTTATTCTTTCAGTGGTCCTATATATGCTATTGTTGTGAAATTTAATTGAATACGGCTGTTACCTAGCTTATCATATTGAATCTTAACAAACATATTATACTAACCATAAGTATTACAAAGAAATCAATCTGATAACTTGTGGTATGTACAGAGAATAAAAAGTAGAAATATTAATTTCTTTCATGGTTAAGCATGTAGAAAAACACAAGAGGTTAAAACAACAATTACTAAATTTTCCATCGAATAATTATTCATCCCAAACAACAATAAAAATCTTACTTGAAACAATGTGAATGACTACCTCGAGAGTCAGTTCCTCCTAACCGTAGAAGGGAGCATCACAATCGCTATCTCAACTCCACCCACAAGATAGATCACCACCAGGCACAATAGAACTAGCAAGAAAATCTTTAACACAACACTCTCTCTTAGATTCTATAACAAGCTTAGTTATGGACATACAAAAATAGAAATATTCTTAGTTATGGACATACAAAATAGAAATATTCTCGTAGTTGAACTTTTAGATTGAATTTTACTGGTATAATATCTCTTGATTGCTTTACGCTTGGTCTTTGTCTCATGATGGTGTCCCCTCAATCAAATAAATTCTCCAATTGTCTTTTTTCTTTTTATTAATAGTAAAAATAAAAATTGTTGTGCAAAGTATCACTCACATCCTATGTGACTATTTTTTAGTTTTTAAATAACTCTTACAAATAATAATTGTTTTGAAATATTTCAAAAATATTAAATAAAAACTAAATAGGAATGTCTTGGGGGTAGCACATTTCTCCACCCTTTATTTTTAAAACCATCCTCAATGCTCTTTTATTCATAGCTCTCTTTCTCATTATGAAACATGATAGTATATTCCTCTCCAATTCGATCATCCATTTCCCATGCCGCCTCCTTAGGACCGATGAAGTGCTTCCATTGCACTTTTATTTGAGCGATGGCTCGATTCCATAGCATAAGGTCCTTCGTGTATAGGATGCGCAAAGGATTTGTCTTGAACTCGCCCTTGGGTTCTACCTGAATCATATTGCAATCAATTACATTAGTACCATCATGTACATATCTTTTCAACAAAGAAACATGAAATACATTGTGTACTTTTATAGTAGTTGGGAGTGCAAGATTATAGGATACTGACCCTATCTTAGCTAACACTTCAAAAGGTCTTCAATACGTGCATTCTAGATTATAAAACCTTCTGAAGATCAAGGTACTCTTTTTTGGTTTTACCTATAGATACACACGATCTCAAACATTGAACTCTTTCAAATTTCTTTTAAGATCAACATAGGCTTTTCTGCCAATCTTGACCAACTTTTAAATTTTGTTGCGCTTCTTTAATAATATGTTCCATCTCATTTAACATGTTATGTCGTAGAACAATCCTATCAACAAGGTTATCCCATGACACAGGAGTGTGGCATTTCTGACCATGCAATACTTCAAATGGACTCATTTTTAAGGAAGCTTGATATCCATTATTCTAAGCAAATTCTACTAAATGTAAATAGTCCTCCCATTTACATGGTTTGTCCATTACATACATCCACACCATATATGTTAAAACTTGGTTAGTTCTTTCAGTTTGTCCATCTGTCTAAGGATGGTAAGCAATACTTAAATTCCATTGAGTATCTAAACCTTAAAACAAACACATCCAAAAATTATTTGTAAATTTTGCATCTTTATGAGATATCACAACATTTGGAATACCATGCAAATCGAAAATCTCTTTTCTAAAAATATCAACTATGTTTATTTCTTTAAACATAGATTTCATAGGTATGAAATGTGTATCTTTACTCAATTTATCAATAAGTACCATTATCGTGTTATTTTTTTAGTATTTTTAGGTAATCTTGTTATAAAGTACATGCTTATTACCTCCCATTTCCATTCTGGGATCGGAGGCACCAGGATGCGCTAGCACCACTTTGCCACCCAAACATCGATAAGTGTATCAACATGTCACTGCCATTTCCACTGCCACCCTCACTTCCATTGTCACTATCATTTTCAATGTCTTCACACTATCATTATTAATGTACTTTCACTACCATTGTTGTTGTCCCTATCTCCACACTCTCACTATGACTCTCATTATCATTGTAACTATCACTATCACTATCAATATCACTGCCACTATCATTGTCATTGTCACTATAAACATGTCAACTTGTACATGCTCAATTCTGTACTCCAAATCTAAAAGCAACTTCTTCCAAGATAGTTTTCAAATCTGCAACAAAACCCTCTTATGCAAGATCAAAATATGTCCTCAACATATTGTTAAAAAGACTGAGATGTGTCCTTCAAGTATGCAATTAAATCCTTCATGAAGAAGAACAAAACATCTCTTCAATATGACATTCAAATATGTAGCAAACTAGTCCTTGAAATATGCAATAAAACATTCATGAAGCAATCATCCATTGATTTCATTTGTTTACTTCTTAAAACCCTTCCCTTCATTATCAACTTCAAACCCTATGTCATTCCGAGACAGGATCATGACAATAACATCACCATAGTCCATAGAAATAACATCACGATAATATATGGCAATGATATCACCATAATCTATGCCACCACCATATTCTATGCGAATATAACCATGACCTATTCCAAGATCATCACCATAATTTATTCCAATATCACCATAATATATGCAAATGTCACCATGATCTATGCCAAGATATTCACCATAATCTACCTAATATATATGTAAGATCCATACCCTTGTAAACATCACAAGAAGAAAAAATAAGAAAGAAAAAATATTCATGTACCATGCCATTCACCAAAGGAAACTATATATCATATCATCACATAACCCTTACAACAAGATTTCCAATGAGCTAAGAAGTTTATGATTCCAATACCTTATGCCAAAGTTATGCAAGTTTCCATCAAGATAAAGAATTAAGAGAAAAACCATATATCATGCTTCAGATTCTTAAGAAGATCCTTCTCTAAATTTTGATTTACTCCTTTAAAGTGTGCATAATAGAAGAAGAAATTGGATAATAAAAATAAAAGGATCTAACTTTTATGTATACCTTTTCAAGTTACTTTTTAAATAATTTTAGGGTAGGTTGGCCCTAACTTATTAATTTTTTTTTGACATTTTGGGGACTTCTTCAATGTGTCAATGACCACTTCATGTCTTCATGAAGGAGCTTATGTTAACGTATCATCATTACTTTAGGGACTTCTTCACACTTCACATGGTCATGTGGACACATCTCCATCACTTTAGAGGCTTCTTCACACTTCTCATCATCACGGTCTTGTGGACACGTCATTATCTCTTTGGGGGCTTCTCTAGACTTCTCATGATTATTTGGGAAAACCATCATCACATTAGGGGCTTCTTTGCACTTCTCAACATCATGTTCTTATGAACACATCATCATTACATTGCGGGAATCTTCAATCCATTTAGGGGCTTACTCCGTTTGTGTACCACTTGAAGTGGGCATGTGGAAGCATCGACATGTTATGTCATCCCATGATAGTCGTGCTTAAAATCTATGTCCTAAGAGGACCAATTTGGAGTTATATACACTTATGTCAAATCTCCTTCAAGGCACTTCACGGATTCCACAATAGAACACATCACTACTTCTCTAGCAGCTTCTTCAAACAATCTTCCTCTATTACTACCACATTATCATAATCATTGCCACATTATCATTACCATTGCCACATCATCATCATGACAGCCACTTTGGCATCAATGACAACATCACTCGACAATCTCGTAAACTCATGATACAAATGACACATATATTTTCATGTTGTTCACATCAATGGCAACTTCTGCTAACATGGTAAAAAATCCAAATCCTAAAGCATCTAGACAAAACCATTATAATACAGAAGTTTTACCATGTTAAAAAATATTGAAACATCATTTAAAAGATTACTTATAAGTTTAGCCTTTAGACATTTGATTCCCATGTCTCTAACATTTTCTAGATAGAGTAAAAGAGCTTCGTACTCAACAATATTGTTGGTACATTAAAACTCCAGCCTATACGAAAATTAAGTTGTTTCTTCTATGGTGTTTCCAAAAATATAATAGATAAGGTAAACTCTTTCATTATATTTACATTAGAAATTTTAATTAAACCAAATAATCTTTATTATATATTATAAAAATGAATTAAAGTAAATAATTTTCCTTTGCATTTTCTATTTAGAGTATTATTATTATTTTAATCATAAATTTGAATTTGAATTACCTTTTTTGATTTGATAGAATTTTATTATCTACCTTCACATTAATAAAAATAAAAATAAAACTTTAATAGAATCACTATTATAATTAAAAAAAAAAAAAATTTACCCACAGAAATATAAAATTGTAGTGGATTCAAAACAATATAAAAACTTTGAATTCCTCCTATGTTGACTAAATCCAGCCATAAAAAATCATTTCAAACTCTAAAGTCAAAATTTAAAAATAAAAACAAAATGACCAAATTAGTTAATTGATGATTAGTGGGCACAAGCAAAGTGCCAAATTTGAAAAATCAAAACTTAAAAATCAAAATAAAATCCCCAAATTACTTAATTTATGGTGGTTAGTGGGAAGTGCTAAGATCCAAATGTACTTATTATGACATATTAAATCAATAAATCAAATAAATAGTTACCACTACCCTATTAAATTTTATAATATTTAAAACATCAAAGATAAATTAACGAACTCGAATTAAGCATTACGAAATAAATAAAGTAACGGATGGGCTTTATGATGAAAATCCGGCGGGAATCTAGCCTTACTACATGGCTTACTAACCCTAAAAATGAAATTAAATAAAGTAATGGATGTTCGGGGTAACCCAGCTAAATGGCTTTATATATAGAGTGGGAGCATAATTTCAATTCGAGAAACGGGCGGACGAAGTATAGGATTCGAGAGAAGCAGTGAGTGAAGAGAATTCAAGCGACGAAGGAAAAACCGCTGAATATGGCCAGAGGACGACAACCTTGCGGAGCATGCATGTTTCAGAAGAAAAAGTGTGAGGAAGGCTGTATTTTCGCCCCTTACTTCTCCTCAGACAAAAAGGGTTTGGCGCAATTTTCTACAATACATAAGGTGTACGGATCCAGCAATTTCGGTAAGATGCTACTGCGAGTGGAAGTCAATAAACGACATGATGCCGTTATCAGTAGACTCTATCACGCACACGCTCGCATACAGGACCCAATTAATGGTTGCGTGTCGAATGTTTTGGCGCTGCAAAATGAGGTTAGTGAACCTATCCGTTTCACCCTTTTTTTTGAGGTATCGTTCATTTTGTTTAAGACCACAGCATCAAATCAGTGTAATGATATTAATATTTACTGGCAGAAAGAGTTTTTGAAGGAGCAATTGAGGATTGCCAATGCTCAGCTGGAATTGCTGCGACGCAAGGAGCCAACCGCAAATAATAAAAAAAATGAGGTTCTCCTCTCTTTTTTTTGGTATCGTTCATTTTGTTTTAGATCAC